>JAVHKY010000046.1:1493351-2986702 GCA_035079385.1 Aspidiotus rigidus | reverse complement strand
CTAACCTAACCTAACCTAACCTAACCTAACCTAACCTAACCTAACCTAACCTAACCTAACCTAACCTAACCTAACCTAACCTAACCTAACCTAACCTAACCTAACCTAACCTAACCTAACCTAACCTAACCTAACCTAACCTAACCTAACCTAACCTAACCTAACCTAACCTAACCTAACCTAACCTAACCTAACCTAACCTAACCTAACCTAACCTAACCTAACCTAACCTAACCTAACCTAACCTAACCTAACCTAACCTAACCTAACCTAACCTAACCTAACCTAACCTAACCTAACCTAACCTAACCTAACCTAACCTAACCTAACCTAACCTAACCTAACCTAACCTAACCTAACCTAACCTAACCTAACCTAACCTAACCTAACCTAACCTAACCTAACCTAACCTAACCTAACCTAACCTAACCTAACCTAACCTAACCTAACCTAACCTAACCTAACCTAACCTAACCTAACCTAACCTAACCTAACCTAACCTAACCTAACCTAACCTAACCTAACCTAACCTAACCTAACCTACCCTAACCTAACCTAACCTAACCTAACCTAACCTTTTTTTTTTTTTTTTTTTTTTTTGGTTCGTTTGTGGGAGAGGGAGTGAGTTAAGGATGGGATAAGTGCAAGGAGATCCCTATTTTGTCACTCAGTCTTTGTTCAAATGTCAACCTTAGGTTTAGGGTCTGCACCTACATTTCAACCTCAGGTTGACACTTGTGCACTGACGCGGTAACTGTTTTGGCACTTCAGGTTCGCCCTATTGATGCCCCGCGGGCTTGTTCAACCAGACGATCGATCTGTGCCTGTTGTTTGTGTAAATGAAGGTAGTCATTTGCAATCAAACAGGGTCCTTCAAAGTATCTCAGTGCAGTGTTAATACGTAATTCGGTATTTTTGGCACACTGTTCAGAGATACATTGGTTTCAGCTATTTATATATAAGCCGACAATATATTGGAAGTGCCGTACACTACCTAGCACCGTCAATTACCGCTACTTATATCGAACAACTGTTTAGTGTCGGGATGTCCGTGTCAGTTCTGCTGTCTTTTTGCCACACTGTGTTGCACTACCACTCCACCGGCACAATACGTGGTACTGTTTTACCAACACAACTTAATGATCCTGGGACTCGCAGTATACGTTTGTACAGCTGGACTGCTAGAACAACGCAATGTAACGGATATTTCAAGATTTTGCAATGTTGATTATCAATCACATCACAGCATCTGGGATTTTATTGTATTTAGTACTGCACCATCAAGCCCACTGCTTTCCAGATCATGGCCTGTACTGAGACTGGTACTCTACTTGCGCAGCATTAAATATCGGCTGTTGGGAAATTATGTCAATCAAGTTTAACTTCGATTAACCAGGGAGGAAGATTTGTCTGTCACCCTGTCACCAACTTTTCCATATGAATGCTGAAGTGACTGTGAGTCCTTGTATGATTCTTGTACTTCATTGGCACAGGCTTGTATTTTGGATGGGTATTAGTTTGGGAAGTGGCTTTTGTTAACTGGATTGAACTTGTTTGTGTTGTTCCTACTGGAGGGCTGCATTTTACTATACAGTAAGAGGGGGGTGGGGGAATTTAAAATAGGGTATATTGGTGGAAAGAGGGGGTTATGTCATTTGGCCCTACTTATCTTGCCTACTTTGTGACGAGAAGTTAGACATGCTTATTTTGGGTTCGAGTCCTTGACCTACTTTGGACCAAGCTTTTTGGCCTATCACGTTCCGCTGCACTCTGGTCTTTGTTAAAAGTACAGGGTTGGGATTGTTTAGGTGAATGTAGGACTGTCGTTGAGTGTTTACTATTACATTAGTTCAGTCTGTTTCTTGACAAGTAGTGAGTGTATCTACTTTCCCGGGTCAAGGCCCTTTTGTTAGGTACCGGTCTTTACACCCACTGGTCTTGTCCAGTACACTCTGTTCTACTTATTAGTTCACTCCTTACCATTGGGTTGTCTTTTAGCATATTCTATCCATGGAGCATGGGAGCACTCTATTGCCTTTCGGCATATCCAGCTTCACCTCTACTGAATAGCCTCCACCGCGTTACTTCCCACCTCATACAGTAATGCGATCATATATCTGCCTATCCATTATAGATACTGCTTATGTCATCATTACTGCACACATTGGGAAGTTTCATTGCCCATCATATTGATGCCGCGACTTCCCATCTGTACATGGACACAATGGTGCTGGGTAGTTGCAAGGGGGGTGTTTCTTAGTGTGGGTTAGTTACACTATCAGGAGGTGAGCAGCATATAGACAAGACTGACTATCAGGTTGATTTTCATTTTCATGCCATAATTTTACATTTAGGACTCTTGACAGACAAGACAAGGCTACCTATTTTACCTATTAGCTTAGTAGAGAGACTTTTATTCCTTATCTACCTATTTACTATCAGACTCTAATAGTGCTTACTCTATAGATTTTGTAAGTAACAATGTCTGTTCCGCCTACCTGAAGCCGACATCGGGTTGACTTTCCAGATTCTTGTACTTTATTGCTCTATACATTATGCGACGGATAAGTGCCTGTAGGATTGGGTTGCATTCAGTATTACCAGATTATATAGCTGGGGATATTATTGGAAATGTGATTGGAACATAGTTTTGTATCTGTTTCAATGTTGTGAGTCGAGAAATTTTTGCCCACCCTGAGGTACCGCTTTCTCTGTGCTCGTTTCATTGAGGAGTGAGGAGTACAGGTTTTTGGTTTTTGGGGATTGGAGGTCATTTTGGAAGTGTAATTATAATGAGTTTTGTTTTGGATGCAATGTTGTGAGTCGAGAATTTTTGCCCACCCTAAGGTACCGCTTTCTCTGACCTCATTTCATTGAGGAGTGAGGATTACAGGCTAGTGGTATTGAGGAGTGGAGATCTTATCCTATACATCTGTCTTCTATTGCTAGTATTTATTTATTTATTTATTTTTTATAGTTTTAATAACGTTATATTGTATCTACATTATTGTTAATTTATTACTAGCATTACTATTATGATACACATCCTCATTTGCAGCTTATACATAGTGTGCTGTTGTTTTCGTCATTGGAGGTATCTTGGCTGTAGGTAAATGGGCCTATGGCTATACCAAAACTTGCCCTTTTTTTTTTTTTTTTATATTTAGTTACATATTTTATATAAGAATCTAAGTATTGTTAATTTTCTTCATTAAAATATTATTATGGGTATATAATTTTATTCAGATTTCTTCTACTTTTCGTTGATGCGGATTGAATGTACATTCCACTTTGTACATTTTATTCCTCTTTTGGTGGCTTGTATGCTGTATACCTGGTCGTTGTTCCAAGTTCAGTCCTCCTGCTGTTTCTGTAATGAAAGTCCTGCTAAAATATTTTGGCTTATTTTCTTCTGTGGTGACATTTATTCTCGGGTATTTTTGCATAGTGATCTGCTGATAAAGTATTGATATATTTTATTAGTTACCATAAATTATATTTTGTAATTCTAATATGATGTTTTGATCTAAGGGTATTTTATACAGGTACATCTTATACATTGAGTATGAGTTCTGAGTATTGCATATGAAGTCTCGGTATTTGCATAAATGTAATTTACCAGTTCATTGCCACTCTCCTCTGATGTAAGCCTTCAATAAATTTCTAATGATAATTTCCATATATGTATATTGATAATAGTAGTTATAGCTATTTGTTTATCTTATGGGAGCATCTCTTTCTATAGTGTATTACTAGAGTTGTCGAGCGAGCGCTTGGTGTCTCGGTATTTGCATTATGTGTAATTTACCAGCCCATCGCCGTTCTTCTCAGAAGGTTTGCTCTGTACTTTACAATTCTAAATTAATTTCTATTATGCTAGTTATAATTAGATTTAATTTTTTTATATTTTATTACTACGTAGATGTTGATGATGAGGAGGATTGGGAGGAGGAGAAGTTTTGGTAAATTCTCTCCTGCTCCCATCTAGATTTCATAAGAAGTGTAGCAAAGCCTCTAAATGCTGATGAACTAGGTATAAGTTGACTCTGTGGTGGTCGCTTATCCGCAAGAAACGGACAAGTGTAAAGTGCATGCTCGGGGGTGTCCTCATTGTGTGGGCAGTGTCTACAGCTAGCGTTTGGCCTTCGCTTGTGCTTGTACAAATAGCTTCCAAAGGAGCCATGTCCGGTAAGCATTTGCGTCAACCAAAATGTAGTATTGAATGGCCCAGTGTTTACTTTAGGGATTAGTTGTTTGGTCCATTGACCAGTGCTATCATGATTGTCCCACTCTTCTTGCCACAAGATTAGTATACGCTCCAGTAGGAATTTCCTAAGCGATGATTTAGTGGGAACAAGATCGAGTGGGATAGGAAGAAGAGGTGCGTGTTGGTAATAAGGCAGCTCCCGAACATGCAGATAAGAGATGGTGCGTGAGTGTACTTCATACTCCATTGGCGGCCAGTTATTGATGACTGTTAGTGCCAGGTATGAGACAGTTCTATAAGACCTACATGTGAGGAGTAACATTTGCCTGTGTAGCTTGCGAATGAGTTCCCTATTAGCGGTGTTGGTTAGCGTGTGTGAAAACGCTGTAGAGCCATATTTCCAAATTGCCCCAATAATGCCATTGAGCATGATTCTACGACACTTATTGCTATACCCGTACTTATTAGCAAAAAGTGGTTTTAGGGCGTTGATGATTTTGAGACACTTGGTGTACAGGTACTTGCAGTGCGGGGTGTATGTGAATTTATTGTCAATGAGTACACCAAGATACTTAATAACTGACATTGACCTAATACTGACGTCGTTGAATATGAATGTGGGATATTCTCCTTCATGGTGATGTGTGCCAGGTATGAAGAGAATTTCTATTTTATTGATATTTTGTTTAACAGCAACTGGAGCAAGGAGGGCGTTAAATATCTGGCAAAATAACCTAAATTTTTCCTGTAATTTAGCGATACTTGGTGCATTCATAATGCACATTGTATCGTCGGCAAAGCAGGTGGTATGCTCCAGTTTTGAGATAACCTCAAGGATGGGGTTGTATCCTATGTTCCACAGGAGCGGTCCTAGGACTGAGCCTTGTGGGCAACCTTTCTCTGGATGATAAACGACGTCTTTGAAGATAGCAGTACGGGAGTGTAAGTAAGAGTGAATTATGTTGACAAGATATTTGGGCATTTGGAAGTTTTGGCATCCTATTAGAATGGCTTGATATAACATTGAATCGAAGGCTGCTTCAATATCAAATGATATAGCAATAGTGTATCCGGGATTGAGGGAGAGTTCCTGAATCTTGCTGATTACTCTAGAGAGCGCAGCCTCAGGAGAGGTGTTTCTGCGGAAACCATATTGATATGGGCTGAGTGTAATGGGAGCATCATTATCAAGAAAGTCAGTAATGAGATTGGAAATGACTTTCTCAATAACTTTGCCGATAGCAGGCAGTAGGGAGAGGGGACGGTACGCACTTGTAATGTGTGGATCCTTTGTCGGTTTAAGAAGAACCGACAGCTTGGCTACCTTATAGATATCGGGATAATGCTGATTTTGCAAGCAGGCATTAATGAGTTCAACTAAGATATGTGGATGTATCTTGTTGAACATTTTGATGTGAGTATACCTAAGTTCATCTAGCCCTGGTGAGGATTTATTATTTCGAGAACGCAATATGTCTTTCACCTCCACCTGTGTGACCTTGGCAGTATCAGGAGTGGTGGCTTCTGGATATGGTACAATTTCAGGATGGTGGGTGTAGGTTTCGATTGTTTGCGGAGTGAGGAGTGGCCCTGGGGTGAAGACGCTACCAGGGTTGTTGATTCGTGGGAATTTATCTTCAAGGATAAGTTGATAGGCATGTTTGTAGGAGGAAGCAGTGACATTGTGGATTGATTTGAGTGGAAGGCTTATATGTAGAGGAGCTGTATATTTGACCATTACCTTATAAGGTTTGCCATAGGGGGAGGTGAGCGACACAAAGTTCCTCCACGAAACTTTCTTTGCTTCGTTTTTCTTTTTCTTATATAACTTATTAAGTTCCTGCAACTCTATCTTAAAGGGTGTATTCCTATTCCTACATCTATTAATCTTTTTGTTGATCCTGACAATTTTATTGCGAAGTGCTGCCAGTTCCCTATTCCAGTAAGGTAGTTCTTGAGACTTGTTAACTGTTTGTGTACTATTATTTAGTGCTTTCTCTAGGTATCCATTAATAGTTATCGCATTTTGGTTAATTGTTTCATTATTATTATATGACTTTAATTGAGGAGGTTCCTGTATATTTCTTTTAAATGCGTCCTTATCCGTAACCTGTAGGCAGTCTCTGTGAGGCGATAATTTAGGAATAGACCCAATATTGAAAGTGACAAAGCTGTGATCTGATGCTGTATATTCGGATTCAATTTTCCAGCTATGGATTGGTGCATTGCGTGATAGTGTATAGTCGGTGATTGATGACAGACCGCGTGCATGCCACGTTGGTTTTTCATAGTTGTGAATGGTGAGTGTGTTAGATACTATGAAATCATCAAAATATTGTGTGCGTTTATTGTGAGCCTGTGTTTTATTGAGAGTGCTCTTGAATGTGGCTGTACCAGCGTTGAAGTCGCCGCCTATAACTACAGGGATGTCATCAGATGGGAGTAATTGCGTTAGGCTGTCCAGAGCTGGACGGATGTCCTTATTATTCTCGTTTGGAGACGAGTAGAGGCTAATGAATGTAGTGGTATTGATAGTGATGGAGACAATGAGTGAAGATACGTGATTGACTGAATAATTGATCCCTTTTTTCACCAGTATCACCGCTTTATCACTGCCAATTTGGGTATATCTATTTTGTGGTATTATTTTTTCTCCTCCCTTTGTAATTAGGTAAGGCTCCTGTATTAGTAAGACGTCTGAGTTGTATTTTTGAGCACTTCTTAATAATTCTTCCTTAGCGTTGAATGCATTGTTCATATTAAATTGTATTACTAATAGATCTGGGGAGTTTACAGTGCGGATTATTTTAGTGTTTGGCCTAATATGTGGATCAGTACTATTAGAAGAGCTACTGTTAATAGGTATATTTGCCTCATTACCTGATTCGGGGACAACACCCCCCGACCTTCCACTGTCTGAGCGCATCAACAGGGAGAGCCGGCTTGTCGCATCCGAGACGACACCTAAGTTTCTATAATCATCCATTTCATAGAATTGTTGCGGTGTTAGTAGTCATCCAGGTTGCCGCTTCCTCCTACCCGGGTCTACTTGCAGATGATACTTTCCTAATAGCTGCTTGCGCCTATGTGGGAAAGGGCATTGCCATTACGTTAATATATGGTTATTATCTACATACTTATAAATTACTTTTTTTTTTTTTTTTTTTTTTTTTTTTTTTTTTTTAATATGCCTTGGTTCTACAATGGTGACCCGAGCGTCCAAACACAAAGCTGGAGACACCGGTCTTACATAAGATACAAGTAGACCTGTATCCCCAGCTCAATGTTCAAATGCCCTAGGCCCCCTTCTAGTTCCAGGTAATATTTACATTAATTACATATGTACATGGTGGGTGTCCTATTAAAGTAGCTCTTGCCCTATTAATCTTCGTCACTGCTTGTGTCGGGGTTGAATATTGTATGCCTAACTCGTTTACCATTTGTATTCTTCATTCTGTCCAGTTCTCGAAGTCTGTTATCGAGAATTGTACAGATGTGATAGAGTTGCGGAACTTCCCCTTTCTTAAGTACCCTACGTTTCAGGTAGCTTCTCAGCTTTCGACCATGTTGAAATACCAACTTGTTTGATAGCTGAGAGATGTAATCAGTACAGTGCTCAGTCGGAGCGTCTGTGAAGTTGGTTGCCTTCCTATAATTCCCTAATTTGAATACATTATATACTGATATTTGCAGTGGAGTTGGCGTTGCCGTCAACTCAAAGGGGTTCCTGAGCTTACCTAACATATCAGTTAAATGTCTCCTATCTGATTGTGACCTCTGACGGTTTAGCAGAATGTCCTGTTGGCTGACAGTGTATTGGCTTCCTAACAAATTGTATCTTTGAAATAGTTCATCAAAGTCAGCCTTTTCCTTATCCGTGAACCTAAAGTGTTTTCCTAAGGCTGTTAGTGGAGTGGCTTCCGACTGAGCACCGTAAGATTCCTGTGATTTTTTCTCATCATCATCATCACTATCTATAGTGTAAATTATATATGAATTATCATCATTATTACTACTACAATTATTCATGTTGGGTAGATTTGGAGTATTTTGGGATTGTGTAGATGTTTGGGAGTATGGGTTGGGATGTATTTGGGCAGTAGTGATTATAGGACATGGAGGTGGAGGAGATGGAGAGTCAATTGGAAGAGGATGTGGATAGTTTAGAGTCCTAGTTTCGTACCTGTCAGTAGACCTATTAGATAAGCAGTCAGTCATGATGGTAGACCTACTTGGTGACCTAACATTGCTTGACCTATTTTGTGTTGAATTTTCTTCATCATCTTGACTGACTAGAGACGGTGTGTTATAGGATGCTAGCTTATTTTCTAATATATGTATTCTATCATACGCTAAGCTTATTTCATCTTCAAGTGCCTTAATTTTCTGTATATTCTCTATGGCTTCTTCTTCGGCTTCCTGTAATAATTCTTTTTGTTCCTGAAAGTTGGCGGCTGTGAACAGGGGATCTGTTTGTCGAAGCCAAAGAAATTCCTTAAGTTCGGTGAGGTGGGGATCCTGACTAGCATATTGTTTTAGTTGGCTTTGTATTGTTTTGATGACATCATGACGGTGCCGGTTCTTGCCTTGAGACATATTCAATTGTATTAGTGCACTTGTAGGTGTAATTTTATCAATATTTATTTATCTATATAGTAATGTATGATTATTTTAAATGTAGTTTGATAATTATGTAAATATGTAAGTGTAAATTTGGTGTATCTATTCTTGTAGTGCTACCTGTAGGAATGAGAGGGAGGAAAAGGAAGTATTTTAGATTAGTAATTTATTCGTAGCTCATGTAATATATAAATAATACCTATTATTTTTAAGTAGTTATTCTAATTATATCTATTTGGTTCATTAGCATCTATGTATTATGTGGGAAGAGTTGGGAGCCACAAATGCACTGCTGTAGAATATTGGACAAACGCTACCCGGCTATGGCCAGACGTCTGCACCATCCTACAGCATGCGCGGCTAGCTGTAAGATAGATTTTTCAATCTAGAGGATATTTCAGTGTTGCATTGTCTTTTGTTAGAAGGTGCCGTACACGTACACTGGGGAGATATAACTTAATACGCTACCCAGCAATGGCCGGACGATTATGCCAACTCTCAGTGTACACAGCAATGCTGTCGAATGGCCTATTCAGACCTGGTGTTATTTAGTTATAGTATACTGTTAAGTACTGATGCTAATGATTTGCCTTTCCTCCTTAGTTCTATCATTTAATCTAGTGTTAGCAATACATATGTATGTTATGATTATTCATTTCCTATTTAATGCTATGCTGTGTGTTCTTATTTCTGGAGTATGAATTGTGAAGCCTGTCCTGTGAAATGACCTTATTGGTATTTAGGGGTCGTATGGATTCCCACATCACTCCACTGTTAGGTAATTGATGTGATCAATACCCTTTTAACCCTCCTTGTCAATGAACCTATTTTGTAGTGTGTTGTTTAATGTAGGTGTTGTTTACTATTGAGAAGGGAAGTAACCTATGGGATCCCACATCACTCCGCGGTTGAGTAATGCAGGAGGAGACTAGTACCAGTGCAGTTTTACTTGGTGGTACAAGGCCAAGTTTTTTATCCGTGTTAGTGCAATGCAGCAGTACCCATCGACAAGTACCGCCGCCACGGCTTAGTTTGCGTGAAGGGAACGGTGGCAGTTAAGCCATTTAAGGAGCCGGTCCCCGACTGTGTGGTGCAATGAGTAAACAACAGTAGTGCAATGTGTTTACTCCACAGTCAAGATGAGTGAGAATGAGCTGAAAAGAATGATTGATTAGTAGACATACATGAGTGGTGTTAGTCTGTAAGTCAGTTATTCTCTTATGGGATTATCTAGCTTGTCAGTAGATCTCAGGGGGGCTAGGTAATGTTGTTATGGAACCTGTTTGTACTCGTTCATCATATTCAGAATACTTACTATGGTAATATTATTTCCCACCCCAATAATAGGATAGAAGATATCTGCATTCCAGTAAAGGATATTAATAAACTTCAATTCTCGCTTCTTTTCTCAGTAGCGTAAACTTCCTGTTCTGACTCATTCTAATCTATTACATTGCACTCTCTTTCGTCTCATCACTATTCATCGCACAAGTACTCTCTTTCTTTCTGTATTTGTCCGTGAAGTAGTCCATAAAGCTGCCCAAATATACTGCAAAATTCCATCATTTGATTCACGCCAATCCTGATCGTAATCAATAGTATCATCTCCAAACTTTTCCTTGTCTACGTGATCGCATGCTCATTTCAAATCTTCTCAAATCTTTTGCACATATATTATGCTATTCCTCCTTTCTTTTTTATTTCAAACCTCGAATGTTTTCCACTTGCATTATGCTATTCCTCCTTTCACTCTTATTTCAAACCTTCTCGCTGAATTTTCCTTTATACACTTGTAGTGGTGTAGAAGGGCCCCATTCTACTGTTCCTGTATTGTGGGGGAGGGCTATGTTAGTAGACCTATCGTTATTGTCATCATGGTGTGTCATCGTATGTCGTCAAGTTACATGAGAGTCATGAAATACAATATTTATGCACATATAAATAGTTAAATAATGATAAAATGGTGGTAATATTAACATTAGCAATGTATATGAGTAGTGTTACATGCATTCGATCCGTGGTTATTGAAGTATTCTGGTACATTTAAAGTCTCTGGTACGTACGTCCCCACAGGGGGGTCCAGGGGGGCGTAGCCCCCCTGGTTGAGTCTGGGTCCAACGACCCAGCGGAGGGTCCGGGAGAGGCCGCTCCCGGCCGGGGGGGGACTCTGGGGGGGCAGGCAGTCCCCCCGGGGAAAATTTTTGCGTTTTAGAGGGGTTTAAAGTATATCTGAGATTGATTTTTTGGCCTAAAAATGTGTGAAAAAGTAGACAAAAGTTGGCAAAAATTCTGGACGGATTAGCGAAAAATTGGATTTTAAATTATAAAATGACAGAAATTTGAATTTTTCAAAAATTGAAGGTTGAGACATGAAAAATTCCCCTTGTCTTATTTTTGACGAACATAATTTTGAAAAATTGTCTAAATTCCCCTTTCATGATACTATTTCATGCGAAAAATAATTACGAATTTCACTTATTCTATTCGAAATTTTTGATGGGTATTGCATAATCTTACTTAATTAATATTTCTAATGAATCTAGACCTATTTTCCTGTCGACTGACTAACGTTTTCAATTTAATCTTCACCGTATAGAGGAAAGGCAGGGACTTGAAAAATGTTTGCAATTTAAAAGAGAGAACAACTGTTTACTTTAAAGCGTATAAAACCCCATAAGGCATGCAATTTAAAATTCTGAATATTGTAAGTGAGTAATATTAATTAATTATTCTAATTGGCCTTTTTTTCAACCTCAGAAGAGCGCTCATCTAATTCGTTGATCCCAAGAAATGTATGTATTATGCACTTACATGTCTTCAAAATTCAATCGAGCAGAGGTGAAGGGAGAGGATGGATGGCAATTGATTACGCACAAACAAGCACTGTAAATTTACGTTACAATAATTACGTCGATCGTTTCAATTACGAGCAAGTTACGATGAAAAGTAAAATGAAAAATATAAAAATGTAAAATTCGTAATTTTCGCGGCTTTCGAGCAAGAAAAGGGGTTCAGAACATAATATTTAAACTCTACGATCAACGCGCGCCATAGTATACCTTCTCAAAATACGTTCGGACTGGTTAATATGTTACTCGATCAAAACACTTTTCTCTCCTTCTCGTCCTGATTGAAATAGGGGTTTACATTTTTTGTTGCTCGTTCCTTGTACGCGAGAGAGAGACAGACCGAGAGAGAGGGACAGACTTAAATACAATGAAGTGCGGTATATTCAAAAGTTAGAATTTTATTGCTCAGTTAATGTATCAATTTTTTGCTTTCGTCTCATCTCATTCATTCAATAATACGTACGTCTACATACAGGAAACCCTATTGAATTTTGTCTGCATTTTTCAGGCCGCTAATAGACACTGTAAATTCGTATCTGATATTCGTCACGTATCTAATTTAACTGACTTTCTTCTTTCTCTCTCACTTTTCTTCCTTTTCTATTCCTTTTTTTATTAAGGCATTCTACATTCTCTCGCTTGTGTTTCGAGCAGGTATCATCTTAGCTGACAGTCTATACGCACTATTACTTAATTACCATATTCCCGGGGAAAATTTTTGCGTTTTAGAGGGGTTTAAAGTATATCTGAGATTGATTTTTTGGCCTAAAAATGTGTGAAAAAGTAGACAAAAGTTGGCAAAAATTCTGGACGGATTAGCGAAAAATTGGATTTTAAATTATAAAATGACAGAAATTTGAATTTTTCAAAAATTGAAGGTTGAGACATGAAAAATTCCCCTTGTCTTATTTTTGACGAACATAATTTTGAAAAATTGTCTAAATTCCCCTTTCATGATACTATTTCATGCGAAAAATAATTACGAATTTCACTTATTCTATTCGAAATTTTTGATGGGTATTGCATAATCTTACTTAATTAATATTTCTAATGAATCTAGACCTATTTTCCTGTCGACTGACTAACGTTTTCAATTTAATCTTCACCGTATAGAGGAAAGGCAGGGACTTGAAAAATGTTTGCAATTTAAAAGAGAGAACAACTGTTTACTTTAAAGCGTATAAAACCCCATAAGGCATGCAATTTAAAATTCTGAATATTGTAAGTGAGTAATATTAATTAATTATTCTAATTGGCCTTTTTTTCAACCTCAGAAGAGCGCTCATCTAATTCGTTGATCCCAAGAAATGTATGTATTATGCACTTACATGTCTTCAAAATTCAATCGAGCAGAGGTGAAGGGAGAGGATGGATGGCAATTGATTACGCACAAACAAGCACTGTAAATTTACGTTACAATAATTACGTCGATCGTTTCAATTACGAGCAAGTTACGATGAAAAGTAAAATGAAAAATATAAAAATGTAAAATTCGTAATTTTCGCGGCTTTCGAGCAAGAAAAGGGGTTCAGAACATAATATTTAAACTCTACGATCAACGCGCGCCATAGTATACCTTCTCAAAATACGTTCGGACTGGTTAATATGTTACTCGATCAAAACACTTTTCTCTCCTTCTCGTCCTGATTGAAATAGGGGTTTACATTTTTTGTTGCTCGTTCCTTGTACGCGAGAGAGAGACAGACCGAGAGAGAGGGACAGACTTAAATACAATGAAGTGCGGTATATTCAAAAGTTAGAATTTTATTGCTCAGTTAATGTATCAATTTTTTGCTTTCGTCTCATCTCATTCATTCAATAATACGTACGTCTACATACAGGAAACCCTATTGAATTTTGTCTGCATTTTTCAGGCCGCTAATAGACACTGTAAATTCGTATCTGATATTCGTCACGTATCTAATTTAACTGACTTTCTTCTTTCTCTCTCACTTTTCTTCCTTTTCTATTCCTTTTTTTATTAAGGCATTCTACATTCTCTCGCTTGTGTTTCGAGCAGGTATCATCTTAGCTGACAGTCTATACGCACTATTACTTAATTACCATATTCCCGGGGAAAATTTTTGCGTTTTAGAGGGGTTTAAAGTATATCTGAGATTGATTTTTTGGCCTAAAAATGTGTGAAAAAGTAGACAAAAGTTGGCAAAAATTCTGGACGGATTAGCGAAAAATTGGATTTTAAATTATAAAATGACAGAAATTTGAATTTTTCAAAAATTGAAGGTTGAGACATGAAAAATTCCCCTTGTCTTATTTTTGACGAACATAATTTTGAAAAATTGTCTAAATTCCCCTTTCATGATACTATTTCATGCGAAAAATAATTACGAATTTCACTTATTCTATTCGAAATTTTTGATGGGTATTGCATAATCTTACTTAATTAATATTTCTAATGAATCTAGACCTATTTTCCTGTCGACTGACTAACGTTTTCAATTTAATCTTCACCGTATAGAGGAAAGGCAGGGACTTGAAAAATGTTTGCAATTTAAAAGAGAGAACAACTGTTTACTTTAAAGCGTATAAAACCCCATAAGGCATGCAATTTAAAATTCTGAATATTGTAAGTGAGTAATATTAATTAATTATTCTAATTGGCCTTTTTTTCAACCTCAGAAGAGCGCTCATCTAATTCGTTGATCCCAAGAAATGTATGTATTATGCACTTACATGTCTTCAAAATTCAATCGAGCAGAGGTGAAGGGAGAGGATGGATGGCAATTGATTACGCACAAACAAGCACTGTAAATTTACGTTACAATAATTACGTCGATCGTTTCAATTACGAGCAAGTTACGATGAAAAGTAAAATGAAAAATATAAAAATGTAAAATTCGTAATTTTCGCGGCTTTCGAGCAAGAAAAGGGGTTCAGAACATAATATTTAAACTCTACGATCAACGCGCGCCATAGTATACCTTCTCAAAATACGTTCGGACTGGTTAATATGTTACTCGATCAAAACACTTTTCTCTCCTTCTCGTCCTGATTGAAATAGGGGTTTACATTTTTTGTTGCTCGTTCCTTGTACGCGAGAGAGAGACAGACCGAGAGAGAGGGACAGACTTAAATACAATGAAGTGCGGTATATTCAAAAGTTAGAATTTTATTGCTCAGTTAATGTATCAATTTTTTGCTTTCGTCTCATCTCATTCATTCAATAATACGTACGTCTACATACAGGAAACCCTATTGAATTTTGTCTGCATTTTTCAGGCCGCTAATAGACACTGTAAATTCGTATCTGATATTCGTCACGTATCTAATTTAACTGACTTTCTTCTTTCTCTCTCACTTTTCTTCCTTTTCTATTCCTTTTTTTATTAAGGCATTCTACATTCTCTCGCTTGTGTTTCGAGCAGGTATCATCTTAGCTGACAGTCTATACGCACTATTACTTAATTACCATATTCCCGGGGAAAATTTTTGCGTTTTAGAGGGGTTTAAAGTATATCTGAGATTGATTTTTTGGCCTAAAAATGTGTGAAAAAGTAGACAAAAGTTGGCAAAAATTCTGGACGGATTAGCGAAAAATTGGATTTTAAATTATAAAATGACAGAAATTTGAATTTTTCAAAAATTGAAGGTTGAGACATGAAAAATTCCCCTTGTCTTATTTTTGACGAACATAATTTTGAAAAATTGTCTAAATTCCCCTTTCATGATACTATTTCATGCGAAAAATAATTACGAATTTCACTTATTCTATTCGAAATTTTTGATGGGTATTGCATAATCTTACTTAATTAATATTTCTAATGAATCTAGACCTATTTTCCTGTCGACTGACTAACGTTTTCAATTTAATCTTCACCGTATAGAGGAAAGGCAGGGACTTGAAAAATGTTTGCAATTTAAAAGAGAGAACAACTGTTTACTTTAAAGCGTATAAAACCCCATAAGGCATGCAATTTAAAATTCTGAATATTGTAAGTGAGTAATATTAATTAATTATTCTAATTGGCCTTTTTTTCAACCTCAGAAGAGCGCTCATCTAATTCGTTGATCCCAAGAAATGTATGTATTATGCACTTACATGTCTTCAAAATTCAATCGAGCAGAGGTGAAGGGAGAGGATGGATGGCAATTGATTACGCACAAACAAGCACTGTAAATTTACGTTACAATAATTACGTCGATCGTTTCAATTACGAGCAAGTTACGATGAAAAGTAAAATGAAAAATATAAAAATGTAAAATTCGTAATTTTCGCGGCTTTCGAGCAAGAAAAGGGGTTCAGAACATAATATTTAAACTCTACGATCAACGCGCGCCATAGTATACCTTCTCAAAATACGTTCGGACTGGTTAATATGTTACTCGATCAAAACACTTTTCTCTCCTTCTCGTCCTGATTGAAATAGGGGTTTACATTTTTTGTTGCTCGTTCCTTGTACGCGAGAGAGAGACAGACCGAGAGAGAGGGACAGACTTAAATACAATGAAGTGCGGTATATTCAAAAGTTAGAATTTTATTGCTCAGTTAATGTATCAATTTTTTGCTTTCGTCTCATCTCATTCATTCAATAATACGTACGTCTACATACAGGAAACCCTATTGAATTTTGTCTGCATTTTTCAGGCCGCTAATAGACACTGTAAATTCGTATCTGATATTCGTCACGTATCTAATTTAACTGACTTTCTTCTTTCTCTCTCACTTTTCTTCCTTTTCTATTCCTTTTTTTATTAAGGCATTCTACATTCTCTCGCTTGTGTTTCGAGCAGGTATCATCTTAGCTGACAGTCTATACGCACTATTACTTAATTACCATATTCCCGGGGAAAATTTTTGCGTTTTAGAGGGGTTTAAAGTATATCTGAGATTGATTTTTTGGCCTAAAAATGTGTGAAAAAGTAGACAAAAGTTGGCAAAAATTCTGGACGGATTAGCGAAAAATTGGATTTTAAATTATAAAATGACAGAAATTTGAATTTTTCAAAAATTGAAGGTTGAGACATGAAAAATTCCCCTTGTCTTATTTTTGACGAACATAATTTTGAAAAATTGTCTAAATTCCCCTTTCATGATACTATTTCATGCGAAAAATAATTACGAATTTCACTTATTCTATTCGAAATTTTTGATGGGTATTGCATAATCTTACTTAATTAATATTTCTAATGAATCTAGACCTATTTTCCTGTCGACTGACTAACGTTTTCAATTTAATCTTCACCGTATAGAGGAAAGGCAGGGACTTGAAAAATGTTTGCAATTTAAAAGAGAGAACAACTGTTTACTTTAAAGCGTATAAAACCCCATAAGGCATGCAATTTAAAATTCTGAATATTGTAAGTGAGTAATATTAATTAATTATTCTAATTGGCCTTTTTTTCAACCTCAGAAGAGCGCTCATCTAATTCGTTGATCCCAAGAAATGTATGTATTATGCACTTACATGTCTTCAAAATTCAATCGAGCAGAGGTGAAGGGAGAGGATGGATGGCAATTGATTACGCACAAACAAGCACTGTAAATTTACGTTACAATAATTACGTCGATCGTTTCAATTACGAGCAAGTTACGATGAAAAGTAAAATGAAAAATATAAAAATGTAAAATTCGTAATTTTCGCGGCTTTCGAGCAAGAAAAGGGGTTCAGAACATAATATTTAAACTCTACGATCAACGCGCGCCATAGTATACCTTCTCAAAATACGTTCGGACTGGTTAATATGTTACTCGATCAAAACACTTTTCTCTCCTTCTCGTCCTGATTGAAATAGGGGTTTACATTTTTTGTTGCTCGTTCCTTGTACGCGAGAGAGAGACAGACCGAGAGAGAGGGACAGACTTAAATACAATGAAGTGCGGTATATTCAAAAGTTAGAATTTTATTGCTCAGTTAATGTATCAATTTTTTGCTTTCGTCTCATCTCATTCATTCAATAATACGTACGTCTACATACAGGAAACCCTATTGAATTTTGTCTGCATTTTTCAGGCCGCTAATAGACACTGTAAATTCGTATCTGATATTCGTCACGTATCTAATTTAACTGACTTTCTTCTTTCTCTCTCACTTTTCTTCCTTTTCTATTCCTTTTTTTATTAAGGCATTCTACATTCTCTCGCTTGTGTTTCGAGCAGGTATCATCTTAGCTGACAGTCTATACGCA
This sequence comes from Aspidiotus rigidus, assembly GCA_035079385.1. NCBI lineage: Eukaryota > Metazoa > Arthropoda > Insecta > Hemiptera > Diaspididae > Aspidiotus > Aspidiotus rigidus. The sequence goes on along the minus strand of JAVHKY010000046.1, from coordinate 2,968,879 downwards.
CTATTACTTAATTACCATATTCCCGGGGAAAATTTTTGCGTTTTAGAGGGGTTTAAAGTATATCTGAGATTGATTTTTTGGCCTAAAAATGTGTGAAAAAGTAGACAAAAGTTGGCAAAAATTCTGGACGGATTAGCGAAAAATTGGATTTTAAATTATAAAATGACAGAAATTTGAATTTTTCAAAAATTGAAGGTTGAGACATGAAAAATTCCCCTTGTCTTATTTTTGACGAACATAATTTTGAAAAATTGTCTAAATTCCCCTTTCATGATACTATTTCATGCGAAAAATAATTACGAATTTCACTTATTCTATTCGAAATTTTTGATGGGTATTGCATAATCTTACTTAATTAATATTTCTAATGAATCTAGACCTATTTTCCTGTCGACTGACTAACGTTTTCAATTTAATCTTCACCGTATAGAGGAAAGGCAGGGACTTGAAAAATGTTTGCAATTTAAAAGAGAGAACAACTGTTTACTTTAAAGCGTATAAAACCCCATAAGGCATGCAATTTAAAATTCTGAATATTGTAAGTGAGTAATATTAATTAATTATTCTAATTGGCCTTTTTTTCAACCTCAGAAGAGCGCTCATCTAATTCGTTGATCCCAAGAAATGTATGTATTATGCACTTACATGTCTTCAAAATTCAATCGAGCAGAGGTGAAGGGAGAGGATGGATGGCAATTGATTACGCACAAACAAGCACTGTAAATTTACGTTACAATAATTACGTCGATCGTTTCAATTACGAGCAAGTTACGATGAAAAGTAAAATGAAAAATATAAAAATGTAAAATTCGTAATTTTCGCGGCTTTCGAGCAAGAAAAGGGGTTCAGAACATAATATTTAAACTCTACGATCAACGCGCGCCATAGTATACCTTCTCAAAATACGTTCGGACTGGTTAATATGTTACTCGATCAAAACACTTTTCTCTCCTTCTCGTCCTGATTGAAATAGGGGTTTACATTTTTTGTTGCTCGTTCCTTGTACGCGAGAGAGAGACAGACCGAGAGAGAGGGACAGACTTAAATACAATGAAGTGCGGTATATTCAAAAGTTAGAATTTTATTGCTCAGTTAATGTATCAATTTTTTGCTTTCGTCTCATCTCATTCATTCAATAATACGTACGTCTACATACAGGAAACCCTATTGAATTTTGTCTGCATTTTTCAGGCCGCTAATAGACACTGTAAATTCGTATCTGATATTCGTCACGTATCTAATTTAACTGACTTTCTTCTTTCTCTCTCACTTTTCTTCCTTTTCTATTCCTTTTTTTATTAAGGCATTCTACATTCTCTCGCTTGTGTTTCGAGCAGGTATCATCTTAGCTGACAGTCTATACGCACTATTACTTAATTACCATATTCCCGGGGAAAATTTTTGCGTTTTAGAGGGGTTTAAAGTATATCTGAGATTGATTTTTTGGCCTAAAAATGTGTGAAAAAGTAGACAAAAGTTGGCAAAAATTCTGGACGGATTAGCGAAAAATTGGATTTTAAATTATAAAATGACAGAAATTTGAATTTTTCAAAAATTGAAGGTTGAGACATGAAAAATTCCCCTTGTCTTATTTTTGACGAACATAATTTTGAAAAATTGTCTAAATTCCCCTTTCATGATACTATTTCATGCGAAAAATAATTACGAATTTCACTTATTCTATTCGAAATTTTTGATGGGTATTGCATAATCTTACTTAATTAATATTTCTAATGAATCTAGACCTATTTTCCTGTCGACTGACTAACGTTTTCAATTTAATCTTCACCGTATAGAGGAAAGGCAGGGACTTGAAAAATGTTTGCAATTTAAAAGAGAGAACAACTGTTTACTTTAAAGCGTATAAAACCCCATAAGGCATGCAATTTAAAATTCTGAATATTGTAAGTGAGTAATATTAATTAATTATTCTAATTGGCCTTTTTTTCAACCTCAGAAGAGCGCTCATCTAATTCGTTGATCCCAAGAAATGTATGTATTATGCACTTACATGTCTTCAAAATTCAATCGAGCAGAGGTGAAGGGAGAGGATGGATGGCAATTGATTACGCACAAACAAGCACTGTAAATTTACGTTACAATAATTACGTCGATCGTTTCAATTACGAGCAAGTTACGATGAAAAGTAAAATGAAAAATATAAAAATGTAAAATTCGTAATTTTCGCGGCTTTCGAGCAAGAAAAGGGGTTCAGAACATAATATTTAAACTCTACGATCAACGCGCGCCATAGTATACCTTCTCAAAATACGTTCGGACTGGTTAATATGTTACTCGATCAAAACACTTTTCTCTCCTTCTCGTCCTGATTGAAATAGGGGTTTACATTTTTTGTTGCTCGTTCCTTGTACGCGAGAGAGAGACAGACCGAGAGAGAGGGACAGACTTAAATACAATGAAGTGCGGTATATTCAAAAGTTAGAATTTTATTGCTCAGTTAATGTATCAATTTTTTGCTTTCGTCTCATCTCATTCATTCAATAATACGTACGTCTACATACAGGAAACCCTATTGAATTTTGTCTGCATTTTTCAGGCCGCTAATAGACACTGTAAATTCGTATCTGATATTCGTCACGTATCTAATTTAACTGACTTTCTTCTTTCTCTCTCACTTTTCTTCCTTTTCTATTCCTTTTTTTATTAAGGCATTCTACATTCTCTCGCTTGTGTTTCGAGCAGGTATCATCTTAGCTGACAGTCTATACGCACTATTACTTAATTACCATATTCCCGGGGAAAATTTTTGCGTTTTAGAGGGGTTTAAAGTATATCTGAGATTGATTTTTTGGCCTAAAAATGTGTGAAAAAGTAGACAAAAGTTGGCAAAAATTCTGGACGGATTAGCGAAAAATTGGATTTTAAATTATAAAATGACAGAAATTTGAATTTTTCAAAAATTGAAGGTTGAGACATGAAAAATTCCCCTTGTCTTATTTTTGACGAACATAATTTTGAAAAATTGTCTAAATTCCCCTTTCATGATACTATTTCATGCGAAAAATAATTACGAATTTCACTTATTCTATTCGAAATTTTTGATGGGTATTGCATAATCTTACTTAATTAATATTTCTAATGAATCTAGACCTATTTTCCTGTCGACTGACTAACGTTTTCAATTTAATCTTCACCGTATAGAGGAAAGGCAGGGACTTGAAAAATGTTTGCAATTTAAAAGAGAGAACAACTGTTTACTTTAAAGCGTATAAAACCCCATAAGGCATGCAATTTAAAATTCTGAATATTGTAAGTGAGTAATATTAATTAATTATTCTAATTGGCCTTTTTTTCAACCTCAGAAGAGCGCTCATCTAATTCGTTGATCCCAAGAAATGTATGTATTATGCACTTACATGTCTTCAAAATTCAATCGAGCAGAGGTGAAGGGAGAGGATGGATGGCAATTGATTACGCACAAACAAGCACTGTAAATTTACGTTACAATAATTACGTCGATCGTTTCAATTACGAGCAAGTTACGATGAAAAGTAAAATGAAAAATATAAAAATGTAAAATTCGTAATTTTCGCGGCTTTCGAGCAAGAAAAGGGGTTCAGAACATAATATTTAAACTCTACGATCAACGCGCGCCATAGTATACCTTCTCAAAATACGTTCGGACTGGTTAATATGTTACTCGATCAAAACACTTTTCTCTCCTTCTCGTCCTGATTGAAATAGGGGTTTACATTTTTTGTTGCTCGTTCCTTGTACGCGAGAGAGAGACAGACCGAGAGAGAGGGACAGACTTAAATACAATGAAGTGCGGTATATTCAAAAGTTAGAATTTTATTGCTCAGTTAATGTATCAATTTTTTGCTTTCGTCTCATCTCATTCATTCAATAATACGTACGTCTACATACAGGAAACCCTATTGAATTTTGTCTGCATTTTTCAGGCCGCTAATAGACACTGTAAATTCGTATCTGATATTCGTCACGTATCTAATTTAACTGACTTTCTTCTTTCTCTCTCACTTTTCTTCCTTTTCTATTCCTTTTTTTATTAAGGCATTCTACATTCTCTCGCTTGTGTTTCGAGCAGGTATCATCTTAGCTGACAGTCTATACGCACTATTACTTAATTACCATATTCCCGGGGAAAATTTTTGCGTTTTAGAGGGGTTTAAAGTATATCTGAGATTGATTTTTTGGCCTAAAAATGTGTGAAAAAGTAGACAAAAGTTGGCAAAAATTCTGGACGGATTAGCGAAAAATTGGATTTTAAATTATAAAATGACAGAAATTTGAATTTTTCAAAAATTGAAGGTTGAGACATGAAAAATTCCCCTTGTCTTATTTTTGACGAACATAATTTTGAAAAATTGTCTAAATTCCCCTTTCATGATACTATTTCATGCGAAAAATAATTACGAATTTCACTTATTCTATTCGAAATTTTTGATGGGTATTGCATAATCTTACTTAATTAATATTTCTAATGAATCTAGACCTATTTTCCTGTCGACTGACTAACGTTTTCAATTTAATCTTCACCGTATAGAGGAAAGGCAGGGACTTGAAAAATGTTTGCAATTTAAAAGAGAGAACAACTGTTTACTTTAAAGCGTATAAAACCCCATAAGGCATGCAATTTAAAATTCTGAATATTGTAAGTGAGTAATATTAATTAATTATTCTAATTGGCCTTTTTTTCAACCTCAGAAGAGCGCTCATCTAATTCGTTGATCCCAAGAAATGTATGTATTATGCACTTACATGTCTTCAAAATTCAATCGAGCAGAGGTGAAGGGAGAGGATGGATGGCAATTGATTACGCACAAACAAGCACTGTAAATTTACGTTACAATAATTACGTCGATCGTTTCAATTACGAGCAAGTTACGATGAAAAGTAAAATGAAAAATATAAAAATGTAAAATTCGTAATTTTCGCGGCTTTCGAGCAAGAAAAGGGGTTCAGAACATAATATTTAAACTCTACGATCAACGCGCGCCATAGTATACCTTCTCAAAATACGTTCGGACTGGTTAATATGTTACTCGATCAAAACACTTTTCTCTCCTTCTCGTCCTGATTGAAATAGGGGTTTACATTTTTTGTTGCTCGTTCCTTGTACGCGAGAGAGAGACAGACCGAGAGAGAGGGACAGACTTAAATACAATGAAGTGCGGTATATTCAAAAGTTAGAATTTTATTGCTCAGTTAATGTATCAATTTTTTGCTTTCGTCTCATCTCATTCATTCAATAATACGTACGTCTACATACAGGAAACCCTATTGAATTTTGTCTGCATTTTTCAGGCCGCTAATAGACACTGTAAATTCGTATCTGATATTCGTCACGTATCTAATTTAACTGACTTTCTTCTTTCTCTCTCACTTTTCTTCCTTTTCTATTCCTTTTTTTATTAAGGCATTCTACATTCTCTCGCTTGTGTTTCGAGCAGGTATCATCTTAGCTGACAGTCTATACGCACTATTACTTAATTACCATATTCCCGGGGAAAATTTTTGCGTTTTAGAGGGGTTTAAAGTATATCTGAGATTGATTTTTTGGCCTAAAAATGTGTGAAAAAGTAGACAAAAGTTGGCAAAAATTCTGGACGGATTAGCGAAAAATTGGATTTTAAATTATAAAATGACAGAAATTTGAATTTTTCAAAAATTGAAGGTTGAGACATGAAAAATTCCCCTTGTCTTATTTTTGACGAACATAATTTTGAAAAATTGTCTAAATTCCCCTTTCATGATACTATTTCATGCGAAAAATAATTACGAATTTCACTTATTCTATTCGAAATTTTTGATGGGTATTGCATAATCTTACTTAATTAATATTTCTAATGAATCTAGACCTATTTTCCTGTCGACTGACTAACGTTTTCAATTTAATCTTCACCGTATAGAGGAAAGGCAGGGACTTGAAAAATGTTTGCAATTTAAAAGAGAGAACAACTGTTTACTTTAAAGCGTATAAAACCCCATAAGGCATGCAATTTAAAATTCTGAATATTGTAAGTGAGTAATATTAATTAATTATTCTAATTGGCCTTTTTTTCAACCTCAGAAGAGCGCTCATCTAATTCGTTGATCCCAAGAAATGTATGTATTATGCACTTACATGTCTTCAAAATTCAATCGAGCAGAGGTGAAGGGAGAGGATGGATGGCAATTGATTACGCACAAACAAGCACTGTAAATTTACGTTACAATAATTACGTCGATCGTTTCAATTACGAGCAAGTTACGATGAAAAGTAAAATGAAAAATATAAAAATGTAAAATTCGTAATTTTCGCGGCTTTCGAGCAAGAAAAGGGGTTCAGAACATAATATTTAAACTCTACGATCAACGCGCGCCATAGTATACCTTCTCAAAATACGTTCGGACTGGTTAATATGTTACTCGATCAAAACACTTTTCTCTCCTTCTCGTCCTGATTGAAATAGGGGTTTACATTTTTTGTTGCTCGTTCCTTGTACGCGAGAGAGAGACAGACCGAGAGAGAGGGACAGACTTAAATACAATGAAGTGCGGTATATTCAAAAGTTAGAATTTTATTGCTCAGTTAATGTATCAATTTTTTGCTTTCGTCTCATCTCATTCATTCAATAATACGTACGTCTACATACAGGAAACCCTATTGAATTTTGTCTGCATTTTTCAGGCCGCTAATAGACACTGTAAATTCGTATCTGATATTCGTCACGTATCTAATTTAACTGACTTTCTTCTTTCTCTCTCACTTTTCTTCCTTTTCTATTCCTTTTTTTATTAAGGCATTCTACATTCTCTCGCTTGTGTTTCGAGCAGGTATCATCTTAGCTGACAGTCTATACGCACTATTACTTAATTACCATATTCCCGGGGAAAATTTTTGCGTTTTAGAGGGGTTTAAAGTATATCTGAGATTGATTTTTTGGCCTAAAAATGTGTGAAAAAGTAGACAAAAGTTGGCAAAAATTCTGGACGGATTAGCGAAAAATTGGATTTTAAATTATAAAATGACAGAAATTTGAATTTTTCAAAAATTGAAGGTTGAGACATGAAAAATTCCCCTTGTCTTATTTTTGACGAACATAATTTTGAAAAATTGTCTAAATTCCCCTTTCATGATACTATTTCATGCGAAAAATAATTACGAATTTCACTTATTCTATTCGAAATTTTTGATGGGTATTGCATAATCTTACTTAATTAATATTTCTAATGAATCTAGACCTATTTTCCTGTCGACTGACTAACGTTTTCAATTTAATCTTCACCGTATAGAGGAAAGGCAGGGACTTGAAAAATGTTTGCAATTTAAAAGAGAGAACAACTGTTTACTTTAAAGCGTATAAAACCCCATAAGGCATGCAATTTAAAATTCTGAATATTGTAAGTGAGTAATATTAATTAATTATTCTAATTGGCCTTTTTTTCAACCTCAGAAGAGCGCTCATCTAATTCGTTGATCCCAAGAAATGTATGTATTATGCACTTACATGTCTTCAAAATTCAATCGAGCAGAGGTGAAGGGAGAGGATGGATGGCAATTGATTACGCACAAACAAGCACTGTAAATTTACGTTACAATAATTACGTCGATCGTTTCAATTACGAGCAAGTTACGATGAAAAGTAAAATGAAAAATATAAAAATGTAAAATTCGTAATTTTCGCGGCTTTCGAGCAAGAAAAGGGGTTCAGAACATAATATTTAAACTCTACGATCAACGCGCGCCATAGTATACCTTCTCAAAATACGTTCGGACTGGTTAATATGTTACTCGATCAAAACACTTTTCTCTCCTTCTCGTCCTGATTGAAATAGGGGTTTACATTTTTTGTTGCTCGTTCCTTGTACGCGAGAGAGAGACAGACCGAGAGAGAGGGACAGACTTAAATACAATGAAGTGCGGTATATTCAAAAGTTAGAATTTTATTGCTCAGTTAATGTATCAATTTTTTGCTTTCGTCTCATCTCATTCATTCAATAATACGTACGTCTACATACAGGAAACCCTATTGAATTTTGTCTGCATTTTTCAGGCCGCTAATAGACACTGTAAATTCGTATCTGATATTCGTCACGTATCTAATTTAACTGACTTTCTTCTTTCTCTCTCACTTTTCTTCCTTTTCTATTCCTTTTTTTATTAAGGCATTCTACATTCTCTCGCTTGTGTTTCGAGCAGGTATCATCTTAGCTGACAGTCTATACGCACTATTACTTAATTACCATATTCCCGGGGAAAATTTTTGCGTTTTAGAGGGGTTTAAAGTATATCTGAGATTGATTTTTTGGCCTAAAAATGTGTGAAAAAGTAGACAAAAGTTGGCAAAAATTCTGGACGGATTAGCGAAAAATTGGATTTTAAATTATAAAATGACAGAAATTTGAATTTTTCAAAAATTGAAGGTTGAGACATGAAAAATTCCCCTTGTCTTATTTTTGACGAACATAATTTTGAAAAATTGTCTAAATTCCCCTTTCATGATACTATTTCATGCGAAAAATAATTACGAATTTCACTTATTCTATTCGAAATTTTTGATGGGTATTGCATAATCTTACTTAATTAATATTTCTAATGAATCTAGACCTATTTTCCTGTCGACTGACTAACGTTTTCAATTTAATCTTCACCGTATAGAGGAAAGGCAGGGACTTGAAAAATGTTTGCAATTTAAAAGAGAGAACAACTGTTTACTTTAAAGCGTATAAAACCCCATAAGGCATGCAATTTAAAATTCTGAATATTGTAAGTGAGTAATATTAATTAATTATTCTAATTGGCCTTTTTTTCAACCTCAGAAGAGCGCTCATCTAATTCGTTGATCCCAAGAAATGTATGTATTATGCACTTACATGTCTTCAAAATTCAATCGAGCAGAGGTGAAGGGAGAGGATGGATGGCAATTGATTACGCACAAACAAGCACTGTAAATTTACGTTACAATAATTACGTCGATCGTTTCAATTACGAGCAAGTTACGATGAAAAGTAAAATGAAAAATATAAAAATGTAAAATTCGTAATTTTCGCGGCTTTCGAGCAAGAAAAGGGGTTCAGAACATAATATTTAAACTCTACGATCAACGCGCGCCATAGTATACCTTCTCAAAATACGTTCGGACTGGTTAATATGTTACTCGATCAAAACACTTTTCTCTCCTTCTCGTCCTGATTGAAATAGGGGTTTACATTTTTTGTTGCTCGTTCCTTGTACGCGAGAGAGAGACAGACCGAGAGAGAGGGACAGACTTAAATACAATGAAGTGCGGTATATTCAAAAGTTAGAATTTTATTGCTCAGTTAATGTATCAATTTTTTGCTTTCGTCTCATCTCATTCATTCAATAATACGTACGTCTACATACAGGAAACCCTATTGAATTTTGTCTGCATTTTTCAGGCCGCTAATAGACACTGTAAATTCGTATCTGATATTCGTCACGTATCTAATTTAACTGACTTTCTTCTTTCTCTCTCACTTTTCTTCCTTTTCTATTCCTTTTTTTATTAAGGCATTCTACATTCTCTCGCTTGTGTTTCGAGCAGGTATCATCTTAGCTGACAGTCTATACGCACTATTACTTAATTACCATATTCCCGGGGAAAATTTTTGCGTTTTAGAGGGGTTTAAAGTATATCTGAGATTGATTTTTTGGCCTAAAAATGTGTGAAAAAGTAGACAAAAGTTGGCAAAAATTCTGGACGGATTAGCGAAAAATTGGATTTTAAATTATAAAATGACAGAAATTTGAATTTTTCAAAAATTGAAGGTTGAGACATGAAAAATTCCCCTTGTCTTATTTTTGACGAACATAATTTTGAAAAATTGTCTAAATTCCCCTTTCATGATACTATTTCATGCGAAAAATAATTACGAATTTCACTTATTCTATTCGAAATTTTTGATGGGTATTGCATAATCTTACTTAATTAATATTTCTAATGAATCTAGACCTATTTTCCTGTCGACTGACTAACGTTTTCAATTTAATCTTCACCGTATAGAGGAAAGGCAGGGACTTGAAAAATGTTTGCAATTTAAAAGAGAGAACAACTGTTTACTTTAAAGCGTATAAAACCCCATAAGGCATGCAATTTAAAATTCTGAATATTGTAAGTGAGTAATATTAATTAATTATTCTAATTGGCCTTTTTTTCAACCTCAGAAGAGCGCTCATCTAATTCGTTGATCCCAAGAAATGTATGTATTATGCACTTACATGTCTTCAAAATTCAATCGAGCAGAGGTGAAGGGAGAGGATGGATGGCAATTGATTACGCACAAACAAGCACTGTAAATTTACGTTACAATAATTACGTCGATCGTTTCAATTACGAGCAAGTTACGATGAAAAGTAAAATGAAAAATATAAAAATGTAAAATTCGTAATTTTCGCGGCTTTCGAGCAAGAAAAGGGGTTCAGAACATAATATTTAAACTCTACGATCAACGCGCGCCATAGTATACCTTCTCAAAATACGTTCGGACTGGTTAATATGTTACTCGATCAAAACACTTTTCTCTCCTTCTCGTCCTGATTGAAATAGGGGTTTACATTTTTTGTTGCTCGTTCCTTGTACGCGAGAGAGAGACAGACCGAGAGAGAGGGACAGACTTAAATACAATGAAGTGCGGTATATTCAAAAGTTAGAATTTTATTGCTCAGTTAATGTATCAATTTTTTGCTTTCGTCTCATCTCATTCATTCAATAATACGTACGTCTACATACAGGAAACCCTATTGAATTTTGTCTGCATTTTTCAGGCCGCTAATAGACACTGTAAATTCGTATCTGATATTCGTCACGTATCTAATTTAACTGACTTTCTTCTTTCTCTCTCACTTTTCTTCCTTTTCTATTCCTTTTTTTATTAAGGCATTCTACATTCTCTCGCTTGTGTTTCGAGCAGGTATCATCTTAGCTGACAGTCTATACGCACTATTACTTAATTACCATATTCCCGGGGAAAATTTTTGCGTTTTAGAGGGGTTTAAAGTATATCTGAGATTGATTTTTTGGCCTAAAAATGTGTGAAAAAGTAGACAAAAGTTGGCAAAAATTCTGGACGGATTAGCGAAAAATTGGATTTTAAATTATAAAATGACAGAAATTTGAATTTTTCAAAAATTGAAGGTTGAGACATGAAAAATTCCCCTTGTCTTATTTTTGACGAACATAATTTTGAAAAATTGTCTAAATTCCCCTTTCATGATACTATTTCATGCGAAAAATAATTACGAATTTCACTTATTCTATTCGAAATTTTTGATGGGTATTGCATAATCTTACTTAATTAATATTTCTAATGAATCTAGACCTATTTTCCTGTCGACTGACTAACGTTTTCAATTTAATCTTCACCGTATAGAGGAAAGGCAGGGACTTGAAAAATGTTTGCAATTTAAAAGAGAGAACAACTGTTTACTTTAAAGCGTATAAAACCCCATAAGGCATGCAATTTAAAATTCTGAATATTGTAAGTGAGTAATATTAATTAATTATTCTAATTGGCCTTTTTTTCAACCTCAGAAGAGCGCTCATCTAATTCGTTGATCCCAAGAAATGTATGTATTATGCACTTACATGTCTTCAAAATTCAATCGAGCAGAGGTGAAGGGAGAGGATGGATGGCAATTGATTACGCACAAACAAGCACTGTAAATTTACGTTACAATAATTACGTCGATCGTTTCAATTACGAGCAAGTTACGATGAAAAGTAAAATGAAAAATATAAAAATGTAAAATTCGTAATTTTCGCGGCTTTCGAGCAAGAAAAGGGGTTCAGAACATAATATTTAAACTCTACGATCAACGCGCGCCATAGTATACCTTCTCAAAATACGTTCGGACTGGTTAATATGTTACTCGATCAAAACACTTTTCTCTCCTTCTCGTCCTGATTGAAATAGGGGTTTACATTTTTTGTTGCTCGTTCCTTGTACGCGAGAGAGAGACAGACCGAGAGAGAGGGACAGACTTAAATACAATGAAGTGCGGTATATTCAAAAGTTAGAATTTTATTGCTCAGTTAATGTATCAATTTTTTGCTTTCGTCTCATCTCATTCATTCAATAATACGTACGTCTACATACAGGAAACCCTATTGAATTTTGTCTGCATTTTTCAGGCCGCTAATAGACACTGTAAATTCGTATCTGATATTCGTCACGTATCTAATTTAACTGACTTTCTTCTTTCTCTCTCACTTTTCTTCCTTTTCTATTCCTTTTTTTATTAAGGCATTCTACATTCTCTCGCTTGTGTTTCGAGCAGGTATCATCTTAGCTGACAGTCTATACGCACTATTACTTAATTACCATATTCCCGGGGAAAATTTTTGCGTTTTAGAGGGGTTTAAAGTATATCTGAGATTGATTTTTTGGCCTAAAAATGTGTGAAAAAGTAGACAAAAGTTGGCAAAAATTCTGGACGGATTAGCGAAAAATTGGATTTTAAATTATAAAATGACAGAAATTTGAATTTTTCAAAAATTGAAGGTTGAGACATGAAAAATTCCCCTTGTCTTATTTTTGACGAACATAATTTTGAAAAATTGTCTAAATTCCCCTTTCATGATACTATTTCATGCGAAAAATAATTACGAATTTCACTTATTCTATTCGAAATTTTTGATGGGTATTGCATAATCTTACTTAATTAATATTTCTAATGAATCTAGACCTATTTTCCTGTCGACTGACTAACGTTTTCAATTTAATCTTCACCGTATAGAGGAAAGGCAGGGACTTGAAAAATGTTTGCAATTTAAAAGAGAGAACAACTGTTTACTTTAAAGCGTATAAAACCCCATAAGGCATGCAATTTAAAATTCTGAATATTGTAAGTGAGTAATATTAATTAATTATTCTAATTGGCCTTTTTTTCAACCTCAGAAGAGCGCTCATCTAATTCGTTGATCCCAAGAAATGTATGTATTATGCACTTACATGTCTTCAAAATTCAATCGAGCAGAGGTGAAGGGAGAGGATGGATGGCAATTGATTACGCACAAACAAGCACTGTAAATTTACGTTACAATAATTACGTCGATCGTTTCAATTACGAGCAAGTTACGATGAAAAGTAAAATGAAAAATATAAAAATGTAAAATTCGTAATTTTCGCGGCTTTCGAGCAAGAAAAGGGGTTCAGAACATAATATTTAAACTCTACGATCAACGCGCGCCATAGTATACCTTCTCAAAATACGTTCGGACTGGTTAATATGTTACTCGATCAAAACACTTTTCTCTCCTTCTCGTCCTGATTGAAATAGGGGTTTACATTTTTTGTTGCTCGTTCCTTGTACGCGAGAGAGAGACAGACCGAGAGAGAGGGACAGACTTAAATACAATGAAGTGCGGTATATTCAAAAGTTAGAATTTTATTGCTCAGTTAATGTATCAATTTTTTGCTTTCGTCTCATCTCATTCATTCAATAATACGTACGTCTACATACAGGAAACCCTATTGAATTTTGTCTGCATTTTTCAGGCCGCTAATAGACACTGTAAATTCGTATCTGATATTCGTCACGTATCTAATTTAACTGACTTTCTTCTTTCTCTCTCACTTTTCTTCCTTTTCTATTCCTTTTTTTATTAAGGCATTCTACATTCTCTCGCTTGTGTTTCGAGCAGGTATCATCTTAGCTGACAGTCTATACGCACTATTACTTAATTACCATATTCCCGGGGAAAATTTTTGCGTTTTAGAGGGGTTTAAAGTATATCTGAGATTGATTTTTTGGCCTAAAAATGTGTGAAAAAGTAGACAAAAGTTGGCAAAAATTCTGGACGGATTAGCGAAAAATTGGATTTTAAATTATAAAATGACAGAAATTTGAATTTTTCAAAAATTGAAGGTTGAGACATGAAAAATTCCCCTTGTCTTATTTTTGACGAACATAATTTTGAAAAATTGTCTAAATTCCCCTTTCATGATACTATTTCATGCGAAAAATAATTACGAATTTCACTTATTCTATTCGAAATTTTTGATGGGTATTGCATAATCTTACTTAATTAATATTTCTAATGAATCTAGACCTATTTTCCTGTCGACTGACTAACGTTTTCAATTTAATCTTCACCGTATAGAGGAAAGGCAGGGACTTGAAAAATGTTTGCAATTTAAAAGAGAGAACAACTGTTTACTTTAAAGCGTATAAAACCCCATAAGGCATGCAATTTAAAATTCTGAATATTGTAAGTGAGTAATATTAATTAATTATTCTAATTGGCCTTTTTTTCAACCTCAGAAGAGCGCTCATCTAATTCGTTGATCCCAAGAAATGTATGTATTATGCACTTACATGTCTTCAAAATTCAATCGAGCAGAGGTGAAGGGAGAGGATGGATGGCAATTGATTACGCACAAACAAGCACTGTAAATTTACGTTACAATAATTACGTCGATCGTTTCAATTACGAGCAAGTTACGATGAAAAGTAAAATGAAAAATATAAAAATGTAAAATTCGTAATTTTCGCGGCTTTCGAGCAAGAAAAGGGGTTCAGAACATAATATTTAAACTCTACGATCAACGCGCGCCATAGTATACCTTCTCAAAATACGTTCGGACTGGTTAATATGTTACTCGATCAAAACACTTTTCTCTCCTTCTCGTCCTGATTGAAATAGGGGTTTACATTTTTTGTTGCTCGTTCCTTGTACGCGAGAGAGAGACAGACCGAGAGAGAGGGACAGACTTAAATACAATGAAGTGCGGTATATTCAAAAGTTAGAATTTTATTGCTCAGTTAATGTATCAATTTTTTGCTTTCGTCTCATCTCATTCATTCAATAATACGTACGTCTACATACAGGAAACCCTATTGAATTTTGTCTGCATTTTTCAGGCCGCTAATAGACACTGTAAATTCGTATCTGATATTCGTCACGTATCTAATTTAACTGACTTTCTTCTTTCTCTCTCACTTTTCTTCCTTTTCTATTCCTTTTTTTATTAAGGCATTCTACATTCTCTCGCTTGTGTTTCGAGCAGGTATCATCTTAGCTGACAGTCTATACGCACTATTACTTAATTACCATATTCCCGGGGAAAATTTTTGCGTTTTAGAGGGGTTTAAAGTATATCTGAGATTGATTTTTTGGCCTAAAAATGTGTGAAAAAGTAGACAAAAGTTGGCAAAAATTCTGGACGGATTAGCGAAAAATTGGATTTTAAATTATAAAATGACAGAAATTTGAATTTTTCAAAAATTGAAGGTTGAGACATGAAAAATTCCCCTTGTCTTATTTTTGACGAACATAATTTTGAAAAATTGTCTAAATTCCCCTTTCATGATACTATTTCATGCGAAAAATAATTACGAATTTCACTTATTCTATTCGAAATTTTTGATGGGTATTGCATAATCTTACTTAATTAATATTTCTAATGAATCTAGACCTATTTTCCTGTCGACTGACTAACGTTTTCAATTTAATCTTCACCGTATAGAGGAAAGGCAGGGACTTGAAAAATGTTTGCAATTTAAAAGAGAGAACAACTGTTTACTTTAAAGCGTATAAAACCCCATAAGGCATGCAATTTAAAATTCTGAATATTGTAAGTGAGTAATATTAATTAATTATTCTAATTGGCCTTTTTTTCAACCTCAGAAGAGCGCTCATCTAATTCGTTGATCCCAAGAAATGTATGTATTATGCACTTACATGTCTTCAAAATTCAATCGAGCAGAGGTGAAGGGAGAGGATGGATGGCAATTGATTACGCACAAACAAGCACTGTAAATTTACGTTACAATAATTACGTCGATCGTTTCAATTACGAGCAAGTTACGATGAAAAGTAAAATGAAAAATATAAAAATGTAAAATTCGTAATTTTCGCGGCTTTCGAGCAAGAAAAGGGGTTCAGAACATAATATTTAAACTCTACGATCAACGCGCGCCATAGTATACCTTCTCAAAATACGTTCGGACTGGTTAATATGTTACTCGATCAAAACACTTTTCTCTCCTTCTCGTCCTGATTGAAATAGGGGTTTACATTTTTTGTTGCTCGTTCCTTGTACGCGAGAGAGAGACAGACCGAGAGAGAGGGACAGACTTAAATACAATGAAGTGCGGTATATTCAAAAGTTAGAATTTTATTGCTCAGTTAATGTATCAATTTTTTGCTTTCGTCTCATCTCATTCATTCAATAATACGTACGTCTACATACAGGAAACCCTATTGAATTTTGTCTGCATTTTTCAGGCCGCTAATAGACACTGTAAATTCGTATCTGATATTCGTCACGTATCTAATTTAACTGACTTTCTTCTTTCTCTCTCACTTTTCTTCCTTTTCTATTCCTTTTTTTATTAAGGCATTCTACATTCTCTCGCTTGTGTTTCGAGCAGGTATCATCTTAGCTGACAGTCTATACGCACTATTACTTAATTACCATATTCCCGGGGAAAATTTTTGCGTTTTAGAGGGGTTTAAAGTATATCTGAGATTGATTTTTTGGCCTAAAAATGTGTGAAAAAGTAGACAAAAGTTGGCAAAAATTCTGGACGGATTAGCGAAAAATTGGATTTTAAATTATAAAATGACAGAAATTTGAATTTTTCAAAAATTGAAGGTTGAGACATGAAAAATTCCCCTTGTCTTATTTTTGACGAACATAATTTTGAAAAATTGTCTAAATTCCCCTTTCATGATACTATTTCATGCGAAAAATAATTACGAATTTCACTTATTCTATTCGAAATTTTTGATGGGTATTGCATAATCTTACTTAATTAATATTTCTAATGAATCTAGACCTATTTTCCTGTCGACTGACTAACGTTTTCAATTTAATCTTCACCGTATAGAGGAAAGGCAGGGACTTGAAAAATGTTTGCAATTTAAAAGAGAGAACAACTGTTTACTTTAAAGCGTATAAAACCCCATAAGGCATGCAATTTAAAATTCTGAATATTGTAAGTGAGTAATATTAATTAATTATTCTAATTGGCCTTTTTTTCAACCTCAGAAGAGCGCTCATCTAATTCGTTGATCCCAAGAAATGTATGTATTATGCACTTACATGTCTTCAAAATTCAATCGAGCAGAGGTGAAGGGAGAGGATGGATGGCAATTGATTACGCACAAACAAGCACTGTAAATTTACGTTACAATAATTACGTCGATCGTTTCAATTACGAGCAAGTTACGATGAAAAGTAAAATGAAAAATATAAAAATGTAAAATTCGTAATTTTCGCGGCTTTCGAGCAAGAAAAGGGGTTCAGAACATAATATTTAAACTCTACGATCAACGCGCGCCATAGTATACCTTCTCAAAATACGTTCGGACTGGTTAATATGTTACTCGATCAAAACACTTTTCTCTCCTTCTCGTCCTGATTGAAATAGGGGTTTACATTTTTTGTTGCTCGTTCCTTGTACGCGAGAGAGAGACAGACCGAGAGAGAGGGACAGACTTAAATACAATGAAGTGCGGTATATTCAAAAGTTAGAATTTTATTGCTCAGTTAATGTATCAATTTTTTGCTTTCGTCTCATCTCATTCATTCAATAATACGTACGTCTACATACAGGAAACCCTATTGAATTTTGTCTGCATTTTTCAGGCCGCTAATAGACACTGTAAATTCGTATCTGATATTCGTCACGTATCTAATTTAACTGACTTTCTTCTTTCTCTCTCACTTTTCTTCCTTTTCTATTCCTTTTTTTATTAAGGCATTCTACATTCTCTCGCTTGTGTTTCGAGCAGGTATCATCTTAGCTGACAGTCTATACGCACTATTACTTAATTACCATATTCCCGGGGAAAATTTTTGCGTTTTAGAGGGGTTTAAAGTATATCTGAGATTGATTTTTTGGCCTAAAAATGTGTGAAAAAGTAGACAAAAGTTGGCAAAAATTCTGGACGGATTAGCGAAAAATTGGATTTTAAATTATAAAATGACAGAAATTTGAATTTTTCAAAAATTGAAGGTTGAGACATGAAAAATTCCCCTTGTCTTATTTTTGACGAACATAATTTTGAAAAATTGTCTAAATTCCCCTTTCATGATACTATTTCATGCGAAAAATAATTACGAATTTCACTTATTCTATTCGAAATTTTTGATGGGTATTGCATAATCTTACTTAATTAATATTTCTAATGAATCTAGACCTATTTTCCTGTCGACTGACTAACGTTTTCAATTTAATCTTCACCGTATAGAGGAAAGGCAGGGACTTGAAAAATGTTTGCAATTTAAAAGAGAGAACAACTGTTTACTTTAAAGCGTATAAAACCCCATAAGGCATGCAATTTAAAATTCTGAATATTGTAAGTGAGTAATATTAATTAATTATTCTAATTGGCCTTTTTTTCAACCTCAGAAGAGCGCTCATCTAATTCGTTGATCCCAAGAAATGTATGTATTATGCACTTACATGTCTTCAAAATTCAATCGAGCAGAGGTGAAGGGAGAGGATGGATGGCAATTGATTACGCACAAACAAGCACTGTAAATTTACGTTACAATAATTACGTCGATCGTTTCAATTACGAGCAAGTTACGATGAAAAGTAAAATGAAAAATATAAAAATGTAAAATTCGTAATTTTCGCGGCTTTCGAGCAAGAAAAGGGGTTCAGAACATAATATTTAAACTCTACGATCAACGCGCGCCATAGTATACCTTCTCAAAATACGTTCGGACTGGTTAATATGTTACTCGATCAAAACACTTTTCTCTCCTTCTCGTCCTGATTGAAATAGGGGTTTACATTTTTTGTTGCTCGTTCCTTGTACGCGAGAGAGAGACAGACCGAGAGAGAGGGACAGACTTAAATACAATGAAGTGCGGTATATTCAAAAGTTAGAATTTTATTGCTCAGTTAATGTATCAATTTTTTGCTTTCGTCTCATCTCATTCATTCAATAATACGTACGTCTACATACAGGAAACCCTATTGAATTTTGTCTGCATTTTTCAGGCCGCTAATAGACACTGTAAATTCGTATCTGA
The DNA here is from genome assembly GCA_035079385.1 of Aspidiotus rigidus. Classification (NCBI taxonomy): domain Eukaryota; kingdom Metazoa; phylum Arthropoda; class Insecta; order Hemiptera; family Diaspididae; genus Aspidiotus; species Aspidiotus rigidus. The sequence continues at coordinate 2,949,898 of JAVHKY010000046.1, read as the reverse complement.
TATTCGTCACGTATCTAATTTAACTGACTTTCTTCTTTCTCTCTCACTTTTCTTCCTTTTCTATTCCTTTTTTTATTAAGGCATTCTACATTCTCTCGCTTGTGTTTCGAGCAGGTATCATCTTAGCTGACAGTCTATACGCACTATTACTTAATTACCATATTCCCGGGGAAAATTTTTGCGTTTTAGAGGGGTTTAAAGTATATCTGAGATTGATTTTTTGGCCTAAAAATGTGTGAAAAAGTAGACAAAAGTTGGCAAAAATTCTGGACGGATTAGCGAAAAATTGGATTTTAAATTATAAAATGACAGAAATTTGAATTTTTCAAAAATTGAAGGTTGAGACATGAAAAATTCCCCTTGTCTTATTTTTGACGAACATAATTTTGAAAAATTGTCTAAATTCCCCTTTCATGATACTATTTCATGCGAAAAATAATTACGAATTTCACTTATTCTATTCGAAATTTTTGATGGGTATTGCATAATCTTACTTAATTAATATTTCTAATGAATCTAGACCTATTTTCCTGTCGACTGACTAACGTTTTCAATTTAATCTTCACCGTATAGAGGAAAGGCAGGGACTTGAAAAATGTTTGCAATTTAAAAGAGAGAACAACTGTTTACTTTAAAGCGTATAAAACCCCATAAGGCATGCAATTTAAAATTCTGAATATTGTAAGTGAGTAATATTAATTAATTATTCTAATTGGCCTTTTTTTCAACCTCAGAAGAGCGCTCATCTAATTCGTTGATCCCAAGAAATGTATGTATTATGCACTTACATGTCTTCAAAATTCAATCGAGCAGAGGTGAAGGGAGAGGATGGATGGCAATTGATTACGCACAAACAAGCACTGTAAATTTACGTTACAATAATTACGTCGATCGTTTCAATTACGAGCAAGTTACGATGAAAAGTAAAATGAAAAATATAAAAATGTAAAATTCGTAATTTTCGCGGCTTTCGAGCAAGAAAAGGGGTTCAGAACATAATATTTAAACTCTACGATCAACGCGCGCCATAGTATACCTTCTCAAAATACGTTCGGACTGGTTAATATGTTACTCGATCAAAACACTTTTCTCTCCTTCTCGTCCTGATTGAAATAGGGGTTTACATTTTTTGTTGCTCGTTCCTTGTACGCGAGAGAGAGACAGACCGAGAGAGAGGGACAGACTTAAATACAATGAAGTGCGGTATATTCAAAAGTTAGAATTTTATTGCTCAGTTAATGTATCAATTTTTTGCTTTCGTCTCATCTCATTCATTCAATAATACGTACGTCTACATACAGGAAACCCTATTGAATTTTGTCTGCATTTTTCAGGCCGCTAATAGACACTGTAAATTCGTATCTGATATTCGTCACGTATCTAATTTAACTGACTTTCTTCTTTCTCTCTCACTTTTCTTCCTTTTCTATTCCTTTTTTTATTAAGGCATTCTACATTCTCTCGCTTGTGTTTCGAGCAGGTATCATCTTAGCTGACAGTCTATACGCACTATTACTTAATTACCATATTCCCGGGGAAAATTTTTGCGTTTTAGAGGGGTTTAAAGTATATCTGAGATTGATTTTTTGGCCTAAAAATGTGTGAAAAAGTAGACAAAAGTTGGCAAAAATTCTGGACGGATTAGCGAAAAATTGGATTTTAAATTATAAAATGACAGAAATTTGAATTTTTCAAAAATTGAAGGTTGAGACATGAAAAATTCCCCTTGTCTTATTTTTGACGAACATAATTTTGAAAAATTGTCTAAATTCCCCTTTCATGATACTATTTCATGCGAAAAATAATTACGAATTTCACTTATTCTATTCGAAATTTTTGATGGGTATTGCATAATCTTACTTAATTAATATTTCTAATGAATCTAGACCTATTTTCCTGTCGACTGACTAACGTTTTCAATTTAATCTTCACCGTATAGAGGAAAGGCAGGGACTTGAAAAATGTTTGCAATTTAAAAGAGAGAACAACTGTTTACTTTAAAGCGTATAAAACCCCATAAGGCATGCAATTTAAAATTCTGAATATTGTAAGTGAGTAATATTAATTAATTATTCTAATTGGCCTTTTTTTCAACCTCAGAAGAGCGCTCATCTAATTCGTTGATCCCAAGAAATGTATGTATTATGCACTTACATGTCTTCAAAATTCAATCGAGCAGAGGTGAAGGGAGAGGATGGATGGCAATTGATTACGCACAAACAAGCACTGTAAATTTACGTTACAATAATTACGTCGATCGTTTCAATTACGAGCAAGTTACGATGAAAAGTAAAATGAAAAATATAAAAATGTAAAATTCGTAATTTTCGCGGCTTTCGAGCAAGAAAAGGGGTTCAGAACATAATATTTAAACTCTACGATCAACGCGCGCCATAGTATACCTTCTCAAAATACGTTCGGACTGGTTAATATGTTACTCGATCAAAACACTTTTCTCTCCTTCTCGTCCTGATTGAAATAGGGGTTTACATTTTTTGTTGCTCGTTCCTTGTACGCGAGAGAGAGACAGACCGAGAGAGAGGGACAGACTTAAATACAATGAAGTGCGGTATATTCAAAAGTTAGAATTTTATTGCTCAGTTAATGTATCAATTTTTTGCTTTCGTCTCATCTCATTCATTCAATAATACGTACGTCTACATACAGGAAACCCTATTGAATTTTGTCTGCATTTTTCAGGCCGCTAATAGACACTGTAAATTCGTATCTGATATTCGTCACGTATCTAATTTAACTGACTTTCTTCTTTCTCTCTCACTTTTCTTCCTTTTCTATTCCTTTTTTTATTAAGGCATTCTACATTCTCTCGCTTGTGTTTCGAGCAGGTATCATCTTAGCTGACAGTCTATACGCACTATTACTTAATTACCATATTCCCGGGGAAAATTTTTGCGTTTTAGAGGGGTTTAAAGTATATCTGAGATTGATTTTTTGGCCTAAAAATGTGTGAAAAAGTAGACAAAAGTTGGCAAAAATTCTGGACGGATTAGCGAAAAATTGGATTTTAAATTATAAAATGACAGAAATTTGAATTTTTCAAAAATTGAAGGTTGAGACATGAAAAATTCCCCTTGTCTTATTTTTGACGAACATAATTTTGAAAAATTGTCTAAATTCCCCTTTCATGATACTATTTCATGCGAAAAATAATTACGAATTTCACTTATTCTATTCGAAATTTTTGATGGGTATTGCATAATCTTACTTAATTAATATTTCTAATGAATCTAGACCTATTTTCCTGTCGACTGACTAACGTTTTCAATTTAATCTTCACCGTATAGAGGAAAGGCAGGGACTTGAAAAATGTTTGCAATTTAAAAGAGAGAACAACTGTTTACTTTAAAGCGTATAAAACCCCATAAGGCATGCAATTTAAAATTCTGAATATTGTAAGTGAGTAATATTAATTAATTATTCTAATTGGCCTTTTTTTCAACCTCAGAAGAGCGCTCATCTAATTCGTTGATCCCAAGAAATGTATGTATTATGCACTTACATGTCTTCAAAATTCAATCGAGCAGAGGTGAAGGGAGAGGATGGATGGCAATTGATTACGCACAAACAAGCACTGTAAATTTACGTTACAATAATTACGTCGATCGTTTCAATTACGAGCAAGTTACGATGAAAAGTAAAATGAAAAATATAAAAATGTAAAATTCGTAATTTTCGCGGCTTTCGAGCAAGAAAAGGGGTTCAGAACATAATATTTAAACTCTACGATCAACGCGCGCCATAGTATACCTTCTCAAAATACGTTCGGACTGGTTAATATGTTACTCGATCAAAACACTTTTCTCTCCTTCTCGTCCTGATTGAAATAGGGGTTTACATTTTTTGTTGCTCGTTCCTTGTACGCGAGAGAGAGACAGACCGAGAGAGAGGGACAGACTTAAATACAATGAAGTGCGGTATATTCAAAAGTTAGAATTTTATTGCTCAGTTAATGTATCAATTTTTTGCTTTCGTCTCATCTCATTCATTCAATAATACGTACGTCTACATACAGGAAACCCTATTGAATTTTGTCTGCATTTTTCAGGCCGCTAATAGACACTGTAAATTCGTATCTGATATTCGTCACGTATCTAATTTAACTGACTTTCTTCTTTCTCTCTCACTTTTCTTCCTTTTCTATTCCTTTTTTTATTAAGGCATTCTACATTCTCTCGCTTGTGTTTCGAGCAGGTATCATCTTAGCTGACAGTCTATACGCACTATTACTTAATTACCATATTCCCGGGGAAAATTTTTGCGTTTTAGAGGGGTTTAAAGTATATCTGAGATTGATTTTTTGGCCTAAAAATGTGTGAAAAAGTAGACAAAAGTTGGCAAAAATTCTGGACGGATTAGCGAAAAATTGGATTTTAAATTATAAAATGACAGAAATTTGAATTTTTCAAAAATTGAAGGTTGAGACATGAAAAATTCCCCTTGTCTTATTTTTGACGAACATAATTTTGAAAAATTGTCTAAATTCCCCTTTCATGATACTATTTCATGCGAAAAATAATTACGAATTTCACTTATTCTATTCGAAATTTTTGATGGGTATTGCATAATCTTACTTAATTAATATTTCTAATGAATCTAGACCTATTTTCCTGTCGACTGACTAACGTTTTCAATTTAATCTTCACCGTATAGAGGAAAGGCAGGGACTTGAAAAATGTTTGCAATTTAAAAGAGAGAACAACTGTTTACTTTAAAGCGTATAAAACCCCATAAGGCATGCAATTTAAAATTCTGAATATTGTAAGTGAGTAATATTAATTAATTATTCTAATTGGCCTTTTTTTCAACCTCAGAAGAGCGCTCATCTAATTCGTTGATCCCAAGAAATGTATGTATTATGCACTTACATGTCTTCAAAATTCAATCGAGCAGAGGTGAAGGGAGAGGATGGATGGCAATTGATTACGCACAAACAAGCACTGTAAATTTACGTTACAATAATTACGTCGATCGTTTCAATTACGAGCAAGTTACGATGAAAAGTAAAATGAAAAATATAAAAATGTAAAATTCGTAATTTTCGCGGCTTTCGAGCAAGAAAAGGGGTTCAGAACATAATATTTAAACTCTACGATCAACGCGCGCCATAGTATACCTTCTCAAAATACGTTCGGACTGGTTAATATGTTACTCGATCAAAACACTTTTCTCTCCTTCTCGTCCTGATTGAAATAGGGGTTTACATTTTTTGTTGCTCGTTCCTTGTACGCGAGAGAGAGACAGACCGAGAGAGAGGGACAGACTTAAATACAATGAAGTGCGGTATATTCAAAAGTTAGAATTTTATTGCTCAGTTAATGTATCAATTTTTTGCTTTCGTCTCATCTCATTCATTCAATAATACGTACGTCTACATACAGGAAACCCTATTGAATTTTGTCTGCATTTTTCAGGCCGCTAATAGACACTGTAAATTCGTATCTGATATTCGTCACGTATCTAATTTAACTGACTTTCTTCTTTCTCTCTCACTTTTCTTCCTTTTCTATTCCTTTTTTTATTAAGGCATTCTACATTCTCTCGCTTGTGTTTCGAGCAGGTATCATCTTAGCTGACAGTCTATACGCACTATTACTTAATTACCATATTCCCGGGGAAAATTTTTGCGTTTTAGAGGGGTTTAAAGTATATCTGAGATTGATTTTTTGGCCTAAAAATGTGTGAAAAAGTAGACAAAAGTTGGCAAAAATTCTGGACGGATTAGCGAAAAATTGGATTTTAAATTATAAAATGACAGAAATTTGAATTTTTCAAAAATTGAAGGTTGAGACATGAAAAATTCCCCTTGTCTTATTTTTGACGAACATAATTTTGAAAAATTGTCTAAATTCCCCTTTCATGATACTATTTCATGCGAAAAATAATTACGAATTTCACTTATTCTATTCGAAATTTTTGATGGGTATTGCATAATCTTACTTAATTAATATTTCTAATGAATCTAGACCTATTTTCCTGTCGACTGACTAACGTTTTCAATTTAATCTTCACCGTATAGAGGAAAGGCAGGGACTTGAAAAATGTTTGCAATTTAAAAGAGAGAACAACTGTTTACTTTAAAGCGTATAAAACCCCATAAGGCATGCAATTTAAAATTCTGAATATTGTAAGTGAGTAATATTAATTAATTATTCTAATTGGCCTTTTTTTCAACCTCAGAAGAGCGCTCATCTAATTCGTTGATCCCAAGAAATGTATGTATTATGCACTTACATGTCTTCAAAATTCAATCGAGCAGAGGTGAAGGGAGAGGATGGATGGCAATTGATTACGCACAAACAAGCACTGTAAATTTACGTTACAATAATTACGTCGATCGTTTCAATTACGAGCAAGTTACGATGAAAAGTAAAATGAAAAATATAAAAATGTAAAATTCGTAATTTTCGCGGCTTTCGAGCAAGAAAAGGGGTTCAGAACATAATATTTAAACTCTACGATCAACGCGCGCCATAGTATACCTTCTCAAAATACGTTCGGACTGGTTAATATGTTACTCGATCAAAACACTTTTCTCTCCTTCTCGTCCTGATTGAAATAGGGGTTTACATTTTTTGTTGCTCGTTCCTTGTACGCGAGAGAGAGACAGACCGAGAGAGAGGGACAGACTTAAATACAATGAAGTGCGGTATATTCAAAAGTTAGAATTTTATTGCTCAGTTAATGTATCAATTTTTTGCTTTCGTCTCATCTCATTCATTCAATAATACGTACGTCTACATACAGGAAACCCTATTGAATTTTGTCTGCATTTTTCAGGCCGCTAATAGACACTGTAAATTCGTATCTGATATTCGTCACGTATCTAATTTAACTGACTTTCTTCTTTCTCTCTCACTTTTCTTCCTTTTCTATTCCTTTTTTTATTAAGGCATTCTACATTCTCTCGCTTGTGTTTCGAGCAGGTATCATCTTAGCTGACAGTCTATACGCACTATTACTTAATTACCATATTCCCGGGGAAAATTTTTGCGTTTTAGAGGGGTTTAAAGTATATCTGAGATTGATTTTTTGGCCTAAAAATGTGTGAAAAAGTAGACAAAAGTTGGCAAAAATTCTGGACGGATTAGCGAAAAATTGGATTTTAAATTATAAAATGACAGAAATTTGAATTTTTCAAAAATTGAAGGTTGAGACATGAAAAATTCCCCTTGTCTTATTTTTGACGAACATAATTTTGAAAAATTGTCTAAATTCCCCTTTCATGATACTATTTCATGCGAAAAATAATTACGAATTTCACTTATTCTATTCGAAATTTTTGATGGGTATTGCATAATCTTACTTAATTAATATTTCTAATGAATCTAGACCTATTTTCCTGTCGACTGACTAACGTTTTCAATTTAATCTTCACCGTATAGAGGAAAGGCAGGGACTTGAAAAATGTTTGCAATTTAAAAGAGAGAACAACTGTTTACTTTAAAGCGTATAAAACCCCATAAGGCATGCAATTTAAAATTCTGAATATTGTAAGTGAGTAATATTAATTAATTATTCTAATTGGCCTTTTTTTCAACCTCAGAAGAGCGCTCATCTAATTCGTTGATCCCAAGAAATGTATGTATTATGCACTTACATGTCTTCAAAATTCAATCGAGCAGAGGTGAAGGGAGAGGATGGATGGCAATTGATTACGCACAAACAAGCACTGTAAATTTACGTTACAATAATTACGTCGATCGTTTCAATTACGAGCAAGTTACGATGAAAAGTAAAATGAAAAATATAAAAATGTAAAATTCGTAATTTTCGCGGCTTTCGAGCAAGAAAAGGGGTTCAGAACATAATATTTAAACTCTACGATCAACGCGCGCCATAGTATACCTTCTCAAAATACGTTCGGACTGGTTAATATGTTACTCGATCAAAACACTTTTCTCTCCTTCTCGTCCTGATTGAAATAGGGGTTTACATTTTTTGTTGCTCGTTCCTTGTACGCGAGAGAGAGACAGACCGAGAGAGAGGGACAGACTTAAATACAATGAAGTGCGGTATATTCAAAAGTTAGAATTTTATTGCTCAGTTAATGTATCAATTTTTTGCTTTCGTCTCATCTCATTCATTCAATAATACGTACGTCTACATACAGGAAACCCTATTGAATTTTGTCTGCATTTTTCAGGCCGCTAATAGACACTGTAAATTCGTATCTGATATTCGTCACGTATCTAATTTAACTGACTTTCTTCTTTCTCTCTCACTTTTCTTCCTTTTCTATTCCTTTTTTTATTAAGGCATTCTACATTCTCTCGCTTGTGTTTCGAGCAGGTATCATCTTAGCTGACAGTCTATACGCACTATTACTTAATTACCATATTCCCGGGGAAAATTTTTGCGTTTTAGAGGGGTTTAAAGTATATCTGAGATTGATTTTTTGGCCTAAAAATGTGTGAAAAAGTAGACAAAAGTTGGCAAAAATTCTGGACGGATTAGCGAAAAATTGGATTTTAAATTATAAAATGACAGAAATTTGAATTTTTCAAAAATTGAAGGTTGAGACATGAAAAATTCCCCTTGTCTTATTTTTGACGAACATAATTTTGAAAAATTGTCTAAATTCCCCTTTCATGATACTATTTCATGCGAAAAATAATTACGAATTTCACTTATTCTATTCGAAATTTTTGATGGGTATTGCATAATCTTACTTAATTAATATTTCTAATGAATCTAGACCTATTTTCCTGTCGACTGACTAACGTTTTCAATTTAATCTTCACCGTATAGAGGAAAGGCAGGGACTTGAAAAATGTTTGCAATTTAAAAGAGAGAACAACTGTTTACTTTAAAGCGTATAAAACCCCATAAGGCATGCAATTTAAAATTCTGAATATTGTAAGTGAGTAATATTAATTAATTATTCTAATTGGCCTTTTTTTCAACCTCAGAAGAGCGCTCATCTAATTCGTTGATCCCAAGAAATGTATGTATTATGCACTTACATGTCTTCAAAATTCAATCGAGCAGAGGTGAAGGGAGAGGATGGATGGCAATTGATTACGCACAAACAAGCACTGTAAATTTACGTTACAATAATTACGTCGATCGTTTCAATTACGAGCAAGTTACGATGAAAAGTAAAATGAAAAATATAAAAATGTAAAATTCGTAATTTTCGCGGCTTTCGAGCAAGAAAAGGGGTTCAGAACATAATATTTAAACTCTACGATCAACGCGCGCCATAGTATACCTTCTCAAAATACGTTCGGACTGGTTAATATGTTACTCGATCAAAACACTTTTCTCTCCTTCTCGTCCTGATTGAAATAGGGGTTTACATTTTTTGTTGCTCGTTCCTTGTACGCGAGAGAGAGACAGACCGAGAGAGAGGGACAGACTTAAATACAATGAAGTGCGGTATATTCAAAAGTTAGAATTTTATTGCTCAGTTAATGTATCAATTTTTTGCTTTCGTCTCATCTCATTCATTCAATAATACGTACGTCTACATACAGGAAACCCTATTGAATTTTGTCTGCATTTTTCAGGCCGCTAATAGACACTGTAAATTCGTATCTGATATTCGTCACGTATCTAATTTAACTGACTTTCTTCTTTCTCTCTCACTTTTCTTCCTTTTCTATTCCTTTTTTTATTAAGGCATTCTACATTCTCTCGCTTGTGTTTCGAGCAGGTATCATCTTAGCTGACAGTCTATACGCACTATTACTTAATTACCATATTCCCGGGGAAAATTTTTGCGTTTTAGAGGGGTTTAAAGTATATCTGAGATTGATTTTTTGGCCTAAAAATGTGTGAAAAAGTAGACAAAAGTTGGCAAAAATTCTGGACGGATTAGCGAAAAATTGGATTTTAAATTATAAAATGACAGAAATTTGAATTTTTCAAAAATTGAAGGTTGAGACATGAAAAATTCCCCTTGTCTTATTTTTGACGAACATAATTTTGAAAAATTGTCTAAATTCCCCTTTCATGATACTATTTCATGCGAAAAATAATTACGAATTTCACTTATTCTATTCGAAATTTTTGATGGGTATTGCATAATCTTACTTAATTAATATTTCTAATGAATCTAGACCTATTTTCCTGTCGACTGACTAACGTTTTCAATTTAATCTTCACCGTATAGAGGAAAGGCAGGGACTTGAAAAATGTTTGCAATTTAAAAGAGAGAACAACTGTTTACTTTAAAGCGTATAAAACCCCATAAGGCATGCAATTTAAAATTCTGAATATTGTAAGTGAGTAATATTAATTAATTATTCTAATTGGCCTTTTTTTCAACCTCAGAAGAGCGCTCATCTAATTCGTTGATCCCAAGAAATGTATGTATTATGCACTTACATGTCTTCAAAATTCAATCGAGCAGAGGTGAAGGGAGAGGATGGATGGCAATTGATTACGCACAAACAAGCACTGTAAATTTACGTTACAATAATTACGTCGATCGTTTCAATTACGAGCAAGTTACGATGAAAAGTAAAATGAAAAATATAAAAATGTAAAATTCGTAATTTTCGCGGCTTTCGAGCAAGAAAAGGGGTTCAGAACATAATATTTAAACTCTACGATCAACGCGCGCCATAGTATACCTTCTCAAAATACGTTCGGACTGGTTAATATGTTACTCGATCAAAACACTTTTCTCTCCTTCTCGTCCTGATTGAAATAGGGGTTTACATTTTTTGTTGCTCGTTCCTTGTACGCGAGAGAGAGACAGACCGAGAGAGAGGGACAGACTTAAATACAATGAAGTGCGGTATATTCAAAAGTTAGAATTTTATTGCTCAGTTAATGTATCAATTTTTTGCTTTCGTCTCATCTCATTCATTCAATAATACGTACGTCTACATACAGGAAACCCTATTGAATTTTGTCTGCATTTTTCAGGCCGCTAATAGACACTGTAAATTCGTATCTGATATTCGTCACGTATCTAATTTAACTGACTTTCTTCTTTCTCTCTCACTTTTCTTCCTTTTCTATTCCTTTTTTTATTAAGGCATTCTACATTCTCTCGCTTGTGTTTCGAGCAGGTATCATCTTAGCTGACAGTCTATACGCACTATTACTTAATTACCATATTCCCGGGGAAAATTTTTGCGTTTTAGAGGGGTTTAAAGTATATCTGAGATTGATTTTTTGGCCTAAAAATGTGTGAAAAAGTAGACAAAAGTTGGCAAAAATTCTGGACGGATTAGCGAAAAATTGGATTTTAAATTATAAAATGACAGAAATTTGAATTTTTCAAAAATTGAAGGTTGAGACATGAAAAATTCCCCTTGTCTTATTTTTGACGAACATAATTTTGAAAAATTGTCTAAATTCCCCTTTCATGATACTATTTCATGCGAAAAATAATTACGAATTTCACTTATTCTATTCGAAATTTTTGATGGGTATTGCATAATCTTACTTAATTAATATTTCTAATGAATCTAGACCTATTTTCCTGTCGACTGACTAACGTTTTCAATTTAATCTTCACCGTATAGAGGAAAGGCAGGGACTTGAAAAATGTTTGCAATTTAAAAGAGAGAACAACTGTTTACTTTAAAGCGTATAAAACCCCATAAGGCATGCAATTTAAAATTCTGAATATTGTAAGTGAGTAATATTAATTAATTATTCTAATTGGCCTTTTTTTCAACCTCAGAAGAGCGCTCATCTAATTCGTTGATCCCAAGAAATGTATGTATTATGCACTTACATGTCTTCAAAATTCAATCGAGCAGAGGTGAAGGGAGAGGATGGATGGCAATTGATTACGCACAAACAAGCACTGTAAATTTACGTTACAATAATTACGTCGATCGTTTCAATTACGAGCAAGTTACGATGAAAAGTAAAATGAAAAATATAAAAATGTAAAATTCGTAATTTTCGCGGCTTTCGAGCAAGAAAAGGGGTTCAGAACATAATATTTAAACTCTACGATCAACGCGCGCCATAGTATACCTTCTCAAAATACGTTCGGACTGGTTAATATGTTACTCGATCAAAACACTTTTCTCTCCTTCTCGTCCTGATTGAAATAGGGGTTTACATTTTTTGTTGCTCGTTCCTTGTACGCGAGAGAGAGACAGACCGAGAGAGAGGGACAGACTTAAATACAATGAAGTGCGGTATATTCAAAAGTTAGAATTTTATTGCTCAGTTAATGTATCAATTTTTTGCTTTCGTCTCATCTCATTCATTCAATAATACGTACGTCTACATACAGGAAACCCTATTGAATTTTGTCTGCATTTTTCAGGCCGCTAATAGACACTGTAAATTCGTATCTGATATTCGTCACGTATCTAATTTAACTGACTTTCTTCTTTCTCTCTCACTTTTCTTCCTTTTCTATTCCTTTTTTTATTAAGGCATTCTACATTCTCTCGCTTGTGTTTCGAGCAGGTATCATCTTAGCTGACAGTCTATACGCACTATTACTTAATTACCATATTCCCGGGGAAAATTTTTGCGTTTTAGAGGGGTTTAAAGTATATCTGAGATTGATTTTTTGGCCTAAAAATGTGTGAAAAAGTAGACAAAAGTTGGCAAAAATTCTGGACGGATTAGCGAAAAATTGGATTTTAAATTATAAAATGACAGAAATTTGAATTTTTCAAAAATTGAAGGTTGAGACATGAAAAATTCCCCTTGTCTTATTTTTGACGAACATAATTTTGAAAAATTGTCTAAATTCCCCTTTCATGATACTATTTCATGCGAAAAATAATTACGAATTTCACTTATTCTATTCGAAATTTTTGATGGGTATTGCATAATCTTACTTAATTAATATTTCTAATGAATCTAGACCTATTTTCCTGTCGACTGACTAACGTTTTCAATTTAATCTTCACCGTATAGAGGAAAGGCAGGGACTTGAAAAATGTTTGCAATTTAAAAGAGAGAACAACTGTTTACTTTAAAGCGTATAAAACCCCATAAGGCATGCAATTTAAAATTCTGAATATTGTAAGTGAGTAATATTAATTAATTATTCTAATTGGCCTTTTTTTCAACCTCAGAAGAGCGCTCATCTAATTCGTTGATCCCAAGAAATGTATGTATTATGCACTTACATGTCTTCAAAATTCAATCGAGCAGAGGTGAAGGGAGAGGATGGATGGCAATTGATTACGCACAAACAAGCACTGTAAATTTACGTTACAATAATTACGTCGATCGTTTCAATTACGAGCAAGTTACGATGAAAAGTAAAATGAAAAATATAAAAATGTAAAATTCGTAATTTTCGCGGCTTTCGAGCAAGAAAAGGGGTTCAGAACATAATATTTAAACTCTACGATCAACGCGCGCCATAGTATACCTTCTCAAAATACGTTCGGACTGGTTAATATGTTACTCGATCAAAACACTTTTCTCTCCTTCTCGTCCTGATTGAAATAGGGGTTTACATTTTTTGTTGCTCGTTCCTTGTACGCGAGAGAGAGACAGACCGAGAGAGAGGGACAGACTTAAATACAATGAAGTGCGGTATATTCAAAAGTTAGAATTTTATTGCTCAGTTAATGTATCAATTTTTTGCTTTCGTCTCATCTCATTCATTCAATAATACGTACGTCTACATACAGGAAACCCTATTGAATTTTGTCTGCATTTTTCAGGCCGCTAATAGACACTGTAAATTCGTATCTGATATTCGTCACGTATCTAATTTAACTGACTTTCTTCTTTCTCTCTCACTTTTCTTCCTTTTCTATTCCTTTTTTTATTAAGGCATTCTACATTCTCTCGCTTGTGTTTCGAGCAGGTATCATCTTAGCTGACAGTCTATACGCACTATTACTTAATTACCATATTCCCGGGGAAAATTTTTGCGTTTTAGAGGGGTTTAAAGTATATCTGAGATTGATTTTTTGGCCTAAAAATGTGTGAAAAAGTAGACAAAAGTTGGCAAAAATTCTGGACGGATTAGCGAAAAATTGGATTTTAAATTATAAAATGACAGAAATTTGAATTTTTCAAAAATTGAAGGTTGAGACATGAAAAATTCCCCTTGTCTTATTTTTGACGAACATAATTTTGAAAAATTGTCTAAATTCCCCTTTCATGATACTATTTCATGCGAAAAATAATTACGAATTTCACTTATTCTATTCGAAATTTTTGATGGGTATTGCATAATCTTACTTAATTAATATTTCTAATGAATCTAGACCTATTTTCCTGTCGACTGACTAACGTTTTCAATTTAATCTTCACCGTATAGAGGAAAGGCAGGGACTTGAAAAATGTTTGCAATTTAAAAGAGAGAACAACTGTTTACTTTAAAGCGTATAAAACCCCATAAGGCATGCAATTTAAAATTCTGAATATTGTAAGTGAGTAATATTAATTAATTATTCTAATTGGCCTTTTTTTCAACCTCAGAAGAGCGCTCATCTAATTCGTTGATCCCAAGAAATGTATGTATTATGCACTTACATGTCTTCAAAATTCAATCGAGCAGAGGTGAAGGGAGAGGATGGATGGCAATTGATTACGCACAAACAAGCACTGTAAATTTACGTTACAATAATTACGTCGATCGTTTCAATTACGAGCAAGTTACGATGAAAAGTAAAATGAAAAATATAAAAATGTAAAATTCGTAATTTTCGCGGCTTTCGAGCAAGAAAAGGGGTTCAGAACATAATATTTAAACTCTACGATCAACGCGCGCCATAGTATACCTTCTCAAAATACGTTCGGACTGGTTAATATGTTACTCGATCAAAACACTTTTCTCTCCTTCTCGTCCTGATTGAAATAGGGGTTTACATTTTTTGTTGCTCGTTCCTTGTACGCGAGAGAGAGACAGACCGAGAGAGAGGGACAGACTTAAATACAATGAAGTGCGGTATATTCAAAAGTTAGAATTTTATTGCTCAGTTAATGTATCAATTTTTTGCTTTCGTCTCATCTCATTCATTCAATAATACGTACGTCTACATACAGGAAACCCTATTGAATTTTGTCTGCATTTTTCAGGCCGCTAATAGACACTGTAAATTCGTATCTGATATTCGTCACGTATCTAATTTAACTGACTTTCTTCTTTCTCTCTCACTTTTCTTCCTTTTCTATTCCTTTTTTTATTAAGGCATTCTACATTCTCTCGCTTGTGTTTCGAGCAGGTATCATCTTAGCTGACAGTCTATACGCACTATTACTTAATTACCATATTCCCGGGGAAAATTTTTGCGTTTTAGAGGGGTTTAAAGTATATCTGAGATTGATTTTTTGGCCTAAAAATGTGTGAAAAAGTAGACAAAAGTTGGCAAAAATTCTGGACGGATTAGCGAAAAATTGGATTTTAAATTATAAAATGACAGAAATTTGAATTTTTCAAAAATTGAAGGTTGAGACATGAAAAATTCCCCTTGTCTTATTTTTGACGAACATAATTTTGAAAAATTGTCTAAATTCCCCTTTCATGATACTATTTCATGCGAAAAATAATTACGAATTTCACTTATTCTATTCGAAATTTTTGATGGGTATTGCATAATCTTACTTAATTAATATTTCTAATGAATCTAGACCTATTTTCCTGTCGACTGACTAACGTTTTCAATTTAATCTTCACCGTATAGAGGAAAGGCAGGGACTTGAAAAATGTTTGCAATTTAAAAGAGAGAACAACTGTTTACTTTAAAGCGTATAAAACCCCATAAGGCATGCAATTTAAAATTCTGAATATTGTAAGTGAGTAATATTAATTAATTATTCTAATTGGCCTTTTTTTCAACCTCAGAAGAGCGCTCATCTAATTCGTTGATCCCAAGAAATGTATGTATTATGCACTTACATGTCTTCAAAATTCAATCGAGCAGAGGTGAAGGGAGAGGATGGATGGCAATTGATTACGCACAAACAAGCACTGTAAATTTACGTTACAATAATTACGTCGATCGTTTCAATTACGAGCAAGTTACGATGAAAAGTAAAATGAAAAATATAAAAATGTAAAATTCGTAATTTTCGCGGCTTTCGAGCAAGAAAAGGGGTTCAGAACATAATATTTAAACTCTACGATCAACGCGCGCCATAGTATACCTTCTCAAAATACGTTCGGACTGGTTAATATGTTACTCGATCAAAACACTTTTCTCTCCTTCTCGTCCTGATTGAAATAGGGGTTTACATTTTTTGTTGCTCGTTCCTTGTACGCGAGAGAGAGACAGACCGAGAGAGAGGGACAGACTTAAATACAATGAAGTGCGGTATATTCAAAAGTTAGAATTTTATTGCTCAGTTAATGTATCAATTTTTTGCTTTCGTCTCATCTCATTCATTCAATAATACGTACGTCTACATACAGGAAACCCTATTGAATTTTGTCTGCATTTTTCAGGCCGCTAATAGACACTGTAAATTCGTATCTGATATTCGTCACGTATCTAATTTAACTGACTTTCTTCTTTCTCTCTCACTTTTCTTCCTTTTCTATTCCTTTTTTTATTAAGGCATTCTACATTCTCTCGCTTGTGTTTCGAGCAGGTATCATCTTAGCTGACAGTCTATACGCACTATTACTTAATTACCATATTCCCGGGGAAAATTTTTGCGTTTTAGAGGGGTTTAAAGTATATCTGAGATTGATTTTTTGGCCTAAAAATGTGTGAAAAAGTAGACAAAAGTTGGCAAAAATTCTGGACGGATTAGCGAAAAATTGGATTTTAAATTATAAAATGACAGAAATTTGAATTTTTCAAAAATTGAAGGTTGAGACATGAAAAATTCCCCTTGTCTTATTTTTGACGAACATAATTTTGAAAAATTGTCTAAATTCCCCTTTCATGATACTATTTCATGCGAAAAATAATTACGAATTTCACTTATTCTATTCGAAATTTTTGATGGGTATTGCATAATCTTACTTAATTAATATTTCTAATGAATCTAGACCTATTTTCCTGTCGACTGACTAACGTTTTCAATTTAATCTTCACCGTATAGAGGAAAGGCAGGGACTTGAAAAATGTTTGCAATTTAAAAGAGAGAACAACTGTTTACTTTAAAGCGTATAAAACCCCATAAGGCATGCAATTTAAAATTCTGAATATTGTAAGTGAGTAATATTAATTAATTATTCTAATTGGCCTTTTTTTCAACCTCAGAAGAGCGCTCATCTAATTCGTTGATCCCAAGAAATGTATGTATTATGCACTTACATGTCTTCAAAATTCAATCGAGCAGAGGTGAAGGGAGAGGATGGATGGCAATTGATTACGCACAAACAAGCACTGTAAATTTACGTTACAATAATTACGTCGATCGTTTCAATTACGAGCAAGTTACGATGAAAAGTAAAATGAAAAATATAAAAATGTAAAATTCGTAATTTTCGCGGCTTTCGAGCAAGAAAAGGGGTTCAGAACATAATATTTAAACTCTACGATCAACGCGCGCCATAGTATACCTTCTCAAAATACGTTCGGACTGGTTAATATGTTACTCGATCAAAACACTTTTCTCTCCTTCTCGTCCTGATTGAAATAGGGGTTTACATTTTTTGTTGCTCGTTCCTTGTACGCGAGAGAGAGACAGACCGAGAGAGAGGGACAGACTTAAATACAATGAAGTGCGGTATATTCAAAAGTTAGAATTTTATTGCTCAGTTAATGTATCAATTTTTTGCTTTCGTCTCATCTCATTCATTCAATAATACGTACGTCTACATACAGGAAACCCTATTGAATTTTGTCTGCATTTTTCAGGCCGCTAATAGACACTGTAAATTCGTATCTGATATTCGTCACGTATCTAATTTAACTGACTTTCTTCTTTCTCTCTCACTTTTCTTCCTTTTCTATTCCTTTTTTTATTAAGGCATTCTACATTCTCTCGCTTGTGTTTCGAGCAGGTATCATCTTAGCTGACAGTCTATACGCACTATTACTTAATTACCATATTCCCGGGGAAAATTTTTGCGTTTTAGAGGGGTTTAAAGTATATCTGAGATTGATTTTTTGGCCTAAAAATGTGTGAAAAAGTAGACAAAAGTTGGCAAAAATTCTGGACGGATTAGCGAAAAATTGGATTTTAAATTATAAAATGACAGAAATTTGAATTTTTCAAAAATTGAAGGTTGAGACATGAAAAATTCCCCTTGTCTTATTTTTGACGAACATAATTTTGAAAAATTGTCTAAATTCCCCTTTCATGATACTATTTCATGCGAAAAATAATTACGAATTTCACTTATTCTATTCGAAATTTTTGATGGGTATTGCATAATCTTACTTAATTAATATTTCTAATGAATCTAGACCTATTTTCCTGTCGACTGACTAACGTTTTCAATTTAATCTTCACCGTATAGAGGAAAGGCAGGGACTTGAAAAATGTTTGCAATTTAAAAGAGAGAACAACTGTTTACTTTAAAGCGTATAAAACCCCATAAGGCATGCAATTTAAAATTCTGAATATTGTAAGTGAGTAATATTAATTAATTATTCTAATTGGCCTTTTTTTCAACCTCAGAAGAGCGCTCATCTAATTCGTTGATCCCAAGAAATGTATGTATTATGCACTTACATGTCTTCAAAATTCAATCGAGCAGAGGTGAAGGGAGAGGATGGATGGCAATTGATTACGCACAAACAAGCACTGTAAATTTACGTTACAATAATTACGTCGATCGTTTCAATTACGAGCAAGTTACGATGAAAAGTAAAATGAAAAATATAAAAATGTAAAATTCGTAATTTTCGCGGCTTTCGAGCAAGAAAAGGGGTTCAGAACATAATATTTAAACTCTACGATCAACGCGCGCCATAGTATACCTTCTCAAAATACGTTCGGACTGGTTAATATGTTACTCGATCAAAACACTTTTCTCTCCTTCTCGTCCTGATTGAAATAGGGGTTTACATTTTTTGTTGCTCGTTCCTTGTACGCGAGAGAGAGACAGACCGAGAGAGAGGGACAGACTTAAATACAATGAAGTGCGGTATATTCAAAAGTTAGAATTTTATTGCTCAGTTAATGTATCAATTTTTTGCTTTCGTCTCATCTCATTCATTCAATAATACGTACGTCTACATACAGGAAACCCTATTGAATTTTGTCTGCATTTTTCAGGCCGCTAATAGACACTGTAAATTCGTATCTGATATTCGTCACGTATCTAATTTAACTGACTTTCTTCTTTCTCTCTCACTTTTCTTCCTTTTCTATTCCTTTTTTTATTAAGGCATTCTACATTCTCTCGCTTGTGTTTCGAGCAGGTATCATCTTAGCTGACAGTCTATACGCACTATTACTTAATTACCATATTCCCGGGGAAAATTTTTGCGTTTTAGAGGGGTTTAAAGTATATCTGAGATTGATTTTTTGGCCTAAAAATGTGTGAAAAAGTAGACAAAAGTTGGCAAAAATTCTGGACGGATTAGCGAAAAATTGGATTTTAAATTATAAAATGACAGAAATTTGAATTTTTCAAAAATTGAAGGTTGAGACATGAAAAATTCCCCTTGTCTTATTTTTGACGAACATAATTTTGAAAAATTGTCTAAATTCCCCTTTCATGATACTATTTCATGCGAAAAATAATTACGAATTTCACTTATTCTATTCGAAATTTTTGATGGGTATTGCATAATCTTACTTAATTAATATTTCTAATGAATCTAGACCTATTTTCCTGTCGACTGACTAACGTTTTCAATTTAATCTTCACCGTATAGAGGAAAGGCAGGGACTTGAAAAATGTTTGCAATTTAAAAGAGAGAACAACTGTTTACTTTAAAGCGTATAAAACCCCATAAGGCATGCAATTTAAAATTCTGAATATTGTAAGTGAGTAATATTAATTAATTATTCTAATTGGCCTTTTTTTCAACCTCAGAAGAGCGCTCATCTAATTCGTTGATCCCAAGAAATGTATGTATTATGCACTTACATGTCTTCAAAATTCAATCGAGCAGAGGTGAAGGGAGAGGATGGATGGCAATTGATTACGCACAAACAAGCACTGTAAATTTACGTTACAATAATTACGTCGATCGTTTCAATTACGAGCAAGTTACGATGAAAAGTAAAATGAAAAATATAAAAATGTAAAATTCGTAATTTTCGCGGCTTTCGAGCAAGAAAAGGGGTTCAGAACATAATATTTAAACTCTACGATCAACGCGCGCCATAGTATACCTTCTCAAAATACGTTCGGACTGGTTAATATGTTACTCGATCAAAACACTTTTCTCTCCTTCTCGTCCTGATTGAAATAGGGGTTTACATTTTTTGTTGCTCGTTCCTTGTACGCGAGAGAGAGACAGACCGAGAGAGAGGGACAGACTTAAATACAATGAAGTGCGGTATATTCAAAAGTTAGAATTTTATTGCTCAGTTAATGTATCAATTTTTTGCTTTCGTCTCATCTCATTCATTCAATAATACGTACGTCTACATACAGGAAACCCTATTGAATTTTGTCTGCATTTTTCAGGCCGCTAATAGACACTGTAAATTCGTATCTGATATTCGTCACGTATCTAATTTAACTGACTTTCTTCTTTCTCTCTCACTTTTCTTCCTTTTCTATTCCTTTTTTTATTAAGGCATTCTACATTCTCTCGCTTGTGTTTCGAGCAGGTATCATCTTAGCTGACAGTCTATACGCACTATTACTTAATTACCATATTCCCGGGGAAAATTTTTGCGTTTTAGAGGGGTTTAAAGTATATCTGAGATTGATTTTTTGGCCTAAAAATGTGTGAAAAAGTAGACAAAAGTTGGCAAAAATTCTGGACGGATTAGCGAAAAATTGGATTTTAAATTATAAAATGACAGAAATTTGAATTTTTCAAAAATTGAAGGTTGAGACATGAAAAATTCCCCTTGTCTTATTTTTGACGAACATAATTTTGAAAAATTGTCTAAATTCCCCTTTCATGATACTATTTCATGCGAAAAATAATTACGAATTTCACTTATTCTATTCGAAATTTTTGATGGGTATTGCATAATCTTACTTAATTAATATTTCTAATGAATCTAGACCTATTTTCCTGTCGACTGACTAACGTTTTCAATTTAATCTTCACCGTATAGAGGAAAGGCAGGGACTTGAAAAATGTTTGCAATTTAAAAGAGAGAACAACTGTTTACTTTAAAGCGTATAAAACCCCATAAGGCATGCAATTTAAAATTCTGAATATTGTAAGTGAGTAATATTAATTAATTATTCTAATTGGCCTTTTTTTCAACCTCAGAAGAGCGCTCATCTAATTCGTTGATCCCAAGAAATGTATGTATTATGCACTTACATGTCTTCAAAATTCAATCGAGCAGAGGTGAAGGGAGAGGATGGATGGCAATTGATTACGCACAAACAAGCACTGTAAATTTACGTTACAATAATTACGTCGATCGTTTCAATTACGAGCAAGTTACGATGAAAAGTAAAATGAAAAATATAAAAATGTAAAATTCGTAATTTTCGCGGCTTTCGAGCAAGAAAAGGGGTTCAGAACATAATATTTAAACTCTACGATCAACGCGCGCCATAGTATACCTTCTCAAAATACGTTCGGACTGGTTAATATGTTACTCGATCAAAACACTTTTCTCTCCTTCTCGTCCTGATTGAAATAGGGGTTTACATTTTTTGTTGCTCGTTCCTTGTACGCGAGAGAGAGACAGACCGAGAGAGAGGGACAGACTTAAATACAATGAAGTGCGGTATATTCAAAAGTTAGAATTTTATTGCTCAGTTAATGTATCAATTTTTTGCTTTCGTCTCATCTCATTCATTCAATAATACGTACGTCTACATACAGGAAACCCTATTGAATTTTGTCTGCATTTTTCAGGCCGCTAATAGACACTGTAAATTCGTATCTGATATTCGTCACGTATCTAATTTAACTGACTTTCTTCTTTCTCTCTCACTTTTCTTCCTTTTCTATTCCTTTTTTTATTAAGGCATTCTACATTCTCTCGCTTGTGTTTCGAGCAGGTATCATCTTAGCTGACAGTCTATACGCACTATTACTTAATTACCATATTCCCGGGGAAAATTTTTGCGTTTTAGAGGGGTTTAAAGTATATCTGAGATTGATTTTTTGGCCTAAAAATGTGTGAAAAAGTAGACAAAAGTTGGCAAAAATTCTGGACGGATTAGCGAAAAATTGGATTTTAAATTATAAAATGACAGAAATTTGAATTTTTCAAAAATTGAAGGTTGAGACATGAAAAATTCCCCTTGTCTTATTTTTGACGAACATAATTTTGAAAAATTGTCTAAATTCCCCTTTCATGATACTATTTCATGCGAAAAATAATTACGAATTTCACTTATTCTATTCGAAATTTTTGATGGGTATTGCATAATCTTACTTAATTAATATTTCTAATGAATCTAGACCTATTTTCCTGTCGACTGACTAACGTTTTCAATTTAATCTTCACCGTATAGAGGAAAGGCAGGGACTTGAAAAATGTTTGCAATTTAAAAGAGAGAACAACTGTTTACTTTAAAGCGTATAAAACCCCATAAGGCATGCAATTTAAAATTCTGAATATTGTAAGTGAGTAATATTAATTAATTATTCTAATTGGCCTTTTTTTCAACCTCAGAAGAGCGCTCATCTAATTCGTTGATCCCAAGAAATGTATGTATTATGCACTTACATGTCTTCAAAATTCAATCGAGCAGAGGTGAAGGGAGAGGATGGATGGCAATTGATTACGCACAAACAAGCACTGTAAATTTACGTTACAATAATTACGTCGATCGTTTCAATTACGAGCAAGTTACGATGAAAAGTAAAATGAAAAATATAAAAATGTAAAATTCGTAATTTTCGCGGCTTTCGAGCAAGAAAAGGGGTTCAGAACATAATATTTAAACTCTACGATCAACGCGCGCCATAGTATACCTTCTCAAAATACGTTCGGACTGGTTAATATGTTACTCGATCAAAACACTTTTCTCTCCTTCTCGTCCTGATTGAAATAGGGGTTTACATTTTTTGTTGCTCGTTCCTTGTACGCGAGAGAGAGACAGACCGAGAGAGAGGGACAGACTTAAATACAATGAAGTGCGGTATATTCAAAAGTTAGAATTTTATTGCTCAGTTAATGTATCAATTTTTTGCTTTCGTCTCATCTCATTCATTCAATAATACGTACGTCTACATACAGGAAACCCTATTGAATTTTGTCTGCATTTTTCAGGCCGCTAATAGACACTGTAAATTCGTATCTGATATTCGTCACGTATCTAATTTAACTGACTTTCTTCTTTCTCTCTCACTTTTCTTCCTTTTCTATTCCTTTTTTTATTAAGGCATTCTACATTCTCTCGCTTGTGTTTCGAGCAGGTATCATCTTAGCTGACAGTCTATACGCACTATTACTTAATTACCATATTCCCGGGGAAAATTTTTGCGTTTTAGAGGGGTTTAAAGTATATCTGAGATTGATTTTTTGGCCTAAAAATGTGTGAAAAAGTAGACAAAAGTTGGCAAAAATTCTGGACGGATTAGCGAAAAATTGGATTTTAAATTATAAAATGACAGAAATTTGAATTTTTCAAAAATTGAAGGTTGAGACATGAAAAATTCCCCTTGTCTTATTTTTGACGAACATAATTTTGAAAAATTGTCTAAATTCCCCTTTCATGATACTATTTCATGCGAAAAATAATTACGAATTTCACTTATTCTATTCGAAATTTTTGATGGGTATTGCATAATCTTACTTAATTAATATTTCTAATGAATCTAGACCTATTTTCCTGTCGACTGACTAACGTTTTCAATTTAATCTTCACCGTATAGAGGAAAGGCAGGGACTTGAAAAATGTTTGCAATTTAAAAGAGAGAACAACTGTTTACTTTAAAGCGTATAAAACCCCATAAGGCATGCAATTTAAAATTCTGAATATTGTAAGTGAGTAATATTAATTAATTATTCTAATTGGCCTTTTTTTCAACCTCAGAAGAGCGCTCATCTAATTCGTTGATCCCAAGAAATGTATGTATTATGCACTTACATGTCTTCAAAATTCAATCGAGCAGAGGTGAAGGGAGAGGATGGATGGCAATTGATTACGCACAAACAAGCACTGTAAATTTACGTTACAATAATTACGTCGATCGTTTCAATTACGAGCAAGTTACGATGAAAAGTAAAATGAAAAATATAAAAATGTAAAATTCGTAATTTTCGCGGCTTTCGAGCAAGAAAAGGGGTTCAGAACATAATATTTAAACTCTACGATCAACGCGCGCCATAGTATACCTTCTCAAAATACGTTCGGACTGGTTAATATGTTACTCGATCAAAACACTTTTCTCTCCTTCTCGTCCTGATTGAAATAGGGGTTTACATTTTTTGTTGCTCGTTCCTTGTACGCGAGAGAGAGACAGACCGAGAGAGAGGGACAGACTTAAATACAATGAAGTGCGGTATATTCAAAAGTTAGAATTTTATTGCTCAGTTAATGTATCAATTTTTTGCTTTCGTCTCATCTCATTCATTCAATAATACGTACGTCTACATACAGGAAACCCTATTGAATTTTGTCTGCATTTTTCAGGCCGCTAATAGACACTGTAAATTCGTATCTGATATTCGTCACGTATCTAATTTAACTGACTTTCTTCTTTCTCTCTCACTTTTCTTCCTTTTCTATTCCTTTTTTTATTAAGGCATTCTACATTCTCTCGCTTGTGTTTCGAGCAGGTATCATCTTAGCTGACAGTCTATACGCACTATTACTTAATTACCATATTCCCGGGGAAAATTTTTGCGTTTTAGAGGGGTTTAAAGTATATCTGAGATTGATTTTTTGGCCTAAAAATGTGTGAAAAAGTAGACAAAAGTTGGCAAAAATTCTGGACGGATTAGCGAAAAATTGGATTTTAAATTATAAAATGACAGAAATTTGAATTTTTCAAAAATTGAAGGTTGAGACATGAAAAATTCCCCTTGTCTTATTTTTGACGAACATAATTTTGAAAAATTGTCTAAATTCCCCTTTCATGATACTATTTCATGCGAAAAATAATTACGAATTTCACTTATTCTATTCGAAATTTTTGATGGGTATTGCATAATCTTACTTAATTAATATTTCTAATGAATCTAGACCTATTTTCCTGTCGACTGACTAACGTTTTCAATTTAATCTTCACCGTATAGAGGAAAGGCAGGGACTTGAAAAATGTTTGCAATTTAAAAGAGAGAACAACTGTTTACTTTAAAGCGTATAAAACCCCATAAGGCATGCAATTTAAAATTCTGAATATTGTAAGTGAGTAATATTAATTAATTATTCTAATTGGCCTTTTTTTCAACCTCAGAAGAGCGCTCATCTAATTCGTTGATCCCAAGAAATGTATGTATTATGCACTTACATGTCTTCAAAATTCAATCGAGCAGAGGTGAAGGGAGAGGATGGATGGCAATTGATTACGCACAAACAAGCACTGTAAATTTACGTTACAATAATTACGTCGATCGTTTCAATTACGAGCAAGTTACGATGAAAAGTAAAATGAAAAATATAAAAATGTAAAATTCGTAATTTTCGCGGCTTTCGAGCAAGAAAAGGGGTTCAGAACATAATATTTAAACTCTACGATCAACGCGCGCCATAGTATACCTTCTCAAAATACGTTCGGACTGGTTAATATGTTACTCGATCAAAACACTTTTCTCTCCTTCTCGTCCTGATTGAAATAGGGGTTTACATTTTTTGTTGCTCGTTCCTTGTACGCGAGAGAGAGACAGACCGAGAGAGAGGGACAGACTTAAATACAATGAAGTGCGGTATATTCAAAAGTTAGAATTTTATTGCTCAGTTAATGTATCAATTTTTTGCTTTCGTCTCATCTCATTCATTCAATAATACGTACGTCTACATACAGGAAACCCTATTGAATTTTGTCTGCATTTTTCAGGCCGCTAATAGACACTGTAAATTCGTATCTGATATTCGTCACGTATCTAATTTAACTGACTTTCTTCTTTCTCTCTCACTTTTCTTCCTTTTCTATTCCTTTTTTTATTAAGGCATTCTACATTCTCTCGCTTGTGTTTCGAGCAGGTATCATCTTAGCTGACAGTCTATACGCACTATTACTTAATTACCATATTCCCGGGGAAAATTTTTGCGTTTTAGAGGGGTTTAAAGTATATCTGAGATTGATTTTTTGGCCTAAAAATGTGTGAAAAAGTAGACAAAAGTTGGCAAAAATTCTGGACGGATTAGCGAAAAATTGGATTTTAAATTATAAAATGACAGAAATTTGAATTTTTCAAAAATTGAAGGTTGAGACATGAAAAATTCCCCTTGTCTTATTTTTGACGAACATAATTTTGAAAAATTGTCTAAATTCCCCTTTCATGATACTATTTCATGCGAAAAATAATTACGAATTTCACTTATTCTATTCGAAATTTTTGATGGGTATTGCATAATCTTACTTAATTAATATTTCTAATGAATCTAGACCTATTTTCCTGTCGACTGACTAACGTTTTCAATTTAATCTTCACCGTATAGAGGAAAGGCAGGGACTTGAAAAATGTTTGCAATTTAAAAGAGAGAACAACTGTTTACTTTAAAGCGTATAAAACCCCATAAGGCATGCAATTTAAAATTCTGAATATTGTAAGTGAGTAATATTAATTAATTATTCTAATTGGCCTTTTTTTCAACCTCAGAAGAGCGCTCATCTAATTCGTTGATCCCAAGAAATGTATGTATTATGCACTTACATGTCTTCAAAATTCAATCGAGCAGAGGTGAAGGGAGAGGATGGATGGCAATTGATTACGCACAAACAAGCACTGTAAATTTACGTTACAATAATTACGTCGATCGTTTCAATTACGAGCAAGTTACGATGAAAAGTAAAATGAAAAATATAAAAATGTAAAATTCGTAATTTTCGCGGCTTTCGAGCAAGAAAAGGGGTTCAGAACATAATATTTAAACTCTACGATCAACGCGCGCCATAGTATACCTTCTCAAAATACGTTCGGACTGGTTAATATGTTACTCGATCAAAACACTTTTCTCTCCTTCTCGTCCTGATTGAAATAGGGGTTTACATTTTTTGTTGCTCGTTCCTTGTACGCGAGAGAGAGACAGACCGAGAGAGAGGGACAGACTTAAATACAATGAAGTGCGGTATATTCAAAAGTTAGAATTTTATTGCTCAGTTAATGTATCAATTTTTTGCTTTCGTCTCATCTCATTCATTCAATAATACGTACGTCTACATACAGGAAACCCTATTGAATTTTGTCTGCATTTTTCAGGCCGCTAATAGACACTGTAAATTCGTATCTGATATTCGTCACGTATCTAATTTAACTGACTTTCTTCTTTCTCTCTCACTTTTCTTCCTTTTCTATTCCTTTTTTTATTAAGGCATTCTACATTCTCTCGCTTGTGTTTCGAGCAGGTATCATCTTAGCTGACAGTCTATACGCACTATTACTTAATTACCATATTCCCGGGGAAAATTTTTGCGTTTTAGAGGGGTTTAAAGTATATCTGAGATTGATTTTTTGGCCTAAAAATGTGTGAAAAAGTAGACAAAAGTTGGCAAAAATTCTGGACGGATTAGCGAAAAATTGGATTTTAAATTATAAAATGACAGAAATTTGAATTTTTCAAAAATTGAAGGTTGAGACATGAAAAATTCCCCTTGTCTTATTTTTGACGAACATAATTTTGAAAAATTGTCTAAATTCCCCTTTCATGATACTATTTCATGCGAAAAATAATTACGAATTTCACTTATTCTATTCGAAATTTTTGATGGGTATTGCATAATCTTACTTAATTAATATTTCTAATGAATCTAGACCTATTTTCCTGTCGACTGACTAACGTTTTCAATTTAATCTTCACCGTATAGAGGAAAGGCAGGGACTTGAAAAATGTTTGCAATTTAAAAGAGAGAACAACTGTTTACTTTAAAGCGTATAAAACCCCATAAGGCATGCAATTTAAAATTCTGAATATTGTAAGTGAGTAATATTAATTAATTATTCTAATTGGCCTTTTTTTCAACCTCAGAAGAGCGCTCATCTAATTCGTTGATCCCAAGAAATGTATGTATTATGCACTTACATGTCTTCAAAATTCAATCGAGCAGAGGTGAAGGGAGAGGATGGATGGCAATTGATTACGCACAAACAAGCACTGTAAATTTACGTTACAATAATTACGTCGATCGTTTCAATTACGAGCAAGTTACGATGAAAAGTAAAATGAAAAATATAAAAATGTAAAATTCGTAATTTTCGCGGCTTTCGAGCAAGAAAAGGGGTTCAGAACATAATATTTAAACTCTACGATCAACGCGCGCCATAGTATACCTTCTCAAAATACGTTCGGACTGGTTAATATGTTACTCGATCAAAACACTTTTCTCTCCTTCTCGTCCTGATTGAAATAGGGGTTTACATTTTTTGTTGCTCGTTCCTTGTACGCGAGAGAGAGACAGACCGAGAGAGAGGGACAGACTTAAATACAATGAAGTGCGGTATATTCAAAAGTTAGAATTTTATTGCTCAGTTAATGTATCAATTTTTTGCTTTCGTCTCATCTCATTCATTCAATAATACGTACGTCTACATACAGGAAACCCTATTGAATTTTGTCTGCATTTTTCAGGCCGCTAATAGACACTGTAAATTCGTATCTGATATTCGTCACGTATCTAATTTAACTGACTTTCTTCTTTCTCTCTCACTTTTCTTCCTTTTCTATTCCTTTTTTTATTAAGGCATTCTACATTCTCTCGCTTGTGTTTCGAGCAGGTATCATCTTAGCTGACAGTCTATACGCACTATTACTTAATTACCATATTCCCGGGGAAAATTTTTGCGTTTTAGAGGGGTTTAAAGTATATCTGAGATTGATTTTTTGGCCTAAAAATGTGTGAAAAAGTAGACAAAAGTTGGCAAAAATTCTGGACGGATTAGCGAAAAATTGGATTTTAAATTATAAAATGACAGAAATTTGAATTTTTCAAAAATTGAAGGTTGAGACATGAAAAATTCCCCTTGTCTTATTTTTGACGAACATAATTTTGAAAAATTGTCTAAATTCCCCTTTCATGATACTATTTCATGCGAAAAATAATTACGAATTTCACTTATTCTATTCGAAATTTTTGATGGGTATTGCATAATCTTACTTAATTAATATTTCTAATGAATCTAGACCTATTTTCCTGTCGACTGACTAACGTTTTCAATTTAATCTTCACCGTATAGAGGAAAGGCAGGGACTTGAAAAATGTTTGCAATTTAAAAGAGAGAACAACTGTTTACTTTAAAGCGTATAAAACCCCATAAGGCATGCAATTTAAAATTCTGAATATTGTAAGTGAGTAATATTAATTAATTATTCTAATTGGCCTTTTTTTCAACCTCAGAAGAGCGCTCATCTAATTCGTTGATCCCAAGAAATGTATGTATTATGCACTTACATGTCTTCAAAATTCAATCGAGCAGAGGTGAAGGGAGAGGATGGATGGCAATTGATTACGCACAAACAAGCACTGTAAATTTACGTTACAATAATTACGTCGATCGTTTCAATTACGAGCAAGTTACGATGAAAAGTAAAATGAAAAATATAAAAATGTAAAATTCGTAATTTTCGCGGCTTTCGAGCAAGAAAAGGGGTTCAGAACATAATATTTAAACTCTACGATCAACGCGCGCCATAGTATACCTTCTCAAAATACGTTCGGACTGGTTAATATGTTACTCGATCAAAACACTTTTCTCTCCTTCTCGTCCTGATTGAAATAGGGGTTTACATTTTTTGTTGCTCGTTCCTTGTACGCGAGAGAGAGACAGACCGAGAGAGAGGGACAGACTTAAATACAATGAAGTGCGGTATATTCAAAAGTTAGAATTTTATTGCTCAGTTAATGTATCAATTTTTTGCTTTCGTCTCATCTCATTCATTCAATAATACGTACGTCTACATACAGGAAACCCTATTGAATTTTGTCTGCATTTTTCAGGCCGCTAATAGACACTGTAAATTCGTATCTGATATTCGTCACGTATCTAATTTAACTGACTTTCTTCTTTCTCTCTCACTTTTCTTCCTTTTCTATTCCTTTTTTTATTAAGGCATTCTACATTCTCTCGCTTGTGTTTCGAGCAGGTATCATCTTAGCTGACAGTCTATACGCACTATTACTTAATTACCATATTCCCGGGGAAAATTTTTGCGTTTTAGAGGGGTTTAAAGTATATCTGAGATTGATTTTTTGGCCTAAAAATGTGTGAAAAAGTAGACAAAAGTTGGCAAAAATTCTGGACGGATTAGCGAAAAATTGGATTTTAAATTATAAAATGACAGAAATTTGAATTTTTCAAAAATTGAAGGTTGAGACATGAAAAATTCCCCTTGTCTTATTTTTGACGAACATAATTTTGAAAAATTGTCTAAATTCCCCTTTCATGATACTATTTCATGCGAAAAATAATTACGAATTTCACTTATTCTATTCGAAATTTTTGATGGGTATTGCATAATCTTACTTAATTAATATTTCTAATGAATCTAGACCTATTTTCCTGTCGACTGACTAACGTTTTCAATTTAATCTTCACCGTATAGAGGAAAGGCAGGGACTTGAAAAATGTTTGCAATTTAAAAGAGAGAACAACTGTTTACTTTAAAGCGTATAAAACCCCATAAGGCATGCAATTTAAAATTCTGAATATTGTAAGTGAGTAATATTAATTAATTATTCTAATTGGCCTTTTTTTCAACCTCAGAAGAGCGCTCATCTAATTCGTTGATCCCAAGAAATGTATGTATTATGCACTTACATGTCTTCAAAATTCAATCGAGCAGAGGTGAAGGGAGAGGATGGATGGCAATTGATTACGCACAAACAAGCACTGTAAATTTACGTTACAATAATTACGTCGATCGTTTCAATTACGAGCAAGTTACGATGAAAAGTAAAATGAAAAATATAAAAATGTAAAATTCGTAATTTTCGCGGCTTTCGAGCAAGAAAAGGGGTTCAGAACATAATATTTAAACTCTACGATCAACGCGCGCCATAGTATACCTTCTCAAAATACGTTCGGACTGGTTAATATGTTACTCGATCAAAACACTTTTCTCTCCTTCTCGTCCTGATTGAAATAGGGGTTTACATTTTTTGTTGCTCGTTCCTTGTACGCGAGAGAGAGACAGACCGAGAGAGAGGGACAGACTTAAATACAATGAAGTGCGGTATATTCAAAAGTTAGAATTTTATTGCTCAGTTAATGTATCAATTTTTTGCTTTCGTCTCATCTCATTCATTCAATAATACGTACGTCTACATACAGGAAACCCTATTGAATTTTGTCTGCATTTTTCAGGCCGCTAATAGACACTGTAAATTCGTATCTGATATTCGTCACGTATCTAATTTAACTGACTTTCTTCTTTCTCTCTCACTTTTCTTCCTTTTCTATTCCTTTTTTTATTAAGGCATTCTACATTCTCTCGCTTGTGTTTCGAGCAGGTATCATCTTAGCTGACAGTCTATACGCACTATTACTTAATTACCATATTCCCGGGGAAAATTTTTGCGTTTTAGAGGGGTTTAAAGTATATCTGAGATTGATTTTTTGGCCTAAAAATGTGTGAAAAAGTAGACAAAAGTTGGCAAAAATTCTGGACGGATTAGCGAAAAATTGGATTTTAAATTATAAAATGACAGAAATTTGAATTTTTCAAAAATTGAAGGTTGAGACATGAAAAATTCCCCTTGTCTTATTTTTGACGAACATAATTTTGAAAAATTGTCTAAATTCCCCTTTCATGATACTATTTCATGCGAAAAATAATTACGAATTTCACTTATTCTATTCGAAATTTTTGATGGGTATTGCATAATCTTACTTAATTAATATTTCTAATGAATCTAGACCTATTTTCCTGTCGACTGACTAACGTTTTCAATTTAATCTTCACCGTATAGAGGAAAGGCAGGGACTTGAAAAATGTTTGCAATTTAAAAGAGAGAACAACTGTTTACTTTAAAGCGTATAAAACCCCATAAGGCATGCAATTTAAAATTCTGAATATTGTAAGTGAGTAATATTAATTAATTATTCTAATTGGCCTTTTTTTCAACCTCAGAAGAGCGCTCATCTAATTCGTTGATCCCAAGAAATGTATGTATTATGCACTTACATGTCTTCAAAATTCAATCGAGCAGAGGTGAAGGGAGAGGATGGATGGCAATTGATTACGCACAAACAAGCACTGTAAATTTACGTTACAATAATTACGTCGATCGTTTCAATTACGAGCAAGTTACGATGAAAAGTAAAATGAAAAATATAAAAATGTAAAATTCGTAATTTTCGCGGCTTTCGAGCAAGAAAAGGGGTTCAGAACATAATATTTAAACTCTACGATCAACGCGCGCCATAGTATACCTTCTCAAAATACGTTCGGACTGGTTAATATGTTACTCGATCAAAACACTTTTCTCTCCTTCTCGTCCTGATTGAAATAGGGGTTTACATTTTTTGTTGCTCGTTCCTTGTACGCGAGAGAGAGACAGACCGAGAGAGAGGGACAGACTTAAATACAATGAAGTGCGGTATATTCAAAAGTTAGAATTTTATTGCTCAGTTAATGTATCAATTTTTTGCTTTCGTCTCATCTCATTCATTCAATAATACGTACGTCTACATACAGGAAACCCTATTGAATTTTGTCTGCATTTTTCAGGCCGCTAATAGACACTGTAAATTCGTATCTGATATTCGTCACGTATCTAATTTAACTGACTTTCTTCTTTCTCTCTCACTTTTCTTCCTTTTCTATTCCTTTTTTTATTAAGGCATTCTACATTCTCTCGCTTGTGTTTCGAGCAGGTATCATCTTAGCTGACAGTCTATACGCACTATTACTTAATTACCATATTCCCGGGGAAAATTTTTGCGTTTTAGAGGGGTTTAAAGTATATCTGAGATTGATTTTTTGGCCTAAAAATGTGTGAAAAAGTAGACAAAAGTTGGCAAAAATTCTGGACGGATTAGCGAAAAATTGGATTTTAAATTATAAAATGACAGAAATTTGAATTTTTCAAAAATTGAAGGTTGAGACATGAAAAATTCCCCTTGTCTTATTTTTGACGAACATAATTTTGAAAAATTGTCTAAATTCCCCTTTCATGATACTATTTCATGCGAAAAATAATTACGAATTTCACTTATTCTATTCGAAATTTTTGATGGGTATTGCATAATCTTACTTAATTAATATTTCTAATGAATCTAGACCTATTTTCCTGTCGACTGACTAACGTTTTCAATTTAATCTTCACCGTATAGAGGAAAGGCAGGGACTTGAAAAATGTTTGCAATTTAAAAGAGAGAACAACTGTTTACTTTAAAGCGTATAAAACCCCATAAGGCATGCAATTTAAAATTCTGAATATTGTAAGTGAGTAATATTAATTAATTATTCTAATTGGCCTTTTTTTCAACCTCAGAAGAGCGCTCATCTAATTCGTTGATCCCAAGAAATGTATGTATTATGCACTTACATGTCTTCAAAATTCAATCGAGCAGAGGTGAAGGGAGAGGATGGATGGCAATTGATTACGCACAAACAAGCACTGTAAATTTACGTTACAATAATTACGTCGATCGTTTCAATTACGAGCAAGTTACGATGAAAAGTAAAATGAAAAATATAAAAATGTAAAATTCGTAATTTTCGCGGCTTTCGAGCAAGAAAAGGGGTTCAGAACATAATATTTAAACTCTACGATCAACGCGCGCCATAGTATACCTTCTCAAAATACGTTCGGACTGGTTAATATGTTACTCGATCAAAACACTTTTCTCTCCTTCTCGTCCTGATTGAAATAGGGGTTTACATTTTTTGTTGCTCGTTCCTTGTACGCGAGAGAGAGACAGACCGAGAGAGAGGGACAGACTTAAATACAATGAAGTGCGGTATATTCAAAAGTTAGAATTTTATTGCTCAGTTAATGTATCAATTTTTTGCTTTCGTCTCATCTCATTCATTCAATAATACGTACGTCTACATACAGGAAACCCTATTGAATTTTGTCTGCATTTTTCAGGCCGCTAATAGACACTGTAAATTCGTATCTGATATTCGTCACGTATCTAATTTAACTGACTTTCTTCTTTCTCTCTCACTTTTCTTCCTTTTCTATTCCTTTTTTTATTAAGGCATTCTACATTCTCTCGCTTGTGTTTCGAGCAGGTATCATCTTAGCTGACAGTCTATACGCACTATTACTTAATTACCATATTCCCGGGGAAAACCCCCGCGTTTTAGAGGGGTTTAAAGTATATCTGAGATTGATTTTTTGGCCTAAAAATGTGTGAAAAAGTAGACAAAAGTTGGCAAAAATTCTGGACGGATTAGCGAAAAATTGGATTTTAAATTATAAAATGACAGAAATTTGAATTTTTCAAAAATTGAAGGTTGAGACATGAAAAATTCCCCTTGTCTTATTTTTGACGAACATAATTTTGAAAAATTGTCTAAATTCCCCTTTCATGATACTATTTCATGCGAAAAATAATTACGAATTTCACTTATTCTATTCGAAATTTTTGATGGGTATTGCATAATCTTACTTAATTAATATTTCTAATGAATCTAGACCTATTTTCCTGTCGACTGACTAACGTTTTCAATTTAATCTTCACCGTATAGAGGAAAGGCAGGGACTTGAAAAATGTTTGCAATTTAAAAGAGAGAACAACTGTTTACTTTAAAGCGTATAAAACCCCATAAGGCATGCAATTTAAAATTCTGAATATTGTAAGTGAGTAATATTAATTAATTATTCTAATTGGCCTTTTTTTCAACCTCAGAAGAGCGCTCATCTAATTCGTTGATCCCAAGAAATGTATGTATTATGCACTTACATGTCTTCAAAATTCAATCGAGCAGAGGTGAAGGGAGAGGATGGATGGCAATTGATTACGCACAAACAAGCAATGTCTTCAAAATTCAACCTAACCTAACCTAACCTAACCTAACCTAACCTAACCTAACCTTAACCTTAACCTTAACCTTAACCTTAACCTTAACCTTAACCTTAACCTTAACCTTAACCTTAACCTTAACCTTAACCTTAACCTTAACCTTAACCTTAACCTTAACCTTAACCTTAACCTTAACCTTAACCTTAACCTTAACCTTAACCTTAACCTTAACCTTAACCTTAACCTTAACCTTAACCTTAACCTTAACCTTAACCTTAACCTTAACCTTAACCTTAACCTTAACCTTTACCTTTACCTTTACCTTTACCTTTACCTTTACCTTTACCTTTACCTTTACCTTTACCTTTACCTTTACCTTTACCTTTACCTTTACCTTTGCCTTTGCCTTTGCCTTTGCCTTTGCCTTTGCCTTTGCCTTTGCCTTTGCCTTTGCCTTTGCCTTTGCCTTTGCCTTTGCCTTTGCCTTTGCCTTTGCCTTTGCCTTTGCCTTTGCCTTTGCCTTGACCTTTACCTTTACCTTTACCTTTACCCTCTTATTAAGGTGAGAACTACTGGAAGCGATACAAACATTAGGACCTTTACTGATGATTGATGATTGAAGATTGATGATGGTGATTGATGATTGATGATGATTGATGATGGTGATTGATGATTGATGATGATCTGAAAAATCTCTTATTAAGGTGAGAACTACTGGAAGCGATACAAACATTGGGATTTAATTTTTCAAGATTTTTCTAATACCCATACTAGGGACTCCTACAAAGGGAATAGAAAAAAGAAAATCCATCTTGGTAGTTATTCATTTTTCATTGGTAGAGGAATTAGGTACTTTTATCATTATCAATTTGCAAAATAAAATTAATAAAATTATCAGGATAATCATCACATTCAAGATCAGAAAAAGTATCAGATACTGTGAGCCAATTTTTAAGAATACTCCTAGCGGTACTCATTCTAAAATGATGTACTTGATTAGATCTGTAATTAAAGATACAGCCCTTTCGCTGCATTTGACTTAGTAATAAGTAGATCTTCACTCTTTGTAGTATTGTTTCACCCCAATGAAGACAACTGTGTGATTGAAACATTGGTGTTATAATCATGTGTAATGAAATAATTAGATGTCAGTACCTTCAAATAAATCAATTTTAATGTCTTTCTTCTTTTCTTTTCCTTTTTTTTTTTTTTTTTTTCTACTCATATATCTTGTATCTACCTGGAAATTTTTATACCTTGTCCCTTGAAATTAGTTTGTCAAGCAAGTCTTACTTAATAGTTATTTTGTTTAGACTAGAGCATTATATTAGCCTACATTCTATCTGCATCAAACTACCAGGTATTTCAAAGTATATGCATACCACATCTACAATATTGCAGAAAAATTTGTGCTCACTATCTGCGGTATAAATTTTGTAACAAACCTCTGGCTCCACCACAGAACTTTGAAGATCCATTCTCAAATTTTTTTTTCCTGTCAATGGCTTCCTGTTGTTGACAATTTCTTGCACTAAAAGACCAGTGAATTTCTTCCTGCTCTGCTAGCATATGGACAATAGTACATCAAATGTAAATAAACCAAGATGGAATGGAAAGGTTTTATACCTCGTATATTCTTGTTGTTCTATAAACTCTCCTTTTGTACCTATCTTGAAAAATAGCTTCTGAATATTTCCATAGATGAATGATAACCTCAATACAGTTGTCTTCTGTTTCACATTAGTTTTTATGAAATCATCATGTGTCCACAAACTGTATAATTACCCAACTTTCATCTTGGTTTTTCTGGAAAACTTGCACTGTGATCACAATTACATGAAATTAAAGTTCTTGCCAGGCTGTAAGAACTGAATTTTAAAGAGGAAAAAATCTCATCAACTTGAAAATGGTATCCAATAGTCCTGTCCTAACAGAAATTCAGCGCGGATCATGAATTTCATATTAAGTCAGCTGAAAAACTTGACCTCCAATCACAATTTCCAAAATTTGGAATTATTGCTTTCTATGACAAGCAACCTCAGAGGAGGTTTGAAGAGGTTCATGCCCTGCAACGCTGTTATATACAAAGTAGAATTGACAACATGACGTACATTGAAACTGACGATCAGGCATATTGTATCTTTTGGACAATAAAGGAAGACTATTTCTCTCTGATTGTTGATATTGTATGAATTATTCTACGTCAATAAACCTTTGTACTACAGAGATGTCCACATGATGTTCAGTCACAGAACAAATGAACGGTCACTTGCTCTGAGACTTTTTATGAATTTAAGTAAAACAAATTTCAGCTTGTTTCCCAAAATTATGTGGCCTTGACTTCAGACATTCAGCTTCAAGCTTCATCAACTCTGCTTGATAATAATAGGCTACGTGATAAGGAAGTACTTCACAAGAAGCAGTCCTTAACAAGAATAATAATTGAACGCCAAACTTGAAGGAGAAAGAAAAAGAGGTTACCAACTTGTTCATATTTGAATGCAAAAACAACTTTTCTTGTATTTTGTCAGGATTGACACAAGTGACTATGTAATTTAATATCAATAGTGACAACTTCAGAAGAATAGAACTTTGAAAATTCAAAAAACTCTTAAAAATTCAATAGACCAACAAAAAACAGTGATTTAAAAAAATGGTAACCACAAATTGAACCTTAATAATATGAAATTTAGAGAATAAAAATGAACAAAATGGTCCAAAATATAAAATACAAGCCGTAAGCCCGCCAAATATTATAAAATTTCAAATTATTCTCAAAATTCTTGATATTTATTTATCATTAGTATTCTTTTAGTTCAATTTCTAATCTAATTCTTTTAATTTCCAATTTTTCAATTTCATTTTTTTTATCGTTGATATTTTGTTTTACACTTTCAATCTCGTTCTAAACATCTTCTCTGATAGTTGGATGCCGTCTTTTTAGAAGATCCTTTGCGCATTCTTCTTTCTGGGGGTATGCTGAAAAATTTGTCATTTCTTGTGGATTCTTGGAGGAGGTAGATAACTTTCTATATAACGATACACCAAAACTTTTGAAAGTTGTAAATATGTTTGGAACTTCATTACACCCTGAAGAAGTCATTGAAATCGCATTGCTGTATTTACACAAATTATTAAGAAAATGAGAAGATCTATTATCCCTTCTGTCTAATAGTTTTTGAAGAAGATCCGGCACTGAGGGTAGGTAAATCAGGTAACTTAATCTTACCACTCCCACAACAGAAATTTCGATTTTCAGTTTCAAATAATTTTCCATCACAAAATGTGCACGTAATTGCCAGATTCCCAATTGAACTTGAACTGGTATATTCTTTCTCAATAATGTACCTAATGAATGGACTATTATCGTTCTGACCATCATTTTCCACATTATTTTCTGATGTCAAAATTTCGGAATTGACACGAGCCCTCTTCCCTTTGTTTGTCAACCGCCCTAGATTTGCTTTCTTGCGTTTTGGCATCCCAATTAGATTCCAATAAAGTGAGACATCTGTGACTTCGATATTGAATTTTCGAAATTGACGTGATTTGTTTTTCTTTTCCTAGTCCTCACGTTAAATTTGAAATAATGAAAGACAACCACCAATTCTTCAGATAATTGCTAAGCAAAATCTTTACTGTAACCACCATTTTTCAAAAATGATTGCCTAGCACATATTAATTTTCGATGAATGTCAACAAAAATGATTGCTTAGCATTTTCAACCAATAAATTAATGAATGATACAG
This sequence comes from Aspidiotus rigidus, assembly GCA_035079385.1. Lineage (NCBI taxonomy): Eukaryota > Metazoa > Arthropoda > Insecta > Hemiptera > Diaspididae > Aspidiotus > Aspidiotus rigidus. The sequence continues at coordinate 2,911,151 of JAVHKY010000046.1, read as the reverse complement.
ATTTTTCATCTCTTGAATAATTCATGACCCCCCCCCCCCCCCGCCAAGTACAAAGATACATATATACTACACGCCATTCGCCTGATTTCCTTCAAATTTATTACGCATAAACCTTCTCCTAGGCAAGCTAATGCAATGGAAAGAAATTCCAAGTTTGTAGGTGAAATAGGAATAAAGTTAAATGGATTTGCAATTTTGCAACTTCTCTTTATATAATAGATAGTCAGAAATTCACAGGATAGTATCACATATGATAATCAATAAATAGAAGCGACCGGTTTTGAACAGGGTGCAGCTCATCAGGGGAATTTTTACACATTTTATGATGCAATCTACTTCCCCAAACATGAACCCATCACAAACCAATCACACACACAAATATGAAAGGGTGACTCAAAATAGTACCCAATAGTCCTATCCTAACCGAAATTTAACACAGATTACGAATTGCATGCTGATTCAGCAAAAAAACTTGACTACAAATCACAATTTCAAAAATTCGAAATTATCGCTTTCTATGCAAAACTTAATTTTCTTCAGAAAAAAATTACTGGCGACTAAAAAAGATACCCAATAGTCCTATCCTAACCGAAATTTAACGCAGATCACGAATTTCATACTGATTCAGCAAAAAAACTCGATTACAAATCACAATTTCAAAAATTCGAAATTATCGCTTTCCATGTAAAACTTAATTTTCATCAGAAAAAAATTACTGGCGACTAAAAATGATACCCAATAGTCCTATCCTAACCGAAATTTAACGCAGATTACGAATTTCATGCTGATTCAGCCAAAAATCTTGACTACAAATCACAATTTTGAAAATTCGAAATTATCGCTTTCTATGCAAAACTTAATTTTCATCAGAAAAAAATTACTGGCGACTAAAAATGATACCCAATAGTCCTATCCTAACCGAAATTTAACGCAAATTACGAATTTCATGCTGATTCAGCAAAAAAACTTGACTATAAATCACAATTTTAAATTCGAAATTATCGCTTTCTATGCAAAACTTAATTTTCATCAGAAAAAAATTACTGGCGACTAAAAATGATACCCAATAGTCCTATCCTAACCGAAATTCAACGCGGATTACGAATTTAATGCTGATTCAGCAGAAAAACTTGATTGCAAATCACAATTTCGAAAATTCGAAATTATCTCTTTCTATGCAAAACTTAATTTTCATCATACCCAATAGTCCTATCCTAACCAAAATTTAACGCAGATTGCGAATTTCATACTGATTCAGCAAAAAAACTTGACTACAAATCACAATTCCGAAAATTCCAAATTATCGCTTTCTATGCAAAACTTAATTTTCATCAGAAAAAAATTACTGGCGACTAAAAATGATACCCAACCGTCCCATCCTAACCGAAATTTAACGCAGATTACGAATTTCATGCTGATTCAGCAAAAAAACTTGACTACAAATCACAATTTCGAAAATTCGAAATTATCGCTTTCTATGCAAAACTTAATTTTCATCAGAAAAAAATTACTGGCGACTAAAACTGATACCCAATAGTCCTATCCTAACCGAAATTTAACGCAGATTACGAATTTCATGCTGATTCAGCAAAAAAACTTGACTACAAATCACAATTTCGAAAATTCGAAATTATCGCTTTCTATGCAAAACCTAATTTTCATCAGAACAAAATTACTGGAGACTAAAAATGATACCCAATAGTCCTATCCTAACCAAAATTTAACGCAGATTACGAATTTCATGCTGATTCAGCAAAAAAACTTGACTACAAATCACAATTTCGAAAATTCCAAACTATCACTTTCTATGCAAAACTTAATTTTCATCAGAAAAAAATTACTGGCGACTGAAAATGATACCCAATAGTCCTATCATAACCGAAATTTAACGCAGATTACAAATTTCAAGCTGATTCAGCGAAAAAACTTGACTACAAATCACAATTCCGAAAATTCCAAAATTATCGCTTTCTATGCAAAACTTAATTTTCATCAGAAAAAAATTACTGGCGACTAAAAATGATACCCAATAGTCCTATCCTAACCGAAATTTAACGCAGATTACGAATTTCATGCTGATTCAACAAAAAAACTTGACTACAAATCACAATTCCGAAAATTCCAAATTATCGCTTTCTATGCAAAACTTAATTTTCATCAGAAAAAAATTACTGGCGACTAAAAATGATACCCAATAATCCTATCCTAACCGAAATTTAACGCAGATTACGAATTTCATGCTGATTCAGCAAAAAAACTTGACTACAAATCACAATTTCGAAAATTCGAAATTATCGCTTTCTATGCAAAACTTAGTTTTCATCAGAAAAAAATTACTGGCGACTAAAAATGATACCCAATAATCCTATCCTCACCAAAATTTAACGCAGATTACGAATTTCATGCTGATTCAGCAAGAAAACTTGACTACAAATCACAATTTCGAAAATTTGAAATTATCGCTTTCTATGCAAAACTTAATTTTCGTCAGAAAAAAATTACTGGCGACTAAAAATGATACACAATAGTCCTATCCTAACCGAAATTTAACGCAGATTACGAATTTCATGCTGATTCAGCAAAAAAACTGGACTACAAATCACAATTTTGAAAATTCGAAATTATCGCTTTCTATGCAAAACTTAATTTTCATCATACCCAATAGTTGTATCCTAACCAAAATTTAACGCAGATTACGAATTTCATACTGATTCAGCAAAAAAACTTGACTACAAATCACAATTTCGAAAATTCGAAATTATCGCTTTCTATGCAAAACTTAATTTTCATCAGAAAAAAATTACTGGCGACTAAAAATGATACCCAATAGTCCTATCCTAACCGAAATTTAACGCAGGTTACGAATTTCATGCTGATTCAGCAAAAAAACTCGACTACAAATCACAATTTCAAAAATTCGAAATTATCGCTTTCTATGCAAAACATAATTTTCATCAGAAAAAAATTACTGGCGACTAAAAATGATACCCAATAGTTCTATCCTAATCGAAATTTAACGCAGATTACGAATTTCATGCTGATTCAGCAGAAAAACTTGACTACAAATCACAATTTCGAAAATTCCAAATTATCGCTTTCTATGCAAAACTTAATTTTCATCAGAAAAGAATTACTGGCGACTAAAAATGATACCCAATAGTCCTATCCTAACCGAAATTTAACGCGGATTACGAATTTCATGTAGATTCAGCAAAAAAAAACTTGATTGCAAATCACAATTTCGAAAATTCGAAATTATCGCTTTCTATGCAAAACTTAATTTTCATCATACCCAATAGTTGTATCCTAACCAAAATTTAACGCAGATTACGAATTTCATGCTGATTCAGCAAAAAAACTTGACTGCAAATCACAATTTCGAAAATTCGAAATTATCGCTTTCCATGCAAAACTTAATTTTCATCAGAAAAAAATTACTGGCGACTAAAAATGATACCCAATAGTTCTATCCTAATCGAAATTTAACGCAGATTACGAATTTCATGCTGATTCAGCAGAAAAACTTGACTACAAATCACAATTTCGAAAATTCCAAATTATCGCTTTCTATGCAAAATTTAATTTTCATCAGAAAAAAATTACTGGCGTCTAAAAATGATACCCAATAGTCCTATCCCAATCGAAATTTAACGCAGATTACGAATTTCATGCTGATTCAGCAGAAAAACTTGACTACAAATCACAATTTCGAAAATTCCAAATTATCGCTTTCTATGCAAAATTTAATTTTCATCAGAAAAAAATTACTGGCGTCTAAAAATGATACCCAATAGTCCTATCCCAATCGAAATTTAACGCAGATTACGAATTTCATGCAGATTCAGCAAAAAAACTTGATTGCAAATCACAATTTGGAAAATTCGAAATTATCGCTTTCTATGCAAAACTTAATTTTCATCATACCCAATAGTTGTATCCTAACCAAAATTTAACGCAGATTACGAATTTCATACTGATTCAGCAAAAAAACTTGACTACAAATCACAATTTCGAAAATTCGAAATTATCGCTTTCTATGCAAAACTTAATTTTCATCAGAAAAAAATTACTGGCGACTAAAAATGATACCCAATAGTCCTATCCCAATCGAAATTTAACGCAGATTACGAATTTCATGCTGATTCAGCAGAAAAACTTGACTACAAATCACAATTTCGAAAATTCCAAATTATCGCTTTCTATGCAAAACTTAATTTTCATCAGAAAAAGATTACTGGCGACTAAAAATGATACCCAATAGTCCTATCCTAACCGAAATTTAACGCAGGTTACGAATTTCATGCTGATTCAGCAAAAAGCTCGACTACAAATCACAATTTCAAAAATTCGAAATTATCGCTTTCTATGCAAAACATAATTTTCATCAGAAAAAAATTACTGGCGACTAAAAATGATACCCAATAGTTCTATCCTAATCGAAATTTAACGCAGATTACGAATTTCATGCTGATTCAGCAGAAAAACTTGACTACAAATCACAATTTCGAAAATTCCAAATTATCGCTTTCTATGCAAAACTTAATTTTCATCAGAAAAGAATTACTGGCGACTAAAAATGATACCCAATAGTCCTATCCTAACCGAAATTTAACGCGGATTACGAATTTCATGCAGATTCAGCAAAAAAAACTTGATTGCAAATCACAATTTCGAAAATTCGAAATTATCGCTTTCTATGCAAAACTTAATTTTCATCATACCCAATAGTTGTATCCTAACCTAAATTTAACGCAGATTACGAATTTCATGCTGATTCAGCAAAAAAACTCGACTACAAATCACAATTTCAAAAATTCGAAATTATCGCTTTCTATGCAAAACATAAATATCATCAGAAAAAAATTACTGGCGACTAAAAATGATACCCAATAGTTCTATCCTAATCGAAATTTAACGCAGATTACGAATTTCATGCTGATTCAGCAGAAAAACTTGACTACAAATCACAATTTCGAAAATTCCAAATTATCGCTTTCTATGCAAAATTTAATTTTCATCAGAAAAAAATTACTGGCGTCTAAAAATGATACCCAATAGTCCTATCCCAATCGAAATTTAACGCAGATTACGAATTTCATGCAGATTCAGCAAAAAAACTTGATTGCAAATCACAATTTCGAAAATTCGAAATTATCGCTTTCTATGCAAAACTTAATTTTCATCATACCCAATAGTTGTATCCTAACCAAAATTGAACGCAGATTACGAATTTCATACTGATTCAGCAAAAAAACTTGACTACAAATCACAATTTCGAAAATTCGAAATTATCGCTTTCTATGCAAAACTTAATTTTCATCAGAAAAAAATTACTGGCGACTAAAAATGATACCCAATAGTCCTATCCCAATCGAAATTTAACGCAGATTACGAATTTCATGCTGATTCAGCAGAAAAACTTGACTACAAATCACAATTTCGAAAATTCCAAATTATCGCTTTCTATGCAAAACTTAATTTTCATCAGAAAAAAATTACTGCCGACTAAAAATGATACCCAATAGTCCTATCCTAACCGAAATTTAACGCAGGTTACGAATTTCATGCTGATTCAGCAAAAAAACTCGACTACAAATCACAATTTCAAAAATTCGAAATTATCGCTTTCTATGCAAAACATAATTTTCATCAGAAAAAAATTACTGGCGACTAAAAATGATACCCAATAGTTCTATCCTAATCGAAATTTAACGCAGATTACGAATTTCATGCTGATTCAGCAGAAAAACTTGACTACAAATCACAATTTCGAAAATTCCAAATTATCGCTTTCTATGCAAAACTTAATTTTCATCAGAAAAGAATTACTGGCGACTAAAAATGATACCCAATAGTCCTATCCTAACCGAAATTTAACGCGGATTACGAATTTCATGCAGATTCAGCAAAAAAACTTGATTGCAAATCACAATTTCGAAAATTCGAAATTATCGCTTTCTATGCAAAACTTAATTTTCATCATACCCAATAGTTGTATCCTAACCAAAATTTAACGCAGATTACGAATTTCATGCTGATTCAGCAAAAAAACTTGACTGCAAATCACAATTTCGAAAATTCGAAATTATCGCTTTCCATGCAAAACTTAATTTTCATCAGAAAAAAATTACTGGCGACTAAAAATGATACCCAATAGTTCTATCCCAATCGAAATTTAACGCAGATTACGAATTTCATGCTGATTCAGCAGAAAAACTTGACTACAAATCACAATTTCGAAAATTCCAAATTATCGCTTTCTATGCAAAACTTAATTTTCATCAGAAAAAAATTACTGGCGACTAAAAATGATACCCAATAGTCCTATCCTAACCGAAATTCAACGCAGGTTACGAATTTCATGCTGATTCAGCAAAAAAACTCGACTACAAATCACAATTTCAAAAATTCGAAATTATCGCTTTCTATGCAAAACATAAATATCATCAGAAAAAAATTACTGGCGACTAAAAATGATACCCAATAGTTCTATCCTAATCGAAATTTAACGCAGATTACGAATTTCATGCTGATTCAGCAGAAAAACTTGACTACAAATCACAATTTCGAAAATTCCAAATTATCGCTTTCTATGCAAAATTTAATTTTCATCAGAAAAAAATTACTGGCGTCTAAAAATGATACCCAATAGTCCTATCCCAATCGAAATTTAACGCAGATTACGAATTTCATGCAGATTCAGCAAAAAAACTTGATTGCAAATCACAATTTCGAAAATTCGAAATTATCGCTTTCTATGCAAAACTTAATTTTCATCATACCCAATAGTTGTATCCTAACCAAAATTTAACGCAGATTACGAATTTCATACTGATTCAGCAAAAAAACTTGACTACAAATCACAATTTCGAAAATTCGAAATTATCGCTTTCTATGCAAAACTTAATTTTCATCAGAAAAAAATTACTGCCGACTAAAAATGATACCCAATAGTCCTATCCTAACCGAAATTTAACGCAGGTTACGAATTTCATGCTGATTCAGCAAAAAAACTCGACTACAAATCACAATTTCAAAAATTCGAAATTATCGCTTTCTATGCAAAACATAATTTTCATCAGAAAAAAATTACTGGCGACTAAAAATGATACCCAATAGTTCTATCCTAATCGAAATTTAACGCAGATTACGAATTTCATGCTGATTCAGCAGAAAAACTTGACTACAAATCACAATTTCGAAAATTCCAAATTATCGCTTTCTATGCAAAACTTAATTTTCATCAGAAAAGAATTACTGGCGACTAAAAATGATACCCAATAGTCCTATCCTAACCGAAATTTAACGCGGATTACGAATTTCATGCAGATTCAGCAAAAAAACTTGATTGCAAATCACAATTTCGAAAATTCGAAATTATCGCTTTCTATGCAAAACTTAATTTTCATCATACCCAATAGTTGTATCCTAACCAAAATTTAACGCAGATTACGAATTTCATGCTGATTCAGCAAAAAAACTTGACTGCAAATCACAATTTCGAAAATTCGAAATTATCGCTTTCCATGCAAAACTTAATTTTCATCAGAAAAAAATTACTGGCGACTAAAAATGATACCCAATAGTTCTATCCCAATCGAAATTTAACGCAGATTACGAATTTCATGCTGATTCAGCAGAAAAACTTGACTACAAATCACAATTTCGAAAATTCCAAATTATCGCTTTCTATGCAAAACTTAATTTTCATCAGAAAAAAATTACTGGCGACTAAAAATGATACCCAATAGTCCTATCCTAACCGAAATTCAACGCAGGTTACGAATTTCATGCTGATTCAGCAAAAAAACTCGACTACAAATCACAATTTCAAAAATTCGAAATTATCGCTTTCTATGCAAAACATAAATATCATCAGAAAAAAATTACTGGCGACTAAAAATGATACCCAATAGTTCTATCCTAATCGAAATTTAACGCAGATTACGAATTTCATGCTGATTCAGCAGAAAAACTTGACTACAAATCACAATTTCGAAAATTCCAAATTATCGCTTTCTATGCAAAATTTAATTTTCATCAGAAAAAAATTACTGGCGTCTAAAAATGATACCCAATAGTCCTATCCCAATCGAAATTTAACGCAGATTACGAATTTCATGCAGATTCAGCAAAAAAACTTGATTGCAAATCACAATTTCGAAAATTCGAAATTATCGCTTTCTATGCAAAACTTAATTTTCATCATACCCAATAGTTGTATCCTAACCAAAATTTAACGCAGATTACGAATTTCATACTGATTCAGCAAAAAAACTTGACTACAAATCACAATTTCGAAAATTCGAAATTATCGCTTTCTATGCAAAACTTAATTTTCATCAGAAAAAAATTACTGGCGACTAAAAATGATACCCAATAGTCCTATCCCAATCGAAATTTAACGCAGATTACGAATTTCATGCTGATTCAGCAAAAAAACTTGACTACAAATCACAATTTCGAAAATTCGAAATTATCGCTTTCTATGCAAAACTTAATTTTCATCAGAAAAAAATTACTGGCGACTAAAAATGATACCCAATAGTCCTATCCCAATCGAAATTTAACGCAGATTACGAATTTCATGCTGATTCAGCAAAAAAACTTGACTACAAATCACAATTTCAAAAATTCGAAATTATCGCTTTCTATGCAAAACTTAATTTTCATCAGAAAAAAATTACTGGCGACTAAAAATGATACCCAACCGTCCCATCCCAACCGAAATTTAACGCAGATTACAAATTTCATGCTGATTCAGCGAAAAAACTTGACTACAAATCACAATTCCGAAAATTCCAAACTATCGCTTTCTATGCAAAACTTAATTTTCATCAGAAAAAAATTACTGGCGACTAAAAATGATACCCAATAGTCCTATCCTAACCGAAATTTAACGCAGGTTACGAATTTCATGCTGATTCAGCAAAAAAACTCGACTACAAATCACAATTTCAAAAATTCGAAATTATCGCTTTCTATGCAAAATTTAATTTTCATCAGAAAAAAATTACTGGCGTCTAAAAATGATACCCAATAGTCCTATCCCAATCGAAATTTAACGCAGATTACGAATTTCATGCAGATTCAGCAAAAAAACTTGATTGCAAATCACAATTTCGAAAATTCGAAATTATCGCTTTCTATGCAAAACTTAATTTTCATCATACCCAATAGTTGTATCCTAACCAAAATTTAACGCAGATTACGAATTTCATACTGATTCAGCAAAAAAACTTGACTACAAATCACAATTTCGAAAATTCGAAATTATCGCTTTCTATGCAAAACTTAATTTTCATCAGAAAAAAATTACTGGCGACTAAAAATGATACCCAATAGTCCTATCCTAACCGAAATTTAACGCAGGTTACGAATTTCATGCAGATTCAGCAAAAAAACTTGATTGCAAATCACAATTTCGAAAATTCGAAATTATCGCTTTCTATGCAAAACATAATTTTCATCAGAAAAAAATTACTGGCGACTAAAAATGATACCCAATAGTTCTATCCTAATCGAAATTTAACGCAGATTACGAATTTCATGCTGATTCAGCAGAAAAACTTGACTACAAATCACAATTTCGAAAATTCCAAATTATCGCTTTCTATGCAAAACTTAATTTTCATCAGAAAAGAATTACTGGCGACTAAAAATGATACCCAATAGTCCTATCCTAACCGTAATTTAACGCGGATTACGAATTTCATGCAGATTCAGCAAAAAAACTTGATTGCAAATCACAATTTCGAAAATTCGAAATTATCGCTTTCTATGCAAAACTTAATTTTCATCATACCCAATAGTTGTATCCTAACCAAAATTTAACGCAGATTACGAATTTCATGCTGATTCAGCAAAAAAACTTGACTGCAAATCACAATTTGGAAAATTCGAAATTATCGCTTTCCATGCAAAACTTAATTTTCATCAGAAAAAAATTACTGGCGACTAAAAATGATACCCAATAGTTCTATCCTAATCGAAATTTAACGCAGATTACGAATTTCATGCTGATTCAGCAGAAAAACTTGACTACAAATCACAATTTCGAAAATTCCAAATTATCGCTTTCTATGCAAAATTTAATTTTCATCAGAAAAAAATTACTGGCGTCTAAAAATGATACCCAATAGTCCTATCCCAATCGAAATTTAACGCAGATTACGAATTTCATGCAGATTCAGCAAAAAAACTTGATTGCAAATCACAATTTCGAAAATTCGAAATTATCGCTTTCTATGCAAAACTTAATTTTCATCATACCCAATAGTTGTATCCTAACCAAAATTTAACGCAGATTACGAATTTCATACTGATTCAGCAAAAAAACTTGACTACAAATCACAATTTCGAAAATTCGAAATTATCGCTTTCTATGCAAAACTTAATTTTCATCAGAAAAAAATTACTGGCGACTAAAAATGATACCCAATAGTCCTATCCCAATCGAAATTTAACGCAGATTACGAATTTCATGCTGATTCAGCAAAAAAACTTGACTACAAATCACAATTTCAAAAATTCGAAATTATCGCTTTCTATGCAAAACTTAATTTTCATCAGAAAAAAATTACTGGCGACTAACAATGATACCCAACCGTCCCATCCCAACCGAAATTTAACGCAGATTACGAATTTCATGCTGATTCAGCAAAAAAACTTGACTACAAATCACAATTTCGAAAATTCGAAATTATCGCTTTCTATGCAAAACTTAATTTTCATCAGAAAAAAATTACTGGAGACTAAAAATGATACCCAATAGTCCTATCCTAACCGAAATTTAACGCAGATTACGAATTTCATGCTGATTCAACCAAAAAACTTGACTACAAATCACAATTCCGAAAATTCCAAATTATCGCTATCCATGCAAAACTTAATTTTCATCAGAAAAAAATTACTGGCGACTAAAAATGATACCCAATAGTCCTATCCTAACCGAAATTTAACGCAGATTACGAATTTCATGCTGATTCAGCAAAAAAACTTGACTACAAATCACAATTTCGAAAATTCGAAATTATCGCTTTCTATGCAAAATTTAATTTTCATCAGAAAAAAATTACTGGCGTCTAAAAATGATACCCAATAGTCCTATCCCAATCGAAATTTAACGCAGATTACGAATTTCATGCTGATTCAGCAAAAAAACTTGACTACAAATCACAATTTCGAAAATTCGAAATTATCGCTTTCTATGCAAAATTTAATTTTCATCAGAAAAAAATTACTGGCGTCTAAAAATGATACCCAATAGTCCTATCCCAATCGAAATTTAACGCAGATTACGAATTTCATGCTGATTCAGCAAAAAAACTTGACTACAAATCACAATTCCGAAAATTCCAAATTATCGCTATCCATGCAAAACTTAATTTTCATCAGAAAAAAATTACTGGCGACTAAAAATGATACCCAATAGTCCTATCCTAACCGAAATTTAACGCAGATTACGAATTTCATGCTGATTCAGCAAAAAAACTTGACTACAAATCACAATTTCGAAAATTCGAAATTATCGCTTTCTATGCAAAACTTAGTTTTCATCAGAAAAAAATTACTGGCGACTAAAAATGATACCCAATAATCCTATCCTCACCAAAATTTAACGCAGATTACGAATTTCATGCTGATTCAGCAAGAAAACTTGACTACAAATCACAATTTCGAAAATTCGAAATTATCGCTTTCTATGCAAAATTTAATTTTCATCAGAAAAAAATTACTGGCGTCTAAAAATGATACCCAATAGTCCTATCCCAATCGAAATTTAACGCAGATTACGAATTTCATGCTGATTCAGCAAAAAAACTTGACTACAAATCACAATTTCGAAAATTCGAAATTATCGCTTTCTATGCAAAATTTAATTTTCATCAGAAAAAAATTACTGGCGTCTAAAAATGATACCCAATAGTCCTATCCCAATCGAAATTTAACGCAGATTACGAATTTCATGCAGATTCAGCAAAAAAACTTGATTGCAAATCACAATTTCGAAAATTCGAAATTATCGCTTTCTATGCAAAACTTAATTTTCATCATACCCAATAGTTGTATCCTAACCAAAATTTAACGCAGATTACGAATTTCATACTGATTCAGCAAAAAAACTTGACTACAAATCACAATTTCGAAAATTCGAAATTATCGCTTTCTATGCAAAACTTAATTTTCATCAGAAAAAAATTACTGGCGACTAAAAATGATACCCAATAGTCCTATCCCAATCGAAATTTAACGCAGATTACGAATTTCATGCTGATTCAGCAAAAAAACTTGACTACAAATCACAATTTCAAAAATTCGAAATTATCGCTTTCTATGCAAAACTTAATTTTCATCAGAAAAAAATTACTGGCGACTAAAAATGATACCCAACCGTCCCATCCCAACCGAAATTTAACGCAGATTACGAATTTCATGCTGATTCAGCAAAAAAACTTGACTACAAATCACAATTTCGAAAATTCGAAATTATCGCTTTCTATGCAAAACTTAATTTTCATCAGAAAAAAATTACTGGAGACTAAAAATGATACCCAATAGTCCTATCCTAACCGAAATTTAACGCAGATTACGAATTTCATGCTGATTCAACCAAAAAACTTGACTACAAATCACAATTCCGAAAATTCCAAATTATCGCTATCCATGCAAAACTTAATTTTCATCAGAAAAAAATTACTGGCGACTAAAAATGATACCCAATAGTCCTATCCTAACCGAAATTTAACGCAGATTACGAATTTCATGCTGATTCAGCAAAAAAACTTGACTACAAATCACAATTTCGAAAATTCGAAATTATCGCTTTCTATGCAAAATTTAATTTTCATCAGAAAAAAATTACTGGCGTCTAAAAATGATACCCAATAGTCCTATCCCAATCGAAATTTAACGCAGATTACGAATTTCATGCTGATTCAGCAAAAAAACTTGACTACAAATCACAATTTCGAAAATTCGAAATTATCGCTTTCTATGCAAAACATAATTTTCATCATACCCAATAGTTGTATCCTAACCAAAATTTAACGCAGATTACGAATTTCATGCTGATTCAGCAAAAAAACTTGACTGCAAATCACAATTTGGAAAATTCGAAATTATCGCTTTCCATGCAAAACTTAATTTTCATCAGAAAAAAATTACTGGCGACTAAAAATGATACCCAATAGTCCTATCCTAACCGAAATTTAACGCAGATTACGAATTTCATGCTGATTCAGCAAAAAAACTTGACTACAAATCACAATTTCGAAAATTCGAAATTATCGCTTTCTATGCAAAATTTAATTTTCATCAGAAAAAAATTACTGGCGTCTAAAAATGATACCCAATAGTCCTATCCCAATCGAAATTTAACGCAGATTACGAATTTCATGCTGATTCAGCAAAAAAACTTGACTACAAATCACAATTTCGAAAATTCGAAATTATCGCTTTCTATGCAAAACTTAATTTTCATCATACCCAATAGTTGTATCCTAACCAAAATTTAACGCAGATTACGAATTTCATACTGATTCAGCAAAAAAACTTGACTACAAATCACAATTTCGAAAATTCGAAATTATCGCTTTCTATGCAAAACTTAATTTTCATCAGAAAAAAATTACTGGCGACTAAAAATGATACCCAATAGTCCTATCCCAATCGAAATTTAACGCAGATTACGAATTTCATGCTGATTCAGCAAAAAAACTGGACTACAAATCACAATTTTGAAAATTCGAAATTATCGCTATCTATGCAAAACTTAATTTTCATCAGAAAAAAATTACTGGCGACTAAAAATGATACCCAATAGTCCTATCCCAATCGAAATTTAACGCAGATTACGAATTTCATGCTGATTCAGCAAAAAAACTTGACTACAAATCACAATTTCGAAAATTCGAAATTATCGCTTTCTATGCAAAACTTAATTTTCATCATACCCAATAGTTGTATCCTAACCAAAATTTAACGCAGATTACGAATTTCATACTGATTCAGCAAAAAAACTTGACTACAAATCACAATTTCGAAAATTCGAAATTATCGCTTTCTATGCAAAACTTAATTTTCATCAGAAAAAAATTACTGGCGACTAAAAATGATACCCAATAGTCCTATCCCAATCGAAATTTAACGCAGATTACGAATTTCATGCTGATTCAGCAAAAAAACTTGACTACAAATCACAATTTCGAAAATTCGAAATTATCGCTTTCTATGCAAAATTTAATTTTCATCAGAAAAAAATTACTGGCGACTAAAAATGATACCCAATAGTCCTATCCTAACCGAAATTTAACGCGGATTACGAATTTCATGCAGATTCAGCAAAAAAACTTGATTGCAAATCACAATTTCGAAAATTCGAAATTATCGCTTTCTATGCAAAACTTAATTTTCATCATACCCAATAGTTGTATCCTAACCAAAATTTAACGCAGATTACGAATTTCATGCTGATTCAGCAAAAAAACTTGACTGCAAATCACAATTTGGAAAATTCGAAATTATCGCTTTCCATGCAAAACTTAATTTTCATCAGAAAAAAATTACTGGCGACTAAAAATGATACCCAATAGTTCTATCCTAATCGAAATTTAACGCAGATTACGAATTTCATGCTGATTCAGCAGAAAAACTTGACTACAAATCACAATTTCGAAAATTCCAAATTATCGCTTTCTATGCAAAATTTAATTTTCATCAGAAAAAAATTACTCGCGTCTAAAAATGATACCCAATAGTCCTATCCCAATCGAAATTTAACGCAGATTACGAATTTCATGCAGATTCAGCAAAAAAACTTGATTGCAAATCACAATTTCGAAAATTCGAAATTATCGCTTTCTATGCAAAACTTAATTTTCATCATACCCAATAGTTGTATCCTAACCAAAATTTAACGCAGATTACGAATTTCATACTGATTCAGCAAAAAAACTTGACTACAAATCACAATTTCGAAAATTCGAAATTATCGCTTTCTATGCAAAACTTAATTTTCATCAGAAAAAAATTACTGGCGACTAAAAATGATACCCAATAGTCCTATCCCAATCGAAATTTAACGCAGATTACGAATTTCATGCTGATTCAGCAAAAAAACTTGACTACAAATCACAATTTCAAAAATTCGAAATTATCGCTTTCTATGCAAAACTTAATTTTCATCAGAAAAAAATTACTGGCGACTAAAAATGATACCCAACCGTCCCATCCCAACCGAAATTTAACGCAGATTACGAATTTCATGCTGATTCAGCAAAAAAACTTGACTACAAATCACAATTTCGAAAATTGGAAATTATCGCTTTCTATGCAAAACTTAATTTTCATCAGAAAAAAATTACTGGAGACTAAAAATGATACCCAATAGTCCTATCCTAACCGAAATTTAACGCAGATTACGAATTTCATGCTGATTCAACCAAAAAACTTGACTACAAATCACAATTCCGAAAATTCCAAATTATCGCTATCCATGCAAAACTTAATTTTCATCAGAAAAAAATTACTGGCGACTAAAAATGATACCCAATAGTCCTATCCTAACCGAAATTTAACGCAGATTACGAATTTCATGCTGATTCAGCAAAAAAACTTGACTACAAATCACAATTTCGAAAATTCGAAATTATCGCTTTCTATGCAAAATTTAATTTTCATCAGAAAAAAATTACTGGCGTCTAAAAATGATACCCAATAGTCCTATCCCAATCGAAATTTAACGCAGATTACGAATTTCATGCTGATTCAGCAAAAAAACTTGACTACAAATCACAATTTCGAAAATTCGAAATTATCGCTTTCTATGCAAAATTTAATTTTCATCAGAAAAAAATTACTGGCGTCTAAAAATGATACCCAATAGTCCTATCCCAATCGAAATTTAACGCAGATTACGAATTTCATGCTGATTCAGCAAAAAAACTTGACTACAAATCACAATTCCGAAAATTCCAAATTATCGCTATCCATGCAAAACTTAATTTTCATCAGAAAAAAATTACTGGCGACTAAAAATGATACCCAATAGTCCTATCCTAACCGAAATTTAACGCAGATTACGAATTTCATGCTGATTCAGCAAAAAAACTTGACTACAAATCACAATTTCGAAAATTCGAAATTATCGCTTTCTATGCAAAACTTAGTTTTCATCAGAAAAAAATTACTGGCGACTAAAAATGATACCCAATAATCCTATCCTCACCAAAATTTAACGCAGATTACGAATTTCATGCTGATTCAGCAAGAAAACTTGACTACAAATCACAATTTCGAAAATTCGAAATTATCGCTTTCTATGCAAAATTTAATTTTCATCAGAAAAAAATTACTGGCGTCTAAAAATGATACCCAATAGTCCTATCCCAATCGAAATTTAACGCAGATTACGAATTTCATGCTGATTCAGCAAAAAAACTTGACTACAAATCACAATTTCGAAAATTCGAAATTATCGCTTTCTATGCAAAATTTAATTTTCATCAGAAAAAAATTACTGGCGTCTAAAAATGATACCCAATAGTCCTATCCCAATCGAAATTTAACGCAGATTACGAATTTCATGCTGATTCAGCAAAAAAACTTGACTACAAATCACAATTTCGAAAATTCGAAATTATCGCTTTCTATGCAAAATTTAATTTTCATCAGAAAAAAATTACTGGCGTCTAAAAATGATACCCAATAGTCCTATCCCAATCGAAATTTAACGCAGATTACGAATTTCATGCTGATTCAGCAAAAAAACTTGACTACAAATCACAATTTCGAAAATTCGAAATTATCGCTTTCTATGCAAAACTTAATTTTCATCATACCCAATAGTTGTATCCTAACCAAAATTTAACGCAGATTACGAATTTCATACTGATTCAGCAAAAAAACTTGACTACAAATCACAATTTCGAAAATTCGAAATTATCGCTTTCTATGCAAAACCTAATTTTCATCAGAACAAAATTACTGGAGACTAAAAATGATACCCAATAGTCCTATCCTAACCGAAATTTAACGCAGATTACGAATTTCATGCTGATTCAGCAAAAAAACTTGACTACAAATCACAATTTCGAAAATTCCAAACTATCGCTTTCTATGCAAAACTTAATTTTCATCAGAAAAAAATTACTGGCGACTGAAAATGATACCCAATAGTCCTATCATAACCGAAATTTAACGCAGATTACAAATTTCATGCTGATTCAGCGAAAAAACTTGACTACAAATCACAATTCCGAAAATTCCAAACTATCGCTTTCTATGCAAAACTTAATTTTCTTCAGAAAAAAATTACTGGCGACTAAAAATGATACCCAATAGTCCTATCCTAACCGAAATTTAACGCGGATTACGAATTTCATGCAGATTCAGCAAAAAAACTTGATTGCAAATCACAATTTCGAAAATTCGAAATTATCGCTTTCTATGCAAAACTTAATTTTCATCATACCCAATAGTTGTATCCTAACCAAAATTTAACGCAGATTACGAATTTCATGCTGATTCAGCAAAAAAACTTGACTGCAAATCACAATTTCGAAAATTCGAAATTATCGCTTTCCATGCAAAACTTAATTTTCATCAGAAAAAAATTACTGGCGACTAAAAATGATACCCAATAGTTCTATCCTAACCGAAATTTAACGCAGATTACGAATTTCATGCTGATTCAGCAAAAAAACTGGACTACAAATCACAATTTCGAAAATTCGAAATTATCGCTTTCTATGCAAAATTTAATTTTCATCAGAAAAAAATTACTGGCGTCTAAAAATGATACCCAATAGTCCTATCCCAATCGAAATTTAACGCAGATTACGAATTTCATGCTGATTCAGCAAAAAAACTTGACTACAAATCACAATTTCAAAAATTCGAAATTATCGCTTTCTATCCAAACCTTAATTTTCATCAGAAAAAAATTACTGGCGACTAAAAATGATACCCAACCGTCCCATCCCAACCGAAATTTAACGCAGATTACGAATTTCATGCTGATTCAGCAAAAAAACTTGACTACAAATCACAATTTCGAAAATTCGAAATTATCGCTTTCTATCCAAAACTTAATTTTCATCAGAAAAAAATTACTGGAGACTAAAAATGATACCCAATAGTCCTATCCTAACCGAAATTTAACGCAGATTACGAATTTCATATCCTTTCGGCTGAAAAACTTGACCACAAATCACAGTTTCGAAAATTCGAAATTATTGCCCTCTGTGAAAACTGAATTTTCACCAGAAAAAAATCTCCGGCGACTAAAAATTGTACCCAATAGTCCTATCCTAACCGAAATTTAACGCACATTACGAATTTCATATCCTTTCGGCTGAAAAACTTGACCACAAATCACAATTTCGAAAATTCGAAATTATTGCCCTCCGTGAAAACTGAATTTTCACCAGAAAAAAATCTCCGGCTACTAAAAATTGTACCCAATAGTCCTATCCTAACCGAAATTTAACGCAGATTACGAATTTCATATCTTTTCGGCTGAAAAACTTGACCACAAATCACAATTTCGAAAATTTGAAATTATCGCTTTCTATGCAAAACTTAATTTTCATCAGAAAAATATTACTGGCGACTAAAAATGATACACAATAGTCCTATCCTAACCGAAATTTAACGCAGATTACGAATTTCATGCTGATTCAGCAAAAAAACTGGACTACAAATCACAATTTTGAAAATTCGAAATTATCGCTATCTATGCAAAACTTAATTTTCATCAGAAAAAAATTACTGGCGACTAAAAATGATACCCAATAGTCCTATCCTAATCGAAATTTAACGCAGATTACGAATTTCATGCTGATTCAGCAAAAAAACTTGTCTACAAATCACAATTTCGAAAATTTGAAATTATCGCTTTCTATGCAAAACTTAATTTTCATCAGAAAAAAATTACTGGCGACTAAAAATTGTACCCAATAGTCCTATCCTAACCGAAATTTAACGCACATTACGAATTTCATATCCTTTTGGCTGAAAAACTTGACCACAAATCACAATTTCGAAAATTCGAAATTATTGCCCTCTGTGAAAACTGAATTTTCACCAGAGAAAAATCTCCGGCGACTAAAAATTGTACCCAATAGTCCTATCCTAACCGAAATTTAACGCATATTACGAATTTCATATCTTTGCGGCTGAAAAACTTGACCACAAATCACAATTTCGAAAATTCGAAATGATTGCCCTCTGTGAAAACTGAATTTTCACCAGAAAAAAATCTCCGGCGACTAAAAATTGTACCCAATAGTCCTATCCTAACCGAAATTTAACGCACATTACGAATTTCATATCCTTTCGGCTGAAAAACTTGACCACAAATCACAATTTCGAAAATTCGAAATTATTGCCCTCCGTGAAAACTGAATTTTCACCAGAAAAAAATCTCCGGCGACTAAAAATTGTACCCAATAGTCCTATCCTAACCGAAATTTAACGCAGATTACGAATTTCATATCTTTTCGGCTGAAAAACTTGACCACAAATCACAATTTCGAAAATTCGAAATGATTGCCCTCTGTGAAAACTGAATTTTCACCAGAAAAAAATCTCCGGCGACTAAAAATTGTACCCAATAGTCCTATCCTAACCGAAATTTAACGCAGATTACGAATTTCATATCCTTTCGGCTGAAAAACTTGACCACAAATCACAATTTCGAAAATTCGAAATTATTGCCCTCTGTGAAAACTGAATTTTCACCAGAAAAAAATCTCCGGCGACTAAAAATTGTACCCAATAGTCCTATCCTAACCGAAATTTAACGCACATTACGAATTTCATATCCTTTCGGCTGAAAAACTTGACCACAAATCACAATTTCGAAAATTCGAAATTATTGCCCTCTGTGAAAACTGAATTTTCACCAGAAAAAAATCTCCGGCGACTAAAAATTGTACCCAATAGTCCTATCCTAACCGAAATTTAACGCAGATTACGAATTTCATATCTTTGCGGCTGAAAAATTTGACCCCAAATCACAATTTCGAAAATTCGAAATTATTGCCCTCTGTGAAAACTGAATTTTCATCAGAAAAAAATCTCCGGGGACTAAAAATTGTACCCAATAGTCCTATCCTAACCGAAATTTAACGCAAATTACGAATTTCATATCCTTTCGGCTGAAAAACTTGACCACAAATCACAATTTCGAAAATTCGAAATTATTGCCCTCTGTGAAAACTGAATTTTCACCAGAAAAAAATCTCCGGCGACTAAAAATTGTACCCAATAGTCCTATCCTAACCGAAATTTAACGCACATTACGAATTTCATATCTTTGCGGCTGAAAAACTTGACCACAAATCACAATTTCGAAAATTCGAAATTATTGCCCTCTGTGAAAACTGAATTTTCACCAGAAAAAAATCTCCGGCGACTAAAAATTGTACCCAATAGTCCTATCCTAACCGAAATTCAACGCACATTACGAATTTCATATCCTTTCGGCTGAAAAACTTGACCACAAATCACAATTTCAAAAATTCGAAATTATTGCCCTCTGTGAAAACTAAATTTTCACCAGAAAAAAATCTCCGGTGACTAAAAATTGTACCCAATAGTCCTATCCTAACCGAAATTTAACGCAAATTACGAATTTCATGACCTTTCGGCTGAAAAACTTGACCACAAATCACAATTTCGAAAATTCGAAATTATTGCCCTCTGTGAAAACTGAATTTTCACCAGAAAAAAATCTCCGGCGACTAAAAATTGTACCCAATAGTCCTATCCTAACCGAAATTTAACGCACATTACGAATTTCATATCTTTGCGGCTGAAAAACTTGACCACAAATCACAATTTCGAAAATTCGAAATGATTGCCCTCTGTAGAAACTGAATTTTCACCAGAAAAAAATCTCCGGCGACTAAAAATTGTACCCAATAGTCCTATCCTAACCGAAATTTAACGCACATTACGAATTTCATATCTTTGCGGCTGAAAAATTTGACCACAAATCACAATTTCGAAAATTCGAAATTATTGCCCTCTGTGAAAACTGAATTTTCACCAGAAAAAAATCTCCGGCGACTAAAAATTGTACCCAATAGTCCTATCCTAACCGAAATTTAACGCACATTACGAATTTCATATCTTTGCGGCTGAAAAATTTGACCACAAATCACAATTTCGAAAATTCGAAATTATTGCCCTCTGTGAAAACTGAATTTTCACCAGAAAAAAATCTCCGGGGACTAAAAATTGTACCCAATAGTCCTATCCTAACCGAACTTTAACGCACATTTCGAATTTCATATCCTTTCGGCTGAAAAACTTGACCACAAATCACAATTTCGAAAATTCGAAATTATTGCCCTCTGTGAAAACTGAATTTTCACCAGAAAAAAATCTCCGGCGACTAAAAATTGTACCCAATAGTCCTATCCTAACCGAAATTTAACGCACATTACGAATTTCATATCCTTTCGGCTGAAAAACTTGACCACAAATCACAATTTCGAAAATTCGAAATTATTGCCCTCTGTGAAAACTGAATTTTCACCAGAAAAAAATCTCCGGCGACTAAAAATTGTACCCAATAGTCCTATCCTAACCGAAATTTAACGCAGATTACGAATTTCATATCCTTTCGGCTGAAAAACTTGACCACAAATCACAATTTCGAAAATTCGAAATTATTGCCCTCTGTGAAAACTGAATTTTCAGCAGAAAAAAATCTCCGGCGACTAAAAATTGTACCCAATAGTCCTATCCTAACCGAAATTTAACGCAGATTACGAATTTCATATCCTTTCGGCTGAAAAACTTGACCACAAATCACAATTTCGAAAATTCGAAATTATTGCCATCTGTGAAAACTGAATTTTCACCAGAAAAAAATCTCCGGCAACTAAAAATTGTACCCAATAGTCCTATCCTAACCGAAATTTAACGCACATTACGAATTTCATATCCTTTTGGCTGAAAAACTTGACCACAAATCACAATTTCGAAAATTCGAAATTATTGCCCTCTGTGAAAACTGAATTTTCACCAGAAAAAAATCTCCGGCGACTAAAAATTGTACCCAATAGTCCTATCCTAACCGAAATTTAACGCAGATTACGAATTTCATATCTTTTCGGCTGAAAAACTTGACCACAAATCACAATTTCGAAAATTCGAAATTATTGCCCTCTGTGAAAACTGAATTTTCACCAGAAAAAAATCTCCGGCGACTAAAAATTGTACCCAATAGTCCTATCCTAACCGAAATTTAACGCAGATTACGAATTTCATATCCTTTCGGCTGAAAAACTTGACCACAAATCACAATTTCGAAAATTCGAAATTATTGCCCTCTGTGAAAACTGAATTTTCACCAGAAAAAAATCTCCGGCGACTAAAAATTGTACCCAATAGTCCTATCCTAACCGAAATTTAACGCAAATTACGAATTTCATATCCTTTCGGCTGAAAAACTTGACCACAAATCACAATTTCGAAAATTCGAAATTATTGCCCTCTGTGAAAACTGAATTTTCACCAGAAAAAAATCTCCGGCGACTAAAAATTGTACCCAATAGTCCTATCCTAACCGAAATTTAACGCACATTACGAATTTCATATCCTTTCGGCTGAAAAACTTGACCACAAATCACAATTTCGAAAATTCGAAATTATTGCCCTCTGTGAAAACTGAATTTTCACCAGAAAAAAATCTCCGGCGACTAAAAATTGTACCCAATAGTCCTATCCTAACCGAAATTTAACGCAGATTACGAATTTCATATCCTTTCGGCTGAAAAACTTGACCACAAATCACAATTTCGAAAATTCGAAATTATTGTCCTCTGTGAAAACTGAATTTTCACCAGAAAAAAATCTCCGGCGACTAAAAATTGTACCCAATAGTCCTATCCTAACCGAAATTTAACGCAGATTACGAATTTCATATCCTTTCGGCTGAAAAACTTGACCACAAATCACGAATTTCATATCCTTTCGGCTGAAAAACTTGACCACAAATCACAATTTCGAAAATTCGAAATTATTGCCCTCTGTGAAAACTGAATTTTCACCAGAAAAAAATCTCCGGCGACTAAAAATTGTACCCAATAGTCCTATCCTAACCGAAATTTAACGCAGATTACGAATTTCATATCCTTTCGGCTGAAAAACCTGACCACAAATCACAATTTCGAAAATTCGAAATTATTGCCCTCTGTGAAAACTGAATTTTCACCAGAAAAAAATCTCCGGCGACTAAAAATTGTACCCAATAGTCCCATCCTAACCGGAATTTAACGCAGATTACGAATTTCATATCCTTTCGGCTGAAAAACTTGACCACAAATCACAATTTCGAAAATTCGAAATTATTGCCTTCTGTGAAAACTGAATTTTCACCAGAAAAAAATCTCCGGCGACTAAAAATTGTACCCAATAGTCCCATCCTAACCGAAATTTAACGCAGATTACGAATTTCATATCCTTTCGGCTGAAAAACTTGACCACAAATCACAATTTCGAAAATTCGAAATTATTGCCCTCTGTGAAAACTGAATTTTCACAAGAAAAAAATCTCCGGCGACTAAAAATTGTACCCAATAGTCCTATCCTAACCGAAATTCAACGCAGATTACGAATTTCATATCCTTTCGGCTGAAAAACATGACCACAAATCACAATTTCGAAAATTCGAAATTATTGCCCTCTGGGAAAACTGAATTTTCACCAGAAAAAAATCTCCGGCGACTAAAAATTGTACCCAATAGTCCTATCCTAACCGAAATTTAACGCAGATTACGAATTTCATATCCTTTCGTCTGAAAAACTTGACCACAAATCACAATTTCGAAAATTCGAAATTATTGCCTTCTGTGAAAACTGAATTTTCACCAGAAAAAAATCTCCGGCGACTGAAAATTGTACCCAATAGTCCTATCCTAACCGAAATTCAACGCAGATTACGAATTTCATATCCTTTCGGCTGAAAAACTTGACCACAAATCACAATTTCGAAAATTCGAAATTATTGCCTTCCGTGAAAACTGAATTTTCACCAGAAAAAAATCTCCGGCGACTAAAAATTGTACCCAATAGTCCCATCCTAACCGAAATTTAACGCAGATTACGAATTTCATATCCTTTCGACTGAAAAACTTGACCACAAATCACAATTTCGAAAATTCGAAATTATTGCCCTCTGTGAAAACTGAATTTTCACCAGAAAAAAACCCCCTGCGACTAAAAATTGTACCCAATAGTCCTATCCTAACCGAAATTTAACGCAGATTACGAATTTCATATCCTTTCGGCTGAAAAACTTGACCACAAATCACAATTTCGAAAATTCGAAATTATTGCCCTCTGTGAAAACTGAATTTTCACCAGAAAAAAATCTCCGGCGACTAAAAATTGTACCCAATAGTCCTATCCTAACCGAAATTTAACGCAGATTACGAATTTCATATCCTTTCGGCTGAAAAACTTTACCACAAATCACAATTTCGAAAATTCGAAATTATTGCCTTCTGTGAAAACTGAATTTTCACAAGAAAAAAATCTCCGGCGACTAAAAATTGTACCCAATAGTCCTATCCTAACCGAAATTCAACGCAGATTACGAATTTCATATCCTTTCGGCTGAAAAACTTGACCACAAATCACAATTTCGAAAATTCGAAATTATTGCCTTCTGTGAAAACTGAATTTTCACCAGAAAAAAATCTCCGGCGACTAAAAATTGTACCCAATAGTCCTATCCTAACCGAAATTCAACGCAGATTACGAATTTCATATCCTTTCGGCTGAACAACTTAACCACACATCACAATTTCGAAAATTCGAAATTATTGCCCTCTGTGAAAACTGAATTTTCACCAGAAAAAAATCTCCGGCAACTAAAAATTGTACCCCATAGTCCTATCCTAACCGAAATTTAACGCAGATTACGAATTTCATATCCTTTCGGCTGAAAAACTTGACCACAAATCAAAATTTCGAAAATTCGAAATTATTGCCCTCTGTGAAAACTGAATTTTCACAAGAAAAAAATCTCCGGCGACTAAAAATTGTACCCAATAGTCCTATCCTAACCGAAATTTAACGCAGATTACGAATTTCATATCCTTTCGGCTGAAAAACTTGACCAGAAATCATAATTTCGAAAATTCGAAATTATTGCCTTCTGTGAAAACTGAATTTTCACCAGAAAAAAATCTCCGGCGACTAAAAATTGTACCCAATAGTCCCATCCTAACCGAAATTTAACGCAGATTACGAATTTCATATCCTTTCGGCTGAAAAACTTGACCACAAATCACAATTTCGAAAATTCGAAATTATTGCCCTCTGTGAAAACTGAATTTTCACAAGAAAAAAATCTCCGGCGACTAAAAATTGTACCCAATAGTCCTATCCTAACCGAAATTCAACGCAGATTACGAATTTCATATCCTTTCGGCTGAAAAACATGACCACAAATCACAATTTCGAAAATTCGAAATTATTGCCCTCTGTGAAAACTGAATTTTCACCAGAAAAAAATCTCCGGCGACTAAAAATTGTACCCAATAGTCCTATCCTAACCGAAATTTAACGCAGATTACGAATTTCATATCCTTTCGTCTGAAAAACTTGACCACAAATCACAATTTCGAAAATTCGAAATTATTGCCTTCTGTGAAAACTGAATTTTCACCAGAAAAAAATCTCCGGCGACTGAAAATTGTACCCAATAGTCCTATCCTAACCGAAATTCAACGCAGATTACGAATTTCATATCCTTTCGGCTGAAAAACTTGACCACAAATCACAATTTCGAAAATTCGAAATTATTGCCTTCTGTGAAAACTGAATTTTCACCAGAAAAAAATCTCCGGCGACTAAAAATTGTACCCAATAGTCCCATCCTAACCGAAATTTAACGCAGATTACGAATTTCATATCCTTTCGACTGAAAAACTTGACCACAAATCACAATTTAGAAAATTCGAAATTATTGCCCTCTGTGAAAACTGAATTTTCACCAGAAAAAAATCTCCGGCGACTAAAAATTGTACCCAATAGTCCTATCCTAACCGAAATTTAACGCAGATTACGAATTTCATATCCTTTCGGCTGAAAAACTTGACCACAAATCACAATTTCGAAAATTCGAAATTATTGCCCTCTGTGAAAACTGAATTTTCACCAGAAAAAAATCTCCGGCGACTAAAAATTGTACCCAATAGTCCTATCCTAACCGAAATTTCACGCAGATTACGAATTTCATATCCTTTCGGCTGAAAAACTTTACCACAAATCACAATTTCGAAAATTCGAAATTATTGCCTTCTGTGAAAACTGAATTTTCACCAGAAAAAAATCTCCGGCGACTAAAAATTGTACCCAATAGTCCTATCCTAACCGAAATTCAACGCAGATTACGAATTTCATATCCTTTCGGCTGAAAAACTTGACCACAAATCACAATTTCGAAAATTCGAAATTATTGCCTTCTGTGAAAACTGAATTTTCACCAGAAAAAAATCTCCGGCGACTAAAAATTGTACCCAATAGTCCCATCCTAACCGGAATTTAACGCAGATTACGAATTTCATATCCTTTCGGCTGAAAAACTTGACCACAAATCACAATTTCGAAAATTCGAAATTATTGCCCTCTGTGA
This sequence comes from Aspidiotus rigidus, assembly GCA_035079385.1. Taxonomy (NCBI): domain Eukaryota; kingdom Metazoa; phylum Arthropoda; class Insecta; order Hemiptera; family Diaspididae; genus Aspidiotus; species Aspidiotus rigidus. The sequence goes on along the minus strand of JAVHKY010000046.1, from coordinate 2,884,492 downwards.
AAACTGAATTTTCACAAGAAAAAAATCTCCGGCGACTAAAAATTGTACCCAATAGTCCTATCCTAACCGAAATTTAACGCAGATTACGAATTTCATATCCTTTCGGCTGAAAAACTTGACCGGAAATCACAATTTCGAAAATTCGAAATTATTGCCTTCTGTGAAAACTGAATTTTCACCAGAAAAAAATCTCCGGTGACTAAAAATTGTACCCAATAGTCCCATCCTAACCGAAATTTAACGCAGATTACGAATTTCATATCCTTTCGGCTGAAAAACTTGACCACAAATCACAATTTCGAAAATTCGAAATTATTGCCCTCTGTGAAAAGTGAATTTTCACAAGAAAAAAATCTCCGGCGACTAAAAATTGTACCCAATAGTCCCATCCTAACCGAAATTTAACGCAGATTACGAATTTCATATCCTTTCGGCTGAAAAACTTGACCACAAATCACAATTTCGAAAATTCGAAATTATTGCCCTCTGTGAAAACTGAATTTTCACCAGAAAAAAATCTCCGGCGACTAAAAATCGTACCCAATAGTCCTATCCTAACCGAAATTTAACGCAGATTACGAATTTCATATCCTTTCGGCTGAAAAACTTGACCACAAATCACAATTTCGAAAATTCGAAATTATTGCCTTCCGTGAAAACTGAATTTTCACCAGAAAAAAATCTCCGGCGACTAAAAATTGTACCCAATAGTCCTATCCTAACCGAAATTTAACGCAGATTACGAATTTCATATCCTTTCGGCTGAAAAACTTGACCACAAATCACAATTTCGAAAATTCGAAATTATTCTCTGTGTGAAAACTGAATTTTCACCAGAAAAAAATCTCCGGCGACTAAAAATTGTACCCAATAGTCCTATCCTAACCGAAATTTAACGCAGATTACGAATTTCATATCCTTTCGGCTGAAAAACTTGACCACAAATCACAATTTCGAAAATTCGAAATTATTACCCTCTGTGAAAACTGAATTTTCACCAGAAAAAAATCTCCGGCGACTAAAAATTGTACCCAATAGTCCTATCCTAACCGAAATTTAACGCAGATTACGAATTTCATATCTTTTCGGCTGAAAAACTCGACCACAAATCACAATTTCGAAAATTCGAAATTATTGCCCTCTGTGAAAATTGAATTTTCACCAGAAAAAAATCTCCGGCGACTAAAAATTGTACCCAATAGTCCTATCCTAACCGAAATTTAACGCAGATTACGAATTTTATATCCTTTCGGCTGAAAAACTTGACCACAAATCACAATTTCGAAAATTCGAAATTATTGCCCTCTGTGAAAACTGAATTTTCACCAGAAAAAAATCTCCGGCGACTAAAAATTGTACCCAATAGTCCCATCCTAACCGGAATTTAACGCAGATTACGAATTTCATATCCTTTCGGCTGAAAAACTTGACCACAAATCACAATTTCGAAAATTCGAAATTATTGCCCTCTGTGAAAACTGAATTTTCACAAGAAAAAAATCTCCGGCGACTAAAAATTGTACCCAATAGTCCTATCCTAACCGAAATTTAACGCAGATTACGAATTTCATATCCTTTCGGCTGAAAAACTTGACCAGAAATCACAATTTCGAAAACTCGAAATTATTGCCTTCTGTGAAAACAGAATTTTCACCAGAAAAAAATCTCCGGCGACTAAAAATTGTACCCAATAGTCCCATCCTAACCGAAATTTAACGCAGATTACGAATTTCATATCCTTTCGGCTGAAAAACTTGACCACAAATCACAATTTCGAAAATTCGAAATTATTGCCCTCTGTGAAAACTGAATTTTCACAAGAAAAAAATCTCCGGCGACTAAAATTTGTACCCAATAGTCCTATCCTAACCGAAATTCAACGCAGATTACGAATTTCATATCCTTTCGGCTGAAAAACTTGACCACAAATCACAATTTCGAAAATTCGAAATTATTGCCTTCCGTGAAAACTGAATTTTCACCAGAAAAAAATCTCCGGCGACTAAAAATTGTACCCAATAGTCCTATCCTAACCGAAATTTAACGCAGATTACGAATTTCATATCCTTTCGGCTGAAAAACTTTACCACAAATCACAATTTCGAAAATTCGAAATTATTGCCTTCTGTGAAAACTGAATTTTCACCAGAAAAAAATCTCCGGCGACTAAAAATTGTACCCAATAGTCCTATCCTAACCGAAATTCAACGCAGATTACGAATTTCATATCCTTTCGGCTGAAAAACTTGACCGGAAATCACAATTTCGAAAATTCGAAATTATTGCCTTCTGTGAAAACTGAATTTTCACCAGAAAAAAATCTCCGGCGACTAAAAATTGTACCCAATAGTCCCATCTTAACCGAAATTTAACGCAGATTACGAATTTCATATCCTTTCGGCTGAAAAGCTTGACCACAAATCACAATTTCGAAAATTCGAAATTATTGCCCTCTGTGAAAACTGAATTTTCACCAGAAAAAAATCTCCGGCGACTAAAAATTGTACCCAATAGTCCTATCCTAACCGAAATTTAACGCAGATTACGAATTTCATATCCTTTCGGCTGAAAAACTTGACCACAAATCACAATTTCGAAAATTCGAAATTATTGCCCTCTGTGAAAACTGAATTTTCACCAGAAAAAAATCTCCGGCGACTAAAAATTGTACCCAATAGTCCTATCCTAACCGAAATTTAACGCAGATTACGAATTTCATATCCTTTCGGCTGAAAAACTTGACCACAAATCACAATTTCGAAAATTCGAAATTATTGCCTTCTGTGAAAACTGAATTTTCACCAGAAAAAAATCTCCGGCGACTAAAAATTGTACCCAATAGTCCTATCCTAACCGAAATTCAACGCAGATTACGAATTTCATATCCTTTCGGCTGAAAAACTTGACCACAAATCACAATTTCGAAAATTCGAAATTATTGCCCTCTGTGAAAACTGAATTTTCACCAGAAAAAAATCTCCGGCGACTAAAAATTGTACCCAATAGTCCTATCATACCGAAATTTAACGCAGATTACGAATTTCATATCCTTTCGGCTGAAAAACTTGACCACAAATCACGAATTTCATATCCTTTCGGCTGACAAACTTGACCACAAATCACAATTTCGAAAATTCGAAATTATTGCCCTCTGTGAAAACTGAATTTTCACCAGAAAAAAATCTCCGGCGACTAAAAATTGTACCCAATAGTCCTATCCTAACCGAAATTTAACGCAGATTACGAATTTCATATCCTTTCGGCTGAAAAACCTGACCACAAATCACAATTTCGAAAATTCGAAATTATTGCCCTCTGTGAAAACTGAATTTTCACCAGAAAAAAATCTCCGGCGACTAAAAATTGTACCCAATAGTCCCATCCTAACCGGAATTTAACGCAGATTACGAATTTCATATCCTTTCGGCTGAAAAACTTGACCAGAAATCACAATTTCGAAAATTCGAAATTATTGCCTTCTGTGAAAACTGAATTTTCACCAGAAAAAAATCTCCGGCGACTAAAAATTGTACCCAATAGTCCCATCCTAACCGAAATTTAACGCAGATTACGAATTTCATATCCTTTCGGCTGAAAAACTTGACCACAAATCACAATTTCGAAAATTCGAAATTATTGCCCTCTGTGAAAACTGAATTTTCACCAGAAAAAAATCTCCGGCGACTAAAAATTGTACCCAATAGTCCTATCCTAACCGAAATTCAACGCAGATTACGAATTTCATATCCTTTCGGCTGAAAAACATGACCACAAATCACAATTTCGAAAATTCGAAATTATTGCCCTCTGGGAAAACTGAATTTTCACCAGAAAAAAATCTCCGGCGACTAAAAATTGTACCCAATAGTCCTATCCTAACCGAAATTTAACGCAGATTACGAATTTCATATCCTTTCGTCTGAAAAACTTGACCACAAATCACAATTTCGAAAATTCGAAATTATTGCCTTCTGTGAAAACTGAATTTTCACCAGAAAAAAATCTCCGGCGACTGAAAATTGTACCCAATAGTCCTATCCTAACCGAAATTCAACGCAGATTACGAATTTCATATCCTTTCGGCTGAAAAACTTGACCACAAATCACAATTTCGAAAATTCGAAATTATTGCCTTCCGTGAAAACTGAATTTTCACCAGAAAAAAATCTCCGGCGACTAAAAATTGTACCCACTAGTCCCATCCTAACCGAAATTTAACGCAGATTACGAATTTCATATCCTTTCGACTGAAAAACTTGACCACAAATCACAATTTCGAAAATTCGAAATTATTGCCCTCTGTGAAAACTGAATTTTCACCAGAAAAAAATCTCCGGCGACTAAAAATTGTACCCAATAGTCCTATCCTAACCGAAATTTAACGCAGATTACGAATTTCATATCTTTTCGGCTGAAAAACTTGACCACAAATCACAATTTCGAAAATTCGAAATTATTGCCCTCTGTGAAAACTGAATTTTCACCAGAAAAAAATCTCCGGCGACTAAAAATTGTACCCAATAGTCCTATCCTAACCGAAATTTAACGCAGATTACGAATTTCATATCCTTTCGGCTGAAAAACTTTACCACAAATCACAATTTCGAAAATTCGAAATTATTGCCTTCTGTGAAAACTGAATTTTCACCAGAAAAAAATCTCCGGCGACTAAAAATTGTACCCAATAGTCCTATCCTAACCGAAATTCAACGCAGATTACGAATTTCATATCCTTTCGGCTGAAAAACTTGACCACAAATCACAATTTCGAAAATTCGAAATTATTGCCTTCTGTGAAAACTGAATTTTCACCAGAAAAAAATATCCGGCGACTAAAAATTGTACCCAATAGTCCTATCCTAACCGAAATTTAACGCAGATTACGAATTTCATATCCTTTCGGCTGAAAAACTTGACCACAAATCACAATTTCGAAAATTCGAAATTATTGCCCTCTGTGAAAACTGAATTTTCACCAGAAAAAAATCTCCGGCGACTAAAAATTGTACCCAATAGTCCTATCCTAACCGAAATTTAACGCAGATTACGAATTTCATATCCTTTCGGCTGAAAAACTTTACCACAAATCACAATTTCGAAAATTCGAAATTATTGCCTTCTGTGAAAACTGAATTTTCACCAGAAAAAAATCTCCGGCGACTAAAAATTGTACCCAATAGTCCTATCCTAACCGAAATTCAACGCAGATTACGAATTTCATATCCTTTCGGCTGAAAAACTTGACCACAAATCACAATTTCGAAAATTCGAAATTATTGCCTTCTGTGAAAACTGAATTTTCACCAGAAAAAAATCTCCGGCGACTAAAAATTGTACCCAATAGTCCTATCCTAACCGAAATTCAACGCAGATTACGAATTTCATATCCTTTCGGCTGAAAAACCTGACCACAAATCACAATTTCGAAAATTCGAAATTATTGCCCTCTGTGAAAACTGAATTTTCACCAGAAAAAAATCTCCGGCGACTAAAAATTGTACCCAATAGTCCTATCCTAACCGAAATTTAACGCAGATTACGAATTTCATATCCTTTCGGCTGAACAACTTAACCACACATCACAATTTCGAAAATTCGAAATTATTGCCCTCTGTGAAAACTGAATTTTCACAAGAAAAAAATCTCCGGCGACTAAAAATTGTACCCAATAGTCCTATCCTAACCGAAATTCAACGCAGATTACGAATTTCATATCCTTTCGGCTGAAAAACTTGACCACAAATCACAATTTCGAAAATTCGAAATTATTGCCTTCTGTGAAAACTGAATTTTCACCAGAAAAAAATATCCGGCGACTAAAAATTGTACCCAATAGTCCCATCCTAACCGGAATTTAACGCAGATTACGAATTTCATATCCTTTCGGCTGAAAAACTTGACCACAAATCACAATTTCGTAAATTCGAAATTATTGCCCTCTGTGAAAACTGAATTTTCACAAGAAAAAAATCTCCGGCGACTAAAATTTGTACCCAATAGTCCTATCCTAACCGAAATTTAACGCAGATTACGAATTTCATATCCTTTCGGCTGAAAAACTTGACCACAAATCAAAATTTCGAAAATTCGAAATTATTGCCCTCTGTGAAAACTGAATTTTCACAAGAAAAAAATCTCCGGCGACTAAAAATTGTACCCAATAGTCCTATCCTAACCGAAATTTAACGCAGATTACGAATTTCATATCCTTTCGGCTGAAAAACTTGACCACAAATCAAAATTTCGAAAATTCGAAATTATTGCCCTCTGTGAAAACTGAATTTTCACAAGAAAAAAATCTCCGGCGACTAAAAATTGTACCCAATAGTCCTATCCTAACCGAAATTTAACGCAGATTACGAATTTCATATCCTTTCGGCTGAAAAACTTGACCACAAATCAAAATTTCGAAAATTCGAAATTATTGCCCTCTGTGAAAACTGAATTTTCACAAGAAAAAAATCTCCGGCGACTAAAAATTGTACCCAATAGTCCTATCCTAACCGAAATTTAACGCAGATTACGAATTTCATATCCTTTCGGCTGAAAAACTTGACCACAAATCACAATTTCGAAAATTCGAAATTATTGCCTTCTGTGAAAACTGAATTTTCACCAGAAAAAAATATCCGGCGACTAAAAATTGTACCCAATAGTCCCATCCTAACCGGAATTTAACGCAGATTACGAATTTCATATCCTTTCGGCTGAAAAACTTGACCACAAATCACAATTTCGTAAATTCGAAATTATTGCCCTCTGTGAAAACTGAATTTTCACAAGAAAAAAATCTCCGGCGACTAAAATTTGTACCCAATAGTCCTATCCTAACCGAAATTTAACGCAGATTACGAATTTCATATCCTTTCGGCTGAAAAACTTGACCACAAATCAAAATTTCGAAAATTCGAAATTATTGCCCTCTGTGAAAACTGAATTTTCACAAGAAAAAAATCTCCGGCGACTAAAAATTGTACCCAATAGTCCTATCCTAACCGAAATTTAACGCAGATTACGAATTTCATATCCTTTCGGCTGAAAAACTTGACCACAAATCAAAATTTCGAAAATTCGAAATTATTGCCCTCTGTGAAAACTGAATTTTCACAAGAAAAAAATCTCCGGCGACTAAAAATTGTACCCAATAGTCCTATCCTAACCGAAATTTAACGCAGATTACGAATTTCATATCCTTTCGGCTGAAAAACCTGACTACAAATCACAATTTCGAAAATTCGAAATTATTGCCCTCTGTGAAAACTGAATTTTCACCAGAAAAAAATCTCCGGCGACTAAAAATTGTACCCAATAGTCCTATCCTAACCGAAATTTAACGCAGATTACGAATTTCATATCCTTTCGGCTGAACAACTTAACCACACATCACAATTTCGAAAATTCGAAATTATTGCCCTCTGTGAAAACTGAATTTTCACCAGAAAAAAATCTCCGGCGACTAAAAATTGTACCCAATAGTCCTATCCTAACCGAAATTTAACGCAGATTACGAATTTCATATCCTTTCGGCTGAAAAACTTGACCACAAATCAAAATTTCGAAAATTCGAAATTATTGCCCTCTGTGAAAACTGAATTTTCACAAGAAAAAAATCTCCGGCGACTAAAAATTGTACCCAATAGTCCTATCCTAACCGAAATTTAACGCAGATTACGAATTTCATATCCTTCCGGCTGAAAAACTTGACCAGAAATCACAATTTCGAAAATTCGAAATTATTGCCTTCTGTGAAAACTGAATTTTCACCAGAAAAAAATCTCCGGCGACTAAAAATTGTACCCAATAGTCCCATCCTAACCGAAATTTAACGCAGATTACGAATTTCATATCCTTTCGGCTGAAAAACTTGACCACAAATCACAATTTCGAAAATTCGAAATTATTGCCCTCTGTGAAAACTGAATTTTCACAAGAAAAAAATCTCCGGCGACTAAAAATTGTACCCAATAGTCCTATCCTAACCGAAATTCAACGCAGATTACGAATTTCATATCCTTTCGGCTGAAAAACATGACCACAAATCACAATTTCGAAAATTCGAAATTATTGCCCTCTGTGAAAACTGAATTTTCACCAGAAAAAAATCTCCGGCGACTAAAAATTGTACCCAATAGTCCTATCCTAACCGAAATTTAACGCAGATTACGAATTTCATATCTTTTCGGCTGAAAAACTCGACCACAAATCACAATTTCGAAAATTCGAAATTATTGCCCTCTGTGAAAATTGAATTTTCACCAGAAAAAAATCTCCGGCGACTAAAAATTGTACCCAATAGTCCTATCCTAACCGAAATTTAACGCAGATTACGAATTTTATATCCTTTCGGCTGAAAAACTTGACCACAAATCACAATTTCGAAAATTCGAAATTATTGCCCTCTGTGAAAACTGAATTTTCACCAGAAAAAAATCTCCGGCGACTAAAAATTGTACCCAATAGTCCCATCCTAACCGGAATTTAACGCAGATTACGAATTTCATATCCTTTCGGCTGAAAAACTTGACCACAAATCACAATTTCGAAAATTTGAAATTATTGCCCTCTGTGAAAACTGAATTTTCACAAGAAAAAAATCTCCGGCGACTAAAAATTGTACCCAATAGTCCTATCCTAACCGAAATTTAACGCAGATTACGAATTTCATATCCTTTCGGCTGAAAAACTTGACCAGAAATCACAATTTCGAAAACTCGAAATTATTGCCTTCTGTGAAAACAGAATTTTCACCAGAAAAAAATCTCCGGCGACTAAAAATTGTACCCAATAGTCCCATCCTAACCGAAATTTAACGCAGATTACGAATTTCATATCCTTTCGGCTGAAAAACTTGACCACAAATCACAATTTCGAAAATTCGAAATTATTGCCCTCTGTGAAAACTGAATTTTTACAAGAAAAAAATCTCCGGCGACTAAAAATTGTACCCAATAGTCCTATCCTAACCGAAATTTAACGCAGATTACGAATTTCATATCCTTTCGGCTGAAAAACTTTACCACAAATCACAATTTCGAAAATTCGAAATTATTGCCTTCTGTGAAAACTGAATTTTCACCAGAAAAAAATCTCCGGCGACTAAAAATTGTACCCAATAGTCCTATCCTAACCGAAATTCAACGCAGATTACGAATTTCATATCCTTTCGGCTGAAAAACTTGACCGGAAATCACAATTTCGAAAATTCGAAATTATTGCCTTCTGTGAAAACTGAATTTTCACCAGAAAAAAATCTCCGGCGACTAAAAATTATACCCAATAGTCCCATCTTAACCGAAATTTAACGCAGATTACGAATTTCATATCCTTTCGGCTGAAAAGCTTGACCACAAATCACAATTTCGAAAATTCGAAATTATTGCCCTCTGTGAAAACTGAATTTTCACCAGAAAAAAATCTCCGGCGACTAAAAATTGTACCCAATAGTCCTATCCTAACCGAAATTTAACGCAGATTACGAATTTCATATCCTTTCGGCTGAAAAACTTGACCACAAATCACAATTTCGAAAATTCGAAATTATTGCCCTCTGTGAAAACTGAATTTTCACCAGAAAAAAATCTCCGGCGACTAAAAATTGTACCCAATAGTCCTATCCTAACCGAAATTTAACGCAGATTACGAATTTCATATCCTTTCGGCTGAAAAACTTGACCACAAATCACAATTTCGAAAATTCGAAATTATTGCCTTCTGTGAAAACTGAATTTTCACCAGAAAAAAATCTCCGGCGACTAAAAATTGTACCCAATAGTCCTATCCTAACCGAAATTCAACGCAGATTACGAATTTCATATCCTTTCGGCTGAAAAACTTGACCACAAATCACAATTTCGAAAATTCGAAATTATTGCCTTCTGTGAAAACTGAATTTTCACCAGAAAAAAATCTCCGGCGACTAAAAATTGTACCCAATAGTCCTATCCTAACCGAAATTCAACGCAGATTACGAATTTCATATCCTTTCGGCTGGAAAACTTGACCACAAATCACAATTTCGAAAATTCGAAATTATTGCCTTCTGTGAAAACTGAATTTTCACCAGAAAAAAATCTCCGGCGACTAAAAATTGTACCCAATAGTCCCATCCTAACCGGAATTTAACGCAGATTACGAATTTCATATCCTTTCGGCTGAAAAACTTGACCACAAATCACAATTTCGAAAATTCGAAATTATTGCCTTCTGTGAAAACTGAATTTTCACCAGAAAAAAATCTCCGGCGACTAAAAATTGTACCCAATAGTCCTATCCTAACCGAAATTTAACGCAGATTACGAATTTCATATCCTTTCGGCTGAAAAACTTGACCACAAATCACAATTTCGAAAATTCGAAATTATTGCCCTCTGTGAAAACTGAATTTTCACCAGAAAAAAATCTCCGGCGACTAAAAATTGTACCCAATAGTCCTATCCTAACCGAAATTTAACGCAGATTACGAATTTCATATCCTTTCGGCTGAAAAACTTGACCACAAATCACAATTTCGAAAATTCGAAATTATTGCCCTCTGTGAAAACTGAATTTTCACCAGAAAAAAATCTCCGGCGACTAAAAATTGTACCCAATAGTCCTATCCTAACCGAAATTTAACGCAGATTACGAATTTCATAACCTTTCGGCTGAAAAACCTGACCACAAATCACAATTTCGTAAATTCGAAATTATTGCCCTCTGTGAAAACTGAATTTTCACAAGAAAAAAATCTCCGGCGACTAAAATTTGTACCCAATAGTCCTATCCTAACCGAAATTTAACGCAGATTACGAATTTCATATCCTTTCGGCTGAACAACTTAACCACACATCACAATTTCGAAAATTCGAAATTATTGCCCTCTGTGAAAACTGAATTTTCACCAGAAAAAAATCTCCGGCGACTAAAAATTGTACCCAATAGTCCTATCCTAACCGAAATTTAACGCAGATTACGAATTTCATATCCTTTCGGCTGAACAACTTAACCACACATCACAATTTCGAAAATTCGAAATTATTGCCCTCTGTGAAAACTGAATTTTCACCAGAAAAAAATCTCCGGCGACTAAAAATTGTACCCAATAGTCCTATCCTAACCGAAATTTAACGCAGATTACGAATTTCATATCCTTTCGGCTGAAAAACTTGACCACAAATCAAAATTTCGAAAATTCGAAATTATTGCCCTCTGTGAAAACTGAATTTTCACAAGACAAAAATCTCCGGCGACTAAAAATTGTACCCAATAGTCCTATCCTAACCGAAATTTAACGCAGATTACGAATTTCATATCCTTTCGGCTGAAAAACTTGACCACAAATCAAAATTTCGAAAATTCGAAATTATTGCCCTCTGTGAAAACTGAATTTTCACAAGAAAAAAATCTCCGGCGACTAAAAATTGTACCCAATAGTCCTATCCTAACCGAAATTTAACGCAGATTACGAATTTCATATCCTTTCGGCTGAAAAACTTGACCACAAATCAAAATTTCGAAAATTCGAAATTATTGCCCTCTGTGAAAACTGAATTTTCACAAGAAAAAAATCTCCGGCGACTAAAAATTGTACCCAATAGTCCTATCCTAACCGAAATTCAACGCAGATTACGAATTTCATATCCTTTCGGCTGAAAAACATGACCACAAATCACAATTTCGAAAATTCGAAATTATTGCCCTCTGTGAAAACTGAATTTTCACCAGAAAAAAATCTCCGGCGACTAAAAATTGTACCCAATAGTCCTATCCTAACCGAAATTTAACGCAGATTACGAATTTCATATCCTTTCGTCTGAAAAACTTGACCACAAATCACAATTTCGAAAATTCGAAATTATTGCCTTCTGTGAAAACTGAATTTTCACCAGAAAAAAATCTCCGGCGACTAAAAATTGTACCCAATAGTCCCATCCTAACCGAAATTTAACGCAGATTACGAATTTCATATCCTTTCGGCTGAAAAACTTGACCACAAATCACAATTTCGAAAATTCGAAATTATTGCCCTCTGTGAAAACTGAATTTTCACAAGAAAAAAATCTCCGGCGACTAAAAATTGTACCCAATAGTCCCATCCTAACCGAAATTTAACGCAGATTACGAATTTCATATCCTTTCGGCTGAAAAACTTGACCACAAATCACAATTTCGAAAATTCGAAATTATTGCCCTCTGTGAAAACTGAATTTTCACCAGAAAAAAATCTCCGGCGACTAAAAATCGTAGCCAATAGTCCTATCCTAACCGAAATTTAACGCAGATTACGAATTTCATATCCTTTCGGCTGAAAAACTTGACCACAAATCACAATTTCGAAAATTCGAAATTATTGCCTTCCGTGAAAACTGAATTTTCACCAGAAAAAAATCTCCGGCGACTAAAAATTGTACCCAATAGTCCTATCCTAACCGAAATTTAACGCAGATTACGAATTTCATATCCTTTCGGCTGAAAAACTTGACCACAAATCACAATTTCGAAAATTCGAAATTATTGCCCTGTGTGAAAACTGAATTTTCACCAGAAAAAAATCTCCGGCGACTAAAAATTGTACCCAATAGTCCTATCCTAACCGAAATTTAACGCAGATTACGAATTTCATATCCTTTCGGCTGAAAAACTTGACCACAAATCACAATTTCGAAAATTCGAAATTATTACCCTCTGTGAAAACTGAATTTTCACCAGAAAAAAATCTCCGGCGACTAAAAATTGTACCCAATAGTCCTATCCTAACCGAAATTTAACGCAGATTACGAATTTCATATCTTTTCGGCTGAAAAACTCGACCACAAATCACAATTTCGAAAATTCGAAATTATTGCCCTCTGTGAAAATTGAATTTTCACCAGAAAAAAATCTCCGGCGACTAAAAATTGTACCCAATAGTCCTATCCTAACCGAAATTTAACGCAGATTACGAATTTTATATCCTTTCGGCTGAAAAACTTGACCACAAATCACAATTTCGAAAATTCGAAATTATTGCCCTCTGTGAAAACTGAATTTTCACCAGAAAAAAATCTCCGGCGACTAAAAATTGTACCCAATAGTCCCATCCTAACCGGAATTTAACGCAGATTACGAATTTCATATCCTTTCGGCTGAAAAACTTGACCACAAATCACAATTTCGAAAATTCGAAATTATTGCCCTCTGTGAAAACTGAATTTTCACAAGAAAAAAATCTCCGGCGACTAAAAATTGTACCCAATAGTCCTATCCTAACCGAAATTTAACGCAGATTACGAATTTCATATCCTTTCGGCTGAAAAACTTGACCAGAAATCACAATTTCGAAAACTCGAAATTATTGCCTTCTGTGAAAACAGAATTTTCACCAGAAAAAAATCTCCGGCGACTAAAAATTGTACCCAATAGTCCCATCCTAACCGAAATTTAACGCAGATTACGAATTTCATATCCTTTCGGCTGAAAAACTTGACCACAAATCACAATTTCGAAAATTCGAAATTATTGCCCTCTGTGAAAACTGAATTTTCACAAGAAAAAAATCTCCGGCGACTAAAAATTGTACCCAATAGTCCTATCCTAACCGAAATTCAACGCAGATTACGAATTTCATATCCTTTCGGCTGAAAAACTTGACCACAAATCACAATTTCGAAAATTCGAAATTATTGCCTTCCGTGAAAACTGAATTTTCACCAGAAAAAAATCTCCGGCGACTAAAAATTGTACCCAATAGTCCTATCCTAACCGAAATTTAACGCAGATTACGAATTTCATATCCTTTCGGCTGAAAAACTTTACCACAAATCACAATTTCGAAAATTCGAAATTATTGCCTTCTGTGAAAACTGAATTTTCACCAGAAAAAAATCTCCGGCGACTAAAAATTGTACCCAATAGTCCTATCCTAACCGAAATTCAACGCAGATTACGAATTTCATATCCTTTCGGCTGAAAAACTTGACCGGAAATCACAATTTCGAAAATTCGAAATTATTGCCTTCTGTGAAAACTGAATTTTCACCAGAAAAAAATCTCCGGCGACTAAAAATTGTACCCAATAGTCCCATCTTAACCGAAATTTAACGCAGATTACGAATTTCATATCCTTTCGGCTGAAAAGCTTGACCACAAATCACAATTTCGAAAATTCGAAATTATTGCCCTCTGTGAAAACTGAATTTTCACCAGAAAAAAATCTCCGGCGACTAAAAATTGTACCCAATAGTCCTATCCTAACCGAAATTTAACGCAGATTACGAATTTCATATCCTTTCGGCTGAAAAACTTGACCACAAATCACAATTTCGAAAATTCGAAATTATTGCCCTCTGTGAAAACTGAATTTTCACCAGAAAAAAATCTCCGGCGACTAAAAATTGTACCCAATAGTCCTATCCTAACCGAAATTTAACGCAGATTACGAATTTCATATCCTTCGGCTGAAAAACTTGACCACAAATCACAATTTCGAAAATTCGAAATTATTGCCTTCTGTGAAAACTGAATTTTCACCAGAAAAAAATCTCCGGCGACTAAAAATTGTACCCAATAGTCCTATCCTAACCGAAATTCAACGCAGATTACGAATTTCATATCCTTTCGGCTGAAAAACTTGACCACAAATCACAATTTCGAAAATTCGAAATTATTGCCTTCTGTGAAAACTGAATTTTCACCAGAAAAAAATCTCCGGCGACTAAAAATTGTACCCAATAGTCCTATCCTAACCGAAATTCAACGCAGATTACGAATTTCATATCCTTTCGGCTGGAAAACTTGACCACAAATCACAATTTCGAAAATTCGAAATTATTGCCTTCTGTGAAAACTGAATTTTCACCAGAAAAAAATCTCCGGCGACTAAAAATTGTACCCAATAGTCCCATCCTAACCGGAATTTAACGCAGATTACGAATTTCATATCCTTTCGGCTGAAAAACTTGACCACAAATCACAATTTCGAAAATTCGAAATTATTGCCTTCTGTGAAAACTGAATTTTCACCAGAAAAAAATCTCCGGCGACTAAAAATTGTACCCAATAGTCCTATCCTAACCGAAATTTAACGCAGATTACGAATTTCATATCCTTTCGGCTGAAAAACTTGACCACAAATCACAATTTCGAAAATTCGAAATTATTGCCCTCTGTGAAAACTGAATTTTCACCAGAAAAAAATCTCCGGCGACTAAAAATTGTACCCAATAGTCCTATCCTAACCGAAATTTAACGCAGATTACGAATTTCATATCCTTTCGGCTGAAAAACTTGACCACAAATCACAATTTCGAAAATTCGAAATTATTGCCCTCTGTGAAAACTGAATTTTCACCAGAAAAAAATCTCCGGCGACTAAAAATTGTACCCAATAGTCCTATCCTAACCGAAATTTAACGCAGATTACGAATTTCATATCCTTTCGGCTGAAAAACTTGACCACAAATCAAAATTTCGAAAATTCGAAATTATTGCCCTCTGTGAAAACTGAATTTTCACAAGAAAAAAATCTCCGGCGACTAAAAATTGTACCCAATAGTCCTATCCTAACCGAAATTCAACGCAGATTACGAATTTCATATCCTTTCGGCTGAAAAACATGACCACAAATCACAATTTCGAAAATTCGAAATTATTGCCCTCTGTGAAAACTGAATTTTCACCAGAAAAAAATCTCCGGCGACTAAAAATTGTACCCAATAGTCCTATCCTAACCGAAATTTAACGCAGATTACGAATTTCATATCCTTTCGTCTGAAAAACTTGACCACAAATCAAAATTTCGAAAATTCGAAATTATTGCCCTCTGTGAAAACTGAATTTTCACAAGAAAAAAATCTCCGGCGACTAAAAATTGTACCCAATAGTCCTATCCTAACCGAAATTCAACGCAGATTACGAATTTCATATCCTTTCGGCTGAAAAACTTGACCACAAATCACAATTTCGAAAATTCGAAATTATTGCCTTCCGTGAAAACTGAATTTTCACCAGAAAAAAATCTCCGGCGACTAAAAATTGTACCCAATAGTCCCATCCTAACCGAAATTTAACGCAGATTACGAATTTCATATCCTTTCGGCTGAAAAACTTGACCACAAATCACAATTTCGAAAATTCGAAATTATTGCCCTCTGTGAAAACTGAATTTTCACCAGAAAAAAATCTCCGGCGACTAAAAATTGTACCCAATAGTCCTATCCTAACCGAAATTTAACGCAGATTACGAATTTCATATCCTTTCGTCTGAAAAACTTGACCACAAATCACAATTTCGAAAATTCGAAATTATTGCCTTCTGTGAAAACTGAATTTTCACCAGAAAAAAATCTCCGGCGACTGAAAATTGTACCCAATAGTCCTATCCTAACCGAAATTCAACGCAGATTACGAATTTCATATCCTTTCGGCTGAAAAACTTGACCACAAATCACAATTTCGAAAATTCGAAATTATTGCCTTCCGTGAAAACTGAATTTTCACCAGAAAAAAATCTCCGGCGACTAAAAATTGTACCCAATAGTCCCATCCTAACCGAAATTTAACGCAGATTACGAATTTCATATCCTTTCGGCTGAAAAACTTGACCACAAATCACAATTTCGAAAATTCGAAATTATTGCCCTCTGTGAAAACTGAATTTTCACAAGAAAAAAATCTCCGGCGACTAAAAATTGTACCCAATAGTCCTATCCTAACCGAAATTCAACGCAGATTACGAATTTCATATCCTTTCGGCTGAAAAACTTGACCACAAATCACAATTTCGAAAATTCGAAATTATTGCCTTCCGTGAAAACTGAATTTTCACCAGAAAAAAATCTCCGGCGACTAAAAATTGTACCCAATAGTCCTATCCTAACCGAAATTTAACGCAGATTACGAATTTCATATCCTTTCGGCTGAAAAACTTTACCACAAATCACAATTTCGAAAATTCGAAATTATTGCCTTCTGTGAAAACTGAATTTTCACCAGAAAAAAATCTCCGGCGACTAAAAATTGTACCCAATAGTCCTATCCTAACCGAAATTCAACGCAGATTACGAATTTCATATCCTTTCGGCTGAAAAACTTGACCGGAAATCACAATTTCGAAAATTCGAAATTATTGCCTTCTGTGAAAACTGAATTTTCACCAGAAAAAAATCTCCGGCGACTAAAAATTGTACCCAATAGTCCCATCTTAACCGAAATTTAACGCAGATTACGAATTTCATATCCTTTCGGCTGAAAAGCTTGACCACAAATCACAATTTCGAAAATTCGAAATTATTGCCCTCTGTGAAAACTGAATTTTCACCAGAAAAAAATCTCCGGCGACTAAAAATTGTACCCAATAGTCCTATCCTAACCGAAATTTAACGCAGATTACGAATTTCATATCCTTTCGGCTGAAAAACTTGACCACAAATCACAATTTCGAAAATTCGAAATTATTGCCCTCTGTGAAAACTGAATTTTCACCAGAAAAAAATCTCCGGCGACTAAAAATTGTACCCAATAGTCCTATCCTAACCGAAATTTAACGCAGATTACGAATTTCATATCCTTTCGGCTGAAAAACTTGACCACAAATCACAATTTCGAAAATTCGAAATTATTGCCTTCTGTGAAAACTGAATTTTCACCAGAAAAAAATCTCCGGCGACTAAAAATTGTACCCAATAGTCCTATCCTAACCGAAATTCAACGCAGATTACGAATTTCATATCCTTTCGGCTGAAAAACTTGACCACAAATCACAATTTCGAAAATTCGAAATTATTGCCTTCTGTGAAAACTGAATTTTCACCAGAAAAAAATCTCCGGCGACTAAAAATTGTACCCAATAGTCCTATCCTAACCGAAATTCAACGCAGATTACGAATTTCATATCCTTTCGGCTGGAAAACTTGACCACAAATCACAATTTCGAAAATTCGAAATTATTGCCTTCTGTGAAAACTGAATTTTCACCAGAAAAAAATCTCCGGCGACTAAAAATTGTACCCAATAGTCCCATCCTAACCGGAATTTAACGCAGATTACGAATTTCATATCCTTTCGGCTGAAAAACTTGACCACAAATCACAATTTCGAAAATTCGAAATTATTGCCTTCTGTGAAAACTGAATTTTCACCAGAAAAAAATCTCCGGCGACTAAAAATTGTACCCAATAGTCCTATCCTAACCGAAATTTAACGCAGATTACGAATTTCATATCCTTTCGGCTGAAAAACTTGACCACAAATCACAATTTCGAAAATTCGAAATTATTGCCCTCTGTGAAAACTGAATTTTCACCAGAAAAAAATCTCCGGCGACTAAAAATTGTACCCAATAGTCCTATCCTAACCGAAATTTAACGCAGATTACGAATTTCATATCCTTTCGGCTGAAAAACTTGACCACAAATCACAATTTCGAAAATTCGAAATTATTGCCCTCTGTGAAAACTGAATTTTCACCAGAAAAAAATCTCCGGCGACTAAAAATTGTACCCAATAGTCCTATCCTAACCGAAATTTAACGCAGATTACGAATTTCATAACCTTTCGGCTGAAAAACCTGACCACAAATCACAATTTCGTAAATTCGAAATTATTGCCCTCTGTGAAAACTGAATTTTCACAAGAAAAAAATCTCCGGCGACTAAAATTTGTACCCAATAGTCCTATCCTAACCGAAATTTAACGCAGATTACGAATTTCATATCCTTTCGGCTGAACAACTTAACCACACATCACAATTTCGAAAATTCGAAATTATTGCCCTCTGTGAAAACTGAATTTTCACCAGAAAAAAATCTCCGGCGACTAAAAATTGTACCCAATAGTCCTATCCTAACCGAAATTTAACGCAGATTACGAATTTCATATCCTTTCGGCTGAAAAACTTGACCACAAATCAAAATTTCGAAAATTCGAAATTATTGCCCTCTGTGAAAACTGAATTTTCACAAGAAAAAAATCTCCGGCGACTAAAAATTGTACCCAATAGTCCTATCCTAACCGAAATTTAACGCAGATTACGAATTTCATATCCTTTCGGCTGAAAAACTTGACCACAAATCAAAATTTCGAAAATTCGAAATTATTGCCCTCTGTGAAAACTGAATTTTCACAAGAAAAAAATCTCCGGCGACTAAAAATTGTACCCAATAGTCCTATCCTAACCGAAATTTAACGCAGATTACGAATTTCATATCCTTTCGGCTGAAAAACTTGACCACAAATCAAAATTTCGAAAATTCGAAATTATTGCCCTCTGTGAAAACTGAATTTTCACAAGAAAAAAATCTCCGGCGACTAAAAATTGTACCCAATAGTCCTATCCTAACCGAAATTTAACGCAGATTACGAATTTCATATCCTTTCGTCTGAAAAACTTGACCACAAATCACAATTTCGAAAATTCGAAATTATTGCCTTCTGTGAAAACTGAATTTTCACCAGAAAAAAATCTCCGGCGACTGAAAATTGTACCCAATAGTCCTATCCTAACCGAAATTCAACGCAGATTACGAATTTCATATCCTTTCGGCTGAAAAACTTGACCACAAATCACAATTTCGAAAATTCGAAATTATTGCCTTCCGTGAAAACTGAATTTTCACCAGAAAAAAATCTCCGGCGACTAAAAATTGTACCCAATAGTCCCATCCTAACCGAAATTTAACGCAGATTACGAATTTCATATCCTTTCGACTGAAAAACTTGACCACAAATCACAATTTCGAAAATTCGAAATTATTGCCCTCTGTGAAAACTGAATTTTCACCAGAAAAAAATCTCCGGCGACTAAAAATTGTACCCAATAGTCCTATCCTAACCGAAATTTAACGCAGATTACGAATTTCATATCCTTTCGGCTGAAAAACTTGACCACAAATCACAATTTCGAAAATTCGAAATTATTGCCCTCTGTGAAAACTGAATTTTCACCAGAAAAAAATCTCCGGCGACTAAAAATTGTACCCAATAGTCCTATCCTAACCGAAATTTCACGCAGATTACGAATTTCATATCCTTTCGGCTGAAAAACTTGACCACAAATCACAATTTCGAAAATTCGAAATTATTGCCTTCTGTGAAAACTGAATTTTCACCAGAAAAAAATCTCCGGCGACTAAAAATTGTACCCAATAGTCCCATCCTAACCGGAATTTAACGCAGATTACGAATTTCATATCCTTTCGGCTGAAAAACTTGACCACAAATCACAATTTCGAAAATTCGAAATTATTGCCCTCTGTGAAAACTGAATTTTCACAAGAAAAAAATCTCCGGCGACTAAAAATTGTACCCAATAGTCCTATCCTAACCGAAATTTAACGCAGATTACGAATTTCATATCCTTTCGGCTGAAAAACTTGACCGGAAATCACAATTTCGAAAATTCGAAATTATTGCCTTCTGTGAAAACTGAATTTTCACCAGAAAAAAATCTCCGGCGACTAAAAATTGTACCCAATAGTCCCATCCTAACCGAAATTTAACGCAGATTACGAATTTCATATCCTTTCGGCTGAAAAACTTGACCACAAATCACAATTTCGAAAATTCGAAATTAGTGCCCTCTGTGAAAACTGAATTTTCACAAGAAAAAAATCTCCGGCGACTAAAAATTGTACCCAATAGTCCCATCCTAACCGAAATTTAACGCAGATTACGAATTTCATATCCTTTCGGCTGAAAAACTTGACCACAAATCACAATTTCGAAAATTCGAAATTATTGCCCTCTGTGAAAACTGAATTTTCACCAGAAAAAAATCTCCGGCGACTAAAAATCGTACCCAATAGTCCTATCCTAACCGAAATTTAACGCAGATTACGAATTTCATATCCTTTCGGCTGAAAAACTTGACCACAAATCACAATTTCGAAAATTCGAAATTATTGCCTTCCGTGAAAACTGAATTTTCACCAGAAAAAAATCTCCGGCGACTAAAAATTGTACCCAATAGTCCTATCCTAACCGAAATTTAACGCAGATTACGAATTTCATATCCTTTCGGCTGAAAAACTTGACCACAAATCACAATTTCGAAAATTCGAAATTATTGCCCTCTGTGAAAACTGAATTTTCACCAGAAAAAAATCTCCGGCGACTAAAAATTGTACCCAATAGTCCTATCCTAACCGAAATTTAACGCAGATTACGAATTTCATATCCTTTCGGCTGAAAAACTTGACCACAAATCACAATTTCGAAAATTCGAAATTATTACCCTCTGTGAAAACTGAATTTTCACCAGAAAAAAATCTCCGGCGACTAAAAATTGTACCCAATAGTCCTATCCTAACCGAAATTTAACGCAGATTACGAATTTCATATCTTTTCGGCTGAAAAACTCGACCACAAATCACAATTTCGAAAATTCGAAATTATTGCCCTCTGTGAAAATTGAATTTTCACCAGAAAAAAATCTCCGGCGACTAAAAATTGTACCCAATAGTCCTATCCTAACCGAAATTTAACGCAGATTACGAATTTTATATCCTTTTGGCTGAAAAACTGGACCACAAATCACAATTTCGAAAATTCGAAATTATTGCCCTCTGTGAAAACTGAATTTTCACCAGAAAAAAATCTCCGGCGACTAAAAATTGTACCCAATAGTCCCATCCTAACCGGAATTTAACGCAGATTACGAATTTCATATCCTTTCGGCTGAAAAACTTGACCACAAATCACAATTTCGAAAATTCGAAATTATTGCCCTCTGTGAAAACTGAATTTTCACAAGAAAAAAATCTCCGGCGACTAAAAATTGTACCCAATAGTCCTATCCTAACCGAAATTTAACGCAGATTACGAATTTCATATCCTTTCGGCTGAAAAACTTGACCAGAAATCACAATTTCGAAAACTCGAAATTATTGCCTTCTGTGAAAACAGAATTTTCACCAGAAAAAAATCTCCGGCGACTAAAAATTGTACCCAATAGTCCTATCCTAACCGAAATTCAACGCAGATTACGAATTTCATATCCTTTCGGCTGAAAAACTTGACCACAAATCACAATTTCGAAAATTCGAAATTATTGCCTTCCGTGAAAACTGAATTTTCACCAGAAAAAAATCTCCGGCGACTAAAAATTGTACCCAATAGTCCTATCCTAACCGAAATTTAACGCAGATTACGAATTTCATATCCTTTCGGCTGAAAAACTTTACCACAAATCACAATTTCGAAAATTCGAAATTATTGCCTTCTGTGAAAACTGAATTTTCACCAGAAAAAAATCTCCGGCGACTAAAAATTGTACCCAATAGTCCCATCCTAACCGAAATTTAACGCAGATTACGAATTTCATATCCTTTCGGCTGAAAAACTTGACCACAAATCACAATTTCGAAAATTCGAAATTATTGCCCTCTGTGAAAACTGAATTTTCACAAGAAAAAAATCTCCGGCGACTAAAAATTGTACCCAATAGTCCTATCCTAACCGAAATTCAACGCAGATTACGAATTTCATATCCTTTCGGCTGAAAAACTTGACCACAAATCACAATTTCGAAAATTCGAAATTATTGCCTTCCGTGAAAACTGAATTTTCACCAGAAAAAAATCTCCGGCGACTAAAAATTGTACCCAATAGTCCTATCCTAACCGAAATTTAACGCAGATTACGAATTTCATATCCTTTCGGCTGAAAAACTTTACCACAAATCACAATTTCGAAAATTCGAAATTATTGCCTTCTGTGAAAACTGAATTTTCACCAGAAAAAAATCTCCGGCGACTAAAAATTGTACCCAATAGTCCTATCCTAACCGAAATTCAACGCAGATTACGAATTTCATATCCTTTCGGCTGAAAAACTTGACCGGAAATCACAATTTCGAAAATTCGAAATTATTGCCTTCTGTGAAAACTGAATTTTCACCAGAAAAAAATCTCCGGCGACTAAAAATTGTACCCAATAGTCCCATCTTAACCGAAATTTAACGCAGATTACGAATTTCATATCCTTTCGGCTGAAAAGCTTGACCACAAATCACAATTTCGAAAATTCGAAATTATTGCCCTCTGTGAAAACGGAATTTTCACCAGAAAAAAATCTCCGGCGACTAAAAATTGTACCCAATAGTCCTATCCTAACCGAAATTTAACGCAGATTACGAATTTCATATCCTTTCGGCTGAAAAACTTGACCACAAATCACAATTTCGAAAATTCGAAATTATTGCCCTCTGTGAAAACTGAATTTTCACAAGAAAAAAATCTCCGGCGACTAAAAATTGTACCCAATAGTCCTATCCTAACCGAAATTCAACGCAGATTACGAATTTCATATCCTTTCGGCTGAAAAACTTGACCACAAATCACAATTTCGAAAATTCGAAATTATTGCCTTCTGTGAAAACTGAATTTTCACCAGAAAAAAATCTCCGGCGACTAAAAATTGTACCCAATAGTCCCATCCTAACCGAAATTTAACGCAGATTACGAATTTCATATCCTTTCGGCTGAAAAACTTGACCACAAATCACAATTTCGAAAATTCGAAATTAGTGCCCTCTGTGAAAACTGAATTTTCACAAGAAAAAAATCTCCGGCGACTAAAAATTGTACCCAATAGTCCCATCCTAACCGAAATTTAACGCAGATTACGAATTTCATATCCTTTCGGCTGAAAAACTTGACCACAAATCACAATTTCGAAAATTCGAAATTATTGCCCTCTGTGAAAACTGAATTTTCACCAGAAAAAAATCTCCGGCGACTAAAAATCGTACCCAATAGTCCTATCCTAACCGAAATTTAACGCAGATTACGAATTTCATATCCTTTCGGCTGAAAAACTTGACCACAAATCACAATTTCGAAAATTCGAAATTATTGCCTTCCGTGAAAACTGAATTTTCACCAGAAAAAAATCTCCGGCGACTAAAAATTGTACCCAATAGTCCTATCCTAACCGAAATTTAACGCAGATTACGAATTTCATATCCTTTCGGCTGAAAAACTTGACCACAAATCACAATTTCGAAAATTCGAAATTATTGCCCTGTGTGAAAACTGAATTTTCACCAGAAAAAAATCTCCGGCGACTAAAAATTGTACCCAATAGTCCCATCCTAACCGGAATTTAACGCAGATTACGAATTTCATATCCTTTCGGCTGAAAAACTTGACCACAAATCACAATTTCGAAAATTCGAAATTATTGCCCTCTGTGAAAACTGAATTTTCACAAGAAAAAAATCTCCGGCGACTAAAAATTGTACCCAATAGTCCTATCCTAACCGAAATTTAACGCAGATTACGAATTTCATATCCTTTCGGCTGAAAAACTTGACCAGAAATCACAATTTCGAAAACTCGAAATTATTGCCTTCTGTGAAAACAGAATTTTCACCAGAAAAAAATCTCCGGCGACTAAAAATTGTACCCAATAGTCCCATCCTAACCGAAATTTAACGCAGATTACGAATTTCATATCCTTTCGGCTGAAAAACTTGACCACAAATCACAATTTCGAAAATTCGAAATTATTGCCCTCTGTGAAAACTGAATTTTCACAAGAAAAAAATCTCCGGCGACTAAAAATTGTACCCAATAGTCCCATCCTAACCGAAATTCAACGCAGATTACGAATTTCATATCCTTTCGGCTGAAAAACTTGACCACAAATCACAATTTCGAAAATTCGAAATTATTGCCTTCCGTGAAAACTGAATTTTCACCAGAAAAAAATCTCCGGCGACTAAAAATTGTACCCAATAGTCCTATCCTAACCGAAATTTAACGCAGATTACGAATTTCATATCCTTTCGGCTGAAAAACTTTACCACAAATCACAATTTCGAAAATTCGAAATTATTGCCTTCTGTGAAAACTGAATTTTCACCAGAAAAAAATCTCCGGCGACTAAAAATTGTACCCAATAGTCCTATCCTAACCGAAATTCAACGCAGATTACGAATTTCATATCCTTTCGGCTGAAAAACTTGACCGGAAATCACAATTTCGAAAATTCGAAATTATTGCCTTCTGTGAAAACTGAATTTTCACCAGAAAAAAATCTCCGGCGACTAAAAATTGTACCCAATAGTCCCATCTTAACCGAAATTTAACGCAGATTACGAATTTCATATCCTTTCGGCTGAAAAGCTTGACCACAAATCACAATTTCGAAAATTCGAAATTATTGCCCTCTGTGAAAACTGAATTTTCACCAGAAAAAAATCTCCGGCGACTAAAAATTGTACCCAATAGTCCTATCCTAACCGAAATTTAACGCAGATTACGAATTTCATATCCTTTCGGCTGAAAAACTTGACCACAAATCACAATTTCGAAAATTCGAAATTATTGCCCTCTGTGAAAACTGAATTTTCACCAGAAAAAAATCTCCGGCGACTAAAAATTGTACCCAATAGTCCTATCCTAACCGAAATTTAACGCAGATTACGAATTTCATATCCTTTCGGCTGAAAAACTTGACCACAAATCACAATTTCGAAAATTCGAAATTATTGCCTTCTGTGAAAACTGAATTTTCACCAGAAAAAAATCTCCGGCGACTAAAAATCGTACCCAATAGTCCTATCCTAACCGAAATTTAACGCAGATTACGAATTTCATATCCTTTCGGCTGAAAAACTTGACCACAAATCACAATTTCGAAAATTCGAAATTATTGCCTTCCGTGAAAACTGAATTTTCACCAGAAAAAAATCTCCGGCGACTAAAAATTGTACCCAATAGTCCTATCCTAACCGAAATTTAACGCAGATTACGAATTTCATATCCTTTCGGCTGAAAAACTTGACCACAAATCACAATTTCGAAAATTCGAAATTATTGCCCTGTGTGAAAACTGAATTTTCACCAGAAAAAAATCTCCGGCGACTAAAAATTGTACCCAATAGTCCCATCCTAACCGGAATTTAACGCAGATTACGAATTTCATATCCTTTCGGCTGAAAAACTTGACCACAAATCACAATTTCGAAAATTCGAAATTATTGCCCTCTGTGAAAACTGAATTTTCACAAGAAAAAAATCTCCGGCGACTAAAAATTGTACCCAATAGTCCTATCCTAACCGAAATTTAACGCAGATTACGAATTTCATATCCTTTCGGCTGAAAAACTTGACCAGAAATCACAATTTCGAAAACTCGAAATTATTGCCTTCTGTGAAAACAGAATTTTCACCAGAAAAAAATCTCCGGCGACTAAAAATTGTACCCAATAGTCCCATCCTAACCGAAATTTAACGCAGATTACGAATTTCATATCCTTTCGGCTGAAAAACTTGACCACAAATCACAATTTCGAAAATTCGAAATTATTGCCCTCTGTGAAAACTGAATTTTCACAAGAAAAAAATCTCCGGCGACTAAAAATTGTACCCAATAGTCCCATCCTAACCGAAATTCAACGCAGATTACGAATTTCATATCCTTTCGGCTGAAAAACTTGACCACAAATCACAATTTCGAAAATTCGAAATTATTGCCTTCCGTGAAAACTGAATTTTCACCAGAAAAAAATCTCCGGCGACTAAAAATTGTACCCAATAGTCCTATCCTAACCGAAATTTAACGCAGATTACGAATTTCATATCCTTTCGGCTGAAAAACTTTACCACAAATCACAATTTCGAAAATTCGAAATTATTGCCTTCTGTGAAAACTGAATTTTCACCAGAAAAAAATCTCCGGCGACTAAAAATTGTACCCAATAGTCCTATCCTAACCGAAATTCAACGCAGATTACGAATTTCATATCCTTTCGGCTGAAAAACTTGACCGGAAATCACAATTTCGAAAATTCGAAATTATTGCCTTCTGTGAAAACTGAATTTTCACCAGAAAAAAATCTCCGGCGACTAAAAATTGTACCCAATAGTCCCATCTTAACCGAAATTTAACGCAGATTACGAATTTCATATCCTTTCGGCTGAAAAGCTTGACCACAAATCACAATTTCGAAAATTCGAAATTATTGCCCTCTGTGAAAACTGAATTTTCACCAGAAAAAAATCTCCGGCGACTAAAAATTGTACCCAATAGTCCTATCCTAACCGAAATTTAACGCAGATTACGAATTTCATATCCTTTCGGCTGAAAAACTTGACCACAAATCACAATTTCGAAAATTCGAAATTATTGCCCTCTGTGAAAACTGAATTTTCACCAGAAAAAAATCTCCGGCGACTAAAAATTGTACCCAATAGTCCTATCCTAACCGAAATTTAACGCAGATTACGAATTTCATATCCTTTCGGCTGAAAAACTTGACCACAAATCACAATTTCGAAAATTCGAAATTATTGCCTTCTGTGAAAACTGAATTTTCACCAGAAAAAAATCTCCGGCGACTAAAAATTGTACCCAATAGTCCTATCCTAACCGAAATTCAACGCAGATTACGAATTTCATATCCTTTCGGCTGAAAAACTTGACCACAAATCACAATTTCGAAAATTCGAAATTATTGCCTTCTGTGAAAACTGAATTTTCACCAGAAAAAAATCTCCGGCGACTAAAAATTGTACCCAATAGTCCTATCCTAACCGAAATTCAACGCAGATTACGAATTTCATATCCTTTCGGCTGGAAAACTTGACCACAAATCACAATTTCGAAAATTCGAAATTATTGCCTTCTGTGAAAACTGAATTTTCACCAGAAAAAAATCTCCGGCGACTAAAAATTGTACCCAATAGTCCCATCCTAACCGGAATTTAACGCAGATTACGAATTTCATATCCTTTCGGCTGAAAAACTTGACCACAAATCACAATTTCGAAAATTCGAAATTATTGCCTTCTGTGAAAACTGAATTTTCACCAGAAAAAAATCTCCGGCGACTAAAAATTGTACCCAATAGTCCTATCCTAACCGAAATTTAACGCAGATTACGAATTTCATATCCTTTCGGCTGAAAAACTTGACCACAAATCACAATTTCGAAAATTCGAAATTATTGCCCTCTGTGAAAACTGAATTTTCACCAGAAAAAAATCTCCGGCGACTAAAAATTGTACCCAATAGTCCTATCCTAACCGAAATTTAACGCAGATTACGAATTTCATATCCTTTCGGCTGAAAAACTTGACCACAAATCACAATTTCGAAAATTCGAAATTATTGCCCTCTGTGAAAACTGAATTTTCACCAGAAAAAAATCTCCGGCGACTAAAAATTGTACCCAATAGTCCTATCCTAACCAAAATTTAAGGCAGATTACGAATTTCATATCCTTTCGGCTGAAAAACCTGACCACAAATCACAAATTCGAAAATTCGAAATTATTGCCCTCTGTGAAAACTGAATTTTCACCAGAAAAAAATCTCCGGCGACTAAAAATTGTACCCAATAGTCCGATCCTAACCGAAATTTAACGCAGATTACGAATTTCATATCCTTTCGGCTGAAAAACTTGACCACAAATCACAATTTCGAAAATTCGAAATTATTGCCCTCTGTGAAAACTGAATTTTCACCAGAAAAAAATCTCCGGCGACTAAAAATTGTACCCAATAGTCCTATCCTAACCGATATTTAACGCAGATTACGAATTTCATATCCTTTCGGCTGAAAAACTTGACCGGAAATCACAATTTCGAAAATTCGAAATTATTGCCTTCTGTGAAAACTGAATTTTCACCAGAAAAAAATCTCCGGCGACTAAAAATTGTACCCAATAGTCCCATCCTAACCGAAATTTAACGCAGATTACGAATTTCATATCCTTTCGGCTGAAAAACTTGACCACAAATCACAATTTCGAAAATTCGAAATTATTGCCCTCTGTGAAAACTGAATTTTCACAAGAAAAAAATCTCCGGCGACTAAAAATTGTACCCAATAGTCCTATCCTAACCGAAATTTAACGCAGATTACGAATTTCATATCCTTTCGGCTGAAAAACTTGACCACAAATCACAATTTCGAAAATTCGAAATTATTGTCCTCTGTGAAAACTGAATTTTCACCAGAAAAAAATCTCCGGCGACTAAAAATTGTACCCAATAGTCCTATCCTAACCGAAATTTAACGCAGATTACGAATTTCATATCCTTTCGGCTGAAAAACTTGACCACAAATCACGAATTTCATATCCTTTCGGCTGAAAAACTTGACCACAAATCACAATTTCGAAAATTCGAAATTATTGCCCTCTGTGAAAACTGAATTTTCACCAGAAAAAAATCTCCGGCGACTAAAAATTGTACCCAATAGTCCTATCCTAACCGAAATTTAACGCAGATTACGAATTTCATATCCTTTCGGCTGAAAAACCTGACCACAAATCACAATTTCGAAAATTCGAAATTATTGCCCTCTGTGAAAACTGAATTTTCACAAGAAAAAAATCTCCGGCGACTAAAAATTGTACCCAATAGTCCTATCCTAACCGAAATTTAACGCAGATTACGAATTTCATATCCTTTCGGCTGAAAAACTTGACCACAAATCACAATTTCGAAAATTCGAAATTATTGCCTTCTGTGAAAACTGAATTTTCACCAGAAAAAAATCTCCGGCGACTAAAAATTGTACCCAATAGTCCCATCCTAACCGGAATTTAACGCAGATTACGAATTTCATATCCTTTCGGCTGAAAAACTTGACCACAAATCACAATTTCGAAAATTCGAAATTATTGCCCTCTGTGAAAACTGAATTTTCACCAGAAAAAAATCTCCGGCGACTAAAAATTGTACCCAATAGTCCTATCCTAACCGAAATTTAACGCAGATTACGAATTTCATATCCTTTCGGCTGAAAAACTCGACCACAAATCACAATTTCGAAAATTCGAAATTATTGCCCTCTGTGAAAACTGAATTTTCACCAGAAAAAAATCTCCGGCGACTAAAAATTGTACCCAATAGTCCTATCCTAACCGAAATTTAACGCAGATTACAAATTTCATATCCTTTCGGCTGAAAAACTTGACCACAAATCACAATTTCGAAAATTCGAAATTATTGCCTTCTGTGAAAACTGAATTTTCACCAGAAAAAAATCTCCGGCGACTAAAAATTGTACCCAATAGTCCTATCCTAACCGAAATTTAACGCAGATTACGAATTTCATATCCTTTCGGCTGAAAAACTTGACCACAAAACACAATTTCGAAAATTCGAAATTATTGCCCTCTGTGAAAACTGAATTTTCACCAGAAAAAAATCTCCGGCGACTAAAAATTGTACCCAATAGTCCTATCCTAACCGAAATTTAACGCAGATTACGAATTTCATATCCTTTCGGCTGAAAAACTTGACCACAAATCACAATTTCGAAAATTCGAAATTATTGCCCTCTGTGAAAACTGAATTTTCACCAGAAAAAAATCTCCGGCGACTAAAAATTGTACCCAATAGTCCTATCCTAACCGAAATTTAACGCAGATTACGAATTTCATATCCTTTCGGCTGAAAAACTTGACCACAAATCACAATTCCGAAATTTCGAAATTATTGCCCTCTGTGAAAACTGAATTTTCACCAGAAAAAAATCTCCGGACACTAAAAATTGAACCCAATAGTCCTATCCTAACCGAAATTTAACGCAGATTACGAATTTCATATCCTTTCGGCTGAAAAACTTGACCACAAATCACAATTTCGAAAATTCGAAATTATTGCCCTCTGTGAAAACTGAATTTTCACCAGAAAAAAATCTCCAGCGACTAAAAATTGTACCCAATAGTCCTATCCTAACCGAAATTTAACGCAGATTACGAATTTCATATCCTTTCGGCCGAAAAACTTGACCACAAATCACAATTTCGAAAATTCGAAATTATTGCCCTCTAAGAAAACACAATTTTCACCAGAAAAAAATCTCCAGCGACTAAAAATTGTACCTAATAGTCCTATCCTAACCGAAATTTAACGCAGATTACGAATTTCATATCCTTTCGGCTGAAAAACTTGACCACAAATCACAATTTCGAAATTTCGAAATTATTGCCCTCTGTGAAAACTGAATTTTCACCAGAAAAAAATCTCCGGACACTAAAAATTGAACCCAATAGTCCTATCCTAACCGAAATTTAACGCAGATTACGAATTTCATATCCTTTCGGCTGAAAAACTTGACCACAAATCACAATTTCGAAAATTCGAAATTATTGCCCTCTGTGAAAACTGAATTTTCACCAGAAAAAAATCTCCGGCGACTAAAAATTGTACCCAATAGTCCTATCCTAACCGAAATTTAACGCAGATTACGAATTTCATATCCTTTCGGCTGAAAAACTTGACCACAAATCACAATTTCGAAAATTCGAAATTATTGCTCTCTAAGAAAACTGAATTTTCACCAGAAAAAAATCTCCGGCGACTAAAAATTGTACCCAATAGTCCTATCCTAACCGAAATTTAACGCAGATTACGAATTTCATATCCTTTCGGCTGAAAAACTTGACCACAAATCACAATTTCGAAATTTCGAAATTATTGCCCTCTGTGAAAACAGAATTTTCACCAGAAAAAAATCTCCGGCGACTAAAAATTGTACCCAATAGTCCTATCCTAACCGAAATTTAACGCAGATTACGAATTTCATATCCTTTCGGCTGAAAAACTTGACCAGAAATCACAATTTCGAAAACTCGAAATTATTGCCTTCTGTGAAAACACAATTTTCACCAGAAAAAAATCTCCAGCGACTAAAAATTGTACCTAATAGTCCTATCCTAACCGAAATTTAACGCAGATTACGAATTTCATATCCTTTCGGCTGAAAAACTTGACCACAAATCACAATTTCGAAAATTCGAAATTATTGCCCTCTGTGAAAACTGAATTTTCACCAGAAAAAAATCTCCGGCGACTAAAAATTGTACCCAATAGTCCTATCCTA
Source organism: Aspidiotus rigidus (assembly GCA_035079385.1). Taxonomy (NCBI): domain Eukaryota; kingdom Metazoa; phylum Arthropoda; class Insecta; order Hemiptera; family Diaspididae; genus Aspidiotus; species Aspidiotus rigidus. The sequence goes on along the minus strand of JAVHKY010000046.1, from coordinate 2,852,692 downwards.
ACCGAAATTTAACGCAGATTACGAATTTCATATCCTTTCGGCTGAAAAACTTGACCACAAATCACAATTTCGAAAATTCGAAATTATTGCTCTCTAAGAAAACTGAATTTTCACCAGAAAAAAATCTCCGGCGACTAAAAATTGTACCCAATAGTCCTATCCTAACCGAAATTTAACGCAGATTACGAATTTCATATCCTTTCGGCTGAAAAACTTGACCACAAATCACAATTTCGAAAATTCGAAATTATTGCTCTCTAAGAAAACTGAATTTTCACCAGAAAAAAATCTCCGGCGACTAAAAATTGTACCCAATAGTCCTATCCTAACCGAAATTTAACGCAGATTACGAATTTCATATCCTTTCGGCCGAAAAACTTGACCACAAATCACAATTTCGAAAATTCGAAATTATTGCCCTCTAAGAAAACACAATTTTCACCAGAAAAAAATCTCCAGCGACTAAAAATTGTACCTAATAGTCCTATCCTAACCGAAATTTAACGCAGATTACGAATTTCATATCCTTTCGGCTGAAAAACTTGACCACAAATCACAATTTCGAAATTTCGAAATTATTGCCCTCTGTGAAAACTGAATTTTCACCAGAAAAAAATCTCCGGACACTAAAAATTGAACCCAATAGTCCTATCCTAACCGAAATTTAACGCAGATTACGAATTTCATATCCTTTCGGCTGAAAAACTTGACCACAAATCACAATTTCGAAAATTCGAAATTATTGCCCTCTGTGAAAACTGAATTTTCACCAGAAAAAAATCTCCGGCGACTAAAAATTGTACCCAATAGTCCTATCCTAACCGAAATTTAACGCAGATTACGAATTTCATATCCTTTCGGCTGAAAAACTCGACCACAAATCACAATTTCGAAAATTCGAAATTATTGCCCTCTGTGAAAACTGAATTTTCACCAGAAAAAAATCTCCGGCGACTAAAAATTGTACCCAATAGTCCTATCCTAACCGAAATTTAACGCAGATCACGAATTTCATATCCTTTCGGCTGAAAAACTTGACCACAAATCACAATTTCGAAAATTCGAAATTATTGCCCTCTGTGAAAACTGAATTTTCACCAGAAAAAAATCTCCGGCGACTAAAAATTGTACCCAATAGTCCTATCCTAACCGAAATTCAACGCAGATTACGAATTTCATATCCTTTCGGCTGAAAAACTTGACCACAAATCACAATTTCGAAAATTCGAAATTATTGCCCTCTAAGAAAACACAATTTTCACCAGAAAAAAATCTCCAGCGACTAAAAATTGTACCTAATAGTCCTATCCTAACCGAAATTTAACGCAGATTACGAATTTCATATCCTTTCGGCTGAAAAACTTGACCACAAATCACAATTTCGAAAATTCGAAATAATTGCTCTCTAAGAAAACAGAATTTTCACCAGAAAAAAATCTCCGGCGACTAAAAATTGTACCCAATAGTCCTATCCTAACCGAAATTTAACGCAGATTACGAATTTCATATCCTTTCGGCTGAAAAACTTGACCACAAATCACAATTTCGAAATTTCGAAATTATTGCCCTCTAAGAAAACACAATTTTCACCAGAAAAAAATCTCCAGCGACTAAAAATTGTACCCAATAGTCCTATCCTAACGGAAATTTAACGCAGATTACGAATTTCATATCCTTTCGGCTGAAAAACTTGACCACAAATCACAATTTCGAAAATTCGAAATTATTGCCCTCTGTGAAAACTGAATTTTCACCAGAAAAAAATCTCCGGCGACTAAAAATTGTACCCAATAGTCCTATCCTAACCGAAATTTAACGCAGATTACGAATTTCATATCCTTTCGGCTGAAAAACTTGACCACAAATCACAATTTCGAAATTTCGAAATTATTGCCCTCTGTGAAAACTGAATTTTCACCAGAAAAAAATCTCCGGACACTAAAAATTGAACCCAATAGTCCTATCCTAACCGAAATTTAACGCAGATTACGAATTTCATATCCTTTCGGCTGAAAAACTCGACCACAAATCACAATTTCGAAAATTCGAAATTATTGCCCTCTGTGAAAACTGAATTTTCACCAGAAAAAAATCTCCGGCGACTAAAAATTGTACCCAATAGTCCTATCCTAACCGAAATTTAACGCAGATCACGAATTTCATATCCTTTCGGCTGAAAAACTTGACCACAAATCACAATTTCGAAAATTCGAAATTATTGCCCTCTGTGAAAACTGAATTTTCACCAGAAAAAAATCTCCGGCGACTAAAAATTGTACCCAATAGTCCTATCCTAACCGAAATTCAACGCAGATTACGAATTTCATATCCTTTCGGCTGAAAAACTTGACCACAAATCACAATTTCGAAAATTCGAAATTATTGCCCTCTAAGAAAACACAATTTTCACCAGAAAAAAATCTCCAGCGACTAAAAATTGTACCTAATAGTCCTATCCTAACCGAAATTTAACGCAGATTACGAATTTCATATCCTTTCGGCTGAAAAACTTGACCACAAATCACAATTTCGAAAATTCGAAATAATTGCTCTCTAAGAAAACAGAATTTTCACCAGAAAAAAATCTCCGGCGACTAAAAATTGTACCCAATAGTCCTATCCTAACCGAAATTTAACGCAGATTACGAATTTCATATCCTTTCGGCTGAAAAACTTGACCACAAATCACAATTTCGAAATTTCGAAATTATTGCCCTCTAAGAAAACACAATTTTCACCAGAAAAAAATCTCCAGCGACTAAAAATTGTACCCAATAGTCCTATCCTAACGGAAATTTAACGCAGATTACGAATTTCATATCCTTTCGGCTGAAAAACTTGACCACAAATCACAATTTCGAAAATTCGAAATTATTGCCCTCTGTGAAAACTGAATTTTCACCAGAAAAAAATCTCCGGCGACTAAAAATTGTACCCAATAGTCCTATCCTAACCGAAATTTAACGCAGATTACGAATTTCATATCCTTTCGGCTGAAAAACTTGACCACAAATCACAATTTCGAAATTTCGAAATTATTGCCCTCTGTGAAAACTGAATTTTCACCAGAAAAAAATCTCCGGACACTAAAAATTGAACCCAATAGTCCTATCCTAACCGAAATTTAACGCAGATTACGAATTTCATATCCTTTCGGCTGAAAAACTTGACCACAAATCACAATTTCGAAAATTCGAAATTATTGCCCTCTGTGAAAACTGAATTTTCACCAGAAAAAAATCTCCGGCGACTAAAAATTGTACCCAATAGTCCTATCCTAACCGAAATTTAACGCAGATTACGAATTTCATATCCTTTCGGCTGAAAAACTTGACCACAAATCACAATTTCGAAAATTCGAAATTATTGCTCTCTAAGAAAACTGAATTTTCACCAGAAAAAAATCTCCGGCGACTAAAAATTGTACCCAATAGTCCTATCCTAACCGAAATTTAACGCAGATTACGAATTTCATATCCTTTCGGCCGAAAAACTTGACCACAAATCACAATTTCGAAAATTCGAAATTATTGCCCTCTAAGAAAACACAATTTTCACCAGAAAAAAATCTCCAGCGACTAAAAATTGTACCTAATAGTCCTATCCTAACCGAAATTTAACGCAGATTACGAATTTCATATCCTTTCGGCTGAAAAACTTGACCACAAATCACAATTTCGAAATTTCGAAATTATTGCCCTCTGTGAAAACTGAATTTTCACCAGAAAAAAATCTCCGGACACTAAAAATTGAACCCAATAGTCCTATCCTAACCGAAATTTAACGCAGATTACGAATTTCATATCCTTTCGGCTGAAAAACTTGACCACAAATCACAATTTCGAAAATTCGAAATTATTGCCCTCTGTGAAAACTGAATTTTCACCAGAAAAAAATCTCCGGCGACTAAAAATTGTACCCAATAGTCCTATCCTAACCGAAATTTAACGCAGATTACGAATTTCATATCCTTTCGGCTGAAAAACTTGACCACAAATCACAATTTCGAAAATTCGAAATTATTGCTCTCTAAGAAAACTGAATTTTCACCAGAAAAAAATCTCCGGCGACTAAAAATTGTACCCAATAGTCCTATCCTAACCGAAATTTAACGCAGATTACGAATTTCATATCCTTTCGGCTGAAAAACTTGACCACAAATCACAATTTCGAAAATTCGAAATTATTGCTCTCTAAGAAAACTGAATTTTCACCAGAAAAAAATCTCCGGCGACTAAAAATTGTACCCAATAGTCCTATCCTAACCGAAATTTAACGCAGATTACGAATTTCATATCCTTTCGGCCGAAAAACTTGACCACAAATCACAATTTCGAAAATTCGAAATTATTGCCCTCTAAGAAAACACAATTTTCACCAGAAAAAAATCTCCAGCGACTAAAAATTGTACCTAATAGTCCTATCCTAACCGAAATTTAACGCAGATTACGAATTTCATATCCTTTCGGCTGAAAAACTTGACCACAAATCACAATTTCGAAATTTCGAAATTATTGCCCTCTGTGAAAACTGAATTTTCACCAGAAAAAAATCTCCGGACACTAAAAATTGAACCCAATAGTCCTATCCTAACCGAAATTTAACGCAGATTACGAATTTCATATCCTTTCGGCTGAAAAACTTGACCACAAATCACAATTTCGAAAATTCGAAATTATTGCCCTCTGTGAAAACTGAATTTTCACCAGAAAAAAATCTCCGGCGACTAAAAATTGTACCCAATAGTCCTATCCTAACCGAAATTTAACGCAGATTACGAATTTCATATCCTTTCGGCTGAAAAACTTGACCACAAATCACAATTTCGAAAATTCGAAATTATTGCCCTCTGTGAAAACTGAATTTTCACCAGAAAAAAATCTCCGGCGACTAAAAATTGTACCCAATAGTCCTATCCTAACCGAAATTTAACGCAGATTACGAATTTCATATCCTTTCGGCTGAAAAACTTGACCACAAATCACAATTTCGAAAATTCGAAATTATTGCCCTCTAAGAAAACACAATTTTCACCAGAAAAAAATCTCCAGCGACTAAAAATTGTACCCAATAGTCCTATCCTAACCGAAATTTAACGCAGATTACGAATTTCATATCCTTTCGGCTGAAAAACTTGACCACAAATCACAATTCCGAAATTTCGAAATTATTGCCCTCTGTGAAAACTGAATTTTCACCAGAAAAAAATCTCCGGACACTAAAAATTGAACCCAATAGTCCTATCCTAACCGAAATTTAACGCAGATTACGAATTTCATATCCTTTCGGCTGAAAAACTTGACCACAAATCACAATTTCGAAAATTCGAAATTATTGCCCTCTGTGAAAACTGAATTTTCACCAGAAAAAAATCTCCAGCGACTAAAAATTGTACCCAATAGTCCTATCCTAACCGAAATTTAACGCAGATTACGAATTTCATATCCTTTCGGCCGAAAAACTTGACCACAAATCACAATTTCGAAAATTCGAAATTATTGCCCTCTAAGAAAACACAATTTTCACCAGAAAAAAATCTCCAGCGACTAAAAATTGTACCTAATAGTCCTATCCTAACCGAAATTTAACGCAGATTACGAATTTCATATCCTTTCGGCTGAAAAACTTGACCACAAATCACAATTTCGAAATTTCGAAATTATTGCCCTCTGTGAAAACTGAATTTTCACCAGAAAAAAATCTCCGGACACTAAAAATTGAACCCAATAGTCCTATCCTAACCGAAATTTAACGCAGATTACGAATTTCATATCCTTTCGGCTGAAAAACTTGACCACAAATCACAATTTCGAAAATTCGAAATTATTGCCCTCTGTGAAAACTGAATTTTCACCAGAAAAAAATCTCCGGCGACTAAAAATTGTACCCAATAGTCCTATCCTAACCGAAATTTAACGCAGATTACGAATTTCATATCCTTTCGGCTGAAAAACTTGACCACAAATCACAATTTCGAAAATTCGAAATTATTGCTCTCTAAGAAAACTGAATTTTCACCAGAAAAAAATCTCCGGCGACTAAAAATTGTACCCAATAGTCCTATCCTAACCGAAATTTAACGCAGATTACGAATTTCATATCCTTTCGGCTGAAAAACTTGACCACAAATCTGTTAGAGCGTGTACGATAGACTACAGTCGCGGCCGTACGTGTCGGTCGCAGCCCTTCTCGACTCTGCGTTCAGTACCTCGGTCATACGTGTGTACTCGTATGACAGTGTCTTCCGCGAGTGTCTCTCGCGTACACGTTCGCACCGTGTATGCTCGAGTCAGGCTCGAGGGCATACCTCTGTAGATTCTCCAGTCTCCTACACTGAGAGTTAACCCGTTCGTCCGTCCCTCAAGGGATGGGCACTATCCTCTAACATGGTAGCAGATCGATTCGGTGAGGTCTACTATCAAATTTTTCTGGTTTCGAATACTATAAAGAAAAATTCGAAATTCGAAAAATTTAAAATTTCAAGAGTTAAACTTCTCAAAGAATAGCTCGAGAAATATTCGGATGGCGGGGAGTATTGGATTGATTTGAAAATCCAATCTCCCTCTATAGAGGAATAATTATCTTCTTCGTGCTATTGACATTTTTATAGATCTCTATCGAATAAAAATGGCATCATCTCCCGGCTCACGTATGATGAGTTCGGCAGGTAAAGAGAATCCGGATTAATGAACTTACGATAACTGCACAAAAGAAGAGAAACATGTAATACTATTCGTGGTCATAACACTGAGTATTATTCACATGAAATTGAACATGATTGCCGCGCACGACTACATAAATTTCGTCGCACGCTATCATGCACGAGAGAATATTATCCAAAAAGCGGTTCTACATTGATTGCAGAAACCTACATCAGATATTGAGATATTTCAATGTTCTTTCTCTCGCTAAAAAAATAAGCTTAAAGCTCGATATACGGCAGTGAGATCTCTGGGCGCCCAAATTGAGAAATCTCTGCCTCGTATATTAAGCTCAATCGCGATTAATATTTTTTTTTCCATTATTTTCTGCTAGCATAAAATTCTTATGAGGTTGGAGTAAGCTCAATGCAAGTACTCAAGTACAACTATGAACATTTCGTGACCTCCACTTGAAATGTTCTACTCAGCTCATATGAATCTCGATCGAGCAAAACGGTGTCCTAATTATTCTATTTCAGACTCCTAGACATATGTTCAAATTTTCCATGATGTACAGTCTCACAAATGTGAACTTGGTCGTGATGAGAACTTATCGCATTACTGAGAAAAATATTATTGGGAGTACAGCTCATTGATGTCTCATTCCACAACAACTGGAGGTATGTGTTGCCTGGTTCTTAGAAACGATAGTGTTCAGGGACCATCACTATTTCGATTATGACAGGCAGTGGAATAAAATGCTGAAGGTGAGTTCGAAACATACATATTTTCCGTTCCTCGTATAATAAAGCTGGAAGTGCGCGGTTCAGCTTTCGGGAGTGTTCAATTAAATAAATTCGGAAAGTGTATGTTAGGAGTATTCACGAGAAGGAGTCGCTCGTTGAAATACTCCGGCCGATGAAATTTTTTTTTTTTTTCAAGTTTGAGGGATTGAAACTCGAGCATAACGTTTATTTTTTTTAACCATTCGATTCATCGTGCTATGCTGTACAGTGCGCGTTCTGTAAAATATTTCATATAACGTGCGCATCCTCAACACACTTCCGGGTGTGTTCGGAAACTCCTGCATGGTGTTTTAAAGTGTAACGACATATGGAGAAACCGGTTACGCGTGCCCCGGTCAATCCTTATTCAATCCTTTATTTACTGGCCTCTGCGCAGAAAAACGAAGCACAGACTGGTTTGGAAGACGATGCACATAATTCACCGTCTATCCCGCGAAAATAACCTAGCCAAGTATCTGAGCAACGTATGTATATCATCGTGCGATGCGACAAATCGGCAACAACGCTTGCACATGTGTGTACTATATTCTCGACGAAAGCAGCTATTAGGGATGTGGCACACTCGTGCTCTTGTTCTGATCTCCCAGCCTTTACTACTTCCGTATAAGTTAGATGACGCCACCCAGGTTCATCTGACACTAGAACGAACGGGGTGTACATCGAGTTCCACCACGTTAAATAATGTTTGGTGGCTCGTGACACCACGAGACGAGCGTCGCTAGAAGGAGTGCGCGTGCATGAAAATCGGGCTACACAACCCTTGAGATTCGTGTTCGCGGAGTGCGTGAAGCAGGGAAGAATCGTCGCAAAGAGGAGAAAGAGAGAGAAAGTGACTTCAATGCGTGTATCAAACAATTTCGTCGAGCACGATTCTCTGTTCTACACTCATCGTGGGTACGCTTGCTGCTCTGTTGCATTCAGTTTACACATTTTCAGTTATTAGAATTCAGATTTTTTTTTTTTGCTCTTCAAATATCTGAGAGTATTAACTTATTCAGTAACATCTGTGTCATAAGATTCATTTAAGTCTTCCGCCACCTTCACGTTCTTTCTTTTATATACGGAAGTTATTGGTATCTCGATTGGAACAAGAGTAAGTTCTTCATCTCTTCATTATTTCCTTGACAATTTTCTGTCTCTCTCTTCTTCGAAAATGAAGTTGACACGTTCGATCATTCATGTGCTCAGAAAATGGATGATCCGACCAGTTTTATAACAGAAGAGGACAAACTGTTGGGCGACGATGATTCAACGTCGAGTGAACTTGAAGAATGTAATTTACGCACGTCGAAAATAGCTGCCGGGAAAAATAATCATAACTCCTTCAATACATCCACTCGTAAGTCAAATTCTAGAATTACCCAAGAACGCGATTCTTCTCCGCCAAATTGTCTCGGTGTTACGACTCGTACACGTGCACAAGTGCACGCCGAGCCGACGCCCAAACAGTTGAATGCGACGAGAAAACGTGCTCCACAAAAGAGTTCTTCGTCTTTGAATTTAAATAAAACTGCCACGACGAAAAGAAAAATTGCAGATATAAAAACTACGAATAAAAAATTGAAGGTGAATGATGAATCACGTGAAAATGATTCAACTTCAATTTCTGAGGAAAGTACGGCGCGTAAAAGTGCACGTAGCTCGAGACTAAAAGAATCGCGGCAGTCAAATTTAAAATCAAAGACTAGCTCGAACAATTTGTGTACTCATACTAGTTGTACTTCATCTCCAGTCAGCCAAGCAGGAGAACAAATAAGTGCGACTCAACAAGAACTGGAGGAGCATATGTCCGCTGTCGCTGATTATCAGGTACAGCAACGGTGCCGTGAAATGGAAGAAAGGATTTGGGAACGGTTCGCATCCAAAATAGGAGATATTTTGAATGTGGCCATTCCCAAAGCCATTGCACAGGCAACACTCAGCGTGCAAAGTCCGTTTCAGGTTACCGGCACCCCTGTATCCGACAATCACGCGATTCAAGAGGCTCCGAGTTCTATTTCCCATAATATGGAAATAGAACCCGATGTCCCCACCCTCATACCTCCTTCAGGACTTGTGAAGTCCACTATTCCGATACACCCGCCATCGGATGTTCCACGTGTCCAGTTTGCGAGTCCAGTTGCACAAACTGTACCTTCGACCGTTCCAGCTCCGGTTACGCAGATGTTTCCAACTCAAGAAAATCCAGTGCCAGCTGTGATTCGAAATCGTGAGTTTGACAATCCTTCTTCGAATGTTGTGGTTCCTAAATTCAATTTTAAGTCTCTCGCGGTTCTTTCGCTTCAAAAAGGTGTTCAATACGAGACTTGGAAGCAGCAGTTCTATATTGCTCTCCAAACCTGTGGTCTCCTTTATCTGGTAGAACCAGAAAAGTATCCCAGCCCTCAAGATCCTAATGTAATAATTAGAGATCAGGCCTGGTTTCACCAACTAATAGTTCAACGTCTCCAGGTTTCTGATATCAACAAAATTTCGCATATCATGAATCCTCGTGAGTTGATTCAAAAATTAGATGAATTAAAGAGACCAGCGTATGCTGGAAAAGCTGAAGCAAAGATACAAGAATTCATGACCCTTAAGTATAGTTCTTTTAATGTTAGTCCACACGCGTACACGACAATGTTTGAAAAGAAGATTGCCGAGTTAAAAGAGACACGTTTTCAATTAACTGACGAATTAATTGCCAATAGATTTTACCAATCTATTGAACAATTAATTCCTCAGATCAGAGCGTTCGTGTTTACGTACAAAATGTTTCGAAAAACACATTTTGTACCTTACACAGAACTCCGAGAATGGTTTCACGCGATGGCTATGAATAATAAAGCTCAGTTAAATGATGAAAAATTTCCATTTAACAGAGCCAACTTTACGCGAGGGAAGGGAAACACACATCATTCGATTAGAAGTAGATTTATAGGAAGAGGTCGGGGTGCTCAAAACAATCAACCTAATCGAAAATCCTCTTCTACAGAATTTTGCACCAGGTGCCAGGTCCAAGGACACGATCGAAGGTCGTGCCCTAATAAAACATGCCCCGCATGTTTGAAGCGGCCGGTGGACGCGGCACACATAGCGGAATGTGCGCGTGAGCACCGCGCTAGAGTGCTGGCTGACCGCACTACAAATAGAGAGCGTCATGACGAACAACGGAGAACAGGACGTGCTGCGACACGTGGTCGCGGTACAAGTACAACTGCGGGAACTGTGTACCGGTCTCAGCCGGCAAATAATGGTAATTCTAGGTATAACTTTAATACGAGTCGTAGTAAATCAAATACTAACGGTTCGATTAATGCGCAGTGGGTCAAAATCGAGGGAGAGGAGGTTGTTCCCGCCGATCGCGGCGAGGTGGGAGCCTACAGGCTCAAATTGCCAAGTAAGGATACCATTACCACTAAAAGTTGTGTCGATTCAGGGTGCAATGTTACAATATTTCAAGGGGAGGAAGCCTTAAAAAATGTTTGCGATTTATCTCAGCCGAGACAAGTTCTTGTTGCTAATAGTGATGCTAACGCTGGTATGATAGTTGAGAAAACTGGTCAGTTAGAAATTAAAACCCGAGATGACCAAATCTTGTTGATTAATCCTGTTCATATAAACCAAAAAGTATCCGAAAATCTACTGTCAATTCGTCCCTTTGTCGAACAAGGGTATCCTGTAGTTTTCTTTCGTGATTCAGTGCATATTGTTGAAAGAAAAACAATATCACCGACATCAATCAAGTCTAAATTATGCGGATACAGTGAGGATGGGATGTGGTATATTGATATCGAGACACCTATTATGAATGAAAGTTCAAATGCTCTGAAATCTACTCTTGACAAACGTCTTGCACGTAAATTGCCCTCAGTCTCTTACGACGATCAATTTACGTTCAATGACGTCAGTGACAGAGAAGATTTATTGAAATATTTAACGTCTGTTCCTCAATGTTCATTTAAAGATTTAAAAGACCTTGAGCAACACGAAATAAAATCTATTCGAAATCAATTAGGAAAATTGTGGCATTTGAGATTAGGTCACCCAAGTGTGGAAATGATGCGCGAGCTAGTGAAAATCATTCCAGAACTTCAGGGGATTAATATACCAGACTCTATAAAAGACTGTCACCCGTGCAAAATCGCTAAAGCGCGTAAACTACCTCACCTAACTGTGCGACATCGGGCAAGTAAGCCGTTAGAGCTTATTCACACCGATGTACTAGGCCCAGTCTTACCACCAGCATTTCCGAATAAAGATGAATATCTATTAGGGATAGTAGATGATTATTCGAGATATGGTTTCGTGTATCCTATGGAAGATAAATCGCAAGTTCATTTAGGGCTTCAGAAGTTTTTTGAGGACATGGATAGATCAGTACCATATCCATACAACACAAAAGTCATTCGTATGGATAATGGAGTAGAATATAGAACGTCAGCTGTCTTAAAGTTCCTCCGTCAAAAAGGTATCGTAGAGGACAAGTCCCCCGCGTATACCAGTCCCTTGAATGGCACCGCAGAACGGTTTTTACAAGTCATGGGAAATACAATTCGAGCTATGTTATCTGACTCAGGTCTACCTAAACGTATGTGGGTTTATGCAGCTCATTATGCGTCATTAGTCTACAACATCTTACCAAAGAAAGGGGTCAGTAATCAAATACCATTCACACTGCTATTTAAGAAAATTCCTTCACCATCGTATCTTCGTAGGTTCGGTTGTGTCGCGCATGAAACTCTTCCAAAGAAAGTAGGAAAATTTAGTGATCGAGGAGTTCGAAAATTTTTCATAGGTCTAGCTGATAATGGGGGACTACTTCTTGAACCTGCGACAGGCATAATCAAGAAAGTAGCTAATGTTACATATACCGAATCACAAGTATACGGACATCACTACGGTCCCTTCGAAAACACTCCCTTCCGAGATCCGATAAAATTACGTCGTTCAGTCCGTTCGCATGAAGACGAGCAGAATGAACACGATGAAAATTATCGGCCACCAAACAAAAAGAGGCGGGGAGTTGATATAACAATAATTGAAACAACACCACTTCCGTCGAAAGAAGTGATGCAGTTTCAAAACAGGTTAGACTTACAAGATGAATTAGACGATTATTTGAGTCGTAAAACACATCAAGTAATCCCTAATTTACCTATTCTAGGAACTTCGTCATGGGCTCAGTACACTCCACACGCAGAATTACCAAAACTTCGAACAAGAAGTCTTGATTATTCTCCAGTTCGATTAGACGAGTCAGTCAATTTGCCTGAAGGTTCCTGTCAATTCCAAATATTAGTAGCTCGTCATCACTTAAATAAATCTCTTGATTCTCATCTTGGTGATATTGATAAAGAGTCGACCTATGATCCTTTGTCAATACAATACGATGACCCGCAATTTACGAATGAAAAGTTCTGGTCACTTATAACTTTCGATAATTTTGGCGTCCCTCAATCCTATCAGGAAGCGTTAAAGTCGCCTGATTCGGTTCAGTGGCAGGCGGCTATTCAAGAGGAACTAAACGCGATGGATCAAATGCATACGTGGATTCCAGTTCCTCGAGAATCAATACCTAGAACGACAAAGTGTATTGATTCTACGTGGATTTTTCGAATTAAAGAAGACGAAGTAGGAAATGTAAGGTTTCGCGCAAGGTTAGTTGCCCGCGGTTTCAAAGACCCAAATCCTTACGATGTTATGGAGACGTATGCTCCCGTAGCAGACGTAAGTGATATTAGAGCAGTCCTTGTCATAGCAGTACGTGAAGGGTATATTATAAATCAGATAGATATTAGAGTAGCATTCCTAAATGGAACTCTAGATAAACCTGTATACATGGCATATCCAACTGGATACGAAGTAGACAACCCCATTCGAAAATCGCATGTGTTAAAACTTGTGAGATCGATGTATGGTTTGAAGGTAAGTCCGAAAAGATGGTATGAACGTTTTCGGAATACTCTCAAAAACATGGGCTTTCGAGCCTACATATTCAAACCCTGCATCTTCAAATGGAAAACGACTAAAAATGGATTATCTTCGGTAGTTATTCTCGTCCTGTATGTTGATGACATTTTGATTGTGGGAAATAATGCGGACAAGATACGGGGTGTGAAAAGACAGCTAAACCAAATATATCAAATCACTGATCTAGGATCACCCAAAATGTTTCTCGGTATCGAGTTTAAGTACGAAAGAATTTTAGGAACTTTATTCCTCTCTCAACCTCGGTATACAAAGAAACTATTAGAAAATTTTGGGTTCTCCATCGAAAGTCACTCGAAATCAACACCTATTCTAACATTGGATGCAACGCGAAAACGGAAACCAGTAGAAGATAAGGCCAACCAGCCATCTACTACTCGTTATAGGGAAGCTGTAGGGTCGTTAACCTTCCTTATGAATTGTACCCGGCCAGATATAGCTTTCGCAGTCAACAAGGTAGCACGTTCGCAATCGAATCCTACAAGTTCAGATTGGGATGCTGTAAATCGAATTTTCGCATATTTATCAGGAACGTATCAAAAAGGTCTCTTGTACGGCGCTAAATCTGATACAATTGAGTGTTATACTGATGCATCTCTAGGTACGAATGATGAAAAAGCTCGGTCAACATCCGGCTATGTAATATACGCGTTCGGAGATATCGTTTCATGGCGTACGAAAAAACAAACCCATGTAGCGCTTTCTTCAGCCGAAGCGGAATACATAGCTGCATCGTTGGCATGTAGACAAGTAGTATCTTTGAAATCGCTGTATGAATTTCTTATAAGAGATGTACCCACACCTATCATCTATGAAGATAATCGTTCAGCGATTCATCTAGCAAAATCGTTAGAACAAAAATCCTTGAAACACATTGTTCATTTATGCTTTCATTATATTCGTTTTGAAGTACAAAATAATAATGTGTTAATCAAATGGGTTCCGTCAAAAGAAAACATTGCTGACGCACTTACAAAAGCTCTACCTGAATCGACATATGTAAAATTTAGAGATCAATTGGTGAGTGATCCTAAATTTTAACGGAAAAACTTCTTCGTTTTGTTTCAGATTAGAAGCGCTCTTAAGACAAAACCAATTGTCAAAATAAATAAAAAAAGAAAAAAAAAAATTAATAAATAATACATAATGATAATAATATTTGTAACAATAATTTGAAATATTATTTCCAATGAAAATCTTATGTACTCATGTCAATCTTTTATTTTTATACTAGGTTATTTCAGCACATTCAGAATTGAAGATCCTGAATTACTGTAAAAGTGAAGTTGGTCATTTGTGCCAAACTTTTCAAGCCATAGTCTATCATCTAATAGTACCATCTATCCACCCTTCAGTGGACGTTCAGCTGTTCGGGTCCGGCCAACGCCTGGCGGGGAGTGTTAGAGCGTGTACGATAGACTACAGTCGCGGCCGTACGTGTCGGTCGCAGCCCTTCTCGACTCTGCGTTCAGTACCTCGGTCATACGTGTGTACTCGTATGACAGTGTCTTCCGCGAGTGTCTCTCGCGTACACGTTCGCACCGTGTATGCTCGAGTCAGGCTCGAGGGCATACCTCTGTAGATTCTCCAGTCTCCTACACTGAGAGTTAACCCGTTCGTCCGTCCCTCAAGGGATGGGCACTATCCTCTAACAAAATCACAATTTCGAAATTTCGAAATTATTGCCCTCTGTGAAAACTGAATTTTCACCAGAAAAAAATCTCCAGCGACTAAAAATTGTACCCAATAGTCCTATCCTAACCGAAATTTAACGCAGATTACGAATTTCATATCCTTTCGGCCGAAAAACTTGACCACAAATCACAATTTCGAAAATTCGAAATTATTGCCCTCTAAGAAAACACAATTTTCACCAGAAAAAAATCTCCAGCGACTAAAAATGTACCTAATAGTCCTATCCTAACCGAAATTTAACGCAGATTACGAATTTCATATCCTTTCGGCTGAAAAACTTGACCACAAATCACAATTTCGAAAATTCGAAATAATTGCTCTCTAAGAAAACAGAATTTTCACCAGAAAAAAATCTCCGGCGACTAAAAATTGTACCCAATAGTCCTATCCTAACCGAAATTTAACGCAGATTACGAATTTCATATCCTTTCGGCTGAAAAACTTGACCACAAATCACAATTTCGAAAATTCGAAATTATTGCCCTCTAAGAAAACACAATTTTCACCCGAAAAAAATCTCCAGCGACTAAAAATTGTACCCAATAGTCCTATCCTAACCGAAATTTAACGCAGATTACGAATTTCATATCCTTTCGGCCGAAAAACTTGACCACAAATCACAATTTCGAAAATTCGAAATTATTGCCCTCTAAGAAAACACAATTTTCACCAGAAAAAAATCTCCGGACACTAAAAATTGTACCCAATAAACCTATCCTAACCGAAATTTGACGCAGATTACGAATTTCATATCCTTTCGGCTGAAAAACTTGACCACAAATCACAATTTCGAAATTTCGAAATTATTGCCCTCTGTGAAAACTGAATTTTCACCAGAAAAAAATCTCCGGACACTAAAAATTGAACCCAATAAACCTATCCTAACCGAAATTTGACGCAGATTACGAATTTCATATCCTTTCGGCTGAAAAACTTGACCACAAATCACAATTTCGAAATTTCGAAATTATTGCCCTCTGTGAAAACTGAATTTTCACCAGAAAAAAATCTCCGGACACTAAAAATTGAACCCAATAAACCTATCCTAACCGAAATTTGACGCAGATTACGAATTTCATATCCTTTCGGCTGAAAAACTTGACCACAAATCACAATTTCGAAATTTCGAAATTATTGCCCTCTGTGAAAACTGAATTTTCACCAGAAAAAAATCTCCGGACACTAAAAATTGAACCCAATAAACCTATCCTAACCGAAATTTGACGCAGATTACGAATTTCATATCCTTTCGGCTGAAAAACTTGACCACAAATCACAATTTCGAAAATTCGAAATTATTGCCCTCTGTGAAAACTGAATTTTCACCAGAAAAAAATCTCCGGCGACTAAAAATTGTACCCAATAGTCCTATCCTAACCGAAATTTAACGCAGATTACGAATTTCATATCCTTTCGGCTGAAAAACTTGACCACAAATCACAATTTCGAAAATTCGAAATTATTGCCCTCTAAGAAAACACAATTTTCACCAGAAAAAAATCTCCAGCGACTAAAAATTGTACCCAATAGTCCTATCCTAACCGAAATTTAACGCAGATTACGAATTTCATATCCTTTCGGCCGAAAAACTTGACCACAAATCACAATTTCGAAAATTCGAAATTATTGCCCTCTAAGAAAACACAATTTTCACCAGAAAAAAATCTCCGGACACTAAAAATTGTACCCAATAAACCTATCCTAACCGAAATTTGACGCAGATTACGAATTTCATATCCTTTCGGCTGAAAAACTTGACCACAAATCACAATTTCGAAATTTCGAAATTATTGCCCTCTGTGAAAACTGAATTTTCACCAGAAAAAAATCTCCGGACACTAAAAATTGAACCCAATAAACCTATCCTAACCGAAATTTGACGCAGATTACGAATTTCATATCCTTTCGGCTGAAAAACTTGACCACAAATCACAATTTCGAAATTTCGAAATTATTGCCCTCTGTGAAAACTGAATTTTCACCAGAAAAAAATCTCCGGACACTAAAAATTGAACCCAATAAACCTATCCTAACCGAAATTTGACGCAGATTACGAATTTCATATCCTTTCGGCTGAAAAACTTGACCACAAATCACAATTTCGAAAATTCGAAATTATTGCCCTCTGTGAAAACTGAATTTTCACCAGAAAAAAATCTCCGGCGACTAAAAATTGTACCCAATAGTCCTATCCTAACCGAAATTTAACGCAGATTACGAATTTCATATCCTTTCGGCTGAAAAACTTGACCACAAATCACAATTTCGAAAATTCGAAATTATTGCCCTCTAAGAAAACACAATTTTCACCAGAAAAAAATCTCCAGCGACTAAAAATTGTACCCAATAGTCCTATCCTAACCGAAATTTAACGCAGATTACGAATTTCATATCCTTTCGGCTGAAAAACTTGATCACAAATCACAATTTCGAAATTTCGAAATTATTGCCCTCTGTGAAAACAGAATTTTCACCAGAAAAAAATCTCCGGACACTAAAAATTGAACCCAATAGTCCTATCCTAACCGAAATTTAACGCAGATTACGAATTTCATATCCTTTCGGCTGAAAAACTTGACCACAAATCACAATTTCGAAATTTCGAAATTATTGCCCTCTGTGAAAACAGAATTTTCACCAGAAAAAAATCTCCGGACACTAAAAATTGAACCCAATAGTCCTATCCTAACCGAAATTTAACGCAGATTACGAATTTCATATCCTTTCGGCTGAAAAACTTGACCACAAATCACAATTTCGAAAATTCGAAATTATTGCCCTCTGTGAAAACTGAATTTTCACCAGAAAAAAATCTCCAGCGACTAAAAATTGTACCCAATAGTCCTATCCTAACCGAAATTTAACGCAGATTACGAATTTCATATCCTTTCGGCCGAAAAACTTGACCACAAATCACAATTTCGAAAATTCGAAATTATTGCCCTCTAAGAAAACACAATTTTCACCAGAAAAAAATCTCCAGCGACTAAAAATTGTACCTAATAGTCCTATCCTAACCGAAATTTAACGCAGATTACGAATTTCATATCCTTTCGGCTGAAAAACTTGACCACAAATCACAATTTCGAAAATTCGAAATTATTGCCCTCTGTGAAAACTGAATTTTCACCAGAAAAAAATCTCCGGCGACTAAAAATTGTACCCAATAGTCCTATCCTAACCGAAATTTGACGCAGATTACGAATTTCATATCCTTTCGGCTGAAAAACTTGACCACAAATCACAATTTCGAAAATTCGAAATTATTGCCCTCTGTGAAAACTGAATTTTCACCAGAAAAAAATCTCCGGCGACTAAAAATTGTACCCAATAGTCCTATCCTAACCGAAATTTAACGCAGATTACGAATTTCATATCCTTTCGGCTGAAAAACTTGACCACAAATCACAATTTCGAAAATTCGAAATTATTGCCCTCTAAGAAAACACAATTTTCACCAGAAAAAAATCTCCAGCGACTAAAAATTGTACCCAATAGTCCTATCCTAACCGAAATTTAACGCAGATTACGAATTTCATATCCTTTCGGCTGAAAAACTTGACCACAAATCACAATTTCGAAATTTCGAAATTATTGCCCTCTGTGAAAACAGAATTTTCACCAGAAAAAAATCTCCGGACACTAAAAATTGAACCCAATAGTCCTATCCTAACCGAAATTTAACGCAGATTACGAATTTCATATCCTTTCGGCTGAAAAACTTGACCACAAATCACAATTTCGAAAATTCGAAATTATTGCCCTCTGTGAAAACTGAATTTTCACCAGAAAAAAATCTCCAGCGACTAAAAATTGTACCCAATAGTCCTATCCTAACCGAAATTTAACGCAGATTACGAATTTCATATCCTTTCGGCTGAAAAACTTGACCACAAATCACAATTTCGAAAATTCGAAATTATTGCCCTCTAAGAAAACACAATTTTCACCAGAAAAAAATCTCCAGCGACTAAAAATTGTACCCAATAGTCCTATCCTAACCGAAATTTAACGCAGATTACGAATTTCATATCCTTTCGGCTGAAAAACTTGACCACAAATCACAATTTCGAAATTTCGAAATTATTGCCCTCTGTGAAAACAGAATTTTCACCAGAAAAAAATCTCCGGACACTAAAAATTGAACCCAATAGTCCTATCCTAACCGAAATTTAACGCAGATTACGAATTTCATATCCTTTCGGCTGAAAAACTTGACCACAAATCACAATTTCGAAAATTCGAAATTATTGCCCTCTGTGAAAACTGAATTTTCACCAGAAAAAAATCTCCAGCGACTAAAAATTGTACCCAATAGTCCTATCCTAACCGAAATTTAACGCAGATTACGAATTTCATATCCTTTCGGCCGAAAAACTTGACCACAAATCACAATTTCGAAAATTCGAAATTATTGCCCTCTAAGAAAACACAATTTTCACCAGAAAAAAATCTCCAGCGACTAAAAATGTACCTAATAGTCCTATCCTAACCGAAATTTAACGCAGATTACGAATTTCATATCCTTTCGGCAGAAAAACTTGACCACAAATCACAATTTCGAAAATTCGAAATAATTGCTCTCTAAGAAAACAGAATTTTCACCAGAAAAAAATCTCCGGCGACTAAAAATTGTACCCAATAGTCCTATCCTAACCGAAATTTAACGCAGATTACGAATTTCATATCCTTTCGGCTGAAAAACTTGACCACAAATCACAATTTCGAAAATTCGAAATTATTGCCCTCTAAGAAAACACAATTTTCACCAGAAAAAAATCTCCAGCGACTAAAAATTGTACCCAATAGTCCTATCCTAACCGAAATTTAACGCAGATTACGAATTTCATATCCTTTCGGCCGAAAAACTTGACCACAAATCACAATTTCGAAAATTCGAAATTATTGCCCTCTAAGAAAACACAATTTTCACCAGAAAAAAATCTCCGGACACTAAAAATTGTACCCAATAAACCTATCCTAACCGAAATTTGACGCAGATTACGAATTTCATATCCTTTCGGCTGAAAAACTTGACCACAAATCACAATTTCGAAATTTCGAAATTATTGCCCTCTGTGAAAACTGAATTTTCACCAGAAAAAAATCTCCGGACACTAAAAATTGAACCCAATAAACCTATCCTAACCGAAATTTGACGCAGATTACGAATTTCATATCCTTTCGGCTGAAAAACTTGACCACAAATCACAATTTCGAAATTTCGAAATTATTGCCCTCTGTGAAAACTGAATTTTCACCAGAAAAAAATCTCCGGACACTAAAAATTGAACCCAATAAACCTATCCTAACCGAAATTTGACGCAGATTACGAATTTCATATCCTTTCGGCTGAAAAACTTGACCACAAATCACAATTTCGAAAATTCGAAATTATTGCCCTCTGTGAAAACTGAATTTTCACCAGAAAAAAATCTCCGGCGACTAAAAATTGTACCCAATAGTCCTATCCTAACCGAAATTTAACGCAGATTACGAATTTCATATCCTTTCGGCTGAAAAACTTGACCACAAATCACAATTTCGAAAATTCGAAATTATTGCCCTCTAAGAAAACACAATTTTCACCAGAAAAAAATCTCCAGCGACTAAAAATTGTACCCAATAGTCCTATCCTAACCGAAATTTAACGCAGATTACGAATTTCATATCCTTTCGGCTGAAAAACTTGATCACAAATCACAATTTCGAAATTTCGAAATTATTGCCCTCTGTGAAAACAGAATTTTCACCAGAAAAAAATCTCCGGACACTAAAAATTGAACCCAATAGTCCTATCCTAACCGAAATTTAACGCAGATTACGAATTTCATATCCTTTCGGCTGAAAAACTTGACCACAAATCACAATTTCGAAATTTCGAAATTATTGCCCTCTGTGAAAACAGAATTTTCACCAGAAAAAAATCTCCGGACACTAAAAATTGAACCCAATAGTCCTATCCTAACCGAAATTTAACGCAGATTACGAATTTCATATCCTTTCGGCTGAAAAACTTGACCACAAATCACAATTTCGAAAATTCGAAATTATTGCCCTCTGTGAAAACTGAATTTTCACCAGAAAAAAATCTCCAGCGACTAAAAATTGTACCCAATAGTCCTATCCTAACCGAAATTTAACGCAGATTACGAATTTCATATCCTTTCGGCCGAAAAACTTGACCACAAATCACAATTTCGAAAATTCGAAATTATTGCCCTCTAAGAAAACACAATTTTCACCAGAAAAAAATCTCCAGCGACTAAAAATTGTACCTAATAGTCCTATCCTAACCGAAATTTAACGCAGATTACGAATTTCATATCCTTTCGGCTGAAAAACTTGACCACAAATCACAATTTCGAAAATTCGAAATTATTGCCCTCTGTGAAAACTGAATTTTCACCAGAAAAAAATCTCCGGCGACTAAAAATTGTACCCAATAGTCCTATCCTAACCGAAATTTAACGCAGATTACGAATTTCATATCCTTTCGGCTGAAAAACTTGACCACAAATCACAATTTCGAAAATTCGAAATTATTGCCCTCTAAGAAAACACAATTTTCACCAGAAAAAAATCTCCAGCGACTAAAAATTGTACCCAATAGTCCTATCCTAACCGAAATTTAACGCAGATTACGAATTTCATATCCTTTCGGCTGAAAAACTTGACCACAAATCACAATTTCGAAATTTCGAAATTATTGCCCTCTGTGAAAACTAAATTTTCACCAGAAAAAAATCTCCGGACACTAAAAATTGAACCCAATAGTCCTATCCTAACCGAAATTTAACGCAGATTACGAATTTCATATCCTTTCGGCTGAAAAACTTGACCACAAATCACAATTTCGAAAATTCGAAATTATTGCCCTCTAAGAAAACACAATTTTCACCAGAAAAAAATCTCCAGCGACTAAAAATTGTACCTAATAGTCCTATCCTAACCGAAATTTAACGCAGATTACGAATTTCATATCCTTTCGGCTGAAAAACTTGACCACAAATCACAATTTCGAAAATTCGAAATTATTGCCCTCTGTGAAAACTGAATTTTCACCAGAAAAAAATCTCCGGCGACTAAAAATTGTACCCAATAGTCCTATCCTAACGGAAATTTAACGCAGATTACGAATTTCATATCCTTTCGGCTGAAAAACTTGACCACAAATCACAATTTCGAAAATTCGAAATTATTGCCCTCTAAGAAAACACAATTTTCACCAGAAAAAAATCTCCAGCGACTAAAAATTGTACCCAATAGTCCTATCCTAACCGAAATTTAACGCAGATTACGAATTTCATATCCTTTCGGCTGAAAAACTTGACCACAAATCACAATTTCGAAATTTCGAAATTATTGCCCTCTGTGAAAACTAAATTTTCACCAGAAAAAAATCTCCGGACACTAAAAATTGAACCCAATAGTCCTATCCTAACCGAAATTTAACGCAGATTACGAATTTCATATCCTTTCGGCTGAAAAACTTGACCACAAATCACAATTTCGAAAATTCGAAATTATTGCCCTCTAAGAAAACACAATTTTCACCAGAAAAAAATCTCCAGCGACTAAAAATTGTACCTAATAGTCCTATCCTAACCGAAATTTAACGCAGATTACGAATTTCATATCCTTTCGGCTGAAAAACTTGACCACAAATCACAATTTCGAAAATTCGAAATTATTGCCCTCTGTGAAAACTGAATTTTCACCAGAAAAAAATCTCCGGCGACTAAAAATTGTACCCAATAGTCCTATCCTAACGGAAATTTAACGCAGATTACGAATTTCATATCCTTTCGGCTGAAAAACTTGACCACAAATCACAATTTCGAAAATTCGAAATTATTGCCCTCTAAGAAAACACAATTTTCACCAGAAAAAAATCTCCAGCGACTAAAAATTGTACCCAATAGTCCTATCCTAACCGAAATTTAACGCAGATTACGAATTTCATATCCTTTCGGCCGAAAAACTTGACCACAAATCACAATTTCGAAAATTCGAAATTATTGCCCTCTGTGAAAACTAAGAAAACTGAATTTTCACCAGAAAAAAATCTCCGGCGACTAAAAATTGTACCCAATAGTCCTATCCTAACCGAAATTTAACGCAGATTACGAATTTCATATCCTTTCGGCTGAAGAACTTGACCACAAATCACAATTTCGAAAATTCGAAATTATTGCCCTCTAAGAAAACACAATTTTCACCAGAAAAAAATCTCCAGCGACTAAAAATTGTACCCAATAGTCCTATCCTAACCGAAATTTAACGCAGATTACGAATTTCATATCCTTTCGGCCGAAAAACTTGACCACAAATCACAATTTCGAAAATTCGAAATTATTGCCCTCTAAGAAAACACAATTTTCACCAGAAAAAAATCTCCAGCGACTAAAAATTGTACCCAATAGTCCTATCCTAACCGAAATTTAACGCAGATTACGAATTTCATATCCTTTCGGCTGAAAAACTTGACCACAAATCACAATTTCGAAATTTCGAAATTATTGCCCTCTGTGAAAACTGAATTTTCACCAGAAAAAAATCTCCGGACACTAAAAATTGAACCCAATAGTCCTATCCTAACCGAAATTTAACGCAGATTACGAATTTCATATCCTTTCGGCTGAAAAACTTGACCACAAATCACAATTTCGAAAATTCGAAATTATTGCCCTCTGTGAAAACTGAATTTTCACCAGAAAAAAATCTCCGGCGACTAAAAATTGTACCCAATAGTCCTATCCTAACCGAAATTTAACGCAGATTACGAATTTCATATCCTTTCGGCTGAAAAACTTGACCACAAATCACAATTTCGAAAATTCGAAATTATTGCTCTCTAAGAAAACTGAATTTTCACCAGAAAAAAATCTCCGGCGACTAAAAATTGTACCCAATAGTCCTATCCTAACCGAAATTTAACGCAGATTACGAATTTCATATCCTTTCGGCTGAAAAACTTGACCACAAATCACAATTTCGAAAATTCGAAATTATTGCCCTCTAAGAAAACACAATTTTCACCAGAAAAAAATCTCCAGCGACTAAAAATTGTACCCAATAGTCCTATCCTAACCGAAATTTAACGCAGATTACGAATTTCATATCCTTTCGGCTGAAAAACTTGACCACAAATCACAATTTCGAAATTTCGAAATTATTGCCCTCTGTGAAAACAGAATTTTCACCAGAAAAAAATCTCCGGACACTAAAAATTGAACCCAATAGTCCTATCCTAACCGAAATTTAACGCAGATTACGAATTTCATATCCTTTCGGCTGAAAAACTTGACCACAAATCACAATTTCGAAAATTCGAAATTATTGCCCTCTGTGAAAACTGAATTTTCACCAGAAAAAAATCTCCAGCGACTAAAAATTGTGCCCAATAGTCCTATCCTAACCGAAATTTAACGCAGATTACGAATTTCATATCCTTTCGGCCGAAAAACTTGACCACAAATCACAATTTCGAAAATTCGAAATTATTGCTCTCTAAGAAAACTGAATTTTCACCAGAAAAAAATCTCCGGCGACTAAAAATTGTACCCAATAGTCCTATCCTAACCGAAATTTAACGCAGATTACGAATTTCATATCCTTTCGGCTGAAAAACTTGACCACAAATCACAATTTCGAAATTTCGAAATTATTGCCCTCTGTGAAAACTAAATTTTCACCAGAAAAAAATCTCCGGACACTAAAAATTGAACCCAATAGTCCTATCCTAACCGAAATTTAACGCAGATTACGAATTTCATATCCTTTCGGCTGAAAAACTTGACCACAAATCACAATTTCGAAAATTCGAAATTATTGCCCTCTGTGAAAACTGAATTTTCACCAGAAAAAAATCTCCAGCGACTAAAAATTGTACCCAATAGTCCTATCCTAACCGAAATTTAACGCAGATTACGAATTTCATATCCTTTCGGCCGAAAAACTTGACCACAAATCACAATTTCGAAAATTCGAAATTATTGCCCTCTAAGAAAACACAATTTTCACCAGAAAAAAATCTCCAGCGACTAAAAATTGTACCTAATAGTCCTATCCTAACCGAAATTTAACGCAGATTACGAATTTCATATCCTTTCGGCTGAAAAACTTGACCACAAATCACAATTTCGAAAATTCGAAATAATTGCTCTCTAAGAAAACAGAATTTTCACCAGAAAAAAATCTCCGGCGACTAAAAATTGTACCCAATAGTCCTATCCTAACCGAAATTTAACGCAGATTACGAATTTCATATCCTTTCGGCTGAAAAACTTGACCACAAATCACAATTTCGAAAATTCGAAATTATTGCCCTCTAAGAAAACTGTTAGAGTGTGTAGTATAGACAGCCGTGTCCGTCCGCGGCTAGCAGCGCGTTCCCTTCTCTTACCGTTCAGCAGTACTCGCTGCTCTCGCGTACGCTCGTACGTCAGTCGTATTCGTGCACGCTATCGTGCATGTTCACGCGCTGCCTCTGTAGATTCCCGATCATCTCGGGTTAACCCTTTCTATTGTTCCCTAGTGGGGAATGATCACGAGATGGGCTCAAGCCCTCTAACATGGTAGCAGACCGATTTGGTGAGGTCTACCAGCTTTAAATTTGAGTTAATCACATAATACGTGAACTCAATAATTCAATACTAAAATCATACGATTGGCGGGGAGCTATCGAATATCTTCGCTCCCATATTATTTTAAAAACATTGGAAAAAATCTGCTTTCGCAGATAAGTACATTGTTTTCCGACTCATGTACAATGAGTTCCTACCAATCCACGAATTTGGCATGTTTGCTAACGTGAAGGAATATTTAATAGCGCTAAATGATCATTTCTTTCAACTTCGTCTTCTAATAAAAGACTAAAATTAATCGGGCATGATAACGCATCCGACTACATTGCATTTCGCCGAATACTATCATGGTGAATATGGTACCTGCGGTTTATGCCTTTATTCCGTATCTATCACGGAAATGTGAAATTCGAATAGAGTATTTCTCTTCGGACGTATGATTTTCGTCTTTTTCTCTAAAGAGGTCGGTTCTCCTAGCCTACTTCACCGGTGGCCACCAATTTCGGAGAGGCTATGTGAGAAACGAACTCAAGAGACTGCATGCAAGGTGTAATTAATATTTTATTCACCTACTTAACTAGCTAGTTTTCTTCGAAGTGCACCATTTTCCGTTTTACAAAGTCTCCTATGTCAGTCACTTTGAAGTTTTTCCGGAAACCAAAAGTCCAATCAATCTCCCCAGACCGGTCATTGCCGTGGGTTCGATGCCTCTCAACGAATGCTCAGCCACGATGAGGAACATCACTTAGAAGGAAATGGCAAAGATTTACTTCAACCAGCGAAAAGGAGACTCGCGTTAGCTCGGCTCTTCGTATAGCGGTATTGTTCTTGGACTTCTTCAATATCTCCATTGTGACGAGCGGTTGAAATCCTCTAAGTTGGTGAGTCCGATCTAAAACTTTATTACCGTCGACGTGAATTATGTTGGAAGTGTGCGATCCAACTTTCGGTTGTGCTTATTTATTTAAGAACCGAATAAATAATCGATATTCGATTTCTCGTGGAAACAAACAAGGCGGGGAGTAACCTTGATACCACGAATATGCCATTTTTATCTGCTTTCGAACGTTTTCGAATGAACTTTATTACGGACAAATTATTTCCGATTAGTAATTGATGAGACGAAAGATCGTCATATTTGAAATCGAACAACCCGATTTTACGCGGGCTTCGAAAATATTCTATTTCATCATATTGCATCGTTCGAAGGCAGTGCCGAATACATCGGCGTGGTCGGTGGTAGATCGCACGTGTTACTTTTTCATATTTTTGTTGGTCCATATTGCGTCGTCAACCTGCTTAAAATACTACTCTAGAGCATTCGTCATGCAATCAGCTAAACTGCTGAAGACAAGAATTTCGGCGACTTCCTGTCAGCCACTGTGTTTCTTATCACTTTTTAATAATGGAAAAGTATTGACGCGACCAACCATATCTACCCCGCACCTATTCTCTGCTCTGCCCTCAAATCTGCGGCATACATCATACTCCTCGATATCAGCGGAATTCTGCGTAAAAACAAAAAGCCAGCGAAGCTCGATGGTGTTCGATTATATTCTTTTGTCAAGCCTCATAAAACCTAAAAATTTTATCACCTAGCAGCTGCTGACATTCGCTACTATTTCTCCGAATTCTTACCCACGGAAATCACGAGCTCCACCACGTGTCGAAGACATTACGTCATCTTTTCTGTGCCTTCCCGAGTTGAGTATTTTACTCTTCAACTGGCTTCATCGCTTTGTGAATGGCCTTCGTATGTTTCACCAGTAACCTAAATATCGTGACGCATCTTAAATCCGAACGACTTATTCAATATTGTCGTAACTTTTGCGAATTCATTCCTCGCCTCTTTTGCGATTTGTTTTTCTCATTAGAGATAACGCCTTACGGGCGTTTGTTATTTTTGAGTGCGTCTTTACGTACTTGTACTTTACCTCGTGAAAACTCGTCCTCTTTTCGTCCAAAGTGCTATAATTGATAGTGCTGCATTATCATATTTTACCACTCAGACGAACATCAATATTTTCGGTTCGTCTTTATCACTTCATTTTGCTATCTTTGTGTGTGTGTGTGCCCGCTTTCTCAGTGGCATTTCTCTGTTTGTCGCACCTAATATGCGTATTGCTCTTGCAATTTCATCCGTTCATCACTTCCCTATAATTTCTCCTTTCTAGTCATCAGTGATTACCCTTTATTTTCATCTGCAATTATCCTTATTGAAAATATCATTGGAAAAACGACCCACTATCGATTAAAAATGTTATCAATTCGCTTGAACGTATTCCCGCTCCCTTACTTTCTTCTCATTCTTATCGTCCTTATTTATTTATACATTGCATTTATCGTAATGTATTGCGTCTCAACATCGACACGGAGCTTATAAATGGATTCTTGTCTTCTCAATTGTCTCTTGTCTCCCAGTGAGTGCCCCACTCTCTTTTTAGAGTATATGAAGTCGAAAATTTACTTTCGATGGTGATATCGATAATATTATGTAATATAATTCGCAGAAAAATGAATGACCCTTCAAAATTTAATGATTCCGCAGAGGAGGACAGTATTTTAAATTATACCGATTCTTAAAGTTTTAAAGAGCAGATTTCATCGCCTACTGAGGTTAATGCACCTAGCGCTTTGCGCAAAGACACAACAAAGCCTGAAAGTAATCCTGTTCATCAACCTAAAGTGCAATGTCACCAGGAAAACTCTCACGCCTCTGCTGAAAAGAAACGTAATTCATCACCAGTCTCATGGTCCGTCACGGGAGAAACCTTCTTGTCAGGAGGCACCTCCCAGCAAAAATAAGCAGCACGGAGATGTAGTTACGAGTTCTAGGGCGAAAGCTCATAAAAATGCTCCGCATTTCGAAAGTGTAAATTTGATTAAACCTCACAGTAAAAAGTTATAATCAATTTGAAAGTAAAAAATACCTCCTTGTCTTCTTTCTCTCACGTTCCCACATCTACATCTCAATTTAATATGAACGCTTTTTCTTCCCCAGCTCCTAATTGGTCTGAGGAACAGAATCCTCCTCAGTAGACTGAGGCACGGGTATGGTAGGTGTTTCAAGAGTTGGTGAGTCCTTTATTTCATCATTTTCATGTCTTACTCGAGAGAGTGAAACAAATTTTAAAGAGGCAAGAGACTCCTCGATTTTCGACAGCAATTCAGGCTTTATAAACTTTGTCTGATGGCATGCCTTTGAAGCTGCCACCATCGATACCAACTTACTCACCACCTCCCCCCGTTAATAAAGCGCCGATACAACCCAAAACCCGTGGTTCTTCGTTATTTGAACGACTTTGTAATTTACAAGAAAATCATGAGACTCTTCCTGCAAAATTTCAACTAATTCTCTTCCACCGCCCAAGAATGGGCAAGCTCAAGTTGAGCCGATGAATACGTCATCTCCGGCATTTTTTTTTGCCATCAAGTAATCAGGCATCGTCAAATGCTGCACCGCAGCCAATTACCATCTGTGAGTTTAATAATAGTTTACTTACTTTAAAATTTTCTCAACTGGCCGCTAATGTTGTTTTGGGTAAAGGGGTAAGTTTTGAGACTTGGAAACAATATTTGTATTACACCCTGCAGGCTTCAGGGCTTTTACATGTAATTGACCCACAAAATCATCCACCCCCCACGAACGATAATACGATTCTCGCACTCCATAAAATTAGATTTCACGAAATAATTGCTCAACGGCTTCCGGTGAGTGATTTAAATAAAATATCTCATATAATCGATCCAATCGAAGTTATGCAGACTCTAGAGAGTCAAAAACGCCCCGGATATTCCGGGAAAGGAGATGCTAAGCTCAGAGAGCTTATGACAATGAAATATCTTTCCCTTAAGGTCAATCCCCAGTCGTATGTTACGACATTTGAAAAGAAAGTCGCCGAAATTCGCGACAGTACATTTAACATTTCTGACGAAATTGTCTCGAGTCGATTCCAAGAGTCTGTTATGCAGATTATCCCCGAAATTGTCCAATACGCCCATCAATATAAACTGATTTATAATAATTCACAAAAAGTTCCTCATTCTCATGTTTGAGAATTGTTTATTTCAATGGCTCACGCCAAGGGCCGCAATTTAGAAAGAAAACCTTATCAATCCTTTATACCGCAAGGACCAAAAAGGGGGTTTAATTCGAGAGATTCGAAACCCACATTTAATAAAAATATCAATAATGGTAATAGACCACATAATCGGCCACAAAACAATACAAATAACTGTTCTTCTTGGTGCACAATCGTCGCACCTAGTACTCACGAAAGAGATGGGCACGAGGTGGGTACTATAATCGCTATGATCGAAGACGTAATGATAATAACTTTAATGATTCTTCTAATTAATACTCGTCATTCTTCCTTTCTTTCTCGAAGGAATAACCATCCTCCTCCTAAATCTAAAGATCGAATAAAAGTAATTCCGAAGATCGGAAAGCTTCAACTGATAATAATGACGGTAAAACGTTTTCAGCTTATCCTATGAAGTTCATCGCATATGGGTCACTCCGCAAATGCGGAAGCCGTCATAAAAGTGCACTCAAATCTGACTATTCGTCTGGTAAAAATTATATTACTGCTCGTGCATGTTCAGGGTCAGGCTGCAATAAAATTGTGTTTCCATCAGGCGATCATTTACACTTGATTAAAGCTTTCGACGCTCCTTATAACATAGCAGTTGCAAATCCTAATGAGGATGTCTGCCTACCTATTTATTAAGTCGATAACTTGAATATTCTCCCGAAATGTGTTACAATTTTAAATCTGGGTGAATTCAATATTTATGACAATATTCAAGAAAATCTTTCGATTCGTCCTTTTGTAGATCAAGGATACCCAGTAATTTATTTCAAGCACTCAGTGCACGTCGTCCATAAAGACTCTTTGTCTCCGACGTCTATTCGCTCTATTTTACTTGTGTTCCCTGCCTTGTGGTTTTTCAACCTACGAGTTCCAATAGAGTTGGACTCGCAAGCAGTCGCTTCTGTAGCGAGGAAAAACGGATTTTTTTCAGAGTTTACCAATGATTTTACGACTCAGTCCAAACTAAAAGAATATCTGACTTCCATTCCTCATTGTTCATTAGATGATCTTAACAAATTAGAGGAACAGGAAATCCGGTCTATTAAGTGGCCAACTTGCCCGTCTGTGGCATTATCGGTTGGGACATCCTAGCGTACCAGTTATGCGCAAGCTTGTGCAGACGCTGCCTGAACTTTAAGGCATTACCATCTCAGACTCAATCCAAGATTGTCATTTGAGATTGTCACCCTTGTAAACTGGCCAAAGCTAAAAGCTCTTACTTACCAAAGTTCGCACTCGAGCACCACAACCGCTCGCACCTATACATACCGATGTGCTAGAGCCGGTCTTACCACCGGCGTACCCTTCTAGAGACGAATGTATCTACGCAATTGTAGACAATTTTTCCAGATATGGATATGATTTTCCCCATAATAACTCAAAATGAGGTGCGTGTCGGACTCGAAAGTTTCTTTGAGGAGATGGATCAAATGGTTCCCTATTACTGTACTACAAAGTCCATTAGACTGGGCCATGGAACGCCGTACCGTACGGCGCTCTCGTATACAATGTTTTACCACAAAAAGCGGTGAATAATTAAATGCCTTGCACGGTTCTTTTCAAACGAATGCCTTCACTTAAAACTCTCCGAAGATTCGGATGTGTTGCTCATGAAACTCTGCCCAAGAAAGTAGGTAAATATACAGATAGAGCTAAACGAAAGTTTTTCACCGGTTTATCAACCAATGGTGCTTAATTGTTAGATCCTGATACAGGATCAATTCAGAACGTTTCAAATGTTACTTTCACAGAATCTCAAGTCTCCGGCCATCATTATGGCCCTTTTTGCATAGACTCCTTTCCGCGACCCTATAAAACTTGGACGACCTATTTCAGCAGCAGATGCTGATGTCGAATTTGAACACGACGAATCGTTTCGTCCTCCTCCAATAAAAAAGAGGAAAATTAGGTCAGTAGAAACTGAACATCAATATTATACTCCGGCAACCCATAAAAGAGCTCCTCTAAAAATGCAACTCAATTTATTCGATGATCTTTATGATTATCTTAGTACTAAAGTTAGTGCACTGTACCCTCCCTCTGTTGCCCAGTTCACAATCTGGACTACTTATCCAGCTACACCCAATTTACCTCGGCTCCAATGTGTTGGAGATCATTATCAACCCATGCGCGTCTGATGATTCACAGCCTTTAGCGCAAGACTCTCGTCCGTTTACCACTCTACTTGCACGCCATTATATCAACAAATCAGTTGATTCCCATGTTCAGGGAGATTCGTCTGAGTACCCCTCAGACACTCTTTCATCTTCTTTTGATGATACCTCACTGACGTATGAACGCTTTTATGCGCGTTTATCACGCTCCCGGGAAGCTATTCATTCTCCACAATCTGTCCAGTGGAAAGATGCAAATCATGAAGAGTTCAAGGCGATGGCGCAAAATCACACATGGGTCCCTCTTACTCGAGACTCTCTTCCTCGAAGAACTAAAACAATTGATTCTACATGGATTTTTCGTCTCAAGGAAGACCTAGAGGGTAATTCCAAGTTCCGAGCTCGCCTTGTCGCTCGTGGCTTTAAAGACCCCAATCCCTATGATATTATGGAAACATATGCTCCTGTCGCTGATATCAGCGATATACTTGCCGTTCTTTCCATCACCGTGAAACATGGCTATTATATTCAGCAATTATGTCAAAGTCGTTTTTCTTCCTGGTATCTTGGATAAACCAGTATATATGTTCTTTCCGCAAGGATATGAAGTAGACAATTTAAACCCTAAAGTACATGTTCTGAAATTATTCCGCTCACCATATGGATTAAAAGTTAGTCCAAAAAGATGGTACGAAAGATTTTGTGCAACTCTCCAGCAAATGGGCTTTAGGCCTTATGTATCCAAGCCGTACATTTTTAAGTGGAAATCCACGAAAAATGGAGTATCCTCAGTCGTCATTCTCGTTCTTTATGTTGACGATATCCTCCTTGTCGGTACTAATCAAAGAAAATGCGAGAAGTTATTCAACAATTAACTACAAAGTTCAAAATTCCTGATCTCGGTACTCCGAACAAGTTTCTCGGAATAGAGATTGCTTATAATATGATCGAACGTCCTCTCTTCTTCTCTCAGCCGAAGTACCTATACCCTCAAATTACTTGAGAATTTCGGCCGTTCTCTCTCTGATCCATCGAAATCGACACCTCTATTATGACCATTGAAGCCTCGAAGAAATGAGAGTCCAATCCTGACGAATTTATTCCTCTACCACCTGTTCACAATACAGGGAAGCTATCGGTTCATTCATCTTCTTGATGAATTGTACACGCCCCGATATTGCCTTTGCAGTCAATGCGGCTGCTTGGGCGCAAACGAACCCGACAGTGTCGGATTGGCAAGCCTTCGTCCATCGAATTCTTTTTTACTTCGGAGGTATCCTTACGCCAAGGTCTCCTGTATACAGGATCTTCCAGCCTACTTAAATGTTCCCCAAATGCTTCGTTAGATACGAACTGCCCGGTCACCTTCAGGATACACTCCTCCTGCTTATGATGACCTAATTTCACGGAGAACAAAGAAGCAAACTCACGTTGATCTCTCTTCAGCCGCAGCTGAGTACGTCGCCGCCTCTTTGGCGTGCCGACAAGTGGTCTCACTCAAAGCTCTCTTTGAGTTCTTAAGTTATGACGTACCTACTCCAATTATTTATGTGGTTCACACATCCCCCATCCACCTAGCCAGTCTCTCAAAAAGAAGTCCTTGAAGAACATAGTTCATCTCTGTTCCCACCATATCAGCGTGGAAGTACACAACAATACTATTGTTTTCCTATGAGTGCCTTTGGTCGCTAATTTAGCCGATGTGTTTACAAAAGCATTACCCGAAGCCGGGTTCACTCACTTCCGTGATCAGTTGATTTCTGATCTTTCCCATCACTCATTATTGTCCTTGTATTTCTGATTTCAGAAGAGGACTCAAGCTGTATTGCTTGTTCGGCAGTCAAGTCGAAATGTTATTCGTTTCCTTTTTCTTTTCTTTCTCGGCTTGCTCATATTATACACATTGATTTTTTGCAATGTTATTTGGATTTAATTGTTTGTGCTGACTATTCTATTTTATCAAGTTTTTGTCAAGTGTTGACTTACATTTTCTTATTAATTCCGTCTCCTTCTACAGGATCTTTCTTTACTCGCTTATGCTCGGTGATTATTTTTGCAGTACACCGATTTCCCTTTTTATGGGACTTTTCTTTATTGGTCGACGTTGTCGCTTTTCCTTTCCTTTCATTTGGAATTAATTGTAAACTACCCCTGGCTTTGTTCCTTGCATTTCATGCCTCTTCCTTTCAGTGTAATTGTTTCTCCTCTTTCAGTCCACTCGGAGTTTAAGCTTTTTGCTCTACAGAATGAGCCTCGGATCAGTTCCGACATTTGGCACTCCGTTTTCCCTTGAGGTCCTGGTTTCACCAGGATATGTTCTTTCCCAGGCCGCTCAACCTCCTCTCCGTTCCGTAACCGTTGCTGTTTGGGTCCGGCCACGCCTGGCGGGGAGTGTTAGAGTGTGTAGTATAGACAGCCGTGTCCGTCCGCGGCTAGCAGCGCGTTCCCTTCTCTTACCGTTCAGCAGTACTCGCTGCTCTCGCGTACGCTCGTACGTCAGTCGTATTCGTGCACGCTATCGTGCATGTTCACGCGCTGCCTCTGTAGATTCCCGATCATCTCGGGTTAACCCTTTCTATTGTTCCCTAGTGGGGAATGATCACGAGATGGGCTCAAGCCCTCTAACAAAAACACAATTTTCACCAGAAAAAAATCTCCAGCGACTAAAAATTGTACCCAATAGTCCTATCCTAACCGAAATTTAACGCAGATTACGAATTTCATATCCTTTCGGCTGAAAAACTTGACCACAAATCACAATTTCGAAATTTCGAAATTATTGCCCTCTGTGAAAACTGAATTTTCACCAGAAAAAAATCTCCGGACACTAAAAATTGAACCAAATAGTCCTATCCTAACCGAAATTTAACGCAGATTACGAATTTCATATCCTTTCGGCTGAAAAACTTGACCACAAATCACAATTTCGAAAATTCGAAATTATTGCCCTCTGTGAAAACTGAATTTTCACCAGAAAAAAATCTCCAGCGACTAAAAATTGTACCCAATAGTCCTATCCTAACCGAAATTTAACGCAGATTACGAATTTCATATCCTTTCGGCTGAAAAACTTGACCACAAATCACAATTTCGAAAATTCGAAATAATTGCTCTCTAAGAAAACAGAATTTTCACCAGAAAAAAATCTCCGGCGACTAAAAATTGTACCCAATAGTCCTATCCTAACCGAAATTTAACGCAGATTACGAATTTCATATCCTTTCGGCTGAAAAACTTGACCACAAATCACAATTTCGAAAATTCGAAATTATTGCCCTCTAAGAAAACACAATTTTCACCAGAAAAAAATCTCCAGAGACTAAAAATTGTACCCAATAGTCCTATCCTAACCGAAATTTAACGCAGATTACGAATTTCATATCCTTTCGGCTGAAAAACTTGACCACAAATCACAATTTCGAAATTTCGAAATTATTGCCCTCTGTGAAAACTGAATTTTCACCAGAAAAAAATCTCCGGACACTAAAAATTGAACCAAATAGTCCTATCCTAACCGAAATTTAACGCAGATTACGAATTTCATATCCTTTCGGCTGAAAAACTTGACCACAAATCACAATTTCGAAAATTCGAAATTATTGCCCTCTGTGAAAACTGAATTTTCACCAGAAAAAAATCTCCAGCGACTAAAAATTGTACCCAATAGTCCTATCCTAACCGAAATTTAACGCAGATTACGAATTTCATATCCTTTCGGCTGAAAAACTTGACCACAAATCACAATTTCGAAAATTCGAAATAATTGCTCTCTAAGAAAACAGAATTTTCACCAGAAAAAAATCTCCGGCGACTAAAAATTGTACCCAATAGTCCTATCCTAACCGAAATTTAACGCAGATTACGAATTTCATATCCTTTCGGCTGAAAAACTTGACCACAAATCACAATTTCGAAAATTCGAAATTATTGCCCTCTAAGAAAACACAATTTTCACCAGAAAAAAATCTCCAGAGACTAAAAATTGTACCCAATAGTCCTATCCTAACCGAAATTTAACGCAGATTACGAATTTCATATCCTTTCGGCTGAAAAACTTGACCACAAATCACAATTTCGAAATTTCGAAATTATTGCCCTCTGTGAAAACTGAATTTTCACCAGAAAAAAATCTCCGGACACTAAAAATTGAACCAAATAGTCCTATCCTAACCGAAATTTAACGCAGATTACGAATTTCATATCCTTTCGGCTGAAAAACTTGACCACAAATCACAATTTCGAAAATTCGAAATTATTGCCCTCTGTGAAAACTGAATTTTCACCAGAAAAAAATCTCCAGCGACTAAAAATTGTACCCAATAGTCCTATCCTAACCGAAATTTAACGCAGATTACGAATTTCATATCCTTTCGGCTGAAAAACTTGACCACAAATCACAATTTCGAAAATTCGAAATAATTGCTCTCTAAGAAAACAGAATTTTCACCAGAAAAAAATCTCCGGCGACTAAAAATTGTACCCAATAGTCCTATCCTAACCGAAATTTAACGCAGATTACGAATTTCATATCCTTTCGGCTGAAAAACTTGACCACAAATCACAATTTCGAAAATTCGAAATTATTGCCCTCTAAGAAAACACAATTTTCACCAGAAAAAAATCTCCAGCGACTAAAAATTGTACCCAATAGTCCTATCCTAACCGAAATTTAACGCAGATTACGAATTTCATATCCTTTCGGCCGAAAAACTTGACCACAAATCACAATTTCGAAAATTCGAAATTATTGCCCTCTAAGAAAACACAATTTTCACCAGAAAAAAATCTCCAGAGACTAAAAATTGTACCCAATAGTCCTATCCTAACCGAAATTTAACGCAGATTACGAATTTCATATCCTTTCGGCTGAAAAACTTGACCACAAATCACAATTTCGAAATTTCGAAATTATTGCCCTCTGTGAAAACTGAATTTTCACCAGAAAAAAATCTCCGGACACTAAAAATTGAACCAAATAGTCCTATCCTAACCGAAATTTAACGCAGATTACGAATTTCATATCCTTTCGGCTGAAAAACTTGACCACAAATCACAATTTCGAAAATTCGAAATTATTGCCCTCTGTGAAAACTGAATTTTCACCAGAAAAAAATCTCCAGCGACTAAAAATTGTACCCAATAGTCCTATCCTAACCGAAATTTAACGCAGATTACGAATTTCATATCCTTTCGGCTGAAAAACTTGACCACAAATCACAATTTCGAAAATTCGAAATAATTGCTCTCTAAGAAAACAGAATTTTCACCAGAAAAAAATCTCCGGCGACTAAAAATTGTACCCAATAGTCCTATCCTAACCGAAATTTAACGCAGATTACGAATTTCATATCCTTTCGGCTGAAAAACTTGACCACAAATCACAATTTCGAAAATTCGAAATTATTGCCCTCTAAGAAAACACAATTTTCACCAGAAAAAAATCTCCAGAGACTAAAAATTGTACCCAATAGTCCTATCCTAACCGAAATTTAACGCAGATTACGAATTTCATATCCTTTCGGCTGAAAAACTTGACCACAAATCACAATTTCGAAATTTCGAAATTATTGCCCTCTGTGAAAACTGAATTTTCACCAGAAAAAAATCTCCGGACACTAAAAATTGAACCAAATAGTCCTATCCTAACCGAAATTTAACGCAGATTACGAATTTCATATCCTTTCGGCTGAAAAACTTGACCACAAATCACAATTTCGAAAATTCGAAATTATTGCCCTCTGTGAAAACTGAATTTTCACCAGAAAAAAATCTCCAGCGACTAAAAATTGTACCCAATAGTCCTATCCTAACCGAAATTTAACGCAGATTACGAATTTCATATCCTTTCGGCTGAAAAACTTGACCACAAATCACAATTTCGAAAATTCGAAATAATTGCTCTCTAAGAAAACAGAATTTTCACCAGAAAAAAATCTCCGGCGACTAAAAATTGTACCCAATAGTCCTATCCTAACCGAAATTTAACGCAGATTACGAATTTCATATCCTTTCGGCTGAAAAACTTGACCACAAATCACAATTTCGAAAATTCGAAATTATTGCCCTCTAAGAAAACACAATTTTCACCAGAAAAAAATCTCCAGCGACTAAAAATTGTACCCAATAGTCCTATCCTAACCGAAATTTAACGCAGATTACGAATTTCATATCCTTTCGGCCGAAAAACTTGACCACAAATCACAATTTCGAAAATTCGAAATTATTGCCCTCTAAGAAAACACAATTTTCACCAGAAAAAAATCTCCAGAGACTAAAAATTGTACCCAATAGTCCTATCCTAACCGAAATTTAACGCAGATTACGAATTTCATATCCTTTCGGCTGAAAAACTTGACCACAAATCACAATTTCGAAATTTCGAAATTATTGCCCTCTGTGAAAACTGAATTTTCACCAGAAAAAAATCTCCGGACACTAAAAATTGAACCAAATAGTCCTATCCTAACCGAAATTTAACGCAGATTACGAATTTCATATCCTTTCGGCTGAAAAACTTGACCACAAATCACAATTTCGAAAATTCGAAATTATTGCCCTCTGTGAAAACTGAATTTTCACCAGAAAAAAATCTCCGGCGACTAAAAATTGTACCCAATAGTCCTATCCTAACCGAAATTTAACGCAGATTACGAATTTCATATCCTTTCGGCTGAAAAACTTGACCACAAATCACAATTTCGAAAATTCGAAATTATTGCCCTCTAAGAAAACACAATTTTCACCAGAAAAAAATCTCCAGCGACTAAAAATTGTACCCAATAGTCCTATCCTAACCGAAATTTAACGCAGATTACGAATTTCATATCCTTTCGGCCGAAAAACTTGACCACAAATCACAATTTCGAAAATTCGAAATTATTGCCCTCTAAGAAAACACAATTTTCACCAGAAAAAAATCTCCAGAGACTAAAAATTGTACCCAATAGTCCTATCCTAACCGAAATTTAACGCAGATTACGAATTTCATATCCTTTCGGCTGAAAAACTTGACCACAAATCACAATTTCGAAATTTCGAAATTATTGCCCTCTGTGAAAACTGAATTTTCACCAGAAAAAAATCTCCGGACACTAAAAATTGAACCAAATAGTCCTATCCTAACCGAAATTTAACGCAGATTACGAATTTCATATCCTTTCGGCTGAAAAACTTGACCACAAATCACAATTTCGAAAATTCGAAATTATTGCCCTCTGTGAAAACTGAATTTTCACCAGAAAAAAATCTCCGGCGACTAAAAATTGTACCCAATAGTCCTATCCTAACCGAAATTTAACGCAGATTACGAATTTCATATCCTTTCGGCTGAAAAACTTGACCACAAATCACAATTTCGAAATTTCGAAATTATTGCCCTCTGTGAAAACTGAATTTTCACCAGAAAAAAATCTCCGGACACTAAAAATTGAACCAAATAGTCCTATCCTAACCGAAATTTAACGCAGATTACGAATTTCATATCCTTTCGGCTGAAAAACTTGACCACAAATCACAATTTCGAAAATTCGAAATTATTGCCCTCTGTGAAAACTGAATTTTCACCAGAAAAAAATCTCCAGCGACTAAAAATTGTACCCAATAGTCCTATCCTAACCGAAATTTAACGCAGATTACGAATTTCATATCCTTTCGGCTGAAAAACTTGACCACAAATCACAATTTCGAAAATTCGAAATAATTGCTCTCTAAGAAAACAGAATTTTCACCAGAAAAAAATCTCCGGCGACTAAAAATTGTACCCAATAGTCCTATCCTAACCGAAATTTAACGCAGATTACGAAT
The DNA here is from genome assembly GCA_035079385.1 of Aspidiotus rigidus. NCBI lineage: Eukaryota > Metazoa > Arthropoda > Insecta > Hemiptera > Diaspididae > Aspidiotus > Aspidiotus rigidus. Next base: position 2,812,980 of record JAVHKY010000046.1, on the reverse strand, counting down.
TTCATATCCTTTCGGCTGAAAAACTTGACCACAAATCACAATTTCGAAAATTCGAAATTATTGCCCTCTAAGAAAACACAATTTTCACCAGAAAAAAATCTCCAGCGACTAAAAATTGTACCCAATAGTCCTATCCTAACCGAAATTTAACGCAGATTACGAATTTCATATCCTTTCGGCCGAAAAACTTGACCACAAATCACAATTTCGAAAATTCGAAATTATTGCCCTCTAAGAAAACACAATTTTCACCAGAAAAAAATCTCCAGAGACTAAAAATTGTACCCAATAGTCCTATCCTAACCGAAATTTAACGCAGATTACGAATTTCATATCCTTTCGGCTGAAAAACTTGACCACAAATCACAATTTCGAAATTTCGAAATTATTGCCCTCTGTGAAAACTGAATTTTCACCAGAAAAAAATCTCCGGACACTAAAAATTGAACCAAATAGTCCTATCCTAACCGAAATTTAACGCAGATTACGAATTTCATATCCTTTCGGCTGAAAAACTTGACCACAAATCACAATTTCGAAAATTCGAAATTATTGCCCTCTGTGAAAACTGAATTTTCACCAGAAAAAAATCTCCGGCGACTAAAAATTGTACCCAATAGTCCTATCCTAACCGAAATTTAACGCAGATTACGAATTTCATATCCTTTCGGCTGAAAAACTTGACCACAAATCACAATTTCGAAATTTCGAAATTATTGCCCTCTGTGAAAACTGAATTTTCACCAGAAAAAAATCTCCGGACACTAAAAATTGAACCCAATAGTCCTATCCTAACCGAAATTTAACGCAGATTACGAATTTCATATCCTTTCGGCCGAAAAACTTGACCACAAATCACAATTTCGAAAATTCGAAATTATTGCCCTCTAAGAAAACACAATTTTCACCAGAAAAAAATCTCCAGCGACTAAAAATTGTACCCAATAGTCCTATCCTAACCGAAATTTAACGCAGATTACGAATTTCATATCCTTTCGGCTGAAAAACTTGACCACAAATCACAATTTCGAAAATTCGAAATAATTGCTCTCTAAGAAAACAGAATTTTCACCAGAAAAAAATCTCCGGCGACTAAAAATTGTACCCAATAGTCCTATCCTAACCGAAATTTAACGCAGATTACGAATTTCATATCCTTTCGGCTGAAAAACTTGACCACAAATCACAATTTCGAAAATTCGAAATTATTGCCCTCTGTGAAAACTGAATTTTCACCAGAAAAAAATCTCCAGCGACTAAAAATTGTACCCAATAGTCCTATCCTAACCGAAATTTAACGCAGATTACGAATTTCATATCCTTTCGGCCGAAAAACTTGACCACAAATCACAATTTCGAAAATTCGAAATTATTGCCCTCTAAGAAAACACAATTTTCACCAGAAAAAAATCTCCAGAGACTAAAAATTGTACCCAATAGTCCTATCCTAACCGAAATTTAACGCAGATTACGAATTTCATATCCTTTCGGCTGAAAAACTTGACCACAAATCACAATTTCGAAATTTCGAAATTATTGCCCTCTGTGAAAACTGAATTTTCACCAGAAAAAAATCTCCGGACACTAAAAATTGAACCCAATAGTCCTATCCTAACCGAAATTTAACGCAGATTACGAATTTCATATCCTTTCGGCTGAAAAACTTGACCACAAATCACAATTTCGAAAATTCGAAATTATTGCCCTCTGTGAAAACTGAATTTTCACCAGAAAAAAATCTCCGGCGACTAAAAATTGTACCCAATAGTCCTATCCTAACCGAAATTTAACGCAGATTACGAATTTCATATCCTTTCGGCTGAAAAACTTGACCACAAATCACAATTTCGAAATTTCGAAATTATTGCCCTCTGTGAAAACTGAATTTTCACCAGAAAAAAATCTCCGGACACTAAAAATTGAACCCAATAGTCCTATCCTAACCGAAATTTAACGCAGATTACGAATTTCATATCCTTTCGGCCGAAAAACTTGACCACAAATCACAATTTCGAAAATTCGAAATTATTGCCCTCTAAGAAAACACAATTTTCACCAGAAAAAAATCTCCAGCGACTAAAAATTGTACCCAATAGTCCTATCCTAACCGAAATTTAACGCAGATTACGAATTTCATATCCTTTCGGCTGAAAAACTTGACCACAAATCACAATTTCGAAATTTCGAAATTATTGCCCTCTGTGAAAACTGAATTTTCACCAGAAAAAAATCTCCGGACACTAAAAATTGAACCCAATAGTCCTATCCTAACCGAAATTTAACGCAGATTACAAATTTCATATCCTTTCGGCTGAAAAACTTGACCACAAATCACAATTTCGAAAATTCGAAATTATTGCCCTCTGTGAAAACTGAATTTTCACCAGAAAAAAATCTCCGGCGACTAAAAATTGTACCCAATAGTCCTATCCTAACCGAAATTTAACGCAGATTACGAATTTCATATCCTTTCGGCTGAAGAACTTGACCACAAATCACAATTTCGAAAATTCGAAATTATTGCCCTCTAAGAAAACACAATTTTCACCAGAAAAAAATCTCCAGCGACTAAAAATTGTACCCAATAGTCCTATCCTAACCGAAATTTAACGCAGATTACGAATTTCATATCCTTTCGGCCGAAAAACTTGACCACAAATCACAATTTCGAAAATTCGAAATTATTGCCCTCTAAGAAAACACAATTTTCACCAGAAAAAAATCTCCAGCGACTAAAAATTGTACCCAATAGTCCTATCCTAACCGAAATTTAACGCAGATTACGAATTTCATATCCTTTCGGCTGAAAAACTTGACCACAAATCACAATTTCGAAATTTCGAAATTATTGCCCTCTGTGAAAACTGAATTTTCACCAGAAAAAAATCTCCGGACACTAAAAATTGAACCCAATAGTCCTATCCTAACCGAAATTTAACGCAGATTACGAATTTCATATCCTTTCGGCTGAAAAACTTGACCACAAATCACAATTTCGAAAATTCGAAATTATTGCCCTCTGTGAAAACTGAATTTTCACCAGAAAAAAATCTCCGGCGACTAAAAATTGTACCCAATAGTCCTATCCTAACCGAAATTTAACGCAGATTACGAATTTCATATCCTTTCGGCTGAAAAACTTGACCACAAATCACAATTTCGAAAATTCGAAATTATTGCTCTCTAAGAAAACTGAATTTTCACCAGAAAAAAATCTCCGGCGACTAAAAATTGTACCCAATAGTCCTATCCTAACCGAAATTTAACGCAGATTACGAATTTCATATCCTTTCGGCTGAAAAACTTGACCACAAATCACAATTTCGAAAATTCGAAATTATTGCCCTCTAAGAAAACACAATTTTCACCAGAAAAAAATCTCCAGCGACTAAAAATTGTACCCAATAGTCCTATCCTAACCGAAATTTAACGCAGATTACGAATTTCATATCCTTTCGGCTGAAAAACTTGACCACAAATCACAATTTCGAAATTTCGAAATTATTGCCCTCTGTGAAAACTAAATTTTCACCAGAAAAAAATCTCCGGACACTAAAAATTGAACCCAATAGTCCTATCCTAACCGAAATTTAACGCAGATTACGAATTTCATATCCTTTCGGCTGAAAAACTTGACCACAAATCACAATTTCGAAAATTCGAAATTATTGCCCTCTGTGAAAACTGAATTTTCACCAGAAAAAAATCTCCAGCGACTAAAAATTGTACCCAATAGTCCTATCCTAACCGAAATTTAACGCAGATTACGAATTTCATATCCTTTCGGCCGAAAAACTTGACCACAAATCACAATTTCGAAAATTCGAAATTATTGCCCTCTAAGAAAACACAATTTTCACCAGAAAAAAATCTCCAGCGACTAAAAATTGTACCTAATAGTCCTATCCTAACCGAAATTTAACGCAGATTACGAATTTCATATCCTTTCGGCTGAAAAACTTGACCACAAATCACAATTTCGAAAATTCGAAATAATTGCTCTCTAAGAAAACAGAATTTTCACCAGAAAAAAATCTCCGGCGACTAAAAATTGTACCCAATAGTCCTATCCTAACCGAAATTTAACGCAGATTACGAATTTCATATCCTTTCGGCCGAAAAACTTGACCACAAATCACAATTTCGAAAATTCGAAATTATTGCCCTCTAAGAAAACACAATTTTCACCAGAAAAAAATCTCCAGCGACTAAAAATTGTACCCAATAGTCCTATCCTAACCGAAATTTAACGCAGATTACGAATTTCATATCCTTTCGGCTGAAAAACTTGACCACAAATCACAATTTCGAAAATTCGAAATAATTGCTCTCTAAGAAAACAGAATTTTCACCAGAAAAAAATCTCCGGCGACTAAAAATTGTACCCAATAGTCCTATCCTAACCGAAATTTAACGCAGATTACGAATTTCATATCCTTTCGGCTGAAAAACTTGACCACAAATCACAATTTCGAAAATTCGAAATTATTGCCCTCTGTGAAAACTGAATTTTCACCAGAAAAAAATCTCCAGCGACTAAAAATTGTACCCAATAGTCCTATCCTAACCGAAATTTAACGCAGATTACGAATTTCATATCCTTTCGGCTGAAAAACTTGACCACAAATCACAATTTCGAAAATTCGAAATAATTGCTCTCTAAGAAAACAGAATTTTCACCAGAAAAAAATCTCCGGCGACTAAAAATTGTACCCAATAGTCCTATCCTAACCGAAATTTAACGCAGATTACGAATTTCATATCCTTTCGGCTGAAAAACTTGACCACAAATCACAATTTCGAAATTTCGAAATTATTGCCCTCTGTGAAAACTGAATTTTCACCAGAAAAAAATCTCCGGACACTAAAAATTGAACCCAATAGTCCTATCCTAACCGAAATTTAACGCAGATTACAAATTTCATATCCTTTCGGCTGAAAAACTTGACCACAAATCACAATTTCGAAAATTCGAAATTATTGCCCTCTGTGAAAACTGAATTTTCACCAGAAAAAAATCTCCGGCGACTAAAAATTGTACCCAATAGTCCTATCCTAACCGAAATTTAACGCAGATTACGAATTTCATATCCTTTCGGCTGAAGAACTTGACCACAAATCACAATTTCGAAAATTCGAAATTATTGCCCTCTAAGAAAACACAATTTTCACCAGAAAAAAATCTCCAGCGACTAAAAATTGTACCCAATAGTCCTATCCTAACCGAAATTTAACGCAGATTACGAATTTCATATCCTTTCGGCCGAAAAACTTGACCACAAATCACAATTTCGAAAATTCGAAATTATTGCCCTCTAAGAAAACACAATTTTCACCAGAAAAAAATCTCCAGCGACTAAAAATTGTACCCAATAGTCCTATCCTAACCGAAATTTAACGCAGATTACGAATTTCATATCCTTTCGGCTGAAAAACTTGACCACAAATCACAATTTCGAAATTTCGAAATTATTGCCCTCTGTGAAAACTGAATTTTCACCAGAAAAAAATCTCCGGACACTAAAAATTGAACCCAATAGTCCTATCCTAACCGAAATTTAACGCAGATTACGAATTTCATATCCTTTCGGCTGAAAAACTTGACCACAAATCACAATTTCGAAATTTCGAAATTATTGCCCTCTGTGAAAACTAAATTTTCACCAGAAAAAAATCTCCGGACACTAAAAATTGAACCCATGAGTCCTATCCTAACCGAAATTTAACGCAGATTACGAATTTCATGCTGATTCAGCAACAGAAACTTGACTATAGATCACAATTTCGAAAATTCGAAATTATCGCTTTCTATGCAAAACTTAATTTTCATCAGAAAAAAATTACTGGCGACTAAAAACGATACCCAATAGTCATACCGTAACGGAAATTTAACGCAGATTACAAATTTCATGCTGATTCAGCAAAAAAACTTGACTGCAAATCATAATTTCGAAAATTCAAAATTATCGCTTCCTATGCAAAACTTAATTTTCATCAGAAAAAAATTACTGGCGACTAAAAATGATACCGAATAGTCCTATCCTAACCAAAATTTAACGCAGATTACGAATTTCATCCTGATTCAGCAAAAAAACGACTACAAATCACAATTTCGAAAATTCGAAATTATCGCTTTCTATGCAAAACTTAATTTTCATAAGACAAAAATTACTGGCGACTAAAAATGATACCCAATAGTCCTATCCTAACCGAAATTTAACGCAGATTACGAATTTCATGCTGATTCAGCAATAGAAACTTGACTATAGATCACAATATCAAAAATTCGAAATTATCGCTTTCTATGCAAAACTTAATTTTCATCAGAAAAACATTACTGGCGACTAAAAATGATACCCAATAGTCATACCGTAACGGAAATTTAACGCAGATTACAAATTTCATGCTGATTCAGCAAAAAAACTTGACTGCAAATCATAATTTCGAAAATTCAAAATTATCGCTTCCTATGCAAAACTTAATTTTCATCAGAAAAAAATCTCCGGCGACTAAAAATTGTACCCAATAGTCCTATCCTAACCAAAATTTAACGCAGATTACGAATTTCATGCTGATTCAGCAACAGAAACTTGACTATAGATCACAATATCAAAAATTCGAAATTATCGCTTTCTATGCCAAACCTAATTTTCATCAGAAAAAAATTACTGGCGACTAAAAATGATACCCAATAGTCCTATCCTAACCGAAATTTAACGCAGATTAAAAATTTCATGCTGATTCAGCAGAAAAACTTTACTACAAATCACAATTTCGAAAATTCGAAATTATCACTTTCTAAGCAAAATTTACTTTTCATCAGAAAAAAATTACTGGCGACTAAAAATGATACCCAATAGTGCTATCCTAACCGAAATTCAACGCAGATTACGAATTTCATGCTGATTCAGCAAAAAAACTGGACTACAGATCACAATTTCGAAAATTCAAAATTATCGATTTCTATGCAAAACTTAATTTTCATCAGAAAAAAATTACTGGCGACTAAAAATGATACCCAATAGTCCTATCCTAACCGAAATTTAACGCAGATTACGAATTTCATATCCTTTCGGCTGAAAAACTTGACCACAAATCACAATTTCGAAAATTCGAAATTATTGCCCTCTGTGAAAACTGAATTTTCACCAGAAAAAAATCTCCGGCGACTAAAAATTGTACCCAATAGTCCTATCCTAACCGAAATTTAACGCAGATTACGAATTTCATATCCTTTTATCTGAAAAACTTGACTACGAATCACAATTTCGAAAATTCGAAATTATCGCTTTCTATGCAAAACTTAATTTTCATCAGAAAAAAATTACTGGCGACTAAAAATGATACCCAATAGTCCTATCGTAACCCAAAATTAACGCAGATTACGAATTTCATGCTGATTCAGCATAAAAAACATGACTACAAATCATAATTTCGAAAATTTGAAATTATCGCTTTCTATGCAAAACTTAATTTTCATCAGAAAAAAATTACTGGCGACTAAAAATGATACCCAATAGTCCTATCCTAACCAAAATTTAACGCAGATTACAAATTTCATGCTGATTCAGCAACAGAAACTTGACTATAGATCACAATATCAAAAATTCGAAATTATCGCTTTCTATGCCAAACTTAATTTTCATCAGAAAAAAATTACTGGCGACTAAAAATGATACCCAATAGTCCTATCCTAACCGAAATTTAACGCAGATTACGAATTTCATGCTGATTCAGCAAAAAAACTTGACTACAAATCACAATTTCGAAAATTTGAAATTATCGCTTTCTATGCAAAACCTAATTTTCATAAGAAAAAAATTACTGGCGACTAAAAATGATACCCAATAGTCCTATCCTAACGGAAATTTAACGCAGATTACGAATTTCATGCTGATTCAGCAAAAAAACTTGACTACAAATCATAATTTCGAAAATTCGAAATTATCGCTTCCTCTGCAAACCTTAATTTTCATCAGAGAAAAATTACTGGCGACTAAAAATGATACCCAATAGTCCTATCCTAACCAAAATTTAACGCAGATTACGAATTTCATGCTGATTCAGCAAAAAAACTTGACTACAAATCATAATTTCGAAAATTTGAAATTATCGCTTTCTATGCAAAACTTGATTTTCATCAGAAAAAAATCACTGGCAACTAAAAATGATACCCAATAGTCCTATCCTAACCGGAATTTAACGCAGATTATGAGTTTCATGCTGATTCAGCAAAAAAACTTGACTACAAATCACAATTTCGAAAATTCGAGATTATCGCTTTCTATGCAAAACTTAATTTTCATCAGAAAAAAATTACTGGCGACTAAAAATGATACCCAATAGTCCTATCCTAACCAAAATTTAACGCAGATTACGAATTTCATGCTGATTCAGCAACAGAAACTTGACTATAGATCACAATATCAAAAACTCGAAATTATCGCTTTCTATGCAAAACTTAATTTTCATCAGAAAAAAATTACTGGCGACTAAAAATGATACCCAATAGTCCTATCCTAACCAAAATTTAACGCAGATTACGAATTTCATGCTGATTCAGCAACAGAAACTTGACTATAGATCACAATATCAAAAATTCGAAATTATCGCTTTCTATGCAAAACTTAATTTTCATCAGAAAAAAATTACTGGCGACTAAAAATGATACCCAATAGTGCTATCCTAACCGAAATTCAACGCAGATTACGAATTTCATGCTGATTCAGCAAAAAAACTCGATTACAGATCACAATTCCAAAAATTCAAAATTATCGCTTTCTATGCAAAACTTAATTTTCATCAGAAAAAAATTACTGGCGACTAAAAATGATACCCAATAGTCCTATCCTAACCGAAATTCAACGCAGATTACGAATTTCATGCTGATTCAGCAACAGAAACTTGACTATCGATCACAATTCCGAAAATTCGAAATTATCGCTTTCTATGCAAAACTTAATTTTCATCAGAAAAAAATTACTGGCGACTAAAAATGGTACCCAATAGTCCTATCCTAACCAAAATTTAACGCAGATTACGAATTTCATGCTGATTCAGCATAAAAACTTGACTACAAATCACAATTTCGAAAATTCGAAATTATCGCTTTCTATGCAAAACTTGATTTTCATCAGAAAAAAATTACTGGCAACTAAAAATGATACCCAATAGTCCTATCCTAACCGGAATTTAACGCAGATTATGGGTTTCATGCTGATTCAGCAAAAAAACTTGACTACAAATCACAATTTCGAAAATTCGAAACTATAGCTTTCTATGCAAAACTTAATTTTCATCAGAAAAAAATTACTGGCGACTAAAAATGATACCCAATAGTCCTATCCTAACCAAAATTTAACGCAGATTACGAATTTCATGCTGATTCAGCAACAGAAACTTGACTATAGATCACAATATCAAAAATTCGAAATTATCACTTTCTATGCAAAACTTAATTTTCATCAGAAAAACATTACTGGCGACTAAAAATGATACCCAATAGTCCTATCCTAACCGGAATTTAACGCAGATTACGATTTTCATGCTGATTCAGCAAAAAAACTTTACTACAAATCACAATTTCGAAAATTCGAAATTATCGCTTTCTATGCAAAACTTGATTTTCATCAGAAAAAAATTACTGGCAACTAAAAATGATACCCAATAGTCCTATCCTAACCAAAATTTAACGCAGATTACGAATTTCATGCTGATTCAGCAACAGAAACTTGACTATAGATCACAATATCAAAAATTCGAAATTATCGCTTTCTATGCAAAACTTAATTTTCATCAGAAAAAAATTACTGGCGACTAAAAATGATACCCAATAGTCCTATCCTAACCAAAATTTAACGCAGATTACGAATTTCATGCTGATTCAGCCAAAAATCTTTACTACAAATCACAATTTCGAAAATTCAAATTTATCGCTTTCTATGCAAAACTTAATTTTCATCAGAAAAAAATTACTGGCGACTGAAAATGATACCCAATAGTCCTATCCTAACCAAAATTTAACGCAGATTACGATTTTCATGCTGATTCAGCAACAGAAACTTGACTATAGATCACAATATCAAAAATTCGAAATTATCGCGTTCTATGCAAAACTTAATTTTCATCAGAAAAAAATTACTGGCGACTAAAAATGATACCCAATAGTCCTATCCTAACCAAAATTTAACGCAGATTACGAATTTCATGCTGATTCAGCAAAAAAACTTGACTACAAATTACAATTTCGAAAATTCGAAATTATCGCTTTCTATGCAAAACTTAATTTTCATCAGAAAAAAATTACTGGCGACTAAAAATGATACCCAATAGTCCTATCCCAACCCAAATTTAACGCAGATTACGATTTTCATGCTGATTCAGCAAAAAAACTTGACTACAAATCACAATTTCGAAAATTCGAAACTATAGCTTTCTATGCAAAACTTAATTTTCATCAGAAAAAAATTACTGGCGACTAAAAATGATACCCAATAGTCCTATCCTAACCGAAATTTAACGCCGATTACGAATTTCATACTGATTCAGCAAAAAAAACTTTACTACAAATCACAATTTCGAAAATTCGAAATTATCGCTTTCTATGCAAAACATAATTTTCATCAGAAAAAAATTACTGGCGACTAAAAATGATACCCAATAGTCCTATCCTAACCAAAATTTAACGCAGATTACGAATTTCATGCTGATTCAGCAACAGAAACTTGACTATAGATCACAATATCAAAAATTCGAAATTATCACTTTCTATGCAAAACTTAATTTTCATCAGAAAAACATTACTGGCGACTAAAAATGATACCCAATAGTCCTATCCTAACCGGAATTTAACGCAGATTACGATTTTCATGCTGATTCAGCAAAAAAACTTTACTACAAATCACAATTTCGAAAATTCGAAATTATCGCTTTCTATGCAAAACTTGATTTTCATCAGAAAAAAATTACTGGCAACTAAAAATGATACCCAATAGTCCTATCCTAACCAAAATTTAACGCAGATTACGAATTTCATGCTGATTCAGCAACAGAAACTTGACTATAGATCACAATATCAAAAATTCGAAATTATCGCTTTCTATGCAAAACTTAATTTTCATCAGAAAAAAATTACTGGCGACTAAAAATGATACCCAATAGTCCTATCCTAACCAAAATTTAACGCAGATTACCAATTTCATGCTGTTTCAGCAACAGAAACTTGACTAAAGATCACAATATCAAAAATTCGAAATTATCGCTTTTTATACAAAACTTAATTTTCATCAGAAAAAAATTACTGGCGACTAAAAATGATACCCAATAGTCCTATCCTAACCAAAATTTAACGCAGATTACGAATTTCATGCTGATTCAGCCAAAAATCTTTACTACAAATCACAATTTCGAAAATTCAAATTTATCGCTTTCTATGCAAAACTTAATTTTCATCAGAAAAAAATTACTGGCGACTGAAAATGATACCCAATAGTCCTATCCTAACCAAAATTTAACGCAGATTACGATTTTCATGCTGATTCAGCAACAGAAACTTGACTATAGATCACAATATCAAAAATTCGAAATTATCGCGTTCTATGCAAAACTTAATTTTCATCAGAAAAAAATTACTGGCGACTAAAAATGATACCCAATAGTCCTATCCTAACAAAAATTTAACGCAGATTACGAATTTCATGCTGATTCAGCAAAAAAACTTGACTACAAATCACAATTTCGAAAATTCGAAATTATCGCTTTCTATGCAAAACTTAATTTTCATCAGAAAAAAATTACTGGCGACTAAAAATGATACCCAATAGTCCTATCCTAACAAAAATTTAACGCAGATTACGAATTTCATGTTGATTCAGCAAAAAAACTTGACTACAAATCACAATTTCGAAAATTTGAAATTATCGCTTTCTATGCAAAACTTAATTTTCATCAGAAAAAAATTACTGGCGACTAAAAATGATACCCAATAGTCCTATCCTAACCAAAATTTAACGCAGATTACGAATTTCATGCTGATTCAGCAACAGAAACTTGACTATCGATCACAATTCCGAAAATTCGAAATTATCGCTTTCTATGCAAAACTTAATTTCCATCAGAAAAAAATTACTGGCGACTAAAAATGATACCCAATAGTCCTATCCTAACCAAAATTTAACGCAGATTACGAATTTCATGCTGATTCAGCAACAGACACTTGACTATAGATCACAATATCAAAAATTCGAAATTATCGCTTTCTATGCAAAACTTAATTTTCATCAGAAAAAAATTACTGGCGACTGAAAATGATACCCAATAGTCCTATCCCAACCCAAATTTAACGCAGATTACGATTTTCATGCTGATTCAGCAAAAAAACTTGACTACAAATCACAATTTCGAAAATTCGAAACTATAGCTTTCTATGCAAAACTTAATTTTCATCAGAAAAAAATTACTGGCGACTAAAAATGATACCCAATAGTCCTATCCTAACCGAAATTTAACGCCGATTACGAATTTCATACTGATTCAGCAAAAAAAACTTTAATACAAATCACAATTTCGAAAATTCGAAATTATCGCTTTCTATGCAAAACATAATTTTCATCAGAAAAAAATTACTGGCGACTAAAAATGATACCCAATAGTCCTATCCTAACCAAAATTTAACGCAGATTACGAATTTCATGCTGATTCAGCAACAGAAACTTGACTATAGATCACAATATCAAAAATTCGAAATTATCACTTTCTATGCAAAACTTAATTTTCATCAGAAAAACATTACTGGCGACTAAAAATGATACCCAATAGTCCTATCCTAACCAAAATTTAACGCAGATTACGAATTTCATGCTGATTCAGCAACAGAAACTTGACTATAGATCACAATATCAAAAATTCGAAATTATCGCTTTCTATGCAAAACTTAATTTTCATCAGAAAAAAATTACTGGCGACTAAAAATGATACCCAATAGTCCTATCCTAACCAAAATTTAACACAGATTACGAATTTCATGCTGATTCAGCAACAGACACTCGACTATAGATCACAATATCAAAAATTCGAAATTATCGCTTTCTATGCAAAACTTAATTTTCATCAGAAAAAAATTACTGGCGACTAAAAATGATACCCAATAGTCCTATCCTAACCAAAATTTAACGCAGATTACGAATTTCATGCTGATTCAGCAAAAAAACTTGACTACAAATTACAATTTCGAAAATTCGAAATTATCGCTTTCTATGCAAAACTTAATTTTCATCAGAAAAAAATTACTGGCGACTAAAAATGATACCCAATAGTCCTATCCCAACCGAAATTTAACGCAGATTACCAATTTCATGCTGTTTCAGCAACAGAAACTTGACTAAAGATCACAATATCAAAAATTCGAAATTATCGCTTTTTATACAAAACTTAATTTTCATCAGAAAAAAATTACTGGCGACTAAAAATGATACCCAATAGTCCTATCCTAACCAAAATTTAACGCAGATTACGATTTTCATGCTGATTCAGCAACAGAAACTTGACTATAGATCACAATATCAAAAATTCGAAATTATCGCGTTATATGCAAAACTTAATTTTCATCAGAAAAAAATTACTGGCGACTAAAAATGATACCCAATAGTCCTATCCTAACCGAAATTTAACGCAGATTACGAATTTCATGCTGATTCAGCCAAAAATCTTTACTACAAATCACATTTTCGAAATTCAAATTTATCGCTTTCTATGCAAAACTTAATTTTCATCAGAAAACAATTACTGGCGACTGAAAATGATACCCAATAGTCCTATCCTAACCAAAATTTAACGCAGATTACGATTTTCATGCTGATTCAGCAAAAAAACTTTACTACAAATCACAATTTCGAAAATTCGAAATTATCGCTTTCTATGCAAAACTTGATTTTCATCAGAAAAAAATTACTGGCAACTAAAAATGATACCCAATAGTCCTATCCTAACCGGAATTTAACGCAGATTATGAGTTTCATGCTGATTCAGCAAAAAAACTTGACTACAAATCACAATTTCGAAAATTCGAAACTATCGCTTTCTATGCAAAACTTAATTTTCATCAGAAAAAAATTACTGGCGACTAAAAATGATACCCAATAGTCCTATCCTAACCGAAATTTAACGCCGATTACGAATTTCATACTGATTCAGCAAAAAAAACTCTACTACAAATCACAATTTCGAAAATTCGAAATTATCGCTTTCTATGCAAAACCTAATTTTCATCAGAAAAAAATTACTGGCGACTAAAAATGATACCCAATAGTCCTATCCTAACCAAAATTTAACGCAGATTACGAATTTCATGCTGATTCAGCAACAGAAACTTGACTATAGATCACAATATCAAAAATTCGAAATTATCGCTTTCTATGCAAAACTTAATTTTCATCAGAAAAAAATTACTGGCGACTAAAAATGATACCCAATAGTGCTATCCTAACCGAAATTCAACGCAGATTACGAATTTCATGCTGATTCAGCAAAAGAACTCGACTACAGATCACAATTCCAAAAATTCAAAATTATCGCTTTATATGCAAAACTTAATTTTCATCAGAAAAAAATTACTGGCGACTAAAAATGATACCCAATAGTCCTATCCTAACAAAAATTTAACGCAGATTACGAATTTCATGCTGATTCAGCAACAGAAACTTGACTATAGATCACAATATCAAAAATTCGAAATTATCGCTTTCTATGCAAAACTTAATTTTCATCAGAAAAAAATTACTGGCGACTAAAAATGATACCCAATAGTCCTATCCTAACCAAAATTTAACGCAGATTACGAATTTCATGCTGATTCAGCCAAAAATCTTTACTACAAATCACATTTTCGAAAATTCAAATTTATCGCTTTCTATGCAAAACTTAATTTTCATCAGAAAACAATTACTGGCGACTGAAAATGATACCCAATAGTCCTATCCTAACCAAAATTTAACGCAGATTACGATTTTCATGCTGATTCAGCAAAAAAACTTTACTACAAATCACAATTTCGAAAATTCGAAATTATCGCTTTCTATGCAAAACTTGATTTTCATCAGAAAAAAATTACTGGCAACTAAAAATGATACCCAATAGTCCTATCCTAACCGGAATTTAACGCAGATTATGAGTTTCATGCTGATTCAGCAAAAAAACTTGACTACAAATCACAATTTCGAAAATTCGAAACTATCGCTTTCTATGCAAAACTTAATTTTCATCAGAAAAAAATTACTGGCGACTAAAAATGATACCCAATAGTCCTATCCTAACCGAAATTTAACGCCGATTACGAATTTCATACTGATTCAGCAAAAAAAACTCTACTACAAATCACAATTTCGAAAATTCGAAATTATCGCTTTCTATGCAAAACATAATTTTCATCAGAAAAAAATTACTGGCGACTAAAAATGATACCCAATAGTCCTATCCTAACCAAAATTTAACGCAGATTACGAATTTCATGCTGATTCAGCAACAGAAACTTGACTATAGATCACAATATCAAAAATTCGAAATTATCGCTTTCTATGCAAAACTTAATTTTCATCAGAAAAACATTACTGGCGACTAAAAATGATACCCAATAGTCCTATCCTAACCAAAATTTAACGCAGATTACGAATTTCAGGCTGATTCAGCAAAAAAACTTGACTACAAATCACAATTTCGAAAATTCGAAATTATCGCTTTCTATGCAAAACTTAATTTTCATCAGAAAAAAATTACTGGCGACTGAAAATGATACCCAATAGTCCTATCCTAACCGGAATTTAACGCAGATTACGAGTTTCATGCTGATTCAGCAAAAAAACTTGACTACAAATCACAATTTCGAAAATTCGAAATTATCGCTTTCTATGCAAAACTTAATTTTCATCAGAAAAAAATTACTGGCGACTAAAAATGATACCCAATAGTCCTATCCTAACCGGAATTTAACGCAGATTACGAGTTTCATGCTGATTCAGCAAAAAAAACTCTACTACAAATCACAATTTCGAAAATTCGAAATTACCGCTTTCTACGCAAAACTTAATTTTCATCAGAAAAAAATTACTGGCGACTAAAAATGATACCCAATAGTCCTATCCTAACCGAAATTTAACGCCGATTACGAATTTCATGCTGATTCAGCAACAGACACTCGACTATAGATCACAATATCAAAAATTCGAAATTATCGCTTTCTATGCAAAACTTAATTTTCATCAGAAAAAAATTACTGGCGACTAAAAATGATACCCAATAGTCCTATCCTAACCAAAATTTAACGCAGATTACGAATTTCATGCTGATTCAGCAAAAAAACTTGACTACAAATCACAATTTCGAAAATTCGAAACTATAGCTTTCTATGCAAAACTTAATTTTCATCAGAAAAAAATTACTGGCGACTAAAAATGATACCCAATAGTCCTATCCTAACCGAAATTTAACGCCGATTACGAATTTCATACTGATTCAGCAAAAAAAACTTTAATACAAATCACAATTTCGAAAATTCGAAATTATCGCTTTCTATGCAAAACATAATTTTCATCAGAAAAAAATTACTGGCGACTAAAAATGATACCCAATAGTCCTATCCTAACCAAAATTTAACGCAGATTACGAATTTCATGCTGATTCAGCAACAGAAACTTGACTATAGATCACAATATCAAAAATTCGAAATTATCACTTTCTATGCAAAACTTAATTTTCATCAGAAAAACATTACTGGCGACTAAAAATGATACCCAATAGTCCTATCCTAACCAAAATTTAACGCAGATTACGAATTTCATGCTGATTCAGCAACAGAAACTTGACTATAGATCACAATATCAAAAATTCGAAATTATCGCTTTCTATGCAAAACTTAATTTTCATCAGAAAAAAATTACTGGCGACTAAAAATGATACCCAATAGTCCTATCCTAACCAAAATTTAACACAGATTACGAATTTCATGCTGATTCAGCAACAGACACTCGACTATAGATCACAATATCAAAAATTCGAAATTATCGCTTTCTATGCAAAACTTAATTTTCATCAGAAAAAAATTACTGGCGACTAAAAATGATACCCAATAGTCCTATCCTAACCAAAATTTAACGCAGATTACGAATTTCATGCTGATTCAGCAAAAAAACTTGACTACAAATTACAATTTCGAAAATTCGAAATTATCGCTTTCTATGCAAAACTTAATTTTCATCAGAAAAAAATTACTGGCGACTAAAAATGATACCCAATAGTCCTATCCCAACCGAAATTTAACGCAGATTACCAATTTCATGCTGTTTCAGCAACAGAAACTTGACTAAAGATCACAATATCAAAAATTCGAAATTATCGCTTTTTATACAAAACTTAATTTTCATCAGAAAAAAATTACTGGCGACTAAAAATGATACCCAATAGTCCTATCCTAACCAAAATTTAACGCAGATTACGATTTTCATGCTGATTCAGCAACAGAAACTTGACTATAGATCACAATATCAAAAATTCGAAATTATCGCGTTATATGCAAAACTTAATTTTCATCAGAAAAAAATTACTGGCGACTAAAAATGATACCCAATAGTCCTATCCTAACCGAAATTTAACGCAGATTACGAATTTCATGCTGATTCAGCCAAAAATCTTTACTACAAATCACATTTTCGAAATTCAAATTTATCGCTTTCTATGCAAAACTTAATTTTCATCAGAAAACAATTACTGGCGACTGAAAATGATACCCAATAGTCCTATCCTAACCAAAATTTAACGCAGATTACGATTTTCATGCTGATTCAGCAAAAAAACTTTACTACAAATCACAATTTCGAAAATTCGAAATTATCGCTTTCTATGCAAAACTTGATTTTCATCAGAAAAAAATTACTGGCAACTAAAAATGATACCCAATAGTCCTATCCTAACCGGAATTTAACGCAGATTATGAGTTTCATGCTGATTCAGCAAAAAAACTTGACTACAAATCACAATTTCGAAAATTCGAAACTATCGCTTTCTATGCAAAACTTAATTTTCATCAGAAAAAAATTACTGGCGACTAAAAATGATACCCAATAGTCCTATCCTAACCGAAATTTAACGCCGATTACGAATTTCATACTGATTCAGCAAAAAAAACTCTACTACAAATCACAATTTCGAAAATTCGAAATTATCGCTTTCTATGCAAAACCTAATTTTCATCAGAAAAAAATTACTGGCGACTAAAAATGATACCCAATAGTCCTATCCTAACCAAAATTTAACGCAGATTACGAATTTCATGCTGATTCAGCAACAGAAACTTGACTATAGATCACAATATCAAAAATTCGAAATTATCGCTTTCTATGCAAAACTTAATTTTCATCAGAAAAAAATTACTGGCGACTAAAAATGATACCCAATAGTGCTATCCTAACCGAAATTCAACGCAGATTACGAATTTCATGCTGATTCAGCAAAAGAACTCGACTACAGATCACAATTCCAAAAATTCAAAATTATCGCTTTATATGCAAAACTTAATTTTCATCAGAAAAAAATTACTGGCGACTAAAAATGATACCCAATAGTCCTATCCTAACAAAAATTTAACGCAGATTACGAATTTCATGCTGATTCAGCAACAGAAACTTGACTATAGATCACAATATCAAAAATTCGAAATTATCGCTTTCTATGCAAAACTTAATTTTCATCAGAAAAAAATTACTGGCGACTAAAAATGATACCCAATAGTCCTATCCTAACCAAAATTTAACGCAGATTACGAATTTCATGCTGATTCAGCCAAAAATCTTTACTACAAATCACATTTTCGAAAATTCAAATTTATCGCTTTCTATGCAAAACTTGATTTTCATCAGAAAAAAATTACTGGCAACTAAAAATGATACCCAATAGTCCTATCCTAACCGGAATTTAACGCAGATTATGAGTTTCATGCTGATTCAGCAAAAAAACTTGACTACAAATCACAATTTCGAAAATTCGAAACTATCGCTTTCTATGCAAAACTTAATTTTCATCAGAAAAAAATTACTGGCGACTAAAAATGATACCCAATAGTCCTATCCTAACCGGAATTTAACGCAGATTACGAGTTTCATGCTGATTCAGCAAAAAAACTTGACTACAAATCACAATTTCGAAAATTCGAAATTATCGCTTTCTATGCAAAACTTAATTTTCATCAGAAAAAAATTACTGGCGACTAAAAATGATACCCAATAGTCCTATCCTAACCGGAATTTAACGCAGATTACGAGTTTCATGCTGATTCAGCAAAAAAAACTCTACTACAAATCACAATTTCGAAAATTCGAAATTACCGCTTTCTACGCAAAACTTAATTTTCATCAGAAAAAAATTACTGGCGACTAAAAATGATACCCAATAGTCCTATCCTAACCGAAATTTAACGCCGATTACGAATTTCATGCTGATTCAGCAACAGACACTCGACTATAGATCACAATATCAAAAATTCGAAATTATCGCTTTCTATGCAAAACTTAATTTTCATCAGAAAAAAATTACTGGCGACTAAAAATGATACCCAATAGTCCTATCCTAACCAAAATTTAACGCAGATTACGAATTTCATGCTGATTCAGCAAAAAAACTTGACTACAAATCACAATTTCGAAAATTCGAAACTATAGCTTTCTATGCAAAACTTAATTTTCATCAGAAAAAAATTACTGGCGACTAAAAATGATACCCAATAGTCCTATCCTAACCGAAATTTAACGCCGATTACGAATTTCATACTGATTCAGCAAAAAAAACTTTAATACAAATCACAATTTCGAAAATTCGAAATTATCGCTTTCTATGCAAAACATAATTTTCATCAGAAAAAAATTACTGGCGACTAAAAATGATACCCAATAGTCCTATCCTAACCAAAATTTAACGCAGATTACGAATTTCATGCTGATTCAGCAACAGAAACTTGACTATAGATCACAATATCAAAAATTCGAAATTATCACTTTCTATGCAAAACTTAATTTTCATCAGAAAAACATTACTGGCGACTAAAAATGATACCCAATAGTCCTATCCTAACCAAAATTTAACGCAGATTACGAATTTCATGCTGATTCAGCAACAGAAACTTGACTATAGATCACAATATCAAAAATTCGAAATTATCGCTTTCTATGCAAAACTTAATTTTCATCAGAAAAAAATTACTGGCGACTAAAAATGATACCCAATAGTCCTATCCTAACCAAAATTTAACACAGATTACGAATTTCATGCTGATTCAGCAACAGACACTCGACTATAGATCACAATATCAAAAATTCGAAATTATCGCTTTCTATGCAAAACTTAATTTTCATCAGAAAAAAATTACTGGCGACTAAAAATGATACCCAATAGTCCTATCCTAACCAAAATTTAACGCAGATTACGAATTTCATGCTGATTCAGCAAAAAAACTTGACTACAAATTACAATTTCGAAAATTCGAAATTATCGCTTTCTATGCAAAACTTAATTTTCATCAGAAAAAAATTACTGGCGACTAAAAATGATACCCAATAGTCCTATCCCAACCGAAATTTAACGCAGATTACCAATTTCATGCTGTTTCAGCAACAGAAACTTGACTAAAGATCACAATATCAAAAATTCGAAATTATCGCTTTTTATACAAAACTTAATTTTCATCAGAAAAAAATTACTGGCGACTAAAAATGATACCCAATAGTCCTATCCTAACCAAAATTTAACGCAGATTACGATTTTCATGCTGATTCAGCAACAGAAACTTGACTATAGATCACAATATCAAAAATTCGAAATTATCGCGTTATATGCAAAACTTAATTTTCATCAGAAAAAAATTACTGGCGACTAAAAATGATACCCAATAGTCCTATCCTAACCGAAATTTAACGCAGATTACGAATTTCATGCTGATTCAGCCAAAAATCTTTACTACAAATCACATTTTCGAAATTCAAATTTATCGCTTTCTATGCAAAACTTAATTTTCATCAGAAAACAATTACTGGCGACTGAAAATGATACCCAATAGTCCTATCCTAACCAAAATTTAACGCAGATTACGATTTTCATGCTGATTCAGCAAAAAAACTTTACTACAAATCACAATTTCGAAAATTCGAAATTATCGCTTTCTATGCAAAACTTGATTTTCATCAGAAAAAAATTACTGGCAACTAAAAATGATACCCAATAGTCCTATCCTAACCGGAATTTAACGCAGATTATGAGTTTCATGCTGATTCAGCAAAAAAACTTGACTACAAATCACAATTTCGAAAATTCGAAACTATCGCTTTCTATGCAAAACTTAATTTTCATCAGAAAAAAATTACTGGCGACTAAAAATGATACCCAATAGTCCTATCCTAACCGAAATTTAACGCCGATTACGAATTTCATACTGATTCAGCAAAAAAAACTCTACTACAAATCACAATTTCGAAAATTCGAAATTATCGCTTTCTATGCAAAACCTAATTTTCATCAGAAAAAAATTACTGGCGACTAAAAATGATACCCAATAGTCCTATCCTAACCAAAATTTAACGCAGATTACGAATTTCATGCTGATTCAGCAACAGAAACTTGACTATAGATCACAATATCAAAAATTCGAAATTATCGCTTTCTATGCAAAACTTAATTTTCATCAGAAAAAAATTACTGGCGACTAAAAATGATACCCAATAGTGCTATCCTAACCGAAATTCAACGCAGATTACGAATTTCATGCTGATTCAGCAAAAGAACTCGACTACAGATCACAATTCCAAAAATTCAAAATTATCGCTTTATATGCAAAACTTAATTTTCATCAGAAAAAAATTACTGGCGACTAAAAATGATACCCAATAGTCCTATCCTAACAAAAATTTAACGCAGATTACGAATTTCATGCTGATTCAGCAACAGAAACTTGACTATAGATCACAATATCAAAAATTCGAAATTATCGCTTTCTATGCAAAACTTAATTTTCATCAGAAAAAAATTACTGGCGACTAAAAATGATACCCAATAGTCCTATCCTAACCAAAATTTAACGCAGATTACGAATTTCATGCTGATTCAGCCAAAAATCTTTACTACAAATCACATTTTCGAAAATTCAAATTTATCGCTTTCTATGCAAAACTTGATTTTCATCAGAAAAAAATTACTGGCAACTAAAAATGATACCCAATAGTCCTATCCTAACCGGAATTTAACGCAGATTATGAGTTTCATGCTGATTCAGCAAAAAAACTTGACTACAAATCACAATTTCGAAAATTCGAAACTATCGCTTTCTATGCAAAACTTAATTTTCATCAGAAAAAAATTACTGGCGACTAAAAATGATACCCAATAGTCCTATCCTAACCGAAATTTAACGCCGATTACGAATTTCATACTGATTCAGCAAAAAAAACTCTACTACAAATCACAATTTCGAAAATTCGAAATTATCGCTTTCTATGCAAAACATAATTTTCATCAGAAAAAAATTACTGGCGACTAAAAATGATACCCAATAGTCCTATCCTAACCAAAATTTAACGCAGATTACGAATTTCATGCTGATTCAGCAACAGAAACTTGACTATAGATCACAATATCAAAAATTCGAAATTATCGCTTTCTATGCAAAACTTAATTTTCATCAGAAAAACATTACTGGCGACTAAAAATGATACCCAATAGTCCTATCCTAACCAAAATTTAACGCAGATTACGAATTTCAGGCTGATTCAGCAAAAAAACTTGACTACAAATCACAATTTCGAAAATTCGAAATTATCGCTTTCTATGCAAAACTTAATTTTCATCAGAAAAAAATTACTGGCGACTGAAAATGATACCCAATAGTCCTATCCTAACCGGAATTTAACGCAGATTACGAGTTTCATGCTGATTCAGCAAAAAAACTTGACTACAAATCACAATTTCGAAAATTCGAAATTATCGCTTTCTATGCAAAACTTAATTTTCATCAGAAAAAAATTACTGGCGACTAAAAATGATACCCAATAGTCCTATCCTAACCGGAATTTAACGCAGATTACGAGTTTCATGCTGATTCAGCAAAAAAAACTCTACTACAAATCACAATTTCGAAAATTCGAAATTACCGCTTTCTACGCAAAACTTAATTTTCATCAGAAAAAAATTACTGGCGACTAAAAATGATACCCAATAGTCCTATCCTAACCGAAATTTAACGCCGATCACGAATTTCATACTGATTCAGCAAAAAAAACTCTACTACAAATCACAATTTCGAAAATTCGAAATTACCGCTTTCTACGCAAAACTTAATTTTCATCAGAAAAAAATTACTGGGGACTAAAAATGATACCCAATAGTCCTATCCTAACCAAAATTTAACGCAGATTACGAATTTCATGCTGATTCAGCAACAGAAACTTGACTATAGATCACAATATCAAAAATTCGAAATTATCGCGTTCTATGCAAAACTTAATTTTCATCAGAAAAAAATTACTGGCGACTAAAAATGATACCCAATAGTCCTATCCTAACCGAAATTTAACGCCGATTACGAATTTCATACTGATTCAGCAAAAAAAACATTACTACAAATCACAATTTCGAAAATTCGAAATTATCGCTTTCTATGCAAATCTTAATTTTCATCAGAAAAAAATTACTGGCGACTAAAAATGATACCCAATAGTCCTATCCTAACCGGAATTTAACGCAGATTACGAGTTTCATGCTGATTCAGCAACAGAAACTTGACTATAGATCACAATATCAAAAATTCGAAATTATCGCTTTCTATTTAAAACTTAATTTTCATCAGAAAAAAATTACTGGCGACTAAAAATGATACCCAATAGTCCTATCCTAACCGAAATTTAACGCAGATTACGAATTTCATGCTGATTCAGCCAAAAATCTTTACTACAAATCACAATTACGAAAATTCAAATTTATCGCTTTCTATGCAAAACTTAATTTTCATCAGAAAAAAATTACTGGCGACTGAAAATGATACCCAATAGTCCTATCCTAACCGGAATTTAACGCAGATTACGAGTTTCATGCTGATTCAGCAAAAAAACTTGACTACAAATCACAATTTCGAAAATTCGAAATTATCGCTTTCTATGCAAAACTTAATTTTCATCAGAAAAAAATTACTGGCGACTAAAAATGATACCCAATAGTCCTATCCTAACCGAAATTTAACGCAGATTACGAATTTCATGCTGATTCAGCCAAAAATCTTTACTACAAATCACAATTACGAAAATTCAAATTTATCGCTTTCTATGCAAAACTTAATTTTCATCAGAAAAAAATTACTGGCGACTGAAAATGATACCCAATAGTCCTATCCTAACCGGAATTTAACGCAGATTACGAGTTTCATGCTGATTCAGCAAAAAAACTTGACTACAAATCACAATTTCGAAAATTCGAAATTATCGCTTTCTATGCAAAACTTAATTTTCATCAGAAAAAAATTACTGGCGACTAAAAATGATACCCAATAGTCCTATCCTAACCGGAATTTAACGCAGATTACGAGTTTCATGCTGATTCAGCAAAAAAACTTGACTACAAATCACAATTTCGAAAATTTGAAACTATCGCTTTCTATGCAAAACTTGATTTTCATCAGAAAAAAATTACTGGCGACTAAAAATGATACCCAATAGTCCTATCCTAACCGAAATTTAACGCCGATTACGAATTTCATACTGATTCAGCAAAAAAAACATTACTACAAATCACAATTTCGAAAATTCGAAATTATCGCTTTCTATGCAAATCTTAATTTTCATCAGAAAAAAATTACTGGCGACTAAAAATGATACCCAATAGTCCTATCCTAACCAAAATTTAACGCAGATTACGAATTTCATGCTGATTCAGCAACAGAAACTTGACTATAGATCACAATATCAAAAATTCGAAATTATCGCGTTCTATGCAAAACTTAATTTTCATCAGAAAAACATTACTGGCGACTAAAAATGATACCCAATAGTCCTATCCTAACCAAAATTTAACGCAGATCACGAATTTCAGGCTGATTCAGCAAAAAAACTTCGACTACAAATCACAATTTCGAAAATTCGAAATTATCGCTTTCTATGCAAAACTTAATTTTCATCAGAAAAAAATTACTGGCGACTAAAAATGATACCCAATAGTCCTATCCTAACCAAAATTTAACGCAGATTACGAATTTCATGCTGATTCAGCAACAGAAACTTGACTATAGATCACAATATCAAAAATTCGAAATTATCGCGTTCTATGCAAAACTTAATTTTCATCAGAAAAAAATTACTGGCGACTAAAAATGATACCTAATAGTCCTATCCTAACCGAAATTTAACGCAGATTACGAATTTCATGCTGATTCAGCCAAAAATCTTTACTACAAATCACAATTTCGAAAATTCAAATTTATCGCTTTCTATGCAAAACTTAATTTTCATCAGAAAACAATTACTGGCGACTGAAAATGATACCCAATAGTCCTATCCCAACCCAAATTTAACGCAGATTACGATTTTCATGCTGATTCAGCAAAAAAACTTTACTACAAATCACAATTTCGAAAATTCGAAACTATCGCTTTCTATGCAAAACTTAATTTTCATCAGAAAAAAATTACTGGCGACTAAAAATGATACCCAATAGTCCTATCCTAACCGAAATTTAACGCCGATCACGAATTTCATACTGATTCAGCAAAAAAAACATTACTACAAATCACAATTTCGAAAATTCGAAATTATCGCTTTCTATGCAAATCTTAATTTTCATCAGAAAAAAATTACTGGCGACTAAAAATGATACCCAATAGTCCTATCCTAACCAAAATTTAACGCAGATTACGAATTTCATGCTGATTCAGTAACAGAAACTTGACTATAGATCACAATATCAAAAATTCGAAATTATCGCGTTCTATGCAAAACTTAATTTTCATCAGAAAAACATTACTGGCGACTAAAAATGATACCCAATAGTCCTATCCTAACCAAAATTTAACGCAGATCACGAATTTCAGGCTGATTCAGCAAAAAAACTTGACTACAAATCACAATTTCGAAAATTCGAAATTATCGCTTTCTATGCAAAACTTAATTTTCATCAGAAAAAAATTACTGGCGACTAAAAATGATACCCAATAGTCCTATCCTAACCAAAATTTAACGCAGATTACGAATTTCATGCTGATTCAGCAACAGAAACTTGACTATAGATCACAATATCAAAAATTCGAAATTATCGCGTTCTATGCAAAACTTAATTTTCATCAGAAAAACATTACTGGCGACTAAAAATGATACCCAATAGTCCTATCCTAACCAAAATTTAACGCAGATTACGAATTTCATACTGATTCAGCAAAAAAAACATTACTACAAATCACAATTTCGAAAATTCGAAATTATCGCTTTCTATGCAAATCTTAATTTTCATCAGAAAAAAATTACTGGCGACTAAAAATGATACCCAATAGTCCTATCCTAACCAAAATTTAACGCAGATTACGAATTTCATGCTGATTCAGTAACAGAAACTTGACTATAGATCACAATATCAAAAATTCGAAATTATCGCGTTCTATGCAAAACTTAATTTTCATCAGAAAAACATTACTGGCGACTAAAAATGATACCCAATAGTCCTATCCTAACCAAAATTTAACGCAGATCACGAATTTCAGGCTGATTCAGCAAAAAAACTTGACTACAAATCACAATTTCGAAAATTCGAAATTATCGCTTTCTATGCAAAACTTAATTTTCATCAGAAAAAAATTACTGGCGACTAAAAATGATACCCAATAGTCCTATCCTAACCAAAATTTAACGCAGATTACGAATTTCATGCTGATTCAGCAACAGAAACTTGACTATAGATCACAATATCAAAAATTCGAAATTATCGCGTTCTATGCAAAACTTAATTTTCATCAGAAAAACATTACTGGCGACTAAAAATGATACCCAATAGTCCTATCCTAACCAAAATTTAACGCAGATCACGAATTTCAGGCTGATTCAGCAAAAAAACTTCGACTACAAATCACAATTTCGAAAATTCGAAATTATCGCTTTCTATGCAAAACTTAATTTTCATCAGAAAAAAATTACTGGCGACTAAAAATGATACCCAATAGTCCTATCCTAACCAAAATTTAACGCAGATTACGAATTTCATGCTGATTCAGCAACAGAAACTTGACTATAGATCACAATATCAAAAATTCGAAATTATCGCGTTCTATGCAAAACTTAATTTTCATCAGAAAAAAATTACTGGCGACTAAAAATGATACCTAATAGTCCTATCCTAACCGAAATTTAACGCAGATTACGAATTTCATGCTGATTCAGCCAAAAATCTTTACTACAAATCACAATTTCGAAAATTCAAATTTATCGCTTTCTATGCAAAACTTAATTTTCATCAGAAAACAATTACTGGCGACTGAAAATGATACCCAATAGTCCTATCCCAACCCAAATTTAACGCAGATTACGATTTTCATGCTGATTCAGCAAAAAAACTTTACTACAAATCACAATTTCGAAAATTCGAAACTATCGCTTTCTATGCAAAACTTAATTTTCATCAGAAAAAAATTACTGGCGACTAAAAATGATACCCAATAGTCCTATCCTAACCGAAATTTAACGCCGATCACGAATTTCATACTGATTCAGCAAAAAAAACATTACTACAAATCACAATTTCGAAAATTCGAAATTATCGCTTTCTATGCAAATCTTAATTTTCATCAGAAAAAAATTACTGGCGACTAAAAATGATACCCAATAGTCCTATCCTAACCAAAATTTAACGCAGATTACGAATTTCATGCTGATTCAGTAACAGAAACTTGACTATAGATCACAATATCAAAAATTCGAAATTATCGCGTTCTATGCAAAACTTAATTTTCATCAGAAAAACATTACTGGCGACTAAAAATGATACCCAATAGTCCTATCCTAACCAAAATTTAACGCAGATCACGAATTTCAGGCTGATTCAGCAAAAAAACTTGACTACAAATCACAATTTCGAAAATTCGAAATTATCGCTTTCTATGCAAAACTTAATTTTCATCAGAAAAAAATTACTGGCGACTAAAAATGATACCCAATAGTCCTATCCTAACCAAAATTTAACGCAGATTACGAATTTCATGCTGATTCAGCAACAGAAACTTGACTATAGATCACAATATCAAAAATTCGAAATTATCGCGTTCTATGCAAAACTTAATTTTCATCAGAAAAACATTACTGGCGACTAAAAATGATACCCAATAGTCCTATCCTAACCAAAATTTAACGCAGATTACGAATTTCATACTGATTCAGCAAAAAAAACATTACTACAAATCACAATTTCGAAAATTCGAAATTATCGCTTTCTATGCAAATCTTAATTTTCATCAGAAAAAAATTACTGGCGACTAAAAATGATACCCAATAGTCCTATCCTAACCAAAATTTAACGCAGATTACGAATTTCATGCTGATTCAGCAACAGAAACTTGACTATAGATCACAATATCAAAAATTCGAAATTATCGCTTTCTATGCAAAACTTAATTTTCATCAGAAAAACATTACTGGCGACTAAAAATGATACCCAATAGTCCTATCCTAACCAAAATTTAACGCAGATCACGAATTTCAGGCTGATTCAGCAAAAAAACTTGACTACAAATCACAATTTCGAAAATTCGAAATTATCGCTTTCTATGCAAAACTTAATTTTCATCAGAAAAAAATTACTGGCGACTAAAAATGATACCCAATAGTGCTATCCTAACCGAAATTCAACGCAGATTACGAATTTCATGCTGATTCAGCAAAAAAACTCGACTACAGATCACAATTCCGAAAATTCAAAATTATCGCTTTCTATGCAAAACTTAATTTTCATCAGAAAAAAATTACTGGCGACTGAAAATGATACCCAATAGTCCTATCCTAACCGGAATTTAACGCAGATTACGAGTTTCATGCTGATTCAGCAAAAAAACTTGACTACAAATCACAATTTCGAAAATTCGAAATTATCGCTTTCTATGCAAAACCTAATTTTCATCAGAAAAAAATTACTGGCGACTAAAAATGATACCCAATAGTCCTATCCTAACCGAAATTTAACGCCGATCACGAATTTCATACTGATTCAGCAAAAAAAACTCTACTACAAATCACAATTTCGAAAATTCGAAATTATCGCTTTCTACGCAAAACTTAATTTTCATCAGAAAAAAATTACTGGCGACTAAAAATGATACCCAATAGTCCTATCCTAACCGAAATTTAACGCCGATTACGAATTTCATACTGATTCAGCAAAAAAAACATTACTACAAATCACAATTTCGAAAATTCGAAATTATCGCTTTCTATGCAAATCTTAATTTTCATCAGAAAAAAATTACTGGCGACTAAAAATGATACCCAATAGTCCTATCCTAACCGAAATTTAACGCCGATCACGAATTTCATACTGATTCAGCAAAAAAAACTCTACTACAAATCACAATTTCGAAAATTCGAAATTATCGCTTTCTATGCAAAACTTAATTTTCATCAGAAAAAAATTACTGTCGACTAAAAATGATACCCAATAGTGCTATCCTAACCGAAATTCAACGCAGATTACGAATTTCATGCTGATTCAGCAAAAAAACTCGACTACAGATCACAATTCCGAAAATTCAAAATTATCGCTTTCTATGCAAAACTTAATTTTCATCAGAAAAACATTACTGGCGACTAAAAATGATACCCAATAGTCCTATCCTAACCGAAATTTAACGCAGATTACGAATTTCATGCTGATTCAGCCAAAAATCTTTACTACAAATCACAATTACGAAAATTCAAATTTATCGCTTTCTATGCAAAACTTAATTTTCATCAGAAAAAAATTACTGGCGACTAAAAATGATACCCAATAGTCCTATCCTAACCGAAATGTAACGCAGATTACGAATTCCATAATGATTCAGCAAAAAAAACATTACTACAAATCACAAATTCGAAAATTCGAAATTATCGCTTTCTATGCAAAACTTAATTTTCATCAGAAAAAAATTACTGGCGACTAAAAATGATACCCAATAGTCCTATCCTAACCAAAATTTAACGCAGATTACGAATTTCATGCTGATTCAGCAACAGAAACTTGACTATAGATCACAATATCAAAAATTCGAAATTATCGCTTTCTATGCAAAACTTAATTTTCATCAGAAAAACATTACTGGCGACTAAAAATGATACCCAATAGTCCTATCCTAACCGAAATTTAACGCCGATCACGAATTTCATACTGATTCAGCAAAAAAAACTCTACTACAAATCACAATTTCGAAAATTCGAAATTACCGCTTTCTACGCAAAACTTAATTTTCATCAGAAAAAAATTACTGGCGACTAAAAATGATACCCAATAGTCCTATCCTAACCGAAATGTAACGCAGATTACGAATTCCATAATGATTCAGCAAAAAAAACATTACTACAAATCACAATTTCGAAAATTCGAAATTATCGCTTTCTATGCAAAACTTAATTTTCATCAGAAAAAAATTACTGGCGACTGAAAATGATACCCAATAGTCCTATCCCAACCAAAATTTAACGCAGATTACGAATTTCATGCTGATTCAGCAAAAAAACTTGACTACAATTCACAATTTCGAAAATTCGAAATTATCGCTTTCTATGCAAAACTTAATTTTCATCAGAAAAAAATTACTGGCGACTAAAAATGATACCCAATAGTCCTATCCTAACCGAAATTTAACGCAGATTACGAATTTCATGCTGATTCAGCCAAAAATCTTTACTACAAATCACAATTACGAAAATTCAAATTTATCGCTTTCTATGCAAAACTTAATTTTCATCAGAAAAAAATTACTGGCGACTGAAAATGATACCCAATAGTCCTATCCTAACCGAAATTTAACGCAGATTACGAATTTCATGCTGATTCAGCCAAAAATCTTTACTACAAATCACAATTACGAAAATTCAAATTTATCGCTTTCTATGCAAAACTTAATTTTCATCAGAAAAAAATTACTGGCGACTAAAAATGATACCCAATAGTCCTATCCTAACCGAAATGTAACGCAGATTACGAATTCCATAATGATTCAGCAAAAAAAACATTACTACAAATCACAATTTCGAAAATTCGAAATTATCGCTTTCTATGCAAAACTTAATTTTCATCAGAAAAAAATTACTGGCGACTAAAAATGATACCCAATAGTCCTATCCTAACCAAAATTTAACGCAGATTACGAATTTCATGCTGATTCAGCAACAGAAACTTGACTATAGATCACAATATCAAAAATTCGAAATTATCGCTTTCTATGCAAAACTTAATTTTCATCAGAAAAACATTACTGGCGACTAAAAATGATACCCAATAGTCCTATCCTAACCAAAATTTAACGCAGATCACGAATTTCAGGCTGATTCAGCAAAAAAACTTGACTACAAATCACAATTTCGAAAATTCGAAATTATCGCTTTCTATGCAAAACTTAATTTTCATCAGAAAAAAATTACTGGCGACTAAAAATGATACCCAATAGTGCTATCCTAACCGAAATTCAACGCAGATTACGAATTTCATGCTGATTCAGCAAAAAAACTCGACTACAGATCACAATTCCGAAAATTCAAAATTATCGCTTTCTATGCAAAACTTAATTTTCATCAGAAAAAAATTACTGGCGACTGAAAATGATACCCAATAGTCCTATCCTAACCGGAATTTAACGCAGATTACGAGTTTCATGCTGATTCAGCAAAAAAACTTGACTACAAATCACAATTTCGAAAATTCGAAATTATCGCTTTCTATGCAAAACCTAATTTTCATCAGAAAAAAATTACTGGCGACTAAAAATGATACCCAATAGTCCTATCCTAACCGAAATTTAACGCCGATCACGAATTTCATACTGATTCAGCAAAAAAAACTCTACTACAAATCACAATTTCGAAAATTCGAAATTATCGCTTTCTACGCAAAACTTAATTTTCATCAGAAAAAAATTACTGGCGACTAAAAATGATACCCAATAGTCCTATCCTAACCGAAATTTAACGCCGATTACGAATTTCATACTGATTCAGCAAAAAAAACATTACTACAAATCACAATTTCGAAAATTCGAAATTATCGCTTTCTATGCAAAACTTAATTTTCATCAGAAAAAAATTACTGTCGACTAAAAATGATACCCAATAGTGCTATCCTAACCGAAATTCAACGCAGATTACGAATTTCATGCTGATTCAGCAAAAAAACTCGACTACAGATCACAATTCCGAAAATTCAAAATTATCGCTTTCTATGCAAAACTTAATTTTCATCAGAAAAAAATTACTGGCGACTAAAAATGATACCCAATAGTCCTATCCTAACCGAAATTTAACGCAGATTACGAATTTCATGCTGATTCAGCCAAAAATCTTTACTACAAATCACAATTACGAAAATTCAAATTTATCGCTTTCTATGCAAAACTTAATTTTCATCAGAAAAAAATTACTGGCGACTAAAAATGATACCCAATAGTCCTATCCTAACCGAAATGTAACGCAGATTACGAATTCCATAATGATTCAGCAAAAAAAACATTACTACAAATCACAAATTCGAAAATTCGAAATTATCGCTTTCTATGCAAAACTTAATTTTCATCAGAAAAAAATTACTGGCGACTAAAAATGATACCCAATAGTCCTATCCTAACCAAAATTTAACGCAGATTACGAATTTCATGCTGATTCAGCAACAGAAACTTGACTATAGATCACAATATCAAAAATTCGAAATTATCGCTTTCTATGCAAAACTTAATTTTCATCAGAAAAACATTACTGGCGACTAAAAATGATACCCAATAGTCCTATCCTAACCGAAATTTAACGCCGATCACGAATTTCATACTGATTCAGCAAAAAAAACTCTACTACAAATCACAATTTCGAAAATTCGAAATTACCGCTTTCTACGCAAAACTTAATTTTCATCAGAAAAAAATTACTGGCGACTAAAAATGATACCCAATAGTCCTATCCTAACCGAAATGTAACGCAGATTACGAATTCCATAATGATTCAGCAAAAAAAACATTACTACAAATCACAATTTCGAAAATTCGAAATTATCGCTTTCTATGCAAAACTTAATTTTCATCAGAAAAAAATTACTGGCGACTGAAAATGATACCCAATAGTCCTATCCCAACCAAAATTTAACGCAGATTACGAATTTCATGCTGATTCAGCAAAAAAACTTGACTACAATTCACAATTTCGAAAATTCGAAATTATCGCTTTCTATGCAAAACTTAATTTTCATCAGAAAAAAATTACTGGCGACTAAAAATGATACCCAATAGTCCTATCCTAACCGAAATTTAACGCAGATTACGAATTTCATGCTGATTCAGCCAAAAATCTTTACTACAAATCACAATTACGAAAATTCAAATTTATCGCTTTCTATGCAAAACTTAATTTTCATCAGAAAAAAATTACTGGCGACTGAAAATGATACCCAATAGTCCTATCCTAACCGGAATTTAACGCAGATTACGAGTTTCATGCTGATTCAGCAAAAAAACTTGACTACAAATCACAATTTCGAAAATTCGAAATTATCGCTTTCTATGCAAAACTTAATTTTCATCAGAAAAAAATTACTGGCGACTAAAAATGATACCCAATAGTCCTATCCTAACCGAAATGTAACGCAGATTACGAATTCCATAATGATTCAGCAAAAAAAACATTACTACAAATCACAATTTCGAAAATTCGAAATTATCGCTTTCTATGCAAAACTTAATTTTCATCAGAAAAAAATTACTGGCGACTGAAAATGATACCCAATAGTCCTATCCCAACCAAAATTTAACGCAGATTACGAATTTCATGCTGATTCAGCAAAAAAACTTGACTACAATTCACAATTTCGAAAATTCGAAATTATCGCTTTCTATGCAAAACTTAATTTTCATCAGAAAAAAATTACTGGCGACTAAAAATGATACCCAATAGTGCTATCCTAACCGAAATTCAACGCAGATTACGAATTTCATGCTGATTCAGCAAAAAAACTCGACTACAGATCACAATTCCGAAAATTCAAAATTATCGCTTTCTATGCAAAACTTAATTTTCATCAGAAAAAAATTACTGGCGACTAAAAATGATACCCAATAGTCCTATCCTAACCGAAATTTAACGCAGATTACGAATTTCATTCTGATTCAGCCAAAAATCTTTACTACAAATCACAATTACGAAAATTCAAATTTATCGCTTTCTATGCAAAACTTAATTTTCATCAGAAAAAAATTACTGGCGACTAAAAATGATACCCAATAGTCCTATCCTAACCGAAATGTAACGCAGATTACGAATTCCATAATGATTCAGCAAAAAAAACATTACTACAAATCACAATTTCGAAAATTCGAAATTATCGCTTTCTATGCAAAACTTAATTTTCATCAGAAAAAAATTACTGGCGACTGAAAATGATACCCAATAGTCCTATCCCAACCAAAATTTAACGCAGATTACGAATTCCATAATGATTCAGCAAAAAAAACATTACTACAAATCACAATTTCGAAAATTCGAAATTATCGCTTTCTATGCAAAACTTAATTTTCATCAGAAAAAAATTACTGGCGACTGAAAATGATACCCAATAGTCCTATCCCAACCAAAATTTAACGCAGATTACGAATTTCATGCTGATTCAGCAAAAAAACTTGACTACAATTCACAATTTCGAAAATTCGAAATTATCGCTTTCTATGCAAAACTTAATTTTCATCAGAAAAAAATTACTGGCGACTAAAAATGATACCCAATAGTCCTATCCTAACCGAAATTTAACGCAGATTACGAATTTCATGCTGATTCAGCCAAAAATCTTTACTACAAATCACAATTACGAAAATTCAAATTTATCGCTTTCTATGCAAAACTTAATTTTCATCAGAAAAAAATTACTGGCGACTGAAAATGATACCCAATAGTCCTATCCCAACCAAAATTTAACGCAGATTACGAATTTCATGCTGATTCAGCAAAAAAACTTGACTACAATTCACAATTTCGAAAATTCGAAATTATCGCTTTCTATGCAGAACTTAATTTTCATCAGAAAAAAATTACTGGCGACTAAAAATGATACCCAATAGTGCTATCCTAACCGAAATTCAACGCAGATTACGAATTTCATGCTGATTCAGCAAAAAAACTCGACTACAGATCACAATTTCGAAAATTCAAAATTATCGCTTTCTATGCAAAACTTAATTTTCATCAGGAAAAAATTACTGGCGACTAAAAATGATACCCAATAGTCCTATCCTAACCGAAATTTAACGCCGATCACGAATTTCATACTGATTCAGCAAAAAAAACTCTACTACAAATCACAATTTCGAAAATTCGAAATTACCGCTTTCTACGCAAAACTTAATTTTCATCAGAAAAAAATTACTGGCGACTAAAAATGATACCCAATAGTCCTATCCTAACCGAAATTTAACGCCGATCACGAATTTCATACTGATTCAGCAAAAAAAACTCTACTACAAATCACAATTTCGAAAATTCGAAATTACCGCTTTCTACGCAAAACTTAATTTTCATCAGAAAAAAATTACTGGGGACTAAAAATGATACCCAATAGTCCTATCCTAACCAAAATTTAACGCAGATTACGAATTTCATGCTGATTCAGCAACAGAAACTTGACTATAGATCACAATATCAAAAATTCGAAATTATCGCTTTCTATGCATAACTTAATTTTCATCAGAAAAAAATTACTGGCGACTAAAAATGATACCCAATAGTCCTATCCTAACCGAAATTTAACGCCGATTACGAATTTCATACTGATTCAGCAAAAAAAACATTACTACAAATCACAATTTCGAAAATTCGAAATTATCGCTTTCTATGCAAATCTTAATTTTCATCAAAAAAAATTACTGGCGACTAAAAATGATACCCAATAGTCCTATCCTAACCAAAATTTAACGCAGATTACGAATTTCATGCTGATTCAGCAACAGAAACTTGACTATAGATCACAATATCAAAAATTCGAAATTATCGCTTTCTATGCAAAACTTAATTTTCATCAGAAAAACATTACTGGCGACTAAAAATGATACCCAATAGTCCTATCCTAACCAAAATTTAACGCAGATCACGAATTTCAGGCTGATTCAGCAAAAAAACTTGACTACAAATCACAATTTCGAAAATTCGAAATTATCGCTTTCTATGCAAAACTTAATTTTCATCAGAAAAAATTTACTGGCGACTAAAAATGATACCCAATAGTGCTATCCTAACCGAAATTCAACGCAGATTACGAATTTCATGCTGATTCAGCAAAAAAACTCGACTACAGATCACAATTCCGAAAATTCAAAATTATCGCTTTATATGCAAAACTTAATTTTCATCAGAAAAAAATTACTGGCGACTAAAAATGATACCCAATAGTCCTATCCTAACCGAAATTTAACGCCGATTACGAATTTCATGCTGATTCAGCCAACAATCTTTACTACAAATCACAATTACGAAAATTCAAATTTATCGCTTTCTATGCAAAACTTAATTTTCATCAGAAAAAAATTACTGGCGACTGAAAATGATACCCAATAGTCCTATCCTAACCGGAATTTAACGCAGATTACGAGTTTCATGCTGATTCAGCAAAAAAACTTGACTACAAATCACAATTTCGAAAATTCGAAATTATCGCTTTCTATGCAAAACTTAATTTTCATCAGAAAAAAATTACTGGCGACTAAAAATGATACCCAATAGTCCTATCCTAACCAAAATTTAACGCAGATTACGAATTTCATGCTGATCCAGCAAAAAAACTTGACTACAATTCACAATTTCGAAAATTCGAAATTATCGCATTCTATGCAAAACTTAATTTTCATCAGAAAAAAATTACTGGCGACTAAAAATGATACCCAATAGTCCTATCCTAACCGAAATTTAACGCAGATTACGAATTTAATACTGATTCAGCAAAAAAAACTTTACTACAAATCACAATTTCGAAAATTCGAAATTATCGCTTTCTATGCAAAACTTAATTTCCATCAGAAAAAAATTACTGGCGACTAAAAATGATACCCAATAGTCCTATCCTAACCAAAATTTAACGCAGATTACGAATTTCATGCTGATTCAGCCAAAAATCTTTACTACAAATCACAATTTCGAAAATTCAAATTTATCGCTTTCTATGCAAAACTTAATTTTCATCAGAAAACAATTACTGGCGACTGAAAATGATACCCAATAGTCCTATCCTAACCCAAATTTAATGCAGATTACGATTTTCATGCTGATTCAGCAACAGAAACTTGACTATAGATCACAATATCAAAAATTCGAAATTATCGCGTTCTATGCAAAACTTAATTTTCATCAGAAAAAAATTACTGGCGACTAAAAATGATACCCAATAGTCCTATCCTAACCGAAATTTAACGCAGATTACGAATTTAATACTGATTCAGCAAAAAAAACTTTACTACAAATCACAATTTCGAAAATTCGAAATTATCGCTTTCTATGCAAAACTTAATTTCCATCAGAAAAAAATTACTGGCGACTAAAAATGATACCCAATAGTCCTATCCTAACCGAAATTTAACGCAGATTACGAATTTCATGCTGATTCAGCCAAAAATCTTTAGTACAAATCACAATTTCGAAAATTCAAATTTATCGCTTTCTATGCAAAACTTAATTTTCATCAGAAAACAATTACTGGCGACTGAAAATGATACCCAATAGTCCTATCCCAACCCAAATTTAACGCAGATTACGATTTTCATGCTGATTCAGCAAAAAAACTTTACTACAAATCACAATTTCGAAAATTCGAAACTATCGCTTTCTATGCAAAACTTAATTTTCATCAGAAAAAAATTACTGGCGACTAAAAATGATACCCAATAGTCCTATCCTAACCGAAATTTAACGCCGATCACGAATTTCATACTGATTCAGCAAAAAAAACTCTACTACAAATCACAATTTCGAAAATTCGAAATTACCGCTTTCTACGCAAAACTTAATTTTCATCAGAAAAAAATTACTGGCGACTAAAAATGATACCCAATAGTCCTATCCTAACCAAAATTTAACGCAGATTACGAATTTCATGCTGATTCAGCAACAGAAACTTGACTATAGATCACAATATCAAAAATTCGAAATTATCGCTTTCTATGCAAAACTTAATTTTCATCAGAAAAAAATTACTGGGGACTAAAAATGATACCCAATAGTCCTATCCTAACCAAAATTTAACGCAGATTACGAATTTCATGCTGATTCAGCAACAGAAACTTGACTATAGATCACAATATCAAAAATCCGAAATTATCGCGTTCTATGCAAAACTTAATTTTCATCAGAAAAAAATTACTGGCGACTGAAAATGATACCCAATAGTCCTATCCCAACCCAAATTTAACGCAGATTACGATTTTCATGCTGATTCAGCAAAAAAACTTGACTACAAATCACAATTTCGAAAATTCGAAACTACCGCTTTCTATGCAAAACTTAATTTTCATCAGAAAAAAATTACTGGCGACTAAAAATGATACCCAATAGTCCTATCCTAACCGAAATTTAACGCCGATTACGAATTTCATACTGATTCAGCAAAAAAAACATTACTACAAATCACAATTTCGAAAATTCGAAATTATCGCTTTCTATGCAAATCTTAATTTTCATCAGAAAAAAATACTGGCGACTAAAAATGATACCCAATAGTCCTATCCTAACCAAAATTTAACGCAGATTACGAATTTCATGCTGATTCAGCAACAGAAACTTGACTATAGATCACAATATCAAAAATTCGAAATTATCGCTTTCTATGCAAAACTTAATTTTCATCAGAAAAACATTACTGGCGACTAAAAATGATACCCAATAGTGCTATCCTAACCGAAATTCAACGCAGATTACGAATTTCATGCTGATTCAGCAAAAAAACTCGACTACAGATCACAATTCCGAAAATTCAAAATTATCGCTTTCTATGCAAAACTTAATTTTCATCAGAACAAAATTACTGGCGACTGAAAATGATACCCAATAGTCCTATCCTAACCGGAATTTAACGCAGATTACGAGTTTCATGCTGATTCAGCAAAAAAACTTGACTACAAATCACAATTTCGAAAATTCGAAATTATCGCTTTCTATGCAAAACTTAATTTTCATCAGAAAAAAATTACTGGCGACTAAAAATGATACCCAATAGTCCTATCCTAACCAAAATTTAACGCAGATTACGAATTTCATGCTGATCCAGCAAAAAAACTTGACTACAATTCACAATTTCGAAAATTCGAAATTATCGCTTTCTATGCAAAACTTAATTTTCATCAGAAAAAAATTACTGGCGACTAAAAATGATACCCAATAGTGCTATCCTAACCGAAATTCAACGCAGATTACGAATTTCATGCTGATTCAGCAAAAAAACTCGACTACAGATCACAATTCCAAAAATTCAAAATTATCGCTTTCTATGCAAAACTTAATTTTCATCAGAAAAAAATTACTGGCGACTAAAAATGATACCCAATAGTCCTATCCTAACCGAAATTTAACGCAGATTACGAATTTAATACTGATTCAGCAAAAAAAACTTTACTACAAATCACAATTTCGAAAATTCGAAATTATCGCTTTCTATGCAAAACTTAATTTCCATCAGAAAAAAATTACTGGCGACTAAAAATGATACCCAATAGTCCTATCCTAACCAAAATTTAACGCAGATTACGAATTTCATGCTGATTCAGCCAAAAATCTTTACTACAAATCACAATTTCGAAAATTCAAATTTATCGCTTTCTATGCAAAACTTAATTTTCATCAGAAAACAATTACTGGCGACTGAAAATGATACCCAATAGTCCTATCCTAACCCAAATTTAATGCAGATTACGATTTTCATGCTGATTCAGCAACAGAAACTTGACTATAGATCAC
This sequence comes from Aspidiotus rigidus, assembly GCA_035079385.1. NCBI lineage: Eukaryota > Metazoa > Arthropoda > Insecta > Hemiptera > Diaspididae > Aspidiotus > Aspidiotus rigidus. The sequence continues at coordinate 2,772,781 of JAVHKY010000046.1, read as the reverse complement.
AATATCAAAAATTCGAAATTATCGCGTTCTATGCAAAACTTAATTTTCATCAGAAAAAAATTACTGGCGACTAAAAATGATACCCAATAGTCCTATCCTAACCGAAATTTAACGCAGATTACGAATTTAATACTGATTCAGCAAAAAAAACTTTACTACAAATCACAATTTCGAAAATTCGAAATTATCGCTTTCTATGCAAAACTTAATTTCCATCAGAAAAAAATTACTGGCGACTAAAAATGATACCCAATAGTCCTATCCTAACCAAAATTTAACGCAGATTACGAATTTCATGCTGATTCAGCCAAAAATCTTTACTACAAATCACAATTTCGAAAATTCAAATTTATCGCTTTCTATGCAAAACTTAATTTTCATCAGAAAACAATTACTGGCGACTGAAAATGATACCCAATAGTCCTATCCTAACCCAAATTTAATGCAGATTACGATTTTCATGCTGATTCAGCAACAGAAACTTGACTATAGATCACAATATCAAAAATTCGAAATTATCGCGTTCTATGCAAAACTTAATTTTCATCAGAAAAAAATTACTGGCGACTAAAAATGATACCCAATAGTCCTATCCTAACCGAAATTTAACGCAGATTACGAATTTCATGATGATTCAGCCAAAAATCTTTAGTACAAATCACAATTTCGAAAATTCAAATTTATCGCTTTCTATGCAAAACTTAATTTTCATCAGAAAACAATTACTGGCGACTGAAAATGATACCCAATAGTCCTATCCCAACCCAAATTTAACGCAGATTACGATTTTCATGCTGATTCAGCAAAAAAACTTTACTACAAATCACAATTTCGAAAATTCGAAACTATCGCTTTCTATGCAAAACTTAATTTTCATCAGAAAAAAATTACTGGCGACAAAAAATGATACCCAATAGTCCTATCCTAACCGAAATTTAACGCCGATCACGAATTTCATACTGATTCAGCAAAAAAAACTCTACTACAAATCACAATTTCGAAAATTCGAAATTACCGCTTTCTACGCAAAACTTAATTTTCATCAGAAAAAAATTACTGGCGACTAAAAATGATACCCAATAGTCCTATCCTAACCAAAATTTAACGCAGATTACGAATTTCATGCTGATTCAGCAACAGAAACTTGACTATAGATCACAATATCAAAAATTCGAAATTATCGCTTTCTATGCAAAACTTAATTTTCATCAGAAAAAAATTACTGGGGACTAAAAATGATACCCAATAGTCCTATCCTAACCAAAATTTAACGCAGATTACGAATTTCATGCTGATTCAGCAACAGAAACTTGACTATAGATCACAATATCAAAAATCCGAAATTATCGCGTTCTATGCAAAACTTAATTTTCATCAGAAAAAAATTACTGGCGACTGAAAATGATACCCAATAGTCCTATCCCAACCCAAATTTAACGCAGATTACGATTTTCATGCTGATTCAGCAAAAAAACTTGACTACAAATCACAATTTCGAAAATTCGAAACTACCGCTTTCTATGCAAAACTTAATTTTCATCAGAAAAAAATTACTGGCGACTAAAAATGATACCCAATAGTGCTATCCTAACCGAAATTCAACGCAGATTACGAATTTCATACTGATTCAGCAAAAAAAACATTACTACAAATCACAATTTCGAAAATTCGAAATTATCGCTTTCTATGCAAATCTTAATTTTCATCAGAAAAAAATACTGGCGACTAAAAATGATACCCAATAGTCCTATCCTAACCAAAATTTAACGCAGATTACGAATTTCATGCTGATTCAGCAACAGAAACTTGACTATAGATCACAATATCAAAAATTCGAAATTATCGCTTTCTATGCAAAACTTAATTTTCATCAGAAAAACATTACTGGCGACTAAAAATGATACCCAATAGTGCTATCCTAACCGAAATTCAACGCAGATTACGAATTTCATGCTGATTCAGCAAAAAAACTCGACTACAGATCACAATTCCGAAAATTCAAAATTATCGCTTTCTATGCAAAACTTAATTTTCATCAGAAAAAAATTACTGGCGACTGAAAATGATACCCAATAGTCCTATCCTAACCGGAATTTAACGCAGATTACGAGTTTCATGCTGATTCAGCAAAAAAACTTGACTACAAATCACAATTTCGAAAATTCGAAATTATCGCTTTCTATGCAAAACTTAATTTTCATCAGAAAAAAATTACTGGCGACTAAAAATGATACCCAATAGTCCTATCCTAACCAAAATTTAACGCAGATTACGAATTTCATGCTGATCCAGCAAAAAAACTTGACTACAATTCACAATTTCGAAAATTCGAAATTATCGCTTTCTATGCAAAACTTAATTTTCATCAGAAAAAAATTACTGGCGACTAAAAATGATACCCAATAGTGCTATCCTAACCGAAATTCAACGCAGATTACGAGTTTCATGCTGATTCAGCAAACAAACTTGACTACAAATCACAATTTCGAAAATTCGAAATTATCGCTTTCTATGCAAAACTTAATTTTCATCAGAAAAAAATTACTGGCGACTAAAAATGATACCCAATAGTCCTATCCTAACCGAAATTCAACGCAGATTACGAATTTCATAATGATTCAGCAAAAAAACTCGACCACAGATCACAATTTCGAAAATTCAAAATTATCGCATTCTATGCAAAACTTAATTTTCATCAGAAAAAAATTACTGGCGACTAAAAATGATACCCAATAGTCCTATCCTAACCGAAATTTAACGCAGATTACGAATTTAATACTGATTCAGCAAAAAAAACTTTACTACAAATCACAATTTCGAAAATTCGAAATTATCGCTTTCTATGCAAAACTTAATTTTCATCAGAAAAAAATTACTGGCGACTAAAAATGATACCCAATAGTCCTATCCTAACCAAAATTTAACGCAGATTACGAATTTCATGCTGATTCAGCATAAAAACTTGACTACAAATCACAATTTCGAAAATTCGAAATTATCGCTTTCTATGCAAAACTTAATTTTCATCAGAAAAAAATTACTGGCGACTAAAAATGATACCTAATAGTCCTATCCTAACCGAAATTTAACGCAGATTACGAATTTCATGCTGATTCAGCCAAAAATCTTTACTACAAATCACAATTTCGAAAATTCAAATTTATCGCTTTCTATGCAAAACTTAATTTTCATCAGAAAACAATTACTGGCGACTGAAAATGATACCCAATAGTCCTATCCTAACCCAAATTTAATGCAGATTACGATTTTCATGCTGATTCAGCGACAGAAACCTGACTATAGATCACAATATCAAAAATTCGAAATTATCGCGTTCTATGCAAAACTTAATTTTCATCAGAAAAAAATTACTGGCGACTAAAAATGATACCCAATAGTCCTATCCTAACCGAAATTTAACGCAGATTACGAATTTCATGCTGATTCAGCCAAAAATCTTTAGTACAAATCACAATTTCGAAAATTCAAATTTATCGCTTTCTATGCAAAACTTAATTTTCATCAGAAAACAATTACTGGCGACTGAAAATGATACCCAATAGTCCTATCCCAACCCAAATTTAACGCAGATTACGATTTTCATGCTGATTCAGCAAAAAAACTTGACTACAAATCACAATTTCGAAAATTCGAAATTATCGCTTTCTATGCAAAACTTAATTTTCATCAGAAAAAAATTACTGGCGACTAAAAATGATACCTAATAGTCCTATCCTAACCGAAATTTAACGCAGATTACGAATTTCATGCTGATTCAGCCAAAAATCTTTACTACAAATCACAATTTCGAAAATTCAAATTTATCGCTTTCTATGCAAAACTTAATTTTCATCAGAAAACAATTACTGGCGACTGAAAATGATACCCAATAGTCCTATCCTAACCCAAATTTAATGCAGATTACGATTTTCATGCTGATTCAGCAACAGAAACCTGACTATAGATCACAATATCAAAAATTCGAAATTATCGCGTTCTATGCAAAACTTAATTTTCATCAGAAAAAAATTACTGGCGACTAAAAATGATACCCAATAGTCCTATCCTAACCGAAATTTAACGCAGATTACGAATTTCATGCTGATTCAGCCAAAAATCTTTAGTACAAATCACAATTTCGAAAATTCAAATTTATCGCTTTCTATGCAAAACTTAATTTTCATCAGAAAACAATTACTGGCGACTGAAAATGATACCCAATAGTCCTATCCTAACCCAAATTTAATGCAGATTACGATTTTCATGCTGATTCAGCAACAGAAACCTGACTATAGATCACAATATCAAAAATTCGAAATTATCGCGTTCTATGCAAAACTTAATTTTCATCAGAAAAAAATTACTGGCGACTAAAAATGATACCCAATAGTCCTATCCTAACCGAAATTTAACGCAGATTACGAATTTCATGCTGATTCAGCCAAAAATCTTTAGTACAAATCACAATTTCGAAAATTCAAATTTATCGCTTTCTATGCAAAACTTAATTTTCATCAGAAAACAATTACTGGCGACTGAAAATGATACCCAATAGTCCTATCCCAACCCAAATTTAACCCAGATTACGATTTTCATGCTGATTCAGCAAAAAAACTTGACTACAAATCACAATTTCGAAAATTCGAAATTATCGCTTTCTATGCAAAACTTAATTTTCATCAGAAAAAAATTACTGGCGACTAAAAATGATACCTAATAGTCCTATCCTAACCGAAATTTAACGCAGATTACGAATTTCATGCTGATTCAGCCAAAAATCTTTACTACAAATCACAATTTCGAAAATTCAAATTTATCGCTTTCTATGCAAAACTTAATTTTCATCAGAAAACAATTACTGGCGACTGAAAATGATACCCAATAGTCCTATCCCAACCCAAATTTAACCCAGATTACGATTTTCATGCTGATTCAGCAAAAAAACTTGACTACAAATCACAATTTCGAAAATTCGAAATTATCGCTTTCTATGCAAAACTTAATTTTCATCAGAAAAAAATTACTGGCGACTAAAAATGATACCTAATAGTCCTATCCTAACCGAAATTTAACGCAGATTACGAATTTCATGCTGATTCAGCCAAAAATCTTTACTACAAATCACAATTTCGAAAATTCAAATTTATCGCTTTCTATGCAAATCTTAATTTTCATCAGAAAAAAATTACTGGCGACTAAAAATGATACCCAATAGTCCTATCCTAACCAAAATTTAACGCAGATCACGAATTTCAGGCTGATTCAGCAAAAAAATTTGACTACAAATCACAATTTCGAAAATTCGAAATTATCGCTTTCTATGCAAAACTTAATTTTCATCAGAAAAAAATTACTGGCGACTAAAAATGATACCCAATAGTGCTATCCTAACCGAAATTCAACGCAGATTACGAATTTCATGCTGATTCAGCAAAAAAACTCGACTACAGATCACAATTCCGAAAATTCAAAATTATCGCTTTCTATGCAAAACTTAATTTTCATCAGAAAAAAATTACTGGCGACTGAAAATGATACCCAATAGTCCTATCCTAACCGGAATTTAACGCAGATTACGAGTTTCATGCTGATTCAGCAAAAAAACTTGACTACAAGTCACAATTTCGAAAATTCGAAATTATCGCTTTCTATGCAAAACTTAATTTTCATCAGAAAAAAATTACTGGCGACTAAAAATGATACCCAATAGTCCTATCCTAACCAAAATTTAACGCAGATTACGAATTTCATGCTGATTCAGCAAAAAAACTCGACTACAGATCACAATTTCGAAAATTCAAAATTATCGCTTTCCATGCAAAACTTAATTTTCATCAGAAAAAAATTACTGGCGACTAAAAATGATACCCAATAGTCCTATCCTAACCAAAATTTAACGCAGATTACGAATTTCATGCTGATTCAGCAACAGAAACTTGACTATAGATCACAATATCAAAAATTCGAAATTATCGCTTTCTATGCAAAACTTAATTTTCATCAGAAAAAAATTACTGGCGACTAAAAATGATACCCAATAGTCCTATCCTAACCGAAATTTAAAGCAGATTACGAATTTCATGCTGATTCAGCAAAAAAACTTGACTACAAATCACAATTTTGAAAATTCGAAATTATCGCTTTCTATGCAAAACTTAATTTTCATCAGAAAAAAATTACTGGCGACTAAAAATGATACCCAATAGTCCTATCCTAACCGAAATTTAACGCAGATTACGAATTTCATGCTGATTCAGCAAAAAAACTTGACTACAAATCACAATTTTGAAAATTCGAAATTATCGCTTTCTATGCAAAACTTAATTTTCATCAGAAAAAAATTACTGGCGACTAAAAATGATACCCAATAGTCCTATCCTAACCGAAATTTAAAGCAGATTACGAATTTCATGCTGATTCAGCAAAAAAACTTGACTACAAATCACAATTTTGAAAATTCGAAATTATCGCTTTCTATGCAAAACTTAATTTTCATCAGAAAAAAATTACTGGCGACTAAAAATGATACCCAATAGTCCTATCCTAACCGAAATTTAAAGCAGATTACGAATTTCATGCTGATTCAGCAAAAAAACTTGACTACAAATCACAATTTTGAAAATTCGAAATTATCGCTTTCTATGCAAAACTTAATTTTCATCAGAAAAAAATTACTGGCGACTAAAAATGATACCCAATAGTCCTATCCTAACCGAAATTTAAAGCAGATTACGAATTTCATGCTGATTCAGCAAAAAAACTTGACTCGAATCATAATTTCGAAAATTCGAAATTATCGCTTTCTATGCAAAACTTAATTTTCATCAGAAAAAAATTACTGGCGACTAAAAATGATACCCAATAGTCCTATCCTAACCGAAATTTAAAGCAGATTACGAATTTCATGCTGATTCAGCAAAAAAACTTGACTACGAATCATAATTTCGAAAATTCGAAATTATCGCTTTCTATGCAAAACTTAATTTTCATCAGAAAAAAATTACTGGCGACTAAAAATGATACCCAATAGTCCTATCCTAACCGAAATTTAAAGCAGATTACGAATTTCATGCTGATTCAGCAAAAAAACTTGACTACAAATCACAATTTTGAAAATTCGAAATTATCGCTTTCTATGCAAAACTTAATTTTCATCAGAAAAAAATTACTGGCGACTAAAAATGATACCCAATAGTCCTATCCTAACCGAAATTTAAAGCAGATTACGAATTTCATGCTGATTCAGCAAAAAAACTTGACTACAAATCACAATTTTGAAAATTCGAAATTATCGCTTTCTATGCAAAACTTAATTTTCATCAGAAAAAAATTACTGGCGACTAAAAATGATACCCAATAGTCCTATCCTAACCGAAATTTAAAGCAGATTACGAATTTCATGCTGATTCAGCAAAAAAACTTGACTACAAATCACAATTTTGAAAATTCGAAATTATCGCTTTCTATGCAAAACTTAATTTTCATCAGAAAAAAATTACTGGCGACTAAAAATGATACCCAATAGTCCTATCCTAACCGAAATTTAAAGCAGATTACGAATTTCATGCTGATTCAGCAAAAAAACTTGACTACAAATCATAATTTCGAAAATTCGAAATTATCGCTTTCTATGCAAAACTTAATTTTCATCAGAAAAAAATTACTGGCGACTAAAAATGATACCCAATAGTCCTATCCTAACCGAAATTTAAAGCAGATTACGAATTTCATGCTGATTCAGCAAAAAAACTTGACTACGAATCATAATTTCGAAAATTCGAAATTATCGCTTTCTATGCAAAACTTAATTTTCATCAGAAAAAAATTACTGGCGACTAAAAATGATACCCAATAGTCCTATCCTAACCGAAATTTAAAGCAGATTACGAATTTCATGCTGATTCAGCAAAAAAACTTGACTACGAATCACAATTTTGAAAATTCGAAATTATCGCTTTCTATGCAAAACTTAATTTTCATCAGAAAAAAATTACTGGCGACTAAAAATGATACCCAATAGTCCTATCCTAACCGAAATTTAAAGCAGATTACGAATTTCATGCTGATTCAGCAAAAAAACTTGACTACGAATCATAATTTCGAAAATTCGAAATTATCGCTTTCTATGCAAAACTTGATTTTCATCAGAAAAAAATTACTGGCGACTAAAAATGATACCCAATAGTCCTATCCTAACCGAAATTTAAAGCAGATTACGAATTTCATGCTGATTCAGCAAAAAAACTTGACTACGAATCATAATTTCGAAAATTCGAAATAATCGCTTTCTATGCAAAACTTAATTTTCATCAGAAAAAAATTACTGGCGACTAAAAATGATACCCAATAGTCCTATCCTAACCGAAATTTAAAGCAGATTACGAATTTCATGCTGATTCAGCAAAAAAACTTGACTACAAATCACAATTTTGAAAATTCGAAATTATCGCTTTCTATGCAAAACTTAATTTTCATCAGAAAAAAATTACTGGCGACTAAAAATGATACCCAATAGTCCTATCCTAACCGAAATTTAAAGCAGATTACGAATTTCATGCTGATTCAGCAAAAAAACTTGACTACAAATCACAATTTTGAAAATTCGAAATTATCGCTTTCTATGCAAAACTTACTTTTCATCAGAAAAAAATTACTGGCGACTAAAAATGATACCCAATAGTCCTATCCTAACCGAAATTTAAAGCAGATTACGAATTTCATGCTGATTCAGCAAAAAAACTTGACTACAAATCACAATTTTGAAAATTCGAAATTATCGCTTTCTATGCAAAACTTAATTTTCATCAGAAAAAAATTACTGGCGACTAAAAATGATACCCAATAGTCCTATCCTAACCGAAATTTAAAGCAGATTACGAATTTCATGCTGATTCAGCAAAAAAACTTGACTACAAATCACAATTTTGAAAATTCGAAATTATCGCTTTCTATGCAAAACTTAATTTTCATCAGAAAAAAATTACTGGCGACTAAAAATGATACCCAATAGTCCTATCCTAACCGAAATTTAAAGCAGATTACGAATTTCATGCTGATTCAGCAAAAAAACTTGACTACAAATCACAATTTTGAAAATTCGAAATTATCGCTTTCTATGCAAAACTTAATTTTCATCAGAAAAAAATTACTGGCGACTAAAAATGATACCCAATAGTCCTATCCTAACCGAAATTTAAAGCAGATTACGAATTTCATGCTGATTCAGCAAAAAAACTTGACTACAAATCATAATTTCGAAAATTCGAAATTATCGCTTTCTATGCAAAACTTAATTTTCATCAGAAAAAAATTACTGGCGACTAAAAATGATACCCAATAGTCCTATCCTAACCGAAATTCAACGCAGATTACGAATTTCATGCTGATTCAGCAAAAAAACTTGACTACAAATCACAATTTTGAAAATTCGAAATTATCGCTTTCTATGCAAAACTTAATTTTCATCAGAAAAAAATTACTGGCGACTAAAAATGATACCCAATAGTCCTATCCTAACCGAAATTTAAAGCAGATTACGAATTTCATGCTGATTCAGCAAAAAAACTTGACTACAAATCACAATCTTGAAAATTCGAAATTATCGCTTTCTATGCAAAACTTAATTTTCATCAGAAAAAAATTACTGGCCACTAAAAATGATACCCAATAGTCCTATCCTAACCGAAATTCAACGCAGATTACGAATTTCATGTTGATTCAGCAAAAAAACTTGACTACGAATCATAATTTCGAAAATTCGAAATTATTGCTTTCTATGCAAAACTTAATTTTCATCAGAAAAAAATTACTGGCGACTAAAAATGATACCCAATAGTCCTATCCTAACCGAAATTTAAAGCAGATTACGAATTTCATGCTGATTCAGCAAAAAAACTTGACTACAAATCATAATTTCGAAAATTCGAAATTATCGTTTTCTATGCAAAACTTAACTTTCATCAGAAAAAAATTACTGGCGACTAAAAATGATACCCAATAGTCCTATCCTAACCGAAATTTAAAGCAGATTACGAATTTCATGCTGATTCAGCAAAAAAACTTGACTACAAATCACAATTTTGAAAATTCGAAATTATCGCTTTCTATGCAAAACTTAATTTTCATCAGAAAAAAATTACTGGCGACTAAAAATGATACCCAATAGTCCTATCCTAACCGAAATTTAAAGCAGATTACGAATTTCATGCTGATTCAGCAAAAAAACTTGACTACAAATCATAATTTCGAAAATTCGAAATTATCGCTTTCTATGCAAAACTTAATTTTCATCAGAAAAAAATTACTGGCGACTAAAAATGATACCCAATAGTCCTATCCTAACCGAAATTCAACGCAGATTACGAATTTCATGCTGATTCAGCAAAAAAACTTGACTACAAATCATAATTTCGAAAATTCGAAATTATCGCTTTCTATGCAAAACTTAATTTTCATCAGAAAAAAATTACTGGCGACTAAAAATGATACCCAATAGTCCTATCCTAACCGAAATTTAAAGCAGATTACGAATTTCATGCTGATTCAGCAAAAAAACTTGACTACAAATCATAATTTTGAAAATTCGAAATTATCGCTTTCTATGCAAAACTTAATTTTCATCAGAAAAAAATTACTGGCGACTAAAAATGATACCCAATAGTCCTATCCTAACCGAAATTTAAAGCAGATTACGAATTTCATGCTGATTCAGCAAAAAAACTTGACTACGAATCATAATTTCGAAAATTCGAAATTATCGCTTTCTATGCAAAACTTAATTTTCATCAGAAAAAAATTACTGGCGACTAAAAATGATACCCAATAGTCCTATCCTAACCGAAATTTAAAGCAGATTACGAATTTCATGCTGATTCAGCAAAAAAACTTGACTACAAATCACAATTTTGAAAATTCGAAATTATCGCTTTCTATGCAAAACTTAATTTTCATCAGAAAAAAATTACTGGCGACTAAAAATGATACCCAATAGTCCTATCCTAACCGAAATTTAAAGCAGATTACGAATTTCATGCTGATTCAGCAAAAAAACTTGACTACGAATCATAATTTCGAAAATTCGAAATTATCGCTTTCTATGCAAAACTTGATTTTCATCAGAAAAAAATTACTGGCGACTAAAAATGATACCCAATAGTCCTATCCTAACCGAAATTTAAAGCAGATTACGAATTTCATGCTGATTCAGCAAAAAAACTTGACTACGAATCATAATTTCGAAAATTCGAAATTATCGCTTTCTATGCAAAACTTAATTTTCATCAGAAAAAAATTACTGGCGACTAAAAATGATACCCAATAGTCCTATCCTAACCGAAATTTAAAGCAGATTACGAATTTCATGCTGATTCAGCAAAAAAACTTGACTACAAATCATAATTTCGAAAATTCGAAATTATCGTTTTCTATGCAAAACTTAACTTTCATCAGAAAAAAATTACTGGCGACTAAAAATGATACCAAATAGTCCTATCCTAACCGAAATTCAACGCAGATTACGAATTTCATGCTGATTCAGCAAAAAAACTTGACTACAAATCATAATTTCGAAAATTCGAAATTATCGCTTTCTATGCAAAACTTAATTTTCATCAGAAAAAAATTACTGGCGACTAAAAATGATACCCAATAGTCCTATCCTAACCGAAATTTAAAGCAGATTACGAATTTCATGCTGATTCAGCAAAAAAACTTGACTACAAATCACAATTTTGAAAATTCGAAATTATCGCTTTCTATGCAAAACTTAATTTTCATCAGAAAAAAATTACTGGCGACTAAAAATGATACCCAATAGTCCTATCCTAACCGAAATTTAAAGCAGATTACGAATTTCATGCTGATTCAGCAAAAAAACTTGACTACAAATCACAATTTTGAAAATTCGAAATTATCGCTTTCTATGCAAAACTTAATTTTCATCAGAAAAAAATTACTGGCGACTAAAAATGATACCCAATAGTCCTATCCTAACCGAAATTTAAAGCAGATTACGAATTTCATGCTGATTCAGCAAAAAAACTTGACTACAAATCACAATTTTGAAAATTCGAAATTATCGCTTTCTATGCAAAACTTAATTTTCATCAGAAAAAAATTACTGGCGACTAAAAATGATACCCAATAGTCCTATCCTAACCGAAATTTAAAGCAGATTACGAATTTCATGCTGATTCAGCAAAAAAACTTGACTACGAATCATAATTTCGAAAATTCGAAATTATCGCTTTCTATGCAAAACTTAATTTTCATCAGAAAAAAATTACTGGCGACTAAAAATGATACCCAATAGTCCTATCCTAACCGAAATTTAAAGCAGATTACGAATTTCATGCTGATTCAGCAAAAAAACTTGACTACGAATCATAATTTCGAAAATTCGAAATTATCGCTTTCTATGCAAAACTTAATTTTCATCAGAAAAAAATTACTGGCGACTAAAAATGATACCCAATAGTCCTATCCTAACCGAAATTTAAAGCAGATTACGAATTTCATGCTGATTCAGCAAGAAAACTTGACTACAAATCACAATTTTGAAAATTCGAAATTATCGCTTTCTATGCAAAACTTAATTTTCATCAGAAAAAAATTACTGGCGACTAAAAATGATACCCAATAGTCCTATCCTAACCGAAATTTAAAGCAGATTACGAATTTCATGCTGATTCAGCAAAAAAACTTGACTACAAATCATAATTTCGAAAATTCGAAATTATCGTTTTCTATGCAAAACTTAACTTTCATCAGAAAAAAATTACTGGCGACTAAAAATGATACCAAATAGTCCTATCCTAACCGAAATTCAACGCAGATTACGAATTTCATGCTGATTCAGCAAAAAAACTTGACTACAAATCATAATTTCGAAAATTCGAAATTATCGCTTTCTATGCAAAACTTAATTTTCATCAGAAAAAAATTACTGGCGACTAAAAATGATACCCAATAGTCCTATCCTAACCGAAATTTAAAGCAGATTACGAATTTCATGCTGATTCAGCAAAAAAACTTGACTACAAATCACAATTTTGAAAATTCGAAATTATCGCTTTCTATGCAAAACTTAATTTTCATCAGAAAAAAATTACTGGCGACTAAAAATGATACCCAATAGTCCTATCCTAACCGAAATTTAAAGCAGATTACGAATTTCATGCTGATTCAGCAAAAAAACTTGACTACAAATCACAATTTTGAAAATTCGAAATTATCGCTTTCTATGCAAAACTTAATTTTCATCAGAAAAAAATTACTGGCGACTAAAAATGATACCCAATAGTCCTATCCTAACCGAAATTTAAAGCAGATTACGAATTTCATGCTGATTCAGCAAAAAAACTTGACTACAAATCACAATTTTGAAAATTCGAAATTATCGCTTTCTATGCAAAACTTAATTTTCATCAGAAAAAAATTACTGGCGACTAAAAATGATACCCAATAGTCCTATCCTAACCGAAATTTAAAGCAGATTACGAATTTCATGCTGATTCAGCAAAAAAACTTGACTACGAATCATAATTTCGAAAATTCGAAATTATCGCTTTCTATGCAAAACTTAATTTTCATCAGAAAAAAATTACTGGCGACTAAAAATGATACCCAATAGTCCTATCCTAACCGAAATTTAAAGCAGATTACGAATTTCATGCTGATTCAGCAAAAAAACTTGACTACGAATCATAATTTCGAAAATTCGAAATTATCGCTTTCTATGCAAAACTTAATTTTCATCAGAAAAAAATTACTGGCGACTAAAAATGATACCCAATAGTCCTATCCTAACCGAAATTTAAAGCAGATTACGAATTTCATGCTGATTCAGCAAAAAAACTTGACTACAAATCACAATTTTGAAAATTCGAAATTATCGCTTTCTATGCAAAACTTAATTTTCATCAGAAAAAAATTACTGGCGACTAAAAATGATACCCAATAGTCCTATCCTAACCGAAATTTAAAGCAGATTACGAATTTCATGCTGATTCAGCAAAAAAACTTGACTACAAATCACAATTTTGAAAATTCGAAATTATCGCTTTCTATGCAAAACTTAATTTTCATCAGAAAAAAATTACTGGCGACTAAAAATGATACCCAATAGTCCTATCCTAACCGAAATTTAAAGCAGATTACGAATTTCATGCTGATTCAGCAAAAAAACTTGACTACAAATCACAATTTTGAAAATTCGAAATTATCGCTTTCTATGCAAAACTTAATTTTCATCAGAAAAAAATTACTGGCGACTAAAAATGATACCCAATAGTCCTATCCTAACCGAAATTTAAAGCAGATTACGAATTTCATGCTGATTCAGCAAAAAAACTTGACTACAAATCACAATTTTGAAAATTCGAAATTATCGCTTTCTATGCAAAACTCAATTTTCATCAGAAAAAAATTACTGGCGACTAAAAATGATACCCAATAGTCCTATCCTAACCGAAATTTAAAGCAGATTACGAATTTCATGCTGATTCAGCAAAAAAACTTGACTACAAATCACAATTTTGAAAATTCAAAATTATCGCTTTCTATGCAAAACTTAATTTTCATCAGAAAAAAATTACTGGCGACTAAAAATGATACCCAATAGTCCTATCCTAACCGAAATTTAAAGCAGATTACGAATTTCATGCTGATTCAGCAAAAAAACTTGACTACGAATCATAATTTCGAAAATTCGAAATTATCGCTTTCTATGCAAAACTTAATTTTCATCAGAAAAAAATTACTGGCGACTAAAAATGATACCCAATAGTCCTATCCTAACCGAAATTTAAAGCAGATTACGAATTTCATGCTGATTCAGCAAAAAAACTTGACTACAAATCACAATTTTGAAAATTCGAAATTATCGCTTTCTATGCAAAACTTAATTTTCATCAGAAAAAAATTACTGGCGACTAAAAATGATACCCAATAGTCCTATCCTAACCGAAATTTAAAGCAGATTACGAATTTCATGCTGATTCAGCAAAAAAACTTGACTACAAATCACAATTTTGAAAATTCGAAATTATCGCTTTCTATGCAAAACTTAATTTTCATCAGAAAAAAATTACTGGCGACTAAAAATGATACCCAATAGTCCTATCCTAACCGAAATTTAAAGCAGATTACGAATTTCATGCTGATTCAGCAAAAAAACTTGACTACAAATCACAATTTTGAAAATTCGAAATTATCGCTTTCTATGCAAAACTTAATTTTCATCAGAAAAAAATTACTGGCGACTAAAAATGATACCCAATAGTCCTATCCTAACCGAAATTTAAAGCAGATTACGAATTTCATGCTGATTCAGCAAAAAAACTTGACTACGAATCATAATTTCGAAAATTCGAAATTATCGCTTTCTATGCAAAACTTAATTTTCATCAGAAAAAAATTACTGGCGACTAAAAATGATACCCAATAGTCCTATCCTAACCGAAATTTAAAGCAGATTACGAATTTCATGCTGATTCAGCAAAAAAACTTGACTACGAATCATAATTTCGAAAATTCGAAATTATCGCTTTCTATGCAAAACTTATTTTCATCAGAAAAAAATTACTGGCCACTAAAAATGATACCCAATAGTCCTATCCTAACCGAAATTCAACGCAGATTACGAATTTCATGTTGATTCAGCAAAAAAACTTGACTACGAATCATAATTTCGAAAATTCGAAATTATTGCTTTCTATGCAAAACTTAATTTTCATCAGAAAAAAATTACTGGCGACTAAAAATGATACCAAATAGTCCTATCCTAACCGAAATTCAACGCAGATTACGAATTTCATGCTGATTCAGAAAAAACTTGACTACAAATCATAATTTCGAAAATTCGAAATTATCGTTTTCTATGCAAAACTTAACTTTCATCAGAAAAAAATTACTGGCGACTAAAAATGATACCCAATAGTCCTATCCTAACCGAAATTTAAAGCAGATTACGAATTTCATGCTGATTCAGCAAAAAAACTTGACTACAAATCATAATTTCGAAAATTCGAAATTATCGCTTTCTATGCAAAACTTAATTTTCATCAGAAAAAAATTACTGGCGACTAAAAATGATACCCAATAGTCCTATCCTAACCGAAATTTAAAGCAGATTACGAATTTCATGCTGATTCAGCAAAAAAACTTGACTACAAATCACAATTTTGAAAATTCAAAATTATCGCTTTCTATGCAAAACTTAATTTTCATCAGAAAAAAATTACTGGCGACTAAAAATGATACCCAATAGTCCTATCCTAACCGAAATTTAAAGCAGATTACGAATTTCATGCTGATTCAGCAAAAAAACTTGACTACAAATCACAATTTTGAAAATTCGAAATTATCGCTTTCTATGCAAAACTTAATTTTCATCAGAAAAAAATTACTGGCGACTAAAAATGATACCCAATAGTCCTATCCTAACCGAAATTTAAAGCAGATTACGAATTTCATGCTGATTCAGCAAAAAAACTTGACTACAAATCATAATTTCGAAAATTCGAAATTATCGCTTTCTATGCAAAACTTAATTTTCATCAGAAAAAAATTACTGGCGACTAAAAATGATACCCAATAGTCCTATCCTAACCGAAATTTAAAGCAGATTACGAATTTCATGCTGATTCAGCAAAAAAACTTGACTACAAATCACAATTTTGAAAATTCGAAATTATCGCTTTCTATGCAAAACTTACTTTTCATCAGAAAAAAATTACTGGCGACTAAAAATGATACCCAATAGTCCTATCCTAACCGAAATTTAAAGCAGATTACGAATTTCATGCTGATTCAGCAAAAAAACTTGACTACGAATCATAATTTCGAAAATTCGAAATTATCGCTTTCTATGCAAAACTTAATTTTCATCAGAAAAAAATTACTGGCGACTAAAAATGATACCCAATAGTCCTATCCTAACCGAAATTTAAAGCAGATTACGAATTTCATGCTGATTCAGCAAAAAAACTTGACTACAAATCACAATTTTGAAAATTCGAAATTATCGCTTTCTATGCAAAACTTAATTTTCATCAGAAAAAAATTACTGGCGACTAAAAATGATACCCAATAGTCCTATCCTAACCGAAATTTAAAGCAGATTACGAATTTCATGCTGATTCAGCAAAAAAACTTGACTACAAATCACAATTTTGAAAATTCGAAATTATCGCTTTCTATGCAAAACTTACTTTTCATCAGAAAAAAATTACTGGCGACTAAAAATGATACCCAATAGTCCTATCCTAACCGAAATTTAAAGCAGATTACGAATTTCATGCTGATTCAGCAAAAAAACTTGACTACGAATCATAATTTCGAAAATTCGAAATTATCGCTTTCTATGCAAAACTTATTTTCATCAGAAAAAAATTACTGGCCACTAAAAATGATACCCAATAGTCCTATCCTAACCGAAATTCAACGCAGATTACGAATTTCATGTTGATTCAGCAAAAAAACTTGACTACGAATCATAATTTCGAAAATTCGAAATTATTGCTTTCTATGCAAAACTTAATTTTCATCAGAAAAAAATTACTGGCGACTAAAAATGATACCAAATAGTCCTATCCTAACCGAAATTCAACGCAGATTACGATTTTCATGCTGATTCAGCAAAAAAACTTGACTACAAATCACAATTTTGAAAATTCGAAATTTCCGCTTTCTATGCAAAACTTAATTTTCATCAGAAAAAAATTACTGGCGAATAAAAATGATACCCAATAGTCCTATCCTAACCGAAATTTAAAGCAGATTACGAATTTCATGCTGATTCAGCAAAAAAACTTGACTACAAATCACAATTTTGAAAATTCGAAATTATCGCTTTCTATGCAAAACTTAATTTTCATCAGAAAAAAATTACTGGCGACTAAAAATGATACCCAATAGTCCTATCCTAACCGAAATTCAACGCAGATTACGATTTTCATGCTGATTCAGCAAAAAAACTTGACTACAAATCACAATTTTGAAAATTCGAAATTTCCGCTTTCTATGCAAAACTTAATTTTCATCAGAAAAAAATTACTGGCGAATAAAAATGATACCCAATAGTCCTATCCTAACCGAAATTTAAAGCAGATTACGAATTTCATGCTGATTCAGCAAAAAAACTTGACTACAAATCACAATTTTGAAAATTCGAAATTATCGCTTTCTATGCAAAACTTAATTTTCATCAGAAAAAAATTACTGGCGACTAAAAATGATACCCAATAGTCCTATCCTAACCGAAATTTAAAGCAGATTACGAATTTCATGCTGATTCAGCAAAAAAACTTGACTACAAATCATAATTTCGAAAATTCGAAATTATCGCTTTCTATGCAAAACTTAATTTTCATCAGAAAAAAATTACTGGCGACTAAAAATGATACCCAATAGTCCTATCCTAACCGAAATTTAAAGCAGATTACGAATTTCATGCTGATTCAGCAAAAAAACTTGACTACAAATCACAATTTTGAAAATTCGAAATTATCGCTTTCTATGCAAAACTTGATTTTCATCAGAAAAAAATTACTGGCGACTAAAAATGATACCCAATAGTCCTATCCTAACCGAAATTTAAAGCAGATTACGAATTTCATGCTGATTCAGCAAAAAAACTTGACTACAAATCACAATTTTGAAAATTCGAAATTATCGCTTTCTATGCAAAACTTAATTTTCATCAGAAAAAAATTACTGGCGACTAAAAATGATACCCAATAGTCCTATCCTAACCGAAATTTAAAGCAGATTACGAATTTCATGCTGATTCAGCAAAAAAACTTGACTACGAATCATAATTTCGAAAATTCGAAATTATCGCTTTCTATGCAAAACTTAATTTTCATCAGAAAAAAATTACTGGCGACTAAAAATGATACCCAATAGTCCTATCCTAACCGAAATTTAAAGCAGATTACGAATTTCATGCTGATTCAGCAAAAAAACTTGACTACGAATCATAATTTCGAAAATTCGAAATTATCGCTTTCTATGCAAAACTTAATTTTCATCAGAAAAAAATTACTGGCGACTAAAAATGATACCCAATAGTCCTATCCTAACCGAAATTTAAAGCAGATTACGAATTTCATGCTGATTCAGCAAGAAAACTTGACTACAAATCACAATTTTGAAAATTCGAAATTATCGCTTTCTATGCAAAACTTAATTTTCATCAGAAAAAAATTACTGGCGACTAAAAATGATACCCAATAGTCCTATCCTAACCGAAATTTAAAGCAGATTACGAATTTCATGCTGATTCAGCAAAAAAACTTGACTACAAATCATAATTTCGAAAATTCGAAATTATCGCTTTCTATGCAAAACTTAATTTTCATCAGAAAAAAATTACTGGCGACTAAAAATGATACCCAATAGTCCTATCCTAACCGAAATTCAACGCAGATTACGAATTTCATGCTGATTCAGCAAAAAAACTTGACTACAAATCACAATTTCGAAAATTCGAAATTATCGTTTTCTATGCAAAACTTAACTTTCATCAGAAAAAAATTACTGGCGACTAAAAATGATACCAAATAGTCCTATCCTAACCGAAATTCAACGCAGATTACGAATTTCATGCTGATTCAGCAAAAAAACTTGACTACAAATCATAATTTCGAAAATTCGAAATTATCGCTTTCTATGCAAAACTTAATTTTCATCAGAAAAAAATTACTGGCGACTAAAAATGATACCCAATAGTCCTATCCTAACCGAAATTTAAAGCAGATTACGAATTTCATGCTGATTCAGCAAAAAAACTTGACTACAAATCACAATTTTGAAAATTCGAAATTATCGCTTTCTATGCAAAACTTAATTTTCATCAGAAAAAAATTACTGGCGACTAAAAATGATACCCAATAGTCCTATCCTAACCGAAATTTAAAGCAGATTACGAATTTCATGCTGATTCAGCAAAAAAACTTGACTACGAATCATAATTTCGAAAATTCGAAATTATCGCTTTCTATGCAAAACTTAATTTTCATCAGAAAAAAATTACTGGCGACTAAAAATGATACCCAATAGTCCTATCCTAACCGAAATTTAAAGCAGATTACGAATTTCATGCTGATTCAGCAAAAAAACTTGACTACAAATCACAATTTTGAAAATTCGAAATTATCGCTTTCTATGCAAAACTTAATTTTCATCAGAAAAAAATTACTGGCGACTAAAAATGATACCCAATAGTCCTATCCTAACCGAAATTTAAAGCAGATTACGAATTTCATGCTGATTCAGCAAAAAAACTTGACTACAAATCACAATTTTGAAAATTCGAAATTATCGCTTTCTATGCAAAACTTAATTTTCATCAGAAAAAAATTACTGGCGACTAAAAATGATACCCAATAGTCCTATCCTAACCGAAATTTAAAGCAGATTACGAATTTCATGCTGATTCAGCAAAAAAACTTGACTACAAATCATAATTTCGAAAATTCGAAATTATCGTTTTCTATGCAAAACTTAATTTTCATCAGAAAAAAATTACTGGCGACTAAAAATGATACCCAATAGTCCTATCCTAACCGAAATTCAACGCAGATTACGAATTTCATGCTGATTCAGCAAAAAAACTTGACTACAAATCATAATTTCGAAAATTCGAAATTATCGTTTTCTATGCAAAACTTAACTTTCATCAGAAAAAAATTACTGGCGACTAAAAATGATACCAAATAGTCCTATCCTAACCGAAATTCAACGCAGATTACGAATTTCATGCTGATTCAGCAAAAAAACTTGACTACAAATCATAATTTCGAAAATTCGAAATTATCGCTTTCTATGCAAAACTTAATTTTCATCAGAAAAAAATTACTGGCGACTAAAAATGATACCCAATAGTCCTATCCTAACCGAAATTTAAAGCAGATTACGAATTTCATGCTGATTCAGCAACAGAAACTTGACTATCGATCACAATTCCGAAAATTCGAAATTATCGCTTTCTATGCAAAACTTAATTTTCATCAGAAAAAAATTACTGGCGACTAAAAATGGTACCCAATAGTCCTATCCTAACCAAAATTTAACGCAGATTACGAATTTCATGCTGATTCAGCATAAAAACTTGACTACAAATCACAATTTCGAAAATTCGAAATTATTGCTTTCTATGCAAAACTTAATTTTCATCAGAAAAAAATTACTGGCGACTAAAAATGATACCAAATAGTCCTATCCTAACCGAAATTCAACGCAGATTACGAATTTCATGCTGATTCAGAAAAAACTTGACTACAAATCATAATTTCGAAAATTCGAAATTATCGTTTTCTATGCAAAACTTAACTTTCATCAGAAAAAAATTACTGGCGACTAAAAATGATACCCAATAGTCCTATCCTAACCGAAATTTAAAGCAGATTACGAATTTCATGCTGATTCAGCAAAAAAACTTGACTACGAATCATAATTTCGAAAATTCGAAATTATCGCTTTCTATGCAAAACTTAATTTTCATCAGAAAAAAATTACTGGCGACTAAAAATGATACCCAATAGTCCTATCCTAACCGAAATTTAAAGCAGATTACGAATTTCATGCTGATTCAGCAAAAAAACTTGACTACGAATCATAATTTCGAAAATTCGAAATTATCGCTTTCTATGCAAAACTTAATTTTCATCAGAAAAAAATTACTGGCGACTAAAAATGATACCCAATAGTCCTATCCTAACCGAAATTTAAAGCAGATTACGAATTTCATGCTGATTCAGCAAAAAAACTTGACTACAAATCATAATTTCGAAAATTCGAAATTATCGCTTTCTATGCAAAACTTAATTTTCATCAGAAAAAAATTACTGGCGACTAAAAATGATACCCAATAGTCCTATC
The DNA here is from genome assembly GCA_035079385.1 of Aspidiotus rigidus. Lineage (NCBI taxonomy): Eukaryota > Metazoa > Arthropoda > Insecta > Hemiptera > Diaspididae > Aspidiotus > Aspidiotus rigidus. The sequence continues at coordinate 2,750,899 of JAVHKY010000046.1, read as the reverse complement.
CTAACCGAAATTTAAAGCAGATTACGAATTTCATGCTGATTCAGCAAAAAAACTTGACTACAAATCACAATTTTGAAAATTCGAAATTATCGCTTTCTATGCAAAACTTAATTTTCATCAGAAAAAAATTACTGGCGACTAAAAATGATACCCAATAGTCCTATCCTAACCGAAATTTAAAGCAGATTACGAATTTCATGCTGATTCAGCAAAAAAACTTGACTACAAATCACAATTTTGAAAATTCGAAATTATCGCTTTCTATGCAAAACTTAATTTTCATCAGAAAAAAATTACTGGCGACTAAAAATGATACCCAATAGTCCTATCCTAACCGAAATTTAAAGCAGATTACGAATTTCATGCTGATTCAGCAAAAAAACTTGACTACAAATCACAATTTTGAAAATTCGAAATTATCGCTTTCTATGCAAAACTTAATTTTCATCAGAAAAAAATTACTGGCGACTAAAAATGATACCCAATAGTCCTATCCTAACCGAAATTTAAAGCAGATTACGAATTTCATGCTGATTCAGCAAAAAAACTTGACTACGAATCATAATTTTGAAAATTCGAAATTATCGCTTTCTATGCAAAACTTAATTTTCATCAGAAAAAAATTACTGGCGACTAAAAATGATACCCAATAGTCCTATCCTAACCGAAATTTAAAGCAGATTACGAATTTCATGCTGATTCAGCAAAAAAACTTGACTACGAATCATAATTTCGAAAATTCGAAATTATCGCTTTCTATGCAAAACTTAATTTTCATCAGAAAAAAATTACTGGCGACTAAAAATGATACCCAATAGTCCTATCCTAACCGAAATTTAAAGCAGATTACGAATTTCATGCTGATTCAGCAAAAAAACTTGACTACGAATCATAATTTCGAAAATTCGAAATTATCGCTTTCTATGCAAAACTTAATTTTCATCAGAAAAAAATTACTGGCGACTAAAAATGATACCCAATAGTCCTATCCTAACCGAAATTTAAAGCAGATTACGAATTTCATGCTGATTCAGCAAAAAAACTTGACTACAAATCACAATTTTGAAAATTCGAAATTATCGCTTTCTATGCAAAACTTAATTTTCATCAGAAAAAAATTACTGGCGACTAAAAATGATACCCAATAGTCCTATCCTAACCGAAATTTAAAGCAGATTACGAATTTCATGCTGATTCAGCAAAAAAACTTGACTACAAATCACAATTTTGAAAATTCGAAATTATCGCTTTCTATGCAAAACTTAATTTTCATCAGAAAAAAATTACTGGCGACTAAAAATGATACCCAATAGTCCTATCCTAACCGAAATTTAAAGCAGATTACGAATTTCATGCTGATTCAGCAAAAAAACTTGACTACGAATCATAATTTCGAAAATTCGAAATTATCGCTTTCTATGCAAAACTTAATTTTCATCAGAAAAAAATTACTGGCGACTAAAAATGATACCCAATAGTCCTATCCTAACCGAAATTTAAAGCAGATTACGAATTTCATGCTGATTCAGCAAAAAAACTTGACTACGAATCATAATTTCGAAAATTCGAAATTATCGCTTTCTATGCAAAACTTAATTTTCATCAGAAAAAAATTACTGGCGACTAAAAATGATACCCAATAGTCCTATCCTAACCGAAATTTAAAGCAGATTACGAATTTCATGCTGATTCAGCAAAAAAACTTGACTACAAATCACAATTTTGAAAATTCGAAATTATCGCTTTCTATGCAAAACTTAATTTTCATCAGAAAAAAATCACTGGCGACTAAAAATGATACCCAATAGTCCTATCCTAACCGAAATTTAAAGCAGATTACGAATTTCATGCTGATTCAGCAAAAAAACTTGACTACAAATCACAATTTTGAAAATTCGAAATTATCGCTTTCTATGCAAAACTTAATTTTCATCAGAAAAAAATTACTGGCGACTAAAAATGATACCCAATAGTCCTATCCTAACCGAAATTTAAAGCAGATTACGAATTTCATGCTGATTCAGCAAAAAAACTTGACTACAAATCACAATTTTGAAAATTCGAAATTATCGCTTTCTATGCAAAACTTAATTTTCATCAGAAAAAAATTACTGGCGACTAAAAATGATACCCAATAGTCCTATCCTAACCGAAATTTAAAGCAGATTACGAATTTCATGCTGATTCAGCAAAAAAACTTGACTACAAATCACAATTTTGAAAATTCGAAATTATCGCTTTCTATGCAAAACTTAATTTTCATCAGAAAAAAATTACTGGCGACTAAAAATGATACCCAATAGTCCTATCCTAACCGAAATTTAAAGCAGATTACGAATTTCATGCTGATTCAGCAAAAAAACTTGACTACGAATCATAATTTCGAAAATTCGAAATTATCGCTTTCTATGCAAAACTTAATTTTCATCAGAAAAAAATTACTGGCGACTAAAAATGATACCCAATAGTCCTATCCTAACCGAAATTTAAAGCAGATTACGAATTTCATGCTGATTCAGCAAAAAAACTTGACTACGAATCATAATTTCGAAAATTCGAAATTATCGCTTTCTATGCAAAACTTAATTTTCATCAGAAAAAAATTACTGGCGACTAAAAATGATACCCAATAGTCCTATCCTAACCGAAATTTAAAGCAGATTACGAATTTCATGCTGATTCAGCAAAAAAACTTGACTACAAATCACAATTTTGAAAATTCGAAATTATCGCTTTCTATGCAAAACTTAATTTTCATCAGAAAAAAATTACTGGCGACTAAAAATGATACCCAATAGTCCTATCCTAACCGAAATTTAAAGCAGATTACGAATTTCATGCTGATTCAGCAAAAAAACTTGACTACAAATCACAATTTTGAAAATTCGAAATTATCGCTTTCTATGCAAAACTTAATTTTCATCAGAAAAAAATTACTGGCGACTAAAAATGATACCCAATAGTCCTATCCTAACCGAAATTTAAAGCAGATTACGAATTTCATGCTGATTCAGCAAAAAAACTTGACTACAAATCACAATTTTGAAAATTCGAAATTATCGCTTTCTATGCAAAACTTAATTTTCATCAGAAAAAAATTACTGGCGACTAAAAATGATACCCAATAGTCCTATCCTAACCGAAATTTAAAGCAGATTACGAATTTCATGCTGATTCAGCAAAAAAACTTGACTACAAATCACAATTTTGAAAATTCGAAATTATCGCTTTCTATGCAAAACTTAATTTTCATCAGAAAAAAATTACTGGCGACTAAAAATGATACCCAATAGTCCTATCCTAACCGAAATTTAAAGCAGATTACGAATTTCATGCTGATTCAGCAAAAAAACTTGACTACGAATCATAATTTCGAAAATTCGAAATTATCGCTTTCTATGCAAAACTTAATTTTCATCAGAAAAAAATTACTGGCGACTAAAAATGATACCCAATAGTCCTATCCTAACCGAAATTTAAAGCAGATTACGAATTTCATGCTGATTCAGCAAAAAAACTTGACTACGAATCATAATTTCGAAAATTCGAAATTATCGCTTTCTATGCAAAACTTATTTTCATCAGAAAAAAATTACTGGCCACTAAAAATGATACCCAATAGTCCTATCCTAACCGAAATTCAACGCAGATTACGAATTTCATGTTGATTCAGCAAAAAAACTTGACTACGAATCATAATTTCGAAAATTCGAAATTATTGCTTTCTATGCAAAACTTAATTTTCATCAGAAAAAAATTACTGGCGACTAAAAATGATACCAAATAGTCCTATCCTAACCGAAATTCAACGCAGATTACGAATTTCATGCTGATTCAGAAAAAACTTGACTACAAATCATAATTTTGAAAATTCGAAATTATCGCTTTCTATGCAAAACTTACTTTTCATCAGAAAAAAATTACTGGCGACTAAAAATGATACCCAATAGTCCTATCCTAACCGAAATTTAAAGCAGATTACGAATTTCATGCTGATTCAGCAAAAAAACTTGACTACAAATCACAATTTTGAAAATTCGAAATTATCGCTTTCTATGCAAAACTTAATTTTCATCAGAAAAAAATTACTGGCGACTAAAAATGATACCCAATAGTCCTATCCTAACCGAAATTTAAAGCAGATTACGAATTTCATGCTGATTCAGCAAAAAAACTTGACTACAAATCACAATTTTGAAAATTCGAAATTATCGCTTTCTATGCAAAACTTAATTTTCATCAGAAAAAAATTACTGGCGACTAAAAATGATACCCAATAGTCCTATCCTAACCGAAATTTAAAGCAGATTACGAATTTCATGCTGATTCAGCAAAAAAACTTGACTACAAATCATAATTTCGAAAATTCGAAATTATCGCTTTCTATGCAAAACTTAATTTTCATCAGAAAAAAATTACTGGCGACTAAAAATGATACCCAATAGTCCTATCCTAACCGAAATTCAACGCAGATTACGAATTTCATGCTGATTCAGCAAAAAAACTTGACTACAAATCATAATTTCGAAAATTCGAAATTATCGTTTTCTATGCAAAACTTAACTTTCATCAGAAAAAAATTACTGGCGACTAAAAATGATACCAAATAGTCCTATCCTAACCGAAATTCAACGCAGATTACGAATTTCATGCTGATTCAGCAAAAAAACTTGACTACAAATCATAATTTCGAAAATTCGAAATTATCGCTTTCTATGCAAAACTTAATTTTCATCAGAAAAAAATTACTGGCGACTAAAAATGATACCCAATAGTCCTATCCTAACCGAAATTTAAAGCAGATTACGAATTTCATGCTGATTCAGCAAAAAAACTTGACTACAAATCACAATTTTGAAAATTCGAAATTATCGCTTTCTATGCAAAACTTAATTTTCATCAGAAAAAAATTACTGGCGACTAAAAATGATACCCAATAGTCCTATCCTAACCGAAATTTAAAGCAGATTACGAATTTCATGCTGATTCAGCAAAAAAACTTGACTACAAATCACAATTTTGAAAATTCGAAATTATCGCTTTCTATGCAAAACTTAATTTTCATCAGAAAAAAATTACTGGCGACTAAAAATGATACCCAATAGTCCTATCCTAACCGAAATTTAAAGCAGATTACGAATTTCATGCTGATTCAGCAAAAAAACTTGACTACAAATCATAATTTCGAAAATTCGAAATTATCGCTTTCTATGCAAAACTTAATTTTCATCAGAAAAAAATTACTGGCGACTAAAAATGATACCCAATAGTCCTATCCTAACCGAAATTCAACGCAGATTACGAATTTCATGCTGATTCAGCAAAAAAACTTGACTACAAATCACAATTTTGAAAATTCGAAATTATCGCTTTCTATGCAAAACTTAATTTTCATCAGAAAAAAATTACTGGCGACTAAAAATGATACCCAATAGTCCTATCCTAACCGAAATTTAAAGCAGATTACGAATTTCATGCTGATTCAGCAAAAAAACTTGACTACAAATCACAATCTTGAAAATTCGAAATTATCGCTTTCTATGCAAAACTTAATTTTCATCAGAAAAAAATTACTGGCCACTAAAAATGATACCCAATAGTCCTATCCTAACCGAAATTCAACGCAGATTACGAATTTCATGTTGATTCAGCAAAAAAACTTGACTACGAATCATAATTTCGAAAATTCGAAATTATTGCTTTCTATGCAAAACTTAATTTTCATCAGAAAAAAATTACTGGCGACTAAAAATGATACCCAATAGTCCTATCCTAACCGAAATTTAAAGCAGATTACGAATTTCATGCTGATTCAGCAAAAAAACTTGACTACAAATCATAATTTCGAAAATTCGAAATTATCGTTTTCTATGCAAAACTTAACTTTCATCAGAAAAAAATTACTGGCGACTAAAAATGATACCCAATAGTCCTATCCTAACCGAAATTTAAAGCAGATTACGAATTTCATGCTGATTCAGCAAAAAAAACTTGACTACAAATCACAATTTTGAAAATTCGAAATTATCGCTTTCTATGCAAAACTTAATTTTCATCAGAAAAAAATTACTGGCGACTAAAAATGATACCCAATAGTCCTATCCTCACCGAAATTCAACGCAGATTACGATTTTCATGCTGATTCAGCAAAAAAACTTGACTACAAATCACAATTTTGAAAATTCGAAATTATCGCTTTCTATGCAAAACTTACTTTTCATCAGAAAAAAATTACTGGCGACTAAAAATGATACCCAATAGTCCTATCCTAACCGAAATTTAAAGCAGATTACGAATTTCATGCTGATTCAGCAAAAAAACTTGACTACAAATCACAATTTTGAAAATTCGAAATTATCGCTTTCTATGCAAAACTTAATTTTCATCAGAAAAAAATTACTGGCGACTAAAAATGATACCCAATAGTCCTATCCTAACCGAAATTTAAAGCAGATTACGAATTTCATGCTGATTCAGCAAAAAAACTTGACTACAAATCACAATTTTGAAAATTCGAAATTATCGCTTTCTATGCAAAACTTAATTTTCATCAGAAAAAAATTACTGGCGACTAAAAATGATACCCAATAGTCCTATCCTAACCGAAATTTAAAGCAGATTACGAATTTCATGCTGATTCAGCAAAAAAACTTGACTACAAATCATAATTTCGAAAATTCGAAATTATCGCTTTCTATGCAAAACTTAATTTTCATCAGAAAAAAATTACTGGCGACTAAAAATGATACCCAATAGTCCTATCCTAACCGAAATTTAAAGCAGATTACGAATTTCATGCTGATTCAGCAAAAAAACTTGACTACAAATCACAATTTTGAAAATTCGAAATTATCGCTTTCTATGCAAAACTTACTTTTCATCAGAAAAAAATTACTGGCGACTAAAAATGATACCCAATAGTCCTATCCTAACCGAAATTTAAAGCAGATTACGAATTTCATGCTGATTCAGCAAAAAAACTTGACTACGAATCATAATTTCGAAAATTCGAAATTATCGCTTTCTATGCAAAACTTAATTTTCATCAGAAAAAAATTACTGGCGACTAAAAATGATACCCAATAGTCCTATCCTAACCGAAATTTAAAGCAGATTACGAATTTCATGCTGATTCAGCAAAAAAACTTGACTACAAATCACAATTTTGAAAATTCGAAATTATCGCTTTCTATGCAAAACTTAATTTTCATCAGAAAAAAATTACTGGCGACTAAAAATGATACCCAATAGTCCTATCCTAACCGAAATTTAAAGCAGATTACGAATTTCATGCTGATTCAGCAAAAAAACTTGACTACAAATCACAATTTTGAAAATTCGAAATTATCGCTTTCTATGCAAAACTTACTTTTCATCAGAAAAAAATTACTGGCGACTAAAAATGATACCCAATAGTCCTATCCTAACCGAAATTTAAAGCAGATTACGAATTTCATGCTGATTCAGCAAAAAAACTTGACTACGAATCATAATTTCGAAAATTCGAAATTATCGCTTTCTATGCAAAACTTATTTTCATCAGAAAAAAATTACTGGCCACTAAAAATGATACCCAATAGTCCTATCCTAACCGAAATTCAACGCAGATTACGAATTTCATGTTGATTCAGCAAAAAAACTTGACTACGAATCATAATTTCGAAAATTCGAAATTATTGCTTTCTATGCAAAACTTAATTTTCATCAGAAAAAAATTACTGGCGACTAAAAATGATACCAAATAGTCCTATCCTAACCGAAATTCAACGCAGATTACGATTTTCATGCTGATTCAGCAAAAAAACTTGACTACAAATCACAATTTTGAAAATTCGAAATTTCCGCTTTCTATGCAAAACTTAATTTTCATCAGAAAAAAATTACTGGCGAATAAAAATGATACCCAATAGTCCTATCCTAACCGAAATTTAAAGCAGATTACGAATTTCATGCTGATTCAGCAAAAAAACTTGACTACAAATCACAATTTTGAAAATTCGAAATTATCGCTTTCTATGCAAAACTTAATTTTCATCAGAAAAAAATTACTGGCGACTAAAAATGATACCCAATAGTCCTATCCTAACCGAAATTCAACGCAGATTACGATTTTCATGCTGATTCAGCAAAAAAACTTGACTACAAATCACAATTTTGAAAATTCGAAATTTCCGCTTTCTATGCAAAACTTAATTTTCATCAGAAAAAAATTACTGGCGAATAAAAATGATACCCAATAGTCCTATCCTAACCGAAATTTAAAGCAGATTACGAATTTCATGCTGATTCAGCAAAAAAACTTGACTACAAATCACAATTTTGAAAATTCGAAATTATCACTTTCTATGCAAAACTTAATTTTCATCAGAAAAAAATTACTGGCGACTAAAAATGATACCCAATAGTCCTATCCTAACCGAAATTTAAAGCAGATTACGAATTTCATGCTGATTCAGCAAAAAAACTTGACTACAAATCATAATTTCGAAAATTCGAAATTATCGCTTTCTATGCAAAACTTAATTTTCATCAGAAAAAAATTACTGGCGACTAAAAATGATACCCAATAGTCCTATCCTAACCGAAATTTAAAGCAGATTACGAATTTCATGCTGATTCAGCAAAAAAACTTGACTACAAATCACAATTTTGAAAATTCGAAATTATCGCTTTCTATGCAAAACTTAATTTTCATCAGAAAAAAATTACTGGCGACTAAAAATGATACCCAATAGTCCTATCCTAACCGAAATTTAAAGCAGATTACGAATTTCATGCTGATTCAGCAAAAAAACTTGACTACAAATCATAATTTCGAAAATTCGAAATTATCGCTTTCTATGCAAAACTTAATTTTCATCAGAAAAAAATTACTGGCGACTAAAAATGATACCCAATAGTCCTATCCTAACCGAAATTCAACGCAGATTACGAATTTCATGCTGATTCAGCAAAAAAACTTGACTACAAATCATAATTTCGAAAATTCGAAATTATCGTTTTCTATGCAAAACTTAACTTTCATCAGAAAAAAATTACTGGCGACTAAAAATGATACCAAATAGTCCTATCCTAACCGAAATTCAACGCAGATTACGAATTTCATGCTGATTCAGCAAAAAAACTTGACTACAAATCATAATTTCGAAAATTCGAAATTATCGCTTTCTATGCAAAACTTAATTTTCATCAGAAAAAAATTACTGGCGACTAAAAATGATACCCAATAGTCCTATCCTAACCGAAATTTAAAGCAGATTACGAATTTCATGCTGATTCAGCAAAAAAACTTGACTACAAATCACAATTTTGAAAATTCGAAATTATCGCTTTCTATGCAAAACTTACTTTTCATCAGAAAAAAATTACTGGCGACTAAAAATGATACCCAATAGTCCTATCCTAACCGAAATTTAAAGCAGATTACGAATTTCATGCTGATTCAGCAAAAAAACTTGACTACGAATCATAATTTCGAAAATTCGAAATTATCGCTTTCTATGCAAAACTTAATTTTCATCAGAAAAAAATTACTGGCGACTAAAAATGATACCCAATAGTCCTATCCTAACCGAAATTTAAAGCAGATTACGAATTTCATGCTGATTCAGCAAAAAAACTTGACTACAAATCACAATTTTGAAAATTCGAAATTATCGCTTTCTATGCAAAACTTAATTTTCATCAGAAAAAAATTACTGGCGACTAAAAATGATACCCAATAGTCCTATCCTAACCGAAATTTAAAGCAGATTACGAATTTCATGCTGATTCAGCAAAAAAACTTGACTACAAATCACAATTTTGAAAATTCGAAATTATCGCTTTCTATGCAAAACTTAATTTTCATCAGAAAAAAATTACTGGCGACTAAAAATGATACCCAATAGTCCTATCCTAACCGAAATTTAAAGCAGATTACGAATTTCATGCTGATTCAGCAAAAAAACTTGACTACAAATCATAATTTCGAAAATTCGAAATTATCGCTTTCTATGCAAAACTTAATTTTCATCAGAAAAAAATTACTGGCGACTAAAAATGATACCCAATAGTCCTATCCTAACCGAAATTTAAAGCAGATTACGAATTTCATGCTGATTCAGCAACAAAACTTGACTACAAATCATAATTTCGAAAATTCGAAATTATCGTTTTCTATGCAAAACTTAACTTTCATCAGAAAAAAATTACTGGCGACTAAAAATGATACCCAATAGTCCTATCCTAACCGAAATTCAACGCAGATTACGAATTTCATGCTGATTCAGCAACAGAAACTTGACTATCGATCACAATTCCGAAAATTCGAAATTATCGCTTTCTATGCAAAACTTAATTTTCATCAGAAAAAAATTACTGGCGACTAAAAATGGTACCCAATAGTCCTATCCTAACCAAAATTTAACGCAGATTACGAATTTCATGCTGATTCAGCATAAAAACTTGACTACAAATCACAATTTCGAAAATTCGAAATTATTGCTTTCTATGCAAAACTTAATTTTCATCAGAAAAAAATTACTGGCGACTAAAAATGATACCAAATAGTCCTATCCTAACCGAAATTCAACGCAGATTACGAATTTCATGCTGATTCAGAAAAAACTTGACTACAAATCATAATTTCGAAAATTCGAAATTATCGTTTTCTATGCAAAACTTAACTTTCATCAGAAAAAAATTACTGGCGACTAAAAATGATACCCAATAGTCCTATCCTAACCGAAATTTAAAGCAGATTACAAATTTCATGCTGATTCAGCAAAAAAAACTTGACTACAAATCACAATTTTGAAAATTCGAAATTATCGCTTTCTGTGCGAAACTTAATTTTCATCAGAAAAAAATTACTGGCGACTAAAAATGATACCCAATAGTCCTATCCTAACCGAAATTCAACGCAGATTACGATTTTCATGCTGATTCAGCAAAAAAACTTGACTACAAATCACAATTTTGAAAATTCGAAATTTCCGCTTTCTATGCAAAACTTAATTTTCATCAGAAAAAAATTACTGGCGAATAAAAATGATACCCAATAGTCCTATCCTAACCGAAATTTAAAGCAGATTACGAATTTCATGCTGATTCAGCAAAAAAACTTGACTACAAATCACAATTTCGAAAATTCGAAATTATCGTTTTCTATGCAAAACTTAATTTTCATCAGAAAAAAATTACTGGCGACTAAAAATGATACCCAATAGTCCTATCCTAACCGAAATTTAACGCAGATTACGAATTTCATGCTGATTCAGCAAAAAAACTTGACTACAAATCACAATTTTGAAAATTCGAAATTATCGCTTTCTATGCAAAACTTAATTTTCATCAGAAAAAAATTACTGGCGACTAAAAATGATACCAAATAGTCCTATCCTAACCGAAATTCAACGCAGATTACGAATTTCATGCTGATTCAGCAAAAAAACTTGACTACAAATCATAATTTCGAAAATTCGAAATTATCGTTTTCTATGCAAAACTTAATTTTCATCAGAAAAAAATTACTGGCGACTAAAAATGATACCAAATAGTCCTATCCTAACCGAAATTCAACGCAGATTACGAATTTCATGCTGATTCAGCAAAAAAACTTGACTACAAATCACAATTTTGAAAATTCGAAATTATCGCTTTCTATGCAAAACTTAATTTTCATCAGAAAAAAATTACTGGCGACTAAAAATGATACCCAATAGTCCTATCCTAACCGAAATTTAAAGCAGATTACGAATTTCATGCTGATTCAGCAAAAAAACTTGACTACAAATCATAATTTCGAAAATTCGAAATTATCGCTTTCTATGCAAAACTTAATTTTCATCAGAAAAAAATTACTGGCGACTAAAAATGATACCCAATAGTCCTATCCTAACCGAAATTTAAAGCAGATTACGAATTTCATGCTGATTCAGCAAAAAAACTTGACTACAAATCATAATTTCGAAAATTCGAAATTATCGCTTTCTATGCAAAACTTAATTTTCATCAGAAAAAAATTACTGGCGACTAAAAATGATACCCAATAGTCCTATCCTAACCGAAATTTAAAGCAGATTACGAATTTCATGCTGATTCAGCAAAAAAACTTGACTACAAATCACAATTTTGAAAATTCGAAATTATCGCTTTCTATGCAAAACTTAATTTTCATCAGAAAAAAATTACTGGCGACTAAAAATGATACCCAATAGTCCTATCCTAACCGAAATTTAAAGCAGATTACGAATTTCATGCTGATTCAGCAAAAAAACTTGACTACAAATCATAATTTCGAAAATTCGAAATTATCGCTTTCTATGCAAAACTTAATTTTCATCAGAAAAAAATTACTGGCGACTAAAAATGATACCCAATAGTCCTATCCTAACCGAAATTCAACGCAGATTACGAATTTCATGCTGATTCAGCAAAAAAACTTGACTACAAATCATAATTTCGAAAATTCGAAATTATCGTTTTCTATGCAAAACTTAACTTTCATCAGAAAAAAATTACTGGCGACTAAAAATGATACCAAATAGTCCTATCCTAACCGAAATTCAACGCAGATTACGAATTTCATGCTGATTCAGCAAAAAAACTTGACTACAAATCATAATTTCGAAAATTCGAAATTATCGCTTTCTATGCAAAACTTAATTTTCATCAGAAAAAAATTACTGGCGACTAAAAATGATACCCAATAGTCCTATCCTAACCGAAATTTAAAGCAGATTACGAATTTCATGCTGATTCAGCAAAAAAACTTGACTACAAATCACAATTTTGAAAATTCGAAATTATCGCTTTCTATGCAAAACTTACTTTTCATCAGAAAAAAATTACTGGCGACTAAAAATGATACCCAATAGTCCTATCCTAACCGAAATTTAAAGCAGATTACGAATTTCATGCTGATTCAGCAAAAAAACTTGACTACGAATCATAATTTCGAAAATTCGAAATTATCGCTTTCTATGCAAAACTTAATTTTCATCAGAAAAAAATTACTGGCGACTAAAAATGATACCCAATAGTCCTATCCTAACCGAAATTTAAAGCAGATTACGAATTTCATGCTGATTCAGCAAAAAAACTTGACTACAAATCACAATTTTGAAAATTCGAAATTATCGCTTTCTATGCAAAACTTAATTTTCATCAGAAAAAAATTACTGGCGACTAAAAATGATACCCAATAGTCCTATCCTAACCGAAATTTAAAGCAGATTACGAATTTCATGCTGATTCAGCAAAAAAACTTGACTACAAATCACAATTTTGAAAATTCGAAATTATCGCTTTCTATGCAAAACTTACTTTTCATCAGAAAAAAATTACTGGCGACTAAAAATGATACCCAATAGTCCTATCCTAACCGAAATTTAAAGCAGATTACGAATTTCATGCTGATTCAGCAAAAAAACTTGACTACAAATCACAATTTTGAAAATTCGAAATTATCGCTTTCTATGCAAAACTTAATTTTCATCAGAAAAAAATTACTGGCGACTAAAAATGATACCCAATAGTCCTATCCTAACCGAAATTTAAAGCAGATTACGAATTTCATGCTGATTCAGCAAAAAAACTTGACTACAAATCACAATTTTGAAAATTCGAAATTATCGCTTTCTATGCAAAACTTAATTTTCATCAGAAAAAAATTACTGGCGACTAAAAATGATACCCAATAGTCCTATCCTAACCGAAATTTAAAGCAGATTACGAATTTCATGCTGATTCAGCAAAAAAACTTGACTACAAATCATAATTTCGAAAATTCGAAATTATCGCTTTCTATGCAAAACTTAATTTTCATCAGAAAAAAATTACTGGCGACTAAAAATGATACCCAATAGTCCTATCCTAACCGAAATTCAACGCAGATTACGAATTTCATGCTGATTCAGCAAAAAAACTTGACTACAAATCATAATTTCGAAAATTCGAAATTATCGTTTTCTATGCAAAACTTAACTTTCATCAGAAAAAAATTACTGGCGACTAAAAATGATACCAAATAGTCCTATCCTAACCGAAATTCAACGCAGATTACGAATTTCATGCTGATTCAGCAAAAAAACTTGACTACAAATCATAATTTCGAAAATTCGAAATTATCGCTTTCTATGCAAAACTTAATTTTCATCAGAAAAAAATTACTGGCGACTAAAAATGATACCCAATAGTCCTATCCTAACCGAAATTTAAAGCAGATTACGAATTTCATGCTGATTCAGCAAAAAAACTTGACTACAAATCACAATTTTGAAAATTCGAAATTATCGCTTTCTATGCAAAACTTAATTTTCATCAGAAAAAAATTACTGGCGACTAAAAATGATACCCAATAGTCCTATCCTAACCGAAATTTAAAGCAGATTACGAATTTCATGCTGATTCAGCAAAAAAACTTGACTACAAATCACAATTTTGAAAATTCGAAATTATCGCTTTCTATGCAAAACTTAATTTTCATCAGAAAAAAATTACTGGCGACTAAAAATGATACCCAATAGTCCTATCCTAACCGAAATTTAAAGCAGATTACGAATTTCATGCTGATTCAGCAAAAAAACTTGACTACAAATCATAATTTCGAAAATTCGAAATTATCGCTTTCTATGCAAAACTTAATTTTCATCAGAAAAAAATTACTGGCGACTAAAAATGATACCCAATAGTCCTATCCTAACCGAAATTCAACGCAGATTACGAATTTCATGCTGATTCAGCAAAAAAACTTGACTACAAATCACAATTTTGAAAATTCGAAATTATCGCTTTCTATGCAAAACTTAATTTTCATCAGAAAAAAATTACTGGCGACTAAAAATGATACCCAATAGTCCTATCCTAACCGAAATTTAAAGCAGATTACGAATTTCATGCTGATTCAGCAAAAAAACTTGACTACAAATCACAATCTTGAAAATTCGAAATTATCGCTTTCTATGCAAAACTTAATTTTCATCAGAAAAAAATTACTGGCCACTAAAAATGATACCCAATAGTCCTATCCTAACCGAAATTCAACGCAGATTACGAATTTCATGTTGATTCAGCAAAAAAACTTGACTACGAATCATAATTTCGAAAATTCGAAATTATTGCTTTCTATGCAAAACTTAATTTTCATCAGAAAAAAATTACTGGCGACTAAAAATGATACCCAATAGTCCTATCCTAACCGAAATTTAAAGCAGATTACGAATTTCATGCTGATTCAGCAAAAAAACTTGACTACAAATCATAATTTCGAAAATTCGAAATTATCGTTTTCTATGCAAAACTTAACTTTCATCAGAAAAAAATTACTGGCGACTAAAAATGATACCCAATAGTCCTATCCTAACCGAAATTTAAAGCAGATTACGAATTTCATGCTGATTCAGCAAAAAAAACTTGACTACAAATCACAATTTTGAAAATTCGAAATTATCGCTTTCTATGCAAAACTTAATTTTCATCAGAAAAAAATTACTGGCGACTAAAAATGATACCCAATAGTCCTATCCTCACCGAAATTCAACGCAGATTACGATTTTCATGCTGATTCAGCAAAAAAACTTGACTACAAATCACAATTTTGAAAATTCGAAATTATCGCTTTCTATGCAAAACTTACTTTTCATCAGAAAAAAATTACTGGCGACTAAAAATGATACCCAATAGTCCTATCCTAACCGAAATTTAAAGCAGATTACGAATTTCATGCTGATTCAGCAAAAAAACTTGACTACGAATCATAATTTCGAAAATTCGAAATTATCGCTTTCTATGCAAAACTTAATTTTCATCAGAAAAAAATTACTGGCGACTAAAAATGATACCCAATAGTCCTATCCTAACCGAAATTTAAAGCAGATTACGAATTTCATGCTGATTCAGCAAAAAAACTTGACTACAAATCACAATTTTGAAAATTCGAAATTATCGCTTTCTATGCAAAACTTAATTTTCATCAGAAAAAAATTACTGGCGACTAAAAATGATACCCAATAGTCCTATCCTAACCGAAATTTAAAGCAGATTACGAATTTCATGCTGATTCAGCAAAAAAACTTGACTACAAATCACAATTTTGAAAATTCGAAATTATCGCTTTCTATGCAAAACTTAATTTTCATCAGAAAAAAATTACTGGCGACTAAAAATGATACCCAATAGTCCTATCCTAACCGAAATTTAAAGCAGATTACGAATTTCATGCTGATTCAGCAAAAAAACTTGACTACAAATCATAATTTCGAAAATTCGAAATTATCGCTTTCTATGCAAAACTTAATTTTCATCAGAAAAAAATTACTGGCGACTAAAAATGATACCCAATAGTCCTATCCTAACCGAAATTTAAAGCAGATTACGAATTTCATGCTGATTCAGCAAAAAAACTTGACTACAAATCATAATTTCGAAAATTCGAAATTATCGTTTTCTATGCAAAACTTAACTTTCATCAGAAAAAAATTACTGGCGACTAAAAATGATACCCAATAGTCCTATCCTAACCGAAATTCAACGCAGATTACGAATTTCATGCTGATTCAGCAACAGAAACTTGACTATCGATCACAATTCCGAAAATTCGAAATTATCGCTTTCTATGCAAAACTTAATTTTCATCAGAAAAAAATTACTGGCGACTAAAAATGGTACCCAATAGTCCTATCCTAACCAAAATTTAACGCAGATT
Organism: Aspidiotus rigidus; assembly: GCA_035079385.1. Classification (NCBI taxonomy): domain Eukaryota; kingdom Metazoa; phylum Arthropoda; class Insecta; order Hemiptera; family Diaspididae; genus Aspidiotus; species Aspidiotus rigidus. The sequence goes on along the minus strand of JAVHKY010000046.1, from coordinate 2,734,212 downwards.
ACGAATTTCATGCTGATTCAGCATAAAAACTTGACTACAAATCACAATTTCGAAAATTCGAAATTATTGCTTTCTATGCAAAACTTAATTTTCATCAGAAAAAAATTACTGGCGACTAAAAATGATACCAAATAGTCCTATCCTAACCGAAATTCAACGCAGATTACGAATTTCATGCTGATTCAGAAAAAACTTGACTACAAATCATAATTTCGAAAATTCGAAATAATCGTTTTCTATGCAAAACTTAACTTTCATCAGAAAAAAATTACTGGCGACTAAAAATGATACCCAATAGTCCTATCCTAACCGAAATTTAAAGCAGATTACAAATTTCATGCTGATTCAGCAAAAAAAACTTGACTACAAATCACAATTTTGAAAATTCGAAATTATCGCTTTCTGTGCGAAACTTAATTTTCATCAGAAAAAAATTACTGGCGACTAAAAATGATACCCAATAGTCCTATCCTAACCGAAATTCAACGCAGATTACGATTTTCATGCTGATTCAGCAAAAAAACTTGACTACAAATCACAATTTTGAAAATTCGAAATTTCCGCTTTCTATGCAAAACTTAATTTTCATCAGAAAAAAATTACTGGCGAATAAAAATGATACCCAATAGTCCTATCCTAACCGAAATTTAAAGCAGATTACGAATTTCATGCTGATTCAGCAAAAAAACTTGACTACAAATCACAATTTCGAAAATTCGAAATTATCGTTTTCTATGCAAAACTTAATTTTCATCAGAAAAAAATTACTGGCGACTAAAAATGATACCCAATAGTCCTATCCTAACCGAAATTTAACGCAGATTACGAATTTCATGCTGATTCAGCAAAAAAACTTGACTACAAATCACAATTTTGAAAATTCGAAATTATCGCTTTCTATGCAAAACTTAATTTTCATCAGAAAAAAATTACTGGCGACTAAAAATGATACCAAATAGTCCTATCCTAACCGAAATTCAACGCAGATTACGAATTTCATGCTGATTCAGCAAAAAAACTTGACTACAAATCATAATTTCGAAAATTCGAAATTATCGTTTTCTATGCAAAACTTAATTTTCATCAGAAAAAAATTACTGGCGACTAAAAATGATACCAAATAGTCCTATCCTAACCGAAATTCAACGCAGATTACGAATTTCATGCTGATTCAGCAAAAAAACTTGACTACAAATCACAATTTTGAAAATTCGAAATTATCGCTTTCTATGCAAAACTTAATTTTCATCAGAAAAAAATTACTGGCGACTAAAAATGATACCCAATAGTCCTATCCTAACCGAAATTTAAAGCAGATTACGAATTTCATGCTGATTCAGCAAAAAAACTTGACTACAAATCATAATTTCGAAAATTCGAAATTATCGCTTTCTATGCAAAACTTAATTTTCATCAGAAAAAAATTACTGGCGACTAAAAATGATACCCAATAGTCCTATCCTAACCGAAATTTAAAGCAGATTACGAATTTCATGCTGATTCAGCAAAAAAACTTGACTACAAATCATAATTTCGAAAATTCGAAATTATCGCTTTCTATGCAAAACTTAATTTTCATCAGAAAAAAATTACTGGCGACTAAAAATGATACCCAATAGTCCTATCCTAACCGAAATTTAAAGCAGATTACGAATTTCATGCTGATTCAGCAAAAAAACTTGACTACAAATCACAATTTTGAAAATTCGAAATTATCGCTTTCTATGCAAAACTTAATTTTCATCAGAAAAAAATTACTGGCGACTAAAAATGATACCCAATAGTCCTATCCTAACCGAAATTTAAAGCAGATTACGAATTTCATGCTGATTCAGCAAAAAAACTTGACTACAAATCATAATTTCGAAAATTCGAAATTATCGCTTTCTATGCAAAACTTAATTTTCATCAGAAAAAAATTACTGGCGACTAAAAATGATACCCAATAGTCCTATCCTAACCGAAATTCAACGCAGATTACGAATTTCATGCTGATTCAGCAAAAAAACTTGACTACAAATCATAATTTCGAAAATTCGAAATTATCGTTTTCTATGCAAAACTTAACTTTCATCAGAAAAAAATTACTGGCGACTAAAAATGATACCAAATAGTCCTATCCTAACCGAAATTCAACGCAGATTACGAATTTCATGCTGATTCAGCAAAAAAACTTGACTACAAATCATAATTTCGAAAATTCGAAATTATCGCTTTCTATGCAAAACTTAATTTTCATCAGAAAAAAATTACTGGCGACTAAAAATGATACCCAATAGTCCTATCCTAACCGAAATTTAAAGCAGATTACGAATTTCATGCTGATTCAGCAAAAAAACTTGACTACAAATCACAATTTTGAAAATTCGAAATTATCGCTTTCTATGCAAAACTTACTTTTCATCAGAAAAAAATTACTGGCGACTAAAAATGATACCCAATAGTCCTATCCTAACCGAAATTTAAAGCAGATTACGAATTTCATGCTGATTCAGCAAAAAAACTTGACTACGAATCATAATTTCGAAAATTCGAAATTATCGCTTTCTATGCAAAACTTAATTTTCATCAGAAAAAAATTACTGGCGACTAAAAATGATACCCAATAGTCCTATCCTAACCGAAATTTAAAGCAGATTACGAATTTCATGCTGATTCAGCAAAAAAACTTGACTACAAATCACAATTTTGAAAATTCGAAATTATCGCTTTCTATGCAAAACTTAATTTTCATCAGAAAAAAATTACTGGCGACTAAAAATGATACCCAATAGTCCTATCCTAACCGAAATTTAAAGCAGATTACGAATTTCATGCTGATTCAGCAAAAAAACTTGACTACAAATCACAATTTTGAAAATTCGAAATTATCGCTTTCTATGCAAAACTTAATTTTCATCAGAAAAAAATTACTGGCGACTAAAAATGATACCCAATAGTCCTATCCTAACCGAAATTTAAAGCAGATTACGAATTTCATGCTGATTCAGCAAAAAAACTTGACTACAAATCATAATTTCGAAAATTCGAAATTATCGCTTTCTATGCAAAACTTAATTTTCATCAGAAAAAAATTACTGGCGACTAAAAATGATACCCAATAGTCCTATCCTAACCGAAATTCAACGCAGATTACGAATTTCATGCTGATTCAGCAAAAAAACTTGACTACAAATCATAATTTCGAAAATTCGAAATTATCGTTTTCTATGCAAAACTTAACTTTCATCAGAAAAAAATTACTGGCGACTAAAAATGATACCAAATAGTCCTATCCTAACCGAAATTCAACGCAGATTACGAATTTCATGCTGATTCAGCAAAAAAACTTGACTACAAATCATAATTTCGAAAATTCGAAATTATCGCTTTCTATGCAAAACTTAATTTTCATCAGAAAAAAATTACTGGCGACTAAAAATGATACCCAATAGTCCTATCCTAACCGAAATTTAAAGCAGATTACGAATTTCATGCTGATTCAGCAAAAAAACTTGACTACAAATCACAATTTTGAAAATTCGAAATTATCGCTTTCTATGCAAAACTTAATTTTCATCAGAAAAAAATTACTGGCGACTAAAAATGATACCCAATAGTCCTATCCTAACCGAAATTTAAAGCAGATTACGAATTTCATGCTGATTCAGCAAAAAAACTTGACTACAAATCACAATTTTGAAAATTCGAAATTATCGCTTTCTATGCAAAACTTAATTTTCATCAGAAAAAAATTACTGGCGACTAAAAATGATACCCAATAGTCCTATCCTAACCGAAATTTAAAGCAGATTACGAATTTCATGCTGATTCAGCAAAAAAACTTGACTACAAATCATAATTTCGAAAATTCGAAATTATCGCTTTCTATGCAAAACTTAATTTTCATCAGAAAAAAATTACTGGCGACTAAAAATGATACCCAATAGTCCTATCCTAACCGAAATTCAACGCAGATTACGAATTTCATGCTGATTCAGCAAAAAAACTTGACTACAAATCACAATTTTGAAAATTCGAAATTATCGCTTTCTATGCAAAACTTAATTTTCATCAGAAAAAAATTACTGGCGACTAAAAATGATACCCAATAGTCCTATCCTAACCGAAATTTAAAGCAGATTACGAATTTCATGCTGATTCAGCAAAAAAACTTGACTACAAATCACAATCTTGAAAATTCGAAATTATCGCTTTCTATGCAAAACTTAATTTTCATCAGAAAAAAATTACTGGCCACTAAAAATGATACCCAATAGTCCTATCCTAACCGAAATTCAACGCAGATTACGAATTTCATGTTGATTCAGCAAAAAAACTTGACTACGAATCATAATTTCGAAAATTCGAAATTATTGCTTTCTATGCAAAACTTAATTTTCATCAGAAAAAAATTACTGGCGACTAAAAATGATACCCAATAGTCCTATCCTAACCGAAATTTAAAGCAGATTACGAATTTCATGCTGATTCAGCAAAAAAACTTGACTACAAATCATAATTTCGAAAATTCGAAATTATCGTTTTCTATGCAAAACTTAACTTTCATCAGAAAAAAATTACTGGCGACTAAAAATGATACCCAATAGTCCTATCCTAACCGAAATTTAAAGCAGATTACGAATTTCATGCTGATTCAGCAAAAAAAACTTGACTACAAATCACAATTTTGAAAATTCGAAATTATCGCTTTCTATGCAAAACTTAATTTTCATCAGAAAAAAATTACTGGCGACTAAAAATGATACCCAATAGTCCTATCCTCACCGAAATTCAACGCAGATTACGATTTTCATGCTGATTCAGCAAAAAAACTTGACTACAAATCACAATTTTGAAAATTCGAAATTTCCGCTTTCTATGCAAAACTTAATTTTCATCAGAAAAAAATTACTGGCGAATAAAAATGATACCCAATAGTCCTATCCTAACCGAAATTTAAAGCAGATTACGAATTTCATGCTGATTCAGCAAAAAAACTTGACTACAAATCACAATTTCGAAAATTCGAAATTATCGTTTTCTATGCAAAACTTAATTTTCATCAGAAAAAAATTACTGGCGACTAAAAATGATACCCAATAGTCCTATCCTAACCGAAATTTAAAGCAGATTACGAATTTCATGCTGATTCAGCAAAAAAACTTGACTACAAATCACAATTTCCAAAATTCGAAATTATCGTTTTCTATGCAAAACTTAATTTTCATCAGAAAAAAATTACTGGCGACTAAAAATGATACCCAATAGTCCTATCCTAACCGAAATTTAAAGCAGATTACGAATTTCATGCTGATTCAGCAAAAAAAACTTGACTACAAATCACAATTTTGAAAATTCGAAATTATCGCTTTCTATGCAAAACTTAATTTTCATCAGAAAAAAATTACTGGCGACTAAAAATGATACCCAATAGTCCTATCCTAACCGAAATTTAAAGCAGATTACGAATTTCATGCTGATTCAGCAAAAAAAACTTGACTACAAATCACAATTTTGAAAATTCGAAATTATCGCTTTCTATGCAAAACTTAATTTTCATCAGAAAAAAATTACGTGCGACTAAAAATGATACCCAATAGTCCTATCCTCACCGAAATTCAACGCAGATTACGATTTTCATGCTGATTCAGCAAAAAAACTTGACTACAAATCACAATTTTGAAAATTCGAAATTTCCGCTTTCTATGCAAAACTTAATTTTCATCAGAAAAAAATTACTGGCGAATAAAAATGATACCCAATAGTCCTATCCTAACCGAAATTTAAAGCAGATTACGAATTTCATGCTGATTCAGCAAAAAAACTTGACTACAAATCACAATTTCGAAAATTCGAAATTATCGTTTTCTATGCAAAACTTAATTTTCATCAGAAAAAAATTACTGGCGACTAAAAATGATACCCAATAGTCCTATCCTAACCGAAATTTAAAGCAGATTACGAATTTCATGCTGATTCAGCAAAAAAACTTGACTACAAATCACAATTTCCAAAATTCGAAATTATCGTTTTCTATGCAAAACTTAATTTTCATCAGAAAAAAATTACTGGCGACTAAAAATGATACCCAATAGTCCTATCCTAACCGAAATTTAAAGCAGATTACGAATTTCATGCTGATTCAGCAAAAAAAACTTGACTACAAATCACAATTTTGAAAATTCGAAATTATCGCTTTCTATGCAAAACTTAATTTTCATCAGAAAAAAATTACTGGCGACTAAAAATGATACCCAATAGTCCTATCCTAACCGAAATTTAACGCAGATTACGAATTTCATGCTGATTCAGCAAAAACACTTGACTACAAATCATAATTTCGAAAATTCGAAATTATCGCTTTCTATGCAAAACTTAATTTTCATCAGAAAAAAATTACTGGCGACTAAAAATGATACCCAATAGTCCTATCCTAACTAAAATTTAACGCAGATTACGAATTTCATATCCTTCCGACTGAAAAACTTGACCACAAGTAACAATTTCGAAAATTTGAAATTATTGCCCTCTGGGAAAACTGAATTTTCATCAGAAAAAAAATCTTCGGCGACTGAAAATTGTACCCAATAGTCCTATCCTAACCGAAATTTAACGCAAATTACGTATTTCATATTGATTCAGCTGACAAACAATAAAAGGTTTTGAATCACTCACCGACCGGAACACTTTAAACCTGGAAATAGAAGAAAATTTAAATTAGCTTCATTGAAATTAAACAATCTTATATAGGTAGCCGAGTCCTTAATGTAGGTGAGGATCAAAATTATTTCAAATCTGACAAAGGTCAAGGTGGTAACAACTCTCTCCAGTCCTTTCCCCTCTATAGCTTCAAGGATGTCGACATTTTTCTACACATTTACCTCAAATTGCTCCCGTCTCGCTCGGAATCATTGATACTTTTGGAGGGGGATATCAAAGAAGAAGAAGGAATAATAAGAAGATGGAAAAAGAAAAAGAAACAGGAAGAGAAACAGAAAAAGAAAAAGAAAAAGAAAAAGAAAAGGAAAAAGAAAATGAAAAAGAAAAAGAAAAAGAAGGGGGAAGAAGGAAGAAGGAAGAAGAAGAAGAAGTTCTGTTCAATTTGTAAAATAGCTCTCTTTTGAACGACTTAAGAATGATTCTAGTGCATGTTACTTCTTTCCTGATTCTAGAACTTTTAACCTTTAGAGATCAGGCGAGGATCCAGTCGACCATTTTTTTTTGTGGGGGGAGGAGAAATAATCCAAAAAAAGTCTGAAGACCTTTTTTTTGACATGTTTCATGTCTTCGCGCTGGCCTGAATTTTGAAATTTGCGTGCGCCTGCGTGCGTACAATACTAGTTTAGTACTAGCTTAGTATACAAGGCTTCATTATACTAGCCCTAATGTACATTATACTAGCCTAATAAACTAGCTGAGCTATACTATTTGACATTGTATACTGGGCTTGCTTCATACTAGACTAGCCTAAACTGGACTTATATTAGACAAAGAAGGAGGCGAACGAGCGGACCCATCGAGAAGGACTATGCAACCCAGACCTACTATACAGTATGCTAGTTTATTCTAAATAGACTTATACTAGACGAAGGAGGAGGCGAACGAGCGGAGCGAGTGAGCTTCATATTAGATCTAGGCTTCTTTTCAACTAAAGGCTTCTTTTCAAACACTCCATATTCTAACGAAACAGACGCTCAAAGAGTTTTTCCAATTTTCCGTTCACAGCTTGTAACTATAGGAAGGAGACATGAAACATGATCTTTATTTATTTGGCTCTGCCAGAAAATTTTTTTACATTCTCTTCAAAACTACAGATTTTTTGTTATTTTTTGGATTATTGAGAGGTTTTAGGGGAGGGAGGAATCTTCCCCCATTCCCCCCTCACCCGTGGATCCGCGCCTAAGAGATGGCTTAATTCTTTCAAGTCATTTGAAATTAATTTCGTTGGGTCGAATTATGATACAAGCCATGTTAGAATTTAGAAAAAAGAAACGTTAGTAATTCATCAAGATCGCACGTAGCAAGTAGCGCTAGTGTCGTGCACAACAAAAACAAGACAGTATTGAAGTCCAACGCGGGTGTACGGTGGGATTTTTCAAAATTTTTGTAAACAATTATGAGTTTACAAACAATTTTACCTTCTTTACTTTTCTATCAAACATCTTGGTTGGTAGACGAATCTTCAGAATGTTATTCAGACAAGTGACTCACGTCTTTACAATTGAAAGTTAAGGAATATTATGGATTGCAATTCATTTTTCTAATGACATGATGTTCAATTATGAACATTTTGACATTTTCGTGTTTCATTTGCATTATCGAGTCACGTGTACGGTAAGTAACGTGGTGTACCTTTACACACCTATCATGCACGTATACACACACTCAAGACTGTCAGATGATTCAAGCTTACTCAGATTGGCAGCCTAATGTCAATGACCTTAGCGTATAATACAAAAGTGAAAAAAAAAAATCTTACCTGATACTAGAACATCATCATCAGTTATCCTCCATATATTCATATACTGCAGCACAACATACACCATTACAAAAAGACAAACACAATTATGAAGCAAATACTGAATTATTACCAGCTCTCTATTTCACTGAAACGACACAAAGCACTCGACACAAACGCACTTGTAAAACAAATTTCTTGAATAAAATTTACACAGGAACGATACGGAGTAGAAATGAAAACATTATTTGGAAAAAAAATCATCAAAATTACAGGCACGATCATGTTAGCAAACACGCATTAGGAGTACTAAAATCTCGGGATTCAAAGACACTCACAAACAGCCATCACTGATGACAACAACGCTGTACTGAGGTCCCGGATTGAATTTTCCTGCCTACCCAACGACGACAACAACAATGATAACCGATGAATCACTTAGTCATCACAAAGGTACCGGTAACGAAACATGAAAGATAAGCCCCAATTAGGAAATTCCAACGGGATACGGTTCTGTTTTCAGAACTCTCGACCAGTCAGAGGTCTGAATCATAAAGACAGATAGGAAATGTCAGATGAATAATGGGTCGCAACGCTGGAAAATTTTATCCTGTTGAAAACCTTTGGTCTGTTTTTTTTTATTACCCTTTATGCCGAGAATAATGGAAAAGAGAAAGTTATTTCTCGGAAACCTCGTCGACTGATATACCTTGACATGTTTTTCTTCAGTATAAAAAGTTTTGTGTTTTGAACAAAGAAACATAGCCATTTTTTTTTTTTTTTGCTTCCGCCAGTCATCGGTTCGCTAGCCCACAGTAATTGCACTTGAACTATGATGATCTAGGAAAACAAAATACAAAAAAATGAAGAAAAATCAAGTTTTTGTAGCCTATTATTTTTTTTTTTGATCTCACATTTCCACGTGGACTGCACAGGTCCAAATCTTTGGTTCATTCCAGCGTTTTTTTTGTAATTTATAATTTTTATTCTTCTTGCTTCTACCAGGAAAGATCTGTTCCAACTTTGGTACTGTAAGTTGAATTCACAAAGAGCGCTATATCCTTCCATTACATTTATATGGAAACCAAAGAAACTCAACAACACCCGAGTGACGCTGTGGAAACTTGATAAGAATTGGCTGGGTTGTGCTCAACAGGAAATTAGATGCCCTGTTTAAGATAGGTACCAATTTCTTTTCTGGCTTCTACCACCTATACTTTAACTCAGATTTTCAAATCTCTTCTCGCACGGCACAATATTAGTGCTCACCTGAAAAAATAACCCGCTCCTCCACAACTCCTTCTGTTTGAACAAACTTAGTCCTTTTGTATAACGCTTAGTGGGAAACCCTCTTTTCTCCACCCTTGTTTCTCACTTTATAAGCGGGGAACCCGCTATCTTTTTTGTTGGAGAACATTCTCTGCAAGCGCGTCTGGCTTTGACATCATCAATCAGATGTAGGTTAAATAGTTACAGGCTTAGAAAAATGTTGACTCTCGATCTATAAGATGAGAGGGGGACTTGAAAAATTTCAGCTCTTAAGCTATGATTTGGAAAATTATGACTTTGTACCATATATAATAGGAGGTAGAACTTGAAAAAATGTGGACTCCCGAGATATTTGATGGCCTATTAAGAAACCATTGTAAGTCCATTTTACCTAATTTTTCAGGAGGACAAAAAAACATTTCCCAGTGTTGTTTCTGAGGGTAGAAGTGTTGTAAACATATATATTTCTTTGTTTTTTCATTCTGGTAACACTGATATACCATTATCCACCTGAATTTTCACGTCATTCAATTTTATTTGGGACTATTACAATATTTTCACATAAATAAAGAGTATCGTTGTTATGGAATCTGGACTTCCAATAATTTTGAATAGGAAAAGATCACTTTTGATGAGAATTCATAATTTATTCTGTTGGCTGTGAGACTGTTTTAGTCGATAGAGGACCACTTCTACCACCAGGCAGCTCCAATATCTCATTTTTGACCAAAATTCGACTTGCAATCTTTTCTTATAATAGGCCGTCAAATGGTGACAAAACATGCGCAAGCCTGTTGGCGTCCAACTTTGCACCAAAAAGACTTTAAAAATTTCAACTCTTAAGCTATCCTTTGAGCTATTCTTATAATGTATATGAAGAGGAACATAAAAACAGGCTCTGGACTTGGTACAACGTCATCAACCGAGGTTACAAGAATTTGTTGTGTGGTCTTGATATTATAGGAATTTTTCTAGGCTAGATCAAGTTCAGTTAAAAGATTCAGGAGATATTTACTGTTCCATAAAGGGAGATATTTACTATTCCATATGGTACATGGGAAATGTTTCACCTTATGTATTGAGGTATAGTACAGATAGATTACTAAGTATAATATTCACTTTCACACGACTAAAGCCTTTGTTACAGTCTTGTCTCTGGTAAGGCGAGAGCCCGTATGCAATCGCGGAAAAAAAAAAAAAAAATCACATCTAAAAAATGTGTTGTGACGTCACTCAAGATATAATAATATATTCTCTGTTTCTCTAGCATTTTATTTTTTCCTGGCAAATTTTAATTTCGTACAGTCCTCGTCAAGAGTGAACAAGATACGAGCGTAGTATTGAACATCAATATTGATGATAATGTAATATTGCCCTCTGTGAAAACTGAATTTTCACCAGAAAAAAATCTCCGGCGACTAAAAATCGTACCCAATAGTCCTATCCTAACCGAAATTTAACGCAGATTACGAATTTCATATCCTTTCGGCTGAAAAACTTGACCACAAATCACAATTTCGAAAATTCGAAATTATTGCCCTCTGTGAAAACTGAATTTTCACCAGAAAAAAATCTCCGGCGACTAAAAATTGTACCCAATAGTCCTATCCTAACGGAAATTTAACGCAGATTACGAATTTCATATCTTTTCGGCTCAAAAACTTGACTACAAATCACAATTTCGAAAATTCGAAATTATTGCCCTCTGTGAAAACTGAATTTTCACCAGAAAAGAATCTCCCGCTACTAAAAATTGTACCCAATAGTCCTATCCTAACCGAAATTTAACGCAGATTACGAATTTCATATCCTTTCGGCTGAAAGACTTGACCACAAATCACAATTTCAGAAATTCGAAATTATTGCCCTCTGTGAAAACTGAATTTTCACCAGAAAAAAATCTCCGGCGACTAAAAATTGTACCCAATAGTCCTATCCTAACCGAAATTTAACGCAGATTACGAATTTCATATCTTTTCGGCTGAAAAACTTGACCACAAATCACAATTTCGAAAATTCGAAATTATTGCCCTCTGTGAAAACTGAATTTTCACAAGAAAAAAATCTCCAGCGACTAAAAATCGTACCCAATAGTCCTATCCTAACCGAAATTTAACGCAGATTACGAATTTCATATCCTTTCGGCTGAACAACTTGACCACAAATCACAATTTCGGAAATTCGAAATTATTGCCCTCTGTGAAAACTGAATTTTCACCAGAAAAAAATCTCCGGCGACTAAAAATCGTACCCAATAGTCCTATCCTAACCGAAATTTAACGCAGATTACGAATTTCATATCCTTTCGGCTGAAAAACTTGACCACAAATCACAATTTCGAAAATTCGAAATTATTGCCCTCTGTGAAAACTGAATTTTCACCAGAAAAAATCTCCGGCGACTAAAAATTGTACCCAATAGTCCTATCCTAACCGAAATTTAACGCAGATTACGAATTTCATATCCTTTCGGCTGACAAACTTGACCACAAATCACAATTTCGAAAATTCGAAATTATTGCCCTCTGTGAAAACTGAATTTTCACCAGAAAAAAATCTCCGGCGACTAAAAATCGTACCCAATAGTCCTATCCTAACCGAAATTTAACGCAGATTACGAATTTCATATCCTTTCGGCTGAAAAACTTGACCACAAATCACAATTTCGAAAATTCGAAATTATTGCCCTCTGTGAAAACTGAATTTTCACCAGAAAAAAATCTCCGGCGACTAAAAATTGTACCCAATAGTCCTATCCTAACCGAAATTTAACGCAGATTACGAATTTCATATCCTTTCGGCTGAAAAACTTGACCACAAATCACAATTTCGGAAATTCGAAATTATTGCCCTCTGTGAAAACTGAATTTTCACCAGAAAAAAATCTCCGGCGACTAAAAATCGTACCCAATAGTCCTATCCTAACCGAAATTTAACGCAGATTACGAATTTTATATCCTTTCGGCTGAAAAACTTCACCACAAATCACAATTTCGAAAATTCGAAATTATTGCCCTCTGTGAAAACTGAATTTTCACCAGAAAAAAATCTCCGGCGACTAAAAATTGTACCCAATAGTCCTATCCTAACCGAAATTTAACGCAGATTACGAATTTCATATCCTTTCGGCTGACAAACTTGACCACAAATCACAATTTCGAAAATTCGAAATTATTGCCCTCTGTGAAAAGTGAATTTTCACCAGAAAAAAATCTCCGGCGACTAAAAATTGTACCCAATAGTCCTATCCTAACCGAAATTTAACGCAGATTACGAATTTCATATCCTTTCGGCTGAAAAACTTGACCACAAATCACAATTTCGGAAATTCAAAATTATTGCCCTCTGTGAAAACTGAATTTTCACCAGAAAAAAATCTCCGGCGACTAAAAATTGTACCCAATAGTCCTATCCTAACCGAAATTTAACGCAGATTACGAATTTCATATCCTTTCGGCTGAAAAAATTGACCACAAATCACAATTTCGAAAATTCGAAATTATTGCCCTCTGTGAAAACTGAATTTTCACCAGAAAAAAATCTCCGGCGACTAAAAATTGTACCCAATAGTCCTATCCTAACCGAAATTTAACGCAGATTACGAATTTCATATCCTTTCGGCTGAAAAACTTGACCACAAATCACAATTTCGAAAATTCGAAATTATTGCCCTCTGTGAAAACTGAATTTTCACCAGAAAAAAATCTCCGGCGACTAAAAATTGTACCCAATAGTCCTATCCTAACCGAAATTTAACGCAGATTACGAATTTCATATCCTTTCGGCTGCAAAACTTGACCACAAATCACAATTTCGGAAATTCGAAATTATTGCCCTCTGTGAAAACTGAATTTTCACCAGAAAAAAATCTCCGGCGACTAAAAATCGTACCCAATAGTCCTATCCTAACCGGAATTTAACGCAGATTACGAATTTCATATTCTTTCGGCTGAAAAACTTGACCACAAATCACAATTTCGAACATTCGAAATTATTGCCCCCTGTGAAAACTGAATTTTCACCAGAAGAAAATCTCCGGCGACTAAAAATTGTACCCAATAGTCCTATCCTAACCGAAATTTAACGCAGATTACGAATTTCATATCCTTTCGGCTGACAAACTTGACCACAAATCACAATTTCGAAAATTCGAAATTATTGCCCTCTGTGAAAACTGAATTTTCACCAGAAAAAAATCTCCGGCGACTAAAAATTGTACCCAATAGTCCTATCCTAACCGAAATTTAACGCAGATTACGAATTTCATATCCTTTCGGCTGAAAAACTTGACCACAAATCACAATTTCGAAAATTCGAAATTATTGCCCTCTGTGAAAACTGAATTTTCACCAGAAAAAAATCTCCGGCGACTAAAAATTGTACCCAATAGTCCTATCCTAACCGAAATTTAACGCAGATTACGAATTTCATATCCTTTCGGCTGAAAAAATTGACCACAAATCACAATTTCGAAAATTCGAAATTATTGCCCTCTGTGAAAACTGAATTTTCACCAGAAAAAAATCTCCGGCGACTAAAAATTGTACCCAATAGTCCTATCCTAACCGAAATTTAACGCAGATTACAAATTTCATATCCTTTCGGCTGAAAAACTTGGACACAAATCACAATTCCGAAAATTCGAAATTATTGCCCTCTGTGAAAACTGAATTTTCACCAGAAAAAAATCTCCGGCGACTAAAAATTGTACCCAATAGTCCTATCCTAACCGAAATTTAACGCAGATTACAAATTTCATATCCTTTCGGCTGAAAAACTTGACCACAAATCAGAATTCCGAAAATTCGAAATTATTGCCCTCTGTGAAAACTGAATTTTCACCAGAAAAAAATCTCCGGCAACTAAAAATTGTACCCAATAGTCCTATCCTAACCGAAATTTAACGCAGATTACAAATTTCATATCCTTTCGGCTGAAAAACTTGGACACAAATCACAATTTCGAAAATTCGAAATTATTGCCCTCTGTGAAAACTGAATTTTCACCAGAAAAAAATCTCCGGCGACTAAAAATTGTACCCAATAGTCCTATCCTAACCGAAATTTAACGCAGATTACGAATTTCATATCCTTTCGGCTGAAAAACTTGACCACAAATCACAATTTCGAAAATTCGAAATTATTGCCCTCTGTGAAAACTGAATTTTCACCAGAAAAAAATCTCCGGCGACTAAAAATTGTACCCAATAGTCCTATCCTAACCGAAATTTAACGCAGATTACGAATTTCATATCCTTTCGGCTGAAAAACTTGACCACAAATCACAATTTCGAAAATTCGAAATTATTGCCCTCTGTGAAAACTGAATTTTCACCAGAAAAAAATCTCCGGCGACTAAAAATTGTACCCAATAGTCCTATCCTAACCGAAATTTAACGCAGATTACGAATTTCATATCCTTTCGGCTGAAAAACTTGACCACAAATCACAATTTCGAAAATTCGAAATTATTGCCCTCTGTGAAAACTGAATTTTCACCAGAAAAAAATCTCCGGCGACTAAAAATTGTACCCAATAGTCCTATCCTAACCGAAATTTAACGCAGATTACAAATTTCATATCCTTTCGGCTGAAAAACTTGACCACAAATCAGAATTCCGAAAATTCGAAATTATTGCCCTCTGTGAAAACTGAATTTTCACCAGAAAAAAATCTCCGGCGACTAAAAATTGTACCCAATAGTCCTATCCTAACCGAAATTTAACGCAGATTACAAATTTCATATCCTTTCGGCTGAAAAACTTGGACACAAATCACAATTTCGAAAATTCGAAATTATTGCCCTCTGTGAAAACTGAATTTTCACCAGAAAAAAATCTCCGGCGACTAAAAATTGTACCCAATAGTCCTATCCTAACCGAAATTTAACGCAGATTACGAATTTCATATCCTTTCGGCTGTAAAACTTGACCACAAATCAGAATTCCGAAAATTCGAAATTATTGCCCTCTGTGAAAACTGAATTTTCACCAGAAAAAAATCTCCGGCGACTAAAAATTGTACCCAATAGTCCTATCCTAACCGAAATTTAACGCAGATTACGAATTTCATATCCTTTCGGCTGAAAAACTTGACCACAAATCAGAATTCCGAAAATTCGAAATTATTGCCCTCTGTGAAAACTGAATTTTCACCAGAAAAAAATCTCCGGCGACTAAAAATTGTACCCAATAGTCCTATCCTAACCGAAATTTAACGCAGATTACAAATTTCATATCCTTTCGGCTGAAAAACTTGGACACAAATCACAATTTCGAAAATTCGAAATTATTGCCCTCTGTGAAAACTGAATTTTCACCAGAAAA
This sequence comes from Aspidiotus rigidus, assembly GCA_035079385.1. Lineage (NCBI taxonomy): Eukaryota > Metazoa > Arthropoda > Insecta > Hemiptera > Diaspididae > Aspidiotus > Aspidiotus rigidus. The sequence goes on along the minus strand of JAVHKY010000046.1, from coordinate 2,718,179 downwards.
AAATCTCCGGCGACTAAAAATTGTACCCAATAGTCCTATCCTAACCGAAATTTAACGCAGATTACGAATTTCATATCCTTTCGGCTGAAAAACTTGACCACAAATCAGAATTCCGAAAATTCGAAATTATTGCCCTCTGTGAAAACTGAATTTTCACCAGAAAAAAATCTCCGGCGACTAAAAATTGTACCCAATAGTCCTATCCTAACCGAAATTTAACGCAGATTACAAATTTCATATCCTTTCGGCTGAAAAACTTGGACACAAATCACAATTTCGAAAATTCGAAATTATTGCCCTCTGTGAAAACTGAATTTTCACCAGAAAAAAATCTCCGGCGACTAAAAATTGTACCCAATAGTCCTATCCTAACCGAAATTTAACGCAGATTACGAATTTCATATCCTTTCGGCTGAAAAACTTGACCACAAATCAGAATTCCGAAAATTCGAAATTATTGCCCTCTGTGAAAACTGAATTTTCACCAGAAAAAAATCTCCGGCGACTAAAAATTGTACCCAATAGTCCTATCCTAACCGAAATTTAACGCAGATTACGAATTTCATATCCTCTTGGCTGAAAAACTTGACCACAAATCAGAATTCCGGAAATTCGAAATTATTGCCCTCTGTGAAAACTGAATTTTCACCAGAAAAAAATCTCCGGCGACTAAAAATTGTACCCAATAGTCCTATCCTAACCGAAATTTAACGCAGATTACGAATTTCATATCCTTTCGGCTGAAAAACTTGACCACAAATCAGAATTCCGAAAATTCGAAATTATTGCCCTCTGTGAAAACTGAATTTTCACCAGAAAAAAATCTCCGGCGACTAAAAATTGTACCCAATAGTCCTATCCTAACCGAAATTTAACGCAGATTACAAATTTCATATCCTTTCGGCTGAAAAACTTGGACACAAATCACAATTTCGAAAATTCGAAATTATTGCCCTCTGTGAAAACTGAATTTTCACCAGAAAAAAATCTCCGGCGACTAAAAATTGTACCCAATAGTCCTATCCTAACCGAAATTTAACGCAGATTACGAATTTCATATCCTTTCGGCTGAAAAACTTGACCACAAATCACAATTTCGAAAATTCGAAATTATTGCCCTCTGTGAAAACTGAATTTTCACCAGAAAAAAATCTCCGGCGACTAAAAATTGTACCCAATAGTCCTATCCTAACCGAAATTTAACGCAGATTACGAATTTCATATCCTTTCGGCTGAAAAACTTGACCACAAATCACAATTTCGAAAATTCGAAATTATTGCCCTCTGTGAAAACTGAATTTTCACCAGAAAAAAATCTCCGGCGACTAAAAATTGTACCCAATAGTCCTATCCTAACCGAAATTTAACGCAGATTACGAATTTCATATCCTTTCGGCTGAAAAACTTGACCACAAATCAGAATTCCGAAAATTCGAAATTATTGCCCTCTGTGAAAACTGAATTTTCACCAGAAAAAAATCTCCGGCGACTAAAAATTGTACCCAATAGTCCTATCCTAACCGAAATTTAACGCAGATTACAAATTTCATATCCTTTCGGCTGAAAAACTTGGACACAAATCACAATTTCGAAAATTCGAAATTATTGCCCTCTGTGAAAACTGAATTTTCACCAGAAAAAGATCTCCGGCGACTAAAAATTGTACCCAATAGTCCTATCCTAACCGAAATTTAACGCAGATTACGAATTTCATATCCTTTCGGCTGAAAAACTTGACCACAAATCAGAATTCCGAAAATTCGAAATTATTGCCCTCTGTGAAAACTGAATTTTCACCAGAAAAAAATCTCCGGCGACTAAAAATTGTACCCAATAGTCCTATCCTAACCGAAATTTAACGCAGATTACAAATTTCATATCCTTTCGGCTGAAAAACTTGACCACAAATCAGAATTCCGAAAATTCGAAATTATTGCCCTCTGTGAAAACTGAATTTTCACCAGAAAAAAATCTCCGGCGACTAAAAATTGTACCCAATAGTCCTATCCTAACCGAAATTTAACGCAGATTACGAATTTCATATCCTTTCGGCTGAAAAACTTGACCACAAATCAGAATTCCGAAAATTCGAAATTATTGCCCTCTGTGAAAACTGAATTTTCACCAGAAAAAAATCTCCGGCGACTAAAAATTGTACCCAATAGTCCTATCCTAACCGAAATTTAACGCAGATTACAAATTTCATATCCTTTCGGCTGAAAAACTTGGACACAAATCACAATTTCGAAAATTCGAAATTATTGCCCTCTGTGAAAACTGAATTTTCACCAGAAAAAAATCTCCGGCGACTAGAAATTGTACCCAATAGTCCTATCCTAACCGAAATTTAACGCAGATTACGAATTTCATATCCTTTCGGCTGAAAAACTTGACCACAAATCACAATTTCGAAAATTCGAAATTATTGCCCTCTGTGAAAACTGAATTTTCACCAGAAAAAAATCTCCGGCGACTAAAAATTGTACCCAATAGTCCTATCCTAACCGAAATTTAACGCAGATTACGAATTTCATATCCTCTCGGCTGAAAAACTTGACCACAAATCACAATTTCGAAAATTCGAAATTATTGCCCTCTGTAAAAACTGAATTTTCACCAGAAAAAAATCTCCGGCGACTAAAAATTGTACCCAATAGTCCTATCCTAACCGAAATTTAACGCAGATTACGAATTTCATATCCTTTCGGCTGAAAACCTTGACCACAAATCACAATTTCGAAAATTCGAAAATATTGCCCTCTGTGAAAACTGAATTTTCACCAGAAAAATATCTCGGGCGACTCAAAATTGTACCCAATAGTCCTATCCTATTCGAAATTTAACGCAGATTACGAATTTCATATCCTTTTGGCTGAAAAACTTGACCACGAATCACAATTTCGAAAATTCGAAATTATTGCCCTCTGTGAAAACTGAATTTTCACCAGAAAAAAATCTCCGGCGACTAAAAATTGTACCCAATAGTCCTATCCTAACCGAAATTTAACGCAGATTACGAATTTCATATCCTTTCGGCTGAAAAACTTGACCACAAATCACAATTTCGAAAATTCGAAATTATTGCCCTCTGTGAAAACTGAATTTTAACCAGAAAACAATCTCCGGCGACTAAAAATTGTACCCAATAGTCCTATCCTAACCGAAATTTAACGCAGATTACGAATTTCATATCCTTTCGGCTGAAAAACTTGACCACAAATCAGAATTCCGAAAATTCGAAATTATTGCCCTCTGTGAAAACTGAATTTTCACCAGAAAAAAATCTCCGGCGACTAAAAATTGTACCCAATAGTCCTATCCTAACCGAAATTTAACGCAGATTACAAATTTCATATCCTTTCGGCTGAAAAACTTGGACACAAATCACAATTTCGAAAATTCGAAATTATTGCCCTCTGTGAAAACTGAATTTTCACCAGAAAAAAATCTCCGGCGACTAAAAATTGTACCCAATAGTCCTATCCTAACCGAAATTTAACGCAGATTACAAATTTCATATCCTTTCGGCTGAAAAACTTGGACACAAATCACAATTTCGAAAATTCGAAATTATTGCCCTCTGTGAAAACTGAATTTTCACGAGAAAAAAATCTCCGGCGACTAAAAATTGTACCCAATAGTCCTATCCTAACCGAAATTTAACGCAGATTACGAATTTCATATCCTTTCGGCTGAAAAACTTGACCACAAATCACAATTTCGAAAATTCGAAATTATTGCCCTCTGTAAAAACTGAATTTTCACCAGAAAAAAATCTCCGGCGACTAAAAATTGTACCCAATAGTCGTATCCTAACCGAAATTTAACGCAGATTACGAATTTCATATCCTTTCGGCTGAAAAACTTGACCACAAATCAGAATTCCGAAAATTCGAAATTATTGCCCTCTGTGAAAACTGAATTTTCACCAGAAAAAAATCTCCGGCGACTAAAAATTGTACCCAATAGTCCTATCCTAACCGAAATTTAACGCAGATTACGAATTTCATATCCTTTGGCTGGAAAACTTGACCACAAATCAGAATTTCGAAAATTCGAAATTATTGCCCTCTGTGAAAACTGAATTTTCACCAGAAAAAAATCTCCGGCGACTAAAAATTGTACCCAATAGTCCTATCCTAACCGAAATTTAACGCAGATTACGAATTTCATATTTTTTCGGCTGAAAAACTTGACCACAAATCACAATTTCGAAAATTCGAAATTATTGCCCTCTGTGAAAACTGAATTTTCACCAGAAAAAAATCTCCGGCGACTAAAAATTGTACCCAATAGTCCTATCCTAACCGAAATTTAACGCAGATTACGAATTTCATATCCTTTTGGCTGAAAAACTTGACCACAAATCAGAATTTCGAAAATTCGAAATTATTGCCCTCTGTGAAAACTGAATTTTCACCAGAAAAAAATCTCCGGCGACTAAAAATTGTACCCAATAGTCCTATCCTAACCGAAATTTAACGCAGATTACGAATTTCATATTTTTTCGGCTGAAAAACTTGACCACAAATCACAATTTCGAAAATTCGAAATTATTGCCCTCTGTGAAAACTGAATTTTCACCAGAAAAAAATCTCCGGCGACTAAAAATTGTACCCAATAGTCCTATCCTAACCGAAATTTAACGCAGATTACGAATTTCATATCCTTTCGGCTGAAAAACTTGACCACAAATCACAATTTCGAAAATTCGAAATTATTGCCGTCTGTGAAAACTGAATTTTCACCAGAAAAAAATCTCCGGCGACTAAAAATTGTACCCCATAGTCCTATCCTAACCGAAATTTAACGCAGATTACGAATTTCATATCCTTTCGGCTGAAAAACTTGACCACAAATCACAATTTCGAAAATTCGAAATTATTGCCCTCTGTGAAAACTGAATTTTCACCAGAAAAAAATCTCCGGCGACTAAAAATTGTACCCAATAGTCCTATCCTAACCGAAATTTAACGCAGATTACGAATTTCATATTTTTTTGGCTGAAAACCTTGACCACAAATCACAATTCCGAAAATTCGAAATTATTGCCCTCTGTGAAAACGGAATTTTCACCAGAAAAAAATCTCCGGCGACTAAAAATTGTACCCAATAGTCCTATCCTAACCGAAATTTAACGCAGATTACGAATTTCATATTTTTTTGGCTGAAAACCTTGACCACAAATCACAATTCCGAAAATTCGAAATTATTGCCTCATCAGAAAAAAATTACTGGCGACTAAAAATGATACCCAATAGTCCTATCCTAACCGAAATTTAACGCAGATTACGAATTTCATGCTGATTCAGCAAAAAAACTTGACTACAAATCACAATTTCGAAAATTCGAAATTATCGCTTTCTATGCAAAACTTAATTTTCATCAGAGAAAAATTACTGGCGACTAAAAATGATACCCAATAGTCCTATCCTAACCGAAATTTAACGCAGATTACGAATTTCATGCTGATTCAGCAAAAAAACTTGACTACAAATCACAATTTCGAAAATTCGAAATCATCGCTTTCTATGCAAAACTTAATTTTCATCAGAGAAAAATTACTGGCGACTAAAAATGATACCCAATAGTCCTATCCTAACCGAAATTTAACGCAGATTACGAATTTCATATCCTTTCGGCTGAAAAACTTGACCACAAATCAGAATTCCGAAAATTCGAAATTATTGCCCTCTGTGAAAACTGAATTTTCACCAGAAAAAAATCTCCGGGGACTAAAAATTGTACCCAATAGTCCTATCCTAACCGAAATTTAACGCAGATTACGAATTTCATATCCTTTTGGCTGAAAAACTTGACCACAAATCAGAATTTCGAAAATTCGAAATTATTGCCCTCTGTGAAAACTGAATTTTCACCAGAAAAAAATCTCCGGCGACTAAAAATTGTACCCAATAGTCCTATCCTAACCGAAATTTAACGCAGATTACGAATTTCATATCCTTTCGGCTGAAAAACTTGACCACGAATCACAATTTCGAAAGTTCGAAATTATTGCCCTCTGTGAAAACGGAATTTTCACCAGAAAAAAATCTCCGGCGACTAAAAATTGTACCCAATAGTCCTATCCTAACCGAAATTTAACGCAGATTACGAATTTCATATTTTTTTGGCTGAAAACCTTGACCACAAATCACAATTCCGAAAATTCGAAATTATTGCCCTCTGTGAAAACTGAATTTTCACCAGTAAAAAATCTCCGGCGACTAAAAATTGTACCCAATAGTCCTATCCTAACCGAAATTTAACGCAGATTACGAATTTCATATCCTTTCGGCTGAAAAACTTGACCACAAATCAGAATTTCGAAAATTCGAAATTATTGCCCTCTGTGAAAACTGAATTTTCACCAGAAAAAAATCTCCGGCGACTAAAAATTGTACCCAATAGTCGTATCCTAACCGAAATTTAACGCAGATTACGAATTTCATATCCTTTCGGCTGAAAAACTTGACCACAAATCACAATTTCGAAAATTCGAAATTATTGCCCTCTGTGAAAACTGAATTTTCACCAGAAAAAAATCTCCGGCGACTAAAAATTGTACCCAATAGTCGTATCCTAACCGAAATTTAACGCAGATTACGAATTTCATATCCTTTCGGCTGAAAAACTTGACCACAAATCAGAATTCCGAAAATTCGAAATTATTGCCCTCTGTGAAAACTGAATTTTCACCAGAAAAAAATCTCCGGGGACTAAAAATTGTACCCAATAGTCCTATCCTAACCGAAATTTAACGCAGATTACGAATTTCATATCCTTTTGGCTGAAAAACTTGACCACAAATCAGAATTTCGAAAATTCGAAATTATTGCCCTCTGTGAAAACTGAATTTTCACCAGAAAAAAATCTCCGGCGACTAAAAATTGTACCCAATAGTCCTATCCTAACCGAAATTTAACGCAGATTACGAATTTCATATCCTTTCGGCTGAAAAACTTGACCACGAATCACAATTTCGAAAGTTCGAAATTATTGCCCTCTGTGAAAACGGAATTTTCACCAGAAAAAAATCTCCGGCGACTAAAAATTGTACCCAATAGTCCTATCCTAACCGAAATTTAACGCAGATTACGAATTTCATATTTTTTTGGCTGAAAACCTTGACCACAAATCACAATTCCGAAAATTCGAAATTATTGCCCTCTGTGAAAACGGAATTTTCACCAGAAAAAAATCTCCGGCGACTAACAATTGTACCCAATAGTCCTATCCTAACCGAAATTTAACGCAGATTACGAATTTCATATCCTTTCGGCTGAAAAACTTGACCACAAATCACAATTTCGAAAATTCGAAATTATTGCCCTCTGTGAAAACTGAATTTTCACCAGAAAAAAATCTCCGGCGACTAAAAATTGTACCCAATAGTCCTATCCTAACCGAAATTTAACGCAGATTACGAATTTCATATCCTTTCGGCTGAAAAACTTGACCACAAATCACAATTTCGAAAATTCGAAATTATTGCCCTCTGTGAAAACTGAATTTTCACCAGAAAAAAATCTCCGGCGACTAAAAATTGTACCCAATAGTCCTATCCTAACCGAAATTTAACGCAGATTACGAATTTCATATCCTTTCGGCTGAAAAACTTGACCACAAATCACAATTTCGAAAATTCGAAATTATTGCCCTCTGTGAAAACTGAATTTTCACCAGAAAAAAATCTCCGGCGACTAAAAATTGTACCCAATAGTCCTATCCTAACCGAAATTTAACGCAGATTACGAATTTCATATCCTTTCGGCTGAAAAACTTGACCACAAATCACAATTTCGAAAATTCGAAATTATTGCCCTCTGTGAAAACTGAATTTTCACCAGAAAAAAATCTCCGGCGACTAAAAATTGTACCCAATAGTCCTATCCTAACCGAAATTTAACGCAGATTACGAATTTCATATTTTTTTGGCTGAAAACCTTGACCACAAATCACAATTCCGAAAATTCGAAATTATTGCCCTCTGTGAAAACGGAATTTTCACCAGAAAAAAATCTCCGGCGACTAACAATTGTACCCAATAGTCCTATCCTAACCGAAATTTAACGCAGATTACGAATTTCATATCCTTTCGGCTGAAAAACTTGACCACAAATCACAATTTCGAAAATTCGAAATTATTGCCCTCTGTGAAAACTGAATTTTCACCAGAAAAAAATCTCCGGCGACTAAAAATTGTACCCAATAGTCCTACCTAACCGAAATTTAACGCAGATTACGAATTTCATATCCTTTCGGCTGAAAAACTTGACCACAAATCACAATTTCGAAAATTCGAAATTATTGCTCTCTGTGAAAACTGAATTTTCACCAGAAAAAAATCTCCGGCGACTAAAAATTGTACCCAATAGTCCTATCCTAACCGAAATTTAACGCAGATTACGAATTTCATATCCTTTCGGCTGAAAAACTTGACCACGAATCACAATTTCGAAAGTTCGAAATTATTGCCCTCTGTGAAAACGGAATTTTCACCAGAAAAAAATCTCCGGCGACTAAAAATTGTACCCAATAGTCCTATCCTAACCGAAATTTAACGCAGATTACGAATTTCATATTTTTTTGGCTGAAAACCTTGACCACAAATCACAATTCCGAAAATTCGAAATTATTGCCTCATCAGAAAAAAATTACTGGCGACTAAAAATGATACCCAATAGTCCTATCCTAACCGAAATTTAACGCAGATTACGAATTTCATGCTGATTCAGCAAAAAAACTTGACTACAAATCACAATTTCGAAAATTCGAAATTATCGCTTTCTATGCAAAACTTAATTTTCATCAGAAAAAAATTACTGGCGACTAAAAATGATACCCAATAGTCCTATCCTAACCGAAATTTAACGCAGATTACGAATTTCATGCTGATTCAGCAAAAAAACTTGACTACAAATCACAATTTCGAAAATTCGAAATTATCGCTTTCTATGCAAAACTTAATTTTCATCAGAGAAAAATTACTGGCGACTAAAAATGATACCCAATAGTCCTATCCTAACCGAAATTTAACGCAGATTACGAATTTCATGCTGATTCAGCAAAAAAACTTGACTACAAATCACAATTTCGAAAATTCGAAATTATCGCTTTCTATGCAAAACTTAATTTTCATCAGAAAAAAATTACTGGCGACTAAAAATGATACCCAATAGTCCTATCCTAACCGAAAATTAACGCAGATTACGAATTTCATGCTGATTCAGCAAAAAAACTTGACTACAAATCACAATTTCGAAAATTCGAAATTATCGCTTTCTATGCAAAACTTAATTTTCATCAGAAAGAAATTACTGGCGACTAAAAATGATACCCAATAGTCCTATCCTAACCGAAATTTAACGCAGATTACGAATTTCATGCTGATTCAGCAAAAAAACTTGACTACAAATCACAATTTCGAAAATTCGAAATTATCGCTTTCTATGCAAAACTTAATTTTCATCAGAAAAAAATTACTCGCGACTAAAAATGATGGTACCCAATAGTCCTATCCTAACCGAAATTTAACGCAGATTACAAATTTCATGCTGATTCAGCAAAAAAACTTGACTACAAATCACAATTTCGAAAATTCGAAATTATCGCTTTCTATGCAAAACTTAATTTTCATCAGAAAAAAATTACTGGCGACTAAAAATGATACCCAATAGTCCTATCCTAACCGAAATTTAACGCAGATTACGAATTTCATGCTGATTCAGCAAAAAAACTTGACTACAAATCACAATTTCGAAAATTCGAAATTATCGCTTTCTATGCAAAACTTAATTTTCATCAGAAAGAAATTACTGGCGACTAAAAATGATACCCAATAGTCCTATCCTAACCGAAATTTAACGCAGATTACGAATTTCATGCTGATTCAGCAAAAAAACTTGACTACAAATCACAATTTCGAAAATTCGAAATTATCGCTTTCTATGCAAAACTTAATGTTCATCAGAAAGAAATTACTGGCGACTAAAAATGATACCCAATAGTCCTATCCTAACCGAAATTTAACGCAGATTACGAATTTCATATCCTTTCGGCTGAAAAACTTGACCACAAATCACAATTTCGAAAATTCGAAATTATTGCCCTCTGTGAAAACTGAATTTTCACCAGAAAAAAATCTCCGGCGACTAAAAATTGTACCCAATAGTCCTATCCTAACCGAAATTTAACGCAGATTACGAATTTCATATCCTTTCGGCTGAAAAACTTGACCACAAATCACAATTTCGAAAATTCGAAATTATTGCCCTCTGTGAAAACTGAATTTTCACCAGAAAAAAATCTCCGGCGACTAAAAATTGTACCCAATAGTCCTATCCTAACCGAAATTTAACGCAGATTACGAATTTCATATCCTTTCGGCTGAAAAACTTGACCACAAATCACAATTTCGAAAATTCGAAATTATTGCCCTCTGTGAAAACTGAATTTTCACCAGAAAAAAATCTCCGGCGACTAAAAATTGTACCCAATAGTCCTATCCTAACCGAAATTTAACGCAGATTACGAATTTCATATTTTTTTGGCTGAAAACCTTGACCACAAATCACAATTCCGAAAATTCGAAATTATTGCCCTCTGTGAAAACGGAATTTTCACCAGAAAAAAATCTCCGGCGACTAACAATTGTACCCAATAGTCCTATCCTAACCGAAATTTAACGCAGATTACGAATTTCATATCCTTTCGGCTGAAAAACTTGACCACAAATCACAATTTCGAAAATTCGAAATTATTGCCCTCTGTGAAAACTGAATTTTCACCAGAAAAAAATCTCCGGCGACTAAAAATTGTACCCAATAGTCCTACCTAACCGAAATTTAACGCAGATTACGAATTTCATATCCTTTCGGCTGAAAAACTTGACCACAAATCACAATTTCGAAAATTCGAAATTATTGCTCTCTGTGAAAACTGAATTTTCACCAGAAAAAAATCTCCGGCGACTAAAAATTGTACCCAATAGTCCTATCCTAACCGAAATTTAACGCAGATTACGAATTTCATATCCTTTCGGCTGAAAAACTTGACCACGAATCACAATTTCGAAAGTTCGAAATTATTGCCCTCTGTGAAAACGGAATTTTCACCAGAAAAAAATCTCCGGCGACTAAAAATTGTACCCAATAGTCCTATCCTAACCGAAATTTAACGCAGATTACGAATTTCATATTTTTTTGGCTGAAAACCTTGACCACAAATCACAATTCCGAAAATTCGAAATTATTGCCTCATCAGAAAAAAATTACTGGCGACTAAAAATGATACCCAATAGTCCTATCCTAACCGAAATTTAACGCAGATTACGAATTTCATGCTGATTCAGCAAAAAAACTTGACTACAAATCACAATTTCGAAAATTCGAAATTATCGCTTTCTATGCAAAACTTAATTTTCATCAGAAAAAAATTACTGGCGACTAAAAATGATACCCAATAGTCCTATCCTAACCGAAATTTAACGCAGATTACGAATTTCATGCTGATTCAGCAAAAAAACTTGACTACAAATCACAATTTCGAAAATTCGAAATTATCGCTTTCTATGCAAAACTTAATTTTCATCAGAGAAAAATTACTGGCGACTAAAAATGATACCCAATAGTCCTATCCTAACCGAAATTTAACGCAGATTACGAATTTCATGCTGATTCAGCAAAAAAACTTGACTACAAATCACAATTTCGAAAATTCGAAATTATCGCTTTCTATGCAAAACTTAATTTTCATCAGAAAAAAATTACTGGCGACTAAAAATGATACCCAATAGTCCTATCCTAACCGAAAATTAACGCAGATTACGAATTTCATGCTGATTCAGCAAAAAAACTTGACTACAAATCACAATTTCGAAAATTCGAAATTATCGCTTTCTATGCAAAACTTAATTTTCATCAGAAAGAAATTACTGGCGACTAAAAATGATACCCAATAGTCCTATCCTAACCGAAATTTAACGCAGATTACGAATTTCATGCTGATTCAGCAAAAAAACTTGACTACAAATCACAATTTCGAAAATTCGAAATTATCGCTTTCTATGCAAAACTTAATTTTCATCAGAAAAAAATTACTCGCGACTAAAAATGATGGTACCCAATAGTCCTATCCTAACCGAAATTTAACGCAGATTACAAATTTCATGCTGATTCAGCAAAAAAACTTGACTACAAATCACAATTTCGAAAATTCGAAATTATCGCTTTCTATGCAAAACTTAATTTTCATCAGAAAAAAATTACTGGCGACTAAAAATGATACCCAATAGTCCTATCCTAACCGAAATTTAACGCAGATTACGAATTTCATGCTGATTCAGCAAAAAAACTTGACTACAAATCACAATTTCGAAAATTCGAAATTATCGCTTTCTATGCAAAACTTAATGTTCATCAGAAAGAAATTACTGGCGACTAAAAATGATACCCAATAGTCCTATCCTAACCGAAATTTAACGCAGATTACGAATTTCATGCTGATTCAGCAAAAAAACTTGACTACAAATCACAATTTCGAAAATTCGAAATTATCGCTTTCTATGCAAAACTTAATTTTCATCAGAAAGAAATTACTGGCGACTAAAAATGATACCCAATAGTCCTATCCTAACCGAAATTTAACGCAGATTACGAATTTCATGCTGATTCAGCAAAAAAACTTGACTACAAATCACAATTTCGAAAATTCGAAATTATCGCTTTCTATGCAAAACTTAATTTTCATCAGAAAAAAATTACTGGCGACTAAAAATGATACCCAATAGTCCTATCCTAACCGAAAATTAACGCAGATTACGAATTTCATGCTGATTCAGCAAAAAAACTTGACTACAAATCACAATTTCGAAAATTCGAAATTATCGCTTTCTATGCAAAACTTAATTTTCATCAGAAAGAAATTACTGGCGACTAAAAATGATACCCAATAGTCCTATCCTAACCGAAATTTAACGCAGATTACGAATTTCATGCTGATTCAGCAAAAAAACTTGACTACAAATCACAATTTCGAAAATTCGAAATTATCGCTTTCTATGCAAAACTTAATTTTCATCAGAAAAAAATTACTCGCGACTAAAAATGATGGTACCCAATAGTCCTATCCTAACCGAAATTTAACGCAGATTACAAATTTCATGCTGATTCAGCAAAAAAACTTGACTACAAATCACAATTTCGAAAATTCGAAATTATCGCTTTCTATGCAAAACTTAATTTTCATCAGAAAGAAATTACTGGCGACTAAAAATGATACCCAATAGTCCTATCCTAACCGAAATTTAACGCAGATTACGAATTTCATGCTGATTCAGCAAAAAAACTTGACTACAAATCACAATTTCGAAAATTCGAAATTATCGCTTTCTATGCAAAACTTAATTTTCATCAGAAAAAAATTACTCGCGACTAAAAATGATGGTACCCAATAGTCCTATCCTAACCGAAATTTAACGCAGATTACAAATTTCATGCTGATTCAGCAAAAAAACTTGACTACAAATCACAATTTCGAAAATTCGAAATTATCGCTTTCTATGCAAAACTTAATTTTCATCAGAAAGAAATTACTGGCGACTAAAAATGATACCCTATAGTCCTATCCTAACCGAAATTTAACGCAGATTACGAATTTCATGCTGATTCAGCAAAAAAACTTGACTACAAATCACAATTTCGAAAATTCGAAATTATCGCTTTCTATGCAAAACTTAATTTTCATCAGAAAGAAATTACTGGCGACTAAAAATGATACCCAATAGTCCTATCCTAACCGAAATTTAACGCAGATTACGAATTTCATGCTGATTCAGCAAAAAAACTTGACTACAAATCACAATTTCGAAAATTCGAAATTATCGCTTTCTATGCAAAACTTAATTTTCATCAGAAAAAAATTACTCGCGACTAAAAATGATGGTACCCAATAGTCCTATCCTAACCGAAATTTAACGCAGATTACAAATTTCATGCTGATTCAGCAAAAAAACTTGACTACAAATCACAATTTCGAAAATTCGAAATTATCGCTTTCTATGCAAAACTTAATTTTCATCAGAAAAAAATTACTGCCGACTAAAAATGATACCCAATAGTCCTATCCTAACCGAAATTTAACGCAGATTACGAATTTCATGCTGATTCAGCAAAAAAACTTGACTACAAATCACAATTTCGAAAATTCGAAATTATCGCTTTCTATGCAAAACTTAATTTTCATCAGAAAAAAATTACTCGCGACTAAAAATGATGGTACCCAATAGTCCTATCCTAACCGAAATTTAACGCAGATTACAAATTTCATGCTGATTCAGCAAAAAAACTTGACTACAAATCACAATTTCGAAAATTCGAAATTATCGCTTTCTATGCAAAACTTAATTTTCATCAGAAAAAAATTACTGCCGACTAAAAATGATACCCAATAGTCCTATCCTAACCGAAATTTAACGCAGATTACGAATTTCATGCTGATTCAGCAAAAAAACTTGACTACAAATCACAATTTCGAAAATTCGAAATTATCGCTTTCTATGCAAAACTTAATTTTCATCAGAAAAAAATTACTGGCGACTAAAAATGATACCCAATAGTCCTATCCTAACCGAAATTTAACGCAGATTACGAATTTCATGCTGATTCAGCAAAAAAACTTGACTACAAATCACAATTTCGAAAATTCGAAATTATCGCTTTCTATGCAAAACTTAATTTTCATCAGAGAAAAATTACTGGCGACTAAAAATGATACCCAATAGTCCTATCCTAACCGAAATTTAACGCAGATTACGAATTTCATGCTGATTCAGCAAAAAAAGTTGACTACAAATCACAATTTCGAAAATTCGAAATTATCGCTTTCTATGCAAAACTTAATTTTCATCAGAGAAAAATTACTGGCGACTAAAAATGATACCCAATAGTCCTATCCTAACCGAAATTTAACGCAGATTACGAATTTCATGCTGATTCAGCAAAAAAACTTGACTACAAATCACAATTTCGAAAATTCGAAATTATCGCTTTCTATGCAAAACTTAATTTTCATCAGAATAAAATTACTGGCGACTAAAAATGATACCCAATAGTCCTATCCTAACCGAAAATTAACGCAGATTACGAATTTCATGCTGATTCAGCAAAAAAACTTGACTACAAATCACAATTTCGAAAATTCGAAATTATCGCTTTCTATGCAAAACTTAATTTTCATCAGAAAAAAATTACTGGCGACTAAAAATGATACCCAATAGTCCTATCCTAACCGAAAATTAACGCAGATTACGAATTTCATGCTGATTCAGCAAAAAAACTTGACTACAAATCACAATTTCGAAAATTCGAAATTATCGCTTTCTATGCAAAACTTAATTTTCATCAGAAAGAAATTACTGGCGACTAAAAATGATACCCAATAGTCCTATCCTAACCGAAATTTAACGCAGATTACGAATTTCATGCTGATTCAGCAAAAAAACTTGACTACAAATCACAATTTCGAAAATTCGAAATTATCGCTTTCTATGCAAAACTTAATTTTCATCAGAAAGAAATTACTGGCGACTAAAAATGATACCCAATAGTCCTATCCTAACCGAAATTTAACGCAGATTACGAATTTCATGCTGATTCAGCAAAAAAACTTGACTACAAATCACAATTTCGAAAATTCGAAATTATCGCTTTCTATGCAAAACTTAATTTTCATCAGAAAGAAATTACTGGCGACTAAAAATGATACCCAATAGTCCTATCCTAACCGAAATTTAACGCAGATTACGAATTTCATGCTGATTCAGCAAAAAAACTTGACTACAAATCACAATTTCGAAAATTCGAAATTATCGCTTTCTATGCAAAACATAATTTTCATCAGAAAAAAATTACTGGCGACTAAAAATGATACCCAATAGTCCTATCCTAACCGAAATTTAACGCAGATTACGAATTTCATGCTGATTCAGCAAAAAAAATTGACTACAAATCACAATTTCGAAAATTCGAAATTATCGCTTTCTATGCAAAGCTTAATTTTCATCAGAAAAAAATTACTGGCGACTAAAAATGATACCCAATAGTCCCATCCTAACCGAAATTTAACGCAGATTACGAATTTCATATCCTTTCGGCTGAAAAACTTGGACACAAATCACAATTTCGAAAATTCGAAATTATTGCCCTCTGTGAA
This sequence comes from Aspidiotus rigidus, assembly GCA_035079385.1. Lineage (NCBI taxonomy): Eukaryota > Metazoa > Arthropoda > Insecta > Hemiptera > Diaspididae > Aspidiotus > Aspidiotus rigidus. Next base: position 2,701,967 of record JAVHKY010000046.1, on the reverse strand, counting down.
AACTGAATTTTCACCAGAAAAAAATCTCCGGCGACTAAAAATTGTACCCAATAGTCCTATCCTAACCGAAATTTAACGCAGATTACGAATTTCATGCTGATTCAGCAAAAAAACTTGACTACAAATCACAATTTCGAAAATTCGAAATTATCGCTTTCTATGCAAAACTTAATTTTCATCAGAAAAAAATTACTCGCGACTAAAAATGATGGTACCCAATAGTCCTATCCTAACCGAAATTTAACGCAGATTACAAATTTCATGCTGATTCAGCAAAAAAACTTGACTACAAATCACAATTTCGAAAATTCGAAATTATCGCTTTCTATGCAAAACTTAATTTTCATCAGAAAAAAATTACTGCCGACTAAAAATGATACCCAATAGTCCTATCCTAACCGAAATTTAACGCAGATTACGAATTTCATGCTGATTCAGCAAAAAAACTTGACTACAAATCACAATTTCGAAAATTCGAAATTATCGCTTTCTATGCAAAACTTAATTTTCATCAGAGAAAAATTACTGGCGACTAAAAATGATACCCAATAGTCCTATCCTAACCGAAATTTAACGCAGATTACGAATTTCATGCTGATTCAGCAAAAAAACTTGACTACAAATCACAATTTCGAAAATTCGAAATTATCGCTTTCTATGCAAAACATAATTTTCATCAGAAAAAAATTACTGGCGACTAAAAATGATACCCAATAGTCCTATCCTAACCGAAATTTAACGCAGATTACGAATTTCATGCTGATTCAGCAAAAAAACTTGACTACAAATCACAATTTCGAAAATTCGAAATTATCGCTTTCTATGCAAAACTTAATTTTCATCAGAAAAAAATTACTGGCGACTAAAAATGATACCCAATAGTCCCATCCTAACCGAAATTTAACGCAGATTACGAATTTCATGCTGATTCAGCAAAAAAACTTGACTACAAATCACAATTTCGAAAATTCGAAATTATCGCTTTCTATGCAAAACTTAATTTTCATCAGAAAAAAATTACTGGCGACTAAAAATGATACCCAATAGTCCTATCCTAACCGAAATTTAACGCAGATTACGAATTTCATGCTGATTCAGCAAAAAAACTTGACTACAAATCACAATTTCGAAAATTCGAAATTATCGCTTTCTATGCAAAACTTAATTTTCATCAGAGAAAAATTACTGGCGACTAAAAATGATACCCAATAGTCCTATCCTAACCGAAATTTAACGCAGATTACGAATTTCATGCTGATTCAGCAAAAAAACTTGACTACAAATCACAATTTCGAAAATTCGAAATTATCGCTTTCTATGCAAAACTTAATTTTCATCAGAGAAAAATTACTGGCGACTAAAAATGATACCCAATAGTCCTATCCTAACCGAAATTTAACGCAGATTACGAATTTCATGCTGATTCAGCAAAAAAACTTGACTACAAATCACAATTTCGAAAATTCGAAATTATCGCTTTCTATGCAAAACTTAATTTTCATCAGAATAAAATTACTGGCGACTAAAAATGATACCCAATAGTCCTATCCTAACCGAAAATTAACGCAGATTACGAATTTCATGCTGATTCAGCAAAAAAACTTGACTACAAATCACAATTTCGAAAATTCGAAATTATCGCTTTCTATGCAAAACTTAATTTTCATCAGAAAAAAATTACTGGCGACTAAAAATGATACCCAATAGTCCTATCCTAACCGAAAATTAACGCAGATTACGAATTTCATGCTGATTCAGCAAAAAAACTTGACTACAAATCACAATTTCGAAAATTCGAAATTATCGCTTTCTATGCAAAACTTAATTTTCATCAGAAAGAAATTACTGGCGACTAAAAATGATACCCAATAGTCCTATCCTAACCGAAATTTAACGCAGATTACGAATTTCATGCTGATTCAGCAAAAAAACTTGACTACAAATCACAATTTCGAAAATTCGAAATTATCGCTTTCTATGCAAAACTTAATTTTCATCAGAAAGAAATTACTGGCGACTAAAAATGATACCCAATAGTCCTATCCTAACCGAAATTTAACGCAGATTACGAATTTCATGCTGATTCAGCAAAAAAACTTGACTACAAATCACAATTTCGAAAATTCGAAATTATCGCTTTCTATGCAAAACTTAATTTTCATCAGAAAAAAATTACTCGCGACTAAAAATGATGGTACCCAATAGTCCTATCCTAACCGAAATTTAACGCAGATTACAAATTTCATGCTGATTCAGCAAAAAAACTTGACTACAAATCACAATTTCGAAAATTCGAAATTATCGCTTTCTATGCAAAACTTAATTTTCATCAGAAAGAAATTACTGGCGACTAAAAATGATACCCAATAGTCCTATCCTAACCGAAATTTAACGCAGATTACGAATTTCATGCTGATTCAGCAAAAAAACTTGACTACAAATCACAATTTCGAAAATTCGAAATTATCGCTTTCTATGCAAAACATAATTTTCATCAGAAAAAAATTACTGGCGACTAAAAATGATACCCAATAGTCCTATCCTAACCGAAATTTAACGCAGATTACGAATTTCATGCTGATTCAGCAAAAAAAATTGACTACAAATCACAATTTCGAAAATTCGAAATTATCGCTTTCTATGCAAAGCTTAATTTTCATCAGAAAAAAATTACTGGCGACTAAAAATGATACCCAATAGTCCCATCCTAACCGAAATTTAACGCAGATTACGAATTTCATATCCTTTCGGCTGAAAAACTTGGACACAAATCACAATTTCGAAAATTCGAAATTATTGCCCTCTGTGAAAACTGAATTTTCACCAGAAAAAAATCTCCGGCGACTAAAAATTGTACCCAATAGTCCTATCCTAACCGAAATTTAACGCAGATTACGAATTTCATGCTGATTCAGCAAAAAAACTTGACTACAAATCACAATTTCGAAAATTCGAAATTATCGCTTTCTATGCAAAACTTAATTTTCATCAGAAAAAAATTACTCGCGACTAAAAATGATGGTACCCAATAGTCCTATCCTAACCGAAATTTAACGCAGATTACAAATTTCATGCTGATTCAGCAAAAAAACTTGACTACAAATCACAATTTCGAAAATTCGAAATTATCGCTTTCTATGCAAAACTTAATTTTCATCAGAAAAAAATTACTCGCGACTAAAAATGATGGTACCCAATAGCCCTATCCTAACCGAAATTTAACGCAGATTACAAATTTCATGCTGATTCAGCAAAAAAACTTGACTACAAATCACAATTTCGAAAATTCGAAATTATCGCTTTCTATGCAAAACTTAATTTTCATCAGAAAAAAATTACTGGCGACTAAAAATGATACCCAATAGTCCTATCCTAACCGAAATTTAACGCAGATTACGAATTTCATGCTGATTCAGCAAAAAAACTTGACTACAAATCACAATTTCGAAAATTCGAAATTATCGCTTTCTATGCAAAACTTAATTTTCATCAGAAAGAAATTACTGGCGACTAAAAATGATACCCAATAGTCCTATCCTAACCGAAATTTAACGCAGATTACGAATTTCATGCTGATTCAGCAAAAAAACTTGACTACAAATCACAATTTCGAAAATTCGAAATTATCGCTTTCTATGCAAAACTTAATTTTCATCAGAAAGAAATTACTGGCGACTAAAAATGATACCCAATAGTACTATCCTAACCGAAATTTAACGCAGATTACGAATTTCATGCTGATTCAGCAAAAAAACTTGACTACAAATCACAATTTCGAAAATTCGAAATTATCGCTTTCTATGCAAAACTTAATTTTCATCAGAAAGAAATTACTGGCGACTAAAAATGATACCCAATAGTCCTATCCTAACCGAAATTTAACGCAGATTACGAATTTCATGCTGATTCAGCAAAAAAACTTGACTACAAATCACAATTTCGAAAATTCGAAATTATCGCTTTCTATGCAAAACTTAATTTTCATCAGAAAAAAATTACTGGCGACTAAAAATGATACCCAATAGTCCTATCCTAACCGAAATTTAACGCAGATTACGAATTTCATGCTGATTCAGCAAAAAAACTTGACTACAAATCACAATTTCGAAAATTCGAAATTATCGCTTTCTATGCAAAACTTAATTTTCATCAGAAAGAAATTACTGGCGACTAAAAATGATACCCAATAGTCCTATCCTAACCGAAATTTAACGCAGATTACGAATTTCATGCTGATTCAGCAAAAAAACTTGACTACAAATCACAATTTCGAAAATTCGAAATTATCGCTTTCTATGCAAAACTTAATTTTCATCAGAAAGAAATTACTGGCGACTAAAAATGATACCCAATAGTCCTATCCTAACCGAAATTTAACGCAGATTACGAATTTCATGCTGATTCAGCAAAAAAACTTGACTACAAATCACAATTTCGAAAATTCGAAATTATCGCTTTCTATGCAAAACTTAATTTTCATCAGAAAAAAATTACTCGCGACTAAAAATGATGGTACCCAATAGTCCTATCCTAACCGAAATTTAACGCAGATTACAAATTTCATGCTGATTCAGCAAAAAAACTTGACTACAAATCACAATTTCGAAAATTCGAAATTATCGCTTTCTATGCAAAACTTAATTTTCATCAGAAAGAAATTACTGGCGACTAAAAATGATACCCAATAGTCCTATCCTAACCGAAATTTAACGCAGATTACGAATTTCATGCTGATTCAGCAAAAAAACTTGACTACAAATCACAATTTCGAAAATTCGAAATTATCGCTTTCTATGCAAAACTTAATTTTCATCAGAAAAAAATTACTCGCGACTAAAAATGATGGTACCCAATAGTCCTATCCTAACCGAAATTTAACGCAGATTACAAATTTCATGCTGATTCAGCAAAAAAACTTGACTACAAATCACAATTTCGAAAATTCGAAATTATCGCTTTCTATGCAAAACTTAATTTTCATCAGAAAGAAATTACTGGCGACTAAAAATGATACCCAATAGTCCTATCCTAACCGAAATTTAACGCAGATTACGAATTTCATGCTGATTCAGCAAAAAAACTTGACTACAAATCACAATTTCGAAAATTCGAAATTATCGCATTCTATGCAAAACTTAATTTTCATCAGAATGAAATTACTGGCGACTAAAAATGATACCCAATAGTCCTATCCTAACCGAAATTTAACGCAGATTACGAATTTCATGCTGATTCAGCAAAAAAACTTGACTACAAATCACAATTTCGAAAATTCGAAATTATCGCTTTCTATGCAAAACTTAATTTTCATCAGAAAAAAATTACTCGCGACTAAAAATGATGGTACCCAATAGCCCTATCCTAACCGAAATTTAACGCAGATTACAAATTTCATGCTGATTCAGCAAAAAAACTTGACTACAAATCACAATTTCGAAAATTCGAAATTATCGCTTTCTATGCAAAACCTAATTTTCATCAGAAAAAAATTACTGGCGACTAAAAATGATACCCAAAAGTCCTATCCTAACCGAAATTTAACGCAGATTACGAATTTCATGCTGATTCAGCAAAAAAACATGACTACAAATCACAATTTCCAAAATACGAAATTATCGCTTTCTATGCAAAACTTAATTGCCATCAGAAAAAAATTACTGGCGACTAAAAATGATACCCAAAAGTCCTATCCTAACCGAAATTTAACGCAGATTACGAATTTCATGCTGATTCAGCAAAAAAACTTGACTACAAATCACAATTTCGAAAATTCGAAATTATCGCTTTCTATGCAAAACTTAATTGTCATCAGAAAAAAATTACTGGCGACTAAAAATGATACCCAAAAGTCCTATCCTAACCGAAATTTAACGCAGATTACGAATTTCATGCTGATTCAGCAATAAAACTTGACTACAAATCACAATTTCGAAAATTTGAAATTATCGCTTTCTATGCAAAACTTAGTTTTCATCAGAAAAAAATTACTGGCGACTAAAAATGATACCCAAAAGTCCTATCCTAACCGAAATTTAACGCAGATTACGAATTTCATGCTGATTCAGCAAAAAAACATGACTACAAATCACAATTTCCAAAATACGAAATTATCGCTTTCTATGCAAAACATAATTGTCATCAGAAAAAAATTACTGGCGACTAAAAATGATACCCAATAGTCCTATCCTAACCGAAATTTAACGCAGGTTACGAATTTCATGCTGATTCAGCAAAAAAACTCGACTACAAATCACAATTTCGAAAATTCGAAATTATCGCTTTCTATGCAAAACTTAATTGTCATCAGAAAAAAATTACTGGCGACTAAAAATGATACCCAAAAGTCCTATCCTAACCGAAATTTAACGCAGATTACGAATTTCATGCAGATTCAGCAAAGAAACTTGACTACAAATCACAATTTCGAAAATTCGAAATTATCGCTTTCTATGCAAAACTTAATTTTCATCAGAAAGAAATTACTGGCGACTAAAAATGATACCCAATAGTCCTATCCTAACCGAAATTTAACGCAGATTACGAATTTCATGCTGATTCAGCAAAAAAACTTGACTACAAATCACAATTTCGAAAATTCGAAATTATCGCTTTCTATGCAAAACTTAATTTTCATCAGAAAAAAATTACTCGCGACTAAAAATGATGGTACCCAATAGTCCTATCCTAACCGAAATTTAACGCAGATTACAAATTTCATGCTGATTCAGCAAAAAAACTTGACTACAAATCACAATTTCGAAAATTCGAAATTATCGCTTTCTATGCAAAACTTAATTTTCATCAGAAAGAAATTACTGGCGACTAAAAATGATACCCAATAGTCCTATCCTAACCGAAATTTAACGCAGATTACGAATTTCATGCTGATTCAGCAAAAAAACTTGACTACAAATCACAATTTCGAAAATTCGAAATTATCGCTTTCTATGCAAAACTTAATTTTCATCAGAATGAAATTACTGGCGACTAAAAATGATACCCAATAGTCCTATCCTAACCGAAATTTAACGCAGATTACGAATTTCATGCTGATTCAGCAAAAAAACTTGACTACAAATCACAATTTCGAAAATTCGAAATTATCGCTTTCTATGCAAAACTTAATTTTCATCAGAAAAAAATTACTCGCGACTAAAAATGATGGTACCCAATAGCCCTATCCTAACCGAAATTTAACGCAGATTACAAATTTCATGCTGATTCAGCAAAAAAACTTGACTACAAATCACAATTTCGAAAATTCGAAATTATCGCTTTCTATGCAAAACCTAATTTTCATCAGAAAAAAATTACTGGCGACTAAAAATGATACCCAAAAGTCCTATCCTAACCGAAATTTAACGCAGATTACGAATTTCATGCTGATTCAGCAAAAAAACATGACTACAAATCACAATTTCCAAAATACGAAATTATCGCTTTCTATGCAAAACTTAATTGCCATCAGAAAAAAATTACTGGCGACTAAAAATGATACCCAAAAGTCCTATCCTAACCGAAATTTAACGCAGATTACGAATTTCATGCTGATTCAGCAAAAAAACTTGACTACAAATCACAATTTCGAAAATTCGAAATTATCGCTTTCTATGCAAAACTTAATTGTCATCAGAAAAAAATTACTGGCGACTAAAAATGATACCCAAAAGTCCTATCCTAACCGAAATTTAACGCAGATTACGAATTTCATGCTGATTCAGCAATAAAACTTGACTACAAATCACAATTTCGAAAATTTGAAATTATCGCTTTCTATGCAAAACTTAGTTTTCATCAGAAAAAAATTACTGGCGACTAAAAATGATACCCAAAAGTCCTATCCTAACCGAAATTTAACGCAGATTACGAATTTCATGCTGATTCAGCAAAAAAACATGACTACAAATCACAATTTCCAAAATACGAAATTATCGCTTTCTATGCAAAACCTAATTGTCATCAGAAAAAAATTACTGGCGACTAAAAATGATACCCAATAGTCCTATCCTAACCGAAATTTAACGCAGGTTACGAATTTCATGCTGATTCAGCAAAAAAACTCGACTACAAATCACAATTTCGAAAATTCGAAATTATCGCTTTCTATGCAAAACTTAATTGTCATCAGAAAAAAATTACTGGCGACTAAAAATGATACCCAAAAGTCCTATCCTAACCGAAATTTAACGCAGATTACGAATTTCATGCAGATTCAGCAAAGAAACTTGACTACAAATCACAATTTCGAAAATTTGAAATTATCGCTTTCTATGCAAAACTTAGTTTTCATCAGAAAAAAATTACTGGCGACTAAAAATGATACCCAAAAGTCCTATCCTAACCGAAATTTAACGCAGATTACGAATTTCATGCTGATTCAGCAAAAAAACATGACTACAAATCACAATTTCCAAAATACGAAATTATCGCTTTCTATGCAAAACTTAATTGTCATCAGAAAAAAATTACTGGCGACTAAAAATGATACCCAAAAGTCCTATCCTAACCGAAATTTAACGCAGATCACGAATTTCATGCAGATTCAGCAAAGAAACTTGACTACAAATCACAATTTCAAAAATTCAAAATTATTGCTTTCTATGCAAAACTTAATTTTCATCAGAAAAAAATTACTGGCGACTAAAAATGATACCCAAAAGTCCTATCCTAACCGAAATTTAACGCAGATTACGAATTTCATGCTGATTCAGCAAAAAAACATGACTACAAATCACAATTTCCAAAATACGAAATTATCGCTTTCTATGCAAAACTTAATTGCCATCAGAAAAAAATTACTGGCGACTAAAAATGATACCCAAAAGTCCTATCCTAACCGAAATTTAACGCAGATTACGAATTTCATGCTGATTCAGCAAAAAAACTTGACTACAAATCACAATTTCGAAAATTCGAAATTATCGCTTTCTATGCAAAACTTAATTGTCATCAGAAAAAAATTACTGGCGACTAAAAATGATACCCAAAAGTCCTATCCTAACCGAAATTTAACGCAGATTACGAATTTCATGCTGATTCAGCAATAAAACTTGACTACAAATCACAATTTCGAAAATTTGAAATTATCGCTTTCTATGCAAAACTTAGTTTTCATCAGAAAAAAATTACTGGCGACTAAAAATGATACCCAAAAGTCCTATCCTAACCGAAATTTAACGCAGATTACGAATTTCATGCTGATTCAGCAAAAAAACATGACTACAAATCACAATTTCCAAAATACGAAATTATCGCTTTCTATGCAAAACCTAATTGTCATCAGAAAAAAATTACTGGCGACTAAAAATGATACCCAATAGTCCTATCCTAACCGAAATTTAACGCAGGTTACGAATTTCATGCTGATTCAGCAAAAAAACTCGACTACAAATCACAATTTCGAAAATTCGAAATTATCGCTTTCTATGCAAAACTTAATTGTCATCAGAAAAAAATTACTGGCGACTAAAAATGATACCCAAAAGTCCTATCCTAACCGAAATTTAACGCAGATTACGAATTTCATGCAGATTCAGCAAAGAAACTTGACTACAAATCACAATTTCGAAAATTTGAAATTATCGCTTTCTATGCAAAACTTAGTTTTCATCAGAAAAAAATTACTGGCGACTAAAAATGATACCCAAAAGTCCTATCCTAACCGAAATTTAACGCAGATTACGAATTTCATGCTGATTCAGCAAAAAAACATGACTACAAATCACAATTTCCAAAATACGAAATTATCGCTTTCTATGCAAAACTTAATTGTCATCAGAAAAAAATTACTGGCGACTAAAAATGATACCCAAAAGTCCTATCCTAACCGAAATTTAACGCAGATCACGAATTTCATGCAGATTCAGCAAAGAAACTTGACTACAAATCACAATTTCAAAAATTCAAAATTATTGCTTTCTATGCAAAACTTAATTTTCATCAGAAAAAAATTACTGGCGACTAAAAATGATACCCAAAAGTCCTATCCTAACCGAAATTTAACGCAGATTACGAATTTCATGCTGATTCAGCAAAAAAAGATGACTACAAATCACAATTTCAAAAATTCGAAATTATCGCTTTCTATGCAAAACTTAATTTTCATCAGAAAAAAATTACTGGCGACTAAAAATGATACCCAAAAGTCCTATCCTAACCGAAATTTAACGCGGATTACGAATTTCATGCTGATTCAGCAAAAAAACTTGACTACAAATCACAATTTCGAAAATTTGAAATTATCGCTTTCTATGCAAAACTTAGTTTTCATCAGAAAAAAATTACTGGCGACTAAAAATGATACCCAAAAGTCCTATCCTAACCGAAATTTAACGCAGATTACGAATTTCATGCTGATTCAGCAAAAAAACATGACTACAAATCACAATTTCCAAAATACGAAATTATCGCTTTCTATGCAAAACTTAATTGCCATCAGAAAAAAATTACTGGCGACTAAAAATGATACCCAAAAGTCCTATCCTAACCGAAATTTAACGCAGATTACGAATTTCATGCTGATTCAGCAAAAAAACTTGACTACAAATCACAATTTCAAAAATTCGAAATTATCGCTTTCTATGCAAAACTTAATTTTCATCAGAAAAAAATTACTGGCGACTAAAAATGATACCCAAAAGTCCTATCCTAACCGAAATTTAACGCAGATTACGAATTTCATGCTGATTCAGCAAAAAAACTTGACTACAAATCACAATTTCAAAAATTCGAAATTATCGCTTTCTATGCAAAACTTAATTTTCATCAGAAAAAAATTACTGGCGACTAAAAATGATACCCAAAAGTCCTATCCTAACCGAAATTTAACGCAGATTACGAATTTCATGCTGATTCAGCAAAAAAACTTGACTACAAATCACAATTTCAAAAATTCGAAATTATCGCTTTCTATGCAAAACTTAATTTTCATCAGAAAAAAATTACTGGCGACTAAAAATGATACCCAAAAGTCCTATCCTAACCGAAAATTAACGCAGATTACGAATTTCATGCTGATTCAGCAAAAAAACTTGACTACAAATCACAATTTCGAAAATTCGAAATTATCGCTTTCTATGCAAAACTTAATTTTCATCAGAAAAAAATTACTGGCGACTAAAAATGATACCCAAAAGTCCTATCCTAACCGAAATTTAACGCAGATTACGAATTTCATGCTGATTCAGCAAAAAAACTTGACTACAAATCACAATTTCAAAAATTCGAAATTATCGCTTTCTATGCAAAACTTAATTTTCATCAGAAAAAAATTACTGGCGACTAAAAATGATACCCAAAAGTCCTATCCTAACCGAAATTTAACGCAGATTACGAATTTCATGCTGATTCAGCAAAAAAACTTGACTACAAATCACAATTTCGAAAATTCGAAATTATCGCTTTCTATGCAAAACTTAATTTTCATCAGAAAAAAATTACTGGCGACTAAAAATGATACCCAAAAGTCCTATCCTAACCGAAATTTAACGCAGATTACGAATTTCATGCTGATTCAGCAAAAAAACTTGACTACAAATCACAATTTCGAAAATTCGAAATTATCGCTTTCTATGCAAAACTTAATTGTCATCAGAAAAAAATTACTGGCGACTAAAAATGATACCCAAAAGTCCTATCCTAACCGAAATTTAACGCAGATTACGAATTTCATGCTGATTCAGCAAAAAAACATGACTACAAATCACAATTTCCAAAATACGAAATTATCGCTTTCTATGCAAAACTTAATTGCCATCAGAAAAAAATTACTGGCGACTAAAAATGATACCCAAAAGTCCTATCCTAACCGAAATTTAACGCAGATTACGAATTTCATGCTGATTCAGCAAAAAAACTTGACTACAAATCACAATTTCAAAAATTCGAAATTATCGCTTTCTATGCAAAACTTAATTGCCATCAGAAAAAAATTACTGGCGACTAAAAATGATACCCAAAAGTCCTATCCTAACCGAAATTTAACGCAGATTACGAATTTCATGCTGATTCAGCAAAAAAAGATGACTACAAATCACAATTTCAAAAATTCGAAATTATCGCTTTCTATGCAAAACTTAATTTTCATCAGAAAAAAATTACTGGCGACTAAAAATGATACCCAAAAGTCCTATCCTAACCGAAATTTAACGCGGATTACGAATTTCATGCTGATTCAGCAAAAAAACTTGACTACAAATCACAATTTCGAAAATTTGAAATTATCGCTTTCTATGCAAAACTTAGTTTTCATCAGAAAAAAATTACTGGCGACTAAAAATGATACCCAAAAGTCCTATCCTAACCGAAATTTAACGCAGATTACGAATTTCATGCTGATTCAGCAAAAAAACATGACTACAAATCACAATTTCCAAAATACGAAATTATCGCTTTCTATGCAAAACTTAATTGCCATCAGAAAAAAATTACTGGCGACTAAAAATGATACCCAAAAGTCCTATCCTAACCGAAATTTAACGCAGATTACGAATTTCATGCTGATTCAGCAAAAAAACTTGACTACAAATCACAATTTCGAAAATTCGAAATTATCGCTTTCTATGCAAAACTTAATTGTCATCAGAAAAAAATTACTGGCGACTAAAAATGATACCCAAAAGTCCTATCCTAACCGAAATTTAACGCAGATTACGAATTTCATGCTGATTCAGCAAAAAAACTTGACTACAAATCACAATTTCAAAAATTCGAAATTATCGCTTTCTATGCAAAACTTAATTTTCATCAGAAAAAAATTACTGGCGACTAAAAATGATACCCAAAAGTCCTATCCTAACCGAAATTTAACGCAGATTACGAATTTCATGCTGATTCAGCAAAAAAACTTGACTACAAATCACAATTTCAAAAATTCGAAATTATCGCTTTCTATGCAAAACTTAATTTTCATCAGAAAAAAATTACTGGCGACTAAAAATGATACCCAAAAGTCCTATCCTAACCGAAATTTAACGCACATTACGAATTTCATGCTGATTCAGCAAAAAAACATGACTACAAATCACAATTTCCAAAATACGAAATTATCGCTTTCTATGCAAAACTTAATTGCCATCAGAAAAAAATTACTGGCGACTAAAAATGATACCCAAAAGTCCTATCCTAACCGAAATTTAACGCAGATTACGAATTTCATGCTGATTCAGCAAAAAAACTTGACTACAAATCACAATTTCAAAAATTCGAAATTATCGCTTTCTATGCAAAACTTAATTTTCATCAGAAAAAAATTACTGGCGACTAAAAATGATACCCAAAAGTCCTATCCTAACCGAAATTTAACGCAGATTACGAATTTCATGCTGATTCAGCAAAAAAACTTGACTACAAATCACAATTTCAAAAATTCGAAATTATCGCTTTCTATGCAAAACTTAATTTTCATCAGAAAAAAATTACTGGCGACTAAAAATGATACCCAAAAGTCCTATCCTAACCGAAATTTAACGCAGATTACGAATTTCATGCTGATTCAGCAAAAAAACTTGACTACAAATCACAATTTCGAAAATTCGAAATTATCGCTTTCTATGCAAAACTTAATTGTCATCAGAAAAAAATTACTGGCGACTAAAAATGATACCCAAAAGTCCTATCCTAACCGAAATTTAACGCAGATTACGAATTTCATGCTGATTCAGCAAAAAAACTTGACTACAAATCACAATTTCGAAAATTCGAAATTATCGCTTTCTATGCAAAACTTAATTGTCATCAGAAAAAAATTACTGGCGACTAAAAATGATACCCAAAAGTCCTATCCTAACCGAAATTTAACGCAGATTACGAATTTCATGCTGATTCAGCAAAAAAACATGACTACAAATCACAATTTCCAAAATACGAAATTATCGCTTTCTATGCAAAACTTAATTGCCATCAGAAAAAAATTACTGGCGACTAAAAATGATACCCAAAAGTCCTATCCTAACCGAAATTTAACGCAGATTACGAATTTCATGCTGATTCAGCAAAAAAACTTGACTACAAATCACAATTTCAAAAATTCGAAATTATCGCTTTCTATGCAAAACTTAATTTTCATCAGAAAAAAATTACTGGCGACTAAAAATGATACCCAAAAGTCCTATCCTAACCGAAATTTAACGCAGATTACGAATTTCATGCTGATTCAGCAAAAAAACTTGACTACAAATCACAATTTCGAAAATTTGAAATTATCGCTTTCTATGCAAAACTTAGTTTTCATCAGAAAAAAATTACTGGCGACTAAAAATGATACCCAAAAGTCATATCCTAACCGAAATTTAACGCAGATTACGAATTTCATGCTGATTCAGCAAAAAAACTTGACTACAAATCACAATTTCAAAAATTCGAAATTATCGCTTTCTATGCAAAACTTAATTGTCATCAGAAAAAAATTACTGGCGACTAAAAATGATACCCAAAAGTCCTATCCTAACCGAAATTTAACGCAGATTACGAATTTCATGCTGATTCAGCAAAAAAACTTGACTACAAATCACAATTTCGAAAATTCGAAATTATCGCTTTCTATGCAAAACTTAATTGTCATCAGAAAAAAATTACTGGCGACTAAAAATGATACCCAAAAGTCCTATCCTAACCGAAATTTAACGCAGATTACGAATTTCATGCTGATTCAGCAAAAAAACATGACTACAAATCACAATTTCCAAAATACGAAATTATCGCTTTCTATGCAAAACTTAATTGCCATCAGAAAAAAATTACTGGCGACTAAAAATGATACCCAAAAGTCCTATCCTAACCGAAATTTAACGCAGATTACGAATTTCATGCTGATTCAGCAAAAAAACTTGACTACAAATCACAATTTCAAAAATTCGAAATTATCGCTTTCTATGCAAAACTTAATTTTCATCAGAAAAAAATTACTGGCGACTAAAAATGATACCCAAAAGTCCTATCCTAACCGAAATTTAACGCAGATTACGAATTTCATGCTGATTCAGCAAAAAAACTTGACTACAAATCACAATTTCGAAAATTTGAAATTATCGCTTTCTATGCAAAACTTAGTTTTCATCAGAAAAAAATTACTGGCGACTAAAAATGATACCCAAAAGTCATATCCTAACCGAAATTTAACGCAGATTACGAATTTCATGCTGATTCAGCAAAAAAACTTGACTACAAATCACAATTTCAAAAATTCGAAATTATCGCTTTCTAGGCAAAACTTAATTTTCATCAGAAAAAAATTACTGGCGACTAAAAATGATACCCAAAAGTCCTATCCTAACCGAAATTTAACGCAGATTACGAATTTCATGCTGATTCAGCAAAAAAACATGACTACAAATCACAATTTCCAAAATACGAAATTATCGCTTTCTATGCAAAACTTAATTGCCATCAGAAAAAAATTACTGGCGACTAAAAATGATACCCAAAAGTCCTATCCTAACCGAAATTTAACGCAGATTACGAATTTCATGCTGATTCAGCAAAAAAACTTGACTACAAATCACAATTTCGAAAATTCGAAATTATCGCTTTCTATGCAAAACTTAATTGTCATCAGAAAAAAATTACTGGCGACTAAAAATGATACCCAAAAGTCCTATCCTAACCGAAATTTAACGCAGATTACGAATTTCATGCTGATTCAGCAAAAAAACATGACTACAAATCACAATTTCCAAAATACGAAATTATCGCTTTCTATGCAAAACTTAATTGCCATCAGAAAAAAATTACTGGCGACTAAAAATGATACCCAAAAGTCCTATCCTAACCGAAATTTAACGCAGATTACGAATTTCATGCTGATTCAGCAAAAAAACTTGACTACAAATCACAATTTCAAAAATTCGAAATTATCGCTTTCTATGCAAAACTTAATTTTCATCTGAAAAAAATTACTGGCGACTAAAAATGATACCCAAAAGTCCTATCCTAACCGAAATTTAACGCAGATTACGAATTTCATGCTGATTCAGCAAAAAAACTTGACTACAAATCACAATTTCAAAAATTCGAAATTATCGCTTTCTATGCAAAACTTAATTTTCATCAGAAAAAAATTACTGCCGACTAAAAATGATACCCAAAAGTCCTATCCTAACCGAAATTTAACGCAGATTACGAATTTCATGCTGATTCAGCAAAAAAACTTGACTACAAATCACAATTTCAAAAATTCGAAATTATCGCTTTCTATGCAAAACTTAATTTTCATCAGAAAAAAATTACTGGCGACTAAAAATGATACCCAAAAGTCCTATCCTAACCGAAATTTAACGCAGATTACGAATTTCATGCTGATTCAGCAAAAAAACTTGACTACAAATCACAATTTCAAAAATTCGAAATTATCGCTTTCTATGCAAAACTTAATTTTCATCAGAAAAAAATTACTGGCGACTAAAAATGATACCCAAAAGTCCTATCCTAACCGAAAATTAACGCAGATTACGAATTTCATGCTGATTCAGCAAAAAAACTTGACTACAAATCACAATTTCGAAAATTCGAAATTATCGCTTTCTATGCAAAACTTAATTTTCATCAGAAAAAAATTACTGGCGACTAAAAATGATACCCAAAAGTCCTATCCTAACCGAAATTTAACGCAGATTACGAATTTCATGCTGATTCAGCAAAAAAACTTGACTACAAATCACAATTTCAAAAATTCGAAATTATCGCTTTCTATGCAAAACTTAATTTTCATCAGAAAAAAATTACTGGCGACTAAAAATGATACCCAAAAGTCCTATCCTAACCGAAATTTAACGCAGATTACGAATTTCATGCTGATTCAGCAAAAAAACTTGACTACAAATCACAATTTCGAAAATTCGAAATTATCGCTTTCTATGCAAAACTTAATTTTCATCAGAAAAAAATTACTGGCGACTAAAAATGATACCCAAAAGTCCTATCCTAACCGAAATTTAACGCAGATTACGAATTTCATGCTGATTCAGCAAAAAAACTTGACTACAAATCACAATTTCGAAAATTCGAAATTATCGCTTTCTATGCAAAACTTAATTGTCATCAGAAAAAAATTACTGGCGACTAAAAATGATACCCAAAAGTCCTATCCTAACCGAAATTTAACGCAGATTACGAATTTCATGCTGATTCAGCAAAAAAACTTGACTACAAATCACAATTTCAAAAATTCGAAATTATCGCTTTCTATGCAAAACTTAATTGCCATCAGAAAAAAATTACTGGCGACTAAAAATGATACCCAAAAGTCCTATCCTAACCGAAATTTAACGCAGATTACGAATTTCATGCTGATTCAGCAAAAAAAGATGACTACAAATCACAATTTCAAAAATTCGAAATTATCGCTTTCTATGCAAAACTTAATTTTCATCAGAAAAAAATTACTGGCGACTAAAAATGATACCCAAAAGTCCTATCCTAACCGAAATTTAACGCGGATTACGAATTTCATGCTGATTCAGCAAAAAAACTTGACTACAAATCACAATTTCGAAAATTTGAAATTATCGCTTTCTATGCAAAACTTAGTTTTCATCAGAAAAAAATTACTGGCGACTAAAAATGATACCCAAAAGTCCTATCCTAACCGAAATTTAACGCAGATTACGAATTTCATGCTGATTCAGCAAAAAAACATGACTACAAATCACAATTTCCAAAATACGAAATTATCGCTTTCTATGCAAAACTTAATTGCCATCAGAAAAAAATTACTGGCGACTAAAAATGATACCCAAAAGTCCTATCCTAACCGAAATTTAACGCAGATTACGAATTTCATGCTGATTCAGCAAAAAAACTTGACTACAAATCACAATTTCGAAAATTCGAAATTATCGCTTTCTATGCAAAACTTAATTTTCATCAGAAAAAAATTACTGGCGACTAAAAATGATACCCAAAAGTCCTATCCTAACCGAAATTTAACGCAGATTACGAATTTCATGCTGATTCAGCAAAAAAACTTGACTACAAATCACAATTTCAAAAATTCGAAATTATCGCTTTCTATGCAAAACTTAATTTTCATCAGAAAAAAATTACTGGCGACTAAAAATGATACCCAAAAGTCCTATCCTAACCGAAATTTAACGCAGATTACGAATTTCATGCTGATTCAGCAAAAAAACTTGACTACAAATCACAATTTCAAAAATTCGAAATTATCGCTTTCTATGCAAAACTTAATTTTCATCAGAAAAAAATTACTGGCGACTAAAAATGATACCCAAAAGTCCTATCCTAACCGAAATTTAACGCAGATTACGAATTTCATGCTGATTCAGCAAAAAAACATGACTACAAATCACAATTTCCAAAATACGAAATTATCGCTTTCTATGCAAAACTTAATTGCCATCAGAAAAAAATTACTGGCGACTAAAAATGATACCCAAAAGTCCTATCCTAACCGAAATTTAACGCAGATTACGAATTTCATGCTGATTCAGCAAAAAAACTTGACTACAAATCACAATTTCAAAAATTCGAAATTATCGCTTTCTATGCAAAACTTAATTTTCATCAGAAAAAAATTACTGGCGACTAAAAATGATACCCAAAAGTCCTATCCTAACCGAAATTTAACGCAGATTACGAATTTCATGCTGATTCAGCAAAAAAACTTGACTACAAATCACAATTTCAAAAATTCGAAATTATCGCTTTCTATGCAAAACTTAATTTTCATCAGAAAAAAATTACTGGCGACTAAAAATGATACCCAAAAGTCCTATCCTAACCGAAATTTAACGCAGATTACGAATTTCATGCTGATTCAGCAAAAAAACTTGACTACAAATCACAATTTCGAAAATTCGAAATTATCGCTTTCTATGCAAAACTTAATTGTCATCAGAAAAAAATTACTGGCGACTAAAAATGATACCCAAAAGTCCTATCCTAACCGAAATTTAACGCAGATTACGAATTTCATGCTGATTCAGCAAAAAAACTTGACTACAAATCACAATTTCGAAAATTCGAAATTATCGCTTTCTATGCAAAACTTAATTGTCATCAGAAAAAAATTACTGGCGACTAAAAATGATACCCAAAAGTCCTATCCTAACCGAAATTTAACGCAGATTACGAATTTCATGCTGATTCAGCAAAAAAACATGACTACAAATCACAATTTCCAAAATACGAAATTATCGCTTTCTATGCAAAACTTAATTGCCATCAGAAAAAAATTACTGGCGACTAAAAATGATACCCAAAAGTCCTATCCTAACCGAAATTTAACGCAGATTACGAATTTCATGCTGATTCAGCAAAAAAACTTGACTACAAATCACAATTTCAAAAATTCGAAATTATCGCTTTCTATGCAAAACTTAATTTTCATCAGAAAAAAATTACTGGCGACTAAAAATGATACCCAAAAGTCCTATCCTAACCGAAATTTAACGCAGATTACGAATTTCATGCTGATTCAGCAAAAAAACTTGACTACAAATCACAATTTCGAAAATTTGAAATTATCGCTTTCTATGCAAAACTTAGTTTTCATCAGAAAAAAATTACTGGCGACTAAAAATGATACCCAAAAGTCATATCCTAACCGAAATTTAACGCAGATTACGAATTTCATGCTGATTCAGCAAAAAAACTTGACTACAAATCACAATTTCAAAAATTCGAAATTATCGCTTTCTAGGCAAAACTTAATTTTCATCAGAAAAAAATTACTGGCGACTAAAAATGATACCCAAAAGTCCTATCCTAACCGAAATTTAACGCAGATTACGAATTTCATGCTGATTCAGCAAAAAAACATGACTACAAATCACAATTTCCAAAATACGAAATTATCGCTTTCTATGCAAAACTTAATTGCCATCAGAAAAAAATTACTGGCGACTAAAAATGATACCCAAAAGTCCTATCCTAACCGAAATTTAACGCAGATTACGAATTTCATGCTGATTCAGCAAAAAAACTTGACTACAAATCACAATTTCGAAAATTCGAAATTATCGCTTTCTATGCAAAACTTAATTGTCATCAGAAAAAAATTACTGGCGACTAAAAATGATACCCAAAAGTCCTATCCTAACCGAAATTTAACGCAGATTACGAATTTCATGCTGATTCAGCAAAAAAACTTGACTACAAATCACAATTTCAAAAATTCGAAATTATCGCTTTCTATGCAAAACTTAATTTTCATCAGAAAAAAATTACTGGCGACTAAAAATGATACCCAAAAGTCCTATCCTAACCGAAATTTAACGCAGATTACGAATTTCATGCTGATTCAGCAAAAAAACTTGACTACAAATCACAATTCCGAAAATTCGAAATTATCGCTTTCTATGCAAAACTTAATTTTCATCAGAAAAAAATTACTGGCGACTAAAAATGATACCCAAAAGTCCTATCCTAACCGAAATTTAACGCAGATTACGAATTTCATGCTGATTCAGCAATAAAACTTGACTACAAATCACAATTTCGAAAATTTGAAATTATCGCTTTCTATGCAAAACTTAGTTTTCATCAGAAAAAAATTACTGGCGACTAAAAATGATACCCAAAAGTCCTATCCTAACCGAAATTTAACGCAGATTACGAATTTCATGCTGATTCAGCAAAAAAAGATGACTACAAATCACAATTTCCAAAATACGAAATTATCGCTTTCTATGCAAAACTTAATTTTCATCAGAAAAAAATTACTGGCGACTAAAAATGATACCCAAAAGTCCTATCCTAACCGAAATTTAACGCAGATTACGAATTTCATGCTGATTCAGCAAAAAAACTTGACTACAAATCACAATTTCAAAAATTCGAAATTATCGCTTTCTATGCAAAACTTAATTTTCATCAGAAAAAAATTACTGGCGACTAAAAATGATACCCAAAAGTCCTATCCTAACCGAAATTTAACGCAGATTACGAATTTCATGCTGATTCAGCAAAAAAACTTGACTACAAATCACAATTTCGAAAATTCGAAATTATCGCTTTCTATGCAAAACTTAATTTTCATCAGAAAAAAATTACTGGCGACTAAAAATGATACCCAAAAGTCCTATCCTAACCGAAATTTAACGCAGATTACGAATTTCATGCTGATTCAGCAATAAAACTTGACTACAAATCACAATTTCGAAAATTTGAAATTATCGCTTTCTATGCAAAACTTAGTTTTCATCAGAAAAAAATTACTGGCGACTAAAAATGATACCCAAAAGTCCTATCCTAACCGAAATTTAACGCAGATTACGAATTTCATGCTGATTCAGCAAAAAAAGATGACTACAAATCACAATTTCCAAAATACGAAATTATCGCTTTCTATGCAAAACTTAATTTTCATCAGAAAAAAATTACTGGCGACTAAAAATGATACCCAAAAGTCCTATCCTAACCGAAATTTAACGCAGATTACGAATTTCATGCTGATTCAGCAAAAAAACATGACTACAAATCACAATTTCCAAAATACGAAATTATCGCTTTCTATGCAAAACTTAATTGCCATCAGAAAAAAATTACTGGCGACTAAAAATGATACCCAAAAGTCCTATCCTAACCGAAATTTAACGCAGATTACGAATTTCATGCTGATTCAGCAAAAAAACTTGACTACAAATCACAATTTCAAAAATTCGAAATTATCGCTTTCTATGCAAAACGTAATTTTCATCAGAAAAAAATTACTGGCGACTAAAAATGATACCCAAAAGTCCTATCCTAACCGAAATTTAACGCAGATTACGAATTTCATGCTGATTCAGCAAAAAAACTTGACTACAAATCACAATTTCAAAAATTCGAAATTATCGCTTTCTATGCAAAACTTAATTTTCATCAGAAAAAAATTACTGGCGACTAAAAATGATACCCAAAAGTCCTATCCTAACCGAAATTTAACGCAGATTACGAATTTCATGCTGATTCAGCAAAAAAACTTGACTACAAATCACAATTTCGAAAATTCGAAATTATCGCTTTCTATGCAAAACTTAATTTTCATCAGAAAAAAATTACTGGCGACTAAAAATGATACCCAAAAGTCCTATCCTAACCGAAATTTAACGCAGATTACGAATTTCAGGCTGGTTCAGCAAAAAAACTTGACTACAAATCACAATTTCAAAAATTCGAAATTATCGCTTTCTATGCAAAACGTAATTTTCATCAGAAAAAAATTACTGGCGACTAAAAATGATACCCAAAAGTCCTATCCTAACCGAAATTTAACGCAGATTACGAATTTCATGCTGATTCAGCAAAAAAACTTGACTACAAATCACAATTTCAAAAATTCGAAATTATCGCTTTCTAGGCAAAACTTAATTTTCATCAGAAAAAAATTACTGGCGACTAAAAATGATACCCAAAAGTCCTATCCTAACCGAAATTTAACGCAGATTACGAATTTCATGCTGATTCAGCAAAAAAACTTGACTACAAATCACAATTTCGAAAATTCGATATTATCGCTTTCTATGCAAAACTTAATTTTCATCAGAAAAAAATTACTGGCGACTAAAAATGATACCCAAAAGTCCTATCCTAACCGACATTTAACGCAGATTACGAATTTCATGCTGGTTCAGCAAAAAAACTTGACTACAAATCACAATTTCGAAAATTCGAAATTATCGCTTTCTATGCAAAACTTAATTTTCATCAGAAAAAAATTACTGGCGACTAAAAATGATACCCAAAAGTCCTATCCTAACCGAAATTTAACGCAGATTACGAATTTCATGCTGATTCAGCAAAAAAACTTGACTACAAATCACAATTTCGAAAATTTGAAATTATCGCTTTCTATGCAAAACTTAGTTTTCATCAGAAAAAAATTACTGGCGACTAAAAATGATACCCAAAAGTCATATCCTAACCGAAATTTAACGCAGATTACGAATTTCATGCTGATTCAGCAAAAAAACATGACTACAAATCACAATTTCCAAAATACGAAATTATCGCTTTCTATGCAAAACTTAATTGCCATCAGAAAAAAATTACTGGCGACTAAAAATGATACCCAAAAGTCCTATCCTAACCGAAATTTAACGCAGATTACGAATTTCATGCTGATTCAGCAAAAAAACTTGACTACAAATCACAATTTCAAAAATTCGAAATTATCGCTTTCTATGCAAAACGTAATTTTCATCAGAAAAAAATTACTGGCGACTAAAAATGATACCCAAAAGTCCTATCCTAACCGAAATTTAACGCAGATTACGAATTTCATGCTGATTCAGCAAAAAAACTTGACTACAAATCACAATTTCAAAAATTCGAAATTATCGCTTTCTATGCAAAACTTAATTTTCATCAGAAAAAAATTACTGGCGACTAAAAATGATACCCAAAAGTCCTATCCTAACCGAAATTTAACGCAGATTACGAATTTCATGCTGATTCAGCAAAAAAACTTGACTACAAATCACAATTTCGAAAATTCGAAATTATCGCTTTCTATGCAAAACTTAATTTTCATCAGAAAAAAATTACTGGCGACTAAAAATGATACCCAAAAGTCCTATCCTAACCGAAATTTAACGCAGATTACGAATTTCAGGCTGGTTCAGCAAAAAAACTTGACTACAAATCACAATTTCAAAAATTCGAAATTATCGCTTTCTATGCAAAACGTAATTTTCATCAGAAAAAAATTACTGGCGACTAAAAATGATACCCAAAAGTCCTATCCTAACCGAAATTTAACGCAGATTACGAATTTCATGCTGATTCAGCAAAAAAACTTGACTACAAATCACAATTTCAAAAATTCGAAATTATCGCTTTCTAGGCAAAACTTAATTTTCATCAGAAAAAAATTACTGGCGACTAAAAATGATACCCAAAAGTCCTATCCTAACCGAAATTTAACGCAGATTACGAATTTCATGCTGATTCAGCAAAAAAACTTGACTACAAATCACAATTTCGAAAATTCGATATTATCGCTTTCTATGCAAAACTTAATTTTCATCAGAAAAAAATTACTGGCGACTAAAAATGATACCCAAAAGTCCTATCCTAACCGACATTTAACGCAGATTACGAATTTCATGCTGGTTCAGCAAAAAAACTTGACTACAAATCACAATTTCGAAAATTCGAAATTATCGCTTTCTATGCAAAACTTAATTTTCATCAGAAAAAAATTACTGGCGACTAAAAATGATACCCAAAAGTCCTATCCTAACCGAAATTTAACGCAGATTACGAATTTCATGCTGATTCAGCAAAAAAACTTGACTACAAATCACAATTTCGAAAATTTGAAATTATCGCTTTCTATGCAAAACTTAGTTTTCATCAGAAAAAAATTACTGGCGACTAAAAATGATACCCAAAAGTCATATCCTAACCGAAATTTAACGCAGATTACGAATTTCATGCTGATTCAGCAAAAAAACTTGACTACAAATCACAATTTCAAAAATTCGAAATTATCGCTTTCTAGGCAAAACTTAATTTTCATCAGAAAAAAATTACTGGCGACTAAAAATGATACCCAAAAGTCCTATCCTAACCGAAATTTAACGCAGATTACGAATTTCATGCTGATTCAGCAAAAAAACATGACTACAAATCACAATTTCCAAAATACGAAATTATCGCTTTCTATGCAAAACTTAATTGCCATCAGAAAAAAATTACTGGCGACTAAAAATGATACCCAAAAGTCCTATCCTAACCGAAATTTAACGCAGATTACGAATTTCATGCTGATTCAGCAAAAAAACTTGACTACAAATCACAATTTCAAAAATTCGAAATTATCGCTTTCTATGCAAAACTTAATTTTCATCAGAAAAAAATTACTGGCGACTAAAAATGATACCCAAAAGTCCTATCCTAACCGAAATTTAACGCAGATTACGAATTTCATGCTGATTCAGCAAAAAAACTTGACTACAAATCACAATTTCAAAAATTCGAAATTATCGCTTTCTATGCAAAACTTAATTTTCATCAGAAAAAAATTACTGGCGACTAAAAATGATACCCAAAAGTCCTATCCTAACCGAAATTTAACGCAGATTACGAATTTCATGCTGATTCAGCAAAAAAACTTGACTACAAATCACAATTTCGAAAATTCGAAATTATCGCTTTCTATGCAAAACTTAATTTTCATCAGAAAAAAATTACTGGCGACTAAAAATGATACCCAAAAGTCCTATCCTAACCGAAATTTAACGCAGATTACGAATTTCATGCTGATTCAGCAATAAAACTTGACTACAAATCACAATTTCGAAAATTTGAAATTATCGCTTTCTATGCAAAACTTAGTTTTCATCAGAAAAAAATTACTGGCGACTAAAAATGATACCCAAAAGTCCTATCCTAACCGAAATTTAACGCAGATTACGAATTTCATGCTGATTCAGCAAAAAAAGATGACTACAAATCACAATTTCCAAAATACGAAATTATCGCTTTCTATGCAAAACTTAATTTTCATCAGAAAAAAATTACTGGCGACTAAAAATGATACCCAAAAGTCCTATCCTAACCGAAATTTAACGCAGATTACGAATTTCATGCTGATTCAGCAAAAAAACATGACTACAAATCACAATTTCCAAAATACGAAATTATCGCTTTCTATGCAAAACTTAATTGCCATCAGAAAAAAATTACTGGCGACTAAAAATGATACCCAAAAGTCCTATCCTAACCGAAATTTAACGCAGATTACGAATTTCATGCTGATTCAGCAAAAAAACTTGACTACAAATCACAATTTCAAAAATTCGAAATTATCGCTTTCTATGCAAAACGTAATTTTCATCAGAAAAAAATTACTGGCGACTAAAAATGATACCCAAAAGTCCTATCCTAACCGAAATTTAACGCAGATTACGAATTTCATGCTGATTCAGCAAAAAAACTTGACTACAAATCACAATTTCAAAAATTCGAAATTATCGCTTTCTATGCAAAACTTAATTTTCATCAGAAAAAAATTACTGGCGACTAAAAATGATACCCAAAAGTCCTATCCTAACCGAAATTTAACGCAGATTACGAATTTCATGCTGATTCAGCAAAAAAACTTGACTACAAATCACAATTTCGAAAATTCGAAATTATCGCTTTCTATGCAAAACTTAATTTTCATCAGAAAAAAATTACTGGCGACTAAAAATGATACCCAAAAGTCCTATCCTAACCGAAATTTAACGCAGATTACGAATTTCAGGCTGGTTCAGCAAAAAAACTTGACTACAAATCACAATTTCAAAAATTCGAAATTATCGCTTTCTATGCAAAACTTAATTTTCATCAGAAAAAAATTACTGGCGACTAAAAATGATACCCAAAAGTCCTATCCTAACCGAAATTTAACGCAGATTACGAATTTCATGCTGATTCAGCAAAAAAACTTGACTACAAATCACAATTTCGAAAATTTGAAATTATCGCTTTCTATGCAAAACTTAGTTTTCATCAGAAAAAAATTACTGGCGACTAAAAATGATACCCAAAAGTCCTATCCTAACCGAAATTTAACGCAGATTACGAATTTCATGCTGATTCAGCAAAAAAACTTGACTACAAATCACAATTTCAAAAATTCGAAATTATCGCTTTCTAGGCAAAACTTAATTTTCATCAGAAAAAAATTACTGGCGACTAAAAATGATACCCAAAAGTCCTATCCTAACCGAAATTTAACGCAGATTACGAATTTCATGCTGATTCAGCAAAAAAACTTGACTACAAATCACAATTTCAAAAATTCGAAATTATCGCTTTCTAGGCAAAACTTAATTTTCATCAGAAAAAAATTACTGGCGACTAAAAATGATACCCAAAAGTCCTATCCTAACCGAAATTTAACGCAGATTACGAATTTCATGCTGATTCAGCAAAAAAACTTGACTACAAATCACAATTTCCAAAATACGAAATTATCGCTTTCTATGCAAAACTTAATTGCCATCAGAAAAAAATTACTGGCGACTAAAAATGATACCCAAAAGTCCTATCCTAACCGAAATTTAACGCAGATTACGAATTTCATGCTGATTCAGCAAAAAAACTTGACTACAAATCACAATTTCAAAAATTCGAAATTATCGCTTTCTATGCAAAACTTAATTTTCATCAGAAAAAAATTACTGGCGACTAAAAATGATACCCAAAAGTCCTATCCTAACCGAAATTTAACGCAGATTACGAATTTCATGCTGATTCAGCAAAAAAACTTGACTACAAATCACAATTTCAAAAATTCGAAATTATCGCTTTCTATGCAAAACTTAATTTTCATCAGAAAAAAATTACTGGCGACTAAAAATGATACCCAATAGTCCTATCCTAACCGAAATTTAACGCAGATTACGAATTTCATGCTGATTCAGCAAAAAAACTTGACTACAAATCACAATTTCGAAAATTTGAAATTATCGCTTTCTATGCAAAACTTAGTTTTCATCAGAAAAAAATTACTGGCGACTAAAAATGATACCCAAAAGTCCTATCCTAACCGAAATTTAACGCAGATTACGAATTTCATGCTGATTCAGCAAAAAAACTTGACTACAAATCACAATTTCAAAAATTCGAAATTATCGCTTTCTAGGCAAAACTTAATTTTCATCAGAAAAAAATTACTGGCGACTAAAAATGATACCCAAAAGTCCTATCCTAACCGAAATTTAACGCAGATTACGAATTTCATGCTGATTCAGCAAAAAAACTTGACTACAAATCACAATTTCAAAAATTCGAAATTATCGCTTTCTAGGCAAAACTTAATTTTCATCAGAAAAAAATTACTGGCGACTAAAAATGATACCCAAAAGTCCTATCCTAACCGAAATTTAACGCAGATTACGAATTTCATGCTGATTCAGCAAAAAAACATGACTACAAATCACAATTTCCAAAATACGAAATTATCGCTTTCTATGCAAAACTTAATTGCCATCAGAAAAAAATTACTGGCGACTAAAAATGATACCCAAAAGTCCTATCCTAACCGAAATTTAACGCAGATTACGAATTTCATGCTGATTCAGCAAAAAAACTTGACTACAAATCACGATTTCAAAAATTCGAAATTATCGCTTTCTATGCAAAACTTAATTTTCATCAGAAAAAAATTACTGGCGACTAAAAATGATACCCAAAAGTCCTATCCTAACCGAAATTTAACGCAGATTACGAATTTCATGCTGATTCAGCAAAAAAACTTGACTACAAATCACAATTTCGAAAATTCGAAATTATCGCTTTCTATGCAAAACTTAATTTTCATCAGAAAAAAATTACTGGCGACTAAAAATGATACCCAATAGTCCTATCCTAACCGAAATTTAACGCAGATTACGAATTTCATGCTGATTCAGCAAAAAAACTTGACTACAAATCACAATTTCGAAAATTCGAAATTATCGCTTTCTATGCAAAACTTAATTTTCATCAGAAAAAAATTACTGGCGACTAAAAATGATACCCAATAGTCCTACCCTAACCGAAATTTAACGCAGATTACGAATTTCATGCTGATTCAGCAAAAAAACTTGACTACAAATCACAATTTCGAATATTCGAAATTATCGCTTTCTATGCAAAACTTAATTTTCATCAGAAAAAAATTACTGGCGACTAAAAATGATACCCAAAAGTCCTATCCTAACCGAAATTTAACGCAGATTACGAATTTCATGCTGATTCAGCAAAAAAACTTGACTACAAATCACAATTTCAAAAATTCGAAATTATCGCTTTCTATGCAAAACTTAATTTTCATCAGAAAAAAATTACTGGCGACTAAAAATGATACCCAAAAGTCCTATCCTAACCGAAATTTAACGCAGATTACGAATTTCATGCTGATTCAGCAAAAAAACTTGACTACAAATCACAATTTCGAAAATTCGAAATTATCGCTTTCTATGCAAAACTTAATTTTCATCAGAAAAAAATTACTGGCGACTAAAAATGATACCCAAAAGTCCTATCCTAACCGACATTTAACGCAGATTACGAATTTCATGCTGGTTCAGCAAAAAAACTTGACTACAAATCACAATTTCAAAAATTCGAAATTATCGCTTTCTATGCAAAACTTAATTTTCATCAGAAAAAAATTACTGGCGACTAAAAATGATACCCAAAAGTCCTATCCTAACCGACATTTAACGCAGATTACGAATTTCATGCTGGTTCAGCAAAAAAACTTGACTACAAATCACAATTTCGAAAATTCGAAATTATCGCTTTCTATGCAAAACTTAATTTTCATCAGAAAAAAATTACTGGCGACTAAAAATGATACCCAAAAGTCCTATCCTAACCGAAATTTAACGCAGATTACGAATTTCATGCTGATTCAGCAAAAAAACTTGACTACAAATCACAATTTCGAAAATTTGAAATTATCGCTTTCTATGCAAAACTTAGTTTTCATCAGAAAAAAATTACTGGCGACTAAAAATGATACCCAAAAGTCATATCCTAACCGAAATTTAACGCAGATTACGAATTTCATGCTGATTCAGCAAAAAAACTTGACTACAAATCACAATTTCAAAAATTCGAAATTATCGCTTTCTAGGCAAAACTTAATTTTCATCAGAAAAAAATTACTGGCGACTAAAAATGATACCCAAAAGTCCTATCCTAACCGAAATTTAACGCAGATTACGAATTTCATGCTGATTCAGCAAAAAAACATGACTACAAATCACAATTTCCAAAATACGAAATTATCGCTTTCAATGCAAAACTTAATTGCCATCAGAAAAAAATTACTGGCGACTAAAAATGATACCCAAAAGTCCTATCCTAATCGAAATTTAACGCAGATTACGAATTTCATGCTGATTCAGCAAAAAAACTTGACTACAAATCACAATTTCAAAAATTCGAAATTATCGCTTTCTATGCAAAACTTAATTTTCATCAGAAAAAAATTACTGGCGACTAAAAATGATACCCAAAAGTCCTATCCTAACCGAAATTTAACGCAGATTACGAATTTCATGCTGATTCAGCAAAAAAACTTGACTACAAATCACAATTTCAAAAATTCGAAATTATCGCTTTCTATGCAAAACTTAATTTTCATCAGAAAAAAATTACTGGCGACTAAAAATGATACCCAAAAGTCCTATCCTAACCGAAATTTAACGCAGATTACGAATTTCATGCTGATTCAGCAAAAAAACTTGACTACAAATCACAATTTCAAAAATTCGAAATTATCGCTTTCTATGCAAAACTTAATTTTCATCAGAAAAAAATTACTGGCGACTAAAAATGATACCCAAAAGTCCTATCCTAACCGAAATTTAACGCAGATTACGAATTTCATGCTGATTCAGCAAAAAAACTTGACTACAAATCACAATTTCAAAAATTCGAAATTATCGCTTTCTATGCAAAACTTAATTTTCATCAGAAAAAAATTACTGGCGACTAAAAATGATACCCAATAGTCCTATCCTAACCGAAATTTAACGCAGATTACGAATTTCATGCTGATTCAGCAAAAAAACTTGACTACAAATCACAATTTCGAAAATTCGAAATTATCGCTTTCTATGCAAAACTTAATTTTCATCAGAAAAAAATTACTGGCGACTAAAAATGATACCCAATAGTCCTATCCTAACCGAAATTTAACGCAGATTACGAATTTCATGCTGATTCAGCAAAAAAACTTGACTACAAATCACAATTTCGAATATTCGAAATTATCGCTTTCTATGCAAAACTTAATTTTCATCAGAAAAAAATTACTGGCGACTAAAAATGATACCCAAAAGTCCTATCCTAACCGAAATTTAACGCAGATTACGAATTTCATGCTGATTCAGCAAAAAAACTTGACTACAAATCACAATTTCAAAAATTCGAAATTATCGCTTTCTATGCAAAACTTAATTTTCATCAGAAAAAAATTACTGGCGACTAAAAATGATACCCAAAAGTCCTATCCTAACCGACATTTAACGCAGATTACGAATTTCATGCTGGTTCAGCAAAAAAACTTGACTACAAATCACAATTTCAAAAATTCGAAATTATCGCTTTCTATGCAAAACTTAATTTTCATCAGAAAAAAATTACTGGCGACTAAAAATGATACCCAAAAGTCCTATCCTAACCGACATTTAACGCAGATTACGAATTTCATGCTGGTTCAGCAAAAAAACTTGACTACAAATCACAATTTCGAAAATTCGAAATTATCGCTTTCTATGCAAAACTTAATTTTCATCAGAAAAAAATTACTGGCGACTAAAAATGATACCCAAAAGTCCTATCCTAACCGAAATTTAACGCAGATTACGAATTTCATGCTGATTCAGCAAAAAAACTTGACTACAAATCACAATTTCGAAAATTTGAAATTATCGCTTTCTATGCAAAACTTAGTTTTCATCAGAAAAAAATTACTGGCGACTAAAAATGATACCCAAAAGTCATATCCTAACCGAAATTTAACGCAGATTACGAATTTCATGCTGATTCAGCAAAAAAACTTGACTACAAATCACAATTTCAAAAATTCGAAATTATCGCTTTCTAGGCAAAACTTAATTTTCATCAGAAAAAAATTACTGGCGACTAAAAATGATACCCAAAAGTCCTATCCTAACCGAAATTTAACACAGATTACGAATTTCATGCTGATTCAGCAAAAAAACATGACTACAAATCACAATTTCCAAAATACGAAATTATCGCTTTCTATGCAAAACTTAATTGCCATCAGAAAAAAATTACTGGCGACTAAAAATGATACCCAAAAGTCCTATCCTAATCGAAATTTAACGCAGATTACGAATTTCATGCTGATTCAGCAAAAAAACTTGACTACAAATCACAATTTCAAAAATTCGAAATTATCGCTTTCTATGCAAAACTTAATTTTCATCAGAAAAAAATTACTGGCGACTAAAAATGATACCCAAAAGTCCTATCCTAACCGAAATTTAACGCAGATTACGAATTTCATGCTGATTCAGCAAAAAAACTTGACTACAAATCACAATTTCAAAAATTCGAAATTATCGCTTTCTATGCAAAACTTAATTTTCATCAGAAAAAAATTACTGGCGACTAAAAATGATACCCAAAAGTCCTATCCTAACCGAAATTTAACGCAGATTACGAATTTCATGCTGATTCAGCAAAAAAACTTGACTACAAATCACAATTTCAAAAATTCGAAATTATCGCTTTCTATGCAAAACTTAATTTTCATCAGAAAAAAATTACTGGCGACTAAAAATGATACCCAAAAGTCCTATCCTAACCGAAATTTAACGCAGATTACGAATTTCATGCTGATTCAGCAAAAAAACTTGACTACAAATCACAATTTCAAAAATTCGAAATTATCGCTTTCTAGGCAAAACTTAGTTTTCATCAGAAAAAAATTACTGGCGACTAAAAATGATACCCAAAAGTCCTATCCTAACCGAAATTTAACGCAGATTACGAATTTCATGCTGATTCAGCAAAAAAACTTGACTACAAATCACAATTTCAAAAATTCGAAATTATCGCTTTCTAGGCAAAACTTAATTTTCATCAGAAAAAAATTACTGGCGACTAAAAATGATACCCAAAAGTCCTATCCTAACCGAAATTTAACGCAGATTACGAATTTCATGCTGATTCAGCAAAAAAACATGACTACAAATCACAATTTCCAAAATACGAAATTATCGCTTTCTATGCAAAACTTAATTGCCATCAGAAAAAAATTACTGGCGACTAAAAATGATACCCAAAAGTCCTATCCTAACCGAAATTTAACGCAGATTACGAATTTCATGCTGATTCAGCAAAAAAACTTGACTACAAATCACAATTTCAAAAATTCGAAATTATCGCTTTCTATGCAAAACTTAATTTTCATCAGAAAAAAATTACTGGCGACTAAAAATGATACCCAATAGTCCTATCCTAACCGAAATTTAACGCAGATTACGAATTTCATGCTGATTCAGCAAAAAAACTTGACTACAAATCACAATTTCGAATATTCGAAATTATCGCTTTCTATGCAAAACTTAATTTTCATCAGAAAAAAATTACTGGCGACTAAAAATGATACCCAAAAGTCCTATCCTAACCGAAATTTAACGCAGATTACGAATTTCATGCTGATTCAGCAAAAAAACTTGACTACAAATCACAATTTCAAAAATTCGAAATTATCGCTTTCTATGCAAAACTTAATTTTCATCAGAAAAAAATTACTGGCGACTAAAAATGATACCCAAAAGTCCTATCCTAACCGAAATTTAACGCAGATTACGAATTTCATGCTGATTCAGCAAAAAAACTTGACTACAAATCACAATTTCGAAAATTCGAAATTATCGCTTTCTATGCAAAACTTAATTTTCATCAGAAAAAAATTACTGGCGACTAAAAATGATACCCAAAAGTCCTATCCTAACCGACATTTAACGCAGATTACGAATTTCATGCTGGTTCAGCAAAAAAACTTGACTACAAATCACAATTTCAAAAATTCGAAATTATCGCTTTCTATGCAAAACTTAATTTTCATCAGAAAAAAATTACTGGCGACTAAAAATGATACCCAAAAGTCCTATCCTAACCGAAATTTAACGCAGATTACGAATTTCATGCTGATTCAGCAAAAAAACTTGACTACAAATCACAATTTCGAAAATTCGAAATTATCGCTTTCTATGCAAAACTTAATTTTCATCAGAAAAAAATTACTGGCGACTAAAAATGATACCCAAAAGTCCTATCCTAACCGACATTTAACGCAGATTACGAATTTCATGCTGGTTCAGCAAAAAAACTTGACTACAAATCACAATTTCGAAAATTCGAAATTATCGCTTTCTATGCAAAACTTAATTTTCATCAGAAAAAAATTACTGGCGACTAAAAATGATACCCAAAAGTCCTATCCTAACCGAAATTTAACGCAGATTACGAATTTCATGCTGATTCAGCAAAAAAACTTGACTACAAATCACAATTTCGAAAATTTGAAATTATCGCTTTCTATGCAAAACTTAGTTTTCATCAGAAAAAAATTACTGGCGACTAAAAATGATACCCAAAAGTCATATCCTAACCGAAATTTAACGCAGATTACGAATTTCATGCTGATTCAGCAAAAAAACTTGACTACAAATCACAATTTCAAAAATTCGAAATTATCGCTTTCTAGGCAAAACTTAATTTTCATCAGAAAAAAATTACTGGCGACTAAAAATGATACCCAAAAGTCCTATCCTAACCGAAATTTAACGCAGATTACGAATTTCATGCTGATTCAGCAAAAAAACTTGACTACAAATCACAATTTCAAAAATTCGAAATTATCGCTTTCTATGCAAAACTTAATTTTCATCAGAAAAAAATTACTGGCGACTAAAGATGATACCCAATAGTCCTATCCTAACCGAAATTTAACGCAGATTACGAATTTCATGCTGATTCAGCAAAAAAACTTGACTACAAATCACAATTTCGAAAATTCGAAATTATCGCTTTCTATGCAAAACTTAATTTTCATCAGAAAAAAATTACTGGCGACTAAAAATGATACCCAATAGTCCTATCCTAACCGAAATTTAACGCAGATTACGAATTTCATGCTGATTCAGCAAAAAAACTGGACTACAAATCACAATTTCGAATATTCGAAATTATCGCTTTCTATGCAAAACTTAATTTTCATCAGAAAAAAATTACTGGCGACTAAAAATGATACCCAAAAGTCCTATCCTAACCGAAATTTAACGCAGATTACGAATTTCATGCTGATTCAGCAAAAAAACTTGACTACAAATCACAATTTCAAAAATTCGAAATTATCGCTTTCTATGCAAAACTTAATTTTCATCAGAAAAAAATTACTGGCGACTAAAAATGATACCCAAAAGTCCTATCCTAACCGAAATTTAACGCAGATTACGAATTTCATGCTGATTCAGCAAAAAAACTTGACTACAAATCACAATTTCGAAAATTCGAAATTATCGCTTTCTATGCAAAACTTAATTTTCATCAGAAAAAAATTACTGGCGACTAAAAATGATACCCAAAAGTCCTATCCTAACCGACATTTAACGCAGATTACGAATTTCATGCTGGTTCAGCAAAAAAACTTGACTACAAATCACAATTTCAAAAATTCGAAATTATCGCTTTCTATGCAAAACTTAATTTTCATCAGAAAAAAATTACTGGCGACTAAAAATGATACCCAAAAGTCCTATCCTAACCGAAATTTAACGCAGATTACGAATTTCATGCTGATTCAGCAAAAAAACTTGACTACAAATCACAATTTCAAAAATTCGAAATTATCGCTTTCTATGCAAAACTTAATTTTCATCAGAAAAAAATTACTGGCGACTAAAAATGATACCCAATAGTCCTATCCTAACCGAAATTTAACGCAGATTACGAATTTCATGCTGATTCAGCAAAAAAACTTGACTACAAATCACAATTTCGAAAATTCGAAATTATCGCTTTCTATGCAAAACTTAATTTTCATCAGAAAAAAATTACTGGCGACTAAAAATGATACCCAATAGTCCTATCCTAACCGAAATTTAACGCAGATTACGAATTTCATGCTGATTCAGCAAAAAAACTTGACTACAAATCACAATTTCGAAAATTCGAAATTATCGCTTTCTATGCAAAACTTAATTTTCATCAGAAAAAAATTACTGGCGACTAAAAATGATACCCAAAAGTCCTATCCTAACCGACATTTAACGCAGATTACGAATTTCATGCTGGTTCAGCAAAAAAACTTGACTACAAATCACAATTTCAAAAATTCGAAATTATCGCTTTCTATGCAAAACTTAATTTTCATCAGAAAAAAATTACTGGCGACTAAAAATGATACCCAAAAGTCCTATCCTAACCGACATTTAACGCAGATTACGAATTTCATGCTGGTTCAGCAAAAAAACTTGACTACAAATCACAATTTCGAAAATTCGAAATTATCGCTTTCTATGCAAAACTTAATTTTCATCAGAAAAAAATTACTGGCGACTAAAAATGATACCCAAAAGTCCTATCCTAACCGAAATTTAACGCAGATTACGAATTTCATGCTGATTCAGCAAAAAAACTTGACTACAAATCACAATTTCGAAAATTTGAAATTATCGCTTTCTATGCAAAACTTAGTTTTCATCAGAAAAAAATTACTGGCGACTAAAAATGATACCCAAAAGTCATATCCTAACCGAAATTTAACGCAGATTACGAATTTCATGCTGATTCAGCAAAAAAACTTGACTACAAATCACAATTTCAAAAATTCGAAATTATCGCTTTCTAGGCAAAACTTAATTTTCATCAGAAAAAAATTACTGGCGACTAAAAATGATACCCAAAAGTCCTATCCTAACCGAAATTTAACGCAGATTACGAATTTCATGCTGATTCAGCAAAAAAACATGACTACAAATCACAATTTCCAAAATACGAAATTATCGCTTTCTATGCAAAACTTAATTGCCATCAGAAAAAAATTACTGGCGACTAAAAATGATACCCAAAAGTCCTATCCTAATCGAAATTTAACGCAGATTACGAATTTCATGCTGATTCAGCAAAAAAACTTGACTACAAATCACAATTTCAAAAATTCGAAATTATCGCTTTCTATGCAAAACTTAATTTTCATCAGAAAAAAATTACTGGCGACTAAAAATGATACCCAAAAGTCCTATCCTAACCGAAATTTAACGCAGATTACGAATTTCATGCTGATTCAGCAAAAAAACTTGACTACAAATCACAATTTCAAAAATTCGAAATTATCGCTTTCTATGCAAAACTTAATTTTCATCAGAAAAAAATTACTGGCGACTAAAAATGATACCCAAAAGTCCTATCCTAACCGAAATTTAACGCAGATTACGAATTTCATGCTGATTCAGCAAAAAAACTTGACTACAAATCACAATTTCAAAAATTCGAAATTATCGCTTTCTATGCAAAACTTAATTTTCATCAGAAAAAAATTACTGGCGACT
This sequence comes from Aspidiotus rigidus, assembly GCA_035079385.1. NCBI lineage: Eukaryota > Metazoa > Arthropoda > Insecta > Hemiptera > Diaspididae > Aspidiotus > Aspidiotus rigidus. The sequence goes on along the minus strand of JAVHKY010000046.1, from coordinate 2,664,945 downwards.
AAAAATGATACCCAAAAGTCCTATCCTAACCGAAATTTAACGCAGATTACGAATTTCATGCTGATTCAGCAAAAAAACTTGACTACAAATCACAATTTCAAAAATTCGAAATTATCGCTTTCTAGGCAAAACTTAGTTTTCATCAGAAAAAAATTACTGGCGACTAAAAATGATACCCAAAAGTCCTATCCTAACCGAAATTTAACGCAGATTACGAATTTCATGCTGATTCAGCAAAAAAACTTGACTACAAATCACAATTTCAAAAATTCGAAATTATCGCTTTCTAGGCAAAACTTAATTTTCATCAGAAAAAAATTACTGGCGACTAAAAATGATACCCAAAAGTCCTATCCTAACCGAGATTTAACGCAGATTACGAATTTCATGCTGATTCAGCAAAAAAACATGACTACAAATCACAATTTCCAAAATACGAAATTATCGCTTTCTATGCAAAACTTAATTGCCATCAGAAAAAAATTACTGGCGACTAAAAATGATACCCAAAAGTCCTATCCTAACCGAAATTTAACGCAGATTACGAATTTCATGCTGATTCAGCAAAAAAACTTGACTACAAATCACAATTTCAAAAATTCGAAATTATCGCTTTCTATGCAAAACTTAATTTTCATCAGAAAAAAATTACTGGCGACTAAAAATGATACCCAATAGTCCTATCCTAACCGAAATTTAACGCAGATTACGAATTTCATGCTGATTCAGCAAAAAAACTTGACTACAAATCACAATTTCGAATATTCGAAATTATCGCTTTCTATGCAAAACTTAATTTTCATCAGAAAAAAATTACTGGCGACTAAAAATGATACCCAAAAGTCCTATCCTAACCGAAATTTAACGCAGATTACGAATTTCATGCTGATTCAGCAAAAAAACTTGACTACAAATCACAATTTCAAAAATTCGAAATTATCGCTTTCTATGCAAAACTTAATTTTCATCAGAAAAAAATTATTGGCGACTAAAAATGATACCCAAAAGTCCTATCCTAACCGAAATTTAACGCAGATTACGAATTTCATGCTGATTCAGCAAAAAAACTTGACTACAAATCACAATTTCGAAAATTCGAAATTATCGCTTTCTATGCAAAACTTAATTTTCATCAGAAAAAAATTACTGGCGACTAAAAATGATACCCAAAAGTCCTATCCTAACCGACATTTAACGCAGATTACGAATTTCATGCTGGTTCAGCAAAAAAACTTGACTACAAATCACAATTTCAAAAATTCGAAATTATCGCTTTCTATGCAAAACTTAATTTTCATCAGAAAAAAATTACTGGCGACTAAAAATGATACCCAAAAGTCCTATCCTAACCGAAATTTAACGCAGATTACGAATTTCATGCTGATTCAGCAAAAAAACTTGACTACAAATCACAATTTCGAAAATTCGAAATTATCGCTTTCTATGCAAAACTTAATTTTCATCAGAAAAAAATTACTGGCGACTAAAAATGATACCCAAAAGTCCTATCCTAACCGACATTTAACGCAGATTACGAATTTCATGCTGGTTCAGCAAAAAAACTTGACTACAAATCACAATTTCGAAAATTCGAAATTATCGCTTTCTATGCAAAACTTAATTTTCATCAGAAAAAAATTACTGGCGACTAAAAATGATACCCAAAAGTCCTATCCTAACCGAAATTTAACGCAGATTACGAATTTCATGCTGATTCAGCAAAAAAACTTGACTACAAATCACAATTTCGAAAATTTGAAATTATCGCTTTCTATGCAAAACTTAGTTTTCATCAGAAAAAAATTACTGGCGACTAAAAATGATACCCAAAAGTCATATCCTAACCGAAATTTAACGCAGATTACGAATTTCATGCTGATTCAGCAAAAAAACTTGACTACAAATCACAATTTCAAAAATTCGAAATTATCGCTTTCTAGGCAAAACTTAATTTTCATCAGAAAAAAATTACTGGCGACTAAAAATGATACCCAAAAGTCCTATCCTAACCGAAATTTAACGCAGATTACGAATTTCATGCTGATTCAGCAAAAAAACATGACTACAAATCACAATTTCCAAAATACGAAATTATCGCTTTCTATGCAAAACTTAATTGCCATCAGAAAAAAATTACTGGCGACTAAAAATGATACCCAAAAGTCCTATCCTAATCGAAATTTAACGCAGATTACGAATTTCATGCTGATTCAGCAAAAAAACTTGACTACAAATCACAATTTCAAAAATTCGAAGTTATCGCTTTCTATGCAAAACTTAATTTTCATCAGAAAAAAATTACTGGCGACTAAAAATGATACCCAAAAGTCCTATCCTAACCGAAATTTAACGCAGATTACGAATTTCATGCTGATTCAGCAAAAAAACTTGACTACAAATCACAATTTCAAAAATTCGAAATTATCGCTTTCTATGCAAAACTTAGTTTTCATCAGAAAAAAATTACTGGCGACTAAAAATGATACCCAAAAGTCATATCCTAACCGAAATTTAACGCAGATTACGAATTTCATGCTGATTCAGCAAAAAAACTTGACTACAAATCACAATTTCAAAAATTCGAAATTATTGCTTTCTAGGCAAAACTTAATTTTCATCAGAAAAAAATTACTGGCGACTAAAAATGATACCCAAAAGTCCTATCCTAACCGAAATTTAACGCAGATTACGAATTTCATGCTGATTCAGCAAAAAAACATGACTACAAATCACAATTTCCAAAATACGAAATTATCGCTTTCTATGCAAAACTTAATTGCCATCAGAAAAAAATTACTGGCGACTAAAAATGATACCCAAAAGTCCTATCCTAATCGAAATTTAACGCAGATTACGAATTTCATGCTGATTCAGCAAAAAAACTTGACTACAAATCACAATTTCAAAAATTCGAAATTATCGCTTTCTATGCAAAACTTAATTTTCATCAGAAAAAAATTACTGGCGACTAAAAATGATACCCAAAAGTCCTATCCTAACCGAAATTTAACGCAGATTACGAATTTCATGCTGATTCAGCAAAAAAACTTGACTACAAATCACAATTTCAAAAATTCGAAATTATCGCTTTCTATGCAAAACTTAATTTTCATCAGAAAAAAATTACTGGCGACTAAAAATGATACCCAAAAGTCCTATCCTAACCGAAATTTAACGCAGATTACGAATTTCATGCTGATTCAGCAAAAAAACTTGACTACAAATCACAATTTCAAAAATTCGAAATTATCGCTTTCTATGCAAAACTTAATTTTCATCAGAAAAAAATTACTGGCGACTAAAAATGATACCCAAAAGTCCTATCCTAACCGAAATTTAACGCAGATTACGAATTTCATGCTGATTCAGCAAAAAAACTTGACTACAAATCACAATTTCAAAAATTCGAAATTATCGCTTTCTAGGCAAAACTTAGTTTTCATCAGAAAAAAATTACTGGCGACTAAAAATGATACCCAAAAGTCCTATCCTAACCGAAATTTAACGCAGATTACGAATTTCATGCTGATTCAGCAAAAAAACTTGACTACAAATCACAATTTCAAAAATTCGAAATTATCGCTTTCTAGGCAAAACTTAATTTTCATCAGAAAAAAATTACTGGCGACTAAAAATGATACCCAAAAGTCCTATCCTAACCGAAATTTAACGCAGATTACGAATTTCATGCTGATTCAGCAAAAAAACATGACTACAAATCACAATTTCCAAAATACGAAATTATCGCTTTCTATGCAAAACTTAATTGCCATCAGAAAAAAATTACTGGCGACTAAAAATGATACCCAAAAGTCCTATCCTAACCGAAATTTAACGCAGATTACGAATTTCATGCTGATTCAGCAAAAAAACTTGACTACAAATCACAATTTCAAAAATTCGAAATTATCGCTTTCTATGCAAAACTTAATTTTCATCAGAAAAAAATTACTGGCGACTAAAAATGATACCCAATAGTCCTATCCTAACCGAAATTTAACGCAGATTACGAATTTCATGCTGATTCAGCAAAAAAACTTGACTACAAATCACAATTTCGAATATTCGAAATTATCGCTTTCTATGCAAAACTTAATTTTCATCAGAAAAAAATTACTGGCGACTAAAAATGATACCCAAAAGTCCTATCCTAACCGAAATTTAACGCAGATTACGAATTTCATGCTGATTCAGCAAAAAAACTTGACTACAAATCACAATTTCAAAAATTCGAAATTATCGCTTTCTATGCAAAACTTAATTTTCATCAGAAAAAAATTACTGGCGACTAAAAATGATACCCAAAAGTCCTATCCTAACCGAAATTTAACGCAGATTACGAATTTCATGCTGATTCAGCAAAAAAACTTGACTACAAATCACAATTTCGAAAATTCGAAATTATCGCTTTCTATGCAAAACTTAATTTTCATCAGAAAAAAATTACTGGCGACTAAAAATGATACCCAAAAGTCCTATCCTAACCGACATTTAACGCAGATTACGAATTTCATGCTGGTTCAGCAAAAAAACTTGACTACAAATCACAATTTCAAAAATTCGAAATTATCGCTTTCTATGCAAAACTTAATTTTCATCAGAAAAAAATTACTGGCGACTAAAAATGATACCCAAAAGTCCTATCCTAACCGAAATTTAACGCAGATTACGAATTTCATGCTGATTCAGCAAAAAAACTTGACTACAAATCACAATTTCGAAAATTCGAAATTATCGCTTTCTATGCAAAACTTAATTTTCATCAGAAAAAAATTACTGGCGACTAAAAATGATACCCAAAAGTCCTATCCTAACCGACATTTAACGCAGATTACGAATTTCATGCTGGTTCAGCAAAAAAACTTGACTACAAATCACAATTTCGAAAATTCGAAATTATCGCTTTCTATGCAAAACTTAATTTTCATCAGAAAAAAATTACTGGCGACTAAAAATGATACCCAAAAGTCCTATCCTAACCGAAATTTAACGCAGATTACGAATTTCATGCTGATTCAGCAAAAAAACTTGACTACAAATCACAATTTCGAAAATTTGAAATTATCGCTTTCTATGCAAAACTTAGTTTTCATCAGAAAAAAATTACTGGCGACTAAAAATGATACCCAAAAGTCATATCCTAACCGAAATTTAACGCAGATTACGAATTTCATGCTGATTCAGCAAAAAAACTTGACTACAAATCACAATTTCAAAAATTCGAAATTATCGCTTTCTAGGCAAAACTTAATTTTCATCAGAAAAAAATTACTGGCGACTAAAAATGATACCCAAAAGTCCTATCCTAACCGAAATTTAACGCAGATTACGAATTTCATGCTGATTCAGCAAAAAAACATGACTACAAATCACAATTTCCAAAATACGAAATTATCGCTTTCTATGCAAAACTTAATTGCCATCAGAAAAAAATTACTGGCGACTAAAAATGATACCCAAAAGTCCTATCCTAACCGAAATTTAACGCAGATTACGAATTTCATGCTGATTCAGCAAAAAAACTTGACTACAAATCACAATTTCAAAAATTCGAAGTTATCGCTTTCTATGCAAAACTTAATTTTCATCAGAAAAAAATTACTGGCGACTAAAAATGATACCCAAAAGTCCTATCCTAACCGAAATTTAACGCAGATTACGAATTTCATGCTGATTCAGCAAAAAAACTTGACTACAAATCACAATTTCAAAAATTCGAAATTATCGCTTTCTATGCAAAACTTAATTTTCATCAGAAAAAAATTACTGGCGACTAAAAATGATACCCAAAAGTCCTATCCTAACCGAAATTTAACGCAGATTACGAATTTCATGCTGATTCAGCAAAAAAACTTGACTACAAATCACAATTTCAAAAATTCGAAATTATCGCTTTCTATGCAAAACTTAATTTTCATCAGAAAAAAATTACTGGCGACTAAAAATGATACCCAAAAGTCCTATCCTAACCGAAATTTAACGCAGATTACGAATTTCATGCTGATTCAGCAAAAAAACTTGACTACAAATCACAATTTCGAAAATTCGAAATTATCGCTTTCTATGCAAAACTTAATTTTCATCAGAAAAAAATTACTGGCGACTAAAAATGATACCCAAAAGTCCTATCCTAACCGAAATTTAACGCAGATTACGAATTTCATGCTGATTCAGCAATAAAACTTGACTACAAATCACAATTTCGAAAATTTGAAATTATCGCTTTCTATGCAAAACTTAGTTTTCATCAGAAAAAAATTACTGGCGACTAAAAATGATACCCAAAAGTCCTATCCTAACCGAAATTTAACGCAGATTACGAATTTCATGCTGATTCAGCAAAAAAAGATGACTACAAATCACAATTTCCAAAATACGAAATTATCGCTTTCTATGCAAAACTTAATTTTCATCAGAAAAAAATTACTGGCGACTAAAAATGATACCCAAAAGTCCTATCCTAACCGAAATTTAACGCAGATTACGAATTTCAGGCTGGTTCAGCAAAAAAACTTGACTACAAATCACAATTTCAAAAATACGAAATTATCGCTTTCTATGCAAAACTTAATTTTCATCAGAAAAAAATTACTGGCGACTAAAAATGATACCCAAAAGTCCTATCCTAACCGAAATTTAACGCAGATTACGAATTTCATGCTGATTCAGCAAAAAAACTTGACTACAAATCACAATTTCGAAAATTTGAAATTATCGCTTTCTATGCAAAACTTAGTTTTCATCAGAAAAAAATTACTGGCGACTAAAAATGATACCCAAAAGTCATATCCTAACCGAAATTTAACGCAGATTACGAATTTCATGCTGATTCAGCAAAAAAACTTGACTACAAATCACAATTTCAAAAATTCGAAATTATCGCTTTCTAGGCAAAACTTAATTTTCATCAGAAAAAAATTACTGGCGACTAAAAATGATACCCAAAAGTCCTATCCTAACCGAAATTTAACGCAGATTACGAATTTCATGCTGATTCAGCAAAAAAACATGACTACAAATCACAATTTCCAAAATACGAAATTATCGCTTTCTATGCAAAACTTAATTGCCATCAGAAAAAAATTACTGGCGACTAAAAATGATACCCAAAAGTCCTATCCTAACCGAAATTTAACGCAGATTACGAATTTCATGCTGATTCAGCAAAAAAACTTGACTACAAATCACAATTTCAAAAATTCGAAATTATCGCTTTCTATGCAAAACTTAATTTTCATCAGAAAAAAATTACTGGCGACTAAAAATGATACCCAAAAGTCCTATCCTAACCGAAATTTAACGCAGATTACGAATTTCATGCTGATTCAGCAAAAAAACTTGACTACAAATCACAATTTCAAAAATTCGAAATTATCGCTTTCTATGCAAAACTTAATTTTCATCAGAAAAAAATTACTGGCGACTAAAAATGATACCCAATAGTCCTATCCTAACCGAAATTTAACGCAGATTACGAATTTCATGCTGATTCAGCAAAAAAACTTGACTACAAATCACAATTTCGAAAATTCGAAATTATCGCTTTCTATGCAAAACTTAATTTTCATCAGAAAAAAATTACTGGCGACTAAAAATGATACCCAATAGTCCTATCCTAACCGAAATTTAACGCAGATTACGAATTTCATGCTGATTCAGCAAAAAAACTTGACTACAAATCACAATTTCGAAAATTCGAAATTATCGCTTTCTATGCAAAACTTAATTTTCATCAGAAAAAAATTACTGGCGACTAAAAATGATACCCAAAAGTCCTATCCTAACCGAAATTTAACGCAGATTACGAATTTCATGCTGATTCAGCAAAAAAACTTGACTACAAATCACAATTTCAAAAATTCGAAATTATCGCTTTCTATGCAAAACTTAATTTTCATCAGAAAAAAATTACTGGCGACTAAAAATGATACCCAAAAGTCCTATCCTAACCGAAATTTAACGCAGATTACGAATTTCATGCTGATTCAGCAAAAAAACTTGACTACAAATCACAATTTCAAAAATTCGAAATTATCGCTTTCTATGCAAAACTTAATTTTCATCAGAAAAAAATTACTGGCGACTAAAAATGATACCCAAAAGTCCTATCCTAACCGAAATTTAACGCAGATTACGAATTTCATGCTGATTCAGCAAAAAAACTTGACTACAAATCACAATTTCAAAAATTCAAAATTATCGCTTTCTATGCAAAACTTAATTGTCATCAGAAAAAAATTACTGGCGACTAAAAATGATACCCAAAAGTCCTATCCTAACCGAAATTTAACGCAGATTACGAATTTCATGCTGATTCAGCAAAAAAACATGACTACAAATCACAATTTCCAAAATACGAAATTATCGCTTTCTATGCAAAACTTAATTTTCATCAGAAAAAAATTACTGGCGACTAAAAATGATACCCAATAGTCCTATCCTAACCGAAATTTAACGCATATTACGAATTTTAGGCTGATTCAGCAAAAAAACATGACTACAAATCACAATTTCAAAAATTCGAAATTATCGCTTTCTATGCAAAACTTAATTTTCATCAGAAAAAAATTACTGGCAACTAAAAATGATACCCAATAGTCCTATCCTAACCGAAATTTAACGCATATTACGAATTTCATGCTGATTCAGCAAAAAAACTTGACTACAAATCACAATTTCGAAAATTCGAAATTATCGCTTTCTATGCAAAACTTAATTTTCATCAGAAAAAAATTACTGGCGACTAAAAATGATACCCAAAAGTCCTATCCTAACCGAAATTTAACGCAGATTACGAATTTCATGCTGATTCAGCAAAAAAACTTGACTACAAATCACAATTTCGAAAATTTGAAATTATCGCTTTCTATGCAAAACTTAGTTTTCATCAGAAAAAAATTACTGGCGACTAAAAATGATACCCAAAAGTCCTATCCTAACCGAAATTTAACGCAGATTACGAATTTCATGCTGATTCAGCAAAAAAACTTGACTACAAATCACAATTTCAAAAATTCGAAATTATCGCTTTCTATGCAAAACTTAATTTTCATCAGAAAAAAATTACTGGCGACTGAAAATGATACCCAAAAGTCCTATCCTAACCGAAATTTAACGCAGATTACGAATTTCATGCTGATTCAGCAAAAAAACATGACTACAAATCACAATTTCCAAAATACGAAATTATCGCTTTCTATGCAAAACTTAATTGCCATCAGAAAAAAATTACTGGCGACTAAAAATGATACCCAAAAGTCCTATCCTAACCGAAATTTAACGCAGATTACGAATTTCATGCTGATTCAGCAAAAAAACTTGACTACAAATCACAATTTCAAAAATTCGAAATTATCGCTTTCTATGCAAAACTTAATTTTCATCAGAAAAAAATTACTGGCGACTAAAAATGATACCCAAAAGTCCTATCCTAACCGAAATTTAACGCAGATTACGAATTTCATGCTGATTCAGCTAAAAAACTTGACTACAAATCACAATTTCAAAAATTCGAAATTATCGCTTTCTATGCAAAACTTAATTTTCATCAGAAAAAAATTACTGGCGACTAAAAATGATACCCAAAAGTCCTATCCTAACCGAAATTTAACGCAGATTACGAATTTCATGCTGATTCAGCAAAAAAACTTGACTACAAATCACAATTTCGAAAATTTGAAATTATCGCTTTCTATGCAAAACTTAGTTTTCATCAGAAAAAAATTACTGGCGACTAAAAATGATACCCAAAAGTCCTATCCTAACCGAAATTTAACGCAGATTACGAATTTCATGCTGATTCAGCAAAAAAACTTGACTACAAATCACAATTTCAAAAATTCGAAATTATCGCTTTCTATGCAAAACTTAATTTTCATCAGAAAAAAATTACTGGCGACTAAAAATGATACCCAAAAGTCCTATCCTAACCGAAATTTAACGCAGATTACGAATTTCATGCTGATTCAGCAAAAAAACATGACTACAAATCACAATTTCCAAAATACGAAATTATCGCTTTCTATGCAAAACTTAATTTTCATCAGAAAAAAATTACTGGCGACTAAAATCGATACCCAATAGTCCTATCCTAACCGAAATTTAACGCATATTACGAATTTTAGGCTGATTCAGCGAAAAAACATGACTACAAATCACAATTTCGAAAATTCGAAATTATCGCTTTCTATGCAAAACTTAATTTTCATCAGAAAAAAATTACTGGCGACTAAAAATGATACCCAAAAGTCCTATCCTAACCGAAATTTAACGCAGATTACGAATTTCATGCAGATTCAGCAAAGAAACTTGACTACAAATCACAATTTCAAAAATTCGAAATTATCGCTTTCTATGCAAAACTTAATTTTCATCAGAAAAAAATTACTGGCGACTAAAAATGATACCCAAAAGTCCTATCCTAACCGAAATTTAACGCAGATTACGAATTTCATGCTGATTCAGCAAAAAAACTTGACTACAAATCACAATTTCGAAAATTCGAAATTATCGCTTTCTATGCAAAACTTAATTTTCATCAGAAAAAAATTACTGGCGACTAAAAATGATACCCAAAAGTCCTATTTTAACCGACATTTAACGCAGATTACGAATTTCATGCTGATTCAGCAAAAAAACTTGACTACAAATCACAATTTCGAAAATTCGAAATTATCGCTTTCTATGCAAAACTTAATTTTCATCAGAAAAAAATTACTGGCGACTAAAAATGATACCCAATAGTCCTATCCTAACCGAAATTTAACGCATATTACGAATTTCATGCTGATTCAGCAAAAAAACCTGACTACAAATCACAATTTCGAAAATTCGAAATTATCGCTTTCTATGCAAAACTTAATTTTCATCAGAAAAAAATTACTGGCGACTAAAAATGATACCCAAAAGTCCTATCCTAACCGAAATTTAACGCAGATTACGAATTTCATGCTGATTCAGCAAAAAAACTTGACTACAAATCACAATTTCGAAAATTTGAAATTATCGCTTTCTATGCAAAACTTAGTTTTCATCAGAAAAAAATTACTGGCGACTAAAAATGATACCCAAAAGTCATATCCTAACCGAAATTTAACGCAGATTACGAATTTCATGCTGATTCAGCAAAAAAACTTGACTACAAATCACAATTTCAAAAATTCGAAATTATCGCTTTCTAGGCAAAACTTAATTTTCATCAGAAAAAAATTACTGGCGACTAAAAATGATACCCAAAAGTCCTATCCTAACCGAAATTTAACGCAGATTACGAATTTCATGCTGATTCAGCAAAAAAACATGACTACAAATCACAATTTCCAAAATACGAAATTATCGCTTTCTATGCAAAACTTAATTGCCATCAGAAAAAAATTACTGGCGACTAAAAATGATACCCAAAAGTCCTATCCTAACCGAAATTTAACGCAGATTACGAATTTCATGCTGATTCAGCAAAAAAACTTGACTACAAATCACAATTTCAAAAATTCGAAATTATCGCTTTCTATGCAAAACTTAATTTTCATCAGAAAAAAATTACTGGCGACTAAAAATGATACCCAAAAGTCCTATCCTAACCGAAATTTAACGCAGATTACGAATTTCATGCTGATTCAGCAAAAAAACTTGACTACAAATCACAATTTCAAAAATTCGAAATTATCGCTTTCTATGCAAAACTTAATTTTCATCAGAAAAAAATTACTGGCGACTAAAAATGATACCCAATAGTCCTATCCTAACCGAAATTTAACGCAGATTACGAATTTCATGCTGATTCAGCAAAAAAACTTGACTACAAATCACAATTTCGAAAATTCGAAATTATCGCTTTCTATGCAAAACTTAATTTTCATCAGAAAAAAATTACTGGCGACTAAAAATGATACCCAATAGTCCTATCCTAACCGAAATTTAACGCAGATTACGAATTTCATGCTGATTCAGCAAAAAAACTTGACTACAAATCACAATTTCGAAAATTCGAAATTATCGCTTTCTATGCAAAACTTAATTTTCATCAGAAAAAAATTACTGGCGACTAAAAATGATACCCAAAAGTCCTATCCTAACCGAAATTTAACGCAGATTACGAATTTCATGCTGATTCAGCAAAAAAACTTGACTACAAATCACAATTTCAAAAATTCGAAATTATCGCTTTCTATGCAAAACTTAATTTTCATCAGAAAAAAATTACTGGCGACTAAAAATGATACCCAAAAGTCCTATCCTAACCGAAATTTAACGCAGATTACGAATTTCATGCTGATTCAGCAAAAAAACTTGACTACAAATCACAATTTCAAAAATTCGAAATTATCGCTTTCTATGCAAAACTTAATTTTCATCAGAAAAAAATTACTGGCGACTAAAAATGATACCCAAAAGTCCTATCCTAACCGAAATTTAACGCAGATTACGAATTTCATGCTGATTCAGCAAAAAAACTTGACTACAAATCACAATTTCAAAAATTCAAAATTATCGCTTTCTATGCAAAACTTAATTGTCATCAGAAAAAAATTACTGGCGACTAAAAATGATACCCAAAAGTCCTATCCTAACCGAAATTTAACGCAGATTACGAATTTCATGCTGATTCAGCAAAAAAACATGACTACAAATCACAATTTCCAAAATACGAAATTATCGCTTTCTATGCAAAACTTAATTTTCATCAGAAAAAAATTACTGGCGACTAAAAATGATACCCAATAGTCCTATCCTAACCGAAATTTAACGCATATTACGAATTTTAGGCTGATTCAGCAAAAAAACATGACTACAAATCACAATTTCAAAAATTCGAAATTATCGCTTTCTATGCAAAACTTAATTTTCATCAGAAAAAAATTACTGGCAACTAAAAATGATACCCAATAGTCCTATCCTAACCGAAATTTAACGCATATTACGAATTTCATGCTGATTCAGCAAAAAAACTTGACTACAAATCACAATTTCGAAAATTCGAAATTATCGCTTTCTATGCAAAACTTAATTTTCATCAGAAAAAAATTACTGGCGACTAAAAATGATACCCAAAAGTCCTATCCTAACCGAAATTTAACGCAGATTACGAATTTCATGCTGATTCAGCAAAAAAACTTGACTACAAATCACAATTTCGAAAATTTGAAATTATCGCTTTCTATGCAAAACTTAATTTTCATCAGAAAAAAATTACTGGCAACTAAAAATGATACCCAATAGTCCTATCCTAACCGAAATTTAACGCATATTACGAATTTCATGCTGATTCAGCAAAAAAACTTGACTACAAATCACAATTTCGAAAATTCGAAATTATCGCTTTCTATGCAAAACTTAATTTTCATCAGAAAAAAATTACTGGCGACTAAAAATGATACCCAAAAGTCCTATTTTAACCGAAATTTAACGCAGATTACGAATTTCATGCTGATTCAGCAAAAAAACTTGACTACAAATCACAATTTCGAAAATTCGAAATTATCGCTTTCTATGCAAAACTTAATTTTCATCAGAAAAAAATTACTGGCGACTAAAAATGATACCCAATAGTCCTATCCTAACCGAAATTTAACGCATATTACGAATTTCATGCTGATTCAGCAAAAAAACTTGACTACAAATCACAATTTCAAAAATTCGAAATTATCGCTTTCTATGCAAAACTTAATTTTCATCAGAAAAAAATTACTGGCGACTAAAAATGATACCCAAAAGTCCTATCCTAACCGAAATTTAACGCAGATTACGAATTTCATGCTGATTCAGCAAAAAAACTTGACTACAAATCACAATTTCAAAAATTCGAAATTATCGCTTTCTATGCAAAACTTAATTTTCATCAGAAAAAAATTACTGGCGACTAAAAATGATACCCAAAAGTCCTATCCTAACCGAAATTTAACGCAGATTACGAATTTCATGCTGATTCAGCAAAAAAACATGACTACAAATCACAATTTCCAAAATACGAAATTATCGCTTTCTATGCAAAACTTAATTTTCATCAGAAAAAAATTACTGGCGACTAAAAATGATACCCAATAGTCCTATCCTAACCGAAATTTAACGCATATTACGAATTTTAGGCTGATTCAGCAAAAAAACATGACTACAAATCACAATTTCGAAAATTCGAAATTATCGCTTTCTATGCAAAACTTAATTTTCGTCAGAAAAAAATTACTGGCGACTAAAAATGATACCCAAAAGTCCTATCCTAACCGAAATTTAACGCAGATTACGAATTTCATGCAGATTCAGCAAAGAAACTTGACTACAAATCACAATTTCAAAAATTCGAAATTATCGCTTTCTATGCAAAACTTAATTTTCATCAGAAAAAAATTACTGGCGACTAAAAATGATACCCAAAAGTCCTATCCTAACCGAAATTTAACGCAGATTACGAATTTCATGCTGATTCAGCAAAAAAAGATGACAACAAATCACAATTTCCAAAATACGAAATTATCGCTTTCTATGCAAAACTTAATTTTCATCAGAAAAAAATTACTGGCGACTAAAAATGATACCCAAAAGTCCTATTTTAACCGAAATTTAACGCAGATTACGAATTTCATGCTGATTCAGCAAAAAAACTTGACTACAAATCACAATTTCGAAAATTCGAAATTATCGCTTTCTATGCAAAACTTAATTTTCATCAGAAAAAAATTACTGGCGACTAAAAATGATACCCAAAAGTCCTATTTTAACCGAAATTTAACGCAGATTACGAATTTCATGCTGATTCAGCAAAAAAACTTGACTACAAATCACAATTTCGAAAATTCGAAATTATCGCTTTCTATGCAAAACTTAATTTTCATCAGAAAAAAATTACTGGCGACTAAAAATGATACCCAAAAGTCCTATCCTAACCGAAATTTAACGCAGATTACGAATTTCATGCTGATTCAGCAAAAAAACTTGACTACAAATCACAATTTCGAAAATTCGAAATTATCGCTTTCTATGCAAAACTTAATTTTCATCAGAAAAAAATTACTGGCGACTAAAAATGATACCCAATAGTCCTATCCTAACCGAAATTTAACGCATATTACGAATTTCATGCTGATTCAGCAAAAAAACCTGACTACAAATCACAATTTCGAAAATTCGAAATTATCGCTTTCTATGCAAAACTTAATTTTCATCAGAAAAAAATTACTGGCGACTAAAAATGATACCCAAAAGTCCTATCCTATCCCAAATTTAACGCATATTACAAATTTCATGCTGATTCAGCAAAAAAACATGACTACAAATCACAATTTCGAAAATACGAAATTATCGCTTTCTATGCAAAACTTAATTTTCATCAGAAAAAAATTACTGGCGACTAAAAATGATACCCAAAAGTCCTATCCTAACCGAAATTTAACGCATATTACGAATTTCATGCTGATTCAGCAAAAAAACATGACTACAAATCACAATTTCGAAAATTCGAAATTATCGCTTTCTATGCAAAACTTAATTTTCATCAGAAAAAAATTACTGGCGACTAAAAATGATACCCAAAAGTCCTATCCTAACCGAAATTTAACGCAGATTACGAATTTCATGCTGATTCAGCAAAAAAACTTGACTACAAATCACAATTTCGAAAATTCGAAATTATCGCTTTCTATGCAAAACTTAATTGTCATCAGAAAAAAATTACTGGCGACTAAAAATGATACCCAAAAGTCCTATCCTAACCGAAATTTAACGCAGATTACGAATTTCATGCTGATTCAGCAAAAAAACTTGACCACAAATCACAATTTCGAAAATTCGAAATTATCGCTTTCTATGCAAAACTTAATTTTCATCAGAAAAAAATTACTGGCGACTAAAAATGATACCCAAAAGTCCTATCCTAACCGAAATTTAACGCAGATTACGAATTTCATGCTGATTCAGCAAAAAAACATGACTACAAATCACAATTTCCAAAATACGAAATTATCGCTTTCTATGCAAAACTTAATTTTCATCAGAAAAAAATTACTGGCGACTAAAAATGATACCCAATAGTCCTATCCTAACCGAAATTTAACGCATATTACGAATTTTAGGCTGATTCAGCAAAAAAACATGACTACAAATCACAATTTCAAAAATTCGAAATTATCGCTTTCTATGCAAAACTTAATTTTCATCAGAAAAAAATTACTGGCAACTAAAAATGATACCCAATAGTCCTATCCTAACCGAAATTTAACGCATATTACGAATTTCATGCTGATTCAGCAAAAAAACTTGACTACAAATCACAATTTCGAAAATTCGAAATTATCGCTTTCTATGCAAAACTTAATTTTCATCAGAAAAAAATTACTGGCGACTAAAAATGATACCCAAAAGTCCTATCCTAACCGAAATTTAACGCAGATTACGAATTTCATGCTGATTCAGCAAAAAAACTTGACTACAAATCACAATTTCGAAAATTCGAAATTATCGCTTTCTATGCAAAACTTAATTTTCATCAGAAAAAAATTACTGGCGACTAAAAATGATACCCAAAAGTCCTATCCTAACCGAAATTTAACGCAGATTACGAATTTCATGCTGATTCAGCAAAAACACTTGACTACAAATCACAATTTCAAAAATTCGAAATTATCGCTTTCTATGCAAAACTTAATTTTCATCAGAAAAAAATTACTGGCGACTAAAAATGATACCCAAAAGTCCTATCCTAACCGAAATTTAACGCAGATTACGAATTTCATGCTGATTCAGCAAAAAAACTTGACTACAAATCACAATTTCAAAAATTCGAAATTATCGCTTTCTATGCAAAACTTAATTTTCATCAGAAAAAAATTACTGGCGACTAAAAATGATACCCAAAAGTCCTATCCTAACCGAAATTTAACGCAGATTACGAATTTCATGCTGATTCAGCAAAAAAACTTGACTACAAATCACAATTTCAAAAATTCGAAATTATCGCTTTCTATGCAAAACTTAATTTTCATCAGAAAAAAATTACTGGCGACTAAAAATGATACCCAAAAGTCCTATCCTAACCGAAATTTAACGCAGATTACGAATTTCATGCTGATTCAGCAAAAAAACATGACTACAAATCACAATTTCCAAAATACGAAATTATCGCTTTCTATGCAAAACTTAATTTTCATCAGAAAAAAATTACTGGCGACTAAAAATGATACCCAATAGTCCTATCCTAACCGAAATTTAACGCATATTACGAATTTTAGGCTGATTCAGCAAAAAAACATGACTACAAATCACAATTTCAAAAATTCGAAATTATCGCTTTCTATGCAAAACTTAATTTTCATCAGAAAAAAATTACTGGCAACTAAAAATGATACCCAATAGTCCTATCCTAACCGAAATTTAACGCATATTACGAATTTCATGCTGATTCAGCAAAAAAACTTGACTACAAATCACAATTTCGAAAATTCGAAATTATCGCTTTCTATGCAAAACTTAATTTTCATCAGAAAAAAATTACTGGCGACTAAAAATGATACCCAAAAGTCCTATCCTAACCGAAATTTAACGCAGATTACGAATTTCATGCTGATTCAGCAAAAACACTTGACTACAAATCACAATTTCAAAAATTCGAAATTATCGCTTTCTATGCAAAACTTAATTTTCATCAGAAAAAAATTACTGGCGACTAAAAATGATACCCAAAAGTCCTATCCTAACCGAAATTTAACGCAGATTACGAATTTCATGCTGATTCAGCAAAAAAACTTGACTACAAATCACAATTTCAAAAATTCGAAATTATCGCTTTCTATGCAAAACTTAATTTTCATCAGAAAAAAATTACTGGCGACTAAAAATGATACCCAAAAGTCCTATCCTAACCGAAATTTAACGCAGATTACGAATTTCATGCTGATTCAGCAAAAAAACTTGACTACAAATCACAATTTCAAAAATTCGAAATTATCGCTTTCTATGCAAAACTTAATTTTCATCAGAAAAAAATTACTGGCGACTAAAAATGATACCCAAAAGTCCTATCCTAACCGAAATTTAACGCAGATTACGAATTTCATGCTGATTCAGCAAAAAAACATGACTACAAACCACAATTTCCAAAATACGAAATTATCGCTTTCTATGCAAAACTTAATTTTCATCAGAAAAAAATTACTGGCGACTAAAAATGATACCCAATAGTCCTATCCTAACCGAAATTTAACGCATATTACGAATTTTAGGCTGATTCAGCAAAAAAACATGACTACAAATCACAATTTCAAAAATTCGAAATTATCGCTTTCTATGCAAAACTTAATTTTCATCAGAAAAAAATTACTGGCAACTAAAAATGACACCCAATAGTCCTATCCTAACCGAAATTTAACGCATATTACGAATTTCATGCTGATTCAGCAAAAAAACTTGACTACAAATCACAATTTCGAAAATTCGAAATTATCGCTTTCTATGCAAAACTTAATTTTCATCAGAAAAAAATTACTGGCGACTAAAAATGATACCCAAAAGTCCTATCCTAACCGAAATTTAACGCAGATTACGAATTTCATGCTGATTCAGCAAAAAAACTTGACTACAAATCACAATTTCGAAAATTTGAAATTATCGCTTTCTATGCAAAACTTAGTTTTCATCAGAAAAAAATTACTGGCGACTAAAAATGGTACCCAAAAGTCCTATCCTAACCGAAATTTAACGCAGATTACGAATTTCATGCTGATTCAGCAAAAAAACTTGACTACAAATCACAATTTCAAAAATTCGAAATTATCGCTTTCTATGCAAAACTTAATTTTCATCAGAAAAAAATTACTGGCGACTAAAAATGATACCCAAAAGTCCTATTTTAACCGAAATTTAACGCAGATTACGAATTTCATGCTGATTCAGCAAAAAAACTTGACTACAAATCACAATTTCGAAAATTCGAAATTATCGCTTTCTATGCAAAACTTAATTTTCATCAGAAAAAAATTACTGGCGACTAAAAATGATACCCAATAGTCCTATCCTAACCGAAATTTAACGCATATTACGAATTTCATGCTGATTCAGCAAAAAAACTTGACTACAAATCACAATTTTGAAAATTCGAAATTATCGCTTTCTATGCAAAACTTAATTTTCATCAGAAAAAAATTACTGGCGACTAAAAATGATACCCAAAAGTCCTATCCTAACCGAAATTTAACGCAGATTACGAATTTCATGCTGATTCAGCAAAAAAACTTGACTACAAATCACAAATTCGAAAATTTGAAATTATCGCTTTCTATGCAAAACTTAGTTTTCATCAGAAAAAAATTACTGGCGACTAAAAATGATACCCAAAAGTCCTATCCTAACCGAAATTTAACGCAGATTACGAATTTCATGCTGATTCAGCAAAAAAACTTGACTACAAATCACAATTTCGAAAATTCGAAATTATCGCTTTCTATGCAAAACTTAATTTTCATCAGAAAAAAATTACTGGCGACTAAAAATGATACCCAAAAGTCCTATCCTAACCGAAATTTAACGCAGATTACGAATTTCATGCTGATTCAGCAAAAAAACTTGACTACAAATCACAATTTCGAAAATTCGAAATTATCGCTTTCTATGCAAAACTTAATTTTCATCAGAAAAAAATTACTGGCGACTAAAAATGATACCCAATAGTCCTATCCTAACCGAAATTTAACGCAGATTACGAATTTCATGCTGATTCAGCAAAAAAACTTGACTACAAATCACAATTTCGAAAATTCGAAATTATCGCTTTCTATGCAAAACTTAATTTTCATCAGAAAAAAATTACTGGCGACTAAAAATGATACCCAAAAGTCCTATCCTAACCGAAATTTAACGCAGATTACGAATTTCATGCAGATTCAGCAAAGAAACTTGACTACAAATCACAATTTCAAAAATTCGAAATTATCGCTTTCTATGCAAAACTTAATTTTCATCAGAAAAAAATTACTGGCGACTAAAAATGATACCCAAAAGTCCTATCCTAACCGAAATTTAACGCAGATTACGAATTTCATGCAGATTCAGCAAAGAAACTTGACTACAAATCACAATTTCAAGAATTCGAAATTATCGCTTTCTATGCAAAACTTAATTTTCATCAGAAAAAAATTACTGGCGACTAAAAATGATACCCAAAAGTCCTATCCTAACCGAAATTTAACGCAGATTACGAATTTCATGCTGATTCAGCAAAAAAACTTGACTACAAATCACAATTTCGAAAATTCGAAATTATCGCTTTCTATGCAAAACTTAATTGTCATCAGAAAAAAATTACTGGCGACTAAAAATGATACCCAAAAGTCCTATCCTAACCGAAATTTAACGCAGATTACGAATTTCATGCAGATTCAGCAAAAAAACTTGACTACAAATCACAATTTCGAAAATTCGAAATTATCGCTTTCTATGCAAAACTTAATTTTCATCAGAAAAAAATTACTGGCGACTAAAAATGATACCCAATAGTCCTATCCTAACCGAAATTTAACGCATATTACGAATTTCATGCTGATTCAGCAAAAAAACTTGACTACAAATCACAATTTCGAAAATTCGAAATTATCGCTTTCTATGCAAAACTTAATTTTCATCAGAAAAAAATTACTGGCGACTAAAAATGATACCCAAAAGTCCTATCCTAACCGAAATTTAACGCAGATTACGAATTTCATGCTGATTCAGCAAAAAAACTTGACTACAAATCACAATTTCGAAAATTCGAAATTATCGCTTTCTATGCAAAACTTAATTTTCATCAGAAAAAAATTACTGGCGACTAAAAATGATACCCAATAGTCCTATCCTAACCGAAATTTAACGCATATTACGAATTTCATGCTGATTCAGCAAAAAAACTTGACTACAAATCACAATTTCAAAAATTCGAAATTATCGCTTTCTATGCAAAACTTAATTTTCATCAGAAAAAAATTACTGGCGACTAAAAATGATACCCAAAAGTCCTATCCTAACCGAAATTTAACGCAGATTACGAATTTCATGCTGATTCAGCAAAAAAACTTGACTACAAATCACAATTTCAAAAATTCGAAATTATCGCTTTCTATGCAAAACTTAATTTTCATCAGAAAAAAATTACTGGCGACTAAAAATGATACCCAAAAGTCCTATCCTAACCGAAATTTAACGCAGATTACGAATTTCATGCTGATTCAGCAAAAAAACATGACTACAAATCACAATTTCCAAAATACGAAATTATCGCTTTCTATGCAAAACTTAATTTTCATCAGAAAAAAATTACTGGCGACTAAAAATGATACCCAATAGTCCTATCCTAACCGAAATTTAACGCATATTACGAATTTTAGGCTGATTCAGCAAAAAAACATGACTACAAATCACAATTTCGAAAATTCGAAATTATCGCTTTCTATGCAAAACTTAATTTTCGTCAGAAAAAAATTACTGGCGACTAAAAATGATACCCAAAAGTCCTATCCTAACCGAAATTTAACGCAGATTACGAATTTCATGCAGATTCAGCAAAGAAACTTGACTACAAATCACAATTTCAAAAATTCGAAATTATCGCTTTCTATGCAAAACTTAATTTTCATCAGAAAAAAATTACTGGCGACTAAAAATGATACCCAAAAGTCCTATCCTAACCGAAATTTAACGCAGATTACGAATTTCATGCTGATTCAGCAAAAAAAGATGACAACAAATCACAATTTCCAAAATACGAAATTATCGCTTTCTATGCAAAACTTAATTTTCATCAGAAAAAAATTACTGGCGACTAAAAATGATACCCAAAAGTCCTATTTTAACCGAAATTTAACGCAGATTACGAATTTCATGCTGATTCAGCAAAAAAACTTGACTACAAATCACAATTTCGAAAATTCGAAATTATCGCTTTCTATGCAAAACTTAATTTTCATCAGAAAAAAATTACTGGCGACTAAAAATGATACCCAAAAGTCCTATTTTAACCGAAATTTAACGCAGATTACGAATTTCATGCTGATTCAGCAAAAAAACTTGACTACAAATCACAATTTCGAAAATTCGAAATTATCGCTTTCTATGCAAAACTTAATTTTCATCAGAAAAAAATTACTGGCGACTAAAAATGATACCCAAAAGTCCTATCCTAACCGAAATTTAACGCAGATTACGAATTTCATGCAGATTCAGCAAAGAAACTTGACTACAAATCACAATTTCAAAAATTCGAAATTATCGCTTTCTATGCAAAACTTAATTTTCATCAGAAAAAAATTACTGGCGACTAAAAATGATACCCAAAAGTCCTATCCTAACCGAAATTTAACGCAGATTACGAATTTCATGCAGATTCAGCAAAGAAACTTGACTACAAATCACAATTTCAAGAATTCGAAATTATCGCTTTCTATGCAAAACTTAATTTTCATCAGAAAAAAATTACTGGCGACTAAAAATGATACCCAAAAGTCCTATCCTAACCGAAATTTAACGCAGA
The DNA here is from genome assembly GCA_035079385.1 of Aspidiotus rigidus. NCBI lineage: Eukaryota > Metazoa > Arthropoda > Insecta > Hemiptera > Diaspididae > Aspidiotus > Aspidiotus rigidus. The sequence continues at coordinate 2,642,459 of JAVHKY010000046.1, read as the reverse complement.
TTACGAATTTCATGCTGATTCAGCAAAAAAACTTGACTACAAATCACAATTTCGAAAATTCGAAATTATCGCTTTCTATGCAAAACTTAATTGTCATCAGAAAAAAATTACTGGCGACTAAAAATGATACCCAAAAGTCCTATCCTAACCGAAATTTAACGCAGATTACGAATTTCATGCAGATTCAGCAAAAAAACTTGACTACAAATCACAATTTCGAAAATTCGAAATTATCGCTTTCTATGCAAAACTTAATTTTCATCAGAAAAAAATTACTGGCGACTAAAAATGATACCCAATAGTCCTATCCTAACCGAAATTTAACGCATATTACGAATTTCATGCTGATTCAGCAAAAAAACTTGACTACAAATCACAATTTCGAAAATTCGAAATTATCGCTTTCTATGCAAAACTTAATTTTCATCAGAAAAAAATTACTGGCGACTAAAAATGATACCCAAAAGTCCTATCCTAACCGAAATTTAACGCAGATTACGAATTTCATCCTGATTCAGCAAAAAAACTTGACTACAAATCACAATTTCGAAAATTCGAAATTATCGCTTTCTATGCAAAACTTAATTTTCATCAGAAAAAAATTACTGGCGACTAAAAATGATACCCAATAGTCCTATCCTAACCGAAATTTAACGCATATTACGAATTTCATGCTGATTCAGCAAAAAAACTTGACTACAAATCACAATTTCAAAAATTCGAAATTATCGCTTTCTATGCAAAACTTAATTTTCATCAGAAAAAAATTACTGGCGACTAAAAATGATACCCAAAAGTCCTATCCTAACCGAAATTTAACGCAGATTACGAATTTCATGCTGATTCAGCAAAAAAACTTGACTACAAATCACAATTTCAAAAATTCGAAATTATCGCTTTCTATGCAAAACTTAATTTTCATCAGAAAAAAATTACTGGCGACTAAAAATGATACCCAAAAGTCCTATCCTAACCGAAATTTAACGCAGATTACGAATTTCATGCTGATTCAGCAAAAAAACATGACTACAAATCACAATTTCCAAAATACGAAATTATCGCTTTCTATGCAAAACTTAATTTTCATCAGAAAAAAATTACTGGCGACTAAAAATGATACCCAATAGTCCTATCCTAACCGAAATTTAACGCATATTACGAATTTTAGGCTGATTCAGCAAAAAAACATGACTACAAATCACAATTTCGAAAATTCGAAATTATCGCTTTCTATGCAAAACTTAATTTTCGTCAGAAAAAAATTACTGGCGACTAAAAATGATACCCAAAAGTCCTATCCTAACCGAAATTTAACGCAGATTACGAATTTCATGCAGATTCAGCAAAGAAACTTGACTACAAATCACAATTTCAAAAATTCGAAATTATCGCTTTCTATGCAAAACTTAATTTTCATCAGAAAAAAATTACTGGCGACTAAAAATGATACCCAAAAGTCCTATCCTAACCGAAATTTAACGCAGATTACGAATTTCATGCTGATTCAGCAAAAAAAGATGACAACAAATCACAATTTCCAAAATACGAAATTATCGCTTTCTATGCAAAACTTAATTTTCATCAGAAAAAAATTACTGGCGACTAAAAATGATACCCAAAAGTCCTATTTTAACCGAAATTTAACGCAGATTACGAATTTCATGCTGATTCAGCAAAAAAACTTGACTACAAATCACAATTTCGAAAATTCGAAATTATCGCTTTCTATGCAAAACTTAATTTTCATCAGAAAAAAATTACTGGCGACTAAAAATGATACCCAAAAGTCCTATTTTAACCGAAATTTAACGCATATTACGAATTTCATGCTGATTCAGCAAAAAAACATGACTACAAATCACAATTTCGAAAATTCGAAATTATCGCTTTCTATGCAAAACTTAATTTTCATCAGAAAAAAATTACTGGCGACTAAAAATGATACCCAAAAGTCCTATCCTAACCGAAATTTAACGCAGATTACGAATTTCATGCTGATTCAGCAAAAAAACTTGACTACAAATCACAATTTCGAAAATTCGAAATTATCGCTTTCTATGCAAAACTTAATTGTCATCAGAAAAAAATTACTGGCGACTAAAAATGATACCCAAAAGTCCTATCCTAACCGAAATTTAACGCAGATTACGAATTTCATGCTGATTCAGCAAAAAAACTTGACCACAAATCACAATTTCGAAAATTCGAAATTATCGCTTTCTATGCAAAACTTAATTTTCATCAGAAAAAAATTACTGGCGACTAAAAATGATACCCAAAAGTCCTATCCTAACCGAAATTTAACGCAGATTACGAATTTCATGCTGATTCAGCAAAAAAACATGACTACAAATCACAATTTCCAAAATACGAAATTATCGCTTTCTATGCAAAACTTAATTTTCATCAGAAAAAAATTACTGGCGACTAAAAATGATACCCAATAGTCCTATCCTAACCGAAATTTAACGCATATTACGAATTTTAGGCTGATTCAGCAAAAAAACATGACTACAAATCACAATTTCAAAAATTCGAAATTATCGCTTTCTATGCAAAACTTAATTTTCATCAGAAAAAAATTACTGGCAACTAAAAATGATACCCAATAGTCCTATCCTAACCGAAATTTAACGCATATTACGAATTTCATGCTGATTCAGCAAAAAAACTTGACTACAAATCACAATTTCGAAAATTCGAAATTATCGCTCTCTATGCAAAACTTAATTTTCATCAGAAAAAAATTACTGGCGACTAAAAATGATACCCAAAAGTCCTATCCTAACCGAAATTTAACGCAGATTACGAATTTCATGCTGATTCAGCAAAAAAACTTGACTACAAATCACAATTTCGAAAATTCGAAATTATCGCTTTCTATGCAAAACTTAATTTTCATCAGAAAAAAATTACTGGCGACTAAAAATGATACCCAAAAGTCCTATCCTAACCGAAATTTAACGCAGATTACGAATTTCATGCTGATTCAGCAAAAACACTTGACTACAAATCACAATTTCAAAAATTCGAAATTATCGCTTTCTATGCAAAACTTAATTTTCATCAGAAAAAAATTACTGGCGACTAAAAATGATACCCAAAAGTCCTATCCTAACCGAAATTTAACGCAGATTACGAATTTCATGCTGATTCAGCAAAAAAACTTGACTACAAATCACAATTTCAAAAATTCGAAATTATCGCTTTCTATGCAAAACTTAATTTTCATCAGAAAAAAATTACTGGCGACTAAAAATGATACCCAAAAGTCCTATCCTAACCGAAATTTAACGCAGATTACGAATTTCATGCTGATTCAGCAAAAAAACTTGACTACAAATCACAATTTCAAAAATTCGAAATTATCGCTTTCTATGCAAAACTTAATTTTCATCAGAAAAAAATTACTGGCGACTAAAAATGATACCCAAAAGTCCTATCCTAACCGAAATTTAACGCAGATTACGAATTTCATGCTGATTCAGCAAAAAAACATGACTACAAATCACAATTTCCAAAATACGAAATTATCGCTTTCTATGCAAAACTTAATTTTCATCAGAAAAAAATTACTGGCGACTAAAAATGATACCCAAAAGTCCTATCCTAACCGAAATTTAACGCAGATTACGAATTTCATGCTGATTCAGCAAAAACACTTGACTACAAATCACAATTTCAAAAATTCGAAATTATCGCTTTCTATGCAAAACTTAATTTTCATCAGAAAAAAATTACTGGCGACTAAAAATGATACCCAAAAGTCCTATCCTAACCGAAATTTAACGCAGATTACGAATTTCATGCTGATTCAGCAAAAAAACTTGACTACAAATCACAATTTCAAAAATTCGAAATTATCGCTTTCTATGCAAAACTTAATTTTCATCAGAAAAAAATTACTGGCGACTAAAAATGATACCCAAAAGTCCTATCCTAACCGAAATTTAACGCAGATTACGAATTTCATGCTGATTCAGCAAAAAAACTTGACTACAAATCACAATTTCAAAAATTCGAAATTATCGCTTTCTATGCAAAACTTAATTTTCATCAGAAAAAAATTACTGGCGACTAAAAATGATACCCAAAAGTCCTATCCTAACCGAAATTTAACGCAGATTACGAATTTCATGCTGATTCAGCAAAAAAACATGACTACAAACCACAATTTCCAAAATACGAAATTATCGCTTTCTATGCAAAACTTAATTTTCATCAGAAAAAAATTACTGGCGACTAAAAATGATACCCAATAGTCCTATCCTAACCGAAATTTAACGCATATTACGAATTTTAGGCTGATTCAGCAAAAAAACATGACTACAAATCACAATTTCAAAAATTCGAAATTATCGCTTTCTATGCAAAACTTAATTTTCATCAGAAAAAAATTACTGGCAACTAAAAGTGACACCCAATAGTCCTATCCTAACCGAAATTTAACGCATATTACGAATTTCATGCTGATTCAGCAAAAAAACTTGACTACAAATCACAATTTCGAAAATTCGAAATTATCGCTTTCTATGCAAAACTTAATTTTCATCAGAAAAAAATTACTGGCGACTAAAAATGATACCCAAAAGTCCTATCCTAACCGAAATTTAACGCAGATTACGAATTTCATGCTGATTCAGCAAAAAAACTTGACTACAAATCACAATTTCGAAAATTTGAAATTATCGCTTTCTATGCAAAACTTAGTTTTCATCAGAAAAAAATTACTGGCGACTAAAAATGGTACCCAAAAGTCCTATCCTAACCGAAATTTAACGCAGATTACGAATTTCATGCTGATTCAGCAAAAAAACATGACTACAAACCACAATTTCCAAAATACGAAATTATCGCTTTCTATGCAAAACTTAATTTTCATCAGAAAAAAATTACTGGCGACTAAAAATGATACCCAATAGTCCTATCCTAACCGAAATTTAACGCATATTACGAATTTTAGGCTGATTCAGCAAAAAAACATGACTACAAATCACAATTTCAAAAATTCGAAATTATCGCTTTCTATGCAAAACTTAATTTTCATCAGAAAAAAATTACTGGCAACTAAAAATGACACCCAATAGTCCTATCCTAACCGAAATTTAACGCATATTACGAATTTCATGCTGATTCAGCAAAAAAACTTGACTACAAATCACAATTTCGAAAATTCGAAATTATCGCTTTCTATGCAAAACTTAATTTTCATCAGAAAAAAATTACTGGCGACTAAAAATGATACCCAAAAGTCCTATCCTAACCGAAATTTAACGGCAGATTACGAATTTCATGCTGATTCAGCAAAAAAACTTGACTACAAATCACAATTTCGAAAATTTGAAATTATCGCTTTCTATGCAAAACTTAGTTTTCATCAGAAAAAAATTACTGGCGACTAAAAATGGTACCCAAAAGTCCTATCCTAACCGAAATTTAACGCAGATTACGAATTTCATGCTGATTCAGCAAAAAAACTTGACTACAAATCACAATTTCAAAAATTCGAAATTATCGCTTTCTATGCAAAACTTAATTTTCATCAGAAAAAAATTACTGGCGACTAAAAATGATACCCAAAAGTCCTATTTTAACCGAAATTTAACGCAGATTACGAATTTCATGCTGATTCAGCAAAAAAACTTGACTACAAATCACAATTTCGAAAATTCGAAATTATCGCTTTCTATGCAAAACTTAATTTTCATCAGAAAAAAATTACTGGCGACTAAAAATGATACCCAATAGTCCTATCCTAACCGAAATTTAACGCATATTACGAATTTCATGCTGATTCAGCAAAAAAACTTGACTACAAATCACAATTTTGAAAATTCGAAATTATCGCTTTCTATGCAAAACTTAATTTTCATCAGAAAAAAATTACTGGCGACTAAAAATGATACCCAAAAGTCCTATCCTAACCGAAATTTAACGCAGATTACGAATTTCATGCTGATTCAGCAAAAAAACTTGACTACAAATCACAAATTCGAAAATTTGAAATTATCGCTTTCTATGCAAAACTTAGTTTTCATCAGAAAAAAATTACTGGCGACTAAAAATGATACCCAAAAGTCCTATCCTAACCGAAATTTAACGCAGATTACGAATTTCATGCTGATTCAGCAAAAAAACTTGACTACAAATCACAATTTCGAAAATTCGAAATTATCGCTTTCTATGCAAAACTTAATTTTCATCAGAAAAAAATTACTGGCGACTAAAAATGATACCCAAAAGTCCTATCCTAACCGAAATTTAACGCAGATTACGAATTTCATGCAGATTCAGCAAAAAAACTTGACTACAAATCACAATTTCGAAAATTCGAAATTATCGCTTTCTATGCAAAACTTAATTTTCATCAGAAAAAAATTACTGGCGACTAAAAATGATACCCAATAGTCCTATCCTAACCGAAATTTAACGCATATTACGAATTTCATGCTGATTCAGCAAAAAAACTTGACTACAAATCTCAATTTCGAAAATTCGAAATTATCGCTTTCTATGCAAAACTTAATTTTCATCAGAAAAAAATTACTGGCGACTAAAAATGATACCCAAAAGTCCTATCCTAACCGAAATTTAACGCAGATTACGAATTTCATGCAGATTCAGCAAAGAAACTTGACTACAAATCACAATTTCAAAAATTCGAAATTATCGCTTTCTATGCAAAACTTAATTTTCATCAGAAAAAAATTACTGGCGACTAAAAATGATACCCAAAAGTCCTATCCTAACCGAAATTTAACGCAGATTACGAATTTCATGCAGATTCAGCAAAGAAACTTGACTACAAATCACAATTTCAAGAATTCGAAATTATCGCTTTCTATGCAAAACTTAATTTTCATCAGAAAAAAATTACTGGCGACTAAAAATGATACCCAAAAGTCCTATCCTAACCGAAATTTAACGCAGATTACGAATTTCATGCTGATTCAGCAAAAAAACTTGACTACAAATCACAATTTCGAAAATTCGAAATTATCGCTTTCTATGCAAAACTTAATTGTCATCAGAAAAAAATTACTGGCGACTAAAAATGATACCCAAAAGTCCTATCCTAACCGAAATTTAACGCAGATTACGAATTTCATGCAGATTCAGCAAAAAAACTTGACTACAAATCACAATTTCGAAAATTCGAAATTATCGCTTTCTATGCAAAACTTAATTTTCATCAGAAAAAAATTACTGGCGACTAAAAATGATACCCAATAGTCCTATCCTAACCGAAATTTAACGCATATTACGAATTTCATGCTGATTCAGCAAAAAAACTTGACTACAAATCACAATTTCGAAAATTCGAAATTATCGCTTTCTATGCAAAACTTAATTTTCATCAGAAAAAAATTACTGGCGACTAAAAATGATACCCAAAAGTCCTATCCTAACCGAAATTTAACGCAGATTACGAATTTCATGCTGATTCAGCAAAAAAACTTGACTACAAATCACAATTTCGAAAATTCGAAATTATCGCTTTCTATGCAAAACTTAATTTTCATCAGAAAAAAATTACTGGCGACTAAAAATGATACCCAATAGTCCTATCCTAACCGAAATTTAACGCATATTACGAATTTCATGCTGATTCAGCAAAAAAACTTGACTACAAATCACAATTTCAAAAATTCGAAATTATCGCTTTCTATGCAAAACTTAATTTTCATCAGAAAAAAATTACTGGCGACTAAAAATGATACCCAAAAGTCCTATCCTAACCGAAATTTAACGCAGATTACGAATTTCATGCTGATTCAGCAAAAAAACTTGACTACAAATCACAATTTCAAAAATTCGAAATTATCGCTTTCTATGCAAAACTTAATTTTCATCAGAAAAAAATTACTGGCGACTAAAAATGATACCCAAAAGTCCTATCCTAACCGAAATTTAACGCAGATTACGAATTTCATGCTGATTCAGCAAAAAAACATGACTACAAATCACAATTTCCAAAATACGAAATTATCGCTTTCTATGCAAAACTTAATTTTCATCAGAAAAAAATTACTGGCGACTAAAAATGATACCCAATAGTCCTATCCTAACCGAAATTTAACGCATATTACGAATTTTAGGCTGATTCAGCAAAAAAACATGACTACAAATCACAATTTCGAAAATTCGAAATTATCGCTTTCTATGCAAAACTTAATTTTCGTCAGAAAAAAATTACTGGCGACTAAAAATGATACCCAAAAGTCCTATCCTAACCGAAATTTAACGCAGATTACGAATTTCATGCAGATTCAGCAAAGAAACTTGACTACAAATCACAATTTCAAAAATTCGAAATTATCGCTTTCTATGCAAAACTTAATTTTCATCAGAAAAAAATTACTGGCGACTAAAAATGATACCCAAAAGTCCTATCCTAACCGAAATTTAACGCAGATTACGAATTTCATGCTGATTCAGCAAAAAAAGATGACAACAAATCACAATTTCCAAAATACGAAATTATCGCTTTCTATGCAAAACTTAATTTTCATCAGAAAAAAATTACTGGCGACTAAAAATGATACCCAAAAGTCCTATTTTAACCGAAATTTAACGCAGATTACGAATTTCATGCTGATTCAGCAAAAAAACTTGACTACAAATCACAATTTCGAAAATTCGAAATTATCGCTTTCTATGCAAAACTTAATTTTCATCAGAAAAAAATTACTGGCGACTAAAAATGATACCCAAAAGTCCTATTTTAACCGAAATTTAACGCAGATTACGAATTTCATGCTGATTCAGCAAAAAAACTTGACTACAAATCACAATTTCGAAAATTCGAAATTATCGCTTTCTATGCAAAACTTAATTTTCATCAGAAAAAAATTACTGGCGACTAAAAATGATACCCAAAAGTCCTATCCTAACCGAAATTTAACGCAGATTACGAATTTCATGCTGATTCAGCAAAAAAACTTGACTACAAATCACAATTTCGAAAATTCGAAATTATCGCTTTCTATGCAAAACTTAATTTTCATCAGAAAAAAATTACTGGCGACTAAAAATGATACCCAATAGTCCTATCCTAACCGAAATTTAACGCATATTACGAATTTCATGCTGATTCAGCAAAAAAACCTGACTACAAATCACAATTTCGAAAATTCGAAATTATCGCTTTCTATGCAAAACTTAATTTTCATCAGAAAAAAATTACTGGCGACTAAAAATGATACCCAAAAGTCCTATCCTATCCCAAATTTAACGCATATTACAAATTTCATACTGATTCAGCAAAAAAACATGACTACAAATCACAATTTCGAAAATACGAAATTATCGCTTTCTATGCAAAACTTAATTTTCATCAGAAAAAAATTACTGGCGACTAAAAATGATACCCAAAAGTCCTATCCTAACCGAAATTTAACGCATATTACGAATTTCATGCTGATTCAGCAAAAAAACATGACTACAAATCACAATTTCGAAAATTCGAAATTATCGCTTTCTATGCAAAACTTAATTTTCATCAGAAAAAAATTACTGGCGACTAAAAATGATACCCAAAAGTCCTATCCTAACCGAAATTTAACGCAGATTACGAATTTCATGCTGATTCAGCAAAAAAACTTGACTACAAATCACAATTTCGAAAATTCGAAATTATCGCTTTCTATGCAAAACTTAATTGTCATCAGAAAAAAATTACTGGCGACTAAAAATGATACCCAAAAGTCCTATCCTAACCGAAATTTAACGCAGATTACGAATTTCATGCTGATTCAGCAAAAAAACTTGACCACAAATCACAATTTCGAAAATTCGAAATTATCGCTTTCTATGCAAAACTTAATTTTCATCAGAAAAAAATTACTGGCGACTAAAAATGATACCCAAAAGTCCTATCCTAACCGAAATTTAACGCAGATTACGAATTTCATGCTGATTCAGCAAAAAAACATGACTACAAATCACAATTTCCAAAATACGAAATTATCGCTTTCTATGCAAAACTTAATTTTCATCAGAAAAAAATTACTGGCGACTAAAAATGATACCCAATAGTCCTATCCTAACCGAAATTTAACGCATATTACGAATTTTAGGCTGATTCAGCAAAAAAACATGACTACAAATCACAATTTCAAAAATTCGAAATTATCGCTTTCTATGCAAAACTTAATTTTCATCAGAAAAAAATTACTGGCAACTAAAAATGATACCCAATAGTCCTATCCTAACCGAAATTTAACGCATATTACGAATTTCATGCTGATTCAGCAAAAAAACTTGACTACAAATCACAATTTCGAAAATTCGAAATTATCGCTCTCTATGCAAAACTTAATTTTCATCAGAAAAAAATTACTGGCGACTAAAAATGATACCCAAAAGTCCTATCCTAACCGAAATTTAACGCAGATTACGAATTTCATGCTGATTCAGCAAAAAAACTTGACTACAAATCACAATTTCGAAAATTCGAAATTATCGCTTTCTATGCAAAACTTAATTTTCATCAGAAAAAAATTACTGGCGACTAAAAATGATACCCAAAAGTCCTATCCTAACCGAAATTTAACGCAGATTACGAATTTCATGCTGATTCAGCAAAAACACTTGACTACAAATCACAATTTCAAAAATTCGAAATTATCGCTTTCTATGCAAAACTTAATTTTCATCAGAAAAAAATTACTGGCGACTAAAAATGATACCCAAAAGTCCTATCCTAACCGAAATTTAACGCAGATTACGAATTTCATGCTGATTCAGCAAAAAAACTTGACTACAAATCACAATTTCAAAAATTCGAAATTATCGCTTTCTATGCAAAACTTAATTTTCATCAGAAAAAAATTACTGGCGACTAAAAATGATACCCAAAAGTCCTATCCTAACCGAAATTTAACGCATATTACGAATTTCATGCTGATTCAGCAAAAAAACTTGACTACAAATCTCAATTTCGAAAATTCGAAATTATCGCTTTCTATGCAAAACTTAATTTTCATCAGAAAAAAATTACTGGCGACTAAAAATGATACCCAAAAGTCCTATCCTAACCGAAATTTAACGCAGATTACGAATTTCATGCAGATTCAGCAAAGAAACTTGACTACAAATCACAATTTCAAAAATTCGAAATTATCGCTTTCTATGCAAAACTTAATTTTCATCAGAAAAAAATTACTGGCGACTAAAAATGATACCCAAAAGTCCTATCCTAACCGAAATTTAACGCAGATTACGAATTTCATGCAGATTCAGCAAAGAAACTTGACTACAAATCACAATTTCAAGAATTCGAAATTATCGCTTTCTATGCAAAACTTAATTTTCATCAGAAAAAAATTACTGGCGACTAAAAATGATACCCAAAAGTCCTATCCTAACCGAAATTTAACGCAGATTACGAATTTCATGCTGATTCAGCAAAAAAACTTGACTACAAATCACAATTTCGAAAATTCGAAATTATCGCTTTCTATGCAAAACTTAATTGTCATCAGAAAAAAATTACTGGCGACTAAAAATGATACCCAAAAGTCCTATCCTAACCGAAATTTAACGCAGATTACGAATTTCATGCAGATTCAGCAAAAAAACTTGACTACAAATCACAATTTCGAAAATTCGAAATTATCGCTTTCTATGCAAAACTTAATTTTCATCAGAAAAAAATTACTGGCGACTAAAAATGATACCCAATAGTCCTATCCTAACCGAAATTTAACGCATATTACGAATTTCATGCTGATTCAGCAAAAAAACTTGACTACAAATCACAATTTCGAAAATTCGAAATTATCGCTTTCTATGCAAAACTTAATTTTCATCAGAAAAAAATTACTGGCGACTAAAAATGATACCCAAAAGTCCTATCCTAACCGAAATTTAACGCAGATTACGAATTTCATGCTGATTCAGCAAAAAAACTTGACTACAAATCACAATTTCGAAAATTCGAAATTATCGCTTTCTATGCAAAACTTAATTTTCATCAGAAAAAAATTACTGGCGACTAAAAATGATACCCAATAGTCCTATCCTAACCGAAATTTAACGCATATTACGAATTTCATGCTGATTCAGCAAAAAAACTTGACTACAAATCACAATTTCAAAAATTCGAAATTATCGCTTTCTATGCAAAACTTAATTTTCATCAGAAAAAAATTACTGGCGACTAAAAATGATACCCAAAAGTCCTATCCTAACCGAAATTTAACGCAGATTACGAATTTCATGCTGATTCAGCAAAAAAACTTGACTACAAATCACAATTTCAAAAATTCGAAATTATCGCTTTCTATGCAAAACTTAATTTTCATCAGAAAAAAATTACTGGCGACTAAAAATGATACCCAAAAGTCCTATCCTAACCGAAATTTAACGCAGATTACGAATTTCATGCTGATTCAGCAAAAAAACATGACTACAAATCACAATTTCCAAAATACGAAATTATCGCTTTCTATGCAAAACTTAATTTTCATCAGAAAAAAATTACTGGCGACTAAAAATGATACCCAATAGTCCTATCCTAACCGAAATTTAACGCATATTACGAATTTTAGGCTGATTCAGCAAAAAAACATGACTACAAATCACAATTTCGAAAATTCGAAATTATCGCTTTCTATGCAAAACTTAATTTTCGTCAGAAAAAAATTACTGGCGACTAAAAATGATACCCAAAAGTCCTATCCTAACCGAAATTTAACGCAGATTACGAATTTCATGCAGATTCAGCAAAGAAACTTGACTACAAATCACAATTTCAAAAATTCGAAATTATCGCTTTCTATGCAAAACTTAATTTTCATCAGAAAAAAATTACTGGCGACTAAAAATGATACCCAAAAGTCCTATCCTAACCGAAATTTAACGCAGATTACGAATTTCATGCTGATTCAGCAAAAAAAGATGACAACAAATCACAATTTCCAAAATACGAAATTATCGCTTTCTATGCAAAACTTAATTTTCATCAGAAAAAAATTACTGGCGACTAAAAATGATACCCAAAAGTCCTATTTTAACCGAAATTTAACGCAGATTACGAATTTCATGCTGATTCAGCAAAAAAACTTGACTACAAATCACAATTTCGAAAATTCGAAATTATCGCTTTCTATGCAAAACTTAATTTTCATCAGAAAAAAATTACTGGCGACTAAAAATGATACCCAAAAGTCCTATTTTAACCGAAATTTAACGCAGATTACGAATTTCATGCTGATTCAGCAAAAAAACTTGACTACAAATCACAATTTCGAAAATTCGAAATTATCGCTTTCTATGCAAAACTTAATTTTCATCAGAAAAAAATTACTGGCGACTAAAAATGATACCCAAAAGTCCTATCCTAACCGAAATTTAACGCAGATTACGAATTTCATGCTGATTCAGCAAAAAAACTTGACTACAAATCACAATTTCGAAAATTCGAAATTATCGCTTTCTATGCAAAACTTAATTTTCATCAGAAAAAAATTACTGGCGACTAAAAATGATACCCAATAGTCCTATCCTAACCGAAATTTAACGCATATTACGAATTTCATGCTGATTCAGCAAAAAAACCTGACTACAAATCACAATTTCGAAAATTCGAAATTATCGCTTTCTATGCAAAACTTAATTTTCATCAGAAAAAAATTACTGGCGACTAAAAATGATACCCAAAAGTCCTATCCTATCCCAAATTTAACGCATATTACAAATTTCATACTGATTCAGCAAAAAAACATGACTACAAATCACAATTTCGAAAATACGAAATTATCGCTTTCTATGCAAAACTTAATTTTCATCAGAAAAAAATTACTGGCGACTAAAAATGATACCCAAAAGTCCTATCCTAACCGAAATTTAACGCATATTACGAATTTCATGCTGATTCAGCAAAAAAACATGACTACAAATCACAATTTCGAAAATTCGAAATTATCGCTTTCTATGCAAAACTTAATTTTCATCAGAAAAAAATTACTGGCGACTAAAAATGATACCCAAAAGTCCTATCCTAACCGAAATTTAACGCAGATTACGAATTTCATGCTGATTCAGCAAAAAAACTTGACTACAAATCACAATTTCGAAAATTCGAAATTATCGCTTTCTATGCAAAACTTAATTGTCATCAGAAAAAAATTACTGGCGACTAAAAATGATACCCAAAAGTCCTATCCTAACCGAAATTTAACGCAGATTACGAATTTCATGCTGATTCAGCAAAAAAACTTGACCACAAATCACAATTTCGAAAATTCGAAATTATCGCTTTCTATGCAAAACTTAATTTTCATCAGAAAAAAATTACTGGCGACTAAAAATGATACCCAAAAGTCCTATCCTAACCGAAATTTAACGCAGATTACGAATTTCATGCTGATTCAGCAAAAAAACATGACTACAAATCACAATTTCCAAAATACGAAATTATCGCTTTCTATGCAAAACTTAATTTTCATCAGAAAAAAATTACTGGCGACTAAAAATGATACCCAATAGTCCTATCCTAACCGAAATTTAACGCATATTACGAATTTTAGGCTGATTCAGCAAAAAAACATGACTACAAATCACAATTTCAAAAATTCGAAATTATCGCTTTCTATGCAAAACTTAATTTTCATCAGAAAAAAATTACTGGCAACTAAAAATGATACCCAATAGTCCTATCCTAACCGAAATTTAACGCATATTACGAATTTCATGCTGATTCAGCAAAAAAACTTGACTACAAATCACAATTTCGAAAATTCGAAATTATCGCTCTCTATGCAAAACTTAATTTTCATCAGAAAAAAATTACTGGCGACTAAAAATGATACCCAAAAGTCCTATCCTAACCGAAATTTAACGCAGATTACGAATTTCATGCTGATTCAGCAAAAAAACTTGACTACAAATCACAATTTCGAAAATTCGAAATTATCGCTTTCTATGCAAAACTTAATTTTCATCAGAAAAAAATTACTGGCGACTAAAAATGATACCCAAAAGTCCTATCCTAACCGAAATTTAACGCAGATTACGAATTTCATGCTGATTCAGCAAAAACACTTGACTACAAATCACAATTTCAAAAATTCGAAATTATCGCTTTCTATGCAAAACTTAATTTTCATCAGAAAAAAATTACTGGCGACTAAAAATGATACCCAAAAGTCCTATCCTAACCGAAATTTAACGCAGATTACGAATTTCATGCTGATTCAGCAAAAAAACTTGACTACAAATCACAATTTCAAAAATTCGAAATTATCGCTTTCTATGCAAAACTTAATTTTCATCAGAAAAAAATTACTGGCGACTAAAAATGATACCCAAAAGTCCTATCCTAACCGAAATTTAACGCAGATTACGAATTTCATGCTGATTCAGCAAAAAAACTTGACTACAAATCACAATTTCAAAAATTCGAAATTATCGCTTTCTATGCAAAACTTAATTTTCATCAGAAAAAAATTACTGGCGACTAAAAATGATACCCAAAAGTCCTATCCTAACCGAAATTTAACGCAGATTACGAATTTCATGCTGATTCAGCAAAAAAACATGACTACAAATCACAATTTCCAAAATACGAAATTATCGCTTTCTATGCAAAACTTAATTTTCATCAGAAAAAAATTACTGGCGACTAAAAATGATACCCAAAAGTCCTATCCTAACCGAAATTTAACGCAGATTACGAATTTCATGCTGATTCAGCAAAAACACTTGACTACAAATCACAATTTCAAAAATTCGAAATTATCGCTTTCTATGCAAAACTTAATTTTCATCAGAAAAAAATTACTGGCGACTAAAAATGATACCCAAAAGTCCTATCCTAACCGAAATTTAACGCAGATTACGAATTTCATGCTGATTCAGCAAAAAAACTTGACTACAAATCACAATTTCAAAAATTCGAAATTATCGCTTTCTATGCAAAACTTAATTTTCATCAGAAAAAAATTACTGGCGACTAAAAATGATACCCAAAAGTCCTATCCTAACCGAAATTTAACGCAGATTACGAATTTCATGCTGATTCAGCAAAAAAACTTGACTACAAATCACAATTTCAAAAATTCGAAATTATCGCTTTCTATGCAAAACTTAATTTTCATCAGAAAAAAATTACTGGCGACTAAAAATGATACCCAAAAGTCCTATCCTAACCGAAATTTAACGCAGATTACGAATTTCATGCTGATTCAGCAAAAAAACATGACTACAAACCACAATTTCCAAAATACGAAATTATCGCTTTCTATGCAAAACTTAATTTTCATCAGAAAAAAATTACTGGCGACTAAAAATGATACCCAATAGTCCTATCCTAACCGAAATTTAACGCATATTACGAATTTTAGGCTGATTCAGCAAAAAAACATGACTACAAATCACAATTTCAAAAATTCGAAATTATCGCTTTCTATGCAAAACTTAATTTTCATCAGAAAAAAATTACTGGCAACTAAAAATGACACCCAATAGTCCTATCCTAACCGAAATTTAACGCATATTACGAATTTCATGCTGATTCAGCAAAAAAACTTGACTACAAATCACAATTTCGAAAATTCGAAATTATCGCTTTCTATGCAAAACTTAATTTTCATCAGAAAAAAATTACTGGCGACTAAAAATGATACCCAAAAGTCCTATCCTAACCGAAATTTAACGCAGATTACGAATTTCATGCTGATTCAGCAAAAAAACTTGACTACAAATCACAATTTCGAAAATTTGAAATTATCGCTTTCTATGCAAAACTTAGTTTTCATCAGAAAAAAATTACTGGCGACTAAAAATGGTACCCAAAAGTCCTATCCTAACCGAAATTTAACGCAGATTACGAATTTCATGCTGATTCAGCAAAAAAACTTGACTACAAATCACAATTTCAAAAATTCGAAATTATCGCTTTCTATGCAAAACTTAATTTTCATCAGAAAAAAATTACTGGCGACTAAAAATGATACCCAAAAGTCCTATTTTAACCGAAATTTAACGCAGATTACGAATTTCATGCTGATTCAGCAAAAAAACTTGACTACAAATCACAATTTCGAAAATTCGAAATTATCGCTTTCTATGCAAAACTTAATTTTCATCAGAAAAAAATTACTGGCGACTAAAAATGATACCCAATAGTCCTATCCTAACCGAAATTTAACGCATATTACGAATTTCATGCTGATTCAGCAAAAAAACTTGACTACAAATCACAATTTCAAAAATTCGAAATTATCGCTTTCTATGCAAAACTTAATTTTCATCAGAAAAAAATTACTGGCGACTAAAAATGATACCCAAAAGTCCTATCCTAACCGAAATTTAACGCAGATTACGAATTTCATGCTGATTCAGCAAAAAAACATGACTACAAATCACAATTTCCAAAATACGAAATTATCGCTTTCTATGCAAAACTTAATTTTCATCAGAAAAAAATTACTGGCGACTAAAAATGATACCCAATAGTCCTATCCTAACCGAAATTTAACGCATATTACGAATTTTAGGCTGATTCAGCAAAAAAACATGACTACAAATCACAATTTCGAAAATTCGAAATTATCGCTTTCTATGCAAAACTTAATTTTCGTCAGAAAAAAATTACTGGCGACTAAAAATGATACCCAAAAGTCCTATCCTAACCGAAATTTAACGCAGATTACGAATTTCATGCAGATTCAGCAAAGAAACTTGACTACAAATCACAATTTCAAAAATTCGAAATTATCGCTTTCTATGCAAAACTTAATTTTCATCAGAAAAAAATTACTGGCGACTAAAAATGATACCCAAAAGTCCTATCCTAACCGAAATTTAACGCAGATTACGAATTTCATGCTGATTCAGCAAAAAAAGATGACAACAAATCACAATTTCCAAAATACGAAATTATCGCTTTCTATGCAAAACTTAATTTTCATCAGAAAAAAATTACTGGCGACTAAAAATGATACCCAAAAGTCCTATTTTAACCGAAATTTAACGCAGATTACGAATTTCATGCTGATTCAGCAAAAAAACTTGACTACAAATCACAATTTCGAAAATTCGAAATTATCGCTTTCTATGCAAAACTTAATTTTCATCAGAAAAAAATTACTGGCGACTAAAAATGATACCCAAAAGTCCTATTTTAACCGAAATTTAACGCAGATTACGAATTTCATGCTGATTCAGCAAAAAAACTTGACTACAAATCACAATTTCGAAAATTCGAAATTATCGCTTTCTATGCAAAACTTAATTTTCATCAGAAAAAAATTACTGGCGACTAAAAATGATACCCAAAAGTCCTATCCTAACCGAAATTTAACGCAGATTACGAATTTCATGCAGATTCAGCAAAGAAACTTGACTACAAATCACAATTTCAAAAATTCGAAATTATCGCTTTCTATGCAAAACTTAATTTTCATCAGAAAAAAATTACTGGCGACTAAAAATGATACCCAAAAGTCCTATCCTAACCGAAATTTAACGCAGATTACGAATTTCATGCAGATTCAGCAAAGAAACTTGACTACAAATCACAATTTCAAGAATTCGAAATTATCGCTTTCTATGCAAAACTTAATTTTCATCAGAAAAAAATTACTGGCGACTAAAAATGATACCCAAAAGTCCTATCCTAACCGAAATTTAACGCAGATTACGAATTTCATGCTGATTCAGCAAAAAAACTTGACTACAAATCACAATTTCGAAAATTCGAAATTATCGCTTTCTATGCAAAACTTAATTGTCATCAGAAAAAAATTACTGGCGACTAAAAATGATACCCAAAAGTCCTATCCTAACCGAAATTTAACGCAGATTACGAATTTCATGCAGATTCAGCAAAAAAACTTGACTACAAATCACAATTTCGAAAATTCGAAATTATCGCTTTCTATGCAAAACTTAATTTTCATCAGAAAAAAATTACTGGCGACTAAAAATGATACCCAATAGTCCTATCCTAACCGAAATTTAACGCATATTACGAATTTCATGCTGATTCAGCAAAAAAACTTGACTACAAATCACAATTTCGAAAATTCGAAATTATCGCTTTCTATGCAAAACTTAATTTTCATCAGAAAAAAATTACTGGCGACTAAAAATGATACCCAAAAGTCCTATCCTAACCGAAATTTAACGCAGATTACGAATTTCATGCTGATTCAGCAAAAAAACTTGACTACAAATCACAATTTCGAAAATTCGAAATTATCGCTTTCTATGCAAAACTTAATTTTCATCAGAAAAAAATTACTGGCGACTAAAAATGATACCCAATAGTCCTATCCTAACCGAAATTTAACGCATATTACGAATTTCATGCTGATTCAGCAAAAAAACTTGACTACAAATCACAATTTCAAAAATTCGAAATTATCGCTTTCTATGCAAAACTTAATTTTCATCAGAAAAAAATTACTGGCGACTAAAAATGATACCCAAAAGTCCTATCCTAACCGAAATTTAACGCAGATTACGAATTTCATGCTGATTCAGCAAAAAAACTTGACTACAAATCACAATTTCAAAAATTCGAAATTATCGCTTTCTATGCAAAACTTAATTTTCATCAGAAAAAAATTACTGGCGACTAAAAATGATACCCAAAAGTCCTATCCTAACCGAAATTTAACGCAGATTACGAATTTCATGCTGATTCAGCAAAAAAACATGACTACAAATCACAATTTCCAAAATACGAAATTATCGCTTTCTATGCAAAACTTAATTTTCATCAGAAAAAAATTACTGGCGACTAAAAATGATACCCAATAGTCCTATCCTAACCGAAATTTAACGCATATTACGAATTTTAGGCTGATTCAGCAAAAAAACATGACTACAAATCACAATTTCGAAAATTCGAAATTATCGCTTTCTATGCAAAACTTAATTTTCGTCAGAAAAAAATTACTGGCGACTAAAAATGATACCCAAAAGTCCTATCCTAACCGAAATTTAACGCAGATTACGAATTTCATGCAGATTCAGCAAAGAAACTTGACTACAAATCACAATTTCAAAAATTCGAAATTATCGCTTTCTATGCAAAACTTAATTTTCATCAGAAAAAAATTACTGGCGACTAAAAATGATACCCAAAAGTCCTATCCTAACCGAAATTTAACGCAGATTACGAATTTCATGCTGATTCAGCAAAAAAAGATGACAACAAATCACAATTTCCAAAATACGAAATTATCGCTTTCTATGCAAAACTTAATTTTCATCAGAAAAAAATTACTGGCGACTAAAAATGATACCCAAAAGTCCTATTTTAACCGAAATTTAACGCAGATTACGAATTTCATGCTGATTCAGCAAAAAAACTTGACTACAAATCACAATTTCGAAAATTCGAAATTATCGCTTTCTATGCAAAACTTAATTTTCATCAGAAAAAAATTACTGGCGACTAAAAATGATACCCAAAAGTCCTATTTTAACCGAAATTTAACGCAGATTACGAATTTCATGCTGATTCAGCAAAAAAACTTGACTACAAATCACAATTTCGAAAATTCGAAATTATCGCTTTCTATGCAAAACTTAATTTTCATCAGAAAAAAATTACTGGCGACTAAAAATGATACCCAAAAGTCCTATCCTAACCGAAATTTAACGCAGATTACGAATTTCATGCAGATTCAGCAAAGAAACTTGACTACAAATCACAATTTCAAAAATTCGAAATTATCGCTTTCTATGCAAAACTTAATTTTCATCAGAAAAAAATTACTGGCGACTAAAAATGATACCCAAAAGTCCTATCCTAACCGAAATTTAACGCAGATTACGAATTTCATGCAGATTCAGCAAAGAAACTTGACTACAAATCACAATTTCAAGAATTCGAAATTATCGCTTTCTATGCAAAACTTAATTTTCATCAGAAAAAAATTACTGGCGACTAAAAATGATACCCAAAAGTCCTATCCTAACCGAAATTTAACGCAGATTACGAATTTCATGCTGATTCAGCAAAAAAACTTGACTACAAATCACAATTTCGAAAATTCGAAATTATCGCTTTCTATGCAAAACTTAATTGTCATCAGAAAAAAATTACTGGCGACTAAAAATGATACCCAAAAGTCCTATCCTAACCGAAATTTAACGCAGATTACGAATTTCATGCAGATTCAGCAAAAAAACTTGACTACAAATCACAATTTCGAAAATTCGAAATTATCGCTTTCTATGCAAAACTTAATTTTCATCAGAAAAAAATTACTGGCGACTAAAAATGATACCCAATAGTCCTATCCTAACCGAAATTTAACGCATATTACGAATTTCATGCTGATTCAGCAAAGAAACTTGACTACAAATCACAATTTCAAGAATTCGAAATTATCGCTTTCTATGCAAAACTTAATTTTCATCAGAAAAAAATTACTGGCGACTAAAAATGATACCCAAAAGTCCTATCCTAACCGAAATTTAACGCAGATTACGAATTTCATGCTGATTCAGCAAAAAAACTTGACTACAAATCACAATTTCGAAAATTCGAAATTATCGCTTTCTATGCAAAACTTAATTGTCATCAGAAAAAAATTACTGGCGACTAAAAATGATACCCAAAAGTCCTATCCTAACCGAAATTTAACGCAGATTACGAATTTCATGCAGATTCAGCAAAAAAACTTGACTACAAATCACAATTTCGAAAATTCGAAATTATCGCTTTCTATGCAAAACTTAATTTTCATCAGAAAAAAATTACTGGCGACTAAAAATGATACCCAATAGTCCTATCCTAACCGAAATTTAACGCATATTACGAATTTCATGCTGATTCAGCAAAAAAACTTGACTACAAATCACAATTTCGAAAATTCGAAATTATCGCTTTCTATGCAAAACTTAATTTTCATCAGAAAAAAATTACTGGCGACTAAAAATGATACCCAAAAGTCCTATCCTAACCGAAATTTAACGCAGATTACGAATTTCATGCTGATTCAGCAAAAAAACTTGACTACAAATCACAATTTCGAAAATTCGAAATTATCGCTTTCTATGCAAAACTTAATTTTCATCAGAAAAAAATTACTGGCGACTAAAAATGATACCCAAAAGTCCTATCCTAACCGAAATTTAACGCAGATTACGAATTTCATGCTGATTCAGCAAAAAAACTTGACTACAAATCACAATTTCGAAAATTTGAAATTATCGCTTTCTATGCAAAACTTAGTTTTCATCAGAAAAAAATTACTGGCGACTAAAAATGATACCCAAAAGTCCTATCCTAACCGAAATTTAACGCAGATTACGAATTTCATGCTGATTCAGCAAAAAAACTTGACTACAAATCACAATTTAATTATCGCTTTCTATGCAAAACTTAATTTTCATCAGAAAAAAATTACTGGCGACTAAAAATGATACCCAATAGTCCTATCCTAACCGAAATTTAACGCAGATTACGAATTTCATGCTGATTCAGCAAAAAAACTTGACTACAAATCACAATTTCGAAAATTCGACATTATCGCTTTCTATGCAAAACTTAATTTTCATCATAAAAAAATCTCTGGTAACTAAAAGTGGAACCCAATAGTCCTACCCTAACTGAAATTTAACGCAGATTACGAATTTTATGCTGATTCAGCAGAAAAACCTGACTACAGATCACAATTTCGAAAATTCGAATGTATCGCCTTTTATGCAAAACCTAATTTTCATCATAAAAAAATCTCTGGTAACTAAAAGTGGAACCCAATAGTCCTATCCTAACTGAAATTTAACGCAGATTACGAATTTTATGCTGATTCAGCAGAAAAACTTGACTACAAATCACAATTTTGAAAATTCGAAATTATCGCTCTCTTTGCAAAAATTAATTTTCATCAGAGAAAAATCTCCGGCGACTTACAATTGTACCCAATAGTCCCATCCTAACCAAAATTTAACGCAGATTACAAATTCCATATTGATTCAGCTGACAAACAATAAAAGGTTTCGAATCACTCACCGACCGGAACACTTCAAACCTGGAAATAGAAGAAAATTTAAGGAATATCAATTAGCTTTATTGAAATTCAACAATCTTATATAGGTAGCCGAGTTCTCAATGTAGGTCAGGATCAAAATTATTTCAAATCTGACGAAGGTCAAGGTGGTAACAACTCTCTCCAGTCCTTTCCCCTCTATAGCTTGGATGTCGACATTTTTCTACACATTTTCCTCAAATTGCTCCCGTCTCGCTCTCAATCATTTGACAATTTCGAGGGGGATATCAAAGAAGAAGAAGGAAAAAGAAAAAGAAAATGAAAAAGAGAAAGAAAAAGAAAAAGAAGGAGTAAGAAGGAAGAAGAAGTTCTGTTCAGTTTGTAAAATAGCTCTCTTTTGAATGACCTAAGAATAATTCTAGTGCAAGTTACTCTTTTCCTGATTCTAAAACTTTTAACCTATAGAGATCGGGCGCGGATCCAGACGATCATATTTTTTTTAGGGGGGAGGGGAAATAATCCAAAAAAAGTCTGAAGGACCTCTTTTTTACATTCTCTTCAAAACTACAGTTTTTTTGTTGTTGTTGTTTGGGTTTTTGAGAAGTTTTAGGGGAGGGAGGAATCTCCCCCCCTCCCCCCTCCCCCGTAGATCCGCGCCTAAGAGATGGCTTAATTCTTTCAAGTCATTTGAAATTAATTTCTTTGGGTCGAATTATGGTACAAGCCGTTAGTAATTCATCGAGATGTTAGTAATTCATCGAGATTGCACGTAGCAAGTAGCGCTAGCGTCGTGCACAACAAAAACAGGTGTACGGTGGGATTTTTCAAAATTTTTGTAAACAATGATGAGTTTACAAACAATTTGGCCTTCTTTACTTTTCTATCAAACATCTTGGTTGGCAGACGAATCTTCAGAATGTTATTCAGACAAGTAACTCACGTCTTTACAATTGAAAGTTAAGGAATATTATGGATTGCAATTCATTTTTCTAATGACATGATGTTCAATTATGAACATTTTGACATTTTCGTGTTTCATTTGCATTATCGAGTCACGTGTACGGTAAGTAACATGGTGTACCTTTACACACCTATCATGCACGTATACACACACTCAAGACTGTCAGATGATTCAAGCTTACTCAGATTGGCAGCCTAATGTCAATGACCTTAGCGTATGATACAAAAGTGAAAAAAAAAATCTTACCTCATACTAGAACATCATCATCAGTTATCCTCCATATACTCATATACTGCAGCACAACATACACCATTACAAAAAGACAAACACAATCTTCATAAGCAAATACTGAGTTATTACCAGCTCTTTATTTCACTGAAACGACACAAAGCACTCGACACAAACGGAGTTGTAAAACAAATTTCTTGAAAAAAATTTACACAGGAACGATACCGATCAGAAATGAAAACATTATTTGGAAAAAAATTCATCAAAATTACAGGCACGATCATGTTAGCAAACACGCATTAGGAGTACTAAAATCTCGGGATTCAAAGACACTCACAAACAGCCATCACTGATGACAACAACGCTGTACTGAGGTCCCGGATTGAATTTTCCTGCCTACCCAACGACAACAACAATGATAACCGATGAATCACTTAGTCATCACAAAGGTACCGGTAGTGAACCATGAAAGATAAGTCCCAATTAGGAAATTCCAAAGGGATAGGGTTCTGTTATCAGAACTCTCGGGTTGTGTTGTCAGAACTCTCGACCAGTCGGAGGTCTGAATCATAAAGACAGATGGGAAATGTCAGATGAATAATAGGTCTCAACGCTGGAAAATTTTATCCTGTTGAAAACTGTCGGTCTAATTTTTTTTTTTATTACCCTTTATGCCGAGAATAATGGAAAAGAGAAAGTTATTTCTCGGAAACCCCGTCGACTGATATCTTGACATGTTTTTCTTCAGTATAAGAAGTTTTGTGTTTTGAACAAAGAAACATAGCCATTTTTTTTTTTGCTTCCGCCAATCATCGGTTCGCTAGCCCACAGTAATTGCACTTGAACTATGATGATCTAAGAAAACAAAATACAAAAAAATTAAGAAAAATCAAGTTTTTGTAACCTAGGTATTATTTTTTTTTGATCTCACATTTCCACGCGGACTGACGCAGGTCCAAATCTTCGGTTCATTCGAGCGTTTTTTTTTATAATTTATAATTTTTATTCTTCTTGCTTCTACCAGGAAAGATCTGTTCCAACTTTGTTACTGGAAGTTGAATTCACAAAGAGCGCTATATCCTTCCATTACATTTGTATGGGAACCAAAGAAACTCAACAACAACCGAGTGACTTGATAAGAATTGGCTGGGTTGTGCTCAACAGGAGATTAGATGCCCTGTTTAAGATAGGTACCAATTTCTTTTCTGGCTTCTACCACCTATACTTTACCTCAGATTTTCAACACTCTTCTCGCACGGCACAATATTAGTGCTCACCTGAGCAAATAACCCGCTCCTCCACAACTCCTTCTGTTTGAACAAACTTAGTCCTTTTGTATAACGCTTAGTGGGAAACCCTCTTTTCTCCACCCTTGTTTTTCACATTATGAGCGGGGAACCCGCTATCTTTTTTGTTGGAGGACATTCTCCGGAAGCGCGTCTGGCTTTGACATCATCAATCTAATGTAGGTTAAATAGTTACAGGCTTAGAAAAATTTTGACTTTCGAGCTATAAGATGAGAGGGGGACTTGAAAAATTTCAGCTCTTGAGCTATGAATTGGAAAATTATGACTTTGTATCATATATAATAGGAGGTGGAACTTGAAAAAATGTTGACTCCCAAGATATTTGACGGCCTATTAAGAAACCATTGTAAGTCCATCTTACCTAATTTTTCAGGAGGACAAAAAAACATTTCCCAGTGTTGTTTCTGAGGGTAGAAGTGTTGTAAACATATATATTTCTTTGTTTTTTCTTTCTGGTAACACTGATATACCATTATTCACCTGAATTTTCACGTCATTCAATTTATTTGGGACTATTACAATATTTTCACCTTTTTTTTTTTCAATTATCAAGTAGAGATACGATAAATACGGCATAAATAAAGAGTATCGTTGGTATGGAGTCTGGACTTCCGATAATTTTGAGTAGGAAAAGATCACTTTTGATAAGAATTCATAATTTATTCTGTTGGCTGTGAGACTGTTTTAGTCGATAGAGGACCACTTCTACCACCAGGCAGCTCTAATATCTCATTTTTGCACAAAATTGGACTTGCAATGTTTTCTTAATAGGCCGTCAAATGGTAACAGAAAATGCGCGAGCCCGTTGGCGTCCAACTTTGGACCAAAAAGACTTTACAATTTTCAACTCATAAGCTATCCAACTTTTGTAAGGTCATCATTTTTGAGGAAATATTCAGAGACTTGAAATATTTTTGACCTTTGAGCTATTCTTATAATGTATATGAAGAGGAACTTGAAAACAGGGTCCCTCACTTACTATGCAAAACTTAATTTTCATCAGAAAAAAGTCTCTGGCGACTAAAAGTGGTACCCAATAGTCCTATCCTAACCGAAATTTAACGCAGATTACGAATTTTTTGCTGATTCAGCAGAAAAACTGGCCTACAAATCACAATTTCGAAAATTTGAAACTATCGCCTTTTATGCAAAACCTGATTTTGATCATAAAAAAATCTCTGGCTACTAAAAATGGTAACCAATAGTCCTATCCTAACCGAAATTTAACGCCGATTACGAATTTCATGCTGATTAAGAAGAAAAACTTGACTACAAATCATAATTTTGAAAATTCGAAATTATCGCTTTCTTTGCAAAACTTAATTTTCATCAGAAACAAATCTCTGGCGACTAAAAATGATACCCAATATGTCTATCCTAATCGAAATTTAACGTCGATTAGAAATTTCAAATCGGTTCAGTTGAAAAACTCGATAACCGCTAACATTCCAAAAATTAGAAAATATTGCCCTCTGTGAAAACTGAATATTCAACAGAAAATAATCACTGGTAACTTAAAATGGTACCCGATGGGCCTATTCTACCGACATTTGAAGCATATTTCAATTGAAGTTAAATGGATGGTAATGTGAACAGAAATTGGAGAATGATATCTTTCTTTACATATAACAAAGCTCCCATTCTGCTGATTGTTTCAAACTAAATTTCAATTTAATTTGAATAGATGATAATATGAACAGAAATTAGAAATGATATCTCTCTACACAGATAACAAAGCTCCCATTCTGCTGATTGTTTCAAACAAAATTTCAATTGAATTTAAATAGATAATGATATCAAAAGAATTTGGAGAATGGTATCTCCCTACACATATAACAAGGAACCCATTCTGCTGATCGTTTCATACTAATTTTAAATTGAATTCAAATGGATTATAATATGAACGATAATTGGAGAATGGTATCTTTCTACACATACAACAAAGCTCTCATTCTGCTGATCGTTTCAGGCTGAATGAAATTCGAAATTATTGCCCTCTGTGACAAATGAATATTCAAGAGAAATTAATCTCTCGCAACACAAAATGGTACCCATTAGTCCTATCCTAACTGAATTTAACGCAGACTACAAATTTCATATCGGTTCAGCTGAAAAACTCGATAGCCGATCACAATTCCAATAATTCATAATCATTGCCCTCTGTGAAAACCGTGGTGAAAACTGAATATTCAACAAAAAAAATCCTCTGGCGGCTAAAAATGGAGGCCAATAGACCTACCCTAACCGAAAAGTAACGCAGATTAAAAATTTCATATCGGTTTAGCTGAAAAATGCGATAGCTGATAACAATTTCCATAATTCAAAATCATTGCCCTCTGTGAAAACTTAATTTTCATCATAAAAAAATCTCCGGCGACAACAAATTGTACCCAATAAACCTATCCTAACTGTAATTTAACGCAGATTACGAATTTCATATCCATTGAACTGAAAAACTTCTCTGGCGAATAAAAATGAAACCCAATAGGTCTATCCTAATCGAAATTTAACGCCGATTACAAATTTCATATCGGTTCAGTTGGTAAACTCGAACTCCGAACACGAAATCCAGAATTCGGAGTTGTTGCCCTCTGTGTAAACTGAATTCTCAACATCAGGAAGAAATCTCTGCCAGCTAAAAATGGAAGCCAATAGACCTACCCTAACCGAAAAGTAACGCAGATTACGAATTTCATATCGGTTCAGTTGAAAAACTTGATAAATGATCACAATTTCCAGAATTCAATATCATTGTCCTCTGTGAAAACTGAATTTTCAACAAAAAAAATTCTCTGGCGACTAAAAATGATACCCAATAGGTCTATCCTAATCGAAGAATTAGCACCGATTACAAATTTCATATCGGTTCACCTGAAAAAACCTGACCTCCGATCACAAATACCAAAGTTCGAAATATTTGCCCCCTGTGAAAACTGAATATTCAACAGAAGATAATCGCTGATAACTTAAAATGGTACCCAATAGGCCTATTTTAACCGAAATTTAAAGTATATTTTAATTAAAGTTAAATGGATGGTGATATGGACAGAATCTGGAGAATGATATCTTTCTCTACATATAACAAGGGACCCATTCTGCTGATCGTTTCATACTAATTTCAAATTGAATTCAAATAGATGATAATATGAACAGAAATTAGAGAATGGTATCTCCCAACATATATAACAAAGCTTCCATTCTGCTGATCGTTTCATACTGAATTTCAATTGAATTTAAACGGATGGTCACATCGACCGAAATTGGAGAATGGTATCTTTCTACACAAACAACAAAGCTCTCATTCTGCTGATCGTTTAATACTGAATTTCAATTGAATTTAATTGGTGATGATAACAACCGAAATTGCAGAATGGTATCTTTCTACACAAACAACAAAGCTCTCATTCTGCTGATCGTTTCATACTGAATTTCAATTGAACTTAAATGGATGATGATATCAACCGAAATTGCAGAATGGTATCTTTCTACACATAAAACATTGCTTCAATTCTGCTGATCGTATTGGGCTGGATTTCAATTGAATTTAAACAGATGGTGACATCGACAGAAATTGGAGAATGGTATCTTTCTACACATATAACAAAGCTCTTACCCTGCTCATCGTTTCAGGCTGAATGAAATTCGAAATTATTGCCCTCTGTGACAAATGAATATTAAAGAGAAATTAATCTCTCGCGACACAAAATGGTACCCATTAGGCCTATCCTAACCGAATTCAACGCAGATTACAAATTTCATATCGGTTCAGCTGAAAAACTCGATAGCGATCACAATTCGAATAATTCCTAATCATTGCCCTCTGTGAAAACTGAATATTCAACAAAAAAAATTCTCTGGCGGCTAAAAATGGAGGTCAATAGACCTACCCTAACCGAAAAGTAACGCAGATTACAAATTTCATATCGGTTTAGCTGAAAAATGCGATAGCTGATAACAATTTCCATAATTCAAAATCATTGCCCTCTGTGAAAACTAATTTTCATCATAAAAAAATCTCCGGCGACAAAAAATTGTACCCAATAAACCTACCCTAACCGTAATAAAATGCAGATTACGAATTTCATATCCTTCGGGCTGAAAATTTAGACCACATATCAAATTCCGAAAATTCGAAATTATTGCCCTCTGTGAAAACTGAATTTTCATCAGAAAAATATCTCCCGCGACTAAAAATTGTACCCAATAAACCTATCCTAACCGAAATTTAACGCAGATTACGAATTTCATATCCATTGAACTGAAAAACTTCTCTGGCGACTAAAAATGAAACCCAATAGGTCTATCCTAATCGAAATGTAACGGCGATTACAAATTTTATATCGGTTCAGTTAGACAACCTGACCTCCGATCACAAAATCCGCAATTCGAAGTTACTGCATCTATTAAAACTGAATTTTCAACAGAAAAAATCTCTTTCGACTAAAAATGATTTCCGATAGGTCTATCCTAATCGAAATTTAACGCCGATTACATATTTCATATCGGTTCAGTTGAAAAACTCGAACTCCGAACACGAATTCCAGAATTCGAAGTTGTTGCCCCCTAAGTAAACTGAATTCTCAACATGAGGAATAAATCTCTGCCAGCTAAAAATGGAAGCCAATAGACCTACCCTAACCGAAAAGTAACGCAGATTACGAATTTCATATCGGTTCAGTTGAAAAACTTGATAAATGATCACAATTTCTAGAATTCAATATTATTGCCCTCTGTGAAAACTGAATTTTCAACAAAAAAAATTCTCTGGCAACTAAAAATGATACCCAATAGGTCTATTCTAATCGAAAAATCAACACCGATTACAAATTTCATATCGGTTCACCTGAAAAACCTGACCTCCGATCACAAATACCAAAGTTCGAAATATTTGCCCTCTGTGAAAACTGAATATTCAACAGAAGATAATCGCTGATAACTTAAAATGGTACCCAATAGGCCTATTTTAACCGAAATTTAAAGCATATTTTAATTAAAGTTAGATGGATGGTGATATGGACAGAATCTGAAGAATGATATCTTCCTTTACATATAACAAGGACCCATTCTGCTGATCGTTTCATACTAATTTCAAATTGAATTCAAATAGATGATAATATCAACAGAAATTAGAGAATGGTATCTCCTTACACATATAACAAAGCTCCCATTCTGCTGATCGTTTCAATTTAAAATTCAATTGAATTAAAATAGATGATGATATTAACTGAAATTGGAGAATGGTATCTCCCTATACATATAACAACGCTCTCATTCTGCTGATCGTTTTAGCCCAGATTTCAATTGAATTTGAATAGAGTGTGATATGGACAAAAATTGGAGAATGGTATCTTTCTACACAAATAACAAAGCTCCCATTCTGCTGATCGTTTCATACTGAATTTCAATTGAATTTAAACGGATGGTCACATCGACCGAAATTGGAGAATGGTATCTTTCTACTCAAACAACAAAGCTCTCATTCTGCTGATCGTTTATTACTGAATTTCATTTGAATTTAAATGGATGATGATAACAACCGAAATTGCAGAATGGTATCTCTCTACACAAATAACAAAGCTCCCATTCTGCTGATCGTTTCATACTGAATTTCAATTGAATTTAAATGGATGATGATATCAACCGAAATTGCAGAATGGTATCTTGCTACACATATAACATTGCTTCAATTCTGCTGATCGTATTGGGCTGGATTTCAATTGAATTTAAACCGATGGTGACATCGACAGAAATTGGAGAATGGTATCTTTCTACACATATAAAGAAGCTCTTACCCTGCTGATCGTTTTAGGCTGAATGAAATTCGAAATTATTGCCCTCTGTGACAAATGAATATTAAAGAGAAATTAATCTCTCGCGACACAAAATGGTACCCATTAGGCCTATCCTAACCGAATTCAACGCAGATTACAAATTTCATATCGGTTCAGCTGAAAAACTCGATAGCGATCACAATTCGAATAATTCCTAATCATTGCCCTCTGTGAAAACTGAATATTCAACAAAAAAATTCTCTGGCGGCTAAAAATGAAACCCAATAGGTCTATCCTAATCGAAATGTAACGGCGATTACAAATTTTATATCGGTTCAGTTAAACAACCTGACCTCCGATCACAAAATCCGCAATTCGAAGTTACTGCATCTTTTAAAACTGAATTTTCAACAGAAAAAAATCTCTTGCGACTAAAAATGATTTCCGATAGGTCTATCCTAATCGAAATTTAACGCCGATTACATATTTCATATCGGTTCAGTTGAAAAACTCGAACTCCGAACACGAATTCCAGAATTCGAAGTTGTTGCCCCCTAAGTAAACTGAATTCTCAACATGAGGAATAAATCTCTGCCAGCTAAAAATGGAAGCCAATAGACCTACCCTAACCGAAAAGTAACGCAGATTACGAATTTCATATCGGTTCAGTTGAAAAACTTGATAAATGATCACAATTTCTAGAATTCAATATTATTGCCCTCTGTGAAAACTGAATTTTCAACAAAAAAAATTCTCTGGCAACTAAAAATGATACCCAATAGGTCTATTCTAATCGAAAAATCAACACCGATTACAAATTTCATATCGGTTCACCTGAAAAACCTGACCTCCGATCACAAATACCAAAGTTCGAAATATTTGCCCTCTGTGAAAACTGAATATTCAACAGAAGATAATCGCTGATAACTTAAAATGGTACCCAATAGGCCTATTTTAACCGAAATTTAAAGCATATTTTAATTAAAGTTAGATGGATGGTGATATGGACAGAATCTGAAGAATGATATCTTCCTTTACATATAACAAGGACCCATTCTGCTGATCGTTTCATACTAATTTCAAATTGAATTCAAATAGATGATAATATCAACAGAAATTAGAGAATGGTATCTCCTTACACATATAACAAAGCTCCCATTCTGCTGATCGTTTCAATTTAAAATTCAATTGAATTAAAATAGATGATGATATTAACTGAAATTGGAGAATGGTATCTCCCTATACATATAACAACGCTCTCATTCTGCTGATCGTTTTAGCCCAGATTTCAATTGAATTTGAATAGAGTGTGATATGGACAGAAATTGGAGAATGGTATCTTTCTACACAAATAACAAAGCTCCCATTCTGCTGATCGTTTCATACTGAATTTCAATTGAATTTAAACGGATGGTCACATCGACCGAAATTGGAGAATGGTATCTTTCTACTCAAACAACAAAGCTCTCATTCTGCTGATCGTTTATTACTGAATTTCATTTGAATTTAAATGGATGATGATAACAACCGAAATTGCAGAATGGTATCTCTCTACACAAATAACAAAGCTCCCATTCTGCTGATCGTTTCATACTGAATTTCAATTGAATTTAAATGGATGATGATATCAACCGAAATTGCAGAATGGTATCTTGCTACACATATAACATTGCTTCAATTCTGCTGATCGTATTGGGCTGGATTTCAATTGAATTTAAACCGATGGTGACATCGACAGAAATTGGAGAATGGTATCTTTCTACACATATAAAGAAGCTCTTACCCTGCTGATCGTTTTAGGCTGAATGAAATTCGAAATTATTGCCCTCTGTGACAAATGAATATTAAAGAGAAATTAATCTCTCGCGACACAAAATGGTACCCATTAGGCCTATCCTAACCGAATTCAACGCAGATTACAAATTTCATATCGGTTCAGCTGAAAAACTCGATAGCGATCACAATTCGAATAATTCCTAATCATTGCCCTCTGTGAAAACTGAATATTCAACAAAAAAATTCTCTGGCGGCTAAAAATGAAACCCAATAGGTCTATCCTAATCGAAATGTAACGGCGATTACAAATTTTATATCGGTTCAGTTAAACAACCTGACCTCCGATCACAAAATCCGCAATTCGAAGTTACTGCATCTTTTAAAACTGAATTTTCAACAGAAAAAAATCTCTTGCGACTAAAAATGATTTCCGATAGGTCTATCCTAATCGAAATTTAACGCCGATTACATATTTCATATCGGTTCAGTTGAAAAACTCGAACTCCGAACACGAATTCCAGAATTCGAAGTTGTTGCCCCCTAAGTAAACTGAATTCTCAACATGAGGAATAAATCTCTGCCAGCTAAAAATGGAAGCCAATAGACCTACCCTAACCGAAAAGTAACGCAGATTACGAATTTCATATCGGTTCAGTTGAAAAACTTGATAAATGATCACAATTTCTAGAATTCAATATTATTGCCCTCTGTGAAAACTGAATTTTCAACAAAAAAAATTCTCTGGCAACTAAAAATGATACCCAATAGGTCTATTCTAATCGAAAAATCAACACCGATTACAAATTTCATATCGGTTCACCTGAAAAACCTGACCTCCGATCACAAATACCAAAGTTCGAAATATTTGCCCTCTGTGAAAACTGAATATTCAACAGAAGATAATCGCTGATAACTTAAAATGGTACCCAATAGGCCTATTTTAACCGAAATTTAAAGCATATTTTAATTAAAGTTAGATGGATGGTGATATGGACAGAATCTGAAGAATGATATCTTCCTTTACATATAACAAGGACCCATTCTGCTGATCGTTTCATACTAATTTCAAATTGAATTCAAATAGATGATAATATCAACAGAAATTAGAGAATGGTATCTCCTTACACATATAACAAAGCTCCCATTCTGCTGATCGTTTCAATTTAAAATTCAATTGAATTAAAATAGATGATGATATTAACTGAAATTGGAGAATGGTATCTCCCTATACATATAACAACGCTCTCATTCTGCTGATCGTTTTAGCCCAGATTTCAATTGAATTTGAATAGAGTGTGATATGGACAGAAATTGGAGAATGGTATCTTTCTACACAAATAACAAAGCTCCTATTCTGCTGATCGTTTCATACTGAATTTCAATTGAATTTAAACGGATGGTCACATCGACCGAAATTGGAGAATGGTATCTTTCTACTCAAACAACAAAGCTCTCATTCTGCTGATCGTTTATTACTGAATTTCATTTGAATTTAAATGGATGATGATAACAACCGTAATTGCAGAATGGTATCTCTCTACACAAATAACAAAGCTCCCATTCTGCTGATCGTTTCATACTGAATTTCAATTGAATTTAAATGGATGATGATATCAACCGAAATTGCAGAATGGTATCTTGCTACACATATAACATTGCTTCAATTCTGCTGATCGTATTGGGCTGGATTTCAATTGAATTTAAACCGATGGTGACATCGACAGAAATTGGAGAATGGTATCTTTCTACACATATAAAGAAGCTCTTACCCTGCTGATCGTTTTAGGCTGAATGAAATTCGAAATTATTGCCCTCTGTGACAAATGAATATTAAAGAGAAATTAATCTCTCGCGACACAAAATGGTACCCATTAGGCCTATCCTAACCGAATTCAACGCAGATTACAAATTTCATATCGGTTCAGCTGAAAAACTCGATAGCGATCACAATTCGAATAATTCCTAATCATTGCCCTCTGTGAAAACTGAATATTCAACAAAAAAATTCTCTGGCGGCTAAAAATGAAACCCAATAGGTCTATCCTAATCGAAATGTAACGGCGATTACAAATTTTATATCGGTTCAGTTAAACAACCTGACCTCCGATCACAAAATCCGCAATTCGAAGTTACTGCATCTTTTAAAACTGAATTTTCAACAGAAAAAAATCTCTTGCGACTAAAAATGATTTCCGATAGGTCTATACTAATCGAAATTTAACGCCGATTACATATTTCATATCGGTTCAGTTGAAAATTTCGAACTCCGAACACGAATTCCAGAATTCGAAGTTGTTGCCCCCTATGTAAACTGAATTCTCAACATGAGGAATAAATCTCTGCCAGCTAAAAATGGAAGCCAATAGACCTACCCTAACCGAAAAGTAACGCAGATTACGAATTTCATATCGGTTCAGTTGAAAAACTTGATAAATGATCACAATTTCTAGAATTCAATATTATTGCCCTCTGTGAAAACTGAATTTTCAACAAAAAAAATTCTCTGGCAACTAAAAATGATACCCAATAGGTCTATTCTAATCGAAAAATCAACACCGATTACAAATTTCATATCGGTTCACCTGAAAAACCTGACCTCCGATCACAAATACCAAAGTTCGAAATATTTGCCCTCTGTGAAAACTGAATATTCAACAGAAGATAATCGCTGATAACTTAAAATGGTACCCAATAGGCCTATTTTAACCGAAATTTAAAGCATATTTTAATTAAAGTTAGATGGATGGTGATATGGACAGAATCTGAAGAATGATATCTTCCTTTACATATAACAAGGACCCATTCTGCTGATCGTTTCATACTAATTTCAAATTGAATTCAAATAGATGATAATATCAACAGAAATTAGAGAATGGTATCTCCTTACACATATAACAAAGCTCCCATTCTGCTGATCGTTTCAATTTAAAATTCAATTGAATTAAAATAGATGATGATATTAACTGAAATTGGAGAATGGTATCTCCCTATACATATAACAACGCTCTCATTCTGCTGATCGTTTTAGCCCAGATTTCAATTGAATTTGAATAGAGTGTGATATGGACAGAAATTGGAGAATGGTATCTTTCTACACAAATAACAAAGCTCCTATTCTGCTGATCGTTTCATACTGAATTTCAATTGAATTTAAACGGATGGTCACATCGACCGAAATTGGAGAATGGTATCTTTCTACTCAAACAACAAAGCTCTCATTCTGCTGATCGTTTATTACTGAATTTCATTTGAATTTAAATGGATGATGATAACAACCGTAATTGCAGAATGGTATCTCTCTACACAAATAACAAAGCTCCCATTCTGCTGATCGTTTCATACTGAATTTCAATTGAATTTAAATGGATGATGATATCAACCGAAATTGCAGAATGGTATCTTGCTACACATATAACATTGCTTCAATTCTGCTGATCGTATTGGGCTGGATTTCAATTGAATTTAAACCGATGGTGACATCGACAGAAATTGGAGAATGGTATCTTTCTACACATATAAAGAAGCTCTTACCCTGCTGATCGTTTTAGGCTGAATGAAATTCGAAATTATTGCCCTCTGTGACAAATGAATATTAAAGAGAAATTAATCTCTCGCGACACAAAATGGTACCCATTAGGCCTATCCTAACCGAATTCAACGCAGATTACAAATTTCATATCGGTTCAGCTGAAAAACTCGATAGCGATCACAATTCGAATAATTCCTAATCATTGCCCTCTGTGAAAACTGAATATTCAACAAAAAAATTCTCTGGCGGCTAAAAATGAAACCCAATAGGTCTATCCTAATCGAAATGTAACGGCGATTACAAATTTTATATCGGTTCAGTTAAACAACCTGACCTCCGATCACAAAATCCGCAATTCGAAGTTACTGCATCTTTTAAAACTGAATTTTCAACAGAAAAAAATCTCTTGCGACTAAAAATGATTTCCGATAGGTCTATACTAATCGAAATTTAACGCCGATTACATATTTCATATCGGTTCAGTTGAAAATTTCGAACTCCGAACACGAATTCCAGAATTCGAAGTTGTTGCCCCCTATGTAAACTGAATTCTCAACATGAGGAATAAATCTCTGCCAGCTAAAAATGGAAGCCAATAGACCTACCCTAACCGAAAAGTAACGCAGATTACGAATTTCATATCGGTTCAGTTGAAAAACTTGATAAATGATCACAATTTCTAGAATTCAATATTATTGCCCTCTGTGAAAACTGAATTTTCAACAAAAAAAATTCTCTGGCGACTAAAAATGATACCCAATAGGTCTATCCTAATCGAAAAATCAACACCGATTACAAATTTCATATCGGTTCACCTGAAAAACCTGACCTCCGATCACAAATACCAAAGTTCGATATATTTGCCCTCTGTGAAAACTGAATATTCAACAGAAGATAATCGCTGATAACTTAAAATGGTACCCAATAGGCCTATTTTAACCGAAATTTAAAGCATATTTTAATTAAAGTTAAATGGATGGTGATATGGACAGAATCTGAAGAATGATATCTTCCTTTACATATAACAAGGGACCCATTCTGCTGATCGTTTCATACTAATTTCAAATTGAATTCAAATAGATGATAATATCAACAGAAATTAAAGAATGGTATCTCCTTACACATATAACAAAGCTCCCATTCTGCTGATCGTTTAAATTTAAAATTCAATTGAATTAAAATAGATGATGATATTAACTGAAATTGGAGAATGGTATCTCCCTATACATATAACAACGCTCTCATTCTGCCGATCGTTTTAGCCCAGATTTCAATTGAATTTGAATGGAGTGTGATATGGACAGAAATTGGAGAATGGTATCTTTCTACACAAATAACAAAGCTCCCATTCTGCTGATCGTTTCATACTGAATTTCAATTGAATTTAAACGGATGGTCACATCGACCGAAATTGGAGAATGGTATCTTTCTACACAAACAACAAAGCTCTCATTCTGCTGATCGTTTATTACTGAATTTCAATTGAATTTAAATGGATGATGATAACAACCGAAATTGCAGAATGGTATCTCTCTACACAAATAACAAAGCTCCCATTCTGCTGATCGTTACATACTGAATTTCAATTGAATTTAAATGGATGATGATATCAACCGAAATTGCAGAATGGTATCTTGCTACACATATAACATTGCTTCAATTCTGCTGATCGTATTGGGCTGGATTTCAATTGAATTTAAACCGATGGTGACATCGACAGAAATTGGAGAATGGTATCTTTCTACACATATAAAGAAGCTCTTACCCTGCTGATCGTTTTAGGCTGAATGAAATTCGAAATTATTGCCCTCTGTGACAAATGAATATTAAAGAGAAATTAATCTCTCGCGACACAAAATGGTACCCATTAGGCCTATCCTAACCGAATTCAACGCAGATTACAAATTTCATATCGGTTCAGCTGAAAAACTCGATAGCGATCACAATTCGAATAATTCCTAATCATTGCCCTCTGTGAAAACTGAATATTCAACAAAAAAATTCTCTGGCGGCTAAAAATGAAACCCAATAGGTCTATCCTAATCGAAATGTAACGGCGATTACAAATTTTATATCGGTTCAGTTAAACAACCTGACCTCCGATCACAAAATCCGCAATTCGAAGTTACTGCATCTTTTAAAACTGAATTTTCAACAGAAAAAAATCTCTTGCGACTAAAAATGATTTCCGATAGGTCTATACTAATCGAAATTTAACGCCGATTACATATTTCATATCGGTTCAGTTGAAAATTTCGAACTCCGAACACGAATTCCAGAATTCGAAGTTGTTGCCCCCTATGTAAACTGAATTCTCAACATGAGGAATAAATCTCTGCCAGCTAAAAATGGAAGCCAATAGACCTACCCTAACCGAAAAGTAACGCAGATTACGAATTTCATATCGGTTCAGTTGAAAAACTTGATAAATGATCACAATTTCTAGAATTCAATATTATTGCCCTCTGTGAAAACTGAATTTTCAACAAAAAAAATTCTCTGGCGACTAAAAATGATACCCAATAGGTCTATCCTAATCGAAAAATCAACACCGATTACAAATTTCATATCGGTTCACCTGAAAAACCTGACCTCCGATCACAAATACCAAAGTTCGATATATTTGCCCTCTGTGAAAACTGAATATTCAACAGAAGATAATCGCTGATAACTTAAAATGGTACCCAATAGGCCTATTTTAACCGAAATTTAAAGCATATTTTAATTAAAGTTAAATGGATGGTGATATGGACAGAATCTGAAGAATGATATCTTCCTTTACATATAACAAGGGACCCATTCTGCTGATCGTTTCATACTAATTTCAAATTGAATTCAAATAGATGATAATATCAACAGAAATTAAAGAATGGTATCTCCTTACACATATAACAAAGCTCCCATTCTGCTGATCGTTTAAATTTAAAATTCAATTGAATTAAAATAGATGATGATATTAACTGAAATTGGAGAATGGTATCTCCCTATACATATAACAACGCTCTCATTCTGCCGATCGTTTTAGCCCAGATTTCAATTGAATTTGAATGGAGTGTGATATGGACAGAAATTGGAGAATGGTATCTTTCTACACAAATAACAAAGCTCCCATTCTGCTGATCGTTTCATACTGAATTTCAATTGAATTTAAACGGATGGTCACATCGACCGAAATTGGAGAATGGTATCTTTCTACACAAACAACAAAGCTCTCATTCTGCTGATCGTTTATTACTGAATTTCAATTGAATTTAAATGGATGATGATAACAACCGAAATTGCAGAATGGTATCTCTCTACACAAATAACAAAGCTCCCATTCTGCTGATCGTTACATACTGAATTTCAATTGAATTTAAATGGATGATGATATCAACCGAAATTGCAGAATGGTATCTTTCTACACATATAACATTGCTTCAATTCTACTGATCGTATTGGGCTGGATTTCAATTGAATTTAAACCGATGGTGACATCGACAGAAATTGGAGAATGGTATCTTTCTACACATATAAAGAAGCTCTTACCCTGCTGATCGTTTTAGGCTGAATGAAATTCGAAATTATTGCCCTCTGTGACAAATGAATATTAAAGAGAAATTAATCTCTCGCGACACAAAATGGTACCCATTAGGCCTATCCTAACCGAATTCAACGCAGATTACAAATTTCATATCGGTTCAGCTGAAAAACTCGATAGCGATCACAATTTGAATAATTCCTAATCATTGCCCTCTGTGAAAACTGAATATTCAACAAAAAAAATTCTCTGGCGGCTAAAAATGAAGGTCAATAGACCTACCCTAACCGAAAAGTAACGCAGATTACAAATTTCATATCGGTTTAGCTGAAAAATGCGATAGCTGATAACAATTTCCATAATTCAAAATCATTGCCCTCTGTGAAAACTGAATTTTCATCATAAAAAAATCTCCGGCGACAAACAATTGTACCCAATAAACCTACCCTAACCGTAATTTAATGCAGATTACGAATTTCATATCCTTCGGGCTGAAAATTTAGACCACATATCACAATTCCGAAAATTCGAAATTATTGCCCTCTGTGAAAACTGAATTTTCATCAGAAAAATATCTCCCGCGACTAAAAATTGTACCCAATAAACCTATCCTAACCGAAATTTAACGCAGATTACGAATTTCATATCCATTGAACTGAAAAACTTCTCTGGCGACTAAAAATGAAACCCAATAGGTCTATCCTAATCGAAATGTAACGGCGATTACAAATTTTATATCGGTTCAGTTAGACAACCTGACCTCCGATCACAAAATCCGCAATTCGAAGTTACTGCATCTATTAAAACTGAATTTTCAACAGAAAAAATCTCTTTCGACTAAAAATGATTTCCGATAGGTCTATCCTAATCGAAATTTAACGCCGATTACATATTTCATATCGGTTCAGTTGAAAAATTCGAACTCCGAACACGAATTCCAGAATTCGAAGTTGTTGCCCCCTAAGTAAACTGAATTCTCAACATGAGGAATAAATCTCTGCCAGCTAAAAATGGAAGCCAATAGACCTACCCTAACCGAAAAGTAACGCAGATTACGAATTTCATATCGGTTCAGTTGAAAAACTTGATAAATGATCACAATTTCTAGAATTCAATATTATTGCCCTCTGTGAAAACTGAATTTTCAACAAAAAAAATTCTCTGGCAACTAAAAATGATACCCAATAGGTCTATTCTAATCGAAAAATCAACACCGATTACAAATTTCATATCGGTTCACCTGAAAAACCTGACCTCCGATCACAAATACCAAAGTTCGAAATATTTGCCCTCTGTGAAAACTGAATATTCAACAGAAGATAATCGCTGATAACTTAAAATGGTACCCAATAGGCCTATTTTAACCGAAATTTAAAGCATATTTTAATTAAAGTTAGATGGATGGTGATATGGACAGAATCTGAAGAATGATATCTTCCTTTACATATAACAAGGACCCATTCTGCTGATCGTTTCATACTAATTTCAAATTGAATTCAAATAGATGATAATATCAACAGAAATTAAAGAATGGTATCTCCTTACACATATAACAAAGCTCCCATTCTGCTGATCGTTTAAATTTAAAATTCAATTGAATTAAAATAGATGATGATATTAACTGAAATTGGAGAATGGTATCTCCCTATACATATAACAACGCTCTCATTCTGCCGATCGTTTTAGCCCAGATTTCAATTGAATTTGAATGGAGTGTGATATGGACAGAAATTGGAGAATGGTATCTTTCTACACAAATAACAAAGCTCCCATTCTGCTGATCGTTTCATACTGAATTTCAATTGAATTTAAACGGATGGTCACATCGACCGAAATTGGAGAATGGTATCTTTCTACACAAACAACAAAGCTCTCATTCTGCTGATCGTTTATTACTGAATTTCAATTGAATTTAAATGGATGATGATAACAACCGAAATTGCAGAATGGTATCTCTCTACACAAATAACAAAGCTCCCATTCTGCTGATCGTTACATACTGAATTTCAATTGAATTTAAATGGATGATGATATCAACCGAAATTGCAGAATGGTATCTTTCTACACATATAACATTGCTTCAATTCTACTGATCGTATTGGGCTGGATTTCAATTGAATTTAAACCGATGGTGACATCGACAGAAATTGGAGAATGGTATCTTTCTACACATATAAAGAAGCTCTTACCCTGCTGATCGTTTTAGGCTGAATGAAATTCGAAATTATTGCCCTCTGTGACAAATGAATATTAAAGAGAAATTAATCTCTCGCGACACAAAATGGTACCCATTAGGCCTATCCTAACCGAATTCAACGCAGATTACAAATTTCATATCGGTTCAGCTGAAAAACTCGATAGCGATCACAATTTGAATAATTCCTAATCATTGCCCTCTGTGAAAACTGAATATTCAACAAAAAAAATTCTCTGGCGGCTAAAAATGAAGGTCAATAGACCTACCCTAACCGAAAAGTAACGCAGATTACAAATTTCATATCGGTTTAGCTGAAAAATGCGATAGCTGATAACAATTTCCATAATTCAAAATCATTGCCCTCTGTGAAAACTGAATTTTCATCATAAAAAAATCTCCGGCGACAAACAATTGTACCCAATAAACCTACCCTAACCGTAATTTAATGCAGATTACGAATTTCATATC
The DNA here is from genome assembly GCA_035079385.1 of Aspidiotus rigidus. Classification (NCBI taxonomy): domain Eukaryota; kingdom Metazoa; phylum Arthropoda; class Insecta; order Hemiptera; family Diaspididae; genus Aspidiotus; species Aspidiotus rigidus. Next base: position 2,599,744 of record JAVHKY010000046.1, on the reverse strand, counting down.
CTTCGGGCTGAAAATTTAGACCACATATCACAATTCCGAAAATTCGAAATTATTGCCCTCTGTGAAAACTGAATTTTCATCAGAAAAATATCTCCCGCGACTAAAAATTGTACCCAATAAACCTATCCTAACCGAAATTTAACGCAGATTACGAATTTCATATCCATTGAACTGAAAAACTTCTCTGGCGACTAAAAATGAAACCCAATAGGTCTATCCTAATCGAAATGTAACGGCGATTACAAATTTTATATCGGTTCAGTTAGACAACCTGACCTCCGATCACAAAATCCGCAATTCGAAGTTACTGCATCTATTAAAACTGAATTTTCAACAGAAAAAATCTCTTTCGACTAAAAATGATTTCCGATAGGTCTATCCTAATCGAAATTTAACGCCGATTACATATTTCATATCGGTTCAGTTGAAAAATTCGAACTCCGAACACGAATTCCAGAATTCGAAGTTGTTGCCCCCTAAGTAAACTGAATTCTCAACATGAGGAATAAATCTCTGCCAGCTAAAAATGGAAGCCAATAGACCTACCCTAACCGAAAAGTAACGCAGATTACGAATTTCATATCGGTTCAGTTGAAAAACTTGATAAATGATCACAATTTCTAGAATTCAATATTATTGCCCTCTGTGAAAACTGAATTTTCAACAAAAAAAATTCTCTGGCAACTAAAAATGATACCCAATAGGTCTATTCTAATCGAAAAATCAACACCGATTACAAATTTCATATCGGTTCACCTGAAAAACCTGACCTCCGATCACAAATACCAAAGTTCGAAATATTTGCCCTCTGTGAAAACTGAATATTCAACAGAAGATAATCGCTGATAACTTAAAATGGTACCCAATAGGCCTATTTTAACCGAAATTTAAAGCATATTTTAATTAAAGTTGAATGGATGGTGATATGGACAGAATCTGAAGAATGATATCTTCCTTTACATATAACAAGGGACCCATTCTGCTGATCGTTTCATACTAATTTCAAATTGAATTCAAATAGATGATAATATCAACAGAAATTAAAGAATGGTATCTCCTTACACATATAACAAAGCTCCCATTCTGCTGATCGTTTAAATTTAAAATTCAATTGAATTAAAATAGATGATGATATTAACTGAAATTGGAGAATGGTATCTCCCTATACATATAACAACGCTCTCATTCTGCCGATCGTTTTAGCCCAGATTTCAATTGAATTTGAATGGAGTGTGATATGGACAGAAATTGGAGAATGGTATCTTTCTACACAAATAACAAAGCTCCCATTCTGCTGATCGTTTCATACTGAATTTCAATTGAATTTAAACGGATGGTCACATCGACCGAAATTGGAGAATGGTATCTTTCTACACAAACAACAAAGCTCTCATTCTGCTGATCGTTTATTACTGAATTTCAATTGAATTTAAATGGATGATGATAACAACCGAAATTGCAGAATGGTATCTCTCTACACAAATAACAAAGCTCCCATTCTGCTGATCGTTACATACTGAATTTCAATTGAATTTAAATGGATGATGATATCAACCGAAATTGCAGAATGGTATCTTTCTACACATATAACATTGCTTCAATTCTACTGATCGTATTGGGCTGGATTTCAATTGAATTTAAACCGATGGTGACATCGACAGAAATTGGAGAATGGTATCTTTCTACACATATAAAGAAGCTCTTACCCTGCTGATCGTTTTAGGCTGAATGAAATTCGAAATTATTGCCCTCTGTGACAAATGAATATTAAAGAGAAATTAATCTCTCGCGACACAAAATGGTACCCATTAGGCCTATCCTAACCGAATTCAACGCAGATTACAAATTTCATATCGGTTCAGCTGAAAAACTCGATAGCGATCACAATTTGAATAATTCCTAATCATTGCCCTCTGTGAAAACTGAATATTCAACAAAAAAAATTCTCTGGCGGCTAAAAATGAAGGTCAATAGACCTACCCTAACCGAAAAGTAACGCAGATTACAAATTTCATATCGGTTTAGCTGAAAAATGCGATAGCTGATAACAATTTCCATAATTCAAAATCATTGCCCTCTGTGAAAACTGAATTTTCATCATAAAAAAATCTCCGGCGACAAACAATTGTACCCAATAAACCTACCCTAACCGTAATTTAATGCAGATTACGAATTTCATATCCTTCGGGCTGAAAATTTAGACCACATATCACAATTCCGAAAATTCGAAATTATTGCCCTCTGTGAAAACTGAATTTTCATCAGAAAAATATCTCCCGCGACTAAAAATTGTACCCAATAAACCTATCCTAACCGAAATTTAACGCAGATTACGAATTTCATATCCATTGAACTGAAAAACTTCTCTGGCGACTAAAAATGAAACCCAATAGGTCTATCCTAATCGAAATGTAACGGCGATTACAAATTTTATATCGGTTCAGTTAGACAACCTGACCTCCGATCACAAAATCCGCAATTCGAAGTTACTGCATCTATTAAAACTGAATTTTCAACAGAAAAAATCTCTTTCGACTAAAAATGATTTCCGATAGGTCTATCCTAATCGAAATTTAACGCCGATTACATATTTCATATCGGTTCAGTTGAAAAATTCGAACTCCGAACACGAATTCCAGAATTCGAAGTTGTTGCCCCCTAAGTAAACTGAATTCTCAACATGAGGAATAAATCTCTGCCAGCTAAAAATGGAAGCCAATAGACCTACCCTAACCGAAAAGTAACGCAGATTACGAATTTCATATCGGTTCAGTTGAAAAACTTGATAAATGATCACAATTTCTAGAATTCAATATTATTGCCCTCTGTGAAAACTGAATTTTCAACAAAAAAAATTCTCTGGCAACTAAAAATGATACCCAATAGGTCTATTCTAATCGAAAAATCAACACCGATTACAAATTTCATATCGGTTCACCTGAAAAACCTGACCTCCGATCACAAATACCAAAGTTCGAAATATTTGCCCTCTGTGAAAACTGAATATTCAACAGAAGATAATCGCTGATAACTTAAAATGGTACCCAATAGGCCTATTTTAACCGAAATTTAAAGCATATTTTAATTAAAGTTGAATGGATGGTGATATGGACAGAATCTGAAGAATGATATCTTCCTTTACATATAACAAGGACCCATTCTGCTGATCGTTTCATACTAATTTCAAATTGAATTCAAATAGATGATAATATCAACAGAAATTAGAGAATGGTATCTCCTTACACATATAACAAAGCTCCCATTCTGCTGATCGTTTCAATTTAAAATTCAATTGAATTAAAATAGATGATGATATTAACTGAAATTGGAGAATGGTATCTCCCTATACATATAACAACGCTCTCATTCTGCTGATCGTTTTAGCCCAGATTTCAATTGAATTTGAATAGAGTGTGATATGGACAGAAATTGGAGAATGATATCTTTCTACACAAATAACAAAGCTCCCATTCTGCTGATCGTTTCATACTGAATTTCAATTGAATTTAAACGGATGGTCACATCGACCGAAATTGGAGAATGGTATCTTTCTACACAAACAACAAAGCTCTCATTCTGCTGATCGTTTATTACTGAATTTCATTTGAATTTAAATGGATGATGATAACAACCGAAATTGCAGAATGGTATCTCTCTACACAAATAACAAAGCTCCCATTCTGCTGATCGTTTCATACTGAATATCAATTGAATTTAAATGGATGATGATATCAACCGAAATTGCAGAATGGTATCTTTCTACACATATAACATTGCTTCAATTCTGCTGATCGTATTGGGCTGGATTTCAATTGAATTTAAACCGATGGTGACATCGACAGAAATTGGAGAATGGTATCTTTCTACACATATAAAGAAGCTCTTACCCTGCTGATCGTTTTAGGCTGAATGAAATTCGAAATTATTGCCCTCTGTGACAAATGAATATTAAAGAGAAATTAATCTCTCGCGACACAAAATGGTACCCATTAGGCCTATCCTAACCGAATTCAACGCAGATTACAAATTTCATATCGGTTCAGCTGAAAAACTCGATAGCGATCACAATTTGAATAATTCCTAATCATTGCCCTCTGTGAAAACTGAATATTCAACAAAAAAAATTCTCTGGCGGCTAAAAATGGAGGTCAATAGACCTACCCTAACCGAAAAGTAACGCAGATTACAAATTTCATATCGGTTTAGCTGAAAAATGCGATAGCTGATAACAATTTCCATAATTCAAAATCATTGCCCTCTGTGAAAACTGAATTTTCATCATAAAAAAATCTCCGGCGACAAACAATTGTACCCAATAAACCTACCCTAACCGTAATTTAATGCAGATTACGAATTTCATATCCTTCGGGCTGAAAATTTAGACCACATATCACAATTCCGAAAATTCGAAATTATTGCCCTCTGTGAAAATTGAATTTTCATCAGAAAAATATCTCCCGCGACTAAAAATTGTACCCAATAAACCTATCCTAACCGAAATTTAACGCAGATTACGAATTTCATATCCATTGAACTGAAAAACTTCTCTGGCGACTAAAAATGAAACCCAATAGGTCTATCCTAATCGAAATGTAACGGCGATTACAAATTTTATATCGGTTCAGTTAGACAACCTGACCTCCGATCACAAAATCCGCAATTCGAAGTTACTGCATCTATTAAAACTGAATTTTCAACAGAAAAAATCTCTTTCGACTAAAAATGATTTCCGATAGGTCTATCCTAATCGAAATTTAACGCCGATTACATATTTCATATCGGTTCAGTTGAAAAACTCGAACTCCGAACACGAATTCCAGAATTCGAAGTTGTTGCCCCCTAAGTAAACTGAATTCTCAACATGAGGAATAAATCTCTGCCAGCTAAAAATGGAAGCCAATAGACCTACCCTAACCGAAAAGTAACGCAGATTACGAATTTCATATCGGTTCAGTTGAAAAACTTGATAAATGATCACAATTTCTAGAATTCAATATTATTGCCCTCTGTGAAAACTGAATTTTCAACAAAAAAAATTCTCTGGCAACTAAAAATGATACCCAATAGGTCTATTCTAATCGAAAAATCAACACCGATTACAAATTTCATATCGGTTCACCTGAAAAACCTGACCTCCGATCACAAATACCAAAGTTCGAAATATTTGCCCTCTGTGAAAACTGAATATTCAACAGAAGATAATCGCTGATAACTTAAAATGGTACCCAATAGGCCTATTTTAACCGAAATTTAAAGCATATTTTAATTAAAGTTGAATGGATGGTGATATGGACAGAATCTGAAGAATGATATCTTCCTTTACATATAACAAGGACCCATTCTGCTGATCGTTTCATACTAATTTCAAATTGAATTCAAATAGATGATAATATCAACAGAAATTAGAGAATGGTATCTCCTTACACATATAACAAAGCTCCCATTCTGCTGATCGTTTCAATTTAAAATTCAATTGAATTAAAATAGATGATGATATTAACTGAAATTGGAGAATGGTATCTCCCTATACATATAACAACGCTCTCATTCTGCTGATCGTTTTAGCCCAGATTTCAATTGAATTTGAATAGAGTGTGATATGGACAGAAATTGGAGAATGATATCTTTCTACACAAATAACAAAGCTCCCATTCTGCTGATCGTTTCATACTGAATTTCAATTGAATTTAAACGGATGGTCACATCGACCGAAATTGGAGAATGGTATCTTTCTACACAAACAACAAAGCTCTCATTCTGCTGATCGTTTATTACTGAATTTCATTTGAATTTAAATGGATGATGATAACAACCGAAATTGCAGAATGGTATCTCTCTACACAAATAACAAAGCTCCCATTCTGCTGATCGTTTCATACTGAATATCAATTGAATTTAAATGGATGATGATATCAACCGAAATTGCAGAATGGTATCTTTCTACACATATAACATTGCTTCAATTCTGCTGATCGTATTGGGCTGGATTTCAATTGAATTTAAACCGATGGTGACATCGACAGAAATTGGAGAATGGTATCTTTCTACACATATAAAGAAGCTCTTACCCTGCTGATCGTTTTAGGCTGAATGAAATTCGAAATTATTGCCCTCTGTGACAAATGAATATTAAAGAGAAATTAATCTCTCGCGACACAAAATGGTACCCATTAGGCCTATCCTAACCGAATTCAACGCAGATTACAAATTTCATATCGGTTCAGCTGAAAAACTCGATAGCGATCACAATTTGAATAATTCCTAATCATTGCCCTCTGTGAAAACTGAATATTCAACAAAAAAAATTCTCTGGCGGCTAAAAATGGAGGTCAATAGACCTACCCTAACCGAAAAGTAACGCAGATTACAAATTTCATATCGGTTTAGCTGAAAAATGCGATAGCTGATAACAATTTCCATAATTCAAAATCATTGCCCTCTGTGAAAACTGAATTTTCATCATAAAAAAATCTCCGGCGACAAACAATTGTACCCAATAAACCTACCCTAACCGTAATTTAATGCAGATTACGAATTTCATATCCTTCGGGCTGAAAATTTAGACCACATATCACAATTCCGAAAATTCGAAATTATTGCCCTCTGTGAAAATTGAATTTTCATCAGAAAAATATCTCCCGCGACTAAAAATTGTACCCAATAAACCTATCCTAACCGAAATTTAACGCAGATTACGAATTTCATATCCATTGAACTGAAAAACTTCTCTGGCGACTAAAAATGAAACCCAATAGGTCTATCCTAATCGAAATGTAACGGCGATTACAAATTTTATATCGGTTCAGTTAGACAACCTGACCTCCGATCACAAAATCCGCAATTCGAAGTTACTGCATCTATTAAAACTGAATTTTCAACAGAAAAAATCTCTTTCGACTAAAAATGATTTCCGATAGGTCTATCCTAATCGAAATTTAACGCCGATTACATATTTCATATCGGTTCAGTTGAAAAACTCGAACTCCGAACACGAATTCCAGAATTCGAAGTTGTTGCCCCCTAAGTAAACTGAATTCTCAACATGAGGAATAAATCTCTGCCAGCTAAAAATGGAAGCCAATAGACCTACCCTAACCGAAAAGTAACGCAGATTACGAATTTCATATCGGTTCAGTTGAAAAACTTGATAAATGATCACAATTTCTAGAATTCAATATTATTGCCCTCTGTGAAAACTGAATTTTCAACAAAAAAAATTCTCTGGCAACTAAAAATGATACCCAATAGGTCTATTCTAATCGAAAAATCAACACCGATTACAAATTTCATATCGGTTCACCTGAAAAACCTGACCTCCGATCACAAATACCAAAGTTCGAAATATTTGCCCTCTGTGAAAACTGAATATTCAACAGAAGATAATCGCTGATAACTTAAAATGGTACCCAATAGGCCTATTTTAACCGAAATTTAAAGCATATTTTAATTAAAGTTGAATGGATGGTGATATGGACAGAATCTGAAGAATGATATCTTCCTTTACATATAACAAGGACCCATTCTGCTGATCGTTTCATACTAATTTCAAATTGAATTCAAATAGATGATAATATCAACAGAAATTAGAGAATGGTATCTCCTTACACATATAACAAAGCTCCCATTCTGCTGATCGTTTCAATTTAAAATTCAATTGAATTAAAATAGATGATGATATTAACTGAAATTGGAGAATGGTATCTCCCTATACATATAACAACGCTCTCATTCTGCTGATCGTTTTAGCCCAGATTTCAATTGAATTTGAATAGAGTGTGATATGGACAGAAATTGGAGAATGATATCTTTCTACACAAATAACAAAGCTCCCATTCTGCTGATCGTTTCATACTGAATTTCAATTGAATTTAAACGGATGGTCACATCGACCGAAATTGGAGAATGGTATCTTTCTACACAAACAACAAAGCTCTCATTCTGCTGATCGTTTATTACTGAATTTCATTTGAATTTAAATGGATGATGATAACAACCGAAATTGCAGAATGGTATCTCTCTACACAAATAACAAAGCTCCCATTCTGCTGATCGTTTCATACTGAATTTCAATTGAATTTAAATGGATGATGATATCAACCGAAATTGCAGAATGGTATCTTGCTACACATATAACATTGCTTCAATTCTGCTGATCGTATTGGGCTGGATTTCAATTGAATTTAAACCGATGGTGACATCGACAGAAATTGGAGAATGGTATCTTTCTACACATATAAAGAAGCTCTTACCCTGCTGATCGTTTTAGGCTGAATGAAATTCGAAATTATTGCCCTCTGTGACAAATGAATATTAAAGAGAAATTAATCTCTCGCGACACAAAATGGTACCCATTAGGCCTATCCTAACCGAATTCAACGCAGATTACAAATTTCATATCGGTTCAGCTGAAAAACTCGATAGCGATCACAATTCGAATAATTCCTAATCATTGCCCTCTGTGAAAACTGAATATTCAACAAAAAAATTCTCTGGCGGCTAAAAATGAAACCCAATAGGTCTATCCTAATCGAAATGTAACGGCGATTACAAATTTTATATCGGTTCAGTTAAACAACCTGACCTCCGATCACAAAATCCGCAATTCGAAGTTACTGCATCTATTAAAACTGAATTTTCAACAGAAAAAAATCTCTTACGACTAAAAATGATTTCCGATAGGTCTATACTAATCGAAATTTAACGCCGATTACATATTTCATATCGGTTCAGTTGAAAAACTCGAACTCCGAACACGAATTCCAGAATTCGAAGTTGTTGCCCCCTATGTAAACTGAATTCTCAACATGAGGAATAAATCTCTGCCAGCTAAAAATGGAAGCCAATAGACCTACCCTAACCGAAAAGTAACGCAGATTACGAATTTCATATCGGTTCAGTTGAAAAACTTGATAAATGATCACAATTTCTAGAATTCAATATTATTGCCCTCTGTGAAAACTGAATTTTCAACAAAAAAAATTCTCTGGCGACTAAAAATGATACCCAATAGGTCTATCCTAATCGAAAAATCAACACCGATTACAAATTTCATATCGGTTCACCTGAAAAACCTGACCTCCGATCACAAATACCAAAGTTCGATATATTTGCCCTCTGTGAAAACTGAATATTCAACAGAAGATAATCGCTGATAACTTAAAATGGTACCCAATAGGCCTATTTTAACCGAAATTTAAAGCATATTTTAATTAAAGTTAAATGGATGGTGATATGGACAGAATCTGAAGAATGATATCTTCCTTTACATATAACAAGGGACCCATTCTGCTGATCGTTTCATACTAATTTCAAATTGAATTCAAATAGATGATAATATCAACAGAAATTAGAGAATGGTATCTCCTTACACATATAACAAAGCTCCCATTCTGCTGATCGTTTAAATTTAAAATTCAACTGAATTAAAATAGATGATATTAACTGAAATTGGAGAATGGTATCTCCCTATACATATAACAACGCTCTCATTCTGCTGATCGTTTTAGCCCAGATTTCAATTGAATTTGAATAGAGTGTGATATGGACAGAAATTGGAGAATGGTATCTTTCTACACAAATAACAAAGCTCCCATTCTGCTGATCGTTTCATACTGAATTTCAATTGAATTTAAACGGATGGTCACATCGACCGAAATTGGAGAATGGTATCTTTCTACACAAACAACAAAGCTCTCATTCTGCTGATCGTTTATTACTGAATTTCATTTGAATTTAAATGGATGATGACAACAACCGAAATTGCAGAATGGTATCTCTCTACACAAATAACAAAGCTCCCATTCTGCTGATCGTTTCATACTGAATTTCAATTGAATTTAAATGGATGATGATATCAACCGAAATTGCAGAATGGTATCTTTCTACACATATAACATTGCTTCAATTCTGCTGATCGTATTGGGCTGGATTTCAATTGAATTTAAACCGATGGTGACATCGACAGAAATTGGAGAATGGTATCTTTCTACACATATAAAGAAGCTCTTACCCTGCTGATCGTTTTAGGCTGAATGAAATTCGAAATTATTGCCCTCTGTGACAAATGAATATTAAAGAGAAATTAATCTCTCGCGACACAAAATGGTACCCATTAGGCCTATCCTAACCGAATTCAACGCAGATTACAAATTTCATATCGGTTCAGCTGAAAAACTCGATAGCGATCACAATTTGAATAATTCCTAGTCATTGCCCTCTGTGAAAACTGAATATTCAACAAAAAAAATTCTCTGGCGGCTAAAAATGGAGGTCAATAGACCTACCCTAACCGAAAAGTAACGCAGATTACAAATTTCATATCGGTTTAGCTGAAAAATGCGATAGCTGAGAACAATTTCCATAATTCAAAATCATTGCCCTCTGTGAAAACTGAATTTTCATCATAAAAAAATCTCCGGCGACAAACAATTGTACCCAATAAACCTACCCTAACCGTAATTTAATGCAGATTACGAATTTCATATCCTTCGGGCTGAAAATTTAGACCACATATCACAATTCCGAAAATTCGAAATTATTGCCCTCTGTGAAAACTGAATTTTCATCAGAAAAATGTCTGCCGCGACTAAAAATTGTACCCAATAAACCTATCCTAACCGAAATTTAACGCAGATTACGAATTTCATATCCATTGAACTGAAAAACTTCTCTGGCGACTAAAAATGGAACCCAATAGGTCTATACTAATCGAAATGTAACGCCGATTACAAATTTTATATCGGTTCAGTTAAACAACCTGACCTCCGATCACAAAATCCGCAATTCGAAGTTACTGCATCTATTAAAACTGAATTTTCAACAGAAAAAATCTCTTGCGACTAAAAATGATTTTCGATAGGTCTATCCTAATCGAAATTTAACGCCGATTACAAATTTCATATCGGTTCAGTTGAAAAACTCGAACTCCGAACACGAAATCCAGAATTCGAAGTTGTTGCCCTCTATGTAAACTGAATTCTCAACATGAGGAAAAAATCTCTGCCAGCTAAAAATGGAAGCCAATAGACCTACCCTAACCGAAAAGTAACGCAGATTACGAATTTCATATCGGTTCAGTTGAAAAACTTGATAAATGATCACAATTTCTAGAATTCAATATTATTGCCCTCTGTGAAAACTGAATCTTCAACAAAAAAATTCTCTGGCGACTAAAAATGATACCCAATAGGTCTATCCTAATCGAAAAATTAACACCGATTACAAATTTCATATCGGTTCACCTGAAAAAACCTGACCTCCGATCACAAATATCAAAGTTCGAAATATTTGCCCTCTGTGAAAACTGAATATTCAACAGAAGATAATCGCTGATAACTTAAAATGGTACCCAATAGGCCTATTTTAACCGAAATTTAAAGCATATTTTAATTAAAGTTAAATGGATGGTGATATGGACAGAATCTGGAGAATGATATCTTCCTTTACATATAACAAGGGACCAATTCTGCTATCGTTTCATACTAATTTCAAATTGAATTAAAATAGATGATGATATTAACTGAAATTGGAGAATGGTATCTCCCTATACATATAACAACGCTCTCATTCTGCTGATCGTTTTAGCCCAGATTTCAATTGAATTTGAATAGAGTGTGATATGGACAGAAATTGGAGAATGGTATCTTTCTACACAAATAACAAAGCTCCCATTCTGCTGATCGTTTCATACTGAATTTTAATTGAATTTAAACGGATGGTCACATCGACCGAAATTGGAGAATGGTATCTTTCTACTCAAACAACAAAGCTCTCATTCTGCTGATCGTTTATTACTGAATTTCATTTGAATTTAAATGGATGATGATAACAACCGAAATTGCAGAATGGTATCTCTCTACACAAATAACAAAGCTCCCATTCTGCTGATCGTTTCATACTGAATTTCAATTGAATTTAAATGGATGATGATATCAACCGAAATTGCAGAATGGTATCTTGCTACACATATAACATTGCTTCAATTCTGCTGATCGTATTGGGCTGGATTTCAATTGAATTTAAACCGATGGTGACATCGACAGAAATTGGAGAATGGTATCTTTCTACACATATAAAGAAGCTCTTACCCTGCTGATCGTTTTAGGCTGAATGAAATTCGAAATTATTGCCCTCTGTGACAAATGAATATTAAAGAGAAATTAATCTCTCGCGACACAAAATGGTACCCATTAGGCCTATCCTAACCGAATTCAACGCAGATTACAAATTTCATATCGGTTCAGCTGAAAAACTCGATAGCGATCACAATTCGAATAATTCCTAATCATTGCCCTCTGTGAAAACTGAATATTCAACAAAAAAATTCTCTGGCGGCTAAAAATGAAACCCAATAGGTCTATCCTAATCGAAATGTAACGGCGATTACAAATTTTATATCGGTTCAGTTAAACAACCTGACCTCCGATCACAAAATCCGCAATTCGAAGTTACTGCATCTATTAAAACTGAATTTTCAACAGAAAAAAATCTCTTACGACTAAAAATGATTTCCGATAGGTCTATACTAATCGAAATTTAACGCCGATTACATATTTCATATCGGTTCAGTTGAAAAACTCGAACTCCGAACACGAATTCCAGAATTCGAAGTTGTTGCCCCCTATGTAAACTGAATTCTCAACATGAGGAATAAATCTCTGCCAGCTAAAAATGGAAGCCAATAGACCTACCCTAACCGAAAAGTAACGCAGATTACGAATTTCATATCGGTTCAGTTGAAAAACTTGATAAATGATCACAATTTCTAGAATTCAATATTATTGCCCTCTGTGAAAACTGAATTTTCAACAAAAAAAATTCTCTGGCGACTAAAAATGATACCCAATAGGTCTATCCTAATCGAAAAATCAACACCGATTACAAATTTCATATCGGTTCACCTGAAAAACCTGACCTCCGATCACAAATACCAAAGTTCGATATATTTGCCCTCTGTGAAAACTGAATATTCAACAGAAGATAATCGCTGATAACTTAAAATGGTACCCAATAGGCCTATTTTAACCGAAATTTAAAGCATATTTTAATTAAAGTTAAATGGATGGTGATATGGACAGAATCTGAAGAATGATATCTTCCTTTACATATAACAAGGGACCCATTCTGCTGATCGTTTCATACTAATTTCAAATTGAATTCAAATAGATGATAATATCAACAGAAATTAGAGAATGGTATCTCCTTACACATATAACAAAGCTCCCATTCTGCTGATCGTTTAAATTTAAAATTCAACTGAATTAAAATAGATGATATTAACTGAAATTGGAGAATGGTATCTCCCTATACATATAACAACGCTCTCATTCTGCTGATCGTTTTAGCCCAGATTTCAATTGAATTTGAATAGAGTGTGATATGGACAGAAATTGGAGAATGGTATCTTTCTACACAAATAACAAAGCTCCCATTCTGCTGATCGTTTCATACTGAATTTCAATTGAATTTAAACGGATGGTCACATCGACCGAAATTGGAGAATGGTATCTTTCTACACAAACAACAAAGCTCTCATTCTGCTGATCGTTTATTACTGAATTTCATTTGAATTTAAATGGATGATGACAACAACCGAAATTGCAGAATGGTATCTCTCTACACAAATAACAAAGCTCCCATTCTGCTGATCGTTTCATACTGAATTTCAATTGAATTTAAATGGATGATGATATCAACCGAAATTGCAGAATGGTATCTTTCTACACATATAACATTGCTTCAATTCTGCTGATCGTATTGGGCTGGATTTCAATTGAATTTAAACCGATGGTGACATCGACAGAAATTGGAGAATGGTATCTTTCTACACATATAAAGAAGCTCTTACCCTGCTGATCGTTTTAGGCTGAATGAAATTCGAAATTATTGCCCTCTGTGACAAATGAATATTAAAGAGAAATTAATCTCTCGCGACACAAAATGGTACCCATTAGGCCTATCCTAACCGAATTCAACGCAGATTACAAATTTCATATCGGTTCAGCTGAAAAACTCGATAGCGATCACAATTTGAATAATTCCTAGTCATTGCCCTCTGTGAAAACTGAATATTCAACAAAAAAAATTCTCTGGCGGCTAAAAATGGAGGTCAATAGACCTACCCTAACCGAAAAGTAACGCAGATTACAAATTTCATATCGGTTTAGCTGAAAAATGCGATAGCTGAGAACAATTTCCATAATTCAAAATCATTGCCCTCTGTGAAAACTGAATTTTCATCATAAAAAAATCTCCGGCGACAAACAATTGTACCCAATAAACCTACCCTAACCGTAATTTAATGCAGATTACGAATTTCATATCCTTCGGGCTGAAAATTTAGACCACATATCACAATTCCGAAAATTCGAAATTATTGCCCTCTGTGAAAACTGAATTTTCATCAGAAAAATGTCTGCCGCGACTAAAAATTGTACCCAATAAACCTATCCTAACCGAAATTTAACGCAGATTACGAATTTCATATCCATTGAACTGAAAAACTTCTCTGGCGACTAAAAATGGAACCCAATAGGTCTATACTAATCGAAATGTAACGCCGATTACAAATTTTATATCGGTTCAGTTAAACAACCTGACCTCCGATCACAAAATCCGCAATTCGAAGTTACTGCATCTATTAAAACTGAATTTTCAACAGAAAAAATCTCTTGCGACTAAAAATGATTTTCGATAGGTCTATCCTAATCGAAATTTAACGCCGATTACAAATTTCATATCGGTTCAGTTGAAAAACTCGAACTCCGAACACGAAATCCAGAATTCGAAGTTGTTGCCCTCTATGTAAACTGAATTCTCAACATGAGGAAAAAATCTCTGCCAGCTAAAAATGGAAGCCAATAGACCTACCCTAACCGAAAAGTAACGCAGATTACGAATTTCATATCGGTTCAGTTGAAAAACTTGATAAATGATCACAATTTCTAGAATTCAATATTATTGCCCTCTGTGAAAACTGAATCTTCAACAAAAAAATTCTCTGGCGACTAAAAATGATACCCAATAGGTCTATCCTAATCGAAAAATTAACACCGATTACAAATTTCATATCGGTTCACCTGAAAAAACCTGACCTCCGATCACAAATATCAAAGTTCGAAATATTTGCCCTCTGTGAAAACTGAATATTCAACAGAAGATAATCGCTGATAACTTAAAATGGTACCCAATAGGCCTATTTTAACCGAAATTTAAAGCATATTTTAATTAAAGTTAAATGGATGGTGATATGGACAGAATCTGGAGAATGATATCTTCCTTTACATATAACAAGGGACCAATTCTGCTATCGTTTCATACTAATTTCAAATTGAATTCAAATAGATGATAATATCAACAGAAATTAGAGAATGGTATCTCCTTACACATATAACAAAGCTCCCATTCTGCTGATCGTTTCAATTTAAAATTCAATTGAATTAAAATAGATGATGATATTAACTGAAATTGGAGAATGGTATCTCCCTATACATATAACAACGCTCTCATTCTGCTGATCGTTTTAGCCCAGATTTCAATTGAATTTGAATAGAGTGTGATATGGACAGAAATTGGAGAATGGTATCTTTCTACACAAATAACAAAGCTCCCATTCTGCTGATCGTTTCATACTGAATTTCAATTGAATTCAAACGGATGGTCACATCGACCGAAATTGGAGAATGGTATCTTTCTACTCAAACAACAAAGCTCTCATTCTGCTGATCGTTTATTACTGAATTTCATTTGAATTTAAATGGATGATGATAACAACCGAAATTGCAGAATGGTATCTCTCTACACAAATAACAAAGCTCCCATTCTGCTGATCGTTTCATACTGAATTTCAATTGAATTTAAATGGATGATGATATCAACCGAAATTGCAGAATGGTATCTTGCTACACATATAACATTGCTTCAATTCTGCTGATCGTATTGGGCTGGATTTCAATTGAATTTAAACCGATGGTGACATCGACAGAAATTGGAGAATGGTATCTTTCTACACATATAAAGAAGCTCTTACCCTGCTGATCGTTTTAGGCTGAATGAAATTCGAAATTATTGCCCTCTGTGACAAATGAATATTAAAGAGAAATTAATCTCTCGCGACACAAAATGGTACCCATTAGGCCTATCCTAACCGAATTCAACGCAGATTACAAATTTCATATCGGTTCAGCTGAAAAACTCGATAGCGATCACAATTCGAATAATTCCTAATCATTGCCCTCTGTGAAAACTGAATATTCAACAAAAAAATTCTCTGGCGGCTAAAAATGAAACCCAATAGGTCTATCCTAATCGAAATGTAACGGCGATTACAAATTTTATATCGGTTCAGTTAAACAACCTGACCTCCGATCACAAAATCCGCAATTCGAAGTTACTGCATCTATTAAAACTGAATTTTCAACAGAAAAAAATCTCTTACGACTAAAAATGATTTCCGATAGGTCTATACTAATCGAAATTTAACGCCGATTACATATTTCATATCGGTTCAGTTGAAAAACTCGAACTCCGAACACGAATTCCAGAATTCGAAGTTGTTGCCCCCTATGTAAACTGAATTCTCAACATGAGGAATAAATCTCTGCCAGCTAAAAATGGAAGCCAATAGACCTACCCTGACCGAAAAGTAACGCAGATTACGAATTTCATATCGGTTCAGTTGAAAAACTTGATAAATGATCACAATTTCTAGAATTCAATATTATTGCCCTCTGTGAAAACTGAATTTTCAACAAAAAAAATTCTCTGGCGACTAAAAATGATACCCAATAGGTCTATCCTAATCGAAAAATCAACACCGATTACAAATTTCATATCGGTTCACCTGAAAAACCTGACCTCCGATCACAAATACCAAAGTTCGATATATTTGCCCTCTGTGAAAACTGAATATTCAACAGAAGATAATCGCTGATAACTTAAAATGGTACCCAATAGGCCTATTTTAACCGAAATTTAAAGCATATTTTAATTAAAGTTAAATGGATGGTGATATGGACAGAATCTGAAGAATGATATCTTCCTTTACATATAACAAGGGACCCATTCTGCTGATCGTTTCATACTAATTTCAAATTGAATTCAAATAGATGATAATATCAACAGAAATTAGAGAATGGTATCTCCTTACACATATAACAAAGCTCCCATTCTGCTGATCGTTTAAATTTAAAATTCAACTGAATTAAAATAGATGATATTAACTGAAATTGGAGAATGGTATCTCCCTATACATATAACAACGCTCTCATTCTGCTGATCGTTTTAGCCCAGATTTCAATTGAATTTGAATAGAGTGTGATATGGACAGAAATTGGAGAATGGTATCTTTCTACACAAATAACAAAGCTCCCATTCTGCTGATCGTTTCATACTGAATTTCAATTGAATTTAAACGGATGGTCACATCGACCGAAATTGGAGAA
Source organism: Aspidiotus rigidus (assembly GCA_035079385.1). NCBI lineage: Eukaryota > Metazoa > Arthropoda > Insecta > Hemiptera > Diaspididae > Aspidiotus > Aspidiotus rigidus. The sequence goes on along the minus strand of JAVHKY010000046.1, from coordinate 2,582,303 downwards.
TGGTATCTTTCTACACAAACAACAAAGCTCTCATTCTGCTGATCGTTTATTACTGAATTTCATTTGAATTTAAATGGATGATGACAACAACCGAAATTGCAGAATGGTATCTCTCTACACAAATAACAAAGCTCCCATTCTGCTGATCGTTTCATACTGAATTTCAATTGAATTTAAATGGATGATGATATCAACCGAAATTGCAGAATGGTATCTTTCTACACATATAACATTGCTTCAATTCTGCTGATCGTATTGGGCTGGATTTCAATTGAATTTAAACCGATGGTGACATCGATAGAAATTGGAGAATGGTATCTTTCTACACATATAAAGAAGCTCTTACCCTGCTGATCGTTTTAGGCTGAATGAAATTCGAAATTATTGCCCTCTGTGACAAATGAATATTAAAGAGAAATTAATCTCTCGCGACACAAAATGGTACCCATTAGGCCTATCCTAACCGAATTCAACGCAGATTACAAATTTCATATCGGTTCAGCTGAAAAACTCGATAGCGATCACAATTTGAATAATTCCTAGTCATTGCCCTCTGTGAAAACTGAATATTCAACAAAAAAAATTCTCTGGCGGCTAAAAATGGAGGTCAATAGACCTACCCTAACCGAAAAGTAACGCAGATTACAAATTTCATATCGGTTTAGCTGAAAAATGCGATAGCTGAGAACAATTTCCATAATTCAAAATCATTGCCCTCTGTGAAAACTGAATTTTCATCATAAAAAAATCTCCGGCGACAAACAATTGTACCCAATAAACCTACCCTAACCGTAATTTAATGCAGATTACGAATTTCATATCCTTCGGGCTGAAAATTTAGACCACATATCACAATTCCGAAAATTCGAAATTATTGCCCTCTGTGAAAACTGAATTTTCATCAGAAAAATGTCTGCCGCGACTAAAAATTGTACCCAATAAACCTATCCTAACCGAAATTTAACGCAGATTACGAATTTCATATCCATTGAACTGAAAAACTTCTCTGGCGACTAAAAATGGAACCCAATAGGTCTATACTAATCGAAATGTAACGCCGATTACAAATTTTATATCGGTTCAGTTAAACAACCTGACCTCCGATCACAAAATCCGCAATTCGAAGTTACTGCATCTATTAAAACTGAATTTTCAACAGAAAAAATCTCTTGCGACTAAAAATGATTTTCGATAGGTCTATCCTAATCGAAATTTAACGCCGATTACAAATTTCATATCGGTTCAGTTGAAAAACTCGAACTCCGAACACGAAATCCAGAATTCGAAGTTGTTGCCCTCTATGTAAACTGAATTCTCAACATGAGGAAAAAATCTCTGCCAGCTAAAAATGGAAGCCAATAGACCTACCCTAACCGAAAAGTAACGCAGATTACGAATTTCATATCGGTTCAGTTGAAAAACTTGATAAATGATCACAATTTCTAGAATTCAATATTATTGCCCTCTGTGAAAACTGAATCTTCAACAAAAAAATTCTCTGGCGACTAAAAATGATACCCAATAGGTCTATCCTAATCGAAAAATTAACACCGATTACAAATTTCATATCGGTTCACCTGAAAAAACCTGACCTCCGATCACAAATATCAAAGTTCGAAATATTTGCCCTCTGTGAAAACTGAATATTCAACAGAAGATAATCGCTGATAACTTAAAATGGTACCCAATAGGCCTATTTTAACCGAAATTTAAAGCATATTTTAATTAAAGTTAAATGGATGGTGATATGGACAGAATCTGGAGAATGATATCTTCCTTTACATATAACAAGGGACCAATTCTGCTATCGTTTCATACTAATTTCAAATTGAATTCAAATAGATGATAATATCAACAGAAATTAGAGAATGGTATCTCCTTACACATATAACAAAGCTCCCATTCTGCTGATCGTTTCAATTTAAAATTCAATTGAATTAAAATAGATGATGATATTAACTGAAATTGGAGAATGGTATCTCCCTATACATATAACAACGCTCTCATTCTGCTGATCGTTTTAGCCCAGATTTCAATTGAATTTGAATAGAGTGTGATATGGACAGAAATTGGAGAATGGTATCTTTCTACACAAATAACAAAGCTCCCATTCTGCTGATCGTTTCATACTGAATTTCAATTGAATTTAAACGGATGGTCACATCGACCGAAATTGGAGAATGGTATCTTTCTACACAAACAACAAAGCTCTCATTCTGCTGATCGTTTATTACTGAATTTCATTTGAATTTAAATGGATGATGATAACAACCGAAATTGCAGAATGGTATCTCTCTACACAAATAACAAAGCTCCCATTCTGCTGATCGTTTCATACTGAATTTCAATTGAATTTAAATGGATGATGATATCAACCGAAATTGCAGAATGGTATCTTTCTACACATATAACATTGCTTCAATTCTGCTGATCGTATTCGGCTGGATTTCAATTGAATTTAAACAGATGGTGACATCGACAGAAATTGGAGAATGGTATCTTTCTACACATATAAAGAAGCTCTTACCCTGCTGATCGTTTCAGGCTGAATGAAATTCGAAATTATTGCCCTCTGTGACAAATGAATATTAAAGAGAAATTAATCTCTCGCGCGACACAAAATGGTACCCATTAGGCCTATCCTAACCGAATTCAACGCAGATTACAAATTTCATATCGGTTCAGCTGAAAAACTCGATAGCGATCACAATTCGAATAATTCCTAATCATTGCCCTCTGTGAAAACTGAATATTCAACAAAAAAAATTCTCTGGCGGCTAAAAATGGAGGTCAATAGACCTACCCTAACCGAAAAGTAACGCAGATTACAAATTTCATATCGGTTTAGCTGAAAAATGCGATAGCTGATAACAATTTCCATAATTCAAAATCATTGCCCTCTGTGAAAACTGAATTTTCATCATAAAAAAATCTCCGGCGACAAACAATTGTACCCAATAAACCTACCCTAACCGTAATTTAATGCAGATTACGAATTTCATATCCTTCGGGCTGAAAATTTAGACCACATATCACAATTCCGAAAATTCGAAATTATTGCCCTCTGTGAAAACTGAATTTTCATCAGAAAAATATCTCCCGCGACTAAAAATTGTACCCAATAAACCTATCCTAACCGAAATTTAACGCAGATTACGAATTTCATATCCATTGAACTGAAAAACTTCTCTGGCGACTAAAAATGAAACCCAATAGGTCTATACTAATCGAAATGTAACGCCGATTACAAATTTTATATCGGTTCAGTTAAACAACCTGACCTCCGATCACAAAATCCGCAATTCGAAGTTACTGCATCTATTAAAACTGAATTTTCAACAGAAAAAATCTCTTGCGACTAAAAATGATTTTCGATAGGTCTATCCTAATCGAAATTTAACGCCGATTACAAATTTCATATCGGTTCAGTTGAAAAACTCGAACTCCGAACACGAAATCCAGAATTCGAAGTTGTTGCCCTCTATGTAAACTGAATTCTCAACATGAGGAAAAAATCTCTGCCAGCTAAAAATGGAAGCCAATAGACCTACCCTAACCGAAAAGTAACGCAGATTACGAATTTCATATCGGTTCAGTTGAAAAACTTGATAAATGATCACAATTTCTAGAATTCAATATTATTGCCCTCTGTGAAAACTGAATCTTCAACAAAAAAATTCTCTGGCGACTAAAAATGATACCCAATAGGTCTATCCTAATCGAAAAATTAACACCGATTACAAATTTCATATCGGTTCACCTGAAAAAACCTGACCTCCGATCACAAATATCAAAGTTCGAAATATTTGCCCTCTGTGAAAACTGAATATTCAACAGAAGATAATCGCTGATAACTTAAAATGGTACCCAATAGGCCTATTTTAACCGAAATTTAAAGCATATTTTAATTAAAGTTAAATGGATGGTGATATGGACAGAATCTGGAGAATGATATCTTCCTTTACATATAACAAGGGACCAATTCTGCTATCGTTTCATACTAATTTCAAATTGAATTCAAATAGATGATAATATCAACAGAAATTAGAGAATGGTATCTCCTTACACATATAACAAAGCTCCCATTCTGCTGATCGTTTCAATTTAAAATTCAATTGAATTAAAATAGATGATGATATTAACTGAAATTGGAGAATGGTATCTCCCTATACATATAACAACGCTCTCATTCTGCTGATCGTTTTAGCCCAGATTTCAATTGAATTTGAATAGAGTGTGATATGGACAGAAATTGGAGAATGGTATCTTTCTACACAAATAACAAAGCTCCCATTCTGCTGATCGTTTCATACTGAATTTCAATTGAATTTAAACGGATGGTCACATCGACCGAAATTGGAGAATGGTATCTTTCTACTCAAACAACAAAGCTCTCATTCTGCTGATCGTTTATTACTGAATTTCATTTGAATTTAAATGGATGATGATAACAACCGAAATTGCAGAATGGTATCTCTCTACACAAATAACAAAGCTCCCATTCTGCTGATCGTTTCATACTGAATTTCAATTGAATTTAAATGGATGATGATATCAACCGAAATTGCAGAATGGTATCTTGCTACACATATAACATTGCTTCAATTCTGCTGATCGTATTGGGCTGGATTTCAATTGAATTTAAACCGATGGTGACATCGACAGAAATTGGAGAATGGTATCTTTCTACACATATAAAGAAGCTCTTACCCTGCTGATCGTTTTAGGCTGAATGAAATTCGAAATTATTGCCCTCTGTGACAAATGAATATTAAAGAGAAATTAATCTCTCGCGACACAAAATGGTACCCATTAGGCCTATCCTAACCGAATTCAACGCAGATTACAAATTTCATATCGGTTCAGCTGAAAAACTCGATAGCGATCACAATTCGAATAATTCCTAATCATTGCCCTCTGTGAAAACTGAATATTCAACAAAAAAAATTCTCTGGCGGCTAAAAATGGAGGTCAATAGACCTACCCTAACCGAAAAGTAACGCAGATTACAAATTTCATATCGGTTTAGCTGAAAAATGCGATAGCTGATAACAATTTCCATAATTCAAAATCATTGCCCTCTGTGAAAACTGAATTTTCATCATAAAAAAATCTCCGGCGACAAACAATTGTACCCAATAAACCTACCCTAACCGTAATTTAATGCAGATTACGAATTTCATATCCTTCGGGCTGAAAATTTAGACCACATATCACAATTCCGAAAATTCGAAATTATTGCCCTCTGTGAAAACTGAATTTTCATCAGAAAAATATCTCCCGCGACTAAAAATTGTACCCAATAAACCTATCCTAACCGAAATTTAACGCAGATTACGAATTTCATATCCATTGAACTGAAAAACTTCTCTGGCGACTAAAAATGAAACCCAATAGGTCTATACTAATCGAAATGTAACGCCGATTACAAATTTTATATCGGTTCAGTTAAACAACCTGACCTCCGATCACAAAATCCGCAATTCGAAGTTACTGCATCTATTAAAACTGAATTTTCAACAGAAAAAATCTCTTGCGACTAAAAATGATTTTCGATAGGTCTATCCTAATCGAAATTTAACGCCGATTACAAATTTCATATCGGTTCAGTTGAAAAACTCGAACTCCGAACACGAAATCCAGAATTCGAAGTTGTTGCCCTCTATGTAAACTGAATTCTCAACATGAGGAAAAAATCTCTGCCAGCTAAAAATGGAAGCCAATAGACCTACCCTAACCGAAAAGTAACGCAGATTACGAATTTCATATCGGTTCAGTTGAAAAACTTGATAAATGATCACAATTTCTAGAATTCAATATTATTGCCCTCTGTGAAAACTGAATTTTCAACAAAAAAAATTCTCTGGCAACTAAAAATGATACCCAATAGGTCTATCCTAATCGAAAAATTAACACCGATTACAAATTTCATATCGGTTCACCTGAAAAACCTGACCTCCGATCACAAATATCAAAGTTCGAAATATTTGCCCTCTGTGAAAACTGAATATTCAACAGAAGATAATCGCTGATAACTTAAAATGGTACCCAATAGGCCTATTTTAACCGAAATTTAAAGCATATTTTAATTAAAGTTAAATGGATGGTGATATGGACAGAATCTGGAGAATGATATCTTCCTTTACATATAACAAGGGACCAATTCTGCTATCGTTTCATACTAATTTCAAATTGAATTCAAATAGATGATAATATCAACAGAAATTAGAGAATGGTATCTCCTTACACATATAACAAAGCTCCCATTCTGCTGATCGTTTCAATTTAAAATTCAATTGAATTAAAATAGATGATGATATTAACTGAAATTGGAGAATGGTATCTCCCTATACATATAACAACGCTCTCATTCTGCTGATCGTTTTAGCCCAGATTTCAATTGAATTTGAATAGAGTGTGATATGGACAGAAATTGGAGAATGGTATCTTTCTACACAAATAACAAAGCTCCCATTCTGCTGATCGTTTCATACTGAATTTCAATTGAATTTAAACGGATGGTCACATCGACCGAAATTGGAGAATGGTATCTTTCTACACAAACAACAAAGCTCTCATTCTGCTGATCGTTTATTACTGAATTTCATTTGAATTTAAATGGATGATGATAACAACCGAAATTGCAGAATGGTATCTCTCTACACAAATAACAAAGCTCCCATTCTGCTGATCGTTTCATACTGAATTTCAATTGAATTTAAATGGATGATGATATCAACCGAAATTGCAGAATGGTATCTTTCTACACATATAACATTGCTTCAATTCTGCTGATCGTATTCGGCTGGATTTCAATTGAATTTAAACAGATGGTGACATCGACAGAAATTGGAGAATGGTATCTTTCTACACATATAAAGAAGCTCTTACCCTGCTGATCGTTTCAGGCTGAATGAAATTCGAAATTATTGCCCTCTGTGACAAATGAATATTAAAGAGAAATTAATCTCTCGCGCGACACAAAATGGTACCCATTAGGCCTATCCTAACCGAATTCAACGCAGATTACAAATTTCATATCGGTTCAGCTGAAAAACTCGATAGCGATCACAATTCGAATAATTCCTAATCATTGCCCTCTGTGAAAACTGAATATTCAACAAAAAAAATTCTCTGGCGGCTAAAAATGGAGGTCAATAGACCTACCCTAACCGAAAAGTAACGCAGATTACAAATTTCATATCGGTTTAGCTGAAAAATGCGATAGCTGATAACAATTTCCATAATTCAAAATCATTGCCCTCTGTGAAAACTGAATTTTCATCATAAAAAAATCTCCGGCGACAAACAATTGTACCCAATAAACCTACCCTAACCGTAATTTAATGCAGATTACGAATTTCATATCCTTCGGGCTGAAAATTTAGACCACATATCACAATTCCGAAAATTCGAAATTATTGCCCTCTGTGAAAACTGAATTTTCATCAGAAAAATATCTCCCGCGACTAAAAATTGTACCCAATAAACCTATCCTAACCGAAATTTAACGCAGATTACGAATTTCATATCCATTGAACTGAAAAACTTCTCTGGCGACTAAAAATGAAACCCAATAGGTCTATACTAATCGAAATGTAACGCCGATTACAAATTTTATATCGGTTCAGTTAAACAACCTGACCTCCGATCACAAAATCCGCAATTCGAAGTTACTGCATCTATTAAAACTGAATTTTCAACAGAAAAAATCTCTTGCGACTAAAAATGATTTTCGATAGGTCTATCCTAATCGAAATTTAACGCCGATTACAAATTTCATATCGGTTCAGTTGAAAAACTCGAACTCCGAACACGAAATCCAGAATTCGAAGTTGTTGCCCTCTATGTAAACTGAATTCTCAACATGAGGAAAAAATCTCTGCCAGCTAAAAATGGAAGCCAATAGACCTACCCTAACCGAAAAGTAACGCAGATTACGAATTTCATATCGGTTCAGTTGAAAAACTTGATAAATGATCACAATTTCTAGAATTCAATATTATTGCCCTCTGTGAAAACTGAATCTTCAACAAAAAAATTCTCTGGCGACTAAAAATGATACCCAATAGGTCTATCCTAATCGAAAAATTAACACCGATTACAAATTTCATATCGGTTCACCTGAAAAAACCTGACCTCCGATCACAAATATCAAAGTTCGAAATATTTGCCCTCTGTGAAAACTGAATATTCAACAGAAGATAATCGCTGATAACTTAAAATGGTACCCAATAGGCCTATTTTAACCGAAATTTAAAGCATATTTTAATTAAAGTTAAATGGATGGTGATATGGACAGAATCTGGAGAATGATATCTTCCTTTACATATAACAAGGGACCAATTCTGCTATCGTTTCATACTAATTTCAAATTGAATTCAAATAGATGATAATATCAACAGAAATTAGAGAATGGTATCTCCTTACACATATAACAAAGCTCCCATTCTGCTGATCGTTTCAATTTAAAATTCAATTGAATTAAAATAGATGATGATATTAACTGAAATTGGAGAATGGTATCTCCCTATACATATAACAACGCTCTCATTCTGCTGATCGTTTTAGCCCAGATTTCAATTGAATTTGAATAGAGTGTGATATGGACAGAAATTGGAGAATGGTATCTTTCTACACAAATAACAAAGCTCCCATTCTGCTGATCGTTTCATACTGAATTTCAATTGAATTCAAACGGATGGTCACATCGACCGAAATTGGAGAATGGTATCTTTCTACTCAAACAACAAAGCTCTCATTCTGCTGATCGTTTATTACTGAATTTCATTTGAATTTAAATGGATGATGATAACAACCGAAATTGCAGAATGGTATCTCTCTACACAAATAACAAAGCTCCCATTCTGCTGATCGTTTCATACTGAATTTCAATTGAATTTAAATGGATGATGATATCAACCGAAATTGCAGAATGGTATCTTGCTACACATATAACATTGCTTCAATTCTGCTGATCGTATTGGGCTGGATTTCAATTGAATTTAAACCGATGGTGACATCGACAGAAATTGGAGAATGGTATCTTTCTACACATATAAAGAAGCTCTTACCCTGCTGATCGTTTTAGGCTGAATGAAATTCGAAATTATTGCCCTCTGTGACAAATGAATATTAAAGAGAAATTAATCTCTCGCGACACAAAATGGTACCCATTAGGCCTATCCTAACCGAATTCAACGCAGATTACAAATTTCATATCGGTTCAGCTGAAAAACTCGATAGCGATCACAATTCGAATAATTCCTAATCATTGCCCTCTGTGAAAACTGAATATTCAACAAAAAAATTCTCTGGCGGCTAAAAATGAAACCCAATAGGTCTATCCTAATCGAAATGTAACGGCGATTACAAATTTTATATCGGTTCAGTTAAACAACCTGACCTCCGATCACAAAATCCGCAATTCGAAGTTACTGCATCTATTAAAACTGAATTTTCAACAGAAAAAAATCTCTTACGACTAAAAATGATTTCCGATAGGTCTATACTAATCGAAATTTAACGCCGATTACATATTTCATATCGGTTCAGTTGAAAAACTCGAACTCCGAACACGAATTCCAGAATTCGAAGTTGTTGCCCCCTATGTAAACTGAATTCTCAACATGAGGAATAAATCTCTGCCAGCTAAAAATGGAAGCCAATAGACCTACCCTAACCGAAAAGTAACGCAGATTACGAATTTCATATCGGTTCAGTTGAAAAACTTGATAAATGATCACAATTTCTAGAATTCAATATTATTGCCCTCTGTGAAAACTGAATTTTCAACAAAAAAAATTCTCTGGCGACTAAAAATGATACCCAATAGGTCTATCCTAATCGAAAAATCAACACCGATTACAAATTTCATATCGGTTCACCTGAAAAACCTGACCTCCGATCACAAATACCAAAGTTCGATATATTTGCCCTCTGTGAAAACTGAATATTCAACAGAAGATAATCGCTGATAACTTAAAATGGTACCCAATAGGCCTATTTTAACCGAAATTTAAAGCATATTTTAATTAAAGTTAAATGGATGGTGATATGGACAGAATCTGAAGAATGATATCTTCCTTTACATATAACAAGGGACCCATTCTGCTGATCGTTTCATACTAATTTCAAATTGAATTCAAATAGATGATAATATCAACAGAAATTAGAGAATGGTATCTCCTTACACATATAACAAAGCTCCCATTCTGCTGATCGTTTAAATTTAAAATTCAACTGAATTAAAATAGATGATATTAACTGAAATTGGAGAATGGTATCTCCCTATACATATAACAACGCTCTCATTCTGCTGATCGTTTTAGCCCAGATTTCAATTGAATTTGAATAGAGTGTGATATGGACAGAAATTGGAGAATGGTATCTTTCTACACAAATAACAAAGCTCCCATTCTGCTGATCGTTTCATACTGAATTTCAATTGAATTTAAACGGATGGTCACATCGACCGAAATTGGAGAATGGTATCTTTCTACACAAACAACAAAGCTCTCATTCTGCTGATCGTTTATTACTGAATTTCATTTGAATTTAAATGGATGATGACAACAACCGAAATTGCAGAATGGTATCTCTCTACACAAATAACAAAGCTCCCATTCTGCTGATCGTTTCATACTGAATTTCAATTGAATTTAAATGGATGATGATATCAACCGAAATTGCAGAATGGTATCTTTCTACACATATAACATTGCTTCAATTCTGCTGATCGTATTGGGCTGGATTTCAATTGAATTTAAACCGATGGTGACATCGACAGAAATTGGAGAATGGTATCTTTCTACACATATAAAGAAGCTCTTACCCTGCTGATCGTTTTAGGCTGAATGAAATTCGAAATTATTGCCCTCTGTGACAAATGAATATTAAAGAGAAATTAATCTCTCGCGACACAAAATGGTACCCATTAGGCCTATCCTAACCGAATTCAACGCAGATTACAAATTTCATATCGGTTCAGCTGAAAAACTCGATAGCGATCACAATTTGAATAATTCCTAGTCATTGCCCTCTGTGAAAACTGAATATTCAACAAAAAAAATTCTCTGGCGGCTAAAAATGGAGGTCAATAGACCTACCCTAACCGAAAAGTAACGCAGATTACAAATTTCATATCGGTTTAGCTGAAAAATGCGATAGCTGAGAACAATTTCCATAATTCAAAATCATTGCCCTCTGTGAAAACTGAATTTTCATCATAAAAAAATCTCCGGCGACAAACAATTGTACCCAATAAACCTACCCTAACCGTAATTTAATGCAGATTACGAATTTCATATCCTTCGGGCTGAAAATTTAGACCACATATCACAATTCCGAAAATTCGAAATTATTGCCCTCTGTGAAAACTGAATTTTCATCAGAAAAATGTCTGCCGCGACTAAAAATTGTACCCAATAAACCTATCCTAACCGAAATTTAACGCAGATTACGAATTTCATATCCATTGAACTGAAAAACTTCTCTGGCGACTAAAAATGGAACCCAATAGGTCTATACTAATCGAAATGTAACGCCGATTACAAATTTTATATCGGTTCAGTTAAACAACCTGACCTCCGATCACAAAATCCGCAATTCGAAGTTACTGCATCTATTAAAACTGAATTTTCAACAGAAAAAATCTCTTGCGACTAAAAATGATTTTCGATAGGTCTATCCTAATCGAAATTTAACGCCGATTACAAATTTCATATCGGTTCAGTTGAAAAACTCGAACTCCGAACACGAAATCCAGAATTCGAAGTTGTTGCCCTCTATGTAAACTGAATTCTCAACATGAGGAAAAAATCTCTGCCAGCTAAAAATGGAAGCCAATAGACCTACCCTAACCGAAAAGTAACGCAGATTACGAATTTCATATCGGTTCAGTTGAAAAACTTGATAAATGATCACAATTTCTAGAATTCAATATTATTGCCCTCTGTGAAAACTGAATCTTCAACAAAAAAATTCTCTGGCGACTAAAAATGATACCCAATAGGTCTATCCTAATCGAAAAATTAACACCGATTACAAATTTCATATCGGTTCACCTGAAAAAACCTGACCTCCGATCACAAATATCAAAGTTCGAAATATTTGCCCTCTGTGAAAACTGAATATTCAACAGAAGATAATCGCTGATAACTTAAAATGGTACCCAATAGGCCTATTTTAACCGAAATTTAAAGCATATTTTAATTAAAGTTAAATGGATGGTGATATGGACAGAATCTGGAGAATGATATCTTCCTTTACATATAACAAGGGACCAATTCTGCTATCGTTTCATACTAATTTCAAATTGAATTCAAATAGATGATAATATCAACAGAAATTAGAGAATGGTATCTCCTTACACATATAACAAAGCTCCCATTCTGCTGATCGTTTCAATTTAAAATTCAATTGAATTAAAATAGATGATGATATTAACTGAAATTGGAGAATGGTATCTCCCTATACATATAACAACGCTCTCATTCTGCTGATCGTTTTAGCCCAGATTTCAATTGAATTTGAATAGAGTGTGATATGGACAGAAATTGGAGAATGGTATCTTTCTACACAAATAACAAAGCTCCCATTCTGCTGATCGTTTCATACTGAATTTCAATTGAATTTAAACGGATGGTCACATCGACCGAAATTGGAGAATGGTATCTTTCTACACAAACAACAAAGCTCTCATTCTGCTGATCGTTTATTACTGAATTTCATTTGAATTTAAATGGATGATGATAACAACCGAAATTGCAGAATGGTATCTCTCTACACAAATAACAAAGCTCCCATTCTGCTGATCGTTTCATACTGAATTTCAATTGAATTTAAATGGATGATGATATCAACCGAAATTGCAGAATGGTATCTTTCTACACATATAACATTGCTTCAATTCTGCTGATCGTATTCGGCTGGATTTCAATTGAATTTAAACAGATGGTGACATCGACAGAAATTGGAGAATGGTATCTTTCTACACATATAAAGAAGCTCTTACCCTGCTGATCGTTTCAGGCTGAATGAAATTCGAAATTATTGCCCTCTGTGACAAATGAATATTAAAGAGAAATTAATCTCTCGCGCGACACAAAATGGTACCCATTAGGCCTATCCTAACCGAATTCAACGCAGATTACAAATTTCATATCGGTTCAGCTGAAAAACTCGATAGCGATCACAATTGGAATAATTCCTAATCATTGCCCTCTGTGAAAACTGAATATTCAACAAAAAAAATTCTCTGGCGGCTAAAAATGGAGGTCAATAGACCTACCCTAACCGAAAAGTAACGCAGATTACAAATTTCATATCGGTTTAGCTGAAAAATGCGATAGCTGATAACAATTTCCATAATTCAAAATCATTGCCCTCTGTGAAAACTGAATTTTCATCATAAAAAAATCTCCGGCGACAAACAATTGTACCCAATAAACCTACCCTAACCGTAATTTAATGCAGATTACGAATTTCATATCCTTCGGGCTGAAAATTTAGACCACATATCACAATTCCGAAAATTCGAAATTATTGCCCTCTGTGAAAACTGAATTTTCATCAGAAAAATATCTCCCGCGACTAAAAATTGTACCCAATAAACCTATCCTAACCGAAATTTAACGCAGATTACGAATTTCATATCCATTGAACTGAAAAACTTCTCTGGCGACTAAAAATGAAACCCAATAGGTCTATACTAATCGAAATGTAACGCCGATTACAAATTTTATATCGGTTCAGTTAAACAACCTGACCTCCGATCACAAAATCCGCAATTCGAAGTTACTGCATCTATTAAAACTGAATTTTCAACAGAAAAAATCTCTTGCGACTAAAAATGATTTTCGATAGGTCTATCCTAATCGAAATTTAACGCCGATTACAAATTTCATATCGGTTCAGTTGAAAAACTCGAACTCCGAACACGAAATCCAGAATTCGAAGTTGTTGCCCTCTATGTAAACTGAATTCTCAACATGAGGAAAAAATCTCTGCCAGCTAAAAATGGAAGCCAATAGACCTACCCTAACCGAAAAGTAACGCAGATTACGAATTTCATATCGGTTCAGTTGAAAAACTTGATAAATGATCACAATTTCTAGAATTCAATATTATTGCCCTCTGTGAAAACTGAATCTTCAACAAAAAAATTCTCTGGCGACTAAAAATGATACCCAATAGGTCTATCCTAATCGAAAAATTAACACCGATTACAAATTTCATATCGGTTCACCTGAAAAAACCTGACCTCCGATCACAAATATCAAAGTTCGAAATATTTGCCCTCTGTGAAAACTGAATATTCAACAGAAGATAATCGCTGATAACTTAAAATGGTACCCAATAGGCCTATTTTAACCGAAATTTAAAGCATATTTTAATTAAAGTTAAATGGATGGTGATATGGACAGAATCTGGAGAATGATATCTTCCTTTACATATAACAAGGGACCAATTCTGCTATCGTTTCATACTAATTTCAAATTGAATTCAAATAGATGATAATATCAACAGAAATTAGAGAATGGTATCTCCTTACACATATAACAAAGCTCCCATTCTGCTGATCGTTTCAATTTAAAATTCAATTGAATTAAAATAGATGATGATATTAACTGAAATTGGAGAATGGTATCTCCCTATACATATAACAACGCTCTCATTCTGCTGATCGTTTTAGCCCAGATTTCAATTGAATTTGAATAGAGTGTGATATGGACAGAAATTGGAGAATGGTATCTTTCTACACAAATAACAAAGCTCCCATTCTGCTGATCGTTTCATACTGAATTTCAATTGAATTTAAACGGATGGTCACATCGACCGAAATTGGAGAATGGTATCTTTCTACTCAAACAACAAAGCTCTCATTCTGCTGATCGTTTATTACTGAATTTCATTTGAATTTAAATGGATGATGATAACAACCGAAATTGCAGAATGGTATCTCTCTACACAAATAACAAAGCTCCCATTCTGCTGATCGTTTCATACTGAATTTCAATTGAATTTAAATGGATGATGATATCAACCGAAATTGCAGAATGGTATCTTGCTACACATATAACATTGCTTCAATTCTGCTGATCGTATTGGGCTGGATTTCAATTGAATTTAAACCGATGGTGACATCGACAGAAATTGGAGAATGGTATCTTTCTACACATATAAAGAAGCTCTTACCCTGCTGATCGTTTTAGGCTGAATGAAATTCGAAATTATTGCCCTCTGTGACAAATGAATATTAAAGAGAAATTAATCTCTCGCGACACAAAATGGTACCCATTAGGCCTATCCTAACCGAATTCAACGCAGATTACAAATTTCATATCGGTTCAGCTGAAAAACTCGATAGCGATCACAATTCGAATAATTCCTAATCATTGCCCTCTGTGAAAACTGAATATTCAACAAAAAAAATTCTCTGGCGGCTAAAAATGGAGGTCAATAGACCTACCCTAACCGAAAAGTAACGCAGATTACAAATTTCATATCGGTTTAGCTGAAAAATGCGATAGCTGATAACAATTTCCATAATTCAAAATCATTGCCCTCTGTGAAAACTGAATTTTCATCATAAAAAAATCTCCGGCGACAAACAATTGTACCCAATAAACCTACCCTAACCGTAATTTAATGCAGATTACGAATTTCATATCCTTCGGGCTGAAAATTTAGACCACATATCACAATTCCGAAAATTCGAAATTATTGCCCTCTGTGAAAACTGAATTTTCATCAGAAAAATATCTCCCGCGACTAAAAATTGTACCCAATAAACCTATCCTAACCGAAATTTAACGCAGATTACGAATTTCATATCCATTGAACTGAAAAACTTCTCTGGCGACTAAAAATGAAACCCAATAGGTCTATACTAATCGAAATGTAACGCCGATTACAAATTTTATATCGGTTCAGTTAAACAACCTGACCTCCGATCACAAAATCCGCAATTCGAAGTTACTGCATCTATTAAAACTGAATTTTCAACAGAAAAAATCTCTTGCGACTAAAAATGATTTTCGATAGGTCTATCCTAATCGAAATTTAACGCCGATTACAAATTTCATATCGGTTCAGTTGAAAAACTCGAACTCCGAACACGAAATCCAGAATTCGAAGTTGTTGCCCTCTATGTAAACTGAATTCTCAACATGAGGAAAAAATCTCTGCCAGCTAAAAATGGAAGCCAATAGACCTACCCTAACCGAAAAGTAACGCAGATTACGAATTTCATATCGGTTCAGTTGAAAAACTTGATAAATGATCACAATTTCTAGAATTCAATATTATTGCCCTCTGTGAAAACTGAATTTTCAACAAAAAAAATTCTCTGGCAACTAAAAATGATACCCAATAGGTCTATCCTAATCGAAAAATTAACACCGATTACAAATTTCATATCGGTTCACCTGAAAAACCTGACCTCCGATCACAAATATCAAAGTTCGAAATATTTGCCCTCTGTGAAAACTGAATATTCAACAGAAGATAATCGCTGATAACTTAAAATGGTACCCAATAGGCCTATTTTAACCGAAATTTAAAGCATATTTTAATTAAAGTTAAATGGATGGTGATATGGACAGAATCTGGAGAATGATATCTTCCTTTACATATAACAAGGGACCAATTCTGCTATCGTTTCATACTAATTTCAAATTGAATTCAAATAGATGATAATATCAACAGAAATTAGAGAATGGTATCTCCTTACACATATAACAAAGCTCCCATTCTGGTGATCGTTTCAATTTAAAATTCAATTGAATTAAAATAGATGATGATATTAACTGAAATTGGAGAATGGTATCTCCCTATACATATAACAACGCTCTCATTCTGCTGATCGTTTTAGCCCAGATTTCAATTGAATTTGAATAGAGTGTGATATGGACAGAAATTGGAGAATGGTACCTTTCTACACAAATAACAAAGCTCCCATTCTGCTGATCGTTTCATACTGAATTTCAATTGAATTTAAACGGATGGTCACATCGACCGAAATTGGAGAATGGTATCTTTCTACACAAACAACAAAGCTCTCATTCTGCTGATCGTTTATTACTGAATTTCATTTGAATTTAAATGGATGATGATAACAACCGAAATTGCAGAATGGTATCTCTCTACACAAATAACAAAGCTCCCATTCTGCTGATCGTTTCATACTGAATTTCAATTGAATTTAAATGGATGATGATATCAACCGAAATTGCAGAATGGTATCTTTCTACACATATAACATTGCTTCAATTCTGCTGATCGTATTCGGCTGGATTTCAATTGAATTTAAACAGATGGTGACATCGACAGAAATTGGAGAATGGTATCTTTCTACACATATAAAGAAGCTCTTACCCTGCTGATCGTTTCAGGCTGAATGAAATTCGAAATTATTGCCCTCTGTGACAAATGAATATTAAAGAGAAATTAATCTCTCGCGCGACACAAAATGGTACCCATTAGGCCTATCCTAACCGAATTCAACGCAGATTACAAATTTCATATCGGTTCAGCTGAAAAACTCGATAGCGATCACAATTCGAATAATTCCTAATCATTGCCCTCTGTGAAAACTGAATATTCAACAAAAAAAATTCTCTGGCGGCTAAAAATGGAGGTCAATAGACCTACCCTAACCGAAAAGTAACGCAGATTACAAATTTCATATCGGTTTAGCTGAAAAATGCGATAGCTGATAACAATTTCCATAATTCAAAATCATTGCCCTCTGTGAAAACTGAATTTTCATCATAAAAAAATCTCCGGCGACAAACAATTGTACCCAATAAACCTACCCTAACCGTAATTTAATGCAGATTACGAATTTCATATCCTTCGGGCTGAAAATTTAGACCACATATCACAATTCCGAAAATTCGAAATTATTGCCCTCTGTGAAAACTGAATTTTCATCAGAAAAATATCTCCCGCGACTAAAAATTGTACCCAATAAACCTATCCTAACCGAAATTTAACGCAGATTACGAATTTCATATCCATTGAACTGAAAAACTTCTCTGGCGACTAAAAATGAAACCCAATAGGTCTATACTAATCGAAATGTAACGCCGATTACAAATTTTATATCGGTTCAGTTAAACAACCTGACCTCCGATCACAAAATCCGCAATTCGAAGTTACTGCATCTATTAAAACTGAATTTTCAACAGAAAAAATCTCTTGCGACTAAAAATGATTTTCGATAGGTCTATCCTAATCGAAATTTAACGCCGATTACAAATTTCATATCGGTTCAGTTGAAAAACTCGAACTCCGAACACGAAATCCAGAATTCGAAGTTGTTGCCCTCTATGTAAACTGAATTCTCAACATGAGGAAAAAATCTCTGCCAGCTAAAAATGGAAGCCAATAGACCTACCCTAACCGAAAAGTAACGCAGATTACGAATTTCATATCGGTTCAGTTGAAAAACTTGATAAATGATCACAATTTCTAGAATTCAATATTATTGCCCTCTGTGAAAACTGAATCTTCAACAAAAAAATTCTCTGGCGACTAAAAATGATACCCAATAGGTCTATCCTAATCGAAAAATTAACACCGATTACAAATTTCATATCGGTTCACCTGAAAAAACCTGACCTCCGATCACAAATATCAAAGTTCGAAATATTTGCCCTCTGTGAAAACTGAATATTCAACAGAAGATAATCGCTGATAACTTAAAATGGTACCCAATAGGCCTATTTTAACCGAAATTTAAAGCATATTTTAATTAAAGTTAAATGGATGGTGATATGGACAGAATCTGGAGAATGATATCTTCCTTTACATATAACAAGGGACCAATTCTGCTATCGTTTCATACTAATTTCAAATTGAATTCAAATAGATGATAATATCAACAGAAATTAGAGAATGGTATCTCCTTACACATATAACAAAGCTCCCATTCTGCTGATCGTTTCAATTTAAAATTCAATTGAATTAAAATAGATGATGATATTAACTGAAATTGGAGAATGGTATCTCCCTATACATATAACAACGCTCTCATTCTGCTGATCGTTTTAGCCCAGATTTCAATTGAATTTGAATAGAGTGTGATATGGACAGAAATTGGAGAATGGTATCTTTCTACACAAATAACAAAGCTCCCATTCTGCTGATCGTTTCATACTGAATTTCAATTGAATTTAAACGGATGGTCACATCGACCGAAATTGGAGAATGGTATCTTTCTACTCAAACAACAAAGCTCTCATTCTGCTGATCGTTTATTACTGAATTTCATTTGAATTTAAATGGATGATGATAACAACCGAAATTGCAGAATGGTATCTCTCTACACAAATAACAAAGCTCCCATTCTGCTGATCGTTTCATACTGAATTTCAATTGAATTTAAATGGATGATGATATCAACCGAAATTGCAGAATGGTATCTTGCTACACATATAACATTGCTTCAATTCTGCTGATCGTATTGGGCTGGATTTCAATTGAATTTAAACCGATGGTGACATCGACAGAAATTGGAGAATGGTATCTTTCTACACATATAAAGAAGCTCTTACCCTGCTGATCGTTTTAGGCTGAATGAAATTCGAAATTATTGCCCTCTGTGACAAATGAATATTAAAGAGAAATTAATCTCTCGCGACACAAAATGGTACCCATTAGGCCTATCCTAACCGAATTCAACGCAGATTACAAATTTCATATCGGTTCAGCTGAAAAACTCGATAGCGATCACAATTCGAATAATTCCTAATCATTGCCCTCTGTGAAAACTGAATATTCAACAAAAAAATTCTCTGGCGGCTAAAAATGAAACCCAATAGGTCTATCCTAATCGAAATGTAACGGCGATTACAAATTTTATATCGGTTCAGTTAAACAACCTGACCTCCGATCACAAAATCCGCAATTCGAAGTTACTGCATCTATTAAAACTGAATTTTCAACAGAAAAAAATCTCTTACGACTAAAAATGATTTCCGATAGGTCTATACTAATCGAAATTTAACGCCGATTACATATTTCATATCGGTTCAGTTGAAAAACTCGAACTCCGAACACGAATTCCAGAATTCGAAGTTGTTGCCCCCTATGTAAACTGAATTCTCAACATGAGGAATAAATCTCTGCCAGCTAAAAATGGAAGCCAATAGACCTACCCTAACCGAAAAGTAACGCAGATTACGAATTTCATATCGGTTCAGTTGAAAAACTTGATAAATGATCACAATTTCTAGAATTCAATATTATTGCCCTCTGTGAAAACTGAATTTTCAACAAAAAAAATTCTCTGGCGACTAAAAATGATACCCAATAGGTCTATCCTAATCGAAAAATCAACACCGATTACAAATTTCATATCGGTTCACCTGAAAAACCTGACCTCCGATCACAAATACCAAAGTTCGATATATTTGCCCTCTGTGAAAACTGAATATTCAACAGAAGATAATCGCTGATAACTTAAAATGGTACCCAATAGGCCTATTTTAACCGAAATTTAAAGCATATTTTAATTAAAGTTAAATGGATGGTGATATGGACAGAATCTGAAGAATGATATCTTCCTTTACATATAACAAGGGACCCATTCTGCTGATCGTTTCATACTAATTTCAAATTGAATTCAAATAGATGATAATATCAACAGAAATTAGAGAATGGTATCTCCTTACACATATAACAAAGCTCCCATTCTGCTGATCGTTTAAATTTAAAATTCAACTGAATTAAAATAGATGATATTAACTGAAATTGGAGAATGGTATCTCCCTATACATATAACAACGCTCTCATTCTGCTGATCGTTTTAGCCCAGATTTCAATTGAATTTGAATAGAGTGTGATATGGACAGAAATTGGAGAATGGTATCTTTCTACACAAATAACAAAGCTCCCATTCTGCTGATCGTTTCATACTGAATTTCAATTGAATTTAAACGGATGGTCACATCGACCGAAATTGGAGAATGGTATCTTTCTACACAAACAACAAAGCTCTCATTCTGCTGATCGTTTATTACTGAATTTCATTTGAATTTAAATGGATGATGACAACAACCGAAATTGCAGAATGGTATCTCTCTACACAAATAACAAAGCTCCCATTCTGCTGATCGTTTCATACTGAATTTCAATTGAATTTAAATGGATGATGATATCAACCGAAATTGCAGAATGGTATCTTTCTACACATATAACATTGCTTCAATTCTGCTGATCGTATTGGGCTGGATTTCAATTGAATTTAAACCGATGGTGACATCGACAGAAATTGGAGAATGGTATCTTTCTACACATATAAAGAAGCTCTTACCCTGCTGATCGTTTTAGGCTGAATGAAATTCGAAATTATTGCCCTCTGTGACAAATGAATATTAAAGAGAAATTAATCTCTCGCGACACAAAATGGTACCCATTAGGCCTATCCTAACCGATTTCAACGCAGATTACAAATTTCATATCGGTTCAGCTGAAAAACTCGATAGCGATCACAATTTGAATAATTCCTAGTCATTGCCCTCTGTGAAAACTGAATATTCAACAAAAAAAATTCTCTGGCGGCTAAAAATGGAGGTCAATAGACCTACCCTAACCGAAAAGTAACGCAGATTACAAATTTCATATCGGTTTAGCTGAAAAATGCGATAGCTGATAACAATTTCCATAATTCAAAATCATTGCCCTCTGTGAAAACTGAATTTTCATCATAAAAAAATCTCCGGCGACAAACAATTGTACCCAATAAACCTACCCTAACCGTAATTTAATGCAGATTACGAATTTCATATCCTTCGGGCTGAAAATTTAGACCACATATCACAATTCCGAAAATTCGAAATTATTGCCCTCTGTGAAAACTGAATTTTCATCAGAAAAATGTCTGCCGCGACTAAAAATTGTACCCAATAAACCTATCCTAACCGAAATTTAACGCAGATTACGAATTTCATATCCATTGAACTGAAAAACTTCTCTGGCGACTAAAAATGGAACCCAATAGGTCTATACTAATCGAAATGTAACGCCGATTACAAATTTTATATCGGTTCAGTTAAACAACCTGACCTCCGATCACAAAATCCGCAATTCGAAGTTACTGCATCTATTAAAACTGAATTTTCAACAGAAAAAATCTCTTGCGACTAAAAATGATTTTCGATAGGTCTATCCTAATCGAAATTTAACGCCGATTACAAATTTCATATCGGTTCAGTTGAAAAACTCGAACTCCGAACACGAAATCCAGAATTCGAAGTTGTTGCCCTCTATGTAAACTGAATTCTCAACATGAGGAAAAAATCTCTGCCAGCTAAAAATGGATGCCAATAGACCTACCCTAACCGAAAAGTAACGCAGATTACGAATTTCATATCGGTTCAGTTGAAAAACTTGATAAATGATCACAATTTCTAGAATTCAATATTATTGCCCTCTGTGAAAACTGAATCTTCAACAAAAAAATTCTCTGGCGACTAAAAATGATACCCAATAGGTCTATCCTAATCGAAAAATTAACACCGATTACAAATTTCATATCGGTTCACCTGAAAAAACCTGACCTCCGATCACAAATATCAAAGTTCGAAATATTTGCCCTCTGTGAAAACTGAATATTCAACAGAAGATAATCGCTGATAACTTAAAATGGTACCCAATAGGCCTATTTTAACCGAAATTTAAAGCATATTTTAATTAAAGTTAAATGGATGGTGATATGGACAGAATCTGGAGAATGATATCTTCCTTTACATATAACAAGGGACCAATTCTGCTATCGTTTCATACTAATTTCAAATTGAATTCAAATAGATGATAATATCAACAGAAATTAGAGAATGGTATCTCCTTACACATATAACAAAGCTCCCATTCTGCTGATCGTTTCAATTTAAAATTCAATTGAATTAAAATAGATGATGATATTAACTGAAATTGGAGAATGGTATCTCCCTATACATATAACAACGCTCTCATTCTGCTGATCGTTTTAGCCCAGATTTCAATTGAATTTGAATAGAGTGTGATATGGACAGAAATTGGAGAATGGTATCTTTCTACACAAATAACAAAGCTCCCATTCTGCTGATCGTTTCATACTGAATTTCAATTGAATTTAAACGGATGGTCACATCGACCGAAATTGGAGAATGGTATCTTTCTACTCAAACAACAAAGCTCTCATTCTGCTGATCGTTTATTACTGAATTTCATTTGAATTTAAATGGATGATGATAACAACCGAAATTGCAGAATGGTATCTCTCTACACAAATAACAAAGCTCCCATTCTGCTGATCGTTTCATACTGAATTTCAATTGAATTTAAATGGATGATGATATCAACCGAAATTGCAGAATGGTATCTTGCTACACATATAACATTGCTTCAATTCTGCTGATCGTATTGGGCTGGATTTCAATTGAATTTAAACCGATGGTGACATCGACAGAAATTGGAGAATGGTATCTTTCTACACATATAAAGAAGCTCTTACCCTGCTGATCGTTTTAGGCTGAATGAAATTCGAAATTATTGCCCTCTGTGACAAATGAATATTAAAGAGAAATTAATCTCTCGCGACACAAAATGGTACCCATTAGGCCTATCCTAACCGAATTCAACGCAGATTACAAATTTCATATCGGTTCAGCTGAAAAACTCGATAGCGATCACAATTTGAATAATTCCTAGTCATTGCCCTCTGTGAAAACTGAATATTCAACAAAAAAAATTCTCTGGCGGCTAAAAATGGAGGTCAATAGACCTACCCTAACCGAAAAGTAACGCAGATTACAAATTTCATATCGGTTTAGCTGAAAAATGCGATAGCTGAGAACAATTTCCATAATTCAAAATCATTGCCCTCTGTGAAAACTGAATTTTCATCATAAAAAAATCTCCGGCGACAAACAATTGTACCCAATAAACCTACCCTAACCGTAATTTAATGCAGATTACGAATTTCATATCCTTCGGGCTGAAAATTTAGACCACATATCACAATTCCGAAAATTCGAAATTATTGCCCTCTGTGAAAACTGAATTTTCATCAGAAAAATGTCTGCCGCGACTAAAAATTGTACCCAATAAACCTATCCTAACCGAAATTTAACGCAGATTACGAATTTCATATCCATTGAACTGAAAAACTTCTCTGGCGACTAAAAATGGAACCCAATAGGTCTATACTAATCGAAATGTAACGCCGATTACAAATTTTATATCGGTTCAGTTAAACAACCTGACCTCCGACCACAAAATCCGCAATTCGAAGTTACTGCATCTATTAAAACTGAATTTTCAACAGAAAAAATCTCTTGCGACTAAAAATGATTTTCGATAGGTCTATCCTAATCGAAATTTAACGCCGATTACAAATTTCATATCGGTTCAGTTGAAAAACTCGAACTCCGAACACGAAATCCAGAATTCGAAGTTGTTGCCCTCTATGTAAACTGAATTCTCAACATGAGGAAAAAATCTCTGCCAGCTAAAAATGGAAGCCAATAGACCTACCCTAACCGAAAAGTAACGCAGATTACGAATTTCATATCGGTTCAGTTGAAAAACTTGATAAATGATCACAATTTCTAGAATTCAATATTATTGCCCTCTGTGAAAACTGAATCTTCAACAAAAAAATTCTCTGGCGACTAAAAATGATACCCAATAGGTCTATCCTAATCGAAAAATTAACACCGATTACAAATTTCATATCGGTTCACCTGAAAAAACCTGACCTCCGATCACAAATATCAAAGTTCGAAATATTTGCCCTCTGTGAAAACTGAATATTCAACAGAAGATAATCGCTGATAACTTAAAATGGTACCCAATAGGCCTATTTTAACCGAAATTTAAAGCATATTTTAATTAAAGTTAAATGGATGGTGATATGGACAGAATCTGGAGAATGATATCTTCCTTTACATATAACAAGGGACCAATTCTGCTATCGTTTCATACTAATTTCAAATTGAATTCAAATAGATGATAATATCAACAGAAATTAGAGAATGGTATCTCCTTACACATATAACAAAGCTCCCATTCTGCTGATCGTTTCAATTTAAAATTCAATTGAATTAAAATAGATGATGATATTAACTGAAATTGGAGAATGGTATCTCCCTATACATATAACAACGCTCTCATTCTGCTGATCGTTTTAGCCCAGATTTCAATTGAATTTGAATAGAGTGTGATATGGACAGAAATTGGAGAATGGTATCTTTCTACACAAATAACAAAGCTCCCATTCTGCTGATCGTTTCATACTGAATTTCAATTGAATTTAAACGGATGGT
Organism: Aspidiotus rigidus; assembly: GCA_035079385.1. Taxonomy (NCBI): domain Eukaryota; kingdom Metazoa; phylum Arthropoda; class Insecta; order Hemiptera; family Diaspididae; genus Aspidiotus; species Aspidiotus rigidus. The sequence continues at coordinate 2,556,987 of JAVHKY010000046.1, read as the reverse complement.
CACATCGACCGAAATTGGAGAATGGTATCTTTCTACACAAACAACAAAGCTCTCATTCTGCTGATCGTTTATTACTGAATTTCATTTGAATTTAAATGGATGATGATAACAACCGAAATTGCAGAATGGTATCTCTCTACACAAATAACAAAGCTCCCATTCTGCTGATCGTTTCATACTGAATTTCAATTGAATTTAAATGGATGATGATATCAACCGAAATTGCAGAATGGTATCTTGCTACACATATAACATTGCTTCAATTCTGCTGATCGTATTGGGCTGGATTTCAATTGAATTTAAACCGATGGTGACATCGACAGAAATTGGAGAATGGTATCTTTCTACACATATAAAGAAGCTCTTACCCTGCTGATCGTTTTAGGCTGAATGAAATTCGAAATTATTGCCCTCTGTGACAAATGAATATTAAAGAGAAATTAATCTCTCGCGACACAAAATGGTACCCATTAGGCCTATCCTAACCGAATTCAACGCAGATTACAAATTTCATATCGGTTCAGCTGAAAAACTCGATAGCGATCACAATTCGAATAATTCCTAATCATTGCCCTCTGTGAAAACTGAATATTCAACAAAAAAAATTCTCTGGCGGCTAAAAATGGAGGTCAATAGACCTACCCTAACCGAAAAGTAACGCAGATTACAAATTTCATATCGGTTTAGCTGAAAAATGCGATAGCTGATAACAATTTCCATAATTCAAAATCATTGCCCTCTGTGAAAACTGAATTTTCATCATAAAAAAATCTCCGGCGACAAACAATTGTACCCAATAAACCTACCCTAACCGTAATTTAATGCAGATTACGAATTTCATATCCTTCGGGCTGAAAATTTAGACCACATATCACAATTCCGAAAATTCGAAATTATTGCCCTCTGTGAAAACTGAATTTTCATCAGAAAAATATCTCCCGCGACTAAAAATTGTACCCAATAAACCTATCCTAACCGAAATTTAACGCAGATTACGAATTTCATATCCATTGAACTGAAAAACTTCTCTGGCGACTAAAAATGAAACCCAATAGGTCTATACTAATCGAAATGTAACGCCGATTACAAATTTTATATCGGTTCAGTTAAACAACCTGACCTCCGATCACAAAATCCGCAATTCGAAGTTACTGCATCTATTAAAACTGAATTTTCAACAGAAAAAATCTCTTGCGACTAAAAATGATTTTCGATAGGTCTATCCTAATCGAAATTTAACGCCGATTACAAATTTCATATCGGTTCAGTTGAAAAACTCGAACTCCGAACACGAAATCCAGAATTCGAAGTTGTTGCCCTCTATGTAAACTGAATTCTCAACATGAGGAAAAAATCTCTGCCAGCTAAAAATGGAAGCCAATAGACCTACCCTAACCGAAAAGTAACGCAGATTACGAATTTCATATCGGTTCAGTTGAAAAACTTGATAAATGATCACAATTTCTAGAATTCAATATTATTGCCCTCTGTGAAAACTGAATTTTCAACAAAAAAAATTCTCTGGCAACTAAAAATGATACCCAATAGGTCTATCCTAATCGAAAAATTAACACCGATTACAAATTTCATATCGGTTCACCTGAAAAACCTGACCTCCGATCACAAATATCAAAGTTCGAAATATTTGCCCTCTGTGAAAACTGAATATTCAACAGAAGATAATCGCTGATAACTTAAAATGGTACCCAATAGGCCTATTTTAACCGAAATTTAAAGCATATTTTAATTAAAGTTAAATGGATGGTGATATGGACAGAATCTGGAGAATGATATCTTCCTTTACATATAACAAGGGACCAATTCTGCTATCGTTTCATACTAATTTCAAATTGAATTCAAATAGATGATAATATCAACAGAAATTAGAGAATGGTATCTCCTTACACATATAACAAAGCTCCCATTCTGCTGATCGTTTCAATTTAAAATTCAATTGAATTAAAATAGATGATGATATTAACTGAAATTGGAGAATGGTATCTCCCTATACATATAACAACGCTCTCATTCTGCTGATCGTTTTAGCCCAGATTTCAATTGAATTTGAATAGAGTGTGATATGGACAGAAATTGGAGAATGGTATCTTTCTACACAAATAACAAAGCTCCCATTCTGCTGATCGTTTCATACTGAATTTCAATTGAATTTAAACGGATGGTCACATCGACCGAAATTGGAGAATGGTATCTTTCTACACAAACAACAAAGCTCTCATTCTGCTGATCGTTTATTACTGAATTTCATTTGAATTTAAATGGATGATGATAACAACCGAAATTGCAGAATGGTATCTCTCTACACAAATAACAAAGCTCCCATTCTGCTGATCGTTTCATACTGAATTTCAATTGAATTTAAATGGATGATGATATCAACCGAAATTGCAGAATGGTATCTTTCTACACATATAACATTGCTTCAATTCTGCTGATCGTATTCGGCTGGATTTCAATTGAATTTAAACAGATGGTGACATCGACAGAAATTGGAGAATGGTAACTTTCTACACATATAAAGAAGCTCTTACCCTGCTGATCGTTTCAGGCTGAATGAAATTCGAAATTATTGCCCTCTGTGACAAATGAATATTAAAGAGAAATTAATCTCTCGCGCGACACAAAATGGTACCCATTAGGCCTATCCTAACCGAATTCAACGCAGATTACAAATTTCATATCGGTTCAGCTGAAAAACTCGATAGCGATCACAATTCGAATAATTCCTAATCATTGCCCTCTGTGAAAACTGAATATTCAACAAAAAAAATTCTCTGGCGGCTAAAAATGGAGGTCAATAGACCTACCCTAACCGAAAAGTAACGCAGATTACAAATTTCATATCGGTTTAGCTGAAAAATGCGATAGCTGATAACAATTTCCATAATTCAAAATCATTGCCCTCTGTGAAAACTGAATTTTCATCATAAAAAAATCTCCGGCGACAAACAATTGTACCCAATAAACCTACCCTAACCGTAATTTAATGCAGATTACGAATTTCATATCCTTCGGGCTGAAAATTTAGACCACATATCACAATTCCGAAAATTCGAAATTATTGCCCTCTGTGAAAACTGAATTTTCATCAGAAAAATATCTCCCGCGACTAAAAATTGTACCCAATAAACCTATCCTAACCGAAATTTAACGCAGATTACGAATTTCATATCCATTGAACTGAAAAACTTCTCTGGCGACTAAAAATGAAACCCAATAGGTCTATACTAATCGAAATGTAACGCCGATTACAAATTTTATATCGGTTCAGTTAAACAACCTGACCTCCGATCACAAAATCCGCAATTCGAAGTTACTGCATCTATTAAAACTGAATTTTCAACAGAAAAAATCTCTTGCGACTAAAAATGATTTTCGATAGGTCTATCCTAATCGAAATTTAACGCCGATTACAAATTTCATATCGGTTCAGTTGAAAAACTCGAACTCCGAACACGAAATCCAGAATTCGAAGTTGTTGCCCTCTATGTAAACTGAATTCTCAACATGAGGAAAAAATCTCTGCCAGCTAAAAATGGAAGCCAATAGACCTACCCTAACCGAAAAGTAACGCAGATTACGAATTTCATATCGGTTCAGTTGAAAAACTTGATAAATGATCACAATTTCTAGAATTCAATATTATTGCCCTCTGTGAAAACTGAATTTTCAACAAAAAAAATTCTCTGGCGACTAAAAATGATACCCAATAGGTCTATCCTAATCGAAAAATTAACACCGATTACAAATTTCATATCGGTTCACCTGAAAAAACCTGACCTCCGATCACAAATACCAAAGTTCGAAATATTTGCCCTCTGTGAAAACTGAATATTCAACAGAAGATAATCGCTGATAACTTAAAATGGTACCCAATAGGCCTATTTTAACCGAAATTTAAAGCATATTTTAATTAAAGTTAAATGGATGGTGATATGGACAGAATCTGGAGAATGATATCTTCCTTTACATATAACAAGGGACCAATTCTGCTATCGTTTCATACTAATTTCAAATTGAATTCAAATAGATGATAATATCAACAGAAATTAGAGAATGGTATCTCCTTACACATATAACAAAGCTCCCATTCTGCTGATCGTTTCAATTTAAAATTCAATTGAATTAAAATAGATGATGATATTAACTGAAATTGGAGAATGGTATCTCCCTATACATATAACAACGCTCTCATTCTGCTGATCGTTTTAGCCCAGATTTCAATTGAATTTGAATAGAGTGTGATATGGACAGAAATTGGAGAATGGTATCTTTCTACACAAATAACCAAGCTCCCATTCTGCTGATCGTTTCATACTGAATTTCAATTGAATTTAAACGGATGGTCACATCGACCGAAATTGGAGAATGGTATCTTTCTACACAAACAACAATGCTCTCATTCTGCTGATCGTTTATTACTGAATTTCATTTGAATTTAAATGGATGATGATAACAACCGAAATTGCAGAATGGTATCTCTCTACACAAATAACAAAGCTCCCATTCTGCTGATCGTTTCATACTGCATTTCAATTGAATTTAAATGGATGATGATATCAACCGAAATTGCAGAATGGTATCTTTCTACACATATAACATTGCTTCAATTCTGCTGATCGTATTGGGCTGGATTTCAATTGAATTTAAACCGATGGTGACATCGACAGAAATTGGAGAATGGTATCTTTCTACACATATAAAGAAGCTCTTACCCTGCTGATCGTTTTAGGCTGAATGAAATTCGAAATTATTGCCCTCTGTGACAAATGAATATTAAAGAGAAATTAATCTCTCGCGACACAAAATGGTACCCATTAGGCCTATCCTAACCGAATTCAACGCAGATTACAAATTTCATATCGGTTCAGCTGAAAAACTCGATAGCGATCACAATTTGAATAATTCCTAGTCATTGCCCTCTGTGAAAACTGAATATTCAACAAAAAAAATTCTCTGGCGGCTAAAAATGGAGGTCAATAGACCTACCCTAACCGAAAAGTAACGCAGATTACAAATTTCATATCGGTTTAGCTGAAAAATGCGATAGCTGATAACAATTTCCATAATTCAAAATCATTGCCCTCTGTGAAAACTGAATTTTCATCATAAAAAAATCTCCGGCGACAAACAATTGTACCCAATAAACCTACCCTAACCGTAATTTAATGCAGATTACGAATTTCATATCCTTCGGGCTGAAAATTTAGACCACATATCACAATTCCGAAAATTCGAAATTATTGCCCTCTGTGAAAACTGAATTTTCATCAGAAAAATATCTCCCGCGACTAAAAATTGTACCCAATAAACCTATCCTAACCGAAATTTAACGCAGATTACGAATTTCATATCCATTGAACTGAAAAACTTCTCTGGCGACTAAAAATGAAACCCAATAGGTCTATACTAATCGAAATGTAACGCCGATTACAAATTTTATATCGGTTCAGTTAAACAACCTGACCTCCGATCACAAAATCCGCAATTCGAAGTTACTGCATCTATTAAAACTGAATTTTCAACAGAAAAAATCTCTTGCGACTAAAAATGATTTTCGATAGGTCTATCCTAATCGAAATTTAACGCCGATTACAAATTTCATATCGGTTCAGTTGAAAAACTCGAACTCCGAACACGAAATCCAGAATTCGAAGTTGTTGCCCTCTATGTAAACTGAATTCTCAACATGAGGAAAAAATCTCTGCCAGCTAAAAATGGAAGCCAATAGACCTACCCTAACCGAAAAGTAACGCAGATTACGAATTTCATATCGGTTCAGTTGAAAAACTTGATAAATGATCACAATTTCTAGAATTCAATATTATTGCCCTCTGTGAAAACTGAATTTTCAACAAAAAAAATTCTCTGGCGACTAAAAATGATACCCAATAGGTCTATCCTAATCGAAAAATTAACACCGATTACAAATTTCATATCGGTTCACCTGAAAAAACCTGACCTCCGATCACAAATACCAAAGTTCGAAATATTTGCCCTCTGTGAAAACTGAATATTCAACAGAAGATAATCGCTGATAACTTAAAATGGTACCCAATAGGCCTATTTTAACCGAAATTTAAAGCATATTTTAATTAAAGTTAAATGGATGGTGATATGGACAGAATCTGGAGAATGATATCTTCCTTTACATATAACAAGGGACCAATTCTGCTATCGTTTCATACTAATTTCAAATTGAATTCAAATAGATGATAATATCAACAGAAATTAGAGAATGGTATCTCCTTACACATATAACAAAGCTCCCATTCTGCTGATCGTTTCAATTTAAAATTCAATTGAATTAAAATAGATGATGATATTAACTGAAATTGGAGAATGGTATCTCCCTATACATATAACAACGCTCTCATTCTGCTGATCGTTTTAGCCCAGATTTCAATTGAATTTGAATAGAGTGTGATATGGACAGAAATTGGAGAATGGTATCTTTCTACACAAATAACCAAGCTCCCATTCTGCTGATCGTTTCATACTGAATTTCAATTGAATTTAAACGGATGGTCACATCGACCGAAATTGGAGAATGGTATCTTTCTACACAAACAACAATGCTCTCATTCTGCTGATCGTTTATTACTGAATTTCATTTGAATTTAAATGGATGATGATAACAACCGAAATTGCAGAATGGTATCTCTCTACACAAATAACAAAGCTCCCATTCTGCTGATCGTTTCATACTGCATTTCAATTGAATTTAAATGGATGATGATATCAACCGAAATTGCAGAATGGTATCTTTCTACACATATAACATTGCTTCAATTCTGCTGATCGTATTGGGCTGGATTTCAATTGAATTTAAACCGATGGTGACATCGACAGAAATTGGAGAATGGTATCTTTCTACACATATAAAGAAGCTCTTACCCTGCTGATCGTTTTAGGCTGAATGAAATTCGAAATTATTGCCCTCTGTGACAAATGAATATTAAAGAGAAATTAATCTCTCGCGACACAAAATGGTACCCATTAGGCCTATCCTAACCGAATTCAACGCAGATTACAAATTTCATATCGGTTCAGCTGAAAAACTCGATAGCGATCACAATTTGAATAATTCCTAGTCATTGCCCTCTGTGAAAACTGAATATTCAACAAAAAAAATTCTCTGGCGGCTAAAAATGGAGGTCAATAGACCTACCCTAACCGAAAAGTAACGCAGATTACAAATTTCATATCGGTTTAGCTGAAAAATGCGATAGCTGATAACAATTTCCATAATTCAAAATCATTGCCCTCTGTGAAAACTGAATTTTCATCATAAAAAAATCTCCGGCGACAAACAATTGTACCCAATAAACCTACCCTAACCGTAATTTAATGCAGATTACGAATTTCATATCCTTCGGGCTGAAAATTTAGACCACATATCACAATTCCGAAAATTCGAAATTATTGCCCTCTGTGAAAACTGAATTTTCATCAGAAAAATGTCTGCCGCGACTAAAAATTGTACCCAATAAACCTATCCTAACCGAAATTTAACGCAGATTACGAATTTCATATCCATTGAACTGAAAAACTTCTCTGGCGACTAAAAATGGAACCCAATAGGTCTATACTAATCGAAATGTAACGCCGATTACAAATTTTATATCGGTTCAGTTAAACAACCTGACCTCCGATCACAAAATCCGCAATTCGAAGTTACTGCATCTATTAAAACTGAATTTTCAACAGAAAAAATCTCTTGCGACTAAAAATGATTTTCGATAGGTCTATCCTAATCGAAATTTAACGCCGATTACAAATTTCATATCGGTTCAGTTGAAAAACTCGAACTCCGAACACGAAATCCAGAATTCGAAGTTGTTGCCCTCTATGTAAACTGAATTCTCAACATGAGGAAAAAATCTCTGCCAGCTAAAAATGGAAGCCAATAGACCTACCCTAACCGAAAAGTAACGCAGATTACGAATTTCATATCGGTTCAGTTGAAAAACTTGATAAATGATCACAATTTCTAGAATTCAATATTATTGCCCTCTGTGAAAACTGAATCTTCAACAAAAAAATTCTCTGGCGACTAAAAATGATACCCAATAGGTCTATCCTAATCGAAAAATTAACACCGATTACAAATTTCATATCGGTTCACCTGAAAAAACCTGACCTCCGATCACAAATATCAAAGTTCGAAATATTTGCCCTCTGTGAAAACTGAATATTCAACAGAAGATAATCGCTGATAACTTAAAATGGTACCCAATAGGCCTATTTTAACCGAAATTTAAAGCATATTTTAATTAAAGTTAAATGGATGGTGATATGGACAGAATCTGGAGAATGATATCTTCCTTTACATATAACAAGGGACCAATTCTGCTATCGTTTCATACTAATTTCAAATTGAATTCAAATAGATGATAATATCAACAGAAATTAGAGAATGGTATCTCCTTACACATATAACAAAGCTCCCATTCTGCTGATCGTTTCAATTTAAAATTCAATTGAATTAAAATAGATGATGATATTAACTGAAATTGGAGAATGGTATCTCCCTATACATATAACAACGCTCTCATTCTGCTGATCGTTTTAGCCCAGATTTCAATTGAATTTGAATAGAGTGTGATATGGACAGAAATTGGAGAATGGTATCTTTCTACACAAATAACAAAGCTCCCATTCTGCTGATCGTTTCATACTGAATTTCAATTGAATTTAAACGGATGGTCACATCGACCGAAATTGGAGAATGGTATCTTTCTACACAAACAACAAAGCTCTCATTCTGCTGATCGTTTATTACTGAATTTCATTTGAATTTAAATGGATGATGATAACAACCGAAATTGCAGAATGGTATCTCTCTACACAAATAACAAAGCTCCCATTCTGCTGATCGTTTCATACTGAATTTCAATTGAATTTAAATGGATGATGATATCAACCGAAATTGCAGAATGGTATCTTTCTACACATATAACATTGCTTCAATTCTGCTGATCGTATTCGGCTGGATTTCAATTGAATTTAAACAGATGGTGACATCGACAGAAATTGGAGAATGGTAACTTTCTACACATATAAAGAAGCTCTTACCCTGCTGATCGTTTCAGGCTGAATGAAATTCGAAATTATTGCCCTCTGTGACAAATGAATATTAAAGAGAAATTAATCTCTCGCGCGACACAAAATGGTACCCATTAGGCCTATCCTAACCGAATTCAACGCAGATTACAAATTTCATATCGGTTCAGCTGAAAAACTCGATAGCGATCACAATTCGAATAATTCCTAATCATTGCCCTCTGTGAAAACTGAATATTCAACAAAAAAAATTCTCTGGCGGCTAAAAATGGAGGTCAATAGACCTACCCTAACCGAAAAGTAACGCAGATTACAAATTTCATATCGGTTTAGCTGAAAAATGCGATAGCTGATAACAATTTCCATAATTCAAAATCATTGCCCTCTGTGAAAACTGAATTTTCATCATAAAAAAATCTCCGGCGACAAACAATTGTACCCAATAAACCTACCCTAACCGTAATTTAATGCAGATTACGAATTTCATATCCTTCGGGCTGAAAATTTAGACCACATATCACAATTCCGAAAATTCGAAATTATTGCCCTCTGTGAAAACTGAATTTTCATCAGAAAAATATCTCCCGCGACTAAAAATTGTACCCAATAAACCTATCCTAACCGAAATTTAACGCAGATTACGAATTTCATATCCATTGAACTGAAAAACTTCTCTGGCGACTAAAAATGAAACCCAATAGGTCTATACTAATCGAAATGTAACGCCGATTACAAATTTTATATCGGTTCAGTTAAACAACCTGACCTCCGATCACAAAATCCGCAATTCGAAGTTACTGCATCTATTAAAACTGAATTTTCAACAGAAAAAATCTCTTGCGACTAAAAATGATTTTCGATAGGTCTATCCTAATCGAAATTTAACGCCGATTACAAATTTCATATCGGTTCAGTTGAAAAACTCGAACTCCGAACACGAAATCCAGAATTCGAAGTTGTTGCCCTCTATGTAAACTGAATTCTCAACATGAGGAAAAAATCTCTGCCAGCTAAAAATGGAAGCCAATAGACCTACCCTAACCGAAAAGTAACGCAGATTACGAATTTCATATCGGTTCAGTTGAAAAACTTGATAAATGATCACAATTTCTAGAATTCAATATTATTGCCCTCTGTGAAAACTGAATTTTCAACAAAAAAAATTCTCTGGCGACTAAAAATGATACCCAATAGGTCTATCCTAATCGAAAAATTAACACCGATTACAAATTTCATATCGGTTCACCTGAAAAAACCTGACCTCCGATCACAAATACCAAAGTTCGAAATATTTGCCCTCTGTGAAAACTGAATATTCAACAGAAGATAATCGCTGATAACTTAAAATGGTACCCAATAGGCCTATTTTAACCGAAATTTAAAGCATATTTTAATTAAAGTTAAATGGATGGTGATATGGACAGAATCTGGAGAATGATATCTTCCTTTACATATAACAAGGGACCAATTCTGCTATCGTTTCATACTAATTTCAAATTGAATTCAAATAGATGATAATATCAACAGAAATTAGAGAATGGTATCTCCTTACACATATAACAAAGCTCCCATTCTGCTGATCGTTTCAATTTAAAATTCAATTGAATTAAAATAGATGATGATATTAACTGAAATTGGAGAATGGTATCTCCCTATACATATAACAACGCTCTCATTCTGCTGATCGTTTTAGCCCAGATTTCAATTGAATTTGAATAGAGTGTGATATGGACAGAAATTGGAGAATGGTATCTTTCTACACAAATAACAAAGCTCCCATTCTGCTGATCGTTTCATACTGAATTTCAATTGAATTTAAACGGATGGTCACATCGACCGAAATTGGAGAATGGTATCTTTCTACACAAACAACAAAGCTCTCATTCTGCTGATCGTTTATTACTGAATTTCATTTGAATTTAAATGGATGATGATAACAACCGAAATTGCAGAATGGTATCTCTCTACACAAATAACAAAGCTCCCATTCTGCTGATCGTTTCATACTGCATTTCAATTGAATTTAAATGGATGATGATATCAACCGAAATTGCAGAATGGTATCTTTCTACACATATAACATTGCTTCAATTCTGCTGATCGTATTGGGCTGGATTTCAATTGAATTTAAACCGATGGTGACATCGACAGAAATTGGAGAATGGTATCTTTCTACACATATAAAGAAGCTCTTACCCTGCTGATCGTTTTAGGCTGAATGAAATTCGAAATTATTGCCCTCTGTGACAAATGAATATTAAAGAGAAATTAATCTCTCGCGACACAAAATGGTACCCATTAGGCCTATCCTAACCGAATTCAACGCAGATTACAAATTTCATATCGGTTCAGCTGAAAAACTCGATAGCGATCACAATTCGAATAATTCCTAATCATTGCCCTCTGTGAAAACTGAATATTCAACAAAAAAAATTCTCTGGCGGCTAAAAATGGAGGTCAATAGACCTACCCTAACCGAAAAGTAACGCAGATTACAAATTTCATATCGGTTTAGCTGAAAAATGCGATAGCTGATAACAATTTCCATAATTCAAAATCATTGCCCTCTGTGAAAACTGAATTTTCATCATAAAAAAATCTCCGGCGACAAACAATTGTACCCAATAAACCTACCCTAACCGTAATTTAATGCAGATTACGAATTTCATATCCTTCGGGCTGAAAATTTAGACCACATATCACAATTCCGAAAATTCGAAATTATTGCCCTCTGTGAAAACTGAATTTTCATCAGAAAAATATCTCCCGCGACTAAAAATTGTACCCAATAAACCTATCCTAACCGAAATTTAACGCAGATTACGAATTTCATATCCATTGAACTGAAAAACTTCTCTGGCGACTAAAAATGAAACCCAATAGGTCTATACTAATCGAAATGTAACGCCGATTACAAATTTTATATCGGTTCAGTTAAACAACCTGACCTCCGATCACAAAATCCGCAATTCGAAGTTACTGCATCTATTAAAACTGAATTTTCAACAGAAAAAATCTCTTGCGACTAAAAATGATTTTCGATAGGTCTATCCTAATCGAAATTTAACGCCGATTACAAATTTCATATCGGTTCAGTTGAAAAACTCGAACTCCGAACACGAAATCCAGAATTCGAAGTTGTTGCCCTCTATGTAAACTGAATTCTCAACATGAGGAAAAAATCTCTGCCAGCTAAAAATGGAAGCCAATAGACCTACCCTAACCGAAAAGTAACGCAGATTACGAATTTCATATCGGTTCAGTTGAAAAACTTGATAAATGATCACAATTTCTAGAATTCAATATTATTGCCCTCTGTGAAAACTGAATTTTCAACAAAAAAAATTCTCTGGCGACTAAAAATGATACCCAATAGGTCTATCCTAATCGAAAAATTAACACCGATTACAAATTTCATATCGGTTCACCTGAAAAAACCTGACCTCCGATCACAAATACCAAAGTTCGAAATATTTGCCCTCTGTGAAAACTGAATATTCAACAGAAGATAATCGCTGATAACTTAAAATGGTACCCAATAGGCCTATTTTAACCGAAATTTAAAGCATATTTTAATTAAAGTTAAATGGATGGTGATATGGACAGAATCTGGAGAATGATATCTTCCTTTACATATAACAAGGGACCAATTCTGCTATCGTTTCATACTAATTTCAAATTGAATTCAAATAGATGATAATATCAACAGAAATTAGAGAATGGTATCTCCTTACACATATAACAAAGCTCCCATTCTGCTGATCGTTTCAATTTAAAATTCAAATGAATTAAAATAGATGATGATATTAACTGAAATTGGAGAATGGTATCTCCCTATACATATAACAACGCTCTCATTCTGCTGATCGTTTTAGCCCAGATTTCAATTGAATTTGAATAGAGTGTGATATGGACAGAAATTGGAGAATGGTATCTTTCTACACAAATAACAAAGCTCCCATTCTGCTGATCGTTTCATACTGAATTTCAATTGAATTTAAACGGATGGTCACATCGACCGAAATTGGAGAATGGTATCTTTCTACACAAACAACAAAGCTCTCATTCTGCTGATCGTTTATTACTGAATTTCATTTGAATTTAAATGGATGATGATAACAACCGAAATTGCAGAATGGTATCTCTCTACACAAATAACAAAGCTCCCATTCTGCTGATCGTTTCATACTGCATTTCAATTGAATTTAAATGGATGATGATATCAACCGAAATTGCAGAATGGTATCTTTCTACACATATAACATTGCTTCAATTCTGCTGATCGTATTGGGCTGGATTTCAATTGAATTTAAACCGATGGTGACATCGACAGAAATTGGAGAATGGTATCTTTCTACACATATAAAGAAGCTCTTACCCTGCTGATCGTTTTAGGCTGAATGAAATTCGAAATTATTGCCCTCTGTGACAAATGAATATTAAAGAGAAATTAATCTCTCGCGACACAAAATGGTACCCATTAGGCCTATCCTAACCGAATTCAACGCAGATTACAAATTTCATATCGGTTCAGCTGAAAAACTCGATAGCGATCACAATTTGAATAATTCCTAGTCATTGCCCTCTGTGAAAACTGAATATTCAACAAAAAAAATTCTCTGGCGGCTAAAAATGGAGGTCAATAGACCTACCCTAACCGAAAAGTAACGCAGATTACAAATTTCATATCGGTTTAGCTGAAAAATGCGATAGCTGATAACAATTTCCATAATTCAAAATCATTGCCCTCTGTGAAAACTGAATTTTCATCATAAAAAAATCTCCGGCGACAAACAATTGTACCCAATAAACCTACCCTAACCGTAATTTAATGCAGATTACGAATTTCATATCCTTCGGGCTGAAAATTTAGACCACATATCACAATTCCGAAAATTCGAAATTATTGCCCTCTGTGAAAACTGAATTTTCATCAGAAAAATGTCTGCCGCGACTAAAAATTGTACCCAATAAACCTATCCTAACCGAAATTTAACGCAGATTACGAATTTCATATCCATTGAACTGAAAAACTTCTCTGGCGACTAAAAATGGAACCCAATAGGTCTATACTAATCGAAATGTAACGCCGATTACAAATTTTATATCGGTTCAGTTAAACAACCTGACCTCCGATCACAAAATCCGCAATTCGAAGTTACTGCATCTATTAAAACTGAATTTTCAACAGAAAAAATCTCTTGCGACTAAAAATGATTTTCGATAGGTCTATCCTAATCGAAATTTAACGCCGATTACAAATTTCATATCGGTTCAGTTGAAAAACTCGAACTCCGAACACGAAATCCAGAATTCGAAGTTGTTGCCCTCTATGTAAACTGAATTCTCAACATGAGGAAAAAATCTCTGCCAGCTAAAAATGGAAGCCAATAGACCTACCCTAACCGAAAAGTAACGCAGATTACGAATTTCATATCGGTTCAGTTGAAAAACTTGATAAATGATCACAATTTCTAGAATTCAATATTATTGCCCTCTGTGAAAACTGAATCTTCAACAAAAAAATTCTCTGGCGACTAAAAATGATACCCAATAGGTCTATCCTAATCGAAAAATTAACACCGATTACAAATTTCATATCGGTTCACCTGAAAAAACCTGACCTCCGATCACAAATATCAAAGTTCGAAATATTTGCCCTCTGTGAAAACTGAATATTCAACAGAAGATAATCGCTGATAACTTAAAATGGTACCCAATAGGCCTATTTTAACCGAAATTTAAAGCATATTTTAATTAAAGTTAAATGGATGGTGATATGGACAGAATCTGGAGAATGATATCTTCCTTTACATATAACAAGGGACCAATTCTGCTATCGTTTCATACTAATTTCAAATTGAATTCAAATAGATGATAATATCAACAGAAATTAGAGAATGGTATCTCCTTACACATATAACAAAGCTCCCATTCTGCTGATCGTTTCAATTTAAAATTCAATTGAATTAAAATAGATGATGATATTAACTGAAATTGGAGAATGGTATCTCCCTATACATATAACAACGCTCTCATTCTGCTGATCGTTTTAGCCCAGATTTCAATTGAATTTGAATAGAGTGTGATATGGACAGAAATTGGAGAATGGTATCTTTCTACACAAATAACAAAGCTCCCATTCTGCTGATCGTTTCATACTGAATTTCAATTGAATTTAAACGGATGGTCACATCGACCGAAATTGGAGAATGGTATCTTTCTACACAAACAACAAAGCTCTCATTCTGCTGATCGTTTATTACTGAATTTCATTTGAATTTAAATGGATGATGATAACAACCGAAATTGCAGAATGGTATCTCTCTACACAAATAACAAAGCTCCCATTCTGCTGATCGTTTCATACTGAATTTCAATTGAATTTAAATGGATGATGATATCAACCGAAATTGCAGAATGGTATCTTTCTACACATATAACATTGCTTCAATTCTGCTGATCGTATTCGGCTGGATTTCAATTGAATTTAAACAGATGGTGACATCGACAGAAATTGGAGAATGGTATCTTTCTACACATATAAAGAAGCTCTTACCCTGCTGATCGTTTTAGGCTAAATGAAATTCGAAATTATTGCCCTCTGTGACAAATGAATATTAAAGAGAAATTAATCTCTCGCGACACAAAATGGTACCCATTAGGCCTATCCTAACCGAATTCAACGCAGATTACAAATTTCATATCGGTTCAGCTGAAAAACTCGATAGCGATCACAATTTGAATAATTCCTAATCATTGCCCTCTGTGAAAACTGAATATTCAACAAAAAAATTCTCTGGCGGCTAAAAATGGAGGTCAATAGACCTACCCTAACCGAAAAGGAACGCAGATTACAAATTTCATATCGGTTAAGCTGAAAAATGCGATAGCTGATAACAATTTCCATAATTCAAAATCATTGCCCTCTGTGAAAACTGAATTTTCATCATAAAAAAATCTCCGGCGACAAACAATTGTACCCAATAAACCTACCCTAACCGTAATTTAATGCAGATTACGAATTTCATATCCTTCGGGCTGAAAATTTAGACCACATATCACAATTCCGAAAATTCGAAATTATTGCCCTCTGTGAAAACTGAATTTTCATCAGAAAAATATCTCCCGCGACTAAAAATTGTACCCAATAAACCTATCCTAACCAAAATTTAACGCAGATTACGAATTTCATATCCATTGAACTGAAAAACTTCTCTGGCGACTAAAAATGAAACCCAATAGGTCTATCCTAATCGAAATGTAACGGCGATAACAAATTTTATATCGGTTAAGTTAGACAACCTGACCTCCGATCACAAAATCCGCAATTCGAAGTTACTGCATCTATTAAAACTGAATTTTCAACAGAAAAAATCTCTTGCGACTAAAAATGATTTCCGATAGGTCTATCCTAATCGAAATTTAACGCCGATTACATATTTCATATCGGTTCAGTTGAAAAACTCGAACTCCGAACACGAATTCCAGAATTCGAAGTTGTTGCCCCCTAAGTAAACTGAATTCTCAACATGAGGAATAAATCTCTGCCAGCTAAAAATGGAAGCCAATAGACCTACCCTAACCGAAAAGTAACGCAGATTACGAATTTCATATCGGTTCAGTTGAAAAACTTGATAAATGATCACAATTTCTAGAATTCAATATTATTGCCCTCTGTGAAAACTGAATTTTCAACAAAAAAATTCTCTGGCGACTAAAAATGATACCCAATAGGTCTATCCTAATCGAAAAATTAACACCGATTACAAATTTCATATCGGTTCACCTGAAAAAACCTGACCTCCGATCACAAATACCAAAGTTCGAAATATTTGCCCTCTGTGAAAACTGAATATTCAACAGAAGATAATCGCTGATAACTTAAAATGGTACCCAATAGGCCTATTTTAACCGAAATTTAAAGCACATTTTAATTAAAGTTAAATGGATGGTGATATGGACAGAATCTGGAGAATGATATCTTCCTTTACATATAACAAGGGACCAATTCTGCTATCGTTTCATACTAATTTCAAATTGAATTCAAATAGATGATAATATCAACAGAAATTAGAGAATGGTATCTCCTTACACATATAACAAAGCTCCCATTCTGCTGATCGTTTCAATTTAAAATTCAATTGAATTAAAATAGATGATGATATTAACTGAAATTGGAGAATGGTATCTCCCTATACATATAACAACGCTCTCATTCTGCTGATCGTTTTAGCCCAGATTTCAATTGAATTTGAATAGAGTGTGATATGGACAGAAATTGGAGAATGGTATCTTTCTACACAAATAACAAAGCTCCCATTCTGCTGATCGTTTCATACTGAATTTCAATTGAATTTAAACGGATGGTCACATCGACCGAAATTGGAGAATGGTATCTTTCTACACAAACAACAAAGCTCTCATTCTGCTGATCGTTTATTACTGAATTTCATTTGAATTTAAATGGATGATGATAACAACCGAAATTGCAGAATGGTATCTCTCTACACAAATAACAAAGCTCCCATTCTGCTGATCGTTTCATACTGCATTTCAATTGAATTTAAATGGATGATGATATCAACCGAAATTGCAGAATGGTATCTTTCTACACATATAACATTGCTTCAATTCTGCTGATCGTATTGGGCTGGATTTCAATTGAATTTAAACCGATGGTGACATCGACAGAAATTGGAGAATGGTATCTTTCTACACATATAAAGAAGCTCTTACCCTGCCGATCGTTTTAGGCTGAATGAAATTCGAAATTATTGCCCTCTGTGACAAATGAATATTAAAGAGAAATTAATCTCTCGCGACACAAAATGGTACCCATTAGGCCTATCCTAACCGAATTCAACGCAGATTACAAATTTCATATCGGTTCAGCTGAAAAACTCGATAGCGATCACAATTCGAATAATTCCTAATCATTGCCCTCTGTGAAAACTGAATATTCAACAAAAAAATTCTCTGGCGGCTAAAAATGGAGGTCAATAGACCTACCCTAACCGAAAAGTAACGCAGATTACAAATTTCATATCGGTTTAGCTGAAAAATGCGATAGCTGATAACAATTTCCATAATTCAAAATCATTGCCCTCTGTGAAAACTGAATTTTCATCATAAAAAAATCTCCGGCGACAAACAATTGTACCCAATAAACCTACCCTAACCGTAATTTAATGCAGATTACGAATTTCATATCCTTCGGGCTGAAAATTTAGACCACATATCACAATTCCGAAAATTCGAAATTATTGCCCTCTGTGAAAACTGAATTTTCATCAGAAAAATATCTCCCGCGACTAAAAATTGTACCCAATAAACCTATCCTAACCAAAATTTAACGCAGATTACGAATTTCATATCCATTGAACTGAAAAACTTCTCTGGCGACTAAAAATGAAACCCAATAGGTCTGTCCTAATCGAATTGTAACGGCGATTACAAATTTTATATCGGTTCAGTTAGACAACCTGACCTCCGATCACAAAATCCGCAATTCGAAGTTACTGCATCTATTAAAACTGAATTTTCAACAGAAAAAATCTCTTGCGACTAAAAATGATTTCCGATAGGTCTATCCTAATCGAAATTTAACGCCGATTACATATTTCATATCGGTTCAGTTGAAAAACTCGAACTCCGAACACGAATTCCAGAATTCGAAGTTGTTGCCCCCTAAGTAAACTGAATTCTCAACATGAGGAATAAATCTCTGCCAGCTAAAAATGGAAGCCAATAGACCTACCCTAACCGAAAAGTAACGCAGATTACGAATTTCATATCGGTTCAGTTGAAAAACTTGATAAATGATCACAATTTCTAGAATTCAATATTATTGCCCTCTGTGAAAACTGAATTTTCAACAAAAAAAATTCTCTGGCAACTAAAAATGATACCCAACAGGTCTATCCTAATCGAAAAATCAACACCGATTACAAATTTCATATCGGTTCACCTGAAAAACCTGACCTCCGATCACAAATATCAAAGTTCGAAATATTTGCCCTCTGTGAAAACTGAATATTCAACAGAAGATAATCGCTGATAACTTAAAATGGTACCCAATAGGCCTATTTTAACCGAAATTTAAAGCATATTTTAATTAAAGTTAAATGGATGGTGATATAGACAGAATCTGAAGAATGATATCTTCCTTTACATATAACAAGGGACCCATTCTGCTGATCGTTTCATACTAATATCAAATTGAATTCAAATAGATGATAATATCAACAGAAATTAGAGAATGGTATCTCCTTACACATATAACAAAGCTCCCATTCTGCTGATCGTTTCAATTTAAAATTCAATTGAATTAAAATAGATGATGATATTAACTGAAATTGGAGAATTGTATCTCCCTATACATATAACAACGCTCTCATTCTGCTGATCGTTTTAGCCCAGATTTCAATTGAATTTGAATAGAGTGTGATATGGACAGAAATTGGAGAATGGTATCTTTCTACACAAATAACAAAGCTCCCATTCTGCTGATCGTTTCATACTGAATTTCAATTGAATTTAAACGGATGGTCACATCGACCGAAATTGGAGAATGGTATCTTTCTACACAAACAACAAAGCTCTCATTCTGCTGATCGTTTATTACTGAATTTCATTTGAATTTAAATGGATGATGATAACAACCGAAATTGCAGAATGGTATCTCTCTACACAAATAACAAAGCTCCCATTCTGCTGATCGTTTCATACTGAATTTCAATTGAATTTAAATGGATGATGATATCAACCGAAATTGCAGAATGGTATCTTTCTACACATATAACATTGCTTCAATTCTGCTGATCGTATTGGGCTGGATTTCAATTGAATTTAAACCGATGGTGACATCGACAGAAATTGGAGAATGGTATCTTTCTACACATATAAAGAAGCTCTTACCCTGCTGATCGTTTTAGGCTGAATGAAATTCGAAATTATTGCCCTCTGTGACAAATGAATATTAAAGAGAAATTAATCTCTCGCGACACAAAATGGTACCCATTAGGCCTATCCTAACCGAATTCAACGCAGATTACAAATTTCATATCGGTTCAGCTGAAAAACTCGATAGCGATCACAATTCGAATAATTCCTAATCATTGCCCTCTGTGAAAACTGAATATTCAACAAAAAAATTCTCTGGCGGCTAAAAATGGAGGTCAATAGACCTACCCTAACCGAAAAGTAACGCAGATTACAAATTTCATATCGGCTTAGCTGAAAAATGCGATAGCTGATAACAATTTCCATAATTCAAAATCATTGCCCTCTGTGAAAACTGAATTTTCATCATAAAAAAATCTCCGGCGACAAACAATTGTACCCAATAAACCTACCCTAACCGTAATTTAATGCAGATTACGAATTTCATATCCTTCGGGCTGAAAATTTAGACCACATATCACAATTCCGAAAATTCGAAATTATTGCCCTCTGTGAAAACTGAATTTTCATCAGAAAAATATCTCCCGCGACTAAAAATTGTACCCAATAAACCTATCCTAACCAAAATTTAACGCAGATTACGAATTTCATATCCATTGAACTGAAAAACTTCTCTGGCGACTAAAAATGAAACCCAATAGGTCTATCCTAATCGAAATGTAACGGCGATAACAAATTTTATATCGGTTCAGTTAGACAACCTGACCTCCGATCACAAAATCCGCAATTCGAAGTTACTGCATCTATTAAAACTGAATTTTCAACAGAAAAAATCTCTTGCGACTAAAAATGATTTCCGATAGGTCTATCCTAATCGAAATTTAACGCCGATTACATATTTCATATCGGTTCAGTTGAAAAACTCGAACTCCGAACACGAATTCCAGAATTCGAAGTTGTTGCCCCCTAAGTAAACTGAATTCTCAACATGAGGAATAAATCTCTGCCAGCTAAAAATGGAAGCCAATAGACCTACCCTAACCGAAAAGTAACGCAGATTACGAATTTCATATCGGTTCAGTTGAAAAACTTGATAAATGATCACAATTTCTAGAATTCAATATTATTGCCCTCTGTGAAAACTGAATTTTCAACAAAAAAATTCTCTGGCGACTAAAAATGATACCCAATAGGTCTATCCTAATCGAAAAATTAACACCGATTACAAATTTCATATCGGTTCACCTGAAAAAACCTGACCTCCGATCACAAATACCAAAGTTCGAAATATTTGCCCTCTGTGAAAACTGAATATTCAACAGAAGATAATCGCTGATAACTTAAAATGGTACCCAATAGGCCTATTTTAACCGAAATTTAAAGCATATTTTAATTAAAGTTAAATGGATGGTGATATGGACAGAATCTGGAGAATGATATCTTCCTTTACATATAACAAGGGACCAATTCTGCTATCGTTTCATACTAATTTCAAATTGAATTCAAATAGATGATAATATCAACAGAAATTAGAGAATGGTATCTCTCTACACAAATAACAAAGCTCCCATTCTGCTGATCGTTTCATACTGAATTTCAATTGAATTTAAATGGATGATGATATCAACCGAAATTGCAGAATGGTATCTTTCTACACATATAACATTGCTTCAATTCTGCTGATCGTATTGGGCTGGATTTCAATTGAATTTAAACCGATGGTGACATCGACAGAAATTGGAGAATGGTATCTTTCTACACATATAAAGAAGCTCTTACCCTGCTGATCGTTTTAGGCTGAATGAAATTCGAAATTATTGCCCTCTGTGACAAATGAATATTAAAGAGAAATTAATCTCTCGCGACACAAAATGGTACCCATTAGGCCTATCCTAACCGAATTCAACGCAGATTACAAATTTCATATCGGTTCAGCTGAAAAACTCGATAGCGATCACAATTCGAATAATTCCTAATCATTGCCCTCTGTGAAAACTGAATATTCAACAAAAAAATTCTCTGGCGGCTAAAAATGGAGGTCAATAGACCTACCCTAACCGAAAAGTAACGCAGATTACAAATTTCATATCGGTTAAGCTGAAAAATGCGATAGCTGATAACAATTTCCATAATTCAAAATCATTGCCCTCTGTGAAAACTGAATTTTCATCATAAAAAAATCTCCGGCGACAAACAATTGTACCCAATAAACCTACCCTAACCGTAATTTAATGCAGATTACGAATTTCATATCCTTCGGGCTGAAAATTTAGACCACATATCACAATTCCGAAAATTCGAAATTATTGCCCTCTGTGAAAACTGAATTTTCATCAGAAAAATATCTCCCGCGACTAAAAATTGTACCCAATAAACCTATCCTAACCGAAATTTAACGCAGATTACGAATTTCATATCCATTGAACTGAAAAACTTCTCTGGCGACTAAAAATGAAACCCAATAGGTCTATACTAATCGAAATGTAACGCCGATTACAAATTTTATATCGGTTCAGTTAAACAACCTGACCTCCGATCACAAAATCCGCAATTCGAAGTTACTGCATCTATTAAAACTGAATTTTCAACAGAAAAAATCTCTTGCGACTAAAAATGATTTTCGATAGGTCTATCCTAATCGAAATTTAACGCCGATTACAAATTTCATATCGGTTCAGTTGAAAAACTCGAACTCCGAACACGAAATCCAGAATTCGAAGTTGTTGCCCTCTATGTAAACTGAATTCTCAACATGAGGAAAAAATCTCTGCCAGCTAAAAATGGAAGCCAATAGACCTACCCTAACCGAAAAGTAACGCAGATTACGAATTTCATATCGGTTCAGTTGAAAAACTTGATAAATGATCACAATTTCTAGAATTCAATATTATTGCCCTCTGTGAAAACTGAATCTTCAACAAAAAAATTCTCTGGCGACTAAAAATGATACCCAATAGGTCTATCCTAATCGAAAAATTAACACCGATTACAAATTTCATATCGGTTCACCTGAAAAAACCTGACCTCCGATCACAAATATCAAAGTTCGAAATATTTGCCCTCTGTGAAAACTGAATATTCAACAGAAGATAATCGCTGATAACTTAAAATGGTACCCAATAGGCCTATTTTAACCGAAATTTAAAGCATATTTTAATTAAAGTTAAATGGATGGTGATATGGACAGAATCTGGAGAATGATATCTTCCTTTACATATAACAAGGGACCAATTCTGCTATCGTTTCATACTAATTTCAAATTGAATTCAAATAGATGATAATATCAACAGAAATTAGAGAATGGTATCTCCTTACACATATAACAAAGCTCCCATTCTGCTGATCGTTTCAATTTAAAATTCAATTGAATTAAAATAGATGATGATATTAACTGAAATTGGAGAATGGTATCTCCCTATACATATAACAACGCTCTAGCCCAGATTTCAATTGAATTTGAATAGAGTGTGATATGGACAGAAATTGGAGAATGGTATCTTTCTACACAAATAACAAAGCTCCCATTCTGCTGATCGTTTCATACTGAATTTCAATTGAATTTAAACGGATGGTGACATCGACCGAAATTGGAGAATGGTATCTTTCTACACAAATAACAAAGCTCCCATTCTGCTGATCGTTTCATACTGAATTTCAATTGAATTTAAACAGATGGTCACATCGACCGAAATTGGAGAATGGTATCTTTCTACACAAACAACAAAGCTCTCATTCTGCTGATCGTTTATTACTGAATTACATTTGAATTTAAATGGATGATGATAACAACCGAAATTGCAGAATGGTATCTCTCTACACAAATAACAAAGCTCCCATTCTGCTGATCGTTTCATACTGAATTTCAATTGAATTTAAATGGATGATGCTATCAACCGAAATTGCAGAATGGTATCTTTCTACACATATAACATTGCTTCAATTCTGCTGATCGTATTGGGCTGGATTTCAATTGAATTTAAACCGATGGTGACATCGACAGAAATTGGAGAATGGTATCTTTCTACACATATAAAGAAGCTCTTACCCTGCTGATCGTTTTAGGCTGAATGAAATTCGAAATTATTGCCCTCTGTGACAAATGAATATTAAAGAGAAATTAATCTCTCGCGACACAAAATGGTACCCATTAGGTCTATCCTAACCGAATTCAACGCAGATTACAAATTTCATATCGGTTCAGCTGAAAAACTCGATAGCGATCACAATTCGAATAATTCCTAATCATTGCCCTCTGTGAAAACTGAATATTCAACAAAAAAAATTCTCTGGCGGCTAAAAATGGAGGTCAATAGACCTACCCCAACCGAAAAGTAACGCAGATTACAAATTTCATATCGGTTTAGCTGAAAAATGCGATAGCTGATAACAATTTCCATAATTCAAAATCATTGCCCTCTGTGAAAACTGAATTTTCATCATAAAAAAATCTCCGGCGACAAACAATTGTACCCAATAAACCTACCCTAACCGTAATTTAATGCAGATTACGAATTTCATATCCTTCAGGCTGAAAATTTAGACCACATATCACAATTCCGAAAATTCGAAATTATTGCCCTCTGTGAAAACTGAATTTTCATCAGAAAAATATCTCCCGCGACGAAAAATTGTACCCAATAAACCTATCCTAACCAAAATTTAGCGCAGATTACGAATTTCATATCCACTGAACTGAAAAACTTCTCTGGCGACTAAAAATGAAACCCAATAGGTCTATCCTAATCGAAATGTAACGGCGATAACAAATTTTATATCGGTTCAGTTAGACAACCTGACCTCCGATCACAAAATCCGCAATTCGAAGTTACTGCATCTATTAAAACTGAATTTTCAACTGAAAAAATCTCTTGCGACTAAAAATGATTTTCGATAGGTCTATCCTAATCGAAATTTAACGCCGATTACAAATTTCATATCGGTTCAGTTGAAAAACTCGAACTCCGAACACGAAATCCAGAATTCGAAGTTGTTGCCTCTATGTAAACTGAATTCTCAACATGAGGAAAAAATCTCTGCCAGCTAAAAATGGAAGCCAATAGACCTACCCTAACCGAAAAGTAACGCAGATTACGAATTTCATATCGGTTCAGTTGAAAAACTTGATAAATGATCACAATTTCTAGAATTCAATATTATTGCCCTCTGTGAAAACTGAATTTTCAACAAAAAAATTCTCTGGCGACAAAAAATGATACCCAATAGGTCTATCCTAATCGAAAAATTAACACCGATTACAAATTTCATATCGGTTCACCTGAAAAAACCTGACCTCCGATCACAAATACCAAAGTTCGAAATATTTGCCCTCTGTGAAAACTGAATATTCAACAGAAGATAATCGCTGATAACTTAAAATGGTACCCAATAGGCCTATTTTAACCGAAATTTAAAGCATATTTTAAGTAAAGTTAAATGGATGGTGACATGGACAGAATCTGGAGAATGATATCTTCCTTTACATATAACAAGGGACCAATTCTGCTATCGTTTCATACTAATTTCAAATTGAATTCAAATAGATGATAATATCAACAGAAATTAGAGAATGGTATCTCCTTACACATATAACAAAGCTCCCATTCTGCTGATCGTTTCAATTTAAAATTCAATTGAATTAAAATAGATGATGATATTAACTGAAATTGGAGAATGGTATCTCCCTATACATATAACAACGCTCTAGCCCAGATTTCAATTGAATTTGAATAGAGTGTGATATGGACAGAAATTGGAGAATGGTATCTTTCTACACAAATAACAAAGCTCCCATTCTGCTGATCGTTTCATACTGAATTTCAATTGAATTTAAACGGATGGTGACATCGACCGAAATTGGAGAATGGTATCTTTCTACACAAATAACAAAGCTCCCATTCTGCTGATCGTTTCATACTGAATTTTAATTGAATTTAAACGGATGGTCACATCGACCGAAATTGGAGAATGGTATCTTTCTACACAAACAACAAAGCTCTCATTCTGCTGATCGTTTATTACTGAATTTCATTTGAAGTTCAATGGATGATGATAACAACCGAAATTGCAGAATGGTATCTTTCTACACATATAACATTGCTTCAATTCTGCTGATCGTATTGGGCTGGATTTCAATTGAATTTAAACGGATGGTGACATCGACAGAAATTGGAGAATGGTATCTTTCTACACATATAAAGAAGCTCTTACCCTGCTGATCGTTTTAGGCTGAATGAAATTCGAAATTATTGCCCTCTGTGACAAATGAATATTAAAGAGAAATTAATCTCTCGCGACACAAAATGGTACCCATTAGGCCTATCCTAACCGAATTCAACGCAGATTACACATTTCATATCGGTTCAGCTGAAAAACTCGATAGCGATCACAATTCGAATAATTCCTAATCATTGCCCTCTGTGAAAACTGAATATTCAACAAAAAAATTCTCTGGCGGCTAAAAATGGAGGTCAATAGACCTACCCTAACCGAAAAGTAACGCAGATTACAAATTTCATATCGGTTTAGCTGAAAAATGCGATAGCTGATAACAATTTCCATAATTCAAAATCATTGCCCTCTCTGAAAACTGAATTTTCATCATAAAAAAATCTCCGGCGACAAACAATTGTACCCAATAAACCTACCCTAACCGTAATTTAATGCAGATTACGAATTTCATATCCTTCGGGCTGAAAATTTAGACCACATATCACAATTCCGAAAATTCGAAATTATTGCCCTCTGTGAAAACTGAATTTTCATCAGAAAAATATCTCCCGCGAATAAAAATTGTACCCAATAAACCTATCCTAACCAAAATTTAACGCAGATTACGAATTTCATATCCATTGAACTGAAAAACTTCTCTGGCGACTAAAAATGAAACCCAATAGGTCTATCCTAATCGAAATGTAACGGCGATTACAAATTTTATATCGGTTCAGTTAGACAACCTGACCTCCGATCACAAAATCCGCAATTCGAAGTTACTGCATCTATTAAAACTGAATTTTCAACTGAAAAAATCTCTTGCGACTAAAAATGATTTCCGATAGGTCTATCCTAATCGAAATTTAACGCCGATTACAAATTTCATATCGGTTCAGTTGAAAAACTCGAACTCCGAACACGAAATCCAGAATTCGAAGTTGTTGCCCCCTAAGTAAACTGAATTCTCAACATGAGGAATAAATCTCTGCCAGCTAAAAATGGAAGCCAATAGACCTACCTTAACCGAAAAGTAACGCAGATTACGAATTTCATATCGGTTCAGTTGAAAAACTTGATAAATGATCACAATTTCTAGAATTCAATATTATTGCCCTCTGTGAAAACTGAATTTTCAACAAAAAAAATTCTCTGGCAACTAAAAATGATACCCAATAGGTATATCCTAATCGAAAAATCAACACCGATTACAAATTTCATATCGGTTCACCTGAAAAACCTGACCTCCGATCACAAATACCAAAGTTCGAAATATTTGCCCTCTGTGAAAACTGAATATTCAACAGAAGATAATCGCTGATAACTTAAAATGGTACCCAATAGGCCTATTTTAACCGAAATTTAAAGCATATTTTAATTAAAGTTAAATGGATGGTGATATGGACAGAATCTGGAGAATGATATCTTCCTTTACATATAACAAGGGACCAATTCTGCTATCGTTTCATACTAATTTCAAATTGAATTCAAATAGATGATAATATCAACAGAAATTAGAGAATGGTATCTCCTTACACATATAACAAAGCTCCCATTCTGCTGATCGTTTCAATTTAAAATTCAATTGAATTAAAATAGATGATGATATTAACTGAAATTGGAGAATGGTATCTCCCTATACATATAACAACGCTCTCATTCTGCTGATCGTTTTAGCCCAGATTTCAATTGAATTTGAATAGAGTGTGATATGGACAGAAATTGGAGAATGGTATCTTCCTACACAAATAACAAAGCTTCCATTCTGCTGATCGTTTCATACTGAATTTCAATTGAATTTAAACGGATGGTCACATCGACCGAAATTGGAGAATGGTATCTT
Source organism: Aspidiotus rigidus (assembly GCA_035079385.1). Lineage (NCBI taxonomy): Eukaryota > Metazoa > Arthropoda > Insecta > Hemiptera > Diaspididae > Aspidiotus > Aspidiotus rigidus. The sequence continues at coordinate 2,528,948 of JAVHKY010000046.1, read as the reverse complement.
TCTACACAAACAACAAAGCTCTCATTCTGCTGATCGTTTATTACTGAATTTCAATTGAATTTAAATGGATGATGATAACAACCGAAATTGCAGAATGGTATCTCTCTACAGAAATAACAAAGCTCCCATTCTGCTGATCGTTTCATACTGAATTTCAATTGAATTTAAATGGATGATGATATCAACCGAAATTGCAGAGTGGTATCTTTCTACGCATATAATATTGCTTCAATTCTGCTGATCGTATTGGGCTGGATTTCAATTGAATTTAAACAGATGGTGACATCGACAGAAATTGGAGAATGGTATCTTTCTACACATATAAAGAAGCTCTTACCCTGCTGATCGTTTCAGGCTGAATGAAATTTGCCCTCTGTGACAAATGAATATTAAAGAGAAATTAATCTCTCGCGACACAAAATGGTACCCATTAGGCCTATCCTAACCGAATTCAACGCAGATTACAAATTTCATATCGGTTCAGCTGAAAAACTCGATAGCGATCACAATTCGAATAATTCCTAATCATTGCCCTCTGTGAAAACTGAATATTCAACAAAAAAATTCTCTGGCGGCTAAAAATGGAGGTCAATAGACCTACCCTAACCGAAAAGTAACGCAGATTACAAATTTCATATCGGTTTAGCTGAAAAATGCGATAGCTGATAACAATTTCCATAATTCAAAATCATTGCCCTCTGTGAAAACTGAATTTTCATCATAAAAAAATCTCCGGCGACAAACAATTGTACCCAATAAACCTACCCTAACCGTAATTTAATGCAGATTACGAATTTCATATCCTTCGGGCTGAAAATTTAGACCACATATCACAATTCCGAAAATTCGAAATTATTGCCCTCTGTGAAAACTGAATTTTCATCAGAAAAATATCTCCCGCGACTAAAAATTGTACCCAATAAACCTATCCTAACCGAAATTTAACGCAGATTACGAATTTCATATCCATTGAACTGAAAAACTTCTCTGGCGACTAAAAATGAAACCCAATAGGTCTATTCGGACCTAGCAATGGAGTGGCTGACACCTCGCGGCAGTTCTTAGAACTTAGGTTTCAACACACCACTACAAACATACATACGCACGATGCTGTTATCAAGGTTAGGATGAAATTCCCAATTTTGCATGAGAGTTCTGTATAATTGCTTCATAACTTTATTCAAATTCTTTCAATTCTTATGAAATATAACTCATTTGAAAGAAAATTTTCGACACCACAAACATATCCCTGAAGTTCTTCTCATACCGGTACGTACAATATTTTCCGAGAAAAAAGTATCGAACGTGTTTCTTCCTAGTATTTTTGATTTTCATCCTAACGTTGATAAGGCGCGACGCTAGCGCGCAACGGGTCTGCTAGGTCCGAATACTAATCGAAATGTAACGGCGATTACAAATTTTATATCGGTTCAGTTAGACAACCTGACCTCCGATCACAAAATCCGCAATTCGAAGTTACTGCATCTATTAAAACTGAATTTTCAACAGAAAAAATCTCTTGCGACTAAAAATGATTTCCGATAGGTCTATCCTAATCGAAATTTAACGCCGATTACAAATTTCATATCGGTTCACCTGAAAAACCTGACCTCCGATCACAAATACCAAAGTTCGAAATATTTGCCCTCTGTGAAAACTGAATATTCAACAGAAGATAATCGCTGATAACTTAAAATGGTACCCAATAGGCCTATTTTAACCGAAATTTAAAGCATATTTTAATTAAAGTTAAATGGATGGTGATATGGACAGAATCTGAAGGATGATATCTTCCTTTACATATAACAAGGGACCCATTCTGCTGATCGTTTCATACTAATTTCAAATTGAATTCAAATAGATGATAATATCAACAGAAATTAGAGAATGGTATCTCCTTACACATATAACAAAGCTCCCATTCTGCTGATCGTTTCAATTTAAAATTCGATTGAATTAAAATAGATGATGATATTAACTGAAATTGGAGAATGGTATCTCCCTATACATATAACAACGCTCTCATTCTGCTGATCGTTTTAGCCCAGATTTCAATTGAATTTGAATAGAGTGTGATATGGACAGAAATTGGAGAATGGTATCTTTCTACACAAATAACAAAGCTCCCATTCTGCTGATCGTTTCATACTGAATTTCAATTGAATTTAAACGGATGGTGACATCGACCGAAATTGGAGAATGGTATCTTTCTACACATGTAACAAAGCTCCCATTCTGCTGATCGTTTCAAACTAAAATTCAAAAAAGATTATGATAATAACTGAAATTGGAGAATGGTATCTCCCTATACATATGACAACGCTCTCATTCTGCTGATCGTTTTAGCCCAGATTTCAATTGAATTCGAATAGAGTGTGATATGGACAGAAATTGGAGAATGGTATCTTTCTACACAAATAACAAAGCTCCCATTCTGCTGATCGTTTCATACTGAATTTGAATTGAATTTAAATGGATGATGATATCAACCAAAATTGCAGAATGGTATCTTTCTACACATATAACATTGCTTCAATTCTGCTGATCGTATTGGGCTGGATTTCAATTGAATTTAAACGGATGGTGACATCGACAGAAATTGGAGAATGGTATCTTTCTACACATATAAAGAAGCTCTTACCCTGCTGATCGTTTTAGGCTGAATGAAATTCGAAATTATTGCCCTCTGTGACAAATGAATATTAAAGAGAAATTAATCTCTCGCGACACAAAATGGTACCCATTAGGCCTATCCTAACCGAATTCAACGCAGATTACAAATTTCATATCGGTTCAGCTGAAAAACTCGATAGCGATCACAATTCGAATAATTCCTAATCATTGCCCTCTGTGAAAACTGAATATTCAACAAAAAAATTCTCTGGCGGCTAAAAATGGAGGTCAATAGACCTACCCTAACCGAAAAGTAACGCAGATTACAAATTTCATATCGGTTTAGCTGAAAAATGCGATAGCTGATAACAATTTCCATAATTCAAAATCATTGCCCTCTGTGAAAACTGAATTTTCATCATAAAAAAATCTCCGGCGACAAACAATTGTACCCAATAAACCTACCCTAACCGTAATTTAATGCAGATTACGAATTTCATATCCTTCGGGCTGAAAATTTAGACCACATATCACAATTCCGAAAATTCGAAATTATTGCCCTCTGTGAAAACTGAATTTTCATCAGAAAAATATCTCCCGCGACTAAAAATTGTACCCAATAAACCTATCCTAACCGAAATTTAACGCAGATTACGAATTTCATATCCATTGAACTGAAAAACTTCTCTGGCGACTAAAAATGAAACCCAATAGGTCTATCCTAATCGAAATGTAACGCCGATTACAAATTTCATGCTGATTCAGCCAAAAAAACTTGACTACAAATCACAATTTCGAATTTTCGAAATTATCGCTTTCTATGCAAAACTTAATTTTCATCAGAAAAAAAGTACTGGCGACTAAAAATGATACCCAATAGTCCTATCCTAACCGAAATTTAACGCAGATTACGAATTTCATGCTGATTCAGCAGAAAAACTTGACTAGAAATCATAATTTCGAAAATTCAAAATTATCGCTTTCTATGCAAAACCTAATTTTCATCAGAAAAAAATTACTGGCGACTAAAAATGATACCCAATAGTCCTATCCTAACCGAAATTTAAAGCAGATTACGAATTTCATGCTGATTCAGCAAAAATAACTTGACTACAAATCACAATTTTGAAAATTCGAAATTATCGCTTTCTATGCAAAACTTAATTTTCATCAGAAAAAAATTACTGGCGACTAAAAATGATACCCAATAGTCCTATCCTAACCGAAATTTAACGTAGATTACGAATTTCATGCTGATTCAGCAAAAAAACTTGACTACAAATCACAATTTCGAAAATTCGAAATTATCGCTTTCTATGCAAAACTTAATTTTCATCAGAAAAAAATTACTGGCGACTAAAAATGATACCCAATAGTCCTATCCTAACCGAAATTTAAAGCATATTACGAATTTCATGCTGATTCAGCAAAAAAAACTTGACTACAAATCACAATTTTGAAAATTCGAAATTATCGCTTTCTATGCAAAACTTAATTTTCATCAGAAAAAAATTACTGGCGACTAAAAATGATACCCAATAGTCCTTTCCTAACCGAAATTTAACGCAGATTACGAATTTTATGCTGATTCAGCAGAAAAACTTGACTACAAATCACAATTTCGAATATTCGAAACTATCGCCTTTTATGCAAAACTTCATTTTGATCATAAAAAAATCGTTCTAAATGTTTTAAGTCGAACAATGTTGTAATTTTAATTCTGATAATATAAACGTTTTGAGAAATACAATCTTAATAATTTGAAAAATCAACAAAAACACCATGATCACTTTTTGCACAGAACAAGTAGCGCTCCTAGCGGGACCTTTATCCGCGAATAGTATATTTTTTCGTTGTACCTTTTTCATGCTCTCACGAGCCAAAACCTGTGTACCGCTCTCGCGGCTTCATTTCGTATTTTATTCGCAGTTATTGCGAAACGACATTGTGTTTGAATTAATTGCTTGATACAAATTCATTCTCCTTTTGTTTTGTACTTCATTTTTTATCCTCGATTATCGGCGGTCTTGCACACATAAGTATGGACAAGCATAATTATGGACATTACGCACGTTGACAAGAGGCGCCTGGACAAATTTCAAATACAAATTCTACCCTCAATTGCGCGCAAAGGTACGAAACAAGTCAAAACTCTATTTTACAACCCCATTCTACAAATATGTGGCTTCAGCGATAAATTATTGTTATCTCAGATACAGAATTGAGTAGCTGCTCAACTGATTCTCTTCATCACTTTTTCAATGTGACAAAAGACAAGTCGCGAGCTATTTTTCTGCGTGCGTGTTTTTTTGTATTGGAATATTTAATATTCTCCATTTCTTAATTGTGATAGTCATTTAGACATGTTTAAAGAATTAAATTGCTGTTTTAAGGCACTATTTTTAATGTTCGTTTGATCGATTCAGATAGCCCGATAAACGATATCCGAAGTATAAAAAATTCCATAAAATTTTGTTCAAACACCCTTGAAAATTTTCTAGCTACGCCATCGCCCTTGAGTTTACTCGTCTCGTTTTCAGTTTAATGACTGATAATGAATGAACTATAGTCGTTTGGTAGATACGTAGAGCCAAATTGTAAAACCAACCCGCAAAGTTCAAAGTCATACACATAATTTCAAAGAGCAAACAATCCTGTGATAATCTATTATAGTAGGGGTATCATTGTATCAAAATCCTGGTCGCGAAATTTAATTATACGCGAGTCAGAATCATCATTTATTTTACAAAATTATAAATTTCCAACTGAACCAAGCAAACCAGCATAATATGTATTACTAGGTATAATATGTACAGTATGTATATAGCAAGAATTTTCATCCTGTATATAAAACAATATAAAATAAGATTAAAGATACAGTAGTTTAATGGTACAGTATATTCTTCTATTTGCAATGGTATTATAAATGCTTGGTAGCTTGAAAATTGGAAATGAGTAATTTTAGTGCAGAAGAGCGAGCGCGGATGCGGGGTGTCGGTAGCTACATGGATGCGTGAATTGTGATAGTGGTGAACTTGTGTTCAGCTTTAACCCTAGTGACTGCTTAACCCTTAATTTTCCCGCGTCCTTATACAAGTTAGGTAACGCGCTTTCGGGTTTCATAATACTTTACTTTGTATTAGCGGCATCACGCGATTGGGCTATCTTCTGTTAAAAAACGGACGAAATCACGAGTAAAGTATTGTAAATATTCTTAACGTGCGTCATACCTCGCGGTTTTTAGAAATCACGTCATAAATAGATAAAAAAATTGATACTTACCTGAATTCGATAGATTCAACTGTGATACACTGATAAATTAGATTTTTTTTTTTCTGTGAATGGAAACTTTTTTATTTCTTCACGCTAGATATTACTCAACTTACGCGCGAAAAACTCATATTTTCGTTCTTCTCTGTTGTACACGCGATTAATAGATCTTATTACGTCGTGCGGAATATGGCGCCGTTATCTTATTGAAAGTTTTCAGCCTAAATCTCTGTCATATTAAAGGTAATAATATACACGCATCTGATAGGTGCTACTAATTTATACGATGTTTCAAGTTTCGATACATTTTAAATAAGATAAAATAATTTTTCTCTTTCGAAAATTCATTTTATCTCATATAAGCTACTAACCCCGTTATTGAGGCATCTGTAAGCGAGCGCGCCACACCGCAGGCCTAGCCGCGAGTGGCTAGTGATTATTATTGGTCTTCTAAAGCCTATTACGAGTATTTTATAATTATACAGATCGTTATTGATATTAAGATAAAATTAGGCAGAAACGAACTTGGCATGAGAACCCTCATTAGAATATTTCCTCGACAATTTTCATGAATCCATTGCAAGCTCAACAACCGACAGGAAAAGCTAAACACGTAGTAAGTTCATCTGTAATTCAAACTTTACGTATATTTCCGAACAAAAAATATTCTAAACAATATTAGAATTAAAACGGCCTTTCCGTCATTTATAATTGAGGATTTATTTAAACAAACAAAATCGGAAATTACTTACTGTTCTAAGTTTGATTTTACTTAGATAAATTCACAGCAGGACAAACTTTTTTTCATTAAAAACTATTTCTTTCAATTAAAAAATTCTTCAATATAAAGATCGCATGAGTTCTTTTTTCGTTTTTTTTTTCCTTTTTTTTTTCTTTTTTTCTTTTTTTTTTTGGTTCAGATGCATGAAAACGGAGCCAGCGTGTATAGAAATTTTGCATTGTATTAAATTTCAGAAAGTGTCCCTGTGTTACAGAATAGGTAACAAATGAAACTTTTATAATTATGGTAACCATGGACCACAGATTTCATTCAAGCTATATTACGAAAGCAAAATCAAAAAAAAACTATGAAACAAGATAAAAACAAAATAATGGAGGTGATAAAGATAGACAAAGAATGATCATTATTAATTCTCATGAATTATTTCAATTAATAAACAGTTTGAGCGGCATCTCTCTTACATCAACAATCTTCCATCAGGTTGGTTGATTATACATTTAAAAGTTTTACTAGTTCTTTCTTTCCCTGTTGAAGGTGTACGGACAGTAGACCAAATAAATGAGCGGTAAAAGGTTTTAATTGATTTTGCTTATCTCCTTTTCCTGTAACTGTACACCCTCTCATTCTGATTTTAAATGGGTTATGTCTTCAGTACTACATTCATTACGGATGGTGCCTTTCTTACCGACTTTTCCTTGTGGAAAAGTGAGGTATTACACCTATCCGTTCGTGTTTCCCCACAGGACTTTTTATTATTTATTTATGGGAATAAATAAAATGCACGCCCAGAAAAAAATATTCGCACTTTAGGTCATTGCAGTACCTATAAAATGGTATGTGTGAGCATTAATTCATGAATGAGTAACGATAACTTTGCTACGCTTATTTTGGTCGTGTCAGCAATAATTTTCAGAGAGATAAAGTAAAACCACCCGCTTCTTGCTGACTGTATTATTTGCTGGTACGAACAAGTGATTTATGTTATCTCTGAAATGTTTACCTCCCGTTCAATGAGAGAATCACTCTTAGTAGGTATTGTGAAAAGGGCATTTGTACGCGTACGTGTTACTCTCGCGCATTCAACTACTGTGAAGCTGATATTCATTGAAATAAGTGAATTCTCCATTAGTATAATGTCTTCGGAGTCTGACCATTTATATGAGTATGTGCACCAACTCCGTTATTAAGCGCGAGCATAGAATCCGTGAACGTTTGCCAGGGGAAGTAGCGGGGCGGAATTATGAGTAGGTAGCTTTAGTTTTTATCCCACCGTTAGCTGTAACTAATGTTTGATCGACTAGAAAATTGGTCATTAGGTATAGTCAATGAAATTGCATTTAACCGATGATAGTATTTAGCCAATTGCTGAATGCCTATTTTCAGTTTACTTATTATTAATACCTAATAATTTTTATGGAATTTTAGCCAATACTCACAGCAATCAGAATATTAGAATAATTCAAAAACAAAGAAGAAAAAGAAAGAAAAGAATTCAAAAACATGTATAAATGAACCACAGGTCGTCGAGAAAGAGGATAAACAAACTTCCAAGAAGGAAATTGAAAACTGAATGCCTCCTACAACGTCATTGCTCTGTATGAATTCTTTGATTTGTTGAATGTTGTTAAGAAATAAATCAGAGATTGATTACCTATCATCGAAATTATATTATATGAACTAGCAGTGTGAATCTAATACTACTTACTTTCTAATCCGGGGTTTGTACGTCTGTGAATTTAAAAACCAATCTAAGGAATTGCATTGCAAAATTTGCCAACCATCACTCACCGGTACTTTGTTTGTCAATGACGGGATCTGATTATTTTGTTCAAATCCTATTGCATCAAAAGATAAAGGCGAGAAATGAAATTTGAGTTGACCAACAAGTTCGATTTTCGTATGATCGTGAATAAGTAGCTAGAATAGATTTATGGCTGCTACTACGGCGCTTGAGATAGCTTAATTTATTTGTAGTAATTATGACATAAGGCGACTGATTCGTAGCTAAATTTATGGACTTCATTTCATGAAATTATTATAGTAAATATCTCATCTTTTCCTCTTCATACTCTCATTTTGTAATACGTCCAATTGATTATATATGTTCTGATTGATTGAACCATACGCGAACAAATACGTGCTCTGCGGAATACACGTATTCGGCAAAGTGGTTGCTGAGTCCACGGATTTGGCAATCACCTACATTCGGCGTACTATCTGATAAAATGTTATGTGAATCAGCAAACTACAAATATAACAATTGGTGAACCATTATATTATCTGTTTCTGTTCTTGTCTCACCAACGCGCTGGAACGTGTACAGACAGCTAGCTCAGCAGTTCGTTATTTCTTGCAAAATTGTTCTTTCTTTGTCCGTAAACGACTCACGACACTAAGTCTCCAACGACACCATTTTATCAAGAATATGATGACTGCTCCAACTTACATAAGGAGTGTTTTAATTGATAGTGTTAGATGAATGAATGATTATTTTGTGTCCTCTAATATGTATATATAGACATTTTTTGTATGGTAACGCAAGTTCGTAGAAAATTTCTCTGTTTTAATATCAATATTATGGACATCAGAAATAATTTTAATGTAAATAAAAAGAGGAAATTCAACTTCTCTGACGAAGAAAATTGTGACGCAGGAGCTTCAATGCTCAGTGTAGTGGGTAAGAAAGGAAATATTTTTCCAAAAGAAAAGAAAACGAATGAACAAAATGGGTGTGGTCTGTTCACGTTAAGAAAGGATAGAAGGTAGTACGAAGTATGCATCGAAGCTAATTTTTCTTATCACTAACGTAAATTCTGAAAAAGAAAGACCCATAAATACTTTTAAATCTTAAAATAAAAGTATACTATAAATCTAGTACGTCACTCACACACAGAAAACACACGTGTATGACATAAAATTGTGTGTTGCGGGTAGGACTTTGCAAATTGTAAACAAACTATGGATGTTACAAAGGGTTTTCCTGATGCGCATGTGAACTCCAGAACCCAGATAACCGCCGTCTCATTTCATAAAGAAAGTCTATCGAGGGTCAAAAAAGGACAGGAAATTTTATCTCTGGTGAATGAAAGAACTCTAGAAGAACAACGCTATTATGTCTGTACAATATTTGAAATCGTACAGTTGAGGAGGTGCTTGTAAAAAAAGTAACCGTCCCATATGGAATACATTGAGCAGAAGCCCTTTTTACAAATACCTTCTCAATTATCGGCTGTGAATCGCTCACCATTTTGGCGTACACGTACAATGAAGAAAAGTTCGCTCAAAAAGGTGTGTTTCTGAATATTCATGATTTTATCTTACCTACAAAAAAATAAAAAATTAACGGTATTTGTGAGTGGCATTCCCACATTACCAAAAGTCCAGAGTGGAATGATGTAATTACTTGCTGTGCTTATTCGAGATGTGGTTGTGAAAAAAGTTCAGAGTGCTGACGTCCCATATTATATCTTTTTTCAGACGGGACTCGCAATAGAAATCGTTCAGAATGTCTTTCATTCGTAATTTGTCACGTGAATGCTGCAGACGCCTGCGAGAAAACTTTCTATTTTGAAAGTACGATAGATTCTGACGCTCAGTTCTTAACCAATAACGAAATTAACAATTTTAGTGCTAGAAATGTGCAATTTGGATAAAAATAGTTTGCTTAATCATAGTGCTCTATGATAGGGCTGTCGGAAATTTGGGGTCCAGCAATGTCCTCTTTACGGCCAGAAAAAAAGTGCGCTATCCAAATTGCGACCTAAAAAAATTAGGTTGGCGTTATTCCTAGGTATAGTACCTACGACTAAAACGTTATTCGTAGGTAGTATCCTTACGGGTAAAACGTTATTTGTACTAACTTATCGCAGAACCAACACTAGAAATGCTATTTATATGTAAACTATTAGGAAATATCTTACCTGAAATGATATATGCTCCGCAGTCTGGGCAAACATCGAACTCTTCGAAACAGCTTGCATGAAGTGACGTTTGGCAGCAATCTGTTTCCACGACGTCATCATTCAGGCTAATTCGCGATGCGCGCACAGGGCAAAACGTACACTCGACATCAAACTCCGCTACCAACGTAGCGTACTTTTCTTTATTCGATAATATTAGTAACAATTCACAAATGCTTTGTCCAAGATGCACAGCCAAAGATCAACTGACTAAGGTACGTCAAAAATAATTTTATCAGTCAGGCGTGCACTGGAAAAATCATGACTTTATTAGTCATCTAAGAATGATTTGTTTCAAAAAATGTATTTAAGCAGAGGGGGTCGGTTTAGTCAGGTTTCAATCGGTCGGGTTTGGTGCAAGCAGGATCTTAGTCTCTCAAACATGCACTCAGTGAGTGTTCGTCGTCGTTGCAGGAGGGCTGCAAGTTCTCATCGTTGGTAACTGAAAAATGTGGCGGGAGATTTGTAAAGCAGTCACTCGGGAAGCGATAGGGATCCCACGAGGATGATAGAATTTTTTGTTCGAGTTTTGACATGTTTCATGTCTTTTGTCTCACAGCACCCCTCATTTGAAAATTTGCTAACACAGCCCCGCTCCCCTCCTCCCAAGATTGAATGTGCGCGTGCCAATGTATACTCTGTGGGTAATTCAGAAGTTTGCGAGTGCGGCCCTTACGGCGCACGTAGATCAAGAAGGTTGTAGGTAGGCTCCTTTACACTGGTCTCTTTCAAGACCTAGCTTTAAATTAGGTTTAGGCTTCCTAACCTCCTTATCGAACATTGTTTGCTCCATGCAGTGTTGCTGACTGTATACTAATATTATACTGGGCTTAAAGTAGGTCTATGCCTGCCTTTTCAAAGTTGAGGCTAACCAGGAAAGGGGCGAACGAGCCCCACAAAAGCTGATAGCTCAAAATATTTCTCATACCAGATCCGCGAGTGAGCCCCACGAAAGCTGATATAACTCAAAATATTTCTCATACTAGACTTATACGACACCGGGACGAGCGGAGCGTGTGAGCCTCACGAAAGGCGATAGCCTAAAATATAACATATCAGACATTCGCCCCACTAAAATAGCTCAAAATATTTTTCTCACAAATGTAGATAACTGCTCCATAGGCTTTCTCAGAAGTGTCACAAAAGGCGTGTAGTTCAATCAAAGTATGAGCAAATGTGAAGTAATATCACACGAGTGCTTGACCTAGTAAATGCCCAGATTAGAATATTTCAAGGTGATTGATAAAATATAAGAGACATGAAACATAATTTTCATTTATTTGGCTACGCCAGAACATTTTTTTCATTTACCAACAAACCCCTCTCCTTAAATAATTCCCTACTCGTAAAAAATTAGTGTCTTTCGAAAATATCATGCTTCTGCAGGTATAGCACTCATAAGTTTCTTCGGCCGCAAAGTGGATAACACTTACAATTTTTTTCGGCTGCAAATTAGACAGTCCTCATAATGTTTTTCGGCCGCAAAATGTATACCTACTTACTACTTATAATCTCTTGCAGCCGCATTATTCCATACGCGCATTACGCATTGTTACAACCATCGTTTACACTTGATTTTAGAAGTTGCCCAATTTTTTAGTTCTCTAGCATCTTTTCAGGTCTGGAGCTGTAAGAAAAGAGTAAGAAAAGAAAAAAGTTATCCGTCCACTGGACCAGCGTTGGTCAGATCATCACGATTTTGAGGAAGTCATTTTCAGTGAATATCACGATATTACAATAACAATGTTTCAAAAGTTGTTATCGAAAATAGAAAAAAGAATTTTGATGGAGAAACAATAGCGATCAGTATTGGATTACTTTCCGTACTCTCTAATGGAAACTTTTGTTTTTGTTTGTTTCTTCAAAAAAAAAAAAAAAAAATCCAAGTACTCAACATACTGCAAACAAAATTTTACAAAGTCGAGAGATATCCTTATGGTCGGGCAGCGGTGCTCAACTTACGGCCCGCGGGCCAAATCAGGCCCGCGGAAAGGTTTTCATCCGGCCCGCGCGCCCGTAACAAGAAATAAAAAAATAAAGGGAAAAGGAAAAAAAGAGGCAAAAGGGAAAAATGAAAATAGCAAGAAACTTGATGATTATTGTAGCGTCCCGCCTTACTTTGTAAAAGCTAGGCAAAATATTTAGTCTGCACATAATTGTCGATATAGCTACTCGTACATTAAAAATAGCAAAATAGTTATACATATTATGCAGTATCAGCGCCGGAGAAGTATTATAACGAAAAGATGGTGTACTGTTTGAATAATATAAATTCTTGTACACTTGAAAGAGCGTTCATCATTTAATCTTTCTTTTCTTTTCTCGCCGCGAACTTACTCGCTTTTGTCAAACTTCCATGCTGGTGTATATTATGCTTTGCGAAGAATAAGACTGGCGCGCTTTGCTAGAGCAGGCGTTTCGCGCTTTTTCGCAAGTTCATCATTATAGTCGGCGATCTTGTAGGTTGGCGGCATATTCACAGGATAGGTACCAGGTACAGATATCTCACAATTACGAAGTGAACACTATTTATAACTTTTCAATGGATAGGGGATAAGAAATTGTGTGCCTTCTTTTCCACATTTTACTGCTTATCTGATAATTACCTATTGAAAAATAATGAACATTTTACTTTTTATTCCAACTCATTATATGTGGCCCCGTGTCCAAAAAGGTTGAGCACCGCTGTGGTAGGGTAAAGAAATGATTGGCTCTGTAGAGAATGTGTTGAAATATAAGAAGATGAACGAAAATGAAATGGAGTTTGATACAGGGAGAAAGGTCAAGCAGAAGAAGTAAAGGGACACATGAAACCAACAAAAAAAAGAGAGAGAGAAAAGAAAACGTCGCCTCAATACAAAGTTTAAGACCTTTCATAAATTTGATAAAGATGCCGAGACGGACTCTGTGGATCAGGACACGGCAAGTATTTAAAATCAAACTGGAAACGGGTTTATTGTGAAAGTTTAGACAAGGTGTACTGATTGGCAGAATGAGCGAATAGGTATTCAAATATAAACTACTAATACATACCTCCTAAGCTTGTAGTATAAAAGAGGCCTGAACATAGTATGAAGCTAGTATGAAGGAGGCTGGACCTAGTATAAGCCCAGTACAAAATGTCAAATAGTATAGCTTAGCTATTATACTAGGCTAGTATAATGTAATATTAGAGCTACTATAATGAAGCCTAGTATACTAAGCTACTATACTGTATTAAATCTGATTTTACAGCCGGACGTACGGAGGCAAATTTTGGAATTAGGGTGGGGGTCAGGTCAGCGCTAAGCCCAGTAGTACAATAGAGCTAGTATAAACTACTAATGAAGACCTCCTAAGAAGCCTAATCCTAGTATGAAGCTAGTATAAAGGAAACTTGGACCTAATATAAGCCCAGTATAAAATGTCAAATAGTACTCGTAGTATACAAGGAGAGGCCAGGTGGACGGACGGGACGTGCGGATGCAAATTTCGGAATTAGGGTGGGAGGGTCAGAGCACAAATTCTTCCAAGTGTCAAGGTCATGGTTGTGCGGACGTACGGACGGACGGGACGTGCAGACGCAAATTTCGAAATTAGGGTGGGGGGTCAGGTCAGCGCTAAGACATGAAACATGTCAAAAGCGGCTCAACCATGGGTCCGGTTGATTACGGAGTCAGGTTTTTTTTATATTGAAGACTCTTTGAGTACTTTCAAAGGCGTTATACAATGATATTAAAATCACTACCAACGGAACGTAGATTCCACACTCTTCAATTCATCAATACAAGACTATTTAGCAACAGATGAAGCAATAGAAAAATTTTTCAACAAAACGTAAAAAATTTGGATTATATGCTGTGAAAATATTCGAAGGTACCGGTACTCTAAATTTCAAGGAAAAGAATGACAGCAAATGAAGCAGAAATAAATCAAGCGAGCAAATAGATATTTCGGTATAGCCTCCAGACAAAGTAATAAGAACTTCCATTTTCGCTTCAAAAATCCTACTTGTAACCAGCAGGTAGGCGTACCCATTTAAAGCTTGTGAAAATGGTTTAGAGCTTTCTTGAAAAGACGAATAATTTTCAGGTGAATTTATGTAAAATATACCGAATGAACGTCACGAGAGAGTCTTCTCTTGAAACACCAACGCTCAATTTACTTTGAAAAGCGATAATTTCTACCTTTGATTTTTTTTTCACAATAAAGTTAAGTTTAAATTAGTTACTAATCGGCTACGGTACAATACTCACAGTCATCAAGGTGTTCACATCAACTTTCCTTCTCACTCGTCGCACGTTTTCCTCGAAAAATTTCATGTTAACGAGTTTTCCATCTCTTATTTGTTCCCGATTTGAATTATTTCTGACAAATGAGTGGTGTCAGATGACTTGAATGAAATGAATTTTAGTCTTTTTTTACCATAATCTTAGAAGGTCTTACACCCACTCCGATATCGTGGGAGAAATACTTGAAAAAAATTTCTGTACGTTTTAGAGTATTCACGAGCCCCAATTGACAATTTGGGTGCATTTTCGCAGGAATATCGCACAATTATTTCACAGCTGTATCTATGTCACAGGAATAATATGTATATAATTACTGATTATTATGTACCAGTATAATCCTCAGAATATCATCTGATAAAAATGCGAAACAATTCATATAAATAAATAAAATGTGGTCTTTGCAACTCGTCATACTTAATAATAAAGAAACTTTACAGAGATGCACATAAAATTATATTTTCCAAGGGAGGAAATACAAGGTAGACGCACGTTTCGCGACGACGTTAGAACGCCGCATCATCAGTACAAATGAACATCAAAAGCACGATACAAAAGTGAAACAAACAGAATAAAACGAATTACTCATACGATGGTATTATCATGTCCCGCCGTGTATTTCCTCCCTTGGAAAATATAATTTTATGTGCATCTCTGTAAAGTTTCTTTATTATTAAGAAACAATTCATAGTTATTCATCAAATTTATAAGTAATTTCGAATAATCGCGGATGTCATTGAGTGAATTTCTTTATAATCTTTCTTTTTCAAGTTCTAGTTAGGTAGTCACTCGTAGGTATAATAATTACTTTTTACAAACAACAATTTTTCATTTTTTTATATGTTTATCGTTGGTCAGCAGTAATATAAATTGCGAATTCTCATGTAGATCAATCCCCTTATGTGGACCAATCAAAAACTGAGTAAATGTGAATGACTATAGGGAGTGGGTATCAATCTCCAATTTCAACGTTATAGGTCGGGAAAATTAGTTTAAAGACCGTCGCAAAAGATGAAGAACCCAAAAGAGGGATACTGCTATAATATACTACCCTAATTACTGATGAATGATGAAAAAGCCAGAAGAGGCTATTGAGGATGGAGTTGATAAACAAAGTTGATCTTCAAGATTGTGGATTGGTGATGTCTAGTCGTTGAACGCTGTTTTTAAAAGTTCATGATTCGATTCCATGGATAAATTATTGGTCGTATGGTACGTAATTATAAATAATCCCTGATGTTGAGTGATAGATTTGAATTCCATTTTCCAAAGCTGAAATTCTTTGAAGTTATTAATAATTATCAATAACACTGACTGTCATAATGAATTTCATGTATCTCATTTCTTTACTTTTTATTTTGTATCATATATATTGAATGAACTTGAGGAAAAACCGGATATAATAATATTAGGTGAATGCTGGATGAAAGATAATAACAACGTGTTGGAGCTACTACCACATCTACTACACACATAAAAATAAGAACGAGAACGATGGAGTGATAGTTTTCATAAAAGCCGAGATACGATACAACAGATCAACATAGAATCAATCCGTTTTTCAAGTTTACGGTCATTCATTATGACTCAAAAGAGTAGAGAGGAAGATACACGAACCGCAATTTTCGTGTATCTTTCTCTTTACTCTTTCGAGTACCTATATTTCTTCATAGATCAACGTAGTTCAACTGGAAGCCGAAAATATGACTGGACTAAAAATAAATTTAGGTGAAGAAAACATGAGGATCGACGCTATTTACAGGTCTGCAAGTAAAGATACAAAAAATTTTATCAAAAAGCTAGAAAGAATAGTAACGGACTTGCAAAAAAAAGGGGGGAACGAACCTTAATAATACGAGTAGGAGATGTAAACATAGAAATTTGCACCCAAAATGAAAGCCGCAATAATTACTTATGGACACTCGCACAAGTAGGCTTCGACCATGTATAAATCAATACACAAGAAAAACAAAAACTTCAAAAATATCTCTCGACCATATATTTTTAATACTAGGCATAAAAGCGAAATTAAGGCAACAATAATTCTAGAAACTAGTATTACAAATCACTTCCCGACATTTTTAAGAACAAAAAGTAATAAAAAAAGAACCAGTAAGAAAATGAAGAGTAGTGGCCTACATAGTAAAATAATGGATCATAAGAAATCATCTGAATCGTTTAGGTAGTAAACAAAACTGGGAACCGGTAATAAGATCTAAAAATATAAATGAGGCTACTGAACGATTTACTGTAATAATACAAAAAACAACAGAAAAGAATACAACAGTGATAACTTACGCAAAAAAACAGAGAAAACTGAAACTGTGGATAACAAGAAAACTAATAAAGGGTATTAAAGAGAGGGACAAGTTACATTTATTAGCCAGAATGAATCCAAACGACGATACCCTGACCGAAAAATATAAAATTTTCAGAAATAAACTAACTACGATGATAAGAGAAAACAAAACTAAATATTACCCAAAAATGATTAAAAGCACCCCCTTCAATAGCAGAGACATATATGGAAAACCTTAAATAATAATATAGTCGACGTAAAGGGTAAAAAGAAAAACATTTACCCGACCAGTATCAGAGTTGAGAACGAAAAATATTGTGAATTGAATAAGATAGTAGATATATTACCGATAACTTAGAAAACAATCATGTCAATACAAGAATGAGAAAGGAGAGAGAGAACAAACAAACCACAAACCATAACACAGAAAATAACAGAAACGGTAACTGCGGCAGGAAATATATTACTAAACTTTAACCAAACCCTATTTTAAAATGAGTTCTACTTTGGTCGCATTTCTAATAAAAAAACACATATTGCTAAAATTTAACCAAACCCTATTTTAAAAACGACGGCTTCCTTAACGAAGTTAAACGAGGAACGCAGGGAACCTGTTTTATGAGTCAAATAAGATTTGATATTGAAAATTCAAGGAAGCCTAGACCTAGATAAAGCTAGTATAAAGAAGGCCTAGACGTAAAATAAGCCTAGTATAATGTAGTTTGAAAGTCCAAGTTTTTCTCAAATCTCGAGCTATTTATGATAGGAGGGAGACTTGGGAAAATTTGTCCCCTATCATATATAGCTCGAGAGTCAAAAGTTTTCCAAGTCCCTCTCCTATCATATATGGCTCGAGAGTCGAATTTTTTCCAAGTCCCTCTCCTATCATAATTATATAGCTCGAGAGTCGAAATTTTTCCAAGTTTTTCGCTGGACGGCGCACGGCGCACGGCAGATTTCTCAAATAGCCCCCCATAAAACAGGTTCCCTGTTAAAATGGGTTCTACTTTGGTTGCATTTTGAGGTTTCCCTAGTTTGTTTATTCTTTTGATGATCCTCTCGATCTATCAGGATTTCTTTCTTTCCAGAAATTACTTTTTGCAACTTTTCCTGATTTGTTTTTCCTTTTTCATTCGAGTACAGCTCTACATTGCTTCTCAATTTCAGCTGTTCAGCTTTTCTAATAAGAGGCCAATAGTGAACATTTTGATAATGCATTAAATCAATAGAGTAACTCCCCTTTTCACTTAACTTGTAATCGATTTTTCTTATGTTTGTGAAAGCTTTGTTGACACAAAAATGTTCAAATTGTATATCCAACTAACAGCAATAATCCCTATATATGATCAGCAAAAGTGCCTAATTTCGACATACTTCTCAACATTTCCCTCAATTACATCATTTGTAAAAAGATCTTTCTCTTTTTCAATACAGTCAATGCACTTCTTTCTAATGCTGATATAATTTTGCTTAGTAAAATACAAAATTGAATGAAAAAGGCAGTTTCCATTGCCTGGAACAGGCAATGCAAAATATAATTCTTGCTTTTCATTCTTCACTAAATATTGTTTACTAAAATCAATCATTCTTGCATTAAATTATCTACCTTTTTTGCAAAGGAAAATATGACGTAACAATTCGGCGTTCGTTTTTTAAAAATAAGCAGATTACAGTTTTTTTATGACTAAATCCCTCAAGAAAAGCCAAGCTTTTTTTAGAAGACAGAAGTTGTCAAACTTTCTTCTGTAAAAATTCTTATGAATATACTGAGATACTGAGATTTCAACGTTTTACTCTCTTCAAGGAAAAATTAAGAAAAGAAAATGAAACAATTCTTGTCAAATATTTGCTTTCCTGAAAAAATATTTACACTTACAGGGTAGGGGAATTTTCAACAATTCTTAGAAGGACAACATTCAAAAAATTTATGCTCAAGATTCAGACTGATTTACTCTGACGTCACAATAATGTCAGGTGATCAAATCTATGATTAACATGGGAACATTTTGATCATTTGTTCACACTCAAAAATAAGAATGAACTTTGGAATAACAAATGCATTCTCATATACAGGAAACTTTCAAGATTGTGAATTCAAAGCTTTCATCATCCCTTAACTTTCTGTCTGTTTTAAAGTACTGATGAATGATCAAAGCGTTCCTGTAGAATTCTTATGGGAATTGATATGCCGTTGGCAACAATATTCACGTGAACAAGTGATTTCACAGATTAGACGTCACGTTTGAATCGATATAATTATATAGGTACACCAGGGAATAAGTAAAGATCTAAAGACGTCTTATAATCACATGAGCGGGTGAAGTGTGAATATCTCATCTGATGCCATACAAAGTATAGAATTGACGTTCCTATATCTACAGAATCAAGGATCAAGATAAAAATACGTTACAATCTAATTTCCTTGGAAAATTCCTGATATGTAACAGTAAATACAAAGTATACATATAAATTCCGAGAAACATTTTCCACAAATATTTGATGTATAGTCAGATTTAGGATAACAATCTACGTTTTTCAAAACACTTCATGAAAGTGAATACATCCAATTAGGACATAACCGCAAATCGGCTCTTGTAACACGAGTATAAGATCTGATACTAAAAAAAAAGTTATTTTCTGTTTCATGAATTCACATCATTCATTTAACAAACCTTCATCACATTTAGTTATCAAACATCATTTCATAATCGAACAAACGTTCTAAAACAACATAGCCTACTAATATTTTACGTAGGCTTACAATGTCTTACCAAAACTCTGAACAATAATATTTGTGAAAAAGTACGGTGGCCAATTTGTCATTTTCCAAAACTTTGGAACGCGTGCAATCAGCCAGCGATGTACCTAATTCTGCTGATTTTCTAAGGCATTGATACTCCTATTTGAAACAAACTTTGTAGGCTAGCTTGATTTCTTCTCGCGATTACAGACCAAGGAAAAAAGTGTTAATTCAGAAGTTTCATAATAAAACTTGAACCAATGTGATATTTCAGAAGTTTTTTGAACAATCAACAAATGCTATCATAACAATAATGAAAGTTCTTGAACGAACAATGAAGAAACGTTATTATAATTACAAGTTATTATAATTACAATCACGGTGTTTACATTGGAGGCGAACTTACCTGATTCAGATGCTGAAGTTACATCTTATGTCCAGAATACAGGACTGGAATTCTCAATCAAATTTAAATTACAACGAATTTCAAAACACTTGCTCTTGTACTCAGCTCAACTTATGTAGAATCAGTAATCACTAATCACACGATCAACATTCAAACATGAAGAAAGAATGCTACCTCCAAGCGTTTTGGGGTGTGGGTCGGTGATCGAATGACAGGTCTCCCATACGTCAACGAATATTCCCAAAATGCCGACAGACCATAATATTATCCGTGTCGGCGTGGCGTCGGCACGTTCTGAAAACATGAACAACCCCACCCGTATTTGTGAAGCACCACTAACCACAGTTTACTGTATTATTTTGTTCAAAACAAACTATCGATTCCCATAAGAAATGCATGGGAACGTTTCGATTCTTGATTAAATGTGAGAAGAAAATAAGAGATAAAACGTTCATATTTAGAATCTGGAAGTTCTGAAGTATTCATAAATGTATCTGTAATTCTTTATTTATTTCTTGTTTTCAAATATTGGCAAATGATCGAAACGTCCTGTGTATTTCTTATGGAGATGATTTTTGTTTTGAACACAAAAGGTAAAACTGTGATAAGACCATTAAGATGCGGTTTAAAAAAATTTGGTCCATTATGGAATAGCCGTCTTTCATATGACCCAATGAGCGCTGATCTTGTGTCGACCACCGCAGACCACTGTAAACAAAGTTGAGTTCTTTTATTACACTAGGCGACAATTGAAAATTTTTTGGAAATTGCTGAAGTGAGATAGGTTGTATCTAGAAGTATTTTTTGCGCTGATTTCAGAACCGTTTTCCGTTTTTTGATAGGAGGTCGCGTTTTCTTGTAATCACTTTGTTTAGTTGTCGCGCATCGTCGCGAGCCGAAGCGTTCTTTATCGAGCGTTGATACTGCTATCGTTGATCGAAGCTCAGTAAAGAACGCTTTGTCTCGCCACGATGCGCGTCAACTAAACAAAGTGATAACAAGAAAACGCGACCTCCTATAAAAAAACGGAAAACGGTTCTGAAATCAGCGCAAAAAATACTTCTAGATACAACCTATCTCACTCACTCACTTCAGCAATTTTCAAAAAATTTT
Organism: Aspidiotus rigidus; assembly: GCA_035079385.1. Lineage (NCBI taxonomy): Eukaryota > Metazoa > Arthropoda > Insecta > Hemiptera > Diaspididae > Aspidiotus > Aspidiotus rigidus. The sequence continues at coordinate 2,507,538 of JAVHKY010000046.1, read as the reverse complement.
CAATTGTTGCCTAGTGTTATAAGAGATTGTACCTTGATATTGATTTCATATTTACAGGTATTCATTATTTTTTTTGCTCTGATACTCAAAATCACGGTACATTTTAGAGGTATTGACACGGCGCAAAATTTCTGTCGCACAAACTGTGTTAATTCATATGGAATTCCGCTACGCTCGCTGCGATCGTTTGAATACCTTCCACACCCCACCTGTGTCGGAACCTTCCTTACCCAAGGTACCATAATATTGACAAAATTTTTGAGGGTTGTAAAAGATGAAGAAATTCACCTAAGAAGATAATTTTTTTTTTAATAAGTAGAGCATAGTGAGTTGTCTATTTGTACCCAGTTTCAGATTTTTAGGTTAATACCTGATTCCTCTACAAATTTTTAAAAATTGATGAATTTATATTACATAGTATTCATGTAGTTTTCCTGCTTGGTAATACCATTGACTATACATACTTTGTAAGCAGCCGTACAAACCTTTTGTTATGAGTTGTCGTTTTGTTGGAAACTACCGCATCGCCGCGCTTCACAATGTTTTTAGTTTTGGAAACTAATACTTGGGAGCGCTCTTCTGAGAAACTTTACCAGGGAGGAAGTGGAGAAAAGAGAAGTGAAAACGCGGGAACAGGTAGCCAAAAACTTGAATATTACCGTAACGGAGAGAAAAAAAAGAGGATCAAAAGGATAGAAGAAAAAAAAAGAGAAGACAGACCGTTCAAGGTCTACTATGTATTTCTTTTTTCCTTCTGATGAATGCGTTTACGAGTACAATGAAATATAAAGCTACTGTAAGTCATAAGAAAAAAACTTGTGTAGGCTATGCGTTCCAAAACCACCACCATGTGATCACCAAGCAAATAGCCGCTGCAGGTTAAATGCTCGTAAAAATAAAGAAAAAAATAAGTAAATTAAAGAAATTGGAAATTTTTCATGTGACAAATTTTTGACATGACGTTTAGATCAGAAAAAGAAATTTATCGAGTTTTGACGTGGAAATTAAAATACATGTGCATGTGCGGGTAAAACCTACATTCTTTTCTTAAAAGGAACAACAAATCCTTGTACAAATAAAAAATTGTTTTATTTAAGAAATTTATCTTTTCAATCATCTCTTTCAAAAACTGAGTTCCAAAAATTATACTTACGTACTGTACATTTCTTGATAACTATAGGAATCTAGTATAAGAGTGAAATTTGTAACATTACTCTGTACCTACAACACATATTTACTGTCTTCTATTGTTGGCAGAAGGTCTTTGAAAAACTAAACAAAGAAGCAATAAATAACCTGCACCAAATTATTGTATCTCGCAAATTTTCTCAGACAAATTTCCTGTCACAATTTGGTATATATAACTTTCTTTTGGTTGGTCATATTTATTTCAGTTGGTTTCACCGTCAGAATCCCCAAGAAATAAGAAATTAGTCAAAACTGACCTAAAACGGGGTCAAAGTCACCAAAACAAGTGAACTGATTGATTCTGACAATTGTTTAGTCAATGCCACTGTAGCTATAATCTTTTCCCTCCGTGATAATACACCTGAAACCGATTTCTCAAACTAGTTCTTTAAAGCTTCTCTACTGACAATTGAACAGCAGATCTGACAGCGTTTTGTGGCAGAAACAACGGCGTTTTTTCAAAAAGCGGCAATTCTACAGTATGCGGCCAAGATGCTGTCAGATTTGCTGATTAATTGTTAATGGGGTCAATTTTAAATTAAGAATAGGTAAGTGAATAAGGACTTCATCAATTCTCTGAAAACTTCAAGATTGTGCGCATAATTTAATTAGTTGGTCCAAGATATTTTGGTATGGTAAAAAACTACAAAATTTCAAAACCTTACGTGGCGGGGCCTTAGCAATATAGTGAGGTCGTGTACTGAAATAGTAAGGAAGTTGAATTCCTATTCAGACCATGATATAGGTGAACATAATTTAGCTCATTGCTTTATAAAAAATTCTCTGCCGTAGCCAAATGAACAAAGATCATGAATTCTAGTACACCTAATACAGGCCTAGTCAGCCGTGATAAACCAGAATACCTCATCTACATAATCATCGATCTGGAAAATCGAAAAATTGGTACTCCAGGTAGATGAGGTATTCGGGTTTATCCCGGCAGTATCATATTCCTAATGTAGCATAAAAATAGTATATTCCATAGTGTCGTCAGCTTCAACCAAGGGGGAAGGAGTGGCCTTGTAAAATCAAAAATTTTCCTCCGTCCAAGTATTGCCCGATGAACCATATTGACTCAAAATTGATGTCAATTTGACACAGGAGATTACATCCATAATTTTACAGGACATGTTCTCTAGTATTGGACGAATTATTACAATTTTTGCGAAGCCCGTGTAGAATCACACACCAATTCACAACTAAGAAACAACAAAACACAATTTTTATTCTATAATGGAACCGAACTGAGAGCAAGTATAAGAAAAACATTCATTGAGACGTCTTTTGACATTTACTGATTTCCTCCAGTGTAATCAGCTACTTCTAGTAGGAAATATACTCAAAGAGAGTAACAAACAAATACAAGAACCGCTCTATACCGTGAGAATGACTGTTTAGTCGAAAGCGCTCGGTTTGTTTATATTATTGTGCGGTTCTTGTATTTGTTTGTTACTCTCTTTGAGTATATTTTCTATGATGGATGACCGTAAAATTAAAAAACGCATTGATTCTACTTCTAGTAGGGTTAATATTGATATCAACAGTTTTGTTCAGAGGAAAGTTACTAGGGACTAGGGTAGCTCATATGAATTTTGTGAGTTGAAATTTTTTCAAGTCTCCAAATTAGGTCTAGGTTGTATCCCAATGAAAGAAATAATGTAACATCCACCATTATTATCTTGGTTACTTACAGCCACTGTCTAAAGTCTTCTATGGCCCTAAACTTGGTCAGAGCTCCAACTTCTTAAATACTAACTACCTTTAAAAGTTTGTACAAGATTACAAAGTAGAATCAATCTTACGTTTTTTAATTTTACGGTCATCCATCATAGAGTCGCTTTCTATACCGTGAGAATGACTGTTTAGTCGAAAGCGCTCGGTCTCTTTATAATATTGTGCGGTTCTTGTATTGTTTCGTTACTCTCTTTGAGTATATTTCTCTATTACAAAGTAGGTCAAGAGGATAGTAATTCTGAAAATTGTATTGGACGCGTATTTAAATCTCATTACAACCAAATAGCGGGTTATGAAAGAGAAATACCTAGCAGATTTTAGTCAGCTGAGTACAATGTAAGAAAGTGTCCAAGTTGTTTTATAGAAAGTATTTCTAACCTGTATACAATTCTCGTGGACGTGTATACAATTCGCGCGGACGTCTTGGTACTAAATTGTATCTTCAAAGAAAAAAAAAAAAGAATTGATCAATTGAATGAAAGAGTATTCATGTATGGATGACAAAAAAAAAAAATAATTGAAGGAAAATTCTCCTAGTTGGGTTACAAAGTAACATATAGTTAATGCCTAGTCCTAGCGTTTACGAGCACGGGGTCAATTCAGGTATAACCCACGCTTGTGACAAATGAAGTGAACAAAACGCGCTTTCAGTAAGATGATTGTAGAGAAATTTTTTCAAATCAAAGGTTTGGAGACACTATCGCTATCTAGTTTTTCTGACGCAAACTATCTAAAAGCGACAACATTAATTTTAACAATAGGTTTGTACGTCTGCTTACGAAGTATGTATAGTCAATGGTAATACCTTGCAACGCTCCCAGCGTAGATTATAACAACTGACACAACTCATGCGACAATAGACCGATTTCCTGCCTACGTCATAGTTAAGAATCAGTGTTGCCACGGTGGCTTAGGAGACTTTTGACTCCCATAAGAATTAACACAGGAAGCAAAGATTGAAGTGTTACTATTTGGAAATAAGCCATTTCTTAGTAACCAAAAGTACATGAACACGTTCTAGGAACCATCTAAATTGAAAATACTAATTTTAACGTCAAGTTCACCGTGTAGTTTTTGTATATTTATACCTAGATCTTTGCTCCCCGTGTATTCTTATGCGAGCAACCAAATCAAAAACACCAGAACGGGTACTCTTGTCAGATCATAAACACCGGAACGGGTATTCTTGTCATCTGTATGACGTCAGAGGAAATTTGTCTATAACAAACACGTCTATACTCTGTTCACATTAGGAAGGATAGAAATATAACCTTGAGAACCGAACGGTAGATTAAAATTACACGGAGCGTTCCGTTCTCGAGGTCATATTTCTATCCTTCCTTAACGTGAACGGAGTATAATATACGTTTGTGTCAATACCTCTATAATGTACCGTGCTCAAAATGTTCATTCATACAAATTCCAAACAATTTTAAGAATTTATTAATTTCACATTATTAGAATACTATTTCGCGACAACAATAAATAAATAAATCCCAGCTTGACATTGATTTCATGTTCAAGTGTTAGGATACTATACAGGGTGGACCAGAAAGATGTTACCACTTAAATGGGAGTTTGCGCTAAATCTGTCGTAGTGCGAAAACGCAAAACGTTAGACGTATAGTTTGAATGTACGAATTTTGTATCTTAATTTTATCTTTAATTCGAGCCGTATCCGAAGTTTCTACGACTTTTCTGAGCCGAGTTATGGACCGAAATGTGCTGAAAATTCACCAAATCGCTAGGGTTCCCAAAATAAGGCTTGATAATTAGGTACGAGTAATTAATTTACAGTGTTGAGCTGAATTTTGAAAATTTTAATAATAAAATTATTATTTTTTCAAGTGAATTTGGACGGGGAATACGAAAAAAATAGTAACAAAATCCTAAGGAGCACCAAAATGGGTTAATGGGCCCAAAAAGGGTCTAAATTTTCCCAAGTTGGAAAATCGTTTAAACTATTGAATTGTAATTCGATTTTCATGTGGACTTTCGCGCTGAGTCCGAAAAAAATATTGAAAAAATTCTTCGGAGCACCAAAATGGCTTGATAAGCTCAAAGAGAATCAAAATTCCTCCAAGATGAAACATTTGTGAATATTCAAAAGTTGTTTTTCAATTCAGAAGTAAACTTTAGCGACAAGTCCGAGAAAAATACTGAAATGGCCCTAGATGATGTCCAAAATGAAAAATCAAAAATTTTATTCATTCTGCAGTAAAATTGTTGATTCAGGGGATGGAAGGAATGTCGACAAGTTCGTCTGCCGTTGAGTGCTCGCGGGGTGAGAGATCGACTAGCATCGGGTGACAGATCCGAAAGAGCAAATTGCGGAAATCCTTCTCATTTGGGGATTGAAGGGAGACGACAAATTCATCTTCCGTTGAAGGTTCCCAGTGAGAGATTGACTAGGACTCTGCGTATGATCAAAGCGGGAAAAAGTGCGAAAACTCTCGTTGTTTCAGTCAAAGAACGCAAACTTGGTTTTCTGTCACGTGCTTGCGATGAGAAATCAACTGGCGCCCCACCTATGAACGAAGCGGGCCAAAGTGCAAAAACTCATTGATTAAGGCAATGGGAGGATACCGCAAATTCGGTCTTGCTCGTGATGAGCGATCACCTACAGCTTAGTCTTTGATTGAGGCAGACGAACACCTGGAATTTCTTGGGGTTTCACCCGGAGGAGAGAATGATACCGTCAAGTTCAACTTTCGTCATGAGCTCGCGGTAAGAGAACAATCAAGACCCCGTGTATTACAGAGGCAGGCGAGTAATCCCTGGATTCAACATAGATCGACTGAGGCCCCGAGTATGTCAAGGTGGGTGCTTCCGCAAAAGCTCCTCTTGTTTCTTACCAAAGAGAAAATGATACCGGCGACTTCGTTTCCCATTACATGTTCGCGGTAAAAGATCGACTGAGGCCCCACGTTTGATATAGCCGGGTGAATGCACGGAAATACTCGTGGTTTGTTACAAAAGAGAAAACTTTACAGCATCATTTGCGCCTTTGTGAGAAACCACGAGAATTTTTGAGCATTCGTTTGACTCCGGGGTATCGAGGGCCCTGTCAAATCTCTCCGCGCGAGCTGACAACGGAAGACAAAATTCCCTGAAAACTCACTCTCTCGGCTGGCGCTACGAGAAAATGATCGCACTCTTACCCGCATTCATTGCTAGAGGCACTAAGGCCAATTAATCACTACGAGTTCACAATGTAAGACGAGCATCTTAGTATACCATGCTCTCCATCGCCTGATGAAACAATGTGAGTTTTCACATTGGTACCAGCTTCGATCATACACAGGGCCTCAGTCAATCACCGCGAGCAATCTTCGTTCTCGCGAAGCTCGATTTCTTTGAGAACAAAATGAAATTTGAATGACTAAGCGATTTTCCAAATTGGTAAAATTGTGATAGTTTTTGGGCACTTTCAAACATGTTGGTGCTTCATATTCGACAGTTTTCTTTTCAACTCAGCACACAATTTCACCCTAGAATCGAGAAAAACTGTGAAGGTTAGGCGATTTTTTTCGTTTTGGAAAAATATTGACCCTTTTTGGTCCCATTAACCCTACTTGGTACTTCGCAGAATTTCTTAACAATTTTATTCAGATTCAGCGCTAAATTTGTGGAGGTATCTGTAAAAAGGGCCTCTGTTCCATAAGAATTAATACATTGAAAGGAGGCCCTTTTTACAGATACCTCCACATTTTATCTCAGGATCAAGAAAAACTTTGAAGGTTCGGCGATTTCATCATTTTGGGGAAATTTTGACCCTTCTTGAGCTCGTAAACCTATTTTGGTGCTTCGCAGAATTTTTTAACAATTTTATTCAGATTCAGCGCTAAATTTTATCTCAGAATCGAGAAAAACTTTGACGGTTGGGCGATTTTATCATTTTGGTGATATTTTGACCCTTTTTGGGTCCATAAACCCATTTTGGTGCTTCGCAGACTTTTTTAACGATTTTATTCACATTCAGCGCTAAATTTTATCTTAGAATCGAAAAAAACTCCAAAGATTAGGCGGTTTTATCATTTTGGGGAAATTTTGACCCTTTTTGGGTCCATTAACCCATTTTTGATACTTCGTAGAATTTTTCAACAATCTTATTCGGATTCAGCGCTAAATTTTACAGCAGGATAGGGGAACACTTTGAAGATTACGCGATTCTTTCAATTATGGAAAATTGTTTGTCAATAATTCACAACTTTTGGGACCCCCGCCGTAAAATTTCAGCACATTTTGGTCCATAACTCTGCTCAGAAAAGTCGTGGAAACTTCGCATATGGCTCACATTAAAGATAACATTGAGATACAAAATTCGTACATTCAAACTATACGTCTAACGTTTTGAGTTTTTGCGCTACGACAGATTTAGCGCAAACTCCCATTCAACTGGTAACATCTTTCTGGTCCACCCTGTATAGGCTAGGTATAATCCACGGTATAAGATGAAGAGATAATGACACAACGCTAAAATCGTGTCCGCAGTTTTGAAGATGTACGTACAAACTTCCGCTAGGTTTGCAGCGAACACTCGGGCTGTTTCCCTGTTCCTTCCAGACCCCACCTGCGCCGAGACGTTACCGTTGGTACCCTAGTATTGATGAAATTTCCAAGGATTATAAAAAATCCAAGAATTTACTTAGAAGGATGATTCTTTCAAAATTTTATAGAGTTGATTAAATGGTATTTTTATGCCAAATATGAAATGCATCGGCTGATTCCTAATCCTGCAATAAATTTTTGAAAGTAGCGGCGTTCCCATAAGACTCTGTACATTACCCATCACTTTCATCACGAGCGCTGCGCTCGGAATGTTCAGAACTACTTCAAAATCACGGACAGCGTTTACCACAGTCGGAATACGTTCGTGTCACTACCTCTTCATCTTATACCGTGGTATAATCTAAATCATTCATTCATTTTGCTCCAATACATAGGTACTGTAAATGTCCATATTTCAAGTAGAAAACAGTTGTCAAAAATAAGGAAATCAATAATTGAATCAAGTACTTATTAAAAAATAACTAATAGGTAATTATTAATATAAATAATATGTATCAAAAGTGAAATTTATTCTGATATGATTTATTAAAATAGACATCCTAGGAATTGAGAGAAACAGGCACTTATTGTTTCAGCAATAGGTATATTCCCAGTTTGACGAGTGGCCTACTGTAATCAATTTTCTTCAGTAGCTCTGTTCTAAATGGTAGCTTGGATTGCAGACGTTGGTGTCCTGATAATATTGTCAGCTATGTCTGACAAAATTTCTGAAGACATTTTGTGAGATTGTACATGGAAGATCTACCCGCTTTCCTCTTCTCACTTTATAGGTGTAAATAATACACAATGTCAATTGGAACTAAAATTTTCTCAACTGTTATGAACACAAAAAGAAAGAATGACTCTGAAGGACATGGCATAAGAAATATTTTGACACCACCACGCAAAACCAATATATTTCATATTCTTCTATAGTGTAACTTTTCTGTTGCTACTTTTGTTAGTAAAGAGCTTTGTAGTTATTTCAGGTACACTTAATACTAATAATGTTAAAAGTGCACAGTTGTTATTTTTACTAACCAAAATAAAAAAAATTTTCATAATAACAGGTATACAATAGATGAATATTAAAATCAATATTAATTGTACATACCTACACTTTAAAAAAAAAAGAGCAATACCTAATAAAGAGAAATTGTAAATGTGCATAGGTAGGTACTCGGAATAGAAAAAAAAAGTTGTAAAAAAAAACAATGAATGAATCAAGTATTAAGGAATAAACAAATAATTTACATCAAACGATTTCAATACAATGGATTAAAAGAAAAATCAAAATGAATGATTGAGCTGCATATGGTCCAAATAGACCTATATTTATGATGTGTGCTGAGAAATATGATCTTAGGAAGGAAAATCAGTTGTTGATCAAAATATGTTCTAGAACATTTACAAAACAAAATCCAATCACAATTAATTAGTTTGTGTCGTTGCATTTTTCATCTCAATCAATGATTACAAATTTTGTTAACATTATCATTATTTTGATTAACTAAATATCATATTTGAAAATAGTAGACCAAAAATGGTCTCAATTAATTGTCTATACGATGTTGCCCCAGAAACATACAAGTAGATTGAATGGCAAAAGCGGTTGGTGTCATAGGTTTTGCCATAAAATTCTCTGTATGAATCAAGTACCAACTCAATTTTCATCATATTTACACTATGGTTGGACTTCTCAGCACTTGTCACACTTATTGTCATCCTTCCCTCCCCGTGGCGTAGCATGGGTAGAGGGTTAGAAGGGTTCAAAACCACTCTCTTAAAATATATGTAATATCACCCTTTATCTTAAATAATTTTTCCAAACATTTTTGTAACATCTTTTCTCTACCACTTTTTCTTTACCCCCCACCAAAAAATGACGGCTTCCTTAACAGAGTTAAAGAGAAATGCGTGGAACCTGTTCTATGGGTTGAATTTGTTTTGATATTGAAAGATCTTTTGATACTAACTCAGATGATATTTGAAATAATAATAATCTTCATCGGAACGGAAATTATTTTGCAAAATGGCCCCTTCTGTGATGTATTATGGTTCAAGAGTCAAAATATTTCTACATCTCTCAATTTATTATATTATATTATATTATAATTTGAGACCTGAAATTTTCCAGAAAAAGTAGGGTAGGTCAGTTTTTGCCGGACACTATACACCACACGGCAATTTGAAAAAAAAAAAAACCATCAAACAGGTTCCCTGTTGGAATTTTCTGTCTACGCCGCTGTCCCATCCCCACCCTGTTGGCATATTTGCTCAGTTGCTAGTATATGCTTGTCCGCTAGTATGCTCATTTGCTAGTATGCTTGCTCGTTTCTTTGCTTCTCTACTTTTTGTTGTTCATTTGGATACTCATCTGCTCTATACTCAATTCTTTCTTTCTCTTTGTCGTTATTCAATAATACATCTTGTGAGAAATCACGTTTTCAATTCCTTCTTACTATCAGATAAAGTATATTTCTTGGATTACAAAAAATACATTATATTTTTTGTAATCCAAGAAATATACTTTATCTGAACCATGTGCCGTAATATTTCGGAACTAGTATATCCGTATCCTTCTTACTATTTTATGACAGCCTAGATTTATATTCACAACCATTATACTTGAAGGATATAAGTATCATATTTTTTCATAATATTAATAAATATAATGTTGTTGGAGATTTTTTGGATTTGATCTATAAATAGAATTAATAGGCCATGTACAAAATTCAAGTTCTGTGTCATTACATTCAATGAAACCATTTGCTGTTTTTATTATAGAAATATAATGTCCATTCCTTATTGATTCTCCAATATGAAAAATAGCACTATTAAATTTGTATCTCTGACCTTCAATGTCTATTTGCTTATTAGGAATATTTTTCAGTTTTATATTACAAACTTTTTCAGATTGTCTAGTCTCTTTGTATTGTACTTGAAAGCATTGCAATAAATAATTATGAGATTACTAGATCGGTCAATATCATGCAGAAGTTCTTTCTCTATCACATGCAGGACACGAATAATGATCGATGAGTAATGATTGATTGTTTCTTTATTTACTTAGGTATTTCTTTTTTTTTCCATTTCTTGAAGCGAGTCGAAGAAGTTAGAGACTTGGGGGTGCTCCTCAGTCATAATCTAAGTTTTGGAAACAGTTCCAAAAATCGCTGAACAGCACCAGTCGTAATCTCGGACTCATAATGCGGCACTCGAGGATGTTCACTAATACTGCGACATTGGAAATTCCGAAAAAATTAGAACGAGTTCAAAAAAGATTCCTAAAATATCTACATTTCAAAGACTTTGGTTATTATGATTTAACAATATCATACAGGAAATTGGTGTTGGGCTATGAACTCACCAGCCTATCGGTAAGGAGGGAAGTTGGTCTTTTATTGTTCGTCTGGGACTTATTACAGTCCAAAATTGAATCACCGTCTTTTCTGAGCGAAGTGGGTTTCCTAGCATCTGCTAGGTCCACACGAGACCAAAACTTATTTAGGATTCCAAAATGCAGGACAACTCAGTTTGAACGTGCCCCTCTGAATCGAGCCTTGTCGCTATACAACAAAATAGTAAAGCACGACGGTACAATCGATATATTTTTCGATGGAAGGAATACTTTTGCACGCAAAATCAACGAAACAAAAATGTTGCGTAACTCGAGCCGTCAAATAAAAACACGTGACAGGCGGGGTAGCCGCTTTATTCAGAACTGAACACTCAATACAATCTTTGAATATAGATGGACAGAAAATATTGTGTCATACGCTAAGGTGTACGCTAAGGTCATTGACATTAGGCTGCCAATCTGAGTAAGCTTGAATCATCTGACAGTCTTGAGTGTGTGTATACGTGCATGATAGGTGTGTAAAGGTACACCCCGTTACTTACCGTACACGTGACTCGATAATGCAAATGAAACACGAAAATGTCAAAATGTTCATAATTGAACATCCATCCTAGGTTTGGCGGAGGCGTGTAGAGAATGGAGATACTGTACGTAGTACATACCTCAACACCCCCTCCCACGCCGAAGTTTCTTATCAAGTTATCATGTTTATGAGTAGATCAATTTCAAGCTGAAGTATTTTACATCTATAGAATATATTTCTGGACAGATGAGCGCGAAGCTCATTATATTTTGTCCTCAAAATCTATGTAATCCAATCTAGTGCAGCAATTCAATAAGTCTTTTCATTTAAAAGTGATAGACGCAAAGTCCGTTTTTGTTTCACTTTTTTTTTTTTTTTTTTTTTATTCCGGTATGCGAGCTCAATTATAAAGTAGATAGTAAATTAAAAGAAGAAAAAGAAACTAATAATAATAATTATAACAATAGGTATCAATAACTACAATAGTGATAGTAATAGACTACAAATATACTCGTAAAAGTAAGAATAAAAATAGAAAATAAAATCCTGTGCAATCTGATCAATTAGACACCACGCGAGACAGAGTCTCCTCCGGTCTAAACTCTAAATCAAGAGTAATCATTATTCATTATTGAGTAGGTAATATCTTTAGCTGCATGTATTCCGAGTTAGACGCCACGAAAGACATAGTCTCCTCCAGTCTAAATCGAGAATAGTATAATCTAATTCCTGAGTTATTCTTTCAGTTAGGACCGCAAGCGAGACAGAGTCTCCTCTGGTCTAGTCTTACAATAATCAAAGTTCTACTGAGGTTTCAATACTGGTCCAACAAGTTTTGACGCTAAGTGTTGGAATTGTTCACCAATTAAGGGTTTTGTCAGTAAGTCTGCTAGCTGTTCTTTACTCGCTATTTTCATTGCTTTCATCTTCCCTTGTTCAAAATAAGTTCTGACAATAAGATATGGTTTATCTAAATAGTTCAGACGAGTAGGTAGCTTTGCTTTCTCACAAATAGTAATGCAAGAAGAATTATCTTCATAGAGAGGAATAGGATAAATCTGTGGTAAATTCAATGTTTCGTCAATCAAATTGGCCATAAATAATATATTAGGTGAAGCATCACAAATAGCGATATATTCGGCATGAGTAGTTGATGTTGCCAAAGTACTCTGTATTTTAGATTTCCAGGCTATGACATTGCCATGATATCTGATAATATAACCAGTTGTTGATTTCTTTGTATTAGGATCGTCCATAAAGGAAGAATCTACGAATGTGTCAAGAATTATTTCTGAGCGTTCATTAAAGGTTAGCCCTGTATTTCTAGTTCCACTCAGATATCTCAGAATTCTTTTGAGCATAATCCAGTGTTCTTCTGCAGGATTAGCTTGAAAACGTGCAAGAAAATTTACCGAGTAAGCAATATCAAGTCTAGTGTAATTGGCAAGCCACATGAGATTTCCGAGTACATTTTTGTACGGAAAATGTGTCTGATTACGAGTCAATTTAGAATAATCATTATTTCTCAACATTGGATTTTTCACAGGATGTGATCCATCCATCTTAAATTCTTGTAGGACTTTCTCTAGAAATCGTTCTTGTGAGAGTGAAATGATTTTATTGGAATCTATCGAAACATCAATACCAAGAAAACGTGTAGGATAGCCAAGATTTTTGACTTCAAAATCTTTACGAATCTGTTCTATAGTTCTAGTACCTAATTAGAGTTTCATTCTCGCAAGCTATCAAGATATATCATCAACATGTACCAAGACAATAATTACTGAAGAATTTTCTTTCTTAGTGTATAAACAAGATTCTCTTATACTTCTTTCAAATCCATACGATTGAATTTTGGTATCAAAAGTTTGATACCAACATTTAGGTGAGGTAGTTAAACCATATAACGCTCGATTTAGTCTGCAGATTTCAGTTTTTCGGTTTCCAGAAACACCAGGAGGTATTTGAATGTATTTCAAACGGTCAATTTTAGCGTGTAGAAAAGCAGTAGTTATGTCAATCTGGTTTAGATTTATCTTTGAATAAGAAGCGTGAGCAAATAGCCACCTAACAGTATCTGAACTTGGAGTTGGTGAAGCTTTATCAGCGGGAGAATATTTCTCAGGATCTCGACAACCAACAGCAATCATACGAGCTTTTCGTGTTCCGTCACTCTTAATATCAAAAATCCATTTAACAGGTACAATTGGCATATCTTTTTCACGCTTGACTAAAGTCCAAACATTATGTTTGGCCAAAGAATTCAGTTCTTTCTCAATTGGCGGCATCCATTTCAGTCTATCAGGCCCTGTTGTGGCTTCTTTATACATAATTGGAGCAACCGTTGAATTGGAGTATTATTTAGGTACAACATATCATGTTCAAATTTGAATCCTGCTTCGTACATAGATGCAACTGAGCAGTTTTGTATTGAGATAGGATTTTCATCATTTGTGTCCCAGTCAGTGTCTAGATCTATTTCTTCTTCAATTTCAGTCTCATAAAGTTCATAATCGGAATTAGAGGATTCAGCAAGAGGTTCATGATCACCTTCTATATCAAAATTAGTTTCAAAAGTAGGCCTAACATCATCGATGGGAGTAATGTCAGCAGTTTTAGATTTAGAAGTGGCTCTTTCTGTTACAAAATCTTTATTTTCTGAGTTTGAGAAATCATGTTTATATTGTATCGATTCATCAATTTTGACTGAGCAAACAGGATGGGTCTTTCTAGTTTCAGGGTCTATTGTCAAATAACCTGTATTGGTAAAGCCAACAAGATATTGAATGTTTGCCCTATCCAGAGATTTATTTCCTTGAGGAATAAGATGATCAAACACATTTACGTGAGCCAAAAATTCGAATGTTTTCAATATTTGGTACTTTTGAATAAACTTTCTCAAAGGGTGTAATAAAATCAAGAGCCGAGTGAGGTGTGCGATTATATAGATAGGCAGCACATTCAGCAGCATGTATCCAATATGAAAAAGGGAATCCTGAAGTACCTAAAAGAGATCGGATTCTTTCTTCAATAGTTCTATTTAATCTTTCTATCAATCCATTATGTTCATGTTTGTAAGGTTCAGAATGATCATATTGCATTTCAAAATTTCTCAAAATGGTTTCAACGTCCGAGTTCACAAATTCAGTTCCATTATCGCATCTAAGGTATCTAAAGTGATATTGTGGATGAAACATAGTCTTCAAATTTACAAGTGCCTTATCAAGATTACCTGAAACGTCAGATTTTGATTTAATAAGTGAAAAAACTTGAACATATCTGGTATAATTATCTAAAACAGTGAGAAGGTATTTATCTACAGAAGAATGAGTACGGGAGAAATAGGAAATTAAATCTGCATGAATAATCTCGCAAGGATGTCTAGCATTTTCTCGATCTTCGGTAAAAGGTTTTCTAGTCATTTTAGCTTTTGCACAAATCTCACATTTTTCAATAGTTTTTGTAAAAATAAAGTCTTTCAGTCCGGTAGCGGCTTTTTGTAAACGATTCAAATATGTTGGACTTATATGTCCAAATCTAGCATGGAGGATGTCCCCCTCCGATTCAAGCAATTTTCGCTTTTCCGGCGAAAGTTTCTGTCTTTTTCTACGAGTTCTAGGTGAAGAAATTATAATATCAGAAATGAGAGGTTTATTTGTAGGATGATCAATCTTATCAGTTGATACATTCAAAATATTCAATCTACCACTACTGTCAGTAGTGTTGTATTTATCAGTATGTGTATTAGTGAAAATCGAATTTAGTAGGCCAACGTTACGGCAAATCTTCAAAGGTATTGGGTAAAGTTTATTCGACACTCTTATCAAGCCGATCTTCGATCGCGTTTTTCTAGAAAAAATTGATCCATTATTAACATTTAAATTAAATGAAGTGTGAAATTGCAAGTTGAATTTTCGAACACTGAGAATGCTTTCATTCAACCGATGCATACAGCAACTAAAGGCGCGGATTTCACGGCTAATCTAATTTTTATATGATTCTTATAGCTTTGAAAATCATGTAATAATGATTTATTGGGAACAGCATGATGAGTTGCACCAAAATCTACGAGAAACGTTGTATCTATTTCAAAAAGTTTTCTGATAGTGTCTACATCTAGGTTGGTTGCATCAAGAGGTAATCTAGTCTTTGTTGTCTTTTTCAAAGTCTTTTCAAAATTTACAGAATGAATGCTGTAGTCCTTACCTTCCTTACACAATCTAGATGAATGTCCGAATCGAAAACAGTTGTAACAGAACGGGATCTTGAAAGGACAATTTTCAACTTTGTGAAAGTACGTTCCACAGGTAGCACATTGCCAATTTTTCTTTTCATCTTTGGACAGCAATTTCAATCGTTCTATCTGTTTCTCATTGTACAGGTCTGCCAATTTAATTCGAGATTTCTTCAATAAGAGTTCGTTAACGGAAAGTGTACGAGTGCGTTCTTTCGAGAATCTGGGCGTTTCACCCCATTGAGTGCGTTCTTTTGAGAATCTAGGTGTTTCACCCCATTGTGGACGTTTCATTATTATCATTTTCGGAGACCTCCAAACGTCGTTTTTCTGCGTAAACTTTGCCTGTAACAGACTCTGTGTAATACATCTTAACATCTAATTCACTTAAAAAATCATTACATCCATTCGATTTAGCTAAGAAAGAGTTTTTAGTAAGAATATCAGATTCCAAAAATGAGTTCATTAATTTAGGTTTTGACTTACGAAAAGATGAATTATTGATGTCCAAAAAGCTTCTCTTAACATACTCAAACGTTCGTTGTTCGGCTGGTAAAGCTTGTATCGTGTTGTAAAAGATACAGTAGACGTGACTGTGAACATCTTTGCTGTCAATAGACGATAGGAATTTTGCGACCAAGTTTTCCTCATCAAACGTAGTTCCGAGTTCCTTGTACTCTTCAATTATATTTTTGAAATCTGTCACGAACCGAATCAAGTTGTAATGGTCGGCAAAGTGCAAACATTTTGCTCTAGACTCAAGTACTATCAATTCATGGAACTTTTTACCTCCATAGTAGACTTCAATGTGCTTGAATGCCCCATAGGCACTTTTGAACCGAAGTAACAAATTTGCTATATCCTGCGAAACAGTTGATCGAAGATGCCTCAGAACAGATGCGTCAAGCTGTTGTTTTTTGTCCATCGCCAAATTTTCATTTCCGAATTCATGAATAATGTAAGAAGACAAACGGTTAGTCCGAAGGTCAAGTTTGAACCTTTGACGCCATACGACAAAATTTTTGGTTCCCGTAAGCCTATCTTCTTTAGCATACTTAGGAAAGGAAAATTTTGGTGTATTGAAGCGACCCGAATCAGAAGATGTCCCAGCAGTACCAGCAAGAGATGACAATAATTGCGTTAACCCCTTTAGGCCTGCAACACCGCTTAGTGCGCTAAAAACCGCTGTATCAATTTTATTATTTAATTCGTCTCGCGACATCGTTACCATCGACGCTGTTGTATCGTCACCGTCCATTAAATCGCCATCAGAGAATTCTTCCTCTTCAACTCTATTTTCTTCATTCTGGTCGAGGTTCTGGTTATTGGATGGAGAAGGAACGTTGTCTGGATCCATATTGAAAGAAGAGGAAAACAGAAAAAAGAATCAAAAGATCAATAAAAGGATGAAGGAAATAAATCAACTTAATTAAGAAAGACAAGAGCCCATAACCCTGTGACAGTAATAAGACTAAGAGACATATCCGCCATTCCTTTTCAACTAGTAATAAATCGAATAAAGAGAATAGTCGAGAAGTCTCATTAAGTCTAATGGTCTAAGAGTTCTTGCTGGCCATATGTTTCTAGGTCTATCTAGGTTTGGCGGAGGCGTGTAGAGAGTGGAGATACTGTACGTAGTACATACCTCAACAAGGTGGTGTTGAGATATGTACTACGTACAGTATCTCCACTCTCTACACGCCTCCGCCAAACCTAGATAGACCTAGAAACATATGGCCAGCAAGAACTCTTAGACCATTAGACTTAATGAGACTTCTCGACTATTCTCTTTATTCGATTTATTACTAGTTGAAAAGGAATGGCGGATACGTCTCTTAGTCTTATTACTGTCAATTATTATTATTATTATTATTATTATTATTATTATTATTATTATTATTATTATTATTATTATTATTATTATTATTATTATTATTATTATTATTATTATTATTATTATTATTATTATTATTATTATTATTATTATTATTATTATTATTATTATTATTATTATTATTATTATTATTATTATTATTATTATTATTATTATTATTATTATTATTATTATTATTATTATTATTATTATTATTATTATTATTATTATTATTATTATTATTATTATTATTATTATTATTATTATTATTATTATTATTATTATTATTATTATTATTATTATTATTATTATTATTATTATTATTATTATTATTATTATTATTATTATTATTATTATTATTATTATTATTATTATTATTATTATTATTATTATTATTATTATTATTGGCGCGGGCGGTTGCACCCGAATACCAGCTGGCTCGTAAAAGGCTGAAGAAGGCCATCAAGGACAGCAAGAGTGCTGCATGGCGAGAGCTATGTGAGATGGCAGATGACGACCCATTTGGAAAGCCTTATAAGTTAGTGCTGAAGAAGCTCAAAGGCCTCTCAGCAATGAGCCGAATGGAGCCGGATGTTGTGGGTCAAATCATTGATGGCTTGTTCCCACAGCAGCCACCACCAATGGTAACGCTGCCAATAGTAGAAGAGGATGGTATATCCCTCCTAGGCACCGAGGAGGTTGATGCAGCAGTCAATAGACTGCGGGGTAAGTATTGGAAGGCTCCAGGCCCGGATGAGATTCCAAATCCAGTCTGGAGCGCAATACATTCAGTTGACCCAGCACTGCTTGTTGATACATTCAATGCGGCAATTGTTGGGGGACTGTTCCCTGTGCGATGGAAGAAAGCCAGGCTAGCGTTGATCGATAAGAAGGATAAACCACCTGGTCTACCATCCTCTTATCGTCCACTTTGTCTGCTAGACAATGTTGGGAAACTTCTAGAAAGAGTGATAGCCAATCGATTGGAGAGCTATCTGAAGGAAAGAGATATAATCTCTGATAGCCAGTACGGTTTTCAAACTGGATGCTGCACATCAGATGCTGGGATCCGGCTGAAGAGGATAGCCAAGTCAGCGATTGATATGCGCCAGTTTTGCGCAGCCGTCAGCCTCGACATAAGAAATGCGTTCAATTCAATCCCATGGAAGATGATATTGGAAGCTCTTGTGAACGCAGGAGTGCCCGCATACCTGCTCAGGATGATCAGCAGCTATCTTAGCTGCCGAGAAATCCAAGCAGAGATGTCTGCTGGTACAGTAAAGCGCCCTGTTACTTGTGGGGTGCCGCAGGGGTCGGTCCTTGGGCCGCTTTTGTGGTGCGTCGCATTTAACGGAATCTTTAAGGTGAAGCTGCCACCGGGGGTTAAGCTTATCTGCTATGCGGATGACACCCTGGTGGTATGCACTGCCGAAACAACTGTAGCGGTGGAGAGCAGGGTAAACCGGGCCCTAGAGGATGTGACGCGTTGGATCGAGTCGGCTGGACTTGAACTAGCAGCAAGTAAGACGGAGGCCATTCTATTCACGACCCGTCGGAAGTTCAAGCCACCCACCTTTCGCCTGCGAGGTGTGGAAATTGAAACCAAGAAGCAAATGAAATACCTGGGCATCTGGTTTGACTCAACGCTGAGCTTCAGGCACCATTTCCTGATGGCAGCGGAAAAGGCGGGCCGGGTAGTTGGATACCTAAGCCGCGTGATGAGGAACCTAGGAGGACCGAGAGAAGCAAGGAGAAGGATCATGATGAGCACCGCCTTGTCGATCCTCCTATACGGTGCGCCAGTATGGGCCGAGTGCATGAAGATACCATACCGAAGAAGGGAGATGGTAAAAATCCAACGAAGAGCTGCGCTGAGGTGTGTTAGTGCTTACCGCACTGTCTCGACGGAGGCTCTTTGTGTATTAGCACGTTCACCACCAATCGAGCTCCTTGCTGAGGAGAGAGCGGTGGTGTTCGAAGCAAAGAAGAGAACGACGACCAACCGAGAAGCTTTACGGGTCAAGCAGGAGGCCAGGCGCTCCTTGCTTGTAAAGTGGAAAGAAAGAATTGCCCAGAGTGAGCTGGGTACATGGACAACCCGTGTGCTAATACGCGACCTTGATGAGTGGATGAACCGACACCATGGTCAGCTGAACTTTCACCTGACGCAGGTGTTAAGCGGCCATGGCTGCTTCAACAAGTACCTTCACGAGAAGTTAAGGAAAGTTGAGCAGGCAACGTGTTCGCACTGTAACCAAGGGCGGGATGATGGACCACAACACACCTTATTTGAGTGTGAGGCGTGGAGGCGTGAGCGGGACGAGCTTAGTCGGTCTCTCCAAGAGATCGGGGTAGATGAAGCGCTCGACCCGAGTAGCCTGGTACCCACCATGCTAGGTTCCGAAGAAGCATGGAACCAGGTGTCTGCATTTGCGGCCACCATCATGAAGAGGAAGATGGACCAGGAATGGAATAGGCAAATGCAGAACCACGCTATGGCCTACTCAACACCTGTGTACCATCAACATCCAGATCTGCAGGAAGAAGAGGAAGAAGGATACCACCCAGATTGTTAGGGCCTTTATAGTTGTTGAAAGAATCTCGCGTTTATATGGTTGCTCCGCGTCCTCTATTCCGGTGAACTTACTACGGTACGTTCACTGTTCATACGAATATGTCTAACGAGCACCATACAGTGAGATTCACGCAACAGCGACTTATTATGCCTGATGTGATGTGATAGTGTCGTTTTTGTGATGTGAGTGTGTTCTCTAGTGCTGTTTCTTTTTTGTGCGTGCCAGGGGGGCATCGCAGCTTGGTGGTTGCCAAAGCAACTTGGCAGTTGCCGAGTAGAAGAGGGGGTTCGCGTAGGGGATTCCTCCTTCACTGAAGTTATACCCGAAAGGGTCGATTCCGGTGTTGGAGGAAACAATATTAAATGCATACGCAACCCGCACCTACTCCATTATGGATGACGGGCGGTGCTGCACATGCGACACACAAGCGATTATTATTATTATTATTATTATTATTATTATTATTCTCCCCCGTAAGGTACCACCTTGACGCGGTGGGGGGGCCTACGTGGTGTGTCGTCTGTTCTCTGATGGTAGCGTGCTCTGGGCTGTGGCTTTGCTGGGCGTTGGCGTGTTTGTGGATGGGGTGACAGGCGAGTGTGCGGCACAGATTTGAATGCGTGGGATGATGAATGAATGAAGAGGTCCGGTTCCGGGTGCCATTGACTGGGCTGACCCCCCGGGCTGTGCATCACCTGGAATCGAGGGGTTCATTGGCAGAACAGGCTGACGGCATGGGCTGCTACATGAACTCTGTCTCGCGCGAGTAGTTGCGGTCTGGGCGTGCTGACTGGGCTGGCCACCCGGGATGCGCTGCTGGGCCTATAAACTAGGATGGCGTCTTGTGCTGGGAGGGTGCACATTGGGGTGGCTCTGGTGGGTTCCCTTCATGGTGCGGCGTCCTGTGCCTGTATGGTGCTACGCTGTGCCGGGTGGGTGCGTATCGGGGCTGCTCTGGTGGGTGCCTTCTGTGGTGCTTGACTGAGCTGAGTTGTCTGGTACCCTTGTGAATGCTGGGGTACTGGACTTGAGTGTCGAATGTGAGGATAGTGAGGTGTTGGCTGCGACTGTTTCACTTTCTGTCTGCTTCTGGTCGGCGTTTGGTGGCGTTATGGTTTGGTGGCGGGTTGCTGTTGGGGTGCGGGTGGGGCGCTTCAACTAAGAGTACTAGGAGAAGGATACTCCGAGGCTAATTAAACCGTAGGGAAGGAAACCCTATACTTTTTTTTTAAAAAAAACCACCTGTCTCCTTGCAGGTTAGGGCACGGGCCCATAGGATAAGGGAAGGACAACCCCGACAGAAAACCGTCAACTGGTGTAGGCAGTCACACCTGCATCAGGATCATCTTCATGTATGGGATTACGTACTGTCTGGTGGCCCTCACGTCCTGTATGAATGGGGTTACGTACTGCTTTCATAGCCTTCACGTCCTGTTCGTATGGGGTTACATATTGCCATCTGGACCTTCACGTCCCATACCACTCTATTTGCCTGGCCCTGGTGGAGTCTCTTCCAGTGACTAGGTAGGAGATGGAAAACTCTGACAATAAAAACCCGGTCATAGCCGTAAGGTGTGTGCCTTTCCCTGCGAGGACCAAGCAGCTCGCGGGGGAAGTATGGCTCTGCAACATGATCTGGGAAGGCGGAAGCAGCTTCCCAGATGACGCCTCACACTGCAACTTATATTTACAGATGATAATGACGAAAGACCAGGAAATCGGTGCCGTTTCGGATGCGGCGAACCGGCTCCCCACGCTGATGCGCTCAGGCGGCGGGGGGTCGGGGGGTGTTGTCCCCGAATCCCATGATGAGGCAACAACGACGGAGAAGAAAGAGGCGACCAAGAACGCCGATGAGGTGTCTACGGCAATACCAGGAACGCCGGAGGGGGCTGATGAAGTTTTTGTCACCCCTCTTGCATGGCAAAAGAACCGGAGGAAGAGGCTACGAGCTAATTCGTTCACGTCACCCACAAAGACCGAGTCCGATAGTGAACAGACAGACGAGGAAGGTTTGTTTCTTGGGAAGATCCCAAATCTTCCGAATGCCAAAATGAAGACCGCAATGAAGAAGCTGCAAGATCACTGTAAGCGACTGATGCAGAAGGACCTAGCACGCGAAGCCGAACTCCAAGCGGGGCGTAAAAGCAAGGCCGCAATGCAGGAAAAGGTGCAGGAACTCCAGGGGCTCGTGGATACCTGCCTCTCTGCGAAAGACCAGCAAGCCAACACACAGCTCCTCCAGGAGATGGGGACTTTGAAGGCGCAAAACGTTAAGCTAGAGGCCCAAGTGAAGACGCTCCTGGCCCATCACAAGAAGGGAGAGGAGGGAAAAATGAAAACCCTTCAAGAGCTGAAGGACATTAGGGCCGAGAATGTCAGGCTCAAGGAAAATGTGACTACCATGCGCACCGAACTGCGGAGGCTTGCAATGCTGCAGCAGCATGGTCAAGCAGCATCACCGACACCACTTGTACCACAGAGTAGCAGTGGCCCACGGGAAGGTGAGAAGGCCACGGCGGTACCAAAACCACCCATCAAACCGCTGAAGACACCCCAGCAATGGCAGCAGCAATCACAACGACTGCAGCAGAAAAAACAACCGCAGCAGCAACAGCAACAGCGGAAGGAGCAACAGCAACTGCAACAACGCCAGAAGCAACTGGTAGAGCAGCGACAACAGCAGCAACAGGAACTGCAGCGACGGCCACAGTTACCACCGCAGCAACAGCAACAGCAGCACCTGCAACAACAGCAGCAATTGTCTTCCCAGG
Source organism: Aspidiotus rigidus (assembly GCA_035079385.1). Lineage (NCBI taxonomy): Eukaryota > Metazoa > Arthropoda > Insecta > Hemiptera > Diaspididae > Aspidiotus > Aspidiotus rigidus. The sequence goes on along the minus strand of JAVHKY010000046.1, from coordinate 2,484,724 downwards.
CAGCCACACCTGGTTCCAACGTACCTTCGTGGAGCCAGGTAGTTTCCCGGGGCAATCGGAAGAAGCCCCTGCCTACCATACCACAGTCCCAAGGCCGAAGGCAGGAGAGGTTACTGGAAAAGAGGAAGCCAAGGTCGGCAGCAGTGATCATCGCCCGAAAAAGTGAGGATGTCACCTATGAGGCCATCCTCAAGACAGCCCGGTCCAAGCTGTCAATAGCATCATTAGGCCTGAAGGTAACCCAGGTACGGACGACCAAGAAAGGAGAGATGCTCCTAGAAGTGAAAGGCGAGGGAGAGACTGCAGTGGAAACCTTCCGAGAGAAACTGGGGGAAGCTATTGGTGACATGGCGACAGTTAGGATGCCGCAGCGTCAGACCAGACTTCTCATCCTGGGGATTGAGAAGTCCGTGGACAGGGAAGATATCCTGGCCCAAATGCCAGCTGGCACAGGCGCCAAGCTCCTGGATCTGCAGCCAATGGGACGCGGATGTCAGATGGCCAAGGTCGAGCTGCCCATTGCAGCAGCCCTCCAGCTAGTTAGGAAGGGCAAGATCGAGGTCGGATGGAGCACCTGCCGGGTGAAATCCCTAGAGAAGGCAAGGTCTTCGCAGCGATGCTATAAATGCCTTCAGGAGGGGCATATAGCAGCTGCCTGCACCAATGCAGCTATCGGCAGCGTTTGCTACAGGTGTGGTGAAGAGGGGCACCAAATCCGGGACTGCAAGAAGGAACCTAAGTGTCCTGTCTGCAGCCGGGTTGGAGGGCGCCCTGCAAACCACGTTGTGGGAAGCAGAGGGTGCGCAGGTGTCAAAGCACAGGGCGCTGGAGGCAAGCGCAAGTAAGACCAATGGCAGGTGCGCTATCCTTCCTACAGTGCAACCTTCAGCACTGCGAACTGGCCCAGGATCTTCTCTGGCAGTTTGTAGCTGAAGAGGGAACGCACATTGTAATTGCCAGTGAGTATTACAATGTTGCGAAAAGAAAAGGATGGTACACAGACCGTACTGGCTTAGCGGCCATTGGTGTTTGCCCAGAGTGTCCAATTGCTCCGGGAGAGGTTGAAAGAGGGGAGGGGTATGTTGCTGTGAAGATAGCTGACATGGTTGTCTACAGTTGCTACTTCTCCCCAAATCGCCCCTTCCCGGAGTTTGAGGACTTCTTGAAGAAATTAGAAGAAAGCTTGTCCAGATGGCAAGGTGGAAAATTCATAGTGGCTGGCGATTTTAATGCCAAGTCAGAAGAGTGGCGATCAGGCCGTACGGACATCCGTGGGTATGCCTTGGGGGAGTGGATTGCTTACAATCGACTGGAAACAGTCAATGTCGGCAACACTCCTACCCGAGTGCATCAAGGATATGGGTCCATTATTGATATCACCTTTGCCTCAGAGAGCCTAGCCCGAAAAATAGAAGGCTGGGCGGTACTGGACAAGGACCTTTCTGGGAGCGACCACCGGTGTATCGGCTTCTCCATCCGCCGGGAAGTCGAGGTCGCTGCTCCACAAAAGCTGGTAAGAAAGTGGGCCGTTAGGAAGCTGAATAGCGACCGTTTGAAGGCTAGCTATCTTGCTCTCACATGGGATCAAGAAGAAGAGCAAGAAGGCAATGCGGAGGTGGCAGCCGAGAGGATGATCAAGACTGTCACCAAAGCTTGCGATGTAGCCATGCCCAGGCAAGGTCCACCAAAGAAGAGGAGGGCTGTTTACTGGTGGACCGACAAGATTGCCAATTTGAGAAAAGAGTGCAACCGTCAGCGCCGGATATACCAGCGTAGTAGTGGCCGCGAAGGGGCGCGGGCGGTTGCACCCGAATACCAGCTGGCTCGTAAAAGGCTGAAGAAGGCCATCAAGGACAGCAAGAGTGCTGCATGGCGAGAGCTATGTGAGATGGCGGATGACGACCCATTTGGAAAGCCTTATAAGTTGGTGCTGAAGAAGCTCAAAGGCCTCTCAGCAATGAGCCGAATGGAGCCGGATGTTGTGGGTCAAATCATTGATGGCTTGTTCCCACAGCAGCCACCACCAATGGTAACGCTACCAATAGTAGAAGAGGATGGTATATCCCTCCTAGGCACCGAGGAGGTTGATGCAGCAGTCAATAGACTGCGGGGTAAGTATTGGAAGGCTCCAGGCCCGGATGAGATTCCAAATCCAGTCTGGAGCGCCATACATTCAGTTGACCCAGCACTGCTTGTTGATACATTCAATGCGGCAATTGTTGGGGGACTGTTCCCTGTGCGATGGAAGAAAGCCAGGCTAGCGTTGATCGATAAGAAGGATAAACCACCTGGTCTACCATCCTCTTATCGTCCACTTTGTCTGCTAGACAATGTTGGTAAACTTCTAGAAAGAGTGATAGCCAATCGTTTGGAGAGCTATCTGAAGGAAAGAGATATAATCTCTGATAGCCAGTACGGTTTTCAAACTGGGCGCTGCACATCAGATGCTGGGATCCGGCTGAAGAGGATAGCCAAGTCAGCGATTGATATGCGCCAGTTTTGCGCAGCCGTCAGCCTCGACATAAGAAATGCGTTCAATTCAATCCCATGGAAGATGATATTGGAAGCTCTTGTGAACGCAGGAGTGCCCGCATACCTGCTCAGGATGATCAGCAGCTATCTTAGCTGCCGTGAAATCCAAGCAGAGACGTCTGCTGGTACAGTAAAGCGCCCTGTTACTTGTGGGGTGCCGCAGGGGTCGGTCCTTGGGCCGCTTTTGTGGTGCGTCGCATTTAACGGAATCTTTAAGGTGAAGCTGCCACCGGGGGTTAAGCTTATCTGCTATGCGGATGACACCCTGGTGGTATGCACTGCCGAAACAACTGTAGCGGTGGAGAGCAGGGTAAACCGGGCCCTAGAGGATGTGACGCGTTGGATCGAGTCGGCTGGACTTGAACTAGCAGCAAGTAAGACGGAGGCCATTTTATTCACGACCCGTCGGAAGTTCAAGCCACCCACCTTCCGCCTGCGAGGTGTGGAAATTGAAACCAAGAAGCAAATGAAATACCTGGGCATCTGGTTTGACTCAACGCTGAGCTTCAGGCACCATTTCCTGATGGCAGCGGAAAAGGCGGGCCGGGTAGTTGGCTACCTAAGCCGCGTGATGAGGAACCTAGGAGGACCGAGAGAAGCAAGGAGAAGGATCATGATGAGCACCGCCTTGTCGATCCTCCTATACGGTGCGCCAGTATGGGCCGACTGCATGAAGATACCATACCGAAGAAGAGAGATGGTAAAGATCCAACGAAGAGCTGCGCTGAGGTGTGTTAGTGCCTACCGCACTGTCTCGACGGAGGCTCTTTGTGTATTAGCACGTTCACCACCAATAAAGCTCCTTGCTGAGGAGAGAGCGGTGGTGTTCGAAGCAAAGAAGAGACCAACGAGCAACCGAGAAGCTTTACGGGTCAAGCAGGAGGCCAGGCGCTCCTTGCTTGTAAAGTGGAAAGAAAGAATTGCCCAGAGTGAGCTGGGTACATGGACAACCCGTGTGCTAATACGCGACCTTGATGAGTGGATGAACCGACACCATGGTCAGCTGAACTTTCACCTGACGCAGGTGTTAAGCGGCCATGGCTGCTTCAACAAGTACCTTCACGAGAAGTTAAGGAAAGTTGAGCAGGCAACGTGTTCGCACTGTAACCAAGGGCGGGATGATGGACCACAACACACCTTATTTGAGTGTGAGGCGTGGAGGCGTGAGCGGGACGAGCTTAGTCGGTCTCTTCAAGAGATCGGGGTAGATGAAGCGCTCGACCCGAGTAGCCTGGTACCCACCATGCTAGGTTCCGAAGAAGCATGGAACCAGGTGTCTGCATTTGCGGCCACCATCATGAAGAGGAAGATGGACCAGGAATGGAATAGGCAAATGCAGAACCACGCTATGGCCTACTCAACACCTGTGTACCATCAACATCCAGATCTGCAGGAAGAAGAGGAAGAAGGATACCACCCAGATTGTTAGGGCCTTTATAGTTGTTGAAAGAATCTCGCGTTTATATGGTTGCTCCGCGTCCTCTATTCCGGTGAACTTACTACGGTACGTTCACTGTTCATACGAATATGTCTAACGAGCACCATACAGTGAGATTCACGCAACAGCGACTTATTACGCCTGATGTGATGTGATAGTGTCGTTTTTGTGACGTGAGTGCGTTCTCTAGTGCTGTTTCTTTTTTGTGCGTGCCAGGGGGGCATCGCAGCTTGGCGGTTGTCAAAGCAACTTGGCAGTTGCCGAGTAGAAGAGGGGGTTCGCGTAGGAGATTCCTCCTTCACTGAAGTTATACCCGAAAGGGTCGATTCCGGTGTTGGAGGAAACAATATTAAATGCATACGCAACCCGCACCTACTCCATTATGGATGACGGGCGGTGCTGCACATGCGACACACAAGCGATTATTATTATTATTATTATTATTATTATTATTATTATTATTATTATTATTATTATTATTATTATTATTATTATTATTATTATTATTATTATTATTATTATTATTATTATTATTATTATTATTATTATTATTATTATTATTATTATTATTATTATTATTATTATTATTATTATTATTATTATTATTATTATTATTATTATTATTATTATTATTATTATTATTATTATTATTATTATTATTATTATTATTATTATTATTATTATTATTATTATTATTATTATTATTTTCGCACTCAAGGACCATGTCCCGTTTCTCCATAACAGAGGGATATGTGCATATCCATATCTGTTCGGGCCGTGTCTCTCATCCGCCTATGACACGGCGCACAATTCCAGTTGTATGAATTATCACTGCCTTTTGAATGTCTCGAACTTCTATTCCAGAACCCCCCAATGCCTCAATACTTTTCAGTGTTGTTTTGGGCACAATTCCTATTGTTGATAGGACAACAGGGAGCGTTTTTGTCTTCATTCTCCACTGGTGTTCTATCTCCTTCGCCAGATCTACATATTTGCTAATTTTATTTTGTGCCGTCTTCTGAATATTGTTTGTGTTGGGTACAGCAATATCAATCAAGTACGCTATGTTGACTTTCTTATCTTTTACAACAATATCGGGCCTGTTATGCTCTATTTTGCCCTTTTATTATTATTATTATTATTATTATTATTATTATTATTATTATTATTATTATTATTATTATTATTATTATTATTATATTATTATTATTATTTCCGTTCTGCAAGGGTGATTCACCCCGTAATTCATGTGAGACGTGCTACAGCGTAGCAATAGTTTCACATGTCAGTGACTATCCTCGGCTATTATCTTTCTGACCATTCTTGTTGTGCTTAGAATTGCTGCCTTCTGTTCCTCTTTCAGGGTGTACTGTTGCCAGTATTCATCTTGTACTAATTTTCTTATTCCATGAACAGTGCCGACCGGGACCACACCTGTTGCAGATATTATGATTGGAATTATTTCGATCCTTTTCATATCCCATTAGGTCTTCAGTGCTTCTTCAAGTTCAACGTACTTCGTGCATTTTTCACTGATTGTCTTTTGTGAGTTAATGGTATTCACTACCGCAATATCAATCAGTGTCGCGTACTTCTTCTTTCGGTTTATAAGGGTGATATTGGGCCTATTGTGAGCCACGGTTCTATGTGTTAATAACGTTCTATCCTAGTATAGTGTGTAATATTCATTTTCTACCACTTTGTCAGGCTTATACTCAAAATATTTCCGTATTCTGTCAGCCAATCCGCACTGTTTATTATTATCTACTACTACTACTACTACTACTACTACTACTACTACTACTACTACTACTACTATATTATTATTATCATTGTAAATAGTGTCGTCCCATAATTGGCCTTATTGGCTGTCGGACGGCACTTTAAATCAATAAATAAATAAATTTTCTTTTATAATTCCCTGAGTTGATACATTTTTGTACTCTTCTGAAGATAGTCGCGCGCCGAAACGCATCAAGTGAATGATAATATTTAATATCTAGACGCTGAAGTAAATTTTTTCAATATGTCTACGTGTATTATTATTCTACTACATATTTCTCGCAATAAGTCTGTTGGAGAGAATGTCAAGTACCCATACAGGTTATCTAATCAACACTTTCGTGCCTGCGATGATTAATTTCGCAGACTCCAATATTTGGTCTATATATTGCGTACAACTGACACATACTTGCACCGTTTTCAGTTCTCTCCATAGAGACTTTACATTCAACGCGATTACCGATATAAATGTACTTACCTACCTATAGTTTTGTCTTTCTTTCTTTCTTTCTTTCTTTCTTTCTTTCTTTCTTTTTTTCTTTTTTTCTTTCCGTTGCAGGAAGCGGAGGTCATGGAATGTGCTCGCATTCAGCGATTTTTTTCCCCATTTTGCGGCCTCATCTTATTTTCTTCGTTTGTGTCAACTACGCCGAACATATTCGATCTTTCAAGGACGCGAGGAGCCAACCTACACGCGGCCAATCAATTACGCAGTCCATCCAGAGCAGATACCTTTTTCTTGAGTTCAGCCGATCCTTTAAGCACCCACAGTCCCAGAAATGCTGGGATTCGTTTAGGGCGCTCGTTATCGGGCAAAATTAAGGAAACGTGCACTCAATTAAATCATAAGATTAGTGATTACTACGACACATCAGATTTGAGTACTAAAAACTACCACCCGATGAAGTCGACGGGAACAAATATTATAAAGAGGAATCTACTCGTCGCCCATGACGCCGGTGAAGAGGACAATGACAATCATTTATTTTGCGTAAGTCCTTGTAACAATGTAACTAGTCGCCCATTACACGAATCCGTTGTATCGCCCTACGAAAATGATGAGTCGCATACAATTGTTGAAACGAATAACACTAACGTCAGTTATATTCGTGGCACAGAAGAGGGCGGCATAGGTACGCGTCGGGTACGGAAATCGAAAGGTACATCGAAATTCCTACGATTTGGAAAAGCCACAGCCTTCAATCGGTACGATCGCGGTAATGATAACTTCATGCGCTTCGGACGATCGAATGTGAATGATAGAAATGATGCGGAGAATTTTGGAAGATTCGGTAATGGCATCATTGAAGAAATTTACATACCACTGCTTAGGGTGTCGGGTTGTGACAAAGTCCCCGACAGAGGAAGTAGTGAGCATGAAGGTCTGGAGCAGAAAACACGTAAATCTGATAGCTTGATAAGGTTTGGACGACCTTCAGCTGATTTCCTCTTTCAACGTGCTCACATTTCTTCCTACATAGATGAAAGAGATGTGAACGCAAATTACGACAATGGCGAGATAAACGAAATAAAAGGGCGCACCAAGTACAATTTTGTAAAACCACTGCAGCATAATAAACATTTTTTACAATTAATCAAGGCGAACCCGCCGAAGTGTGTCGACGTTGGTAATGAAAACTATGTCGACGGAATAGGTCAATTGGAATGTGAGCGAGACCCTAAATTGAAAAAGCGAAGAGGTTCCGAATGGCCTGGAAGAAATAAGTATCAGAGTTCTTCGATAAGTAGTAAAGTTGAGGAAGTCGTTTTGTGCCCTTTACCGCAAATAAAACAAAGTATTTATCATAAATCGTTCGACGGACGAGTTCGGGAAAACCGAATTTTCGATGTAAAATATGAGGGTTATCGGCATTGCAGATCGTCGGTGGGTTCTCTAATCACTTGAGATTCAGTAAAAATTTATCAACATTTGACGCGGAATACCTACATGAATGTTATTACTTTGTGCCGCAGCACTGTATTCATAACGCATGTCTGTTTTAATAAGCTCCTGTCATAAATTATCTGTATTAAAAAATAAATAAATGAATAAATAAAAAGGAAAAAAATAATAAAGATTATGATACCTACTTAGATACGTAAATTGGAACAAAATTTTCCTCAAAAGTAAACAATAGATTGCATATTCCCGGAATAGATACTTATTAGATACAAATGTTCAAAAATTTTAAAACTGTCTAGTTGGCCCTAATATTATTTTCTACAGATTTGCAATTGTATCATTGGAGATTATTTTACCATTGCACAGTCCTTCATTAATACTCAAATTTCTCAGCAGTACAATTACTGCACCACTTTTTAATTCCAATTTATAAACTGGAAAGCTAGAAAAATTTGGTGAATTCAGATATTCAACTTGGTGGTTTAGCTCTATATTTTCCTCTGATTGGTCTACTCTCCCTGGTTTTGCAAAATCAGTGCTATAATATTATACAACTCTTCCCTTCAATTTGTTTCAAAACTTCCACATTCAAAATTATGGTTGTGACTCGCCAAAATTACTTTTTTTCGATAGATAGTCGGATGATTTCGATTTCTTTTCTATAAATATCGCTTACAATATCATTGTAGTGCCACAATTTAGAGATTTTGAAGGAAGAAATCAAACTATTTCCTATAATCCAACAACCAGTTGGCGCGATCTTTATCTTTGGCACGCATATTTTTTTTTAGAACTAAAGTTTGACACAATGGTCAAAAATTTGCATGCTTGAGAGAAGATTCAATGATAGTTTGAGACTGACCAAATTTGATAATTAGCAATGTTTGCCTAAAATCTCCCCCAAAAATCACGTACTTTCCACCAAAAGCTTCTTGTGTATTGCAAACGTCTTTCAATAATTCATCCAGCATATTTGCCGCTTTACTCATTATCATGGATGCTTCATCCCATATGATCACATCACAAGTGTACAACAATACTTTTTCCTTTCCCGATTTAATATGACATTTCTTATTAATGTTCAAGTCAATGGGAATTTCGAAAGCTCGATGCGAGGTCAACCCACCAGAAAGTAGAATTGACGCAATTCCTGTCCACGCAACCGCCAATACACGATAGCCTTTTCCAATTAACCTATGAATTAATGTTTTATATACAAATGTTTTTCCTGTCCCCCCTGGACCATCCAAGAAGAATAATTTTTTCGGTTCACATGAATAAAAACGCGTTCTTTCGGTGCTTTGTTGTAGGACGCGAAGACGCGTTTTTTTACTTAAGAGCTCGAAGAGTTAGGTTGCGCGCATGCGCGTATCCTGTATGCGTCAAACATTTTGGCGGTCGCAGACGAAAATGATCTTTTGATAATTTTAAATAGGTACAACACTCGAATTTTTCCTTGTGTTCATCAATTGTAAGAAAATTACAATTTCGTTTTCCATCAACAATGTTACGATGCTCTAATAAAAAAGTGAAAATTTTAATTACCTAGGTATAGATCATCTCGCATTTGCGTTTTTATTCATGTGAACCGAAAAATAGCGTACGCCACTCGTGAACGGAGGAAAGCGATATACTCGCGCTGCATGGCGGCCCTCGCCGCGGCTCGGGTCGCCAAAGCGCTCGTATAGAAATCGCTCTCCTCTGTCCCTTATAGCGTAATATACTATTCTTTTTTTTTGGTCAACAATCGCATTAATAATAGTATTGAACGCATATAGTTGATATGTATTCAAATTTTCTTCCATTTCAAGGCCTTGTATAAATTTTCCTCGCGATTAATTTGTGTTACGCTGTTATCAAGTGTACCTACTGTGTGGATATCAACATCTTAAAAATTTTCAGATTCCCATTTGATGTGTACAGATACATCTGATTGAGAATTCTTTACTGAATAATCTGCGCGTTTGACCATTTCTGTATCTTAATTGGAACTGAAAATATTACAATTTGTATTTTTTTTTTTTTTTTTGTGGGATTGAAGAAATTTTCGTGTTGTGTCCCTGTGGTGCCTTCCCTAATGGACGAAATTTGATGTGTAAAAATACATCCGATCAATTATTCATTACTGAGTAACCTGCGCGTTCCATCATCTCTGTATGTTAATTAGAAATGAAGATACTAGAGTTTTTATTCACGTTTTCTAGTGGTCTGAGAGAGATCGTGTAATCATTTTATAATATAGGATAGATTTATTTGTGGTACCTTACAACACAATGTTATCTTTAATCATCTTGATATTTTATAACATTTTGTAACCCCATTTTTTGCACTTAAAGAACGACAATTGCATTCTTCAAATTTTTAAAATTCAGTCCATTGCCGTAAATTAATCTTTTTGAAATTTTATTTTAGAACCGTGGGAATTGACCAATTATTTCTAGCACAATTTAGTCCATTTCTCGACTCAGAAAAGTTGTAGAAAGTTTGTTTTGAGCTCAAATAGTAGATAAAATTGAGTTACAAAATTTGTACGTTTGAAGTATACATCTATAACGATTTGTATTTAAGCGCTAGAAGGTACGTAGCGCGAAGTCTAATATTTAACTGAAAACATTTCTTAGTCTCACCTTGTATAGCGCTATGGATGAACCTACTACGGTGTAATAATAATCTACTTCTTGATATTTTGGTGAAAACCCGCTCTCGTTACAATTCTTTTGTCTCATCAAATCTAGCGAAAAAATACTGTTTGTCCGGTCGTCGTGAAGCTTAAGCACGGATTAGAGGTAACACGTAAGTAGTCAGTATTTTTGAAATTGCTTCACGTTTGTATTTTATACTTCCATGTGTGACATATCAGCAAGCTTTTGTTAGAGGAATAACAAATGTAGAAAAAGAAAAAGGGGAAAAAAACAGATCTTGAGCTGGACGTCATATCTTGTTTGCGAGTTTCCTGAAATCACGCCCACTAATCCTTTATTATTTCTTCTAAGAGGTACTTCATGCGAAGATAAATTGTCTTGCACGTAGAAAAATATTTTAAATCGGCTTTAGTTCATCCCTCATCAGAGGGTCGTATGGACGATTTTTAAACTTACGAATTCAATACTTGTGGATACTTTGAAAGAATATTTCTTGTCAGAACATTTTACTGCCTACAGGCTTGAAAGTAAGAAATTAAGTATGGTATACCAAATACCCAGCACTGTATAATGCTGTCTTTATTCCATAGTAAAATGCACCTACGAAACTACAGTACAAGTAGGTACATCAATATTATTTTACCAATCGTATCAATCATCAACGCCAGTACAGCACTTCACGAGACATCAGCAGTCTTACGAACTGAAAAAATTCGAATAAAAATTTCCGAAAAAATAAGTATGAAGCAGAAACGATGAACAAAACACAGGAGAGAATGTGGCACCACAATCGTAGGTATCAAATAATGAGAGCCTTTTCAGCTAAAGCGGGACGTCCGCTTCCTCCTTTACCCAAGAGGCACTGTCTTTGCTTCAGCTGGAACTGTGTCGAGGTGGAGCCGGACCCTCATTCCCAATGTGTGCTTTATTGGGTGGCTTTCATGAACTACATGAAAATCATGTGCTCCTCAAGTTGTGCAAGTGTTCGTTGAGGGTATCTGGTGCAATAGTCTCTACACTTGAGGTGTAGAATTGACATAGAGAAACAGAGTCTTGGAGGAGCTGCTTGGCCTATTGGTATGCTGCTGTCCAAAGAGTTAAGGAAATGAAAGGGGTTTAGTGAGACAGAATTCAATTTGTACACACCGGATTCCTCACTACTGATTAATATTTGTCATATTCATGGTCTAGGAGACTATTTAAAAAGTGAGTAGTACACGACTTTTCTTCTCACATTGTAAAACTTATTGAGAGAGTCACTCCCTCTCTTTATTGAAAAAGGGTTTTTCAATTATACAAATCTACTTTATTAGATGCTTATACAAGAGTACTTTCGGGTGTTATCCCATCATCAGTTGTGTCGCAACTGGAGAACAAGGCCTTAACCATGAGTTTTTATAGTATAACACTGTGATCTTATTGGCTATAACAATGCTGTGTTGTGATTGGTTCACTTCTTAGAAACTTATTATGACATTGTGTTCTTATTGGCTAAAACATACTGCTTTGTGATTGGTTCAATGGGAGAAAGTAAACTGCACACACAATTTGCGTAAATTGCACACACTTGTAAACTGCACACACATTTAAGGTGGCGTAAATTGCACACACCTGTAAACTGCACACGAACGCAACGCTGGAGTAAAGTGCACACAATTATGTATATTTCAGAAGGCAATATTGCGATTAAAAGACATAATAAAATATGAGAAATACGTCTAAAGAAAAAAAACTGTAGTAGACAATAAAATTCAAAATGAATGTGAAAAATGGTTACATGATTCTCCTGGGCCATACAATGTATTAATCCGGAGACATATAGTATCCAGTTCGCTTGATGAAATGTAGCCTACTTATTTCATTGGCCGTATATTGTCGAATGAGATTTTCTATGTGCATTTTACTCACATTATAGGTATTTCGAACTTTTTTAGGAACATCCAAGCTTTGAATATTAACGTAGGTATCGGTTTGAAATTCAATAAGTTTCTCAGTGAAGGTAAATATGTCGGGATGAGCCTTATAAAAGGTATCATTGAATCTACTATGGAACGACTCACACACATTTATCGTACGTTCAAGACTTGCTGTGCGACAAGCCCAGAGAGTAGGGGGATATTTGGCAACATCCTCTACGTAAATTTTCAAAATATATTCCGTGAATTTTTCCAGTTTTTCACACTTAGGTCTGATGGGTATCAAATCAGAAATGAACGCATCATACACCTCATCTGGTTCGAGGAACGACAGACCGAAAACATATCGTAACCATTTCCCTCCTCGCGATACGACCATCTCCCCTGTCGTAGACTTTGATCGTTCGTACGTTTTTTGCAAACCTAAAGACTGTATATGGCGATACCATGCCTGCTTCAGATGAAATCTGCAACCAATGACTCTCAAATCAGGCCACTTACACGAGAGTGCGTTGTGTATAGCTGTTTCGAAGTCAACAACAGCGGTTGTCGGAGACAGAAGGCAAATACTTTTAAGTTTGTCCAAGAAATCCTCATACGTCGCAGTACTTTTGTCACGTAACACAGCATGACATAGCTGAACATAATGACCGTTTCGGATACCGTGAATTGTGAACAGCTGCTTGAAGAATTTCACGCAAAACGAGAACGTACCGTCGACAAAAATTGTATCCATTGTTTGAAGAACATCAAGATTCGTTTGGCAAGAGAAAATGATGAAGTTTTTTTGACTATCATTTACACAGAGGAATGGTTCGTCCTTACAGGTGATCACGGTCATTTCATCTAACACAGCGTGTACCATAGCAATGCTCTGAGGTTGTTTGAAGGGTCGCACTTTCTGACGCGCGTTATACATATTCCGCCGTACATATTCCTTATCGTCAGAAGTGAATGTTGGAGGAATATTATCTGCAAGCACCTATACAAATAGGTAGTAGGTATCGTGAACAGTAGGTAATAACAATGTACAGGTAATTTCTTGACTACAAAAACTTGCCGCTCGTAAGATTTTTGATGGTCGTTCGCAGAGATCATCCTTCGCCTTCCGTTTACATGCTTCCCTAACTCTCTTTCGCTCAAGTTTTTTGATATTTGATGAATGTTTGTGAGATCCCCGTTCTTTGGGTGGAGTATCATCTTCAACAAGTACTACCGCAGTGCACCCTCGAAACGTACATCGCCACGTAACAAAATGTAGCGAGGTGCGAAATTTATAATACGTGAAATCACCCACATTGAGCAATAATCTATCCCCACGACTACTGGGTACAAAATTTAAATTTTCAGTCATATTACTCGAACAGTACTTGTAATCTAAAAGATGATGTTCACACCCCAATAACCAAACATGCACTGAAATTAAAAGGATCCAGATGAGAATAATCGTCGATTACCGGTCAATTACCTGTTCATGTATGAAAAAAAACGGTCTGAATCATACGTGTGCAGTTTACATGTGTGTGCATTTTACGCATCCTAATCGTACGTGTACAGTTTACATGTGTGTGCATTTTACGCATCCTAATCTTACGTGTGCAGTTTACATGTGTGTGCACTTTACTCAAAAAAATCTGAGTGTTTTTTAAAACTGTGTGCAGTTTACATACGCCCGGTTCAATATATTGTTCTAAATGCTGCGTTTCTATTGGCTACCAAGATTCCTGCCGTCTCATTGGTTGGTTCCGTTCATCTTCTCTCGTCCAATCACCAGGCCGAATAATTTTTCGCTGTCAAATGTGATTACATTGTTCAAGAGGCAGGCTTTCTTCCTCTTGGCTTTTGCAATCTCCATTTGTTCCCAGAGTTTTCTTCTCTTTGTGCGATTCTCTACGTGTACGACTTCAAATATTCCCTCTCCATCGTGGTTTTCCTCGTTAGAGTGTTTCCCAAACAGTGACTTGCCATCTTTTTTCTTTTCTTTGCAGGTGTTGTAACTACCAAAAGTGATGCTAATATTATTACTGAGAGTGAGAAGATGTTTTCTGATCATCATACTGCTTTGGCCTACATAAGGAATGGAGAAGAATTTGACATCACTAGAATTAACTTTAAAAGGGGGAGGGTTGCTTAAATCAAAGTCGACAACTTTTTTCATTATATTTTTAACCACGGAAAAAATCTTTCTATTCATTGGTTAATCAAGTATTTCATTGATATTTGTTCAAGGAACAAATATCAACTAACTGCAGTTAACCGCAGTTGACTGGTTATTTACAGGTGTTTTTTCGCCGTACACGAAAAAGCAGGGTAAAGAATACCCCTTTTCCTGAATCAAGGTCTGGTGGGGAATGTCGAATAAAATGAAGAAATTATATATTTTTTATACTTATACCAGAAAACACACGGACACCATCTTCTTGAACGACTCCAACCAACACCCCAGGCACAAGTTGGCGGCAATTCTGAACTATGACTACCGAGCCATCTCTGTACTGAATAAAATTGAGATGGTAAAGCAGATTGCAGCAGCCAACGGCTACCCTAGAGGCGTGATTGAGGGAGTCTTTGGGAAAATGGAAGCAAAGAAGGAACCCATGACAGCATTGTGAAAAAATACTCGGAATCACTACCTTATGTAGAAAAGTATACAAAGAGGGCAACAACAATGTACAATGGTTATTGAATTTGGGTACACAGAACAATTAGTTCTTCCAACCTTTCACTATAGGTATACATTACCAATGAAACCGATGTGTTGTGCAACTACAAGGATGAAATTTAGGATTTTAAGAAAATCATCGCACCATCGCACACAAGAGTATTCTCAGGATTGTGAATAACAGCAAACAATACACAAGTATCAACCTTGTTTCACCTCTCCAAAAGACTATTTGTTTTGTTTTGTTTTTTTTTGTTTTTTTTTTTTATCTTCCCAACACCATATGAACAATTCATCATCGCACAATTTCTGAAGACATTGATGTTCCTCACTCAATATCTTGAGATCATTAGCACATATCATTTTTGTTTTGCCTTTCAAAGATGACAATATCAATTTTTCTTTGATCCTCAGAATAGGTATTCTCCCTCCAATTGATTTGGTCATCTTTCATCAATGGTCGAGAATCAATATCTAGAAAAACTCACTTCACCTTGAATTCTATAATGACTATTAAGTATATCGATCTTTTTTCAACTTTCAAGGTATACCATTTATTCTCCCTCCATTTTGCCTGATCTTTCATTAAATCTGGATAACAGAACTTTGACCTAGTCTACCTGATCAGAGTTAGTATGTTGAGAATTCCTAATTATCTGCATATTCTGCCATCAAGTTTGCATGAACAATTTTCAGAACAGAATTGAATTTGAAATGCTGCGTAAATACTTTGTAATAATTGCGCAAAATACCTCTGAATTATGGTCATATTTTCCCAAGTTCCATCAAATTCATTGCGCCAAGCTAGTTCTTACATAATCATTGTCACACAAATTTGTTGATCTTTCAATAAGTACAGGTAGATACCCAGAGGAGAAATAGTAGATTGCTTAACTAGTTACAAAAGCGGGCGTTTGTACGAGAGTGTGCAGCAATCACACGGAGTACGAACGCTCGCTTTTGTATGTAGTCAAGCAAGTTACTCCTGAATTAAAAACCCAAAACAATAAATTATGAATCTGCGCAATGTTAAATATAATAAAATAAAAAATAAAAATGAAAAGGTAGATGAAAATGATGAACTTCGATGACTTAAACATTATCAATAAAAATAAGAGTGAAGAATCTGCGCGGCTGCGAGGCATTATTATCCACGTACAACGAAAACGCTCTTTCTACAACGGTTTTTGGTAGCGAAAGTGGCGTTTATCCGGCACTGTCAAAACCACGGTACATTATAGAGGTATGGACACGAAAGTCGAAACGGAAAAATCTTGTCCGTCGTTTTGTCGCTGTTTCATGATTGTGATACTAGAGCGCGTTGTAAGCTTTGTCGTCAATCAACGTGGCTAAATACATGTACGCTTATGGAGAATTCACGATTTGTTCTCTTATTTTTATAATATCTCGACAAATATTCGATTATTCGAAAAATTGGAGAAAAAAAAAAGTTGTAGCCCATAAAATTTCCTTTCATATAGGCTTTAATGACTTTGGGCTTATCGTTAGTGATCGCCACAGTGATTGCGTTTTAAATTGAATGATGAGAAATGCCAGTGGTTCAATTGTAACCAGCGCGCATGGAACTCAGGACATGCATTGGTAATGCGTTTTTTCTTTCAGAAAGACAGGGAGACGTTGAGTTTCTTTGTTTACGTTTATTTCCGAGTATTTGTGATAAATAGTATTACAATTCGGATTGAGCTGAAAAAAATAATTCATCTGCAATAAAATGCCGTAGTAAAAATATTTTGCGAAAGTAGAAGAAAGAATCTAAGCTACATTCCAACTAAGAATAAATCGATACCTACATTTTTTTTTCTGAATTTTATCGAATGATTAAAATTTTCTCAATTGTAAGAATTATAAGAAATATTGAAGTTGAACGTATACTTAAGTAGACTATGCAACTTGTTACCGAATTACTTATTATTATACCTTATTAAACTAGTCGCCACAGGGCCACAAAAAAGGTTTGTTTTTAATATTCAGGTACGTATCTAAAAACAACAGTAGGTACCTAAGCCTTCATTGAATAAGAAAAAGAGAGATGAATTGAAATTTGAAACTACTTCCCAATTTGAAACATACCGGTACTGGAATGGAAAATAGCAAATGACTGTAATATGTCCTGTAGAAAACCCTCTCTCTTCTCTTGACATCTCTTTCATTTTTCTTATAGTAGACATGGAACGGCCTCTGTAATTTGCAAGCATCTCATGAAATATCATCTAGCTGTGTAAATAATTGGTATCCAATTTATCCTGAGAACTCTTCAAAAAAGGAAAATTTTCATTCTTCCTCTATCAGGCATTGTTGGTCCTCGCAACTTTTTGCAGTTCTTCTCAAGTACACACTTCTCAAGACTTTGCATTTCATTTCAATTTCAATGCGATATACCTAATTATAGCTCGCGAAGAAATAAAAAAAATATGAATAGTAAATGCAAAATTTTGGTAACCCTTCTCATCCAAATAGTTTTTGAATTCATTCATCCAACTCAATGGTTGAAAGAAAGGAAATTTGTTCACCTTACATGAATCTGTAGGCTCTGGGCAGAACAACCTTAATGTCCTAAATGAGGTTCCTTTAAATTATACTCCTATGTTTTTCAATTTGAATCCGTTATTTGAATTAAATACCTAGGGCCTACCTTGTAAGTTTATTTACTTTTTCAGCTACATAGGTACCTAGCTCATAACACTGTATCCCAACAGCCTAAAAATTGCTGAGCTGAAATTATCCAATTGTAAATGAATTTTGAACGCTGAATTTAATAACGTTTTCAGTTTTTTGATAGGACTTCTCAATTTTTTGTATTCGCGTGAAATATTCACGTTTATTCGCATCGCGTTGTTGCAGAACGTAACACAAACATCTCGATACCTGAAGTATGGGCTATCGATAGAAGGAACGCTACTCCCGTAACAACGCGCTGCGAATAAACGTGAATATTTCATGCGAATACAAAAAATTGAGACGTCCTATCACAAAACTGAGAACGACATTGAATTCAGCGTTCAAAATTCATTTCAATTCGATAATTTCAGCTCAGCAATTTTCAAAAAGTTTGAATTTGTTGGGTAGCTAGTGTAATATAAAAATATAGTTCTGAGGTTGATTGCAAAAGCGTTTGCCGTTTATTTGTCCATTCCTTATAAATTTATATAAAATTCTGCTGAATTTCCCTAATAACAAAACCAAAGTCTTGAAGAACGGCAAACGCCATAATTTGTATCCAACATCTAAAATACTTTCAAAATCATTATTTACACTTGAACAATAGGTGGAAACCTCTATTTTATCAGGCTATCAATTTTTTGGAGTCATCAAGTCTAACTTACCACTTGAATCTCGATTAAATTTTGCTAGATAGAAACAGTAGGCCTAATTTGGTTCTAAACTAGTTCTGAGCATCGCTACCTTCTGTACAATGTTCTAGAAAGATACTCATTTTAAAACTAATTTTTAGCATTTATACCTTCAATATGATGTTCTGAGTGAGTGTTCATTTTAAAGGAAATTTTATAGGCTACAAGTTTTCTTCTCTTCAATTTTTTCATTAATATCATATTTATCGAGATATTATAAGAAGAAACGAAAAAATCAGGAATCTTCCATAAGCGTACATGTATTTGCTGACGACAAGACTTACAACGTGGGACAACATTTTACACAGCGAGAATACGCTCGTGTCTATACCTCTGCCGTACAAAGTTGAATAGACGAATATGGGAAAACAACGATCACGGAAAAGTATCAAAAAGAATATAAAAATGTATTCGAAAGATATTAAGATCGCATAAGTTGCTCACTCTTAGCAATTTTCAACGCAGAATTCGATGATTATAATAATTTTCTTCAATAAGTGCTCAATCTTCAGATACGGTACATTTTTCACCTTGCGATGCATAGTATATGCACTGATATGCAATCGACTGTGATAGTAGTGGTGTGTGAATACAAAGCCTCATTACCAACACACATACAGCCAATTGATCCGAACGCCTCGTCTCGGTGATCGTTGTATTCGCATATACGTCAATTTAACTTTGTACGGCAGACCTCTATAATGTACCGTGGTCAATAGTATATTACTGTACGAGCAGCGAAAGTGAGAATTATCGCAACGAGTTTGATCATAGCACCACGAGCGAAGCGAGTGGAGCTAATCAAACGAGTTGCGATATTTCTTACGTCGCTGCTCGTACTGTAAGATAGTTTTTTAAACAACATACGCCGAAAGCAATTTCTTTATACTTGAATTATTCGATTTTCCAAAATTTCAAGTGTTTTATTATACGATTCACGGAATCTGTAAATCAATGGAGTCGTTCTTCAAACGAATAGGTCTTTGCGTGTCCAATCAGAATCATTGTTGCTCAGTTTTTTCGCCACGGGTTTGAATTTTTCGCCACAGGTTTGAGTGTTTTCGCCACTGTTTTCATGTTTGTTATCAGGTGATGTGAACGATAAATGCAGTTTTCGCTGTCTAAAATTCGGACCTAGCAATGGAGTGGCTGACACCTCGCGGCAGTTCTTAGAACTTAGGTTTCAACACACCACTACAAACATACATACGCACGATGCTGTTATCAAGGTTAGGATGAAATTCCCAATTTTGCATGAGAGTTCTGTATAATTGCTTCATAACTTTATTCAAATTCTTTCAATTCTTATGAAATATAACTCATTTGAAAGAAAATTTTCGACACCACAAACATATCCCTGAAGTTCTTCTCATACCGGTACGTACAATATTTTCCGAGAAAAAAGTATCGAACGTGTTTCTTCCTAGTATTTTTGATTTTCATCCTAACGTTGATAAGGCGCGACGCTAGCGCGCAACGGGTCTGCTAGGTCCGAATAAACGTACTTTCGGCGTATGTGTTTAGAAAAGATAATAATGCCTCGCAGCCGCGCAGATTCTTCACTCTTATTTTTATTGATAATGTTTAAGTCATCGAAGTTCATCATTTTCATCTACCTTTTCATTTTTATTTTTTATTTTATTATATTTAACATTGCGCAGATTCATAATTTATTGTTTTGGGTTTTTAATTCAGGAATTACTCCCTCCCGTCTGATGATCGTCTTGGAATACAATGAAGCAACTTCCTTCTTGTTTTACAATAAACTTTAATTTAAGAAGAACTCCCTCCTATCATAATGCAGCACCTACCAAAATGTTTTATTCAAAAAATGCTTCATTCTTAAATTCAATTACATTTTGTCGCTCAAAAATATTCATATTTGTACTAACTGTTTGAATACAATTTTCTCAACGTGAAAGTAAGTAGGCTAATAGCTGTATTATCAGTCAACTAGAGTGAGTTGGAGTGTAGACAATGTTTATTCCAAAAAATTTAATGTCATTCGTCATCTTCAATTATAGCGTCATCTTCAATTATAGCGTATCATTGTAAGTAGGTTATAATTATGCTTCATTATTGCTCGCACAGATAATTCAACTTGCATTGCAGTTTAATACTATACACTGAATTTATAACATATTCAAGGCAGACAGCACTACACTTAATTTGTTCCATCGCTCAATCCTTGAATCTGAAATGAATAACATAGGTCCTGGATATTTCAATTTGTAATCTTCCTTTGAGTACGCCAATTTAACCTCAACTTTGCTCAGAGATTACATTGGTGTTCAGTGCCCACTTTATAATTTTGCCTTCAGTATCGCTCAAGTTCATTCCTTAATTTGAAATACTTCTTCCAGTCTATATTGTCTATAAGATCATCAAAAACTGTAAGATCAACTTCATCAGTCTTTGCTCAAAATATTTGTAGAGTGCGCCCTAAGCGCCTATTGGGTAATTAAGCCTGGCTCTAGTTTTGTAAGCGGCATTCTCTCCAAGAGGTTATATTTCGAGCACATTATGCGTTTATTGGAAATGTTGGAATTTAATAAAAGGTTGATTTAATTGGTATAAACCGAATGAGTTATGTTACAAATGGAGAACTCTACAATGGCGACGAGTATAAATTTCTCAGTTCACGGTAAAGATGTTACTCAAATCGCTTCAACGTGGAAATTGTTCAAACGCAGTATTCAGATCTATATCCATTCCAAGAAAATTGAAGATGAGGATCAAAAAGTGGCTAAGCTCCTTCACAAAGGTGGTATGGAACTACTTAAGAAGTTTATTATAGTATTCCAAATATAGAACAGATTCCCGATGGAATAACTGCGTTCAATTATACAATTCAAAAATTGGATGAGTATTTCATTCCGCGATCTAATGCCGTATTTGAGCGGTATGTGTTTTTGTCTATGTTACAGGCAAAAGAGGAAACGTTTGACCAGTAGGTATCTCATGAAATTGCGCACTCAAATTTGGAAATGTGAATATGGTCAACAGGAAAATGATTTCCTGAGAGATCAACTGGTGAAAGGCTGCATATCTTGCGATCTTTGAAAGAAGTTATTAGAACAAAGAACGTTAATGTTAGATTTAGTTATTGATACTGCTTGTTTGTGGGAAGCAGTAGCGGTACAAGCTGCAGGATTTTTGAAGAAATTGGATGCTGTAGTATCTGTGAACGCTTTGCAAACGGTAAAGAAGGATAATCAGCCAAATCATCCTAACAAGAAAGGATCGAATTTGCCAAATTCTAATCATAATTCGAATTTTAATCATAATTCGGCTAACAAAGGGTCGGGCAAACATTATCACAAAAATAATGGTAAGAAAGATTCAAATAAAAGCGCTATGAAATGTTTTAGATATGGACTGCCTGGTCACGGTTATAAAGACAAAAAATGTCCGGCTAAGAATGCCATTTGCGGCAAATGTTCACTCAAAGGTCATTTTCAATCCATGTGTAAAACGTTGGAAGATCCTATTAAAGAATTGAAGTGGACATCTACAATGTTTCTTGGCTCGCGAGAAAATGCGGGAATTTTTGCTCTGTCTGATAATGCTGATGAAATGATAAAGTGTTTAATCGGCGGAGTAATTTTACTAATGTTGTTCTGGTGCTGTATTCAACGCGATTGGTTTGTCATGCTGGAAAAAATTGAGAAATATGGGTTTAAAATTTTCCAACAAAAGACAGTTGAATAAAGCTGTTGCTAATTGGGGCAATTTTTTGGGCTGGATGATATTGTTCGAAGTAACAGTGGAAGTAACAGTGACTATTTGTGTAGCTGATACTGAAATAGTGTCAACCTTATCAGTTATGAACCGCGAGGGCCCACCTGTTTTATGTAAACGCGATGCTGAATTGTTAAAAGTTTTACAAATTGGTTTACAAGTGGATTCTAACCCACAAGTTTGTACGTTATCACAACGACCACTTGGAAAATTGAAAATTTTCAGCTACATCTGCCTATTGATAAAACTGTAAAAGGCGTTATCCAACCATTTTGTTGTTTTCCAATAACTCTTAAAGATGAATTGGAGAAACAAATTGAAGAGTTGCTTGAACTGGATTACAATTGAACCTGTAACCGGCCCCAGTCAATGGATTTCTCCGTTAGTTCCCGTTCCTCACGGAGGAAAGAAATTCCGTTTATGTGTTGATATGAGAAGGGCGAACAAAGCAATTCTGAAGGAAAAATATCCTTTGCCGGTGATAGAAGATGTGCTACCTTCGCTCCATGGCGCGACCGTTTTCTCAAAAATAGATCTTCGGTTGGCGTTTCATCAATTAGAATTGGATGACGAGTCACGTGAGATCACAACATTTGCCACATCGCGCGGCATTTTTTGATATAAAAGATTGATGTTTGGTCTATCATGTGCCTCAGAAATGTTCCAGAAAGTTTTGGAAAAAACATTGTGTGGATTGGATGGAGTTTTTAATTACATCGACAATATTTTAGTATTTGGTAGTTCAGAAGTGGAACACAATGCGCGCCTGAAAAAGTTACTCGAACGATTGGAATCTGTGGGCTTTGAAATCAACCATGAGAAATGCAAAAAGAAACAACCTGAAGTGGAATTCTTGGGTCATCGGTTGAGAGGAGGTGAATTTTGACCTTCATTGGATAAAGTAGAATCAATTTGAAACTTTTGTCACCCAACTTCAGCATCAGAATTAGCGAGCTTTCTTGGCCCCATGAATTACATTGGTAAGTTTGTACTTAACTTATCATCTCTAGCTGATAAATTACATTCTATGGCGCGTGAGAATTCGCTAAAATGGACCGCCAAACGGTCAACTGCATTTGAGAAAATAATATCGTGTCTATCAAGTGAATCATCACTAAGCTATTTCCATCCAAGTGCACATACAATACTCATGACAGACGCTAGTCCTGTTGGTCTGGGCGGCGTCCTGTTGCAAAGAGTCCATAATTGTACTCAAATTGTTTATTATATCAGTAGATCACTCAGCCCTGTTGAAGACAATATTCCCAAACAGAAAAAGAGGCTTTAGCCATTGTGTGGGCTTGTGAACGCCTTAGTATTTATCTAATTGGCCGATCTTTTGATTTAATCACGGATCACCGTCCTCCGGTGACAATATTTGGTTCGCGCTCCAAACTGTGCGCGAGAATTGAACGATGGGTCTTGCGCTTGCAGAGCTTCTGTTATACTGTTCAATATCAACCAGGAAAAAATAATTTAGCTGACCCCTTATCTAGGCTATCGCAAGTAACTTGGAATCACAACTCTGGCAACATGGCCTATGAAGAAAATCTGGTGGCTTTACTTGACATAATCAAACCAGTTGCCATCTCAATTAATGAGATCCGTAAGGCCTCAATCAGTGATGGAACAATTTTGGGGAGTATAAAATGCTTGTTAAGTGATAGGACAATAGTCTTGAAACCCTACAGCCTAATAAAAGACGAGCTGGGAGTGGTGAACGACGTGCTCATGCGAGGTTCTCAAATCATAATTCCTCAGTTTCTTCGCGAGAGAACTCTAAAATTGGCCCATGAGGGTCATCCCGGAATTGTCAAGATGAAAGACCGCCTGAGGGCCAAGGTCTAGTGGCCTAATATTGATCGAGAAGCCGAGGAAGTGGTGAAGGGTTGCGGCCCATGTCAGAAAATAGCTCCAGCCCCCAAACCTGCTCCTTTAAGTAGACATTCCCTACCTCAAGGCCCATGGCAAGAACTTGCCATAGATTTTAAAGGTCCAGTGCCCTCTGGAGAACACATTTGTGTTGTCATTGATTACTTCAGTCGATACCCTGAGGTGAACATCATGCGATCTACAACAGTGACAGTCACAGTACAATTTTTAAAAGAGTTGTGTGCCCGTCATGGCATCCCATATTTGCTGACTTGTGATAATGGTTTGCAGCTAATAAGTCAAGAAATGTGTAACTGGTGCGACGAAATGAACATCCGTATTTTTTATGTAAGCCCAGAATGGGCCCAAGCGAATGGTGAAGTTGAAAGGCACAACCAGTGCGTGAACAAAATCCTGAAAATCGCCCAGCTTGCCAAAATAAACTGGAAAGAGGAAATATTAGATTTCTTATTGATGTATTGTTCAACACTGCACACTGTCACTGGACTCAGTCCAGCTGAACTTTTATTTCGACGAAAAATTTGTGATAAATTACCCTCTATCCGTGATTCATGGGCAATCAAAGAAATACAAGAGCGTGACTCCCTCCAAAAAGAAAAAGGTAAACAGTATGTGGATGCAAAAAAAGGTGCTGTTATTCCTGATCTCGAAGTTGGTGATGAGGTGTTAGTAAAACGCACTTTTCCTGATCGTTCAAAACAAAGTACCTTTGAAGAAGAACCTGGAGTTGTCACACATATTCACCAAAATTGCTCTGAAGCAGAAGTACAAACTCCGTCTCGCTCCTTGCGACGCAACATCTCACATTTCAAGAAAGTGAACACCCCTGAATTGAATCAGATTCCGGATCCATCTCCTCCCGCGGATCTCCCTGAAGAAGTCCCTATCAGACATTCAGAAAGGATTCCAAAACCAAAAAATTTTGGCGATGATTTTATTACATATTAACTTAGTTGGCCGCATTCTCTCACTCATGTTGAATTATTGAGTTATTGTTTGACGTAGGACAAACAAACACAATTTATAAAAATATAGAATAATTCTCTTTATTAACGAGAGTGACAAATCGAGATAGAGAAGTATATAAATATAAAACGATTATAATTAAGGAAGGAAGAGAACGGATCCATGGTGGCCGTATATATCTACTGGTCTGTGCAATCAATGATAAGTCTTTGTACATATATTTGGCTGTAGTTAGGTGCCGCTAATTCATGTTATTGATATTGTGTACTTAACATCCTCCGCCTCCGGCTTGAGAAATGCACACCAAAATAATGAATTTTTTGCGATTCCACAGTATTGAAGTATAAAAGAAAAGAAGAAATGGTTGAAATTTTAAGTTTGTAGGCTACTAAGCTTTCTAAGTTTTGATGCTAGTATTTGTACACATCCCTCTTCTTGCATTCGCCGTCATCATGGAGTTATGAATAGAGGAATAGCTGAAATGAGTTTCAGCCTAAAGAATAGTTTTTTTTAAATATATTAGAAGTTTCTAGAGTGGGCAAGTATGAGAATGCTTATATACCGCGCGGTTTTGATTTCTTTAGATGATGACGACGAAGTTTAGTATAGGCCCGTTGGCAAGAAGAGACTAACCGCTCGGAGAAATTAATAATGCATGATTTTACGTAATAATTGTTTGTTTATTCAAGTCCTTTATATGAATATAGTATATAAATAGAAAGCTGAATGTGATAGACACAAAAGACACGTTTTTAGGAGCAGTTAGCTTGAGCTTCTGAAACAGATTGAAAGAAGTTATAATTTTTTTTCGGATTAGTTAGAAGATGGTAGAATTACAATACGAGGGAGGGTAGCAGTTGCTTCTCCATCCCTTGTATCTAGTTTGAAAACTCGGGATCGTCCATCTGGGCCTGGGATTAGAGCTTTGACTCGAGCTAATGGCCACAAGCAAGGGGACTGTAATTTTTGTTTTAGAATTACAATGTCGCCTTCCTTTATTTCTTTAGTTGGAGATTTCCATTTGAACCGTTGCTGGAGCGTATGAAGATAATCTTGTGACCATCGGGCCCAGAAGGATTGAGTCATTTTAGTTATCCGTTCATAATGACGTAAACGGTTGTCAGGAGTATAAGTTAAATCTTTATTTGGAATCGCTGTTAGTGGTCCTCCAATGAGGAAGTGTCCAGGAGTTAGAGCATTGATTTTGTTAGGGTCAGGAGATTCTCGGTACAAAGGTCGTGAGTTTAAACATGCTTCTATATTGATGAGAAGAGTCGAGTATTTTTTGTAAGTGAAACGTGCGTCAGTTAATAATTTGTTCAAATGGCCCTTAACCGATTTGACTCCAGCTTCCCAGAGACCACCAAAGTGGGGAGTATAGACAGGTATGAAACTCCATTTAATACCCTTGTAGAGAAGGTCATTAGATATTTTAGTGTTGTTTTCTTTGAAAAAGTTTGTAATTTCCTGAAATTTTTGGTTTGCGCCAACAAAGGTGGTTCCATTGTCGGAATGGAGTTCTTCTGGAATTCCACGCCGACCTATGAATCTAGATAGAGCGGCTAAGAAGGCCACGGAAGTCAAATCGGTAACAAATTCTAAGTGGATAGCACGAGTACTGTAACAGACAAAGATTGAGATGTATGCCTTTGTTACGACCTTTGATCTCCTTCCTCCCTGGAGAAGCGTTACTGGACCAGCATAGTCTATGCCAGTTACATTGAAAAGCTTTGATGGAGTAAGTCTGCTGGGATGTAAAGCAGCCATCATTTGTGTTTTGATTTGTGCCCGCTTTCTTAGACATGGGGTGCACCGAGAAATGCAATGTGTGACAGCCTTTGCAATGCTGAGTATCCAGTAACGCCGTCTTAATACAGATTTCAATAGATGAGGTCCTGCATGGTAATGCCTGAGATGTTCGAATCTGATTATTAGTTTAGTTAATTTGTGCTTAGAACTTAAAATAGCTGGTTGGCTCTGCTCAAAGGAGATTTGAGCTAATTTTATTCGGCCATCAAGGCGGAGAATCCCATCACTGTCTAATTGTACAGATAAAAATTTTAATGGACTGTTTCTATTCAGAGGTTCTCCCTTCTTGATGGCTTGTATTTCTTCGGCAAAATGTTCTGCTTGTGAGATTTTAATAAGTGTATTAAGTGCCATTTGATATTTGAAGGGAGTGATAAGAAATCTTAAGATACGGTTTTCCTTTGCGGAACGCAAGTTGGAAATGAATCTCATAGCAATAGCAGTATACCTGACCAATTTTGTTACAGAGTCAAATTGTTCAAAGATAGTAGACCATCTTTTCAGAGAATTATTTGCAGATGATTTTCTTTGAACTGCTATAAGAGAAGTTAGAAGTGAATGCTTAGGCTGAGTCTTTTTCATATCAGGGAGAAGTTTATTCCCTGGAGAAAATAATATGTCTTTGCCCCATGGTTCTCGGTGATTTGAGAGCCACTGGGGGCCTGCCCACCAAGTTTTATGGTTAGATAGTTCGTTGGGCATTAGACCGCGTGAGAGTACGTCGGCTGCATTTTCGGCTGAAGGAACGTGGTCCCAAATAAAGTTTTGAGATAGGTCTTGAATGCATTGAACTCTGTTCGCTACAAATGTTTCAAAATTATCAGAAGATTTTCAAATCCATGAAAGAATAATGGAAGAGTCGGTCCACAATCTTGTGAGGCTGATAGAGCATCGAAGTAGCATATTTTTGTGTATAACTTTCATTTGTTCAGCCAGGAGTTTAGCAGCACAGAGCTCAAGTTGTGGTATTGTCCTCCTTTTGAGAGGTGCGATTTTGTTTTTAGAAAATAAGAGTTTAACATGTACTTTGTTATTATGTAGTATTTGGGCATAGATGGCAACACCTAAAGCCTTTGTTGATGCGTCTGAAAACCCATGTAGCTCAAGGATTTTTTGTGCACCCTTTGGGAAAATACACCTTAGGATAGAAATTTTATTCAGGGTTTTTAGCTCAGAAGCAAAGGTGCGCCAGGAGATCAAAATATCGTCCGGAATACGTTCATCCCAGTCAATTTTCTTATTTTTTTCAGTTTCCTTACTCGAAGTCAGCTGCCAGATTTTTTGTAGAAAGAGTTTTGCCAACACCAGAACTGGCCCTAGATAACCTAATGGGTCAAATATTTGAGCAATCGAAGATAGCACTTGTTTTTTAGTTTCGGCCTGTACAGCATCAGCAAAGTTTATTGAAATCTTAAAGCAGTCTTCGAGGGGTAACCAGAACATTCCTAAGGCTTTGATCATTGGTTTCTCATTGTCACTAAATGGAAACTGAGTTTCGCGTTTTTCAGGTGGAATGTTGGCTAGGAATTCTTCACTGTTGGAACACCATTTGCTGAGTTCCATTCCCGCACTCAAAAGTGTTTGATTAAGTGCGTTCACAAGAGCTATAGCTTCTGGTACAGAATCAGTGCCAGAAAGTAAGTCATCTACGTAGAAATCGTTTAAGAGAGCGCCTCGAGCTAGGGAATTGGGGTCAGAGATGGTGTCCGCAAGTGTTTGTAAGCATTGAGTGGCAAGAAAGGCAGCAGATGCTAAACCAAAGCTTAATCTTACCATTTCATAGACTTGAAGTTTCTCAGAGGGGTCTTCACGCCAGAATAATCTTTGGTATTTAGTGTCTGAAGGGTTGACTTTAACATGGGGATACATTTTAGAAATATCAGATGTGAAGACAATTTCATGGATACAAAAGCGTATAGTTGTGGAAACCGGACTGGGTTGAACAACGGGTCCAACCTTGAATACATCATTCAGACTTAAGCCGGAAGATGTTTTCATACTGGCGTCAAATACAACGCGGAGTTTTGTGGAAGTAGAGGTTTCTTTTACAACTGGATGATGAGGAAGATAGTATGAATTTATTTCAGAGAATGGGAATTCGTCAATAGGTTTCATGAAGCCTAATTCAATATTGCTATGCATAGAGTTTATGTAATCAGTTTTGAGTTTTTGATCGCGTTGAAGTCGCTTTTCTAAAGAGAAGAAACGACGTAGAGCTTGTTTTCTGGAATCACCGAGTGATTCGGAGTTTTCCTTAAAAGGCAGTTTGACGACAAAGCAACCTGATTCGTCACGATAGGTAGTATCGTGAAAGAATTTTATGAGTTCATGCCTAAAGGGGGTAGTGGTGAAAGGTATAGGTTCTTCAATCGACCAAAAAGTTTCGAGAAGATTTAATAACTGTTCATTAGTTTGTTGTACAATCACCAAACAAGGTTTATTTTGAGAATTAATAACTTTTATGGAACCAGTTACTAGCCAGCCTAGTTTAGATTCTTTCAGTTTTGCGAGATTTTTTCCGAGGCTTAATTCTTTATTACCCAGAACATTCCAAAAAATTTCTGAGCCTAGGAGTATATCGATATCAGCTGGTGAGTTAAAGTTTGGGTCAGCAAGTTTTACTGATGAAGGTATATTCCATTTATCTACGTCAAGATATGTGCTTGGTATTTGAGATGTGATTACCTCCATTACCGAGCAAGTTACCTTTGTTCTATATTGGGAATAGTTGGAGTGTATTGTAAATTGAGCTATTTTAGATGATGAAGTAAGGGTGCAACCTACCCCAGAAATATCCAATGAATCAGATTCGAACATAGGCAAACCAATAAGTTCACAAAGATTTTTAGTTATCAGATTAGCTTCACTGCCATTATCTAAGAGGCATCGGGCTTCAAATGTCATATGAAGGTATTTGATTGTGATAATGGCAGTCGTTAGTAATGACCTCGAATTATGTGTTGTAATGTGTACAAGGTTTAAAAAACTAAGATATTCGGCACTTGAGAAATATTGTGTAGGATTGCACAAACTAGACTCACCGGCATTTGCAGTTGGGGGAGCTGTTTTCTTTACCCATTCGTCCACGTGTAACAGCGAATGATGATTTCCTCCACAAGACATGCAACGAGGTTTCTTACATTTCAATGGAAGGCACGACGATCGCAGACAACGGTTACACATACGACGCTTAGTTACGGCAGTATTTTGTTCCGAGGGTGAAAGTTTGTCAAACTGACAAAATGTTGGATCGAATTACAATACGAACAAAATTTCTTCCCAGCGTAACTGAAGTTTCGACGATTCACAATGGTGGCAACAATTGCTGGCTTTGAAGTCGATGACGGCTGTTTCGAAGATCTCTGATATGCATTATTACAGGCATCCATGAATGTGAGAAAATCATCGAACGACGGAAATTGGCCTTTCTTACTGGTCGATAATTCCTTTTCCCAATCACGTTGAGAAAATTTGTCGCAGCGGTGAAGGAATAACAAAATCATGAACTGATTGAGTGCGTTCAACTTCTCTTTACTTTCAGTAAAAATCAAATTCAATCCGACATAATGTTGGCGAAATGCCGAAATTAGTTCCTTCAGTTGCGAACCGTTTTTAATAGGAGCTACGTGTTGTACGGCACTCAGGTGATCGGATAACTGCCGATAAGGGTCATCATAATGTTTGAGAAGAGTAGACCAAGTAGATTCAAGGCATTTACCTTCAATTGGAAGCTTCTGAACCATTGTGAGCGCTTCACCCTTGACATGTGATCGCAATATTGCGACCTTTTCGCCGTCGTCATACTCTTCCGGCGGCTTGTTGTATACCAACGATACGTACATAGTCTTGAAATTGGCCCATTCCTCAAATTTACCGGTAAATACTGGTAATTCGATAAATCTTTGAAGAAGGGTTTTCCTATGTTTTGGTACATCACCCTTCGTTGTATCATCTTGCGATACCTTCTTAAATGACAGCAACAAATTTCTAACTCGACGATAGAGTCCGAGAAAGCGAGCACATTCAAGTTTGCGTTGGGAATCCGCTGTCTCATTGTCCATGGTTAAAGTCGCTAAATGGAGATGCGATTCCATGAAGGAACTTTTTACGGATTCGATCTCTGCAAGTTCTGCATTCAGTACAGTGGGTGTAGGGGGGTTCTCGCTCCAAGGTTCAATGGTTTCTTCGGTTAATTTCAGATCCGCAGTGGCGGATTTACACAAAATTACATGTTTACGAATTTCGAACTTACTTAATTCCGTTGCGGAAGAATTAAGGTCGATCATATCGGCATTTTCATTTTCATCCGGATCGTTTTCTATAAGGTTTTCATTATCTTCGGTATTTACATCCATTTGATCGGTAGAATTTTCGCTTTTGTCGGACATGGTTATAGTTGAAGGGCAGAATGTATCCCTCCGGAGCCTCCAAAATGTTTGACGTAGGACGAACAAACACAATTTATAAAAATATAGAATAATTCTCTTTATTAACGAGAGTGACAAATCGAGATAGAGAAGTATATAAATATAAAACGATTATAATTAAGGAAGGAAGAGAACGGATCCATGGTGGCCGTATATATCTACTGGTCTGTGCAATCAATGATAAGTCTTTGTACATATATTTGGCTGTAGTTAGGTGCCGCTAAAACATGTTATTGATATTGTGTACTTAACAGTTATTGTTCATTTTGTTTTTATATTAATTTTATTTTGTTTTTCAAAAAAAAAAAAAGGGGGAAAGTTTAGTGTTGTAGAGTGCGCCCTAAGCGCCTATTGGGTAATTAAGCCTGGCTCTAGTTTTTTAAGCGGCATTCTCTCTAAGAGGTTATATTTCGAGCACATTATGCGTTTATTGGAAATGTTGGAATTTAATAAAAGGTTGATTTAATTGGTATAAACCAAATGAGTTATAGAATCAATGCGTTTTTTAATTTTACGGTCATCCATCATAGAGAAATATACTCGCAAAGAGTAACGAAACCAAATACTAAAACCGCAATAAAACAAACAAACCGAGCGCTTTCGACTAAACAGTCATTCTCACGGTATAGAAAGCGACTGAACCCAACACCAACGAGAACAAGTAACAACGAACGAGGAGGTCATGACTGAACCAGCGAGTCATCGAAATGTGAATCATTCTCATAGACTAATTCAATCAATCCCTCCTCAGGAATGTACCTGTTCACCACGGTAATGTCTTTAATATTTCGGTGACGATGAATTTCAAGTTCCTCTAAAGCTAAGCGCCTAAAATAAGATTTTTCCCTGTGGAGGAGAACTTCAGATCCCTCTTTGAGGCTATGACCACATTCGATTAAGTGGTCAGCAAACACCGACTCCCCTACTTTTCTTTTTTCCCATGCTTTTCTGTGTTCATCAACTCTAATTTTGAATTGACGGCTAGTCATCCCTATATACACACTCGGGCAATCACCACAGGCTACCCTATAAACACCCTCCCTCTCGGCCATCGGTATCGGATCCTTTAACTTGACCAAAAGGCTCTTCACCGTATTGGTACTATAAAACGCCTTTCATTCATTCCATAAATGAGGTTTGTCGTGAATTTGAGTTGAAACTAAAAGAAAAGAAAAATTGGAAACTTACTTCCCTCCTAAGTTCTAAGATGAGGGATGACGAATTAGATCTAGGTGACGATGGAATTATCCAACAGTTTCAGCCCCGTGTCATAAATCATAGTAACACGGAGTTCAAGCGTGATGAGATGACACTTCTGGAGAAGGGATTGAAGTTCGGGCTCCTCCCTCTAAAAAATCAGGAGACGTTGGCAAATGTTGTAGGTGACTTAGCTATAAAAATAGGCCCTGGCTTAAATACCCAGAAAAAATGTGCGGAAATTGTTCGTAACACCCCCCTCCCTCGCATAAGTGAAGCAGGGAGTGAATTGATAGTGGGTCTGAGGAGGAAGATTAAGGAGGAAAAGCTAGTTATTACCAAAGCTGACAAAGGGAATGCCGTCGTAGTGATGAATAAGGCTTCCTACGTCTCTAAGGTTTACGAGGTACTTGGCCAATGTGGGGCTAAGGAGGCCCCTCTCTTTGATTTTCCAAAATTCGTTAAAGAGGCTAGGAAACTTATTAATGGTAGTGAGGTAATCATTAAGAGCCCATCCCTAAAGAAAGCTATCTTGGAGCCGAATCCCGTTCCTCCCCTCCTTTACGGGTTGCCGAAGGTACACAAAGAAAATGTGCCGATGCGGCCGGTTGTTTCGTTTGTTTCCTCCCCTACATACTCCCTCGCCAAGTTCCTGGATAGATGGTTCAAAGCTCCTGTGGAGGTTGAGTCTCCCTATTCAGTTAAGAATTCGAGCGCCCTGGCTGAAAAATTGAAGGACACAATCCTTCCTCCGGGTTCAATTCTGTGCTCGTTTGATGTCGTTGGGCTTTTTCCTAACATTCCCAAGGCTACCACT
This sequence comes from Aspidiotus rigidus, assembly GCA_035079385.1. Taxonomy (NCBI): domain Eukaryota; kingdom Metazoa; phylum Arthropoda; class Insecta; order Hemiptera; family Diaspididae; genus Aspidiotus; species Aspidiotus rigidus. Next base: position 2,451,628 of record JAVHKY010000046.1, on the reverse strand, counting down.
ATGCAACAAATAGGCAAACTGCTCGTAGACTGTGGTACTCCTCATAATGAATTTGGCGAATTTTTTGACCTATTGAACGCCTGTTGGTCACCTAATTTTTGTAAGTTTGATGATAAATATTTCGAGTTCCCTGAGGAGGTAGGGGTCCCTATTGGTTCCCCCTTAGGCTCTCTTATTTCGGAGGTTTTTATGTCTAAATTTGAGGTTGACCTGTTTGCTTCGGGCCAGGTTTTTTTGAATCACGTTTTCTATTGGCATAGGTACGTGGATGACATATTGTGTGCGTGGACCGGTCCCGCGGAGCTCCTTAGTGAGTTTCTCGCTTATTTAAATAGCTTATACCCGTCCATCAAATTCACTCTTGAAGTTGGCGGTTTATCAATAAATTTTCTGGACTTAACCATATCCGTCATTGACGGGGTCCATGATTTCGGTATTTACCGGAAAAGTACTTCGACCGATATTGCTATCCACGGGTCGTCTTTCGTACCTTTTGCCCATAAAGTTTCTACATTTAATAGTTTAATACATCGCCTCACTCAGATCCCTTTGAGTGAGGTAGCGTTTAATAAGGAACTCGTGACGATAAAGCACTTGGCTAGAGTGAATCAGGTCAAAGTGGACATCGACCTTATGGTCCGTAGGAGACTTACAAGAAAAAGTCTCGATTCTACTACCTCCCTCCCCCGTCAGTTGCATCTTGATAGGCGTAAACGGTGGATTAGGATGCCGTTTTTGGGGAAGTTTTCTTCGGAGTTGAGCCGTGTCCTCCGTCCCTTTCGTTTCCGGCCGGCGTTCTATAGTACCAATACGGTGAAGAGCCTTCTGGTCAAGTTAATGGATCCGATACCGATGGCCGAGAGGGAGGGTGTTTATAGGGTGGCCTTTGGTGATTGCCCGAGTGTGTATATAGGGATGACTAGCCGTCAATTCAAAATTAGAGTTGATGAACACAGAAAAGCATGGGAAAAAAGAAAAGTAGGGGACTCGGTGTTGGCTGACCACTTAATCGAATGTGGTCATAGCCTCAAAGAGGGATCTGAAGTTCTCCTCCACAGGGAAAAATCTTATTTTAGGCGCTTAGCTTTAGAGGAACTTGAAATTCATCGTCACCGAAATATTAAAGACATTACCGTGGTGAACAGGTACATTCCTGAGGAGGGATTGATTGAATTAGTCTATGAGAATGATTCACATTTCGATGACACGCTGGTTCAGTCATGACCTCCTCGTTCGTTGTTACTTGTTCTCGTTGGTGTTGGGTTCAGTCGCTTTCTATACCGTGAGAATGACTGTTTAGTCGAAAGCGCTCGGTTTGTTTGGTTTATTGCGGTTTTAGTATTTGGTTTCGTTACTCTTTGCGAGTATATTTCTCTACAAATGAGTTATGTTACAAATGGAGAACTCTACAATATTTCTGCCGTACAAAGTTGGATTGACGTATATGCAGATAATGAATATGAGGAAAAGAGGTCATAGGTATACTTGATATAGCCTCTTTTTCTCGTATTCATTATTTGCATATACGTCAATTCAACTTTGTATGGCGATTTATAATCGCTGAGTCAGTATTCAATTCACACTTGTTTTAAAATATTTGTAGCGCACGTTAATTCTTTCACCTTCTTTGCCCATCTTATTTGTCATTCAACTTTCAGGAAATAGTTTAATTCCTTAATTCCTGATGAGCTGATGTGATTAATTTCTTCTATCAGTAGACGGTCATTAATAAATCAAAAGTTTGTTCATAACATCAACCAGTTTGTTCTTGCACAACCTGAATGAATGTACCTGTTACACCCATATCTTTTATATTATTTAATTTTAGATGAGCGGTAAATGGAGCGCTACCGCCCTATTTTTGGGTTGGTAAACGAGGTTTTACAGTTTGTTTTCACAGCCGGGTGGTTATAGATTTACCGCTCTCCGGTAAATATTTACCGGAGAGCGTTGAAGGCACACGAGTTGATCGTAAACGCGCACGAGTTAATTGTACACTTACCGCGCCTGTAGCGTAATATACTATTAGATCATTGCGGTGCCAAGAAGCTTCCTCGCACCAATCATCACACATATTGCGCTATTCATCAATCGTCTGTCGTCTCGCAGAATTTTCGTGATGTTTTTGTCTTTCTTTTTCTTAAGAGGGTTTACATCATACCTATAGGCTGTATCAGCCTGATTAATTTCTAATATTACATTATCTATCGTCATAGGTACCTACTTTTCTGATTTGACTTCACTAACAGGAACAATTCATTTCCTCAATCCAACAATGTTCCCCATTCTTATTGTACTTAGTTAGATTTTTCCTTATTATCATCACGCTCATCAATATATTATCATGTCCACCGGTATTCAATTTGTTGACCCAAATTCATGAAATTCAATACTAGGTACATCATAGAATCGATAGAATTTTCCCACTTCTACATTTCTAACAGGAATTTTAAATCGTTGTCGCGCTACACATAAAATACTGCACTTACTTTTATGGTTGAAACTCATATTATACATCAAATGAATTCTTACTTACTCCAAATCACAGCTCAAATTCCATCATCATCAAACTTACCTACTTTGCAAAGCTCATACACTTGAGTAACGTTAACGTAAAACGTAATCTTTGTAAAATCATACTACCTATTTTATTCTCATTTCAGCCATCGTCTGGCTCAAGGATATGAACACTTTCCATTTTTCTATTTCATGTTAACAGGGAACCTGTTTTATGGGGGGCTATTTGAGAAATCTGACGTACGCCGTGCGCCGTCCAGCGAAAAACTTGGAAAAATTTCGACTCTCGAGAATAATATATGATAGGAGGGGGACTTAGAAAAAATTTCGACCCGCGAGCCATATATGATAGGAGAGGGATTTAGAAAAATTTCGACTCTCGAGCTATATATGATAGGAGGGGGACTTAGAAAAAATTTCGACCCGCGAGCTATATATGATAGGAGGGTAACTTGGAAAAATTTCGACTCTCGAGTCATATATGATAGGAGAGGGACTTGGAACAATTTCGAATCTGAAGCTATATGATAGAAGAGGGACTTGGAAAACTTTTGACTCTCGAGCTATGATAGGGGACAAATTTTCCCAAGTCTCCCTCCTATCATAAATATAGCTCGAGATTTGAGAAAAACTTGGACTTTCAAACTACATTATACTAGGCTTATTTTACGTCTAGGCCTTCTTTATACTAGCTTTATCTAGGTCTAGGCTTCCTTGAATTTTCAATACCAAATCCTATTTGACTCATAAAACAGGTTCCCTGCGTTCCTCGTTTAACTTCGTTAAGGAAGCCGTCGTTTTTCTATTTCCTATGTATTGACATCTCGCTAGCTGATTTGCAATTTCCGTCATGTTTCATCCATCTATTTCTCAAGTTCGTTGATCCTTCTTTTGTTATGGTTTCGAGCGATCATCCTTTTGTTCTAAAAATTCTTTCGTGCTCTAAAATATTGAGAGTAGGTGTCATTATTATTGTCGTCATCATATGTGTTCTGACTTACCAGCCTTCATTATTGTTCTCTGTCGTTCATCGGATCTTTCTGTTACTCACAGTAGCTCTAATTACTACTATTCTTAACTTTACTGAAACAACAAAATTTTCTAATCGTTCTTCAATTCATCGCACTAAGATTATATAGGTAGGTAATACTCGTAGCGAAATTCTCTGTCTGTAAAGTTGTCTTACGCTGTGGGTTTCTTCATTCAGAAGCTTCTCGCAAGTATTGTATCTATAATTTCAATTGTTTTAGCCACGGTTTACATCTCACGAGATTTGAAAAACTTCAATTCAGTTTTGCTCGAATCTTCTCAGATTTAAGTCGCACGTCTGTTTTACTTTTCCCGTTCAATCGCTCTTTTCTTTTCTCCACACTCAATAGAACTATCCTTTCATCTCATCATAGTTTTCGCATTACTTCGTCACATATCAATGCTCTATTTACGTAAAAGCAGAAAACTCACCTCGTATAGGTACCAATCGAGTAAGTATTCTCGCAGGTATCTTCTCGTACTTACATCACGCATTGTACATCGTAATTCGTATTGTACATTGTACCTAATTCCTAGTAAGATCTCCGCCGTCATCACTTACAACGATACTTCTTTGTGAACTCCATCCATCTCCTTGCCATCATTTAATCTATTCTACTCGACATCTGATCGTTTTCATTTTTTCCGCACATTAGATTTCCAGTTGCAATCTTCGCACAATCATTTTGGATATCCTCAACGCCGATTGTCGTCTATGAGTGATCACTTATTCTCTAGTTACATGATTGTGTGATCAGACGAAGCTTGTTAGGCTTCTTCAAGCCTGACCACTACACATAATTATTCCTCATTGCGTACTTCCCTGACCGGTGCCTGAAGTTAAAACACTTATTATGAATACCCTATCTCATCGTCATTCGCATATAGTCGACTTCAATGTAAGTTGCATTGCCATTTGCATTTAATCTCGCAGAGTTTCTATCTACTTTATTATTTTGTCTACCCCTCGTTATCATCACATATCATGTCATCAAATCACGTGCTACTTCGCGTTTACGAGTTAAATTCCACCTTCTTCTCTTCGCTTCTCTTTCGTCGTTTTGTGTTTCCACCTTCTAACTTCTTCCAACCATTCGCTCCTCCGTTTTTGAGACCTCCTTCGACAATATTTGACGACGCTCTATTCGCCTCCTGGAAACACAAAACATCTACGTTAACAATCAAGTACAAGCACAGGTAGAGACCGTCTAACCTCGCACATCATCATCACATAATACTCGACCGTAAATTATGCATGACTCGCACATCATCACATAATACTCGGTAAATTGTGTATGACTCTTACTTTGTCTTCGCAACTTGATTGTTATAGGTGGAATTTTCTCGCCATCGTTATAGCGTTTTGTCAATTGCTTCTTCCCATCTAACGACGACATACTCAACGATTAAAACGTACGGAGTAATTTGAATAGAGCCACAGAAATGAAAATACACCGGAGCGCTTTCGATTAAAAAACCATTGTCAACGGGGACGTGAAAGCAACTGAACCAACTCCGGCCGGCAACAAGAACTACCGAGGAGGACATGACTAAACTAGCGAGTCATCACAATGTGAATCATACTCGTAAACTAATTCAATCAAACCCTCATCAGGTATGTACCTGTTGAGCACATTTAGGTTATCGTTATTCAGATGGCGAATAATTTCGATGTGTTCTAGCGCGGTACGTTTGAAAGCTGAGGACTCTCTATGGAGGAGGGACTCAGATCCCTCTATGAAACCATGGCCAGTGGTAATAAGATGGTCCGCAAATGCCGAATCACCCAATTTCTTCTTTTCCCACGCCTTCCTATGCTCATCTATTCTAATTTTGAGCTGACGTCCAGTCTCGCCTATATAGATTCCATTACAATCATTACACTCAATTTTGTAAACCCCGCTTCTTTCGACCAGTGGGATGGGGTCCTTTAACTTAACGAACAAGCTTTTTACAGTGTTAAGATTGTAAAACACTGGCCGAAACCCAAATGGGCGGAGGACACGACCTAATTGGGAAGAAAATTTCCCCAAAAACGGAAGCCTAATCCAACGTTTCCTACTATCTGACGCTGGATTACGGGGGAGGGAGGTAGTGGAATCAAGGCATTTCCGAGTCAATTTCCTATGGACCATCAAGTCAATATCCAAGCTGATCTCGTTCACTCTGGCCAAGTGCTTTATAGTCGAAAGCTCCTGTTGAAAAGCGAGCTGACCTAATGGAATACTCGTCAACCGGTGGATATAACTATTAAAACCGGCATATTTGTGAGCAACAGGGCAGAAAGATCTACCGTGGACAGTAATATCGGTCGAGGTATCTTTTCTATATATGGCGAATTCGTGGGCACCTTCTCTATTAGAGATAGTAAGGTCCAAAAAATTTATAGATGAACCGCCTACTTCCAACGTGAATTTGATGGATGGGTATAAACTGTTAAGATACCTGAGAAACTCCAAAAGGAGATCCCGTTGACCGGTCCACAAACACAACACATCGTCGACGTACCTGTGCCAATAATATATATGACCCAAAAACCCCTGACCAGAGGAAAAGAGATCAAGCTCAAATTTAGACATGAAACCTCCGAAATGAGGGAACCCAGAGGAGAGCCAATAGGGATACCTACCTCCTCAGGAAATTCGAAAAATTTGCCTTCAAATTTACAAAAGTTGGGGGACCAACAAATATTGAGTAAATTAAAAAATTCTGCCAACTCTTCGTGACAGATATTAGATTGGATCAAAAGGTCTCCCATATGTTGCATGGCAGTAAGTCTAGAGATACTCGGAAATAAGCCGACTACGTCAAAGGAGCATAGGGTTGAATCAGGCGGAAGAATGTCATCCTTAAGCTTATTAGCCAAAGAGACCGAATTCTTCACAGAGTAGGATGACTCAAATTCCACTCTAGATTTGAACCAACGGTCCAAAAATTTCGCCAAAAAGTACGTGGGGGAAGACACAAAAGAAACGACCGGCCGCATCGGGGTGTCCCTCTTATGAACCTTAGGTAGCCCGTACAATAAGAGGGGCGGCACTGGATTGGGCTCAAGAAGCATTCTTGCTACACAAGAGGAGTGTAGCAAATTATATTGAACCACAAGAAAATCAGCCGCTAAACGTTTTCGGTTAAACAACCATCATCGGAGCGTAAACGAAAGCGAATAATTTGCTACACCTTCGGGTGTACACTCCTCTTGTATAATATGAATAACCATAAATTAGAACAACGTATCGATTCGAAGCATTCTTGCTTTCACGTCCCCGTTGATAATGGTTTTTTAATCGAAAGCGCTCCGGTCTATTTTCATTTCTGTGGCTCTATTCAAATTACTCCGTACGTTTTAATCCTTGAGTATGTCGTCGTTAGATGTTTCTGGTCATATTTTAGAGAACCGAATTAATTCTGTTTCTTCCCACTTCTATGTTGATTTGATCTGCGTTTCATCAACTATCATGTGTGTACATCCCTCCTCAGTTTTACTGATGCGTTAAAGGTTTCCCAAACATAATCTGGTGAAGGAGTTACCCATTCAAGCCAGACCGGAGACATGTTTGAGAATTCCCGCACCACGTCAACCAGGTTAGTACTAGAGGCGAGTTACCCATTCCCCTAGTGCTCCCCTGAAATATGATGTACACATATTCTTCTCCAGGGTTTCAGGCATTAACCTTACAATACTTCGTAATAGGAATTAAACGAATACGTTCCTCAAGGTTACGACTATCCATAATAAACGTAAGTGGTCCCACACATCTCCTCGGTGAGTTTCTGAGGTATCTCAATTCCTGGTACCCTTCCGTGAAATTTACGTTGGAAATAGGGGTATTTTCCATCAACTTTTTGGATTTATTGATCTCTATAATAACGGTATCCATAAGTTTGGAATTTACAGGAAAGATACTACGACCGATGTTTTAGTCCACGGTGGTTCGTTCGGTCCTGTTGCTCATAAGATGGCTGCTTTTCACAGCCTAGTTCACAGACTGACTTGTATTCTTTTGAGTCAGTCTGCCTTCAAGAAAGAGTTACTCACAATAAAACACCTGGCCAGAGTGAATGGGGTGAATGTCGATGTTGACGTGATGGTTTGGAGGAAAGTTCTTGATTCCACCACCTCCCTCCCCCGAGACACGATCCGTGATCGCCAATTGCGTTGGATCAATCTCCCTTTCTTGGGGAAGTTCTCTCTCCAATTGGGTCGGGCCCTCCGCCCGTTTGGCTTCAGATCCGCGTTTTACAACCCTACCACAGTCAAAAGGTTGTTTGTGAGACTGAAGGACCCCATACCTGTGGAATGTGGGGATTTTGGAGGCTTTTATATTGGTAAGACCAGCCGCCAAATGAAAGTTTGAGTAGCTGAGCACCTGAAGTCTTGGAAGAAGGGACTTTTAGGGGAGTCAGCTTTTGCTGATCATTTAATAAACAGTGGCCACAGCTTCCGCAAGGGATCCGAAAAGCTCCTCCATAAGGAGAATTCCTATCATAAGCGCATCGCTCTCGAGCGTATAGAGATAATGCGTCATCTAAACACCGACGGTATCACTGTACTCAACTTGTACATTCCAGAAGATGGCCTGATTGAACTGGTTTATGATTCACACCGCGATTTCTCGTTTGGACAATCTTAATACCTTGCTCTTCTTTTCTGTTCGTCAGTTGCTTTCATTTCAGGCTTGACGATGGTTTATTAACCAAAAGCGCTTGTTGTCTTACATTTTTCTGCGGTTTGCATTGTTTACTCTCCCTTCAGAGTATTTTTTTTTTGCGTTTATTCGTAATAGGACTCGATTACAAACTCCATCGTATTCTCAAGACATCGCGCATTGTTGTGACTACTTGATATTATCTTCTACTGATTACTTAACTTCGCCCTATAGTGATTTCACTTCGCCCCAAATCACTTTTTCTTCGTTATTTTCACAGAATAGTTTTCAACTACTTACATCAGCTTCGCTCTAATCGTGTCTACAATAACTTTGTCGCACAGAGTCCGACCACATGGCTTTACTTTGCAATCTCCTATCCTTGGGCAATGGTACCATGTCGGAATATCCATCATTTGGTTACTTCTAAATGAATCGAGAAAGCTTAATTGCATTATCACTTCTTTATTCAGAAACTTCATGTATAAAACAAATCACACTGCGTATTAGAAGTCCGTCTTGCATTCACAGGAAAACATACAGTAGGTATTACTCATGACTAGTCTACAAAATTCCATGCGAAGGCTGCAACAATGTTTACATTGGAGAAAGCAAACAGATGCTCAAAAAAAGACTGGGACAGCATGAAGGAGATGTTGAAAACGGACGGAACGGTACTGCCCTTGCTGATCATACCGCCAGTACAGGGCATTGTTTCAAATTCGAAGATGCCTCCATTCTTTGTTTCAAAATGAACGACAAAAAGAAAGAAAAATGAGGGAAGCGATAGAAATTAAAAAACACAGTAACGCAGTCAACTTTAAAACGGACGTCGAAAATCGTCTTTGTAGCATGTACATGCCTGTTCTTAAGAGGAGTCATCACTGAGACTGAATTTTTGTACTCATTTCTTTTATCAACTTCTCTTACTATACTTTTCAGTATACGTATTACTTGACCCCGAAGATGGTAGTTGTGACTATTGAAATGTCGGTCCTTTTTTAATTTGTTTTATATCGACGGCAGTGCCGCATAATAAAAAAATTTATAGTTCCCGTCATGCTCATTCATTTATTTACCCAGAATACTTTTTCGTTCAAATCTTATTGAAAAGTAGTCAACTGTTCTCCCGTAATTTTAACAAATTACTCCCTAGAATTATTTTTTCAAAATTTAGCCATCACAATGGGGCACTACCATTGTCTAAATTTACCACGATCTGTTTATTATTGCATTACCAATTAGATTTTTTTTTAGTCGAAATTAAATATTTATAGGTTTTTAAATACGTTTATGAGGGAGGTTGAGGAGTCAGAAGAAAAAACAAAAAAAAAAACAAAAATGGAAAACAAAAAGGAACGAACATTATTTGTGGAGAACTTTTTCCTTATCTCTTCAATCTATTTCTATTTTTAAACACTATCTAGAACTGCTATGTAAATAAACTTCAATAGGTATTTTTGGAATTCAGTAACGTGGGTTTTGTAGGAGGATGTAATTATGTAAATACATTTTATACACCATTACATTAATCTCCCATGAAATTAATTCTTGGTAATCGAATTTTACGTCAACAAGACAAAAAGTTGAAATGAGAATACCGACTAATTAATTCGGTAAACTAACTGTATACCGCGCGACCTACAGCGATTATGATCACTCGTTACTTACAAAGAAATTCTGACAGAAAACCAGTTTAAGCGCTTTAATTTTTATCAGAATTACACATTATGAACCAGAGGGTACCACCAAACGACCTATCAAAACATACGTGACCGAATTATAAGCCTTCACGTTGTGTTTCTTTAAATCACGTAGGAGTATTAAACCTACAACATGTTAGTTTTGAGACTTATGTATTTTTTGAAGTATCAACGTCGAATTCGCGTTACAGATTAATTAATACTTAGAATTTGAATTTAGTTGGCAGATATTTATCGAATTATGTAAAGCGAAGTATCTTAGCATGTCTACGCTATCGAAAACGATGACGCTGGAAGAAAAGAAATTTTTGATCGCTGTACGAGATGCACATTTAGCTGAGGTCAAACAGTAAGTTTGGGACATGTATATTTACGAAATGGTATACTTATCTGTAACTTACAATACCTAATACACAAAAGAGAGAATTATTGTACATGTACATCCAAATTCGAGCTAATCTCCACAAAGTTTCCACAAGTGTGCACTTTACGGAATTTACTTGGGCTCTACCGCAAACGTGCCCTTCAGACACTTATAAACTAAAGACGCTAAATTGAAAACACCGGCGCCATGATACTCGGCTTCATATGTTTCTTGCAACTGTCTGGGAGTGTAGTGCAACACTACCTACATGGAACGGTCCTGAGAATGGGTGCGTCCTTACACTACACACAATATATATAAGGATACCTGAAATTTTTTCATCAGTCTCAGGATGATCTAGGACCTCTAAAATATCGAGAAAATTCTTTCCCCAGCTTCCCCACACAACAGTGCCGGGAGCAATACCTGCTTCACTTTTCGTTCGAAAAGTCGGTAAAAGATTAAATTAGTTAGATAATTATTTCCCTTAAACAGTTCGTCTTTACTTTCAAACTACCAGCGCGCACAAATTACTGTGGAACTGTTCAATCGACCTGAATCACTGTGAGGAATTACTGCTTGAGGTTCGTAGACCTATTACTCACTCCCACTATTTAAATTTTACATGTTCATTTGTCTTCTGTTCAAACGATGATGTTTCTCATGGTACAAAATAATTATTCCCTTTAATTGTAGAAAATATGTACCTATAGGCAATAATTAGGTGTCTGTGGGGAACGAGGAGTAAAAGGAATAGCTAGAGTGGCTTGAGGCAGTGGAAAACGTGCTGAAATTTCATCAGAAGAAAATATCGAATCACTTGGACAATTGCAAGAATACACATATTTATTACATTGAATAATTACAGAATACGTATCTAGGTAAATAAATAGGAAGTGATTATATGTAGGTATACTACCTACGGCTAAAACGTTATTCGTAGGTATAGTACAATGACTCACGAATTATCTTGTTGCCCTAGGCCTATATTATCATGTCTTGTGACAAATATTTCTGTATTGAAGTATGACGCAGGAATGATCTTGTAGGTAGTAACTTCTCGCAGCGCCTCTGAAGCTCAATGAGCGTGGATGCACATGCTCTTTCACAAAAGCTTGAAGGCCCTGCAAGAACGCAGGCAGTACATGAGTATTGCAGATGGACGCGTTCGCGAGATGTACGACACTGAGGCTTGCACATATGACTGTCGAACCACGCAGTGCACCTATACATCTTCTTGCAACCACCAAGCACCATGCCGACATATCCTGCTGAAGCGGGAACACGACACTGGCTCCCTTCGTTCTGTGTTTTCCGAGGCTCAATTCCACCCACGGTATTACAAGAGTACTCATGCTTCTACCAGCCAGTCAACACCCTCCCTTAGATGATGTAGACTCGTGCGCGTCAAGAACCTTGAATACTCACGAGAAGTACCTACAATTTGATCTCACCCCTCATGATGAACATAGCCACCCTGGTGTCGTGTCATGGCACTGAGCAATTCAACTCATACTTGGCAACCATGAAGGAGGTGAAGAAGTTGATTAGATCAGGCTCCGATATTCGTCCAGTGCTATTTCATGTGTTGGTTCTGCGAGAAGTTAGTACAAATAACGTTTTACCCGTAAGGGTACTACCTACAAATAACGTTTTTAGCCGTAGGTACTATACCTACGAATAACGCCAACCAAATAAATAATCTGAATACCTAGTTGTAATTTCTATTTGGAACCTAACAAACTGAAAATAAAATATCCATCCGTCAGTCTCATAAATGAGAGTAAGATTGACATAAAAATAAATCTAACTGAAATTTGGGATTGTGCAAGTTTTTGACAGGTCAAACCTGAATAATCTAATCATTTAGAGTCAAGAACTTGAATTGATCGGAAACATTATAAATTGTTGACCCGTGGAAGTCTGCTCCGACATTTATTAATTCAACTTGGAACCTACATGGTGTAAAGTATCCATCTTTTCGTGCGTGTAAATTGGTGTGTGCAAATCGAATACGTATAGCTATCTTTCTCTCTCCATCTTTCTCTGTCTCTTTCCTGTATTTCTTTCCTTCCTTTTTTCCTTTCTGTGGTTTTTCCCATCATCAAATATTATGTATTTGATGATTATTCTCGTTTTATCCTGTTCCTATTACTTCCCACTTGAATTCATGACCATATTTGGTCATGAATTTAGGTGCTGTTTTCCTATTCGTCTATTCCAATATCTTGAGATGGAGGGGGCAAGCTATCTTATCGTTTTGTTCAAAGTTTCGGTCGACGAGCGTTTCGCTCGCTGCACGATTACTTCAGTTAGGTTTGCAGACCATGCGGAGACCCCACATCCTGCACCGAGTTGTGACCATCGTCGGGCCTACTCCATATTTTTCTTGTGAATAGTGCGTTAGACAAGTTGACCACGTTCATATTTTAAATGTGTAAAAATTTCTGGGTACAATCCTCTCTTTGAAATCGACACCAACTCGTCTGGTGATTTCTCGTAAGATGAAGTGCGCGCCTGAGTACTGCCTCTGGATACCGATGAGGGCGCAAATCGAGTTACCAGTTCACAGTCTAAAAAGTAAACACTAAACTAGTCGCTGCTGGGAGTCGCTTCCGGGAGTCGCTTCCTATTGCGCGTAGCGGAGACTCTAAACGAGAAGTCCATGGTTTTAGTCGTCGTTATCCATGCCAACTCTCACTAAGTATAGGCGTAGACCTTGTTTCTTAAGGAATTCTTGAAGATTAGGTACTACATCGAGGACGGACAGTCGTTGGACGGAAGAACGCTCGACACCCTGCTACCAGCCGACAGGCGGATAATTAATTGAAGTATCATTATTCGAATTTGGTAACGTACGATTTTTTCCTTAGTCTTGCGACGTAATAAAGATATAGTTGCTATAATTAAAGTCATTTTTTTCGTTATTTGATACTAAGCTCTCCTTCTTTGAAAGAGAGTCCCCTTTCAATTATCTAGAGCGTCAGGGTGTGCTCAGCTGTCTGTTTCTTAAGATTCCATTTTTTTTTCTCCCCTCTGCGAATCTTGTATGTGGGTGGGTTTTCTGAATATCGAACTTAGCTGCGGAATTACCTGGGGTGGCGGAGTCATTTCATACCTTGTCCAACTTTGAGCCATTCTCATGTGAGAATGTAGGGTTTCCATTTTTCTTTCTACAATAGTTTTTTCTTGTTCTTGTTTTTTGGTTTTTCTAAATTTTCTTTTTTTTTAGTTGGTCGTTGTTTTTCTTTTTTTTTTCTTGGATTGACCATCCACCTTCGATAGCCAGTTCTTCTCTTCTCCCCCCACTGGGATTACCGTAGGTGTGTAGATGAGAACGTAGTCTATCTCCCTACGAAGAGTCACAGTGCCCATTCGGTCATATAAAGTTCATCATTAGTCCAATAGTCTTGAATCAGGGACCGTTCGTTCCTTACCTAGTGAATCCGTTCTCGGCCCGTCTTGAGATTGCTCATGTTCCACCACTGCTTAGCTAGTTACGGCCAGAGGACGCCTCGAGATAGAGATATTCTCCTGATTGTGTCGAGTTCGTGAGACACTATGGTAGAAGCAGTTTTTCTTCTTTTTGATTTCTTGTCTAAATTTACCCCCATAAGTAAAGTAAGAAGAAACCTCCATCTCGACGTCGGTGCTATGGGAGATCACTCTTCTGAGTGACAGATGTAAGTCGGTTTATGTCGGTGTGGACAGTAAAGGGATACACCACAATGGCAAATATTCGTTAATGCGAAATATTTGAAAAAGTCAGATAGGTAGTAGCGAAAGAATTTGGGGGAGGTATTGAAAAAGGTTGAAATTCACGGTTGAGATGTCATCACTTTTTGCCATCTAGAATTGTGTGTGTGTGTGTGTGTGTGTGTGTGTGTGTGTGTGTGTGTGATACAGAAAATTGATTGTGCTTACGGAGTAACTTGCTCACACAACTTCCCCCCCCCTTCCTATCTTTACGGGTGTGCAGGTTAGGACGTAACACGAATACAAAAACTAAGAGGTTTGCCTCCAGCTTCGCTCGAGGTAAACCTCGAGGAGTCAGTCGTCGTTCGCATCGTGCACACTACGAGGGTGTGCTTTGAGTTCGAGACCCTACGAAATTTTTAACCATCAACTTCATCGATGGAAAGTTTATCACGTGTCGGCAAAATTCATTATTTTTTGTTTTTTTTTATACGTGATTCGTAGTAAATTTTTTTTTTTTCTCCACGCGATCGGGAAGTTTCTGGAACAATGTACGTTAGGCGGTGCATATCAGGTTATAAATATCGCGCATGCATCAGATCTCGTAGGTGTCAATCTAGGGCATGTAAAAACAACGATATCCGGTTGGTGCTTTCCAAATGGTAATGACAACCCTCCAAATTCCTAGAGATGTAGATCTCTTCCCGAGCAGATTCCCGGCTTGGATCGTAGCGAATACTTTTAAATAAGGTTTTGGTTCGATACGGTAGTCCATTACTACAAGAATACTAAATCTACGATGAATAGCGATTACCAACACGAAGATTATACTTCCGGCGATGCACTTCTCTCTTTGGAAAGTTCGATCGTTAACAAGTAATATTCAATTTAATCTAATTAAGCCAGTACGTTATGCAATTCTATTAAGCTGAAGACAGTCCCGTCAATTTTATGTTTAATTCTTAATAAGAATAAACGTAAGTCGTCGGAGTACGTGTTGAATTTTTGCTTTGCATTGAGATCGAATGACTGAGGAGGGAGGGGGGGGGTGTATTGCGGGTCTTATGTCCTCCTGCTTTTCTTATTTTTAGATGGATAATTTCCTTGGGGTGATGATTTGTGTTGCGCGCGCATCATCTCAATCTGGATTTCGACGAATGGAAAATGAAAATCTTCGAGAATTGGAGTGTATCTAGGGAATACTTTATCATTCTTTCATAGTTTATATCCAGCATCTGTACAATAGTTTTAGTTTTGTCTCTCATTAGGTTCTTTTCTTTTTATTTGCGTCTAGTTTTTCCTTTTCTTTAGCTTCCCGGTGACTAGATCAAAGATCCATTATCTTTTTCTTATTACATCGTTGAATAAGGTGACTTCTACGTACGATGATGCATTCCGTTCCCAACCTTCACCCTCTACGAGATAGTCTCTCTACCCAGCCTTTAGTGTCAGGACAGGCCAGGCGGCCTGCTCTAAATGAACTCACCCTGCTGGGATATCGTCTCTGCATGCTCTCCCCTGTTACTGAGCTAGTCGTACGTCCGTATTGTGACTTCGGGGCGGCCACTCGCGCTCTGCGGGGACGGTATAACGGTGTGTGATCAATTTAGTAGCACGTATGTCTCCTCTCTATTCCGTTAGTGGTGCGACTGCGTCTCGACGTTGACGAATCGTGAACGTACTAATGGGAAAGATGATTTGTGGTTTGTACGCTGCGGTTGTCACCAAGCTAGCCTGTCTGTTGGTGACATCACACGGTCATGGATTTTCCTTAATTGTTCATCAGCCAAATATTACCGCAACATGAAACTTCAAAGAACATTTTTCACGAGTTTTTTTTTTATTTTTTCAACCTTGCAGAATAATACACAATGCATACAGGTATCCAACTCTTGACATTGATTGCGTAGACACACTTGGCCGAGGGGCTCTAAATTTGGCCATTAAGAGTAATAACTTATCGATGGTTGAAATTCTCATGGTAATGGGTGTTGAGCCAAAAGACGCTCTGTTGCATGCTATAAATGAAGAATTTGTCGAGGCTGTAGAACTGTTGTTGGAGTACGAAAAATTTGCCCATATAAAGGGTCAAAAATATGTAAGTATGTTTTGAAACGTAGGTGTTATTGGCAAAATATTCTTAATTAGGTAGTAGGTGAAGGCATTACAAAAAAAATTCTCTCTCTCTCTCTCTCTCTCTCTCTCTCTCTCTCTCTCTCTCTCTCTCTCTCTCTCTCTCTCTCTCTCTCTCTCTCTCTCTCTCTCTCTCTCTCTCTCTCTCTCTCTCTCTCTCTCTCTCTCTCTCTCTCTCTCTCTCTCTCTCTCTCTCTCTCTCTCTCTCTCTCTCTCTCTCTCTCTCTCTCTCTCTCTCTCTCTCTCTCTCTCTTGCTTTTCAGAGTTGGGAAAAAGTTGATGGGAATATGACCGTTTTTACGCCAGATATCACGCCCCTAATTTTAGCTTCGCATAAGAATAATTTTGAAATCATTCGCATACTTCTAGATTGCGGAGTTACTCCACCAACACCACATCACATTGGGTAAGTTTTGGGGTAAATAGATTTGTAAGTACACTTTTCTTTTCATTTTTTTTTTTTTTTTAAATTATATATTATATGCATACAGTACATACACATATAAGATAACTCCTTGAAAACTACTGGTTGGATTCCCATAAAATTTGGTCAAGTAGTAGTGGATTATTTGAAGTTGGGCAATGCATTTTTTTCTTGGATTGGATGAATAGTCGAGTGATTCTCCATTCTCCTCAAATTTCTTAGAGTTGTTTCTTAAAAAGCAACAATTATATTATCTTCATATCGCATTACAATATGTATTGCTGTGTAATTTTGGTATGGATTGTACAAGATGTTCTTGAATAATGCTCGAATGTATGTATAAATATTAAAGCCATAAGAGCTTGTTTAATATGAGTTTTTTCGCTCAAAGGTAATGCATCATGTATTGGCTGTATGTAAGCAAACTTCTTATTACCAATTATATAATATGATTAAAAAAATTGTAGTGCCCCAAATAAGACAAGAATGAAACTTTCCATGTATATAATGCAAGCAAAGCGCGCCGCACATGGTAGTAGTTTTGTCTACGACAATGCGCTAATGAGGGGATTGTAATGCAATACCAATGCTGACGTACTTCTTTGGACTAATAAGTGGTCGAAGACAGATCTGGAAGCTATAGAAAGACAGATACGAGTAATACTAACGCAAAATAGAAAGCCACATCCAAACGCGGCAATAGAAAGACAAACCTACCAAGAACAGAAGGCGGTCGTGGAATAATAGATTTATTCAACCTACACACAAAACAGATTTATGGACTAAAGAAATAGTTCCAGAGGAAGAGCGAGGAGTCAGCTTTGCATAAAGCAGTCAGGGAAGCAGACAGTAGATACACGGCAGTAAATCTCAGAGCATAACAGCCAGCTGACATACCGAAGTGAACCAGGAAGCAGTAGCAGAAAAAAACACGCACGCAGTCACGTGAGTAGTACACGACTTTTCAACCACAATGCAAAAATCATTGAGAGAGTCACTCCCTCCCTTTAAATTAAATACCAATGACCTGTCCATCATTCAAGTATTTGTAGAATCATTAGAATGAACAATAAAACTCAGTTTATAAATTCTATCACTATGACGTCACATCAACTGATAACAGAGTAAAAATAACAAAAAAAAAACGAAGGCTTTACCCGCACAAATTTTTATTATTAAGACAACGTTTCGACCAGACTGGTGGTCTTTTTCAAGTAACTACAAAATGTAACTGAAAAGAAACTAAACTAAGAGAATACAGCTAATAAGAACGATGAATCAGAAAAAAAGTAAAAGTAAAATCAAGAAATTATTTGGTATTCTTGATAACGGGAGTGTATAACGAGGCGAAGTTTGCAGTATCGCTCTTGTAGTTCACGGTGTTGGCGCGCTTTATAATCTCGATAACTTCCCTGAGCTTTCGTTTTTTGCTGTCGTTGACCAAAATTTTTATGTTCTTAAAATTGAAGCTGTGGCCCATTTCTTTAGAGTGACTAGCAAGAGCAGTGTGATCATTCTGTAATCTTTCATCATATTTATGTTGGGGATTCTGGCAGATAAAAACTGTTTGGTCTCACCAAGATAAACTTGGGGACAATCGGAACACGGAATAGAATAAACAACACCAGCTCTTTTATTGAGGGGGGTAGGATCTTTAATTCGAGAGAAAATTTTTTGATCGTGGAGGGTGTTGTGGTTAGCGAAAGCGATGCAAATTTTTGGATCCAAAGACCGTAAGAATTTTTGAATGATCATACTGCTCTGGCCTACATAAGGTATAGAGAAAAATTTGTGGTTTTTTATGGTAATATTATCTTTAGGTTTATAGCTAAGCACGCGCTTAATAAAATTATCAGGACAGCCATTATTGGTCAAAAGGATGCGGAAATCGGAGATAAGTTGGATGTGGAATTCAGGATCAGAAACTTTCAACCATTTTTTCATGAGATTGAAAGCGGTAATAAATTTATAATGAAAGGGTTGATTAGACAGGAAATGTATTATACGACCAGTATAAGTAGACTTTTTGTAGTGACAAAATTTCAAATTATTGCTATCAGTACGTAAAATAGATATGTCGAGAAAATTAATAGCGTTATAACTTTTTTCGTAGGTAAAGCGTATACGGTTATGGAAGTTATTCATAAAATTAAAAAGATCGTCAAAAATATAGTCAGGAATTACAAACAAAGAGTCATCTACATACTTACTTAGTCATAAATTGAATTTTATCGCCAAAATTTATAGTTATCTCTTTAAAAAGGTCATCGAGTATGAGTTTGGAAACTATAGACGACAGAGGGCCGCCCATAGGTAAACCATGTAGCTGAGAATAAAATTTCCCTTGAAACTGAAAATAACCATTTTCTAGGCAGAAGGAAAGGATGGATGAAAAAAGGTTTTTGTCAAGTGAGGTATCAGGTTGTATATCGTTCCAACGGGTTGACACTGAGGCTAAGATGAGGTTGACTGGAACATTAGTGAACAAGGCAACGACGTCAAAGGATACGAGGATGTCCGTGGAGTCCAAGTGGATGGTCGATAAAATGAGAGGGAGGGACTCGGAAGAACGGGTGTTTATGTCATAATCTCGGATACAATTCAAAATACTGGCCACAAACTGCGAGAGACGGTACGTAGATGCCCTCACGAAGGAAACTACTGGTCTCAGTGGAGAGTTTTCTTTATGAATTTTTGGTAAACCGTAGATTCTAGGTGGTAGTCCACCGTTGCAGAAAGGTAGCACTTTAGATTGTAGTCAATAAGGTTTTTTTCGAACATAGCTTTGACGAAAGCATTATTTTGATCTTGAATTTTAGCAGTAGGGTTTGATTTTAATACTTTGTAGGTAGTGGTGTCTTGAAGTAACGAGGATAATTTTTCGAGATATTCTTCCTTCTTAATTACCACAGTCGCATTTCCCTTGTCAGCCTTTACCACGTATAAGTCAATGTTCTCCTTCAAGAAGCGTTGTGTGCACGCAATATCGTTTTTCAGGTTAGAGGAGATT
This sequence comes from Aspidiotus rigidus, assembly GCA_035079385.1. Taxonomy (NCBI): domain Eukaryota; kingdom Metazoa; phylum Arthropoda; class Insecta; order Hemiptera; family Diaspididae; genus Aspidiotus; species Aspidiotus rigidus. The sequence goes on along the minus strand of JAVHKY010000046.1, from coordinate 2,432,103 downwards.
TTTCCAGTCTTGTAGTATTTCGAATAATTTTGAGGACGACGGAGGCGATGGTTGATCCGTTGCCTAACCTCTTCTTTCTTTGGTTCAGGAACTCTTGTTTCTCGGATCAAGTATTCGACGTCTGTGATTAATTTCTCAACCGGAACGTGGGGGGTAGGGGTGGCGAATCTTGGACCTAATTGAAGAATGCGCGCTACATTATCGGGAATCGTGCATCCAGTGCTGTTAATCAACCATTTTTTGTTCATCTTTAGAGGGTCAGTTTTTTGGACATTCTTGGACAACACTCGAAGTTTTTTGGAAGTTGAACGGTTCTTCAAAATTTCTTCCTTTTTCCTCTTCCATTCAATATACATCATACAAACCTTGAAGAGATTTTCGTCGTTTACACGTTGTGAAAACACATTGCATTGGTTTTGGAACTCGCGTTTCTCCGTTTGAATTATCCTAGTGCACGTATAAAAATTCCTTTTAGAGTAAAAATACCTATAATCCACTAAGGAAACCTGAATTTTGTTTTGATTTAGGGTAGGAGTCATGCAAAACCTACGAAACGTCTCCAGAAAATTCACTCTCCCTCCCCCGGCCCACATTGTTACGAGGCTATAACAGTTGTTTCTGCGATCTTTGCAAGTTGATATTTCGATTACTCCCAATATGATTAACCGTAATTTACAGAATTGTATTAACTCAATTGGAAACGCGCTGAAGAATTACTATCAATTAATCGTCAAAAAAATTGTTGGTACCCATCTTAAGATATGAGAATATAACTAATCTAAGTCCCGAAAAACGACGGCTTCCTTAACGAAGTTAAACGAAGAACGCAGGGAACCTGTTTTATGAGTCATATGGGATTTCATAATGAGAATTCAGACAGCCTAGTTCGAGATAAAGCTAGTTTAAAGAAGGCCTAGACCTACTATAAGCCTAGTATAATATAGTTTGAGAGTCTAAATCTTTCTCGAATCTCGAGCTATATATGATAGGAGGGGGATTTAGAAAACTTTCGACTCTCAAGCCATATATGATAGAAGAGGGACTTGGAAAAATTCCTAGCGTATATAGCTCAAGAGTCTAAATTTTTCCAAGTCCCTCTCCTATCATATATGGCTAGAGAGTTTTTTGTTAGACTGCGCACGACAAATTTCTCAAGAAGCCCCCCCCCCCTCCCCAACAGGCTCCCTGTTAAAAATTCATCCAGTGGTTTTTGGAGATCCGCGGACAACGAAATTTTATTTATGCCTAAATATAGGCCTATACGTACAAAGAAACCTGATTATTTTCAGGCTGAAAGTAATATAGGGCCTCCAAAGCGTCGAAGTATACTGTATATTATGTGAGTTTCTCAATTCTTTATCACCTCCGATTGCTGGCATCTCTTAAAGCTATCTGAAGCTGCTATTCCTCTCGTGCACTCATAAATTGTATTCACGCTATTGAGATGTGGCTACTTTTTACGGGTCGTAATGTGCGTATGTGTACTTGTGTGACTCTTTGGTGCGAACGAGACTATATCGTTAATGGTATGTTCGATAGTGCTCGTATAAAATTTTAAAATCTAATCTTCCTTCTAACTCTTTCCTACGTACATATGCGTCCTTATTCCCCTTTCTTTTCTTATCTACGTACGGCATGTCGAAACATACCATGTAGCGTGATCGCTTCTCGGGGCTCGTATGGCACTTCGGTGAGATGCGAAAACCGGGAAGTCAGTCGTCGTTTCCTTCGCGTCTATGAGGTATACAAGTGGAGTGTTATATCGAGATACTCGTAAACGTAAGGAAAATTTTACGCGACCCTACAATGAGAATACGAATTATTATATCTCGTATTCAGGAGTTCCGTATATCTGGCAATTTTTCGGTAATTGTAGAAATTTGCGAGATTTTTATAATAATTTTTTTTTCTTTTGAAATCATTCGTTGTGCTCGCCAGATAATACAATCCAATGATTCCCGCTTTCTTTCGATTTTTTTTTTCTCGCAAATTTATCCTGCAAAATTGGGAACACTCGTGACACATTACAGCAGGTTATTTAACATCCGAGTGAGTGCTTTTGCACGTGCACCTCAGGCCTGTCACCTTGAGGGGTACGATAAATTTCAACATAATTGAGGATCGTCACTCTCCAAGTGGTCTGTTGTTCGGGACTCAATTTTTAGGGTGATATAAGACCCTTTCCGGAGCGCTTCCCAAGCCCGATCTCGATCGAATGTTTTAATTAAGGTTTTTCAATCGATCGAGGAAATCCATCATTTCGAGAACTCCAATATTTCAAGATCGATGTGCAGATTCCAGCGTAGACATTTCGACCTTGCTCATCCGACTCCAGATATCGACGAAGTTCATGTTGTATTAAGTACAAATAAATTTATTTTCTAATTATCGAGAACACATTATCATCGAGTAAGTGATCAATCGTTATATAATTATCTTGTTTATTTTTTTTTCTTAATTAATAAATACGGATCATTATCGAATGATGGATCGATTTATTTTTACTCTGTGTTTGAACTTTGTGATTAAAGGAGGAGGGATGGATGATGCGGGTCTGAAGATTCTCTAGCACAAATTTTGGAGGTATGTACTTCCTTGGGAGACTACTGTGAATATTGCGAACTTCGTTTCTTTTTCAGATACCTACTTCTCGAGGGTGGTGAGTTTCTCGTATCAGAGTAATAGGGAATTTCTTCTGTCTTCAATAGTTTCCGTTCTTTCTTCTTTCATTAGTTTTAGTTAGTCTCTCCCTAGGTTTTTTTTTTTGTTACGTCTGATTTTTCCATATTTCATCCAACCTTGGTGGTTGCATCCAGAATCCATTATTCTTCAATTACATCGATAAACAAGGTGAGTTTATCTTCTTCGTTGCTGTCCGTGTACCAACCTTCGCACCATAAAGAGGTAGTCCCTCTTCTTCTTCTTCTTCTCGTGTCAGTACTGATCGATGGTCTGCCCTAAATTGAACTCACGCAGCTGTGAAAGGGTCTCTTCATGCTCTCCGACCTACTGAGCTGGTCGTACGGTCCCAGTTTCATTTGAGATAGGGGGGGAGTTTGCTCGCGCCTTGGAGGGCCTGTTCACAGAATGCGGTTCCTTTTAGGGTGGATTTAGTTCCTATTAGGTGTAGGTAGAACTTCTCTCCGGCGGATGGTGAACTGCGATCGTACTAAAGGGATTTAGATTGGTTGGGTTATATGGTCATGTAGTCAACATTGTCGCCCTGTCAGGTTGGCTACGTCACACTATCATCACCATTTTCTATGCAAACTCCATCCCAAGATTCTTCATCTGGGAATCCAGCTACAAGGAGATCCCGAAAAACTAAAAAAATCAGTGTCGAAGCCAAAGAAGCAACCAATCACCCACCAGTCAACCCCTCATTCCTTCCCTCACGCTTCAACATATTTTCCAAACGTATTAACAAAATACCTCACTTTTCTAGCTAGAAAAGTCGGTAAAAAAAATATAGCCTGGTTCACTCGTTAGTCTAACCTCAAATCTCACTCAAAAAAGCCAGTCTAAATGGAAAATGGTATTTCCATCTCCTGAGACACCTCAAATCAACTATGAACCACTATTAATTATCTATATATGAAAAAATGACGTATAAATCAATAGTTAATTAAGAATAAAGTCACCAAGGTAGTCTCGAATCGGCACACTTGATGAAGATTTAAAAAAATTGTACTTAATCATTCAAACTCAACCAATAATAATGAAAAAACGAACAACCCGCCATTGCCACTATTCGTTCAAAAACAAATTTAACAAAACAAATAAAATTTGACAAAACAAAATTCAAAGCTTAAGGGGCTAATGGGAAGCGAGATACAAGGGTACTAAATTTGAATGAAATATCATCGAAAATAAAATTCAACCCTTAGTCAAGAATGAACCAAGAATGAACGTGTTGAATGATAAAAGGTTCTTCATCACAATACACGTACTGATAACAAAAGTGGTAAAAGGATAGGAAAATCCCCTTCTCGTAACGTAAGCAGCTACTCGCAGCTATTTGTAAGAAGCCACTCGTAATAGTGAGAAATTTTTCAAAAAGAAAGTGAAAATTTCTCGAGAACTACTCATCCGATCCTCAAAAAAATTGCAGGTGCACATCTTCAGATATAATACTACAATATGGCTGAGTTTCAAAAAAATCCATCGGGTAGTTTCGGAGGAGTTCCACGGACAAAAAAATCTTATATTCATATATAAAAGGAAACCTGATATTTTTTTTTTGCTAGTTGTGATCTGGGACCTCTAAAACATCGAGAAAGTTCATTGCCCCTCCCCCTGTTGACCTTGCTACGGGTGTAATACCTCACTATTCTAGCCAGAAAAGTCGGTAAAATCCAGGCATGGAAATGGAAAAGCCTACTTGGGTGATACCCTGCAGAACTGAAGGCGGAAGGAACAGACAAAGCAGCATCATTGATATGGCTCAAGAAAGATAAGTTGTTCCCGGAAACCGAGGTATTTATTTTGGCTATTCAAGACCAAGTCATTAACACCATATGGTGTACGCCAATTACGTGATGCGACAGGTATTCGGTCACGACAATTTGAAGCCAGTATCAAAAGAAACATACGAAGTTCGAAGCTCGAGAATAGCTGAATAAGCATCAGGTTTACATCGTACGAGCTACCGAAAATTATCCACAGGCGGTCTTCGGACCTGCAACAAGGCGTTGGCCGAAGCTTATTCGACGCAGAAGCTTATTCGACGCGTATATAAGGGAGCTCTACGTCCGTAATATTATTATAGTTTTATCAACGAAAAGCCAAAAATATCGCACGTGCACATCGTACTTGTTTTGTAAATACGTGCCTACAATATGTTGCTCGAATAAAATATCAGTTCTACTCAGCTCGCCTCGGATTCACAGTTTTCTGGAAACTATCCGGACACCTCAAGAAGAGACTCTCTCCCCTTCTTACCATAACTAGCTCCTTTGAGTGAGGTTTGAGGTTACACCAGCGAGTGAACCCGGCTCGGGTGCGATATATTTTTTTGTTAATACCTACGTTTGGAAATGTTGAAGCGTGAGGGAAGAAATGAGGGGTTGACTGGTAGGTGATTGGTTGCTTCTATGGCTTCGACATCGATTTTTTTCGTTTTTCGGGATCTCCTTGTTGCTCGATTCCCAGATGAACAATCTTGGGATGGAGTTTGAATAAAATTTATGAATGCATAAGAGGAATATGAGCTGAAGTTAGCATTGAGAGATGCCAGAAATCGGAGGTGATAAAGAGTACAGTATACTAAACACTAATACTAGGCTAAGAATAAGGTATAGGAAAAAGTGATTGTAAAGCTCTTTTATTTTTTACCGACTTTTCTAGCTCGAAAAGTGACGTATTACATCTGTAGAAAGGTTGACGGGGGGAAGAAGCAGTGAACTTTCTCGACGCTTTGGATGTCCTACATTACTATCAGCCGGAAAAAATCAGGTTTCTTTATATAGGCCTATATTTAGGCTCAAATAAATTTTTTTTGTCCGCAGGTCTCCAAAAACTACTGGATGGATTTTTTCGAGACTTAGATAAGTTATAGTCTCATATCTGAAGATGGGCACCAACAATTTTTTAAATAAATTTTTTTTGTTTGCGGATCTCCTCCAAAACTTCTGGATGGACTTTTTCGAGACTTAGATAAGTTATAGTTTCATATTTTAGGATGGACACCAACAATTTTTTCGACGATTAATTGATAGTAATCCCTCAGCGCGTTTCCCATTGGGTTAATACGATTCTGTAGCTTACGCTTAATCATATTGGAAGTAATCGAATTATCAATTTGCAAAGATCGCAGAAACAACTGTTATAACCCCGTAGCAGTGTGAGCAAAGGGAGGGGGCGGATTTTCTGGAGACGTTTCGTAGGTTAGGTGACTCCTAGCCTAAATCAAAACAAAATTCAGGTTTCCTTATTGGATTGTAGGTATTTTTACTCTGTTATCAGTTGATGTGGCGTCATAGTGATAGAATTTATAAACTGAGTTCTATTGTTCATTCTACAAATATTTGGCTTGATTAACAAGTCATTGGTATTTAATCTAAAGAGAGGGAGTGACTCTCTCAGTGAGTTTTGCATTGTGAGAAGAAAAGTCGTGTACTACTCACGCGACCACGTAAGTGTTTTTTAGTCAATGCGACGTTTTATTTTTTCCCTTCAAGTGTGTGTTTTTTTTTTTTTTTTTGTCGAAGGACTAGTTTATTTGTCTCCATAAAGATTTCAAGTACCTACGCCCCTTTCTCTAAAATATTTTTCACTATTCTATCCTAAACTAGCACGTCTGCAATATCTTATGGTTTGCAGGTGTGGATGTTTGCACTGCACTTCAGAATCAGCTTTTGATTCTCTAAGACATTCAATGTCCCGAGTAAACAAGTATCGTGCCTTAGCAAGTCCATCTCTTATATGTTTATCAAGCAACGATCCTATCATGACAGCGTTCAGACTATCTTGGGAACTTGGAAATCTGGCCAAGAAAGAGAAAGAATATCAGAACGATTACAACGTAAGTGTATTCATTTTCTCATTGCCTAAATTCATAAGCACTCAACAAAAAAAAGCTTCGGCATGCAAAAAACGAGTCTAAGAAATTTGGACCAACAATAACTTTTTTAGAAAAACCCGTGAAACGATGCGCGCAAAGTACTTTTAACGTGTCGAAAAACTGAAAATCATTGCTTTCATCATGTCTTTCTCTCTTATCCTTCAGTTTTTGTTGCTATTTTTCACTGGGTCAATACTAAGCGTAAGAAACTCTAGCGTGCGCATTTTACCGACTTTTCTAACTAGAAAAGTGAGGTATTACACCCGTAGCAAGGTCAACAGGGGGAGTGGGCAATGAACTTTCTCGACGTTTTAGGGATCCTAGATCACAACTAGCATAAAAAAAATTTCAGGTTTCATATATATATATATATAAGATTTTTTTGTCCGCGGAACTCCTCCGAAACTACCCGATAGATTTTTTTGTAACTTGGCCATATTGTAGTAGTATATCTGAAGATGTGCACCTGCAAATTTTTTGAAAATCGGATGAGTAGTTCTCGAGAAATTTTCAATTAGTTGAGAAATTTTGCAGTATTTCGAGTACCTTTTTGTCCGCGGAACTCCTCCGAAACTACCCGATGGATTTTTTTGTAACTCGGCCATATTGTAGTATTATATTTGAAGATGTGCACCTGCATTTTTTTTGAGGATCGGATGAGTAGTTCTCGAGAAATTTTTACTTTTGTTGAAAATTTTTCACTATTACGAGTAGCTTCTTACGAATAGCTGCGAGTAGCTGCTTACGTTAGGAGAAGCGGATTTTCCTATACGTTTACCACTTTCGTTATCAGTACGTGTATTGTGAAGAACCTTTCATCATTCGACAGGTTCATTCTTTGTTCATTCTTTACCAAGGGTTCATTGGATTTTATTTCCGATGAAACCTTTTCGTTCAAATTTAGTACACTTGTATCTCGCTTCCCACAGCCCCTAGAGCGTTGAATTTTGTTTTGTCAAATTATATTTGTTTTGTTAAATTTATTTTTGAACGGATAGTGGCAATGGCGAGTTGTTCATTTTTCTAGCTATTTTTCATTATTATTAGTCATACTCGATAGTTTTTTTTTTTTTTTTATTATTATTATTATTATTTTACGAGCATTATAAACTGCACGAGGGTTATTTGCTCGGCGTTACAATCTTATTTTAGAACATTACTTGAATTAGGTTAAATTAGGTACGTATTGGTGGAATTGAGTGGCGATCGAACGGAATTTGTTGGTGAATTATATGAAGTTGTAGAATTGAGTGGTGCGTAAATAAGTTAGGGTTGAGTCGATGGTTTCGGAGTTGTTGTTTAGTGCTGCATTGATATTGGAAGATATATTTAGGGAGGTTCGAGTGGGTTGCAGGACGGGGCATGAGAAAATAAAATGATCAACTGATAAATTTTCTTGGAGACAGTGAGGGCATGATGGAGGAGCGAGGTTAGTGAGAAGATAAGTATGAGTAAGACGAGTGTGGCCTATTCGCAGCCGAGCTAAAATGACCTCCTCTTGCCTTGAATTTCGTTGGGATGAGGACCAAAATGTGGGTTCACGTTTTATTTTTCTTAATTTGTTATTCGACTGATTTTAGTGAAAACCTTGAGTTTGAATGATTAAGTACAATTTTTTAATCTTCATCAAGTGTGCTGATGCGAGACTACCTGGGTGATTTCACTATTAATTAATAATTGATTTATTTGTCATTTTTTCATGTATGGGTACATAATTAATAGTGGTTCATAGTTGATTTGAGGTGTCAAAAGAGATGGAAAGATTATTTTCAATTTGGACTGGCTTTTTTGAGTGAGATTTGAGATTAGACTAACGAGTAAACCGGGCTTGGGTGCTATATATTTTTACCGAATTTTCTAGCTAGAAAAGTGAGGTATTTTGTTAATACGTTTGGAATGGTTGAAGCGTGAGGGAAGGAATGAGGGGTTGACTATTGGGTGATTGGTTGCTTCTTTCGTTTCGACATCGATTTTTTTAGTTTTTCGGGATCTCGTTGTAGCTGGATTCCCAGATGAAGAATTTTGGGGTGGAGTGTGCATAGAAAATGGTGATATGATAGCGTGAAGGCAATTTATGAGTGCACGAGAGGAATAGCAGCTCGAGATAGCTTTAAGAGATGCCAGGAATCGGAAGTGATAAAGAATTGAACCACTCATCCTAATATACAGTATACTAGACTAATAATATGCTAAGAATAAGGTATGGGAAAAAATGATTGTAGAGCTCTTTTCTATTAGAAACAACTGTTATAGCCTCGTAGCAGTTTGGACAGGGGGAGGGGGAGTGGTTTTTCTGGAGACGTTTTGTAGGTTTTAGATGACTCTTAGCCTAAATTATAACAAAATTCAGGTTTCCTTATTGGATTATAGGTATTTTCACTCTGTTATCTGTTGATGTGACATCGTAGTGATAGAATTTATAAACTGAGTTTTATTGTTTATTCTACAAATGTTTGACATGATTGACAGGTCATTGGTATTTAATTTAAAGAGAGGGAGTGACTCTCTCAATGTTTTTTGCATTGTGGGAAGAAAAGTCGTGTACTACTCACGCGACTGCGTGAGTGTTTTTTATTTCCAATAGTATGTGTAGTGTATAAACACACCTTATCAATTGTATATGTGTATACTCATATCTTGTAACGCTTATCTAGCTTCAATCTAGTCAGTTCTATTTCAATACATTCAATTATCAACGTGTGTGTCGTGTTCTCTCATTCCTTATACATTACAGTATGGTATAAAAGAGGAGCTCACGACATCAACGTTCCTTAATCATCAATCTTCCAAACTCAAAAAAAGTCTCCAAGACAAGCGCTTGACTATGTCTGCGTGGGTCATTGTGATAAACTCAACAACCTCGACGCTTATAAAGCCCTATCTCAGTTTTCTAAAGCAGATCTTTGTATAAACATTCTTTGGAAATGCAAATTAGGTTAAAGTTCAAAGAACTGGAGAATAGAGCCACGTCAGAAAGCTAGAGATGTTCCATGAACCGAAAGTGTAATAGAGAGCAACCTGCAAAAACTACTCGCGAATCAATAACCTGAATTGCATACATATTTTTTAAACTATTCTATCAAAAGTGCGTTTTTCTCAGGCAAAGTTACCTATAGCGGTTCACGTAAAGGTGTCCACACTTACATGAACATGACTTTCTCACTCATAGTATGACTGAAAAAACGAACACGCAAATAAACATTGCAAATTTATGACTACGACATCCTGGTCCAGTGGTTTTTTGATACATTTGTTTTAAAAAATATAATACAATTCAAGTGTCGAACGAGAGCTTTCGATACTTGCGTTACTATTATACACCCTTTTTTATTGCTCCATGATTCTCCATAATTTGTTTACATTTTTTCAAATGAATGATTTTCGTACGGTGTAACTTCTTGTTTCAGATTATAATATTACCATCGCGTTCAGTTTTATTTTTATGTAGTGCTATATTTTTTTCCCGGATTCAATGCATTCTTTTCACTTAATTTCAATTTTCTTTACGCGAAATCGCACTAGTAGTAACATCGGGTCTTTACCCCACTCACCCCATTCTCTTATTCTTGTTGAAAATGAATATCATTGTCAGAGGAAATGGACTTGAAAAAAAATTATAGTTTTCTAGACTGCATATTCGTTCAGAAAACATTCATGCATTATTTTACTCGTATTTCAGGCATTTTTCAGAGAAATCACACGTATGGAATTTTCACCAGGGTAAGTGTACAGTATAAAACTACCCGATTAGTTTATCAAGAAATTGCTATCATTTTACGAAAAATTTATGATGTAATAAATTATGGGGTAGACCCTTGTATTTTAAAAATAATAGATTTGCTTAGGTAGACCCTTACTATTTTCAGGAATATTAATTTAAATATTTACTTATATATTTGATATTTTATTCAAAAAATCCAGTGGGGGATGACCTTCCCCCACTGAAAAAGTGATATTTTGGTTAAATTTTAGTAGTTATTTTTGAGAATTGTAAAGCCCTAATGATTTAGGGCCTTAGAAAAAGTTAGAATTTTTAGTAAATAAATATCATTATCAGAGGAAATGGACTTCAAAAAAATTATAATTTTCTAGACTGCATATTCGTTCAGAAAATGTTCAGGTATTATTTTACTCTTATTTCGGACATTTCTCAGAGAAATTGACCGTATTACATTTTTACCAAGGTAAGTGCACACCAGATCAGTTGATCAAGAAATTGTTATCATTTTACAAAAAATTATACTTCAAAATTTATCCGGGTCTTTAACCCACCCACCCCATTTGCTTATTTTTCTTCAAAATGAGCATCATTATCAGAGGAAATGAACTTTAAAAAAATTATAATTTTCTGAACTGCATATTTGTTCAGAAAACGTTCAGGTATTATTTTACTCATATTTCAGGCCTAGAAATCACCTGTCTGACATTTTCACCAAGATAAAAACTACCAGATCAGTTTTTCAAAAAATTGCTATTATTTTTATGATATGACTTAAGCTGACGTACTGATTGTCTCTCAAGAGCTCTATTCGTGCCATTTACTGAATTTTTCTTCAATTTCATTGAAATTGGTTTAAATGAAAGAGGACATTTTGTCGAAAATTTTGCTTCATCTCCAACTTTTCTATCTTGATTAGGGATAGAGCTATACCTCTCGTAATCAGACAAAAACTCAACGAATAAAATTACACTCAAATAATCATTTATTTATGTAGCCACTGAAAATGTTAAGAAAAGAGACATGTATGTCCGTTTTCATCACAGACAAAATATTGCGGGGTTTTCGCAGTATTTTTGTCTGTGGTGAAAACGGACATGTACGTCTCTTTTGTCAGGGTTTTCGCCACAGATAAAAATACTGCCAAAACCCTGACGAAAGAGACATGCATGTCCGTTTTGGTAATGATATTCATGTTAATTCTCATGAAGAGACTCTATACTCGTACTTGCGGATAATAAACAGACACAAAATAAAATGGGGAATATAAAACTGCACGAGAAAAAAAAAAGTTTTCACAGAGCCATATTGCGCGAGAAAATAAAGAACCGGACTGAGATTTAAAAGTGACATCACGAGATGACTCGTGCACTACATATTAATTTGTCAATACGAGAAAAAATTAAATTTCAGCGAGAAGATATTGTATAACAAGTACAATTTTCGCCTAAACTATTTTCAATGAATAATACGGGGTGAGTGAGTAGGTCTGTGATAAGAACTGAAGTAGGTATAATGCTCGTATGAACAAGAAATATTTATGGCAATACGTTTTTTGTATGGGTCACTGTACTTTATCAAGACAGAAATGATGAGTAACGATAAATTAGGTATCTCTTTTCGATAAATTAAGTATCTCTTTTTGTTGGTCACACAATGTTTATACATGTAGTGATTTATTCATCGACTTGCAAGGGTGAATACTCGTACATTTGTATAGTATGCGTTTTTGTTTGCGGGCGTTTACGGAGTACTTCTGGGTGCATTTTATGGACTATCGAGTTCACCGACGTGGGAGTTACATGTTCATGCCCCGTATTTCTAAAGAATGGACCGTGTAAACACACATTAGGCATGCAGATAAGGAGGAAAGAGGTACACGTACCGCAGGAGGCAACAAATGTTCCACTGGGGCAACAACGGAAGAGAGGGCGGCCCAGTAAAGCCATGAAAGCCATGATTGTGCAGTGACATGTGAAAAATTTTTACTTTTTAAAAAAAATAATTGCATGTTTTCAATGTTTTTAATTTTTTTTTTAGATTCTAATTTCTCGTGCGATAAATGCTCGGGCAAAATTTTATTCTATCGTTTTATGTCAATTTTTTTTTCGTTCATGAATTAATATCTCGTTTTATAAAATTATTTCTCGTACAATTCCCTTTTCTTTTTGATAGCTTCTTTTTATTCTCGTGAAAATTTTCCTTTCTCGTTCATTTATTACAACTCCTGTGAACACACTTTTTTTCTCGTTATTGCTCTTTCATTTCTCGGGCCGATAAATAGCACCCAAATAAAATTGAGAATTGATCAAGATAGACTCCATATTGACAATTTTTGAATAATAATTTTTACGTAAAACTTGTAATATTCCTAGTATTTTGGATCGAGAATAAGAAGTTTCGTCATATTGATAGGCGGAGCCCTTATGTTCACGAAAGAACAATCTTTAATGTTCCATCAAATATATAATTATGTCGATCCATACCAGTGGGATTTTTAACTCTTTTCTTATATTATTGGTACTATAGTTTAGGAAAAGCATCCGCGAGAAAAATTTTCTGCCATTCATGAGAATTAACACAGAATATACACTACTTGTACGAGTTACAGTATAATCCGGTTCACTGTATCATCTTGCCGAATAAAGGCGTGATCATATTATACTCTAAAGCGTACTTTACACGATATGCGACTGTGCATGTGATCGTGACGTCTATGAAAATTACAGAAGCTTGGTAACAAAATATCTTTGTTATTCCTTGAATTTCATTCAAAATTCAACATTCCGGAATCCTGTCTCGAAATGTGGGATCAAAAAAAAAATGAAAACTCATCGGTCTCAAAATTAAATTCAAATTCCTACGATTATAATTTGCAATCCTGAACTATGAGTTGCTACAGTTAGGATGTGAAGGCTGACTTTTCATCGAGGAGAATTACTTACATCAGATTCGAAAAAACTTATTTTTGACAAATTTTCGCCAAAATGATTAAACATTGCAATAATTTTCATCCAAAAGATCATTGACAACAAAAGAGACAAATTGTTGGTTCCCGATAACTTTCTCTCGATGTATTTGAAACTGATCCAACACAACAATTGACTGAAAAGAAGAGAGAAGTGTTTCATTAGACCCAGACAAAAGAGACGTATGCATGTCCGTTTTTACTACAGATAAAATCTATGAGACCTGTTTTCTATATATTAAAAATATTACACTGAACAACAATTTGAAATATAACACCATCTACGAACGAGGATAAGGCCAGCTCAAACGACACCTGAGACAATAAATATAAGAACGGATAAGTTTACAAATATCAAATAAAATAATGAGGTATATGAAAATGGGTGTCATTTATCGGCACGAGAAAGAAATGAGGGAATCACGAGAAAAAGATGGACTGTAGCAGAATTTTAAAGTGGTGACCGAGAAAATAAATGTTTCACGAGAAAAAAAAAGATTGATCTCGAAATAAATTAAATTGCACGAGACGTAATTTCATTGTGTTGCACGATTTAAAAATACAAATTTGACGAGTTAAAAAAATATTTCCCGGAACCACTCCTCACGAGAAAATAATATAAACATTATATAAGAAAAAAATGGAAAAAATTGGATTTATTCTTACTGTACAATTAAAGCTTTTTTGGCTTTGCTGGGCCTTCCTCTCTTTCGCTTTTGACCTAAGGGAACATTTTTTCCCTCCAACGGTACGCTCACCTCCTTCTTCCTGATGCGCATTCCAAGTGCATGCTTGCATTGCCTCTTTTTTATGAAGATTGGACACGTGCACGTGACACCTCCACTGGTTATCTCGATTTTCTATATTTCCGTACGCCAGGAGTTAAAGTCGTCGAATTCAGTCCATTTCATTTCACAACGGTTGAACTTTGTCAGCAGGCTTGCTGTGATCGGCTTATTCATCCTAGCCGCGCTGACAAAATATGCTGTAGAAGTACCGTCATCACGCTCCAGCACTGGTACATTGCTTACGGCCCATTGATAGGCATCCGTCCACAGTTTCAAAGGGACGACAGGAGTTTCGGCAAACAATATGCGATTAATACACGATGGAGCTCAACGTTCAGACCATTTACGATGGAGCTCAACGTTCAGACCATTTACGCACCATATTGCTAACACATTCAAGAAACTGGCCAATGGGAAGCCTTTCCCAAAGAGTGTGCTCTCGTTTTATTACAGCATTCGTTGCCTCAATGCCGTTGTTTGTACTTGGACAATCAATGGCGGCTCCCTCATACCAAGATGGATATTTCATGAGCCATTGTGCCTCGAAATAGTCGATGAAGTCGAGAATGAGCTTACACTTTTTCTTTCGCCACTTCTTCAGGAAGAGCCGCGATGCTGCAATGAATGTGTCCTGATCTGGACTACTTTGGAGTACTCGAATGTCTTCTTTCAAGTGGCCACAGACTCCATTTTTTGTCAATGGTTTCAAGTAAACATCACAATTTTGTACGACATGAAAGAAGCACATGAGATGAACGTCCGGGCGACCGAAAACTGCGACAAATCCGTTTGTTATAGCGTCACTACCGTCAGCTAAAAGAATGGATGGAACCCACTCCAGGTTGGAATTATGCAAAGCGCGAAAGAGGAACGTGAAGTCCGCTGTTGTTTCTCCTTTTGTCACCGCCACAGCATAAGGGTGGAATACTCGATTAGCGTCACTTGTACCAATGAGCAAGACCGGATAACCCTGCCATGTCACCTTATGACTGCGTCCGTTTGGACCATTGCCGATTGACAGCACAGAGAAAGTAATCGCGGCGTGGATATGACAATTTTTATGTCTTGTTCATCCACATCAGGAGACTCAGCACGAACAAAAAAATCTAATACATAGGGTACATTTCGTCGTCGTGCATACACTTTCTTGATTCACACCAGACCCTAATATCATTGGCGGAAACAGTGGCTGGGCCATACTTCTCGAGCCGCAGGGTCGCCAAATAGGTTACAAGTTTCGTTTTTTCAGGTTCAGGCAATTTCTGTTGCCGAATTACGTGCAAAATTCCGTTCGGTTTTGTGATGCCTTCTTCGTACTTAGCTTTTATGAACGTCTTCAAGTCAGTGGAGAGTCCCCTAGTTGGATTATCGACATGATTCGCATGGTCATCACTTGTTCTGTACAACGAAACGGAGAAATTGGTACTATGATATAATAAGTACAGTCCTGCCGGACACTCGTTTCTACGGTACCTGCCAGCTGTACAACGGTATTCAACTCGTACGCCAGCAGTGGTTTTTCTTGACGCGGATTTCTTCCAAATTAATTGCCTCTGCACACTTTCTTCCGCCTCCTTAGCGGAATTATACGTTTTTCGCAAAATCCAAATGCGATTAATACGTCTACGCTTTGGCACTGGAGGAAGTTCTTCATCTTCTGAGGAAGTTACATCGTCACAATAATTTTCAACGTATGATACGGCCATAATTCACAAAGGCAATTGTTCATGAATAAATAAAAAAAT
Source organism: Aspidiotus rigidus (assembly GCA_035079385.1). Classification (NCBI taxonomy): domain Eukaryota; kingdom Metazoa; phylum Arthropoda; class Insecta; order Hemiptera; family Diaspididae; genus Aspidiotus; species Aspidiotus rigidus. The sequence goes on along the minus strand of JAVHKY010000046.1, from coordinate 2,416,322 downwards.
TGACGTCGATTTACTTCAATAGGTACGAATTAAAAACGTTCATTCAAACAAGCTGCGCGTATGCAATGAAAGTGTACAATGCACGGAGCAGATCTTTAATCGACACATGATACGCTCTTATCTAAATGTTTCACCTCTGTACGGACAAGCCGTATGTTAGGAGGGTGAATAGCAATGATTCAACCCGTGATCAATGCTATAAGCACTATTTATTTGTGATGATGACAATATTAATTACATTATACGCTGACTCATAATCTTTTCTCGTGGTCACGTATTTACATCTCATGAAAAACTCGTCTCGGTACCTATATCACTTTTTAAAATCGATCCTTTACTAAATTTTCTCGTGTATTTCTTTCTCGTTAAAAATTTATTTATTCTCGTGCAATTTAATATTCCCCTATGAAAATTAGCAATGATTCAGGTATGCGAATATAAACAAGAAAAAATAATTTCAACATTTTCATGTTGGACAATGCTTTTGGAAAAGAGGCTAACTTTTACTGTGGGTTTGTCGATAACCAATCTTCGATATCATCTTCACTTTCTTCGGAAACGGAGGGTGTTCTTTCGATGTTTACATTTGCCCAACTACAATTAAAATCATTTATGTTAAGCTTCTTAGTTATCAAGAATACAAAAACTGTTCATGAAAGAGAGAAGAGTTATATTACCATCTCTTTAAATCTACGCGAAGTCCATTTAAATTATTCACTAGGTAAGTAGTATTCGTTTGTCTTTCTGGTCTACTTCCATACCGTAATCTCTAAAAATTAACAAAAACAATTCGTTACGGACATACTGCATTAATCAAGATTCAGATGATACTCACATGGAGAAATACATAACGGTTAGTCATGAAAACTACTTCGAAGATACCGGTACCTATAAACAATGTTCTAATATCCCTTCAAAGAATAGGTATCAACTTTATGGTTCTGTAACTGATGAAAGAATTGGTCGCCAAATTTATGGTTTAGAAAAAATTCTCGCGTTATCAACTGTATTATTTCCGCTTCATTCATTTTCTTTCTCCTGTTTTCCTGAATTAATTTGTTCCATATCTTAGGAGCAATATCCATTTCTGGAAAAATATGGTACTTATTAATGGTGGTTGAAACAAATATATGAGCCAAATTGATAAGCTAAACAAAACTAACTTAATAATTTACATGATAATACCTATCTAATTCGTTCAGTATATGGAATTCTATTTCTTGTTCTTTGAGTTTTTTCACAGCCCTTTGCACAGATTCGTTTACCGTTGGTCTTTTCAAGTAGATCTAGACAATTGATCAATCGCTTTCCTGTATATGGTACTCATTAATTACCATTTTACGAACCGCGGTAAACAATGAAGGGTAAATGTTTAGAACAGCTACTCCTCCATCATCATTACTATCGGAATACAAAGTGATATTTTCATGAAAGTTGAAATATAACACCAAATTTCAAATTTCATGAACGCAAACGATTAATAAGCCAGTTGACGATAAAATTGAACTAATTGTTATTATTTTATTTCATAATAATTTGTTGCGTTAATTTCTTGGTATCATCCTTTTTTTATAGAAAATTTCTATAATTAATGGTAATCAGTTTCATCATATTAGCCTATGAGTTTACACCGCAATGTCTAAATCATTATTTTTGTTTTACATTCATTGGGATAATTCCTCGAAGATAATTACTTGACTCATTTCCTGAAAAAAATTGTTCATATTTCTTATTGAATTCTGTGAAATTATTAGGTTCATGCTCGTTCTATGAGGCATGAACCACTTCCAATCACTTTTTATAACTTCAATGTTCTCCGACCTTTCGATGTCGATGTTGATGTCGATGTGCGATGTGCGATATAGTACACTCGATTGTTTTACTACAAAGAGAAAAGTAGTTTTTGTGTAGGAATGTATAGGATAGGAGTATGTGATCGTGTTTTCTGTTTCGATTTGCGATGCGCTTTATCCGTATCCGATAACGTTGGAAGATTTTTAACAACAAATTGTAAAACGTCGCTAAACGTCATATTCGCTGCAGTCTGCCGAGGTGAGTGTTTCAGGAGCTGGAATATTATCAAATTATTTTCGAAAATATGATAGACTAGCCGCTTGCGACGCCCACTCTGACTCGCGCTTCGCGCTTGCTAAAACATACCTCGATGACGGGCTCATGCTTTGCACTCGCCTTCAACGCAGTCGACTTTGTAAGCGCTTGTAACGTTTGAACATTCAACAGTCATATACACATATATTCCCATCCACAGTATACACGCACGGCTCAAAAACTCAAGCAACAAACCGCTTGCTAATATAGTCAATTCTGTCCTACTCTGCTAGGAGCAAGATTTTAGTTTCCAACCAACAAAAGTATTGTTTTTCGGCATTTTTCGCATGATTTGTGGCCCTTATATACTTCAGTGTACATAGGGCTTGGAATTTAACAGTTATTTAACAGTTATTTTCGAGTTTTGTTACGTACTGCGCGTAGTATAGACGTGTTTTACTGAGTTTTATCTACCGGTAGTTTAAATTTGCGATAAGCTACAAACATATCAGTTGGTCTACGCAGGTAAACGTGTGCATCGAAGGACCAGTGAACCAATATTCAACTAGATACAACCTGCAAGAGCCCGGCATACAATGGAGAAAGAAGATGAATTTATGATGAAATTCAACCTCATGTTTGAGAAGATAAACGGCATCGAAAGCAACATGACTAAATTAACTAATACCATCGAAAAAGTCGACAAACTCGAAGAAGAAAACGCGAAGCTGAAAAACGAAATTCAAGCCTTAAAGAAAACCTGTTGGAATCAGGAGCAGCGTGTTCGCAACATAGAACAGTACTCACGCAAACGTAATGTCATAATAAGCGGTATGAAGAAAAATGAAAATGAGAATCTCAAAGAAATAATCAAATCGTTCGGCTCCGAAATACACATAAAAATAAATGACTGTGACATAAACGCTGCTCACAGACTGCCAGCAAAAGAAGGGAAGATTCCTGCAATAGTAATGTGCCTAAATAACCTCGAACTGAAGGAAGAATTAATAAATTGGTCGAAAAGAAACAAGAAAAACAGGGCAACATCGAAATTTCCAACCGTATACATTAACGAACACCTAACAAGAGAAAATGAGGAAATTCTGCGTGAAGCCCTCTCAAGAGAAGAAATACAATTCGCATGGTTCAAAAACGGCAGCGTATATATTCGTCGAGACGAATCAAGCCGAGCCGAGAAAATCATATCGATAGGCCAGCTTAACTTCACATCGAGCGATGCGACCGAGCACGAAGACGAGGCAAGTTCGATCGCCGAAAGCGAAAGCGACGCACTCTTGGAAAACCACAACGCAAACCCTACGAACGGTGAAAATTCCAGAATTACTCACACAAAACAGAGACCTATTTCGGATTTCGTGTCATCCAAAGTCTCAAACACGAAAAAGAATCATCAGGACGGCAGCCTTAAAATCAACACTCGATCAAATTCAAGAACCACCAACCGCGGTCATCAGAAAAACCACTCAAATACCAGAACTGGGTAGAAGACAACACCTCGGCACGTAATGAGCTCACCTCACCCAGAAAGCTCAGGTAACGAGGGTGAGTATACCGGTAAACCTGCAATCTTTCCAACTAACACTCTAAATCATAGCATAGGTGTTAATAATCATAAAACATTAGATTTAGTACCTACAAATATTACATCCTTTAATACCTCAAATCGTAAAAATAGAAGCAAGGCAATAACAATGCAAATAGGGACCTTAAATGTAAGATCTTTATGTAAAACCGAAAACTTAATTGAACTGGAAAAAGCTTTCAACGAATCAGGTATGAAAATCTTAGGGCTTTCAGAGACCAAAAGACCAGGGGAGAAAATTACAATACTAAAGAGTGGGAACTTACTGTACCACATCGGGAATAATGTCGGTCAAAGAGGGGTAGGCTTCTTGGTGAAGGCAGAATTTAGGAACAAAATCAAAGAAATTAGGGGAGTATCGGACAGAATAGCGCTATTAAAAATAGAAATAAACAAAAGAATGATAATAGGTGTTCAAGTATACGCACCAACTTCAAAGGCACCAGACGAGGACGTAGAAGCCTTATAAAGCAGTTGAAGAATTATTACTCGAATTAAGAACGAAAAACGATAACGTATTACTCATAGGGGATTGGAATAGTCAAGTCGGGAAAAAAGAAAGAGGGGAGAAAAAAACAATGGGACAATACGGTTATGGTACGAGAAACAAAAGGGGGTGGAAGCTCATAAGATTTTGTCAAGAGTTTGATTTAAAAATTGTCAATAGTTACTTCAAGAAGAGAGAAGGAAAACGATGGTCGTGGACAGCGCCTAACCAAGAATTCAAATCATTAATAGATTACGCCATAGTTCACTCTAAAAACAAACTAATAACAAACTACGATTTTCAAGGTATGGATAAATTCAAGTTCTTCACAGACCACAGGCTCTTGATATTAAAGCTAAAAATCAATAAATTCTGCTACACCCCCAAAACACCAACACAAACAAAAACAAAAACGAATTATAGAACTGTAGTTAGCCCCTATAACTACGAGAATAACCTGGGCGAAATTTTGAAGGATTGTAATAAAGAGAAGGCGAATAGCAATATAGACAGAATGTATGAAGAAATAGTAGAAGCTATAAAGAATGCTGTAGAGAGTTCCGCAGAGGAGTCAAAAGAAGAGCAAATTTCAGAAGAAAAAAAAAAGAGTGACAATGAAATAAAATTACTACACAAAAAAAGAGCTGACTTGATGAAGAAAAAAGATAAAACAAGATCTGAAAAAATAGAATTAAACATTGTATCGAGACTAATAAGAAACAAGATAAGAATTAGAGAGCAAACAAACAGGGAACAAATCGTGAGAGAAACTTTAGAAAATAATAAAAATATAAAAAGAATGAAAAAGCGGCTTAGTTTAGGCTCACAATGGACAACCTACTTCGAAGATAGCGACGGGAATAAAATTAGCGATAGAAACGAAATAAATAAGTATATCTCTAACTACTACAGAACTTTGTACAACGATAGTGCCTCCGAAATAAACCTTGAAGCAAACCCAGAAGCTAGAAAAACAGAAACTAGAAAAATAGAACCACACTTCTTACCCCAGGAAGTAGAAAAGACAATAAAAGAATTAAAAAATAATAAAAGTCCAGGACACGATAAAATCACTAATGAACTTATCAAATTGGGAGGAAAAAGACTTGTCCGAGTCCTAACTGAACTATTCAATAAAATACTAGAAACAGGTAAGATACCGAACGAATGGAAACTCGCAGATATAATCATACTGTACAAGAAGGGAAGCAGGCACAAAATCGAAAATTACCGTCCCATAACGCTTGGTACAACTATTTCAAAAATCTTCTCGCGAATAATAGAAAGACGCTTACAAGCTCTTTTAAATATACAACAACCAGCTGAACAAGCTGGATTTAGAAAATCCTTTTCAACCATAGACCACTTGCAGAGTATAAATCAAATCGTAGAAAAGTGCACTGAGTATCAAAAGAACTTACTTATAGCAATGGTAGATTTCACAAAAGCCTTCGACTCCATAAACCACGAATTCATGATCAAAACACTAATTAACCAGGGAGTCCCAGGGTGCTTCGTAAACATAATTAAAGAAATGTACACAGGGCTGAAAGCAAGGATAATGACAGACGTCGAAGGACAATATTTTGAAATAAAAAGAGGGGTCAAACAGGGGGATCCCCTATCATCAATCCTATTTAATAGTGCACTAGAGGAAATCTTCAGAAAATTAGAATGGGAAGAAAAAGGGTTGATCATAAATGGGGAGCGATTAACAAACCTAAGATTCGCGGATGACATAGCACTCCTAGCAAATATGAAACATGAACTGACGGAAATGATTGAGGAGCTAAACGAACAGTGCAAACCCTCTAAACTGGAGATAAGTAAGACGAAAACAAAAATACTGGATAGTAACGAAATATCTCCGAATAGTAAAATAACTGTTGCAAATTTCGAAATAATAAGAGAAGCGACATACCTTGGTCAACAAATATCGTTCGAAAATAAAATGGAAAAGGAAGTTAATATAAGAATAACGAAAGCATGGTCAAAATACTGGTCTCTAAAACACATATTCAAAGGTCCCTTTAATAATTACCACAAAAGCCTGGTGTTTAACATGTGTGTCGTCCCTACACTGACGTATGGCTGTCAAACATGGACACTAACCAAGAGAAATTTAGAAAAAATAAGAATAACACAAAACAATATGGAAAGGTCCATGCTGAATCTAAGAAAAAGCGATCGAATCAAAATATCAAAAATAAAAAAAGAACTAAATAATAACGTAAACATAGTAGAATTTATCAGAAGACAAAAATGGAAGTGGGCGGGTCACACAGCACGAATGAACAACGATAGATGGACCTACAAAACTACAGTTTGGGAACCCATAAACCACCAAAGAAAAAGGGGAAGACAGCCAGCAAGGTGGAGAGACGATATAACAGCATTCTTAAAAAACAAGAATTACGAGCAAATTGCTCAAAACAGAATAGAGTGGGAAAGATTGCAGGAAACCTTTGCTCGTTACGGGCCGAGTGTCTTTAATTAAGTTTTTTCAACTGATACCTATTGTACATATTTATGTTACGAGACCTCAATAAAGGTTATTATTATTATTATAACAGTTATTTTCTGTGACCGAAAAAAAAGTATCACTTTTGACCCATTGACCGATAACCGTTTTACAAAATTGTGACTAGTTTCATGAGAGTTATTGACCAATATAATAACTCTCAAAACGGTCATAACAGTTATGGTGACCGAAATAATAACGGTGAGAATGAGATAATGGTCAAGTTTCTCCATCATATACTTCTGCTTTCCAAAAGAATCACACTAATTGAAACCCAACAATTTTGTATTTTCCCCAACAGATATCCAAAAACTGGAAGTTTTTGCCCCCTCCCCCCACATCCTCACTATAGAATGCGATCTGCACAATACTTTTTTCAGTTTTACTCTTTTTTTCATGATGATTGAAAGATTGATGATAGCGGAATTTTATCCCTCCCCCATCCTCTCACTGTGGAAAGCAATCTTCACATACTTTGTTTCAGTTTCTCTCTTTCTCTATATTTCTCAGAATGTGATTAAAAGATCAAAGATTAATTACGGAAAATGGTTTAGGTATGGAATTTTTCACTATCATTATTGTGAATTTTTCGATTTTATAGGTTGACCGAAATTTTTTGGTTATAACAGTTATAACCGTTATTTAGGCCCAAATTTGACCGTTTGACCTTTTTGACCTTTAACCGTTAAAAAAAAGAATTTCTGAGAGTTAATCTGAGAGTTAACCGGAAAAAAATAAAGGTCAAAAGCCCTAAGTGTACAAAATACTCCCAAATCCCTACATCATGCTTCACTTAAAACCCTACTAAATCCCATTACGGCCTTATCTAATCACTTCCTTCTATACTAAATCGCATTTTAACCGATCAATATGAAATACTTTTCAGTGTGTACCGAATCAAGGATCGGGGGGGGGGGAGGGAGATATTGAAATTCCTTTATTTTCTTTCTTCTTACATGTACATACCTTCAATATTAAATTAATTGCAAAATTAATAGAGAATTCAGAACATATTGTTATTTATTATTTTTTGCAATCGCGATCGATGATTGTAAGTTGTATCCATCAGCGATTGCTGACTACAATGTACATACAATATAAGATCGCTAAGCGTCAGATGGAACACTAACTACGGGCTAGGAGTGGGTCCCTGACTAGCTCAAGTCTAAGACACGGGGTTAGAGACTACTTAGCTCAGGGAAGTGGAGAAAGAATCCTACCTAGAGTTCACTCTGGGGCCGAGACAAACAAGTGATCAGAGAGAGATCACTTCACACTTATACTTTCCATGTCAAAAAAATAAGCCAAGCTCGACTCGATAGTCCCCCTTCCTCCCCCAAGATATTAAACTAGATCACGTCATTCTACAACAGACCGAAAGTGATGAAAAAAAAGGAGGGTTCTCGAGCGTCGAGTATACATAATAATTTGCTTCGAAATACCTCGTATGGCCGATGTGGTTAATCTGGGTATTCAGTTAATGTGGGTTTTTCGTCATCGCTGCGCGTGTTTTCGGTCGCGTCCGGCGTGGTAGCGTTTTACGGCGAGAGTGTGCGCATGCAGGGTAGCGCCGTACACCGCTCAGCCACGAGGCGTTGCTTGCTAATACGATGTATTTTGTACGATGTATTTTGTACGTGACAACTATGACAATGTTGTCTTCGTATGTCTTTTCATATTTCTCTTCTTGTACTTAGTACCTACTGTAATTTAATTTTTTTTATCTATTTATGGTTTCTCCCTGAGTCTAATTTAAATGTTGATTCCATCAATTTATAATGGTTTCTTCCTTAGTCTAATTCAAATTTTGACTCTATCAATTTTTCATGGTTTCTTTCTCAGTCTAATTGGAACATATTTATTCCATCAATTTTTTTATGGTTTCTCCCTCGGTCTAACTCAAATTAATGTTGATTCTATCGATCTATTTATGGTCTCTCCCTCAGTCTAATTTAAATGTTGATTTCATCAATTTTTTGTGGTTTCTTCCTTAGTCTAATTCAAATTTTGAATCTATCAATAACTCAAATTAATGTTGATTCTATCGATCTATTTATAGGTTCTTCCAAAATCGTAATTTAAAGATAAAAATTAAAAATTTTGATCAAAAAAATTGTATTAATTTTCTACATAATTCTGAATTAAAAAAAATTTCATCCTCCCCAAAAAATTGAGGATCTTGAGCAGGGCTCGAACCAGGGTAAAAAGGAGAAAACTCGTCATTTTAAAGGAAAAATATACGGCCAGCAACGCTTACGCATATGTACGCGTGCATCAGCGTTGTAATTGCCGCGCTTATATACTTTAACCAAAACTCACTTTAACCATGACATATAATATGATGATACCGGGAATGTTGTAAATCCCAATAATAACAATATTTCCTAGGCTCCAATAACTTCCTACATGAGTCAGGAAACAACTACCTCGCCTAGGAAATTACATTTTTTCCAAAGCAATTTAGGCAATGATGAATAAGAAACCTGGCCTATAGTCTGTTCCAAATAAGACCAGCAAAAACCTCCGGGCAGACCACACTGAAAAATGTACACTATGCTTCCACGCGTCGTTCTTACAACCAATCACAGACGCCTGCGCTAAGCGTTCGGTGTGAATTTCGGACTTCCCTCTTCCCCTGTGATACCGCATTGTCCACAGGTTTTTGCTGGTCTTATTTGGAACAGACTATAGCCATACACGTTATAACCTGTCTATCACTCGTCATTATCATTTTCTCCTGCTCGTTTCTCGGCAATCTTGTTTGTATCTGTCAATGCTTTCAATAAGGCAGTGTAACTCGATGAAATCATAGTTGCTCTCCTTAGTTTATGTTGAAGTTTACATGCCCACTGTGTCGTGTTGTGCTTCTAAATAATACTTACAATGGACGTGGGTGAAATGATAAAAAGATTTAACGAAGCCATTGCTGTTGCAATTAGCAAGAAATGAGAAGACAATTCTGCTTTCCTTAATGCGGAAGAATATCAGCAGAAAATCAATAAGGTGAAAGCAGCTGAAAAAATCCTTCAAACAAGCGGGTCAAAGAAGTTGATTAAAGATTATCAGTTAGTAAGTTCAGCATTTTAATCGTTAATGGTAATGAAAAACTTATAAAACCTGTGGACGATCCTTTGGCAAACATTTTGTATTACGTCAAGAATGAAGATTTATTCGACATCCTTCAGTCTACACATTCTTCAGTTGGACATGGTGGAAGAGACAGGATGCTGAACGAGCTCAAAAAAAAGTATTTTAATATTACAAAAGAGACAGTTATGAGCTACTTAAACCTATGTATACCTTGTCAAAAGAAAGCTGGGTTACCCAAGAAAGGACTTGTTTCAAAACCCATGTTACATTCTTGGTTTAATTCTCGCGCACAATTAGATTTAATTGACATGCAGAGCCAGCGTTTCAATGAGTATTCCTTTATAATGACGTATCAAGACCACTTGACAAAGTACACCATGTTGAAACCACTAAAAAGTAAGCGAGCGGCTGAAGTTGCATATAATTTTTTTGACATTTATTCACTATTCGGCGCATCAGCCATACTCCATTCAGATAATGGGCGCGAATTTGTGAATAAAGTTATTGATGAACTGCACTCCATGTGGGACGCAGTGAAAATAGTTCATGGAAAACCAAGATGATCACAAACACAAGGTTCTATAGAAAGAGCCTATCAAGATGTGGAAAATATGCTTGCAGCATGGTCTGAGGAACACAAGAGTAATGATTGGCCATCAGCTCTCAAAATTATCCAGTTCCAAAAGAATTGCACTTTCCACTCAGGTAACTATCACATTTTGACTCATTTGAAAGAACCTCCCCCCCTTTCAATTATTTGAGACTTTTCTACTTTTTCATGTTCACACTTGCTCTTTTCTAACAGGTATTGGTCGTTCCCCATATGAGGCGATGTTTGGTTGCTCTGCGCATACTGGCCTACTTTCACTTGAATTACCACAGAAGGAAATCTGTAATACCTATACGCAATGAGGAAGATTTGTGGGCCATGGTTGATGCCTCAGGAGATATTGACGGTGAGGGGGATGTTTGTAAATAATTCAAGTTCTCTAGTGCAGTGGAAAGTATTTTCTAATTCTTACCCTCCATATCATCACACTTCATATAGATGGTGAATGAATGGAAACCAATGAAGAAGCTGGTACGAGTATGAATACTGCATCAAAGCTCAATGAAAGACGTGATAATATAATCGCTCAACGCGGAAGCTCGCGCAAAAATCTCAAAAAACAAGCATGTAAAATGTTGAAGGTCTCAGGCTATAAGTTACCTTCAGTTGACGTGGAATGCACTGTCCGCTTAGCAATACCAGACGTGGACAGAGCACGCGGCAGTCCGCGGACTTTACTTGCTGTCATATTGGAAATGGATAACAAGCTCTACACGCTAGGTATTATTTCTTCACTATAATTCAAAATCATATACAGTGATTTCTTCTTTCATTACAAACTTCTTTCTTTAGGTACAAGCATGGGCGTCCTAAAACATAAATACACGCGTGCCGAATTCTTTCCCTGTGCAGAATCATTACTAAAAATCACAGATGTCCCAGGTAGAGAAGTTACATTACAAGAAGCAGCAGCAGCAGGGAACAGCATTTTTGGCAGTCAAGGATACAAACGCTGCAACTGTAAGACAAGGTGTTTGTCCAATCGCTGTAAATGCAAAATGTCTGGCAGACTGTGCACTTCAAAATGTCATTCAAGTTTAACCTGCACTAATAAGTAGTAAATAGGCCTAGTCTTACACTTTTTATATAAACAGAGTAGCGTACATTTATTGTACATTTTCCTCCTAGATTTCATATATAAGAAAAATGGCGTACCTTTTTGTATTCATTATATATTTTTTTCATCCATACAATACGTCCTAACTGCTCTTTGGAGTTTATGAAAATGGCTAGGCCACATTGTTAATATGACAAAGTCAACAACATTGCCAACGTAAATGGGTAATTTGCGTTATTTCCTAGGAAAGGACGTTATTTCCTAGGAAAGGATGTAACATATACTAAGCATGTTCAGGCTGAATGAAAATGCCTAGACATTTTCGTTAATATTGGATTTACATCATTCCCGGTAATATATTGTATGGAGAAATTAGTAGATGAGCTAGGAGAAATTTTGAAGCTATGCTAGATTATTATAAAGTGATTATGGATTCGAATCTAGAGATGAATTTGATATAGATAAACCAGATAATAATGTTAATAACTTGAAGGGAGGTGAATAAATATCAACTTTTTAATTGCTTAAATTTAATTTTAATTATTTTACATTTATTTGATTTTATCACTATTTATGTACATATAAGAAAATTTAGGAGAAATCTTTTTTATTAAAAAAACAGTTAGTAAATATATGTCAGTAGAGTAGACTTGTCCTACAAATTATTATATTTGAAATTATCAAAACACGTTGAAAAAAGTAAATAAGTATGAATAATAATACCAACAAGAAGATATTCTGAACAAAATTTCTGAACTAAAATTGGATATAAATAATCTTATAAAAAAGAAAGATGATATATTTAAAGAACTTGAGTTGCTACCAAATAAGAATGCTGGTATAAAAAATTTCTGAATTATCTGTTGAATTTATAAATAATCATAAACATGGTAATTGATAAAATTAGGTTTGAAAGTACCTCCTAAATTATCATATTTACAGTCAGTTTGACTTGATTTAGTTGTTCATAAAATAGAATAAACATTGTCCAATTTTTTAATTTTATATATATATATATATAATTATATATAATTTTATCAATATCTATTTAATAAATGAATAAATAATATTTCATTACTTACATAATTAAATTCAACATCAGATTTAAAATCTTCGCATGAGGAATATTTAGATTTTCTATCTCTTTTTCAACCATTCTGGATAAAACACTCAAGTGAGCAATAATATTTATCATCAGTTTACTATACTTTTTCTTTTTGTCTTCAGGTAAATGTTGAATTTCATCAGAAAGTGGGTCCATTAACGTTTTATAATTTGACCTTGTTCTAACAACAGGATTTTTAAAATATGGTATAATATTCTCAAAATCGAATTCATCTTCACCAACAATAAAATCCTTATAGACTTCCATTTATGTAGAAAAATGTTAATAAGCTTTATTTCTTTTTCCTTATATAAATATAAATGTCTAATTCTAAATCAAACCTGGGAAATATGATAAAAATTTCATTGAACAAGATGGTTTGAAAAAATATTTCAGAAAAAATTAATTGTAAATGAACATTTAAAGAGAAATGATGAGTTGCTTGAAGAACTCGAGTCACTTAAATATGATTTCAGAGGAGTTTTTTGAAAAATGTTTTGAATTTAAAAATAATCAGAAACTATTAATGACAGAATACTCAAAGAGTAGAGTAAACGAGAAACTAATTACAAAGACCGCAGATATAAAGGAGAAGATGGGAGATCTTTTGGTTAACAAACCATCATTGGGCAAAGTTAGAACGGACCGTGTCAATTCCAGAAACTATTAGTTGAAAAAATGAATGGTTTTAGATAAGAATTTAAAAAATTAGGTATCGTTGTACCTCCTAGATTAGTATTATAATCACTTGAATAAAATCATAAAAAGGAAATATTAGTGTAAATAATTAAATATATATTAACTAACAAACATGATGAAAACATCAATGAGATATTGTAGACCTTGTAATAAAACAATTGAACATATAATTATCGAGGAAGAAATTAAATCCACATTAAAGAAAGAAATTAGAACATGCACTAAATGTAAAATCACTCTCTCTAGAGTGATAAGTACTTATGATGATGAAGATAAAATAATACTTACTTGTTATGAATGTAAAGAAGAAACCAGACATTTTAAGATGCCTTTTACACATCATCAATGCACCATATGTGGGAGAGATAAGTATTATTAAGTCATTTTTTATTTTGAAAATGAATAATATTTGTGCGTTGGTAGGTCTCAACTCCTACATGAGAAACACTGATTGGTTACTGCGCTAGAGAAATAGTGCATTTTGTGCCTCTGAAGCGACCTGGGAAAAGTTAGCATGTTTTGTGCCTTTCAATTTTTCGGATAAATAAATGAGTGGGGTGAACAGCAGTCTTAAAAAAAAATTAGCATGCTTGTGTGTCTTCTGAGTGAATGGGTTGAACAGCCGTCTTCAAAACAATTAGTATGCTCGTTTGTCTTTGATGAATAGATACTTTCAAAATATTCACTTGAAAAATTAGCACGTTATGTGTCTTTTAGAAAGTTTGTCAACTAAACCGAGAATTTTTGAGCCTGAATGTAATTAGCACAATTTGTACCTTTTGATTTTTCGGTTAAATAAAAACGAGTGGGGTGAACAGCCGCCTTTGAAAAAAATTAGTATGCTCGTGCATCTTTGATAAATCACTGATCTGGTAGTTTTTACTGTTGGTGAAAATGACATATGGGTGATTTCTCTGAAAAATACCTGAAATACGAGTAAAATAATACCTGAACATTTTCTGAACGAATATGTAGTCTAGAAAATTATAATTTGTTTTTGAAGTCTATTTCCTCTGATAATGATATTCATTTACTAAAAATTCCAACTTTTTCTAAGGCCCAAAATCTTTAGGGCCTTACAATTCTCAAGCTACTAAAATTTAACCAAAATATTACTTTTTTCAGTGGGGAAGGCCATCGCCCACTGGATTTTTGAATAAAATCCCAATTATTTATGTAAAATTATTACTTTTAAACATCTAAATATTTATAAACTTGAATTTCTTTAAATTAATATTCCTGAAAATAGTAAGGGTCTACCTAAGCAAATCTATTATTTTTAAAATACAAGGGTCTACCCCATAATTTATTAAATCATAAATTTTTTGTAAAATGATAGCAATTTCTTGATAAACTAATCGGGTAGTTTTATACTGTACACTTACCTTGGTGAAAATGACATACGTGTGATTTCTCTGAAAAATGCCTGAAATACGAGAAATATAATGCATGAATGTTTTCTGAACGAATATGCAGTCTTGAAAATTATAATTTTTTTTCAAGTCCATTTCCTCTGATAATGATAATTCATTTTCTAGAAAAATAAGAGAATGGGGTGAGTGGGGTAAAGACCCGGTGTTACTACTCTCACTTTCTTTCGCTTACCAAAAAATCATGTCCAAAATATCAAACAGCTTCCACTCCTCTAGTCCTCTTTCTCAGACTTATAAGAAATCTTGTAGATATTTATAAGATTTAGAAAGAGAGCACTGCACTTAAAGTATTGTCGATAGGGTGGATGTAGTATATATGTAATGTATAGATGGCGCTCATGTTGTTACCTATAACTTATCTCACTATCAAGTATGATCATACTATCTGTTGTTCTCTATTCCTGTTCAATAATGATAATCCTGTTTAATAAAGAGATACAACAATTTTGGCGACGAGAATAAAATGTTTTTTTTTTTTTTCGTTATAAATCAAATTTTCAAAGTAGTGCCGGTAGAAAACTCTTGTGTAGAAAACTCTTTATGTGATTGTGAAAGTGCGCCATTATCATGGATGAGAATCAGTTCAAAACATTCATGCAAACGCTCCAAAATACCCTTAAAGCCATTCAAGATGGGAATCCAAATGCAACAGGTACGTTCCCCAGTGTTACTCAAAATACAATGATTCTGAACTTTGAGGTCTATTGTAAAGAAACAGAAAAATTTTCGCAGTACCAGTACCGAGAAAGATTTGAGAATTATGCAGAAATTAAGGGTATTTGGTGAGATGAAAAGATAATGAAGAAAACATTTCTCAATTGTGCGGGAAGTGAAATATATGAAACAACAAAGGCAATAATTGCTTCAAAAACTATTGAGTGTTTGACCTCGCTAGAGAAATACTTGAGCCCAAAACCCAACATCTTAATTGAACAACATAGATTTATGTCCAGGCAGCAGACGTGGAATGAATTGGTTGGAGAATAATTATATAGCTTCGCTTCAAAAATTCCTGCCAACTTGTAATTTCCAATGTGAATGCGGCAAACCAGTTGCTGAATTATTACTTGGTATCCAGTTTATTAGAGGTATTCGCGACAACAATCTACGTACAAAACTTCTTTGAGAAGCAAACGCTGAAAAAATTCCAGAATTGCAATCACTCATTGATACTGCGTTAGTTTATGAAACATCCAGACTCAACAATGAAGAGATGAAAAAATCTACCGCTGCTGGATCAACGATTTGAGCAGGAGAAGTGCGTACAATATCGCGTTTTCAGAACTGTGAAAAGTTTTCTCGTGATAATGACTATCATTCGCGCGCTTGTTCCCAGCGTTCCCCGTCTAGAAATTTTTATCAAAATAGATCGCATTCAAAAAGTGGTGGGTGTCGTGTTGATTATATTGCTCTCGGTATCAGTAATTTGTGTATTCAATGTGGTCGTGGTAACCACCGAATCCAGGATTGTCGTGTGCCTAAAAATAAAGCATTTTGTCAACTGTGTCAAAAACAAGGTCATGTTGAGAAGGTCTGTATCACCTCGCTCATGCGAAACAAACAATCCAGTCAGAAGACTACCACTGTGCAGCAAGAGAAATCAAATCATCTGATAGACCACTCCGACAATAATTATGTGGATTTCAATGCCATAGTGAACTAGAATCAAAAGAACCGGTAATTAATGACATTATTTCAAAATAACTACTTAGATAATACTGAAAAATATTTCATCACTGTTATTATCGAAAATAATCCAGTTGAATTAGAGATAGA
Source organism: Aspidiotus rigidus (assembly GCA_035079385.1). Lineage (NCBI taxonomy): Eukaryota > Metazoa > Arthropoda > Insecta > Hemiptera > Diaspididae > Aspidiotus > Aspidiotus rigidus. The sequence continues at coordinate 2,399,892 of JAVHKY010000046.1, read as the reverse complement.
TTCTGGATGTGGATTTACACTACTACACAAAAAAGATTTTGATGCTTTAAGATTGAATAAAATTCCCATTCCAGCACCTATTAAATTTTGTATATATGATCAGGGAATTGTTCAACCAATTGGCATAGTAACTGTTGATGTTAAGTATAGAGATATTTCAAGCAGGGAACTGTTAATTGTAGTTCCTAACCAATTTGCAGCATTACTAGGTCGCTCATGGATCCGGCATCTAGGCATAAATTTACTTCAGCTTGATAGGAGCAGTATTTGGCCTACATATTCAAATATCCTCTCGCTCCAAGAATCAAGGTCTACCACAGTTGAGGATTTGAAAAAGAGATTTCCTGATGTTTTTCAGCAAAAAGTAGGGAAAATTCCGGGTATAAAAATTTCTCTACAAAAATACTTTCAAAAAGAGCCTCTGCCAGTATTTGTGAAGGCTAGAACAATACCATATGCTATTTGCTCCGTACTTGAGCAAGAAATGAAGTACCAGGAAGAATCTGGTCACAAAGATTGAGAGAACAGAATGGGCATCACCCATAGTTCCAGTACCAAAACCTGATAATAAAATTCGAATTACAGTGGACTACAAAACCACTTTAAATCCACAACTACTTGAATCCAGATACCCTATACCAGTTATTGAAGAGAAATTGAATCAGCTTTATAATTCTAAATATTTTTGCAAATTAGACCTGTTCAAAGGCTATCCCCATGTTGAAGTTGATGATGAAGGTAGCCTCTTACAAGCAATGTCAACGCACATTGGCGTATTCAAGGTGCATAGATTAGGACAAGGTCTGAAAGTAGCACCCAGCATTTTTAATCAAATAATGGAACAAATACGGACTTCAAGGCCTAGAGGGAGTTATATTCTATTTCGATGACATACTTGTATATGGTACTACGTTGCAAGCCTGCGGAAAAAACCTCTTAGCTTGCCTCACTAGATTGCAAGAAAATAACCTGCATGTCCACCTGGGGAAAAGCAAATTTTTTGAAACCAAAATTTAATTTCTTGGTTATAATATTGAGCAAAATAAAATATCAAATTCTTAAGAGAAAATACAGGCATTACTTGACGCGCCTGCTCCACAAGACCTAAAAGAGGTACAAAATTTCTTGGGACTTGTAGCTCACTATTCCAGATTTATACCAAATGCGTCGGCATGCACCGCACCAATTTGAAAGCTGTTAGAACCACAGACTAAATTCAAGTGGACTGATGAATGTCAAAGAGCATTTAACCACATTAAAAGGGTCCTGACGAGTGAAAATACCCTAACCCCATATAATCCAAGTTTACCGGTCATACTAGCCACACACGCATGACCAAACGGACTTGGAGCAGTGCTCTCGCATGAAATAAATGGCATAGAAAGGCCCATAGCCTATGCATCTAGAAGTCTAAACCAGGCTGAGAAAAACTACAGCCAAATAGTCAAGGAAGCCACTGCGATTATATTTGCATTAGATAAATTCTTCATGTATGAATATGGAAGGAAATTTACGTTAGTAGTTGATAATAAACCTCTCACACACATCTTTGCAGAAAATAAATTATTACCAAAAATGACAGCAGCGAGACTTCTCAGATACGCAGCTTTTGTATCAACATTTGACTATACAATAAAGCATAGGAAGAGTGAAGAACATCAAAATGCAGATTTTTTGTCAAGAGCCCCAATGCAAGCTCCAAATACGGCTACTGTCCACTTTATAAACTCAGAGATTATAGAAATACAGCAAGATGTACTGTACGTCTTATCTATGTCACAGAACCCTCAATGTCCAATCACAAGCAAGATTATAGCCATAAAAACACAGAAAGATATTAAACTGAAAAAAATAGTTGAGAATGATCCTGAGTACAATCTCAAAGATAATATCATTTTTTGAGGCAAACGAGTTGTAATACCAAAATCTTTGCAGAAACAGATTTTGGAGGAACTGCACATCACCCGTAGTGGCATAAGAAAAACAAAGCAGTTAGCCCAGAGGTATTGGAGAATACTCTTATCTTTGTCTTTCATTCATTCTTTCTCACTTTGTTCTCATCTCATCTTAATTTATTATTTCCTTGGAATTTATATTTCGTTGTAATACCTGCGTAACACGAATGATTGTACTGACTTGAAATATAGTCTTATGCTGCTTACTTTCTTATTGGTGTTATTTTTGAGACTTATACTTATCTATACCGAAACATTTGGTGCTACGTCAGATTCAAGCCATAAAATCCTGCATTAACAAATGCAAACCATGCGTAATAACTCGAGCTTTACCATTAAATCAAACCATGGGAATTTACCTCCTTCGAGAGTCATTCCAGGACGCATATTTCAAACTACTGGTGTAGATTATTCTGGACCAATTAAATTGCGGAATAAAATAGGAACACGTTCCGTCATCACAGATGCTTATATCGTTATCTTTGTTTGTTTTGCAACCAAAGCAGTGCACCTGGAATTGGCTTCTGATCTCACTACGGAGTCATTCATGGGGATGCTCGATAGATTTGTTAGTCGCAGGGGAGTTCCAAATCAGGTATGGTCTGACAATGGTAGAACTTTTGTAGGAGCAAAAAATGTACTACATAAGCTGTATAATTTCCTTCGTGAAAATGGTGAAATATTCACGAGGAAAATAATCGAACAAGGTTGTGACTGGAAGTTTATACCTGCTTGGACACCTCACATCGGTGGTTTGTGGGAGTCTGGGGTCAAGTCGATTAAGCGTCATTTAAAAAGAACTTTAGGTAGTGTTGTTCTCACTTACAAGCAATACGAAACAACACTCATCACTGCTATTGGAAGAAAATGGATGCAGACATAAAGGAGATGATCAGAAAGTGCCCTAGTTGTGCACTGCATCAGAAGGCACCAGCCAGGGTGCTTTTGCATCATTGGGAGGAACCAAATGAAAATTTTGAGCGCATCCATATTGACTATGCCGGCCCCAAACAGGGGAAATATTTCTTAATTGTCATTGACGCAAAATCAAGATGGCCAGAAATAAAAATCTTGAATGAGGCACCAGACACAACAGCAACAGTAAAGTTGCTTGAAGAAATCTTCACCTCTCATGGTTATCCAAAAAGGATGGTCTCAGACAACGCCACAATATTTACAAACAATCAATTTTCAGCATATTGTGAAGCCCGTGGCACACTACAAATATTCATTGCACCTGGAAAACCAAGTACAAATGGCTTAGCAGAGTGAAATGAAATCCAAACTTTCAAAGATGTCAGAGGATGAAGGTACAGTTGTCACCAAAGTCCAGAAAATCCTCATGCATGCTCGAGCAACACCATGTGTTGGAGGTAGAAGCCCAGCAGAATTATACCTAAATAGAAGAATTCATCTGAAACTGGATGCAATAAAGCCAAATATGCATACCAGAAATGTTGAGAATAACCAACAAGTTCGAGAAGTCAATGTAGGGCAGCGGGTTACCGCCCATTTCCATAATAAGACTACTAATAAACCAGAGTGGAGACTTGGTACAGTCAAGAAGAGACTTGGAAAACTGCATTATAGCATCCAGCTAGATTCCGGGTATCAGTTAAGGCGCCACATAGATCAGCTGAGGGAAACTGAGGTTCCACCTCCAAAGTCAAAACCTATCCTGAAGAGTAACCCAGACTCAAAACAAGTAAAATTTGCATCAACGCCAACCATTTGGCAATATGAGCCGGTAACACCAACAAGTACTTACAAGTGCAAGCGCCAGTAAGCAGCAACAAAGTTACCAGAGTTGTAGGAATCCGCCACGCTCCTGCGGACCACCAAGGAGATACGCTAAGCCTTAGAGCTATTTTTTGTTTTTCGAACTATTTTTGTTGGAACTAGTTTTAAACTTTTGAGAATAATTTTTCAAGCCGGGAGAATTGTAGTATATATGTAATATATAGATGGCGCTCATGTTGTTACCTATAACTTATCTCACTATCAAGTATGATCATACTATCTGTTGTTCTCTATTCCTGTTTGATAATGATAATCCTGTTTAATAAAGAGATACAACAGTGGAGAAGGCTGTAAATTGCTACTCTAAAGAAAAAAATTCATAGAAGTAACTTATATGTATACATTTATACATTCAAGAAATTAGAATTTTTGCCTTTAGGCTAGGAATGGTCTAGGACGTAGAAAACGTTGAGAAACTTTACTAACCATTTCAACGGTTAAACCCTGTGGCAACAATTCACTTTCTTCCGAAAGTCGGTAAAACTGACGACATCCTATTTGTCTAGATTTCTTCTTCACTATTGTTAAGTTACTTGAACGGTTGAGACGCAATGTTTCTCAACCGTTAACTTAATATTCGATAACTGAACTTCTTATCAAACTATCATCACCGAGGTAAGAAACATTGTTTGACTTAAAGAGACAGCCAAGAATATCCGGTTGATCCGTCATAGTCGGTACAGCACGTATCTTTATGAGTGAGCGTGTAATAATACAGGAAAGTGGTAAGTACCACTTATACCTCAACAACTATTGTATCTTATTTTTTCTTGTGTTAATGTTGGATACTATTCTGCATTTCGTAATTTCTTTTCAAGTAGATAACTTATGGTTTCTCTTCTGAATGGCGTGTACCATCTTCTCTCATCATTCCTGGCTTGATTTCAGATCTCGCCCGCGTCTTCACAATATATTTATAGGGTTTTCCCCGCGCTCTGTTTTGCGATATAAAACGTCTTCATTTTCTTAGCGTTATTCATTTCCTTTCTGTATTCCTTTTTTGCTTCACATATTTGTTCTTCTATGGTTTCTTTCTCTTCTTTATTCCACCTCTTTCTTTTCATTGTCTTTAATTTAGCCAATTTGGTCTTCGTTATTGTTAGTGTTTGATTCCACCAATCTGTAGCGTTCTTGAATCTTGTTTTTACATTCTACAGTACATTTTTCTACCTATTATTTTGCTGATCCGTTTTGTTATTGTGGGTGCGCTTCTGTTAGTACTTTATTGTAGTAGCTGTTTCAAAATACTTTTTGAGCCTTTCCAAATCAGGTATTTTCCTCTTATTTGATTCTATTATATTTCTACTGTATACCTATGTGATAGGACGATAACAAATTGAGTCCTATGAATTAAGTCAACAACAAATTGAGGCTGGAAGAAAAAAAAGATGGACGAATTCAGCCCCCCATAGAAAAAAATGAAGATGTACGAATTCAAAAAATTCTGATGTGATTATGAGCCTAAGACAACGCTTACTGATTTTGAGAAAGCCATTCAGGGAGCCGTTCAAGAGGTTTGGCCCACAACAGACGTCCATGGTTGCCGGTTTCATTTAGGGCAGGCGTGGTTCAGAAAAATACATCTTGGTTTACAACAGGTCTACCGAAGTAAATCGGCGGAAGGTTCTTTCCTCGAAGTGTTTTTCGGCTTGGCCTTCTTGGAGCCTCATGAAATTGAAGACTTCAACATTGAAGACTTATTTGGGCCCCTAGCTCCTACAAATGACAAAATTGTTGGATTTGTGAACTATATCCTCAAAATTTATGTGTGTTGAAGAGCATCATTTCCTCCAAATATGTGGGCTGGTTGTCGTCCACGCGCTATACAAACGACGAATGTTTGTGAGGGCTTTAATGCCAAATTAAACGGCATGTTTTACCATACGCACCCACATATCGTTCAGGTATTTGAAGCCTTTCTAGAAATAAAAGATTTCTCATACATCAGACTGAGAAGTCCGCCGCCCAGAGAAGTTGATGTGAATGAAGCGTTCTTGGAAGATCAGTTCACCAAATTACACAAGGGGAAAATGACGCGTTATGAATTTGTGAAATCTGTGTCGTGAAAATTTTTACCTACGAAAATTAAATTTTCTGATTGAGGTACTTGTCTTTTAATGTAAAACTGGATTCAACTTTTTTTTTAACAAAAATAAATTTTATTGTACAACTGGTTTGATTTTCTTTTTTAACAAAAACAAATTTCATTCAAATGTACTTTAATATGCAATATATGTTACACCGAATCCGTCAAATTATCGATTCTATCAAATCGGCAACCCAAAGGCTAATTTTGCCGACTTTATAAAATGAGCAGAAATTTTTGCCGAATTCATGAAATCGGCAACTGTCTGCCGATTTTATAAAACATGCAACTGAAATATTTACTTAGATTGAAACAAAAAATATTTCCTTATCTTATCTTCCAACTTTTTTCTCCACCTTTTTCACTATTTCATAAGACCAGCAACTGAATTATCGTAGTAAATTGAAGACCTACGTAATATTTACCTTTTTCTTCTTTTCCAATCGTATTTTTTTCCCTTCATCGCGTTCAATGACCATCTTCGAGTGAAGAATGAAACTACTTCATGTACGTGAAAGGTGTACCGCAAGTGCTCGTGCCGTACAAATGGACCCTCAAAAAGATGTGCCTGTAACAAACAGGGCTTGGGGAGCAATTCGGCCTGGTATCCCGGACGTACGTTTCATAATCACAAAGACTGATTTTTTAATATTTTCTGCTTTACTGTATTTTCATAATAACGACAATTGACTTTTTCTAATTTTTTATTATTTTTTGCTTGACTTAGACAATAACGAAGATTAACTTTTTCTGATTTTTTTGTCCATTTATTAACTAAAAAGAGAACCAACAATGATTGACTTCTTCCAATTGTAAAATATTATCATGATTATTTGCTCTACAAAATTCATTTTATTTTTGGTTTCTATTCAACATTTTATACAGACCTACCTATTTCTAATGTATTAGGTATCGTCATCATCTGATGTTAATTTGCTTTCGATATGTTCATAGAAATAATTTATTTGAAAATATTCTCGACGTTTATCTTCCAGGTACTTCAGATCGAGTAGAAATATTGCCGATTTTATAAATTCGGTAAAAATTTCTACCGATTTCATAAAATCGACTATTTGACGTATTCGGCATAACAATTCAAGTATTGATTTATCGGACTCAATTCATACATCAATTTTTTTTTGCGGGACTCGATTCATAGATTGCCCACCAGGGATGGAACTGAATTCATGTAAAAATACAAAAACGGGACTCAATTTGTTCTGAATTGCACATTTCTTCTTACTGCGTCAGCATATAAATCACTTTCTTCTTCCATATTTCATTTTTATTTTTATTTCATTTTAAAATATTGGCGTGCCTCCTACACAGCCATTGGCCAATTACGGGGTGGCACTAGATTACAATGATTATACTAATATTTAATACGATCAGGGGGGAAGGGGAGGAGGAGGAGGAGGAGGAGAAGATTGCAGAAAGATTAGATATCCAAATATTTTACTTTATTGCTATTATGTACCTATGCTATTAAAATGTCTTGAGCAGGATCGTCAGTGCCTTCAAAATTTTACAAATCTTGTATCGAAAAAAATATCAATGGTGATATCAATATTACTTATTTTATTGTATATGTTACGGTAAATAATGTGAATGCGGTAGATGACGTTACTAGTCGGCTAATGACTGTTAATCGCCGAAAAAAAATGTACTAACGTTAATTACCGAAATAGTATGCGGCATATGACGTGAATAGCCGGCGTGTAACGTAAGTTACCAATAGATTTGTTGAATCACGAGAATGAATCATATTTATGTGTTATTCTTGGCGATTCTCGTGATCAGCCGTCTTGGTATGGTCAATGTCGAGAACGTGTTCACAATTGTCGTTTGCATGTTTCATTGTGCTAAGAATCAATGATTACTGCGCTTTTCTTCCTCATGACAACACTGTTCCCTGCACAAAAGAAGCGTTACTGAACGCAGAGGAAGTCATTGACGCAGCCTCCGGCAAAGAGATTACAATGCGAGAAGCGGCGGCCGAGAGCAGCGTTGCCGGAAGTCAGGGATACAAACACTGCAATTGTAAAAACACTCACGCAGTCGCGTGAGTAGTACACGACTTTTCTTCCCACAATGCAAAAAACATTGAGAGAGTCACTCCCTCTCTTTAAATTAAATACCAATGACCTGTCAATCATGTCAAACATTTGTAGAATAAACAATAAAACTCGTCGTCGTCGTCACCGGTTTCGCGTATAGGCCTAGTGGCCCGTCTGCGGTGTGGCATCTGTCCCGGAAGAAGCTGATGTGTCCACCAGTTTCCTCCGGGGTCTTCCGCGGTCTCTTTTGCCGGTCGGGGTGTAATTTTCGGCCCATTTTGGTGATCGGTCTTCTTCCATACGATGTACGTGCTCCCGCCATTTTCTTCGGTATTCTCTGACTCTTTTCACAACCGGCGTGATATTCAGCTCGTTCTGTATCGTCTCGTTCCTCTTCCGATCTAAGAGAGTATATCCTGCTGTTTTTCGTAAGAACCTCATTTCCGCCGCCGTGATTCTCTTTTTGTCCTTTTTCCTTAGTACCCACGCTTCGCTGCCGAATGTTAGCATCGGTATCGCAAGTGTGCTGTATACCTTCAAGCGTGTTTCCCGCCTCACACTATTTGCGGGTAGTATCCGATTTATTAGGCCAGAAACTTTCAGGAATTTTATTATCTTTTTCTCCACATCGACTTCGCCATGATAAGAAATTTCATTGCCTAGGTATTTGAACGCGTTCACCTGATCAATAGATTTTCCGTCGATAACTATCTTCGATCGAATCGGTTCTTTCCCGTGGAAGGCCATCACTTTTGTTTTTTCTCGGGATATTTTCATATTAAATTCTTTTGCCACGACGCTGAGTTTGTGGAGGGCTCGTTGAAGATCGTCTTCGTTTTCTGCCAGAATAGCGAGGTCGTCCGCAAACAGTACTGCTCCTAAATGTCTTCCCTGATCCAATTGAATTCCTTTCGGATTCGTTTTGTACCATTTTCGCAGTATTTCGTCCATATACACATTGAACAAAACGCATGATGCAGGACATCCCTGTCGAACGCCACCATTGATTCGTACGCATTCTGACATGTCGTTTTCCATGCGAATCTGAATTTTGGTCACTGCGTACATGGTTTTCAGAGCCTGTATCAAATTTTTTGGCACGTTTCTTTTTTCGAGTATTTCGAACAGTTTAGCACGGTCCACCTTATCGTAAGCTTTCTCGAGATCCACGAAACATATATGGGTCTGTTTATTAAACTCGATGCGTTTCTCCATTATCAATTTAATCGTATAGGTTGCATCCGTACATGAGCGTCCTTTTCTAAATCCGTTTTGACATTCCAACAAGAATTCGTCTGCCAGGTCCGTGAGCTTTCGCGCAATCATTCTTGCAAGTATTTTGTATGCCACGCACAATAAGCTTAGTCCTCGGTAATTTTCTATCCTTGAGAGATCACCCTTCTTGAATATCGGTACGACTATCGCTTTTGTGAGGTCTTCTGGCATCTGTCCTTCTCGACAGATCTTGTTGAAGAAGTTCAACAAACGTTTATGGACTTCAGTTGTTGCGTATTTAAATAGTTCCGCTGATATTCCGTCGCATCCCGGCGCTTTTCCGTTCTTCATACCTTTCAACGAATCTTTAAGGTCTTCAAAGGTAATAAAACTCAGTTTATAAATTCTATCACTACGATGTCACATCAACAGATAACAGAGTGAAAATACCTATAATCCAATAAGGAAACCTGAATTTTGTTATAATTTAGGCTAAGAGTCATCTAAAACCTACAAAACGTCTCCAGAAAAACCACTCCCCCTCCCCCTGTCCAAACTGCTACGAGGCTATAACAGTTGTTTCTAATAGAAAAGAGCTCTACAATCATTTTTTCCCATACCTTATTCTTAGCATATTATTAGTCTAGTATACTGTATATTAGGATGAGTGGTTCAATTCTTTATCACTTCCGATTCCTGGCATCTCTTAAAGCTATCTCGAGCTGCTATTCCTCTCGTGCACTCATAAATTGCCTTCACGCTATCGTATCACCATTTTCTATGCACACTCCACCCCAAAATTCTTCATCTGGGAATCCAGCTACAACGAGATCCCGAAAAACTAAAAAAATCGATGTCGAAACGAAAGAAGCAACCAATCACCCAATAGTCAACCCCTCATTCCTTCCCTCACGCTTCAACCATTCCAAACGTATTAACAAAATACCTCACTTTTCTAGCTAGAAAATTCGGTAAAAATATATAGCACCCAAGCCCGGTTTACTCGTTAGTCTAATCTCAAATCTCACTCAAAAAAGCCAGTCCAAATTGAAAATAATCTTTCCATCTCTTTTGACACCTCAAATCAACTATGAACCACTATTAATTATGTACCCATACATGAAAAAATGACAAATAAATCAATTATTAATTAATAGTGAAATCACCCAGGTAGTCTCGCATCAGCACACTTGATGAAGATTAAAAAATTGTACTTAATCATTCAAACTCAAGGTTTTCACTAAAATCAGTCGAATAACAAATTAAGAAAAATAAAACGTGAACCCACATTTTGGTCCTCATCCCAACGAAATTCAAGGCAAGAGGAGGTCATTTTAGCTCGGCTGCGAATAGGCCACACTCGTCTTACTCATACTTATCTTCTCACTAACCTCGCTCCTCCATCATGCCCTCACTGTCTCCAAGAAAATTTATCAGTTGATCATTTTATTTTCTCATGCCCCGTCCTGCAACCCACTCGAACCTCCCTAAATATATCTTCCAATATCAATGCAGCACTAAACAACAACTCCGAAACCATCGACTCAACCCTAACTTATTTACGCACCACTCAATTCTACAACTTCATATAATTCACCAACAAATTCCGTTCGATCGCCACTCAATTCCACCAATACGTACCTAATTTAACCTAATTCAAGTAATGTTCTAAAATAAGATTGTAACGCCGAGCAAATAACCCTCGTGCAGTTTATAATGCTCGTAAAATAATAATAATAATAATAATAAAAAAAAAAAAAAAACTATCGAGTATGACTAATAATAATGAAAAATAGCTAGAAACATGAACAACTCGCCATTGCCACTATCCGTTCAAAAATAAATTTAACAAAACAAATAAAATTTGACAAAACAAAATTCAACGCTCTAGGGGCTGTGGGAAGCGAGATACAAGTGTACTAAATTTGAATGAAAAGGTTTCATCGGAAATAAAATCCAATGAACCCTTGGTAAAGAACGAACGAAGAATGAACCTGTCGAATGATGAAAGGTTCTTCACAATACACGTACTGATAACGAAAGTGGTAAACGTATAGGAAAATCCGCTTCTCCTAACGTAAGCAGCTACTCGCAGCTATTCGTAAGAAGCTACTCGTAATAGTGAAAAATTTTCAACAAAAGTAAAAATTTCTCGAGAACTACTCATCCGATCCTCAAAAAAAATGCAGGTGCACATCTTCAAATATAATACTACAATATGGCCGAGTTACAAAAAAATCCATCGGGTAGTTTCGGAGGAGTTCCGCGGACAAAAAGGTACTCGAAATACTGCAAAATTTCTCAACTAATTGAAAATTTCTCGAGAACTACTCATCCGATTTTCAAAAAATTTGCAGGTGCACATCTTCAGATATACTACTACAATATGGCCAAGTTACAAAAAAATCTATCGGGTAGTTTCGGAGGAGTTCCGCGGACAAAAAAATCTTATATATATATATATATGAAACCTGAAATTTTTTTTATGCTAGTTGTGATCTAGGATCCCTAAAACGTCGAGAAAGTTCATTGCCCACTCCCCCTGTTGACCTTGCTACGGGTGTAATACCTCACTTTTCTAGCTAGAAAAGTCGGTAAAAGGGTTGCGAAAGCAGCCGATGTTCTTGTCGCGCGATTAATCGGCTGTGCAACTCCCGCTGCCACAACAGTTTATCTTGTTCAAACAAATAGCTTTTATTTTACTTATTCTGACCGCGAAATAATTGCATTTGTGTATTCATTCCGTTTTATCAACCTTTACCGGTAGCTTATGGTTAAGGACGTGAATTACCGGTAAATGTCCAATATTACACAGTATTAAACGAAGTTTAACAACATAAACCAGGTAAATCGTCGATTAACGCAAATACACTATACGAACAATACCGGAAACTTCTGTGTCGTTTTTGAACCATGGCGACTAGCGGGCGGGATTGGTACTGCCATAGTAATCAAACGGGATTTTCGACTAGCGGCTAGGATTGTTACTAATCTCCTTTGTGTTTCGTGGGTCAACAGCGCTCAATGTATTTCTAATGGGAGTTTCCGGTATTGTTCGTATAGTGTATTTGATTAACGTTATTGACCGGTTATTAACGTGAATGACTCAATCCAAACGCTCTTTTTGGCGAATCACGTCAAACGCTCTTTTTGGCGAATCACGTCATTGCCCGGCTATTCACGTTAATTTCTTTTTCTCATCATTTACCGTAACATATAGACTTTGTGCTCTATTAAGCGGGGCCATGTCTAGAATGAGAGTACAATGTTTTGGGGCAGCAAAAAGTCTCTACAACCGATCATTTCGGCTTGGAGCATATAAATATATTTTTTTTGAGTAATGACGGTGCATCAAGCCAGTTGCACAGTATGTCTCGAAGTACCATAATTACGGCCCAGTGATTTCTGACGTGTAATATTGTGATTTCATAATCAGTAACAAGCTCTAGTGACTCCACGCAATAACCATAATTTTTGTTGTATATGTATAGGTATTTTAGGAAATGTTTTTTTATTCGTTCTAGGTTCTTTTGAAATTCCTTACCCTGCTGGCCCCATATTACGTTGGCGTAATCCAAATTAGATCTCACAAGGGAAAAATATAGCATAAGCAAGATAAAGATGTTTTTGAATGTTTTTGCATGCCTAAAAATTATACCTCTAAATTTCTATTGGCTTTAGCCTCTGTACCCGTTGACTAAAATTCAAGTCACTACTTAGCTGGACTCCCAAATCTCTAACTACATCCGCCGAGTTTAGGGCCGCGTCTTCGACGAAATATTTTGTTTTTAATGGATTTTTCCGGCTGGTAAAAGTGAGCCAACTCTCTATGCACAGGTTACCTGGTTTGTACCGGCAAGCTTATATAGTTCTTATTAGATATGTTCATTTCTTGTTGAGCAGACTTTTGGGTACACTGTCCGCAAGAAACTACACATAGATATTGCGGGACTTTGTGGTCCAGTTCAATCATACCTAGCCACTTGCTTCTATAGGTCCGGAGGGAATTGTATGTTGAGCACCAGCGCCGCTCAACTACGCGCGTTTCAATGTACTATATCTGCCTCCAGCGCTATATATGACAGGAGGGGGACTTGGAAGAATTCCGACCTCCGAGCTATATGTGTATATGATAGGAGAGGGACTTAAAAGAAGAGTCAAAATTTTTCCAAGTCCCTCTCCTGTCATATATAGCTCGAGAGTAGAAATTTTTCTGAGTCCCCTCCTATCATATTTCGTTCAAGAGTTGAAATTTTTGACATGTTTCATGGAGGCCGCTCGTTCGCTCCACAAAAGGCGATAGCCCAAAATATTTCATATCAGTCTTATGCTAAAGCAGGAAAGAGGTGAACGAGCGGAGCGAGTGAGCCCCACGAAAGCTGAAAGGTGATAGCCCAAAATACATATCAGACTTTCGCCCCACAAAAATAGCTCAAAATATTTTTCCCACGAATGTAGACAATTGCTCTGTGAGCTTTCTCAGAAGCGTCACAAGAGGCGTGTAGTTCAATGAAAGTAGGGGCAAAAGTGAAGTAATACCTCACGAGCGTTTGACCCAGTAGAAGCCTAGATTAAAATATTTCAAGACGACTGCTAAAATACAAGAAGGAGAGCATGAAACATGATCTTTATCCATTTGGTTACGCCAGAAAATTTTTTGTTATTCAGTTTTCCCCTGCAAATAAACGGCTTTCAAATCTCTGCTATTGTCTCATATATGGATACAATGTGGCTGAAGATTTAACATAATATGATTGATTATTATTGACTTTTCTCTCGAGTTATTTTTAAAGCTCGAGTTGATTACACAAATTTTTTTTTAAATTTTGGTTATAGTGACAAGTTTTTCTGTTTTTCTAATTCAAATTCTCGTTTTTTTCTCTTCAGTTCAATTATAATAATGTACGGCAGATTTTTCACTTTTAGTTCAATCGACTCTGTTGCCAATATCGAAATTCTTTTTTTCAACAAATATTTTATTTGCAGTCTCTTTGTCGCAAAGAATTAACGTAATAATATGTTTAGGAACTCAGAAGACAATGTCAGCAATTTGCGGTTGATTTACTTCATCACATTCGAGATTCTAATGAACTAACTATTGTATTGAATCACAAACAAGATTATCAACATAGAAATTATGAGGGAAGAAACTTACTCCAGCTTCCACTATTACACGAGGCTATAAAATATAAACAAAAGAAAGTAAGCACTTAAACTCAGATTGCTGATACGGATAAAGCAATGCCTACCGTCTTTACAGATTTATCCTTATTGCTAACAGTTTATCGCTCATCCACATGTACAACAACTTTTGTCAAAAATTTGGTACGATGGTTTGCCGGGATTCAGAAATAAATCAATCATCAATAAATGTTGCAAGATTTTCTGTATAGGAATTCTGTTTCCAGTGTATTGCGCAGCTTACTTGCTTTTTCCTTCCTCCGATTTAGGTTGTACTTTAAAGAGGCCAGTAATGAAATTCCTGGTTCATGTTACATCATATTTGTTATTTTTAGGTAAGTAAGTAAACATGATGAACTTTTTAATAAATTAGTATGTACCCAGCAAATTAAAAAACCTTCTACAAGTAAAAAATAAATAATATCATGTTCCATGTCTATTTCACTTAGAATCCCCCTTCATCGTTTAAATTCTTTCAAGTGTACGCTTATATCTATGATACCGCTTATGTCTGTAATACCGTCTCCGATTATTCCCTCAGTAACCTTAACAAAGAACACTGATGTCACGCTTCTGACATGAAATGGCGTCCATTTTATAGGACGAAACTTCTTTGAACATATAGAGTATAAATTAACATGCCAAACAAATTTTATGTGGGCAATCTGACGTACGGTACGTTTTTATTATCCTTATAGACTACTGCTGATCCAAACTCTCTACAGTCAAAGGAGGACTCACGCTTTGGAAGATAATATGATACATAATATGATACAAAGTCAAAAATTGTAGTGCCGCGGTTAAATCCAAATTTTGAGGGCGGGGAGGAGAGGGTTGAATATTTTTTAGGATTTCAAACATTTCTGAGGAGCAGCCCCCCCCCCCCCCATTCAAGCCATGACTACACCATTGCGACATTTTTAAATCTAGAAATTATACAGCTATTTTTGTAAAATTTACAAAACAAAGTCCTCATTATATACAATAAATTTTATACTATTTGCAAAACGTGTTCTTAGTTGTAAGAAAATGACAATATTGTAGAAAAAAAATTTTCACAGATAAAAAATAAAAATCATATTTTATGTTAGAAAATCCCCGATTTTGGCCCTCTCTTCCTCCCCCCCCCCTCACGTCGGACGTGAAAATCTCGGCTGGATCCTCACCGTCTTATCATGTACCAAGCTTATACTATAGTTGTCTGTAGAGTAGGTCAAGTCCTAGTATACTGTAGGTTAAACTAGCTACCTCATGGGCTCACTCAATCTGCTTGTCCCGTAATTATACGGTACTGGCGGTTGGCGGCGCGCTTGACCGCCAGCTAGGTGTTGAGTAGATATCTGTATTTTGTGAATTTTGGATTTCAACGGTAAGAGCTAACTTGACAGGTAAAGGCTGTATTGCAGCAAGAAACGGACTAATTTAATATTTTATAGTATAATAAAAACGGCTTTGCTATCACTTATGGTTTATTTTTGAATAGTTACGTTTCGCTACCATCAGTAGCATCTTTAGACTGAATTAAAATACGATGTGTCGTACAAGGAAAAACTAGAAAAAAATAAGACCGAGGATGAGTCAGTGACGAATGACCTCAGTGTACACGTTCGACATATTATCAGTATCTGTCTTACGCGCAACTGTATTTTTAATATGTTTAGGAATCACCCTCGAACTTCTACACTTTGTGATAGCAAAGCCGCTTTTATTATACTATACTGTAATTTTTGTCTATCACGGAAAAACGCTTCCAATTTTTAGTGATTATGGCGTGTATTTTCTTTTATTTTTCGAAAAAGTACGATGACAATACAAAGAATTAACTGAGTAGGATATTATCTTTGCAATTAAAGTTGGTGCGTGTCCGAAGTGCTATATCTTTTCTAAAAAAGTGTTAGTGTAGGTATTCAATAAAATATGATTAATTAAATGTGAACTGAGGAGCACAAACTTTTCCACGGACCCACGGGAAACTGAAATAAATAATTGCGCGAATAAAAACGTACAATAGGGAACAAAATGACTTGAAAGTTGATCATGAATCGCAAATGTGCTATCTCAGCTTTGTGATCCGCGATTCAATTTTGAATTTCAATTTACACCTACCTACTTAGTTCTAAGTACTTTGAAGTTGACTACAAAGGTAGTATGATAATTACATTGTTGGGTATAATGAAGTTTGTGATAGTATTAATTAATCAAGGATTTCAATTCTGCGATTTTACAATTTGTGTTATTATTATCCTTATCTCATAACGAAAATGACAATTGTTGGAAGGGTGTAATATCAGTGTTGGGTTACTTCAGGTTATTGCTTATTAATTGTTGAGTGTTAGCTTTCGCAAATAGAAATATAAAATCAAGAAGATGTGATGTGAATTCTTGAAATTGGTTCAAATGATATGAATGAAATTGAATACAATTGAAAGGGAATGTCTTATAACGCGATGGGGATATGAAATGAATAATTAAAAATAAAAATGTAGGAAAGAGGTTCACGCCGACCCTATTACTACGTAGCTCGCTACGTAGCTTGTTTACCATTTAGTTTTTCGCTCATTACTCCATCCAGAAGGAGTCAGAACGTTGAAATTTATCTCGAACTTTACCCGAATAAAAATGAGACTTTCAAAAAATACTACACGCGTCAAAAAAATAACAGGCATAGGTACAAACATATCATCGTTGTCACAGTCGCGTTTCTACAGACAGTGAGACAAACATTCTAAGATTTCCGTACTTCCAGTAACGTTAAGAAAATAAAAAGAACACACCTCTAACGTGCAGCAATTTAGAAAATAGCACCAAAATCCGGTTCTCAAGAATACAGGATGTGAGGGTAGGAGAGAAAATACAGTAGACAGTTGCGTGTAGTTACCCTTCTTCGGTGAATCGAAACACGTCAACTGACGTGTACAGCGAGGGCACACAATTTTTAGTAAGAACTTTTTTTCTATAGGAGCTAGAATTTTCATTTATGGCTTAACTTAGAATTCATTCTAGAATAATACGAATATGTAGCGAAGATTTCAAGTCGATAGGTACAGCGGTTCTCGAGTTATAAAAGGACAGACAGACACACAAACAGACAAACTTTCCGCTTTATATGTTAGATAGATACTAAACGGTCACCTACTACGCACTAACTCAGTACCCCTGAATTGTTTCCAAGTCTTATGTCTGTGGTATACTGTGTATTGGGAGTTCATTTCAACCCATCTGGATTTACAAAATAGCAAAAACAGAGACCAGAACGCGTTGTCAATTTTCCAAAACAACTACAACGCGAAATTTGGGTTTTAACGTTATCCTAGTCTTCCAAGAGGCATGTGAAAAAGACATGAAACATGATTCTTTTTCAATTCGAAAAAATTTTCATTTTTGAAATTTTATCTTTAGGTTTGTTGATTCTTGTCTCACAAAGAGCTGAAGTTCAACTCATTGAATTGTTTGGTACAGAGAAGATGAAATTTGATCTGAAAAATTCCTTGAAAAAGCAACGGGGTAACGCTCCATCACCATTGGAATGGATTGTATTGATTTATGTGATTGGTAAGAAACAAAAACTCTTCCCAACTAAAATAACTTACTCGAAATTGTCGGAATGAAACAATGATATTCAAGTAATTGTTTAATTATACTAAGGCCAGTTTTACAAAATTTGGTTTAGACCAAGTTTACAGTAAACATAGTTTAAAATTATCCGTCGGTTAATTTGTGTGACTGTCAATAAATTGACTTTGACAGTATGTCAATAATATCACAACATGCAAAATCCTGCATTGTCGAAACTACCCTTTCTTGTATCAGGTTAAGTCCAGCATATCAAAGGTATTCAACTATTCATACTCACTAGATCGGCTGTATATAACGTACTATTCATAACTGCTCAAGACCTTGTCTAAGTACGTGTTGTTCGCGTCCTTATAATATTTTGCTGTGCGAGTTGATTATTTAATTTGCGTCTTGCGAATTAATTTTTTTCTTTATATTCAACATTACATTGTTCAAAATCTTATAATTATGGATCAATCCAACCAGGTCAGAGATACCTATAAATCATATTCATATTCAATTGGAGGAATTTACATCTTCCCGTCGTCAATCGCCTTGTTGGCATTATAAATATCTCAAAAGCTTGTTGATTCGCAATCACAAGACTTGAGCTAGCTGGCGTCTCAATTGTAATTAAACATCATCAAAATAATATGAACTCGTAGTCTGGGGCTATAGGGCGCATGTTCCGCGGGTAACGGCTTAGCTTCCACTGCCTTCTTTATTCATAATTTTATATTTTACGTCCTGAATATTTCTATCGAAAATTCAAAGGCATTTATGTGCTCTGCCTTAGAACCCATAAATACCATACGACCGTTTCACTAACAACCAAGTTTAACGCATTTAAACTAGTGTTAAAATTTAAACTGAGTTCAACTTGATTGGCCAATTCTGGGTTGGTTGGTAAAACAAATTTCCAGAGTTTAAACGAGTTGAAAATTTCTAACTCGGCTTAAATAGTTGGTACAATTGATCCTAAGTAATCTAGAATAAGAGATAAAATACGAGGGTAAAATTTAAAAATATATAAAGATGAAAGGAATAGAGCACAAAAGCATACAAGGTAAGAGAGTAACCACAGAACATGGACATCCATGATTCTACACACTTTCTTTAAATGCATTTCTGTAACATTTTTTCTCTAAAACAATTTTTTCTAAATCAAATTTCGCCAGTGACATTTTCTATAATAAACATTTTTTCTAATCTTTCTAATGTGTATTTTACAAATGTATTGCCCGATGAATCAGAATGAAAAGAATTGCCATTGCTGGTTATAAAAGGAAACGTGAGCCTTCAATACATATTACAGTCACCATTATATTTAATATTAAATTAATTACTTTTCAGGTTATATGAAAGAAGAAATTCTTGATATACGTCAACTGGGTTTTGATGAACATATCCGAAATAGCATGTGGAATATCATGGAGTTGGTGAAAAACTGCATTTATGTGCTCGTTATCGTTTTACGCTCATATGCTTACATCTGCGAACAAATTGAAATACTACATGAACCAAATATCGCTGATATACCGCGTGAAGAATGGAATATGTTTGATCCTCAACTTATTGCTGAAGGGTGGTTTGCAACCGCAAATATCTTGAGGCTGGTACCTAAAAAGATCAACCAATTACTCCAACTATCTGCATCTGAACATGTATTTTATCAGAATTCCACCCTGATTTTATTTACAAATTTCTCTATGAATTTCATCTCGATAAAATCGTGATAAACTTGCTGGAACATTGGAATTGCTGATTCGCCACTTCATTGGTTTTCTTCTCAGGAAAATTTTTTGACATTCATTTTTGAGAAGTAAAATACCTAGGGCCAAAATATCAATTCCTGTTTTGTCATTACAAGATTATAGGAGAACAAAAGAAAAATTGGTGCAATAGGAACCGACTTTTGAGCAATATTAACAGTTGAAAACGTCACTTATGAATCTTCAGAATATTTAAATGAATTTTATCAAATGCCTGTCGCAGCACTTGTGCAGCAGAAATAAATTCTCTCAACAAAGGATGTTTCTTCTCAACTTTACAGTTAAATGCACCGTATGTGTATTTCTCCAGTTTAGTTTTCTCGTCAATTTTTCGCCCACGTTCTGTTGTTTGTAGCTATCCGCGCAAAACTAGTATTCCCTCACACTCGCTAAACATACAAATAGTGTGGCACAAATGGATCATAAAATAGTATATTACATATCAGTGGCGGAATTGGTTCCCTTCCAACACTGATAAGTACGATGGTTTAATGCAAGATGGGAGGAAAGATTCTGTGCACTTTGCATTGGCAGCACTGTCACGCTAGCACGAGATTCAACGACTCAAATTACATGCACTAGGATGTAAGGCTGCAGCGGTCGAGTGGTAGAGTAGTGACTTCACGCGCAGATGACAAGAGTTCAAATCCCAGCAATGACGGATCAAACCAAGGTTATTAGAATACTACGTGTACAGGTTGTCTCGTTCTTCTTCTTCTTACTACCGGGAGGACAAAATACTGCCGCTCCATAAGAACGTATGTTAAATTTGTATTTTTCAAAGGAAGATAACTCGAGAGCGGCTCAATGGATTTCTTTGAAATGACCCACGTTGGAAAGGAAATTTTATGGAGAATAAATTATATTATCTTCTTCAATTTAACGCTAGAAGCATTTTTTTCCGAGTTATCCGGTGATAATTATTGTACTGACGATTTCTCGTTATCACGTCGCGGCTGCGCGCTTGTACGTTGTCGGTATTAATTTGTTACATGTTGCATGCGCGTTCTCTGTCCTCTTCGTAAGAAGAAGAAGAAGAAGAAGAACGAGACAACCTGTACACGTAGTATTCTAATAACCTTGGGATCAAACGACACAAAGTTAGACTGAAGTACACAGGAGTGGGAATGGCAGATACTGGTGGAAGTGGGGACATACACGGCACTGAGCTGGAAAGTACTTTCCACACCACCGGTCCAAGTGCGGAAAGTACTTTCCAGCACAGCAACAAATTTTTTTTTTTCATCGAGCAGAAAAGAACCGCTTTCCACTACAAAAACCTCCGCGGAGACAGCCTTTCCGACCATCTTGCATTAAAGTTGTTTTCTGCTGCACTTACTGCTGCGGAGTTCTTTGTTTTGACTTCATAATGACTTTTTCCTCTTTATTGAATCTCATCATTCTATTTTCTAGATGACTCTTGATATGGAGGCATATTTTTGTCTTAGACTCGGTGCGTTCTAAAAAGTTGGGTAAGCGAAGAAAAAATATACGAAACTAATACGACAATAGGTCCAATACACACACAATTTGCGTTTTTACTGGTGAGCATGAAAGTCGGCAAAAATTGACAGAAACAAAAGTAGAAAGATTTGTATGTGTTGGCTGTGTAAATTCTTTCTTACGGCAAATAAGGGAATCCGAGGACTGATGGCAGCCACAGTCGATAAATCATAAAAATAGTGTATAGAAAAAACTCTCAAGTTCTATAACAAAGTTGAACAAGGAGGGTAGAGAACACTTAGGTATTTTTCCAGTGTTGTACAACACTGGGTTATGTTTGGCCGCAGATCTTTCTTTCTTCCTTCCTTCCTATTGCGAAATTAGGATTCTTTACGACATTATAATTATCCATTTTTAGGGACTTTGTATTTCGCTTCCTACAGCATTTAAAGCCTTGATTTTTCTTCTGTTAAATTTATCTTGAACCGCAGAGTAAAAATGGCTAGTTGATGATAAAATTTAAAGTAAATCTAGTTGAGAAATTGAACAAAGTTGTCTGCATATTCACTTCAGTACGCGTTGTGTCGCGTTGCTGCCACAATAGGTACCTTCCTAATTCCTCCCCCCCTTGCATTGCCAATTATACAAATTTGCAGCTGCGCAAGGCGGTGCTACACAGCATCAACCTCAATAATACAAAATAATGCCAATATCGGTGTCACAGGTTGTCAATCTGGGGTTTTGATTTCAAGTTGTAGTTATATGTACTTTGAGATGTAATAAAATTATGTCATCAACTGCAATGAAAAAAATTTGATGAATACACCTTTATAGCGACAACTGATGAATTGCTCTTTTTCATTGAAAAAATTGGAACATTAGGATAAAAAGATTGAAATTTGGACGAGTTACATAAATTGTTACTAGTGGATAATTTGATAATGCAGTTACTTTTTGAATCAACTTGAGCGTTTTCTTTTTTTCTTTTTTTTTTTTCAGTCCAAATATGATAATTTAATAACAAGAAATTAATGTTTTACGACTCAATGTTTGCAACAGATTCATTTCAACTAAAAATAATTCGAATAAAATATTTTGAAAAAAAAAAATCCGGTGTCGCTCACAAAGTTCATTGAATTGACATTATATAACTGAACTAAAAATAAAAAAATAAGAATTTAAATTGAAAAATCTCTAGTTACTAAACAAGATATTAAGAAAAGGCGCTGGTAGGGGGCTCCGTCCCTATGATTACTCATACTGAAGACGGTATCTACTCAAAAAAGTAAATCGACATAAGAGATTTTTCGCGGTTTTTCCAACAGTTTTTGATTCCATCAAAGGAAGTAATGGATTTTTCTATGACGTCATATTTTCCAACTTCATCATACGAGGTACAACACGATGTAGTTGAATTAGGTCACCATTGAACCGATTTGTTCCTGTAGGTTACGGCCTGATATAATTAGAACAACAATTACCACAATGAGTAAATGCACGAGGAGAATTTGCAGAAGCCGCAGAAATAAAACAAACAAAATATCGCAAGCACTTTCGGCTAAGAAGCCATCAACGGGCGGAGAATAGAAAGCGACTGACAGAAAAACAGTCGACGACAGAAAACAACGGTGAGATCATGATTGAACTAACGACTCCTCGCGATGCTTATAAATTAGTTCAACCAATCCCTCGTCCGGAATATACCTGTTGAGAACGGTTACATTATCGCTGTTCAGGTGGCGAATGATCTCGATATTTTCCAGCGCCATTCGTTTGAAATGCGATCTTTCTCCATGGAGGAGGGTCTCCGATCCGATTTTTCCTACTTTCGCCAGGTCGAAGGGTTGGTTGGTCTCCGAAAACGTGAATTTTCTTCGTAATTTTCCTCTGTGTATTCAGCAGCTTTGTTTATAGAATTTTGAAACATTTTTTCTGTCCTTAATTCTGTTACAAAATTGGTCAAAGATTTTAAATGGTTGATAACAATTTGCAAATTGATCTTTACCGCTTGGAGACTTTTATTGATTTTATCAAAACGCTCCAATAATGCTGTCCACATAACAGCAATGAAAACTGACTCAAATTTACTCAAATTTTTTCTTAGACCGGCTGCTTTTCTTCGGTTTTCGGACTTTTCGAATGGATTCTCTTCTATTTCCTTCAATACCTCCATCATTTCTTTCCAACTATCTGTAAAAGCGGAGCATGAGTCATCTGTAATCAGTACATCGTGATCATTCGTGGATCGTTCCAAGTTCTAACTCGTAAAAGTTTTTCTTTCTTCATCTTTACTTCGCATAATAACAACTTTTTTCAGGTCCTCGTTGCATTTTGTGAATCTGAAGTATCAGTAGGTCGTAGATTGTAGGAAATTAATTTTCTCATAACATTATCTTATCATTTTATGTATAAAATTCCAGTACTGTAAAATTTCGATCACAAGTTTCAGTAAGTACGTAGGTAATTAGGTAAATTTTTTTCTTCTTCTTTTTCTTTTTTTTTCCCTTTCTTTCCTTTTTTTTTCTCCTCTTTTTTTTTTTTTTTTTTTTTTTTCTGCCGCCTTTTTGCCGCCCCTTAAAATTTGCCGCTCAACGCACGTGCGTGGTGTGCGTGTAGGGTAATACGGCACTGGTGTTCCCAGTCAAAATACAGATACAAATATATTTTATCAGGAAGTATAATAACAGTCTTGACACATGCAGTAGGTATATTACCATTTCTGAGGTATTGAGAAGAAGAAAGGAAGATACTTTTTCAAAGACAATACAAAAATTGAAAAATACCACGTGCAAAAAGAAAACTTGCTAAGAGGACAGAGAAAATTGAAAAATAATAAAATCTTGGGCGACAATCAATTTTCAATTTGAACATGAAAAACGTTTTAAACCAAAAAAATACGTTGTTTGTTCTTTAAAAAATAAAAAAAATAAATAACAAAAAACAATTTTTTGTAACCCTGCCCTGAATTCAAAAAAACTCAATGTAAACTGTTAGAAAATTGGGTTTATTGACTGTTGTTGGGCAGATCTGTAGTTCTGTTATGTACCTACCTATATATTTTTGTGCACTTGTGTTAGTAACCTGCTGTATTTTTTACCGGTCGAGATGAGACAACAAATTTCACTGTTCGTTTTTGTGATTTATACTTCCCAAAGGTTAGGATTTTTTTCGTGCAGAGAAAATCATATAAATCAACAAGAAATTGAGGCTCTGCTCGCACAGTAAAAAACAAAAAACAAAAGCTTCCCGATAAGTATATGTCTTTACGTTTCGATGCGAACTAAGGCGTCTTCTTCAGAATGCATCTCCGTAACATTCTGAAGAAGACGCCTTAGTTCGCATCGAAACGTAAATACATCTACTTATCGCAAAGCTTTTGTTTTTTGTTTTTTACTGTGCGAGCAGAGCCTCAATTTCTTGCTGATTTATACTTCCCTGTAGAACTTCGTGTCCAGAGTATTTTCCTTGTTATTTCGTTTTATTTGTTTTACTCGCCGCAAATTAACTGACTTCACGATATAAATAGATAAGATCGCACATCACACGAATACAAAGACGCAGTGGAGAAACACGGAAGAGAGAGAGAGAGAGAGAGGGGGGGGAAGAGAGAGATATGAACAATATTTTGTTATACTGTAGAACCGACAGGATTATACTTTGAACGCGCTCGGGCTACGTGGTTGCCCATATCAGCGACAAAACAAGCAGCCTGCGACAGTCTGGAAGAGGTTCATGCCCTGCGGCGCTGTTCTATACAAAGTAGAATTGACGACTAACTTGACGTACATTGAAACTGACGATCAGGCAAATTGTATCTTTTGGACAATGAAGGAAGACTATTTCTCTCTGATTGTTAATATTATACGAATTAACCTACGTCAATAAATCTTTGTACTTCAGGAATGTCCACAAGATTTTCACCCACAGAACTACTGTACAGTCACTTGCTCGTGTCTTTTTATGAATAATAAGAATAAGAAAAACAAATTAAATTTCAGCTTGTTTCCCAAAATTATGTGGCTTTGGCTTCAGACGTTGAGCTTTCAGCTAACCAACTTATCAACTCTGCTTGATAATACTACGCTACGTGATACGGATACGGAAGTATGCAGTTCACGTATACTATATGGCCTAAGAGTTCACGAGAAAATAAAATACAACGAAGTAAAGTGATTTGACGCACTGAGGTTTCCTGAACAAGCTTGCAAGCCAGGACGCTACCGTCGGGTAATCACACACATTCAAGCCATTATGGTTATTCATGAATAGGAAAAACCCAGCTGACCACAGCTTCTATCTTTTCTAAGGATCGTTATATTGTATAATGGTTGGATTTATTTCAATATCGTAAAATACGCTGTCAAAATTTTGACGTACCTAGATCTGAATTTTTCCCTGTTATTCCATCAATGAAGTAATGGTAGTGTGTTATCACGATTCACACACTCGCAGGAATCATCCGAAAGATACAGTTTGCCTGATCGTCGATTTGGATGTACGTCAATCTAACTTTGTACGGCAGACGTGACGTGAGCGTCTGATGAACAAAAGCGTGAGTCGGAACCTGAAAAAAAAGCGATTGCAAGTGGTTCATGCCTCGTAGAACGAGCATGAACCTAACCAAAGCTAACGGGAATCGTCCACGTAAAATTGGAGGAATGGGTTTTGAGAGTATGTAGCGAACGTCATTGAGAATTTGACTGTTTGATCCGGAAGCTTCTTTTATCGCAGTCAACGTTTCAACCTGTTCTAGACCATTTAGAATGTGGCCTTTCTCTTTCCGATGAATTAGGCGAGCTGCAACACTATCGAAGTGATGGCTGTCTCGATGACAATGGAGGGCTACGGTAAACAGATCAATTATAAGGGGGATCAATTATAAGGGGATAGAATCCCCTTATAATTGAAACGCTGTAGCTCCTTAGCCAGTAACATTGATGAACGCCCTATAAAGGGTAGATGAAGCCAGGATGAGCAACTAGGTGAGGTGAGGGGGGGGGGGAAATGCTTGGAGGCCTGAAGCCGAGAGGATAGTGCAAAGTGATTTCCGCCGCAACAGCAACTTGATGTCAACTTTAAAAAGATTTAGGTCGGCAATTTGCTGAATACGAGGGTTTCCTTTTTTATTGCGGCAGAATCCAGAGGTAGTTTCTGCATACGGAAAGCGGCAGCAAGGATGACAGCCATCTTGTGACAACGAGGGTGTAAGGTGGATGCATGAATTGAAACACCGGTAACGGTCGGTTTGCGATAGACCTCGAATCTTGGAGTGAGGAAAGAATCCTGCTCAACCAATTGAATAGTTAGGTCCAGGTAGTTGAGGGAGGAGTAACCTCCTTTCATAATGAACTGAATTTGGAAATGAATCGAATTTATTTGTTCGGGGAAAGAAAGCAGATCTTGGTGAAAATTTCGTCGACGTATTGTTTCCAATGTGTAATATTTTGAGAGAGTGGACAATCCTGGTGATGAATAAGGTGCACAATGTGGTCTGTGTAAATATCTGCAACGAGGGAGGATAAGGGACCGCCCATCAGCAGACCGTCTGGAAATTTGTAAACCGAGATATTGAAGAGGCAGATGTTGTCCTCTAAGCATAGCGTTATAAGATCCCGAAACTCCTTAATAACATCATTATCCTAGGACATTTTGTACAACCAATCCTTCGTATTTCTCGTCTAACTCTGGCACGTAACAACCTCGGAGATACCATTCAAAAGCTATTTTATTAAATTCAAAATGTTATTATTCAGACAGATGAATTTACAACTATTCAAAAAGAATTATTATGATTGAAAAAAGTTGAAAAAAAAATTGTAAACCAAAAAAATAATAATAATAATAATAATAATAATAATAATAATAATAATAATAATAATAATAATAATAATAATAATCGCTTGTGTGTTGCATGTGCAGCACCGCCCGTCATCCATAATGGAGTAGGTGCGGGTTGCGTATGCATTTAATATTGTTTCCTCCAACACCGGAATCGACCCTTTCGTGTATAACTTCAGTGAAGAAGGAATCTCCTACGCGAACCCCCTCTTCTACTCGGCAACTGCCAAGTTGCTTTGGCAACCGCCAAGCTGCGATGCCCCCCTGGCACGCACAAAAAGAACAGCACTAGAGAACACACTCGCATCACAAAAACGACACTATCACATCACATCAGGCGTAATAAGTCGCTGTTGCGTGAATCTCACTGTATGGTGCTTGTTACACATATTCGTATGAACAGTGAACGTACCGTAGTAAGTTCACCGGAATAGAGGACGCGGAGCAACCATATAAACGCGAGATTCTTTCAACAACTATAAAGGCCCTAACACTCTGGATGGTATCCTTCTTCCTCTTCTTCCTGCAGATCTGGATGTTGATGGTACACAGGTGTTGAGTAGGCCATAGCGTGGTTCTGCATTTGCCTATTCCATTCCTGGTCCATCTTCCTCTTCATGATGGTGGCCGCAAATGCAGACACCTGGTTCCATGCTTCTTCGGAACCTAGCATGGTGGGTACCAGGCTACTCGGGTCGAGCGCTTCATCTACCCCGATCTCTTGGAGAGACCGACTAAGCTCGTCCCGCTCACGCCTCCACGCCTCACACTCAAATAAGGTGTGTTGTGGTCCATCATCCCGCCCTTGGTTACAGTGCGAACACGTTGCCTGCTCAACTTTCCTTAACTTCTTGTGAAGGTACTTGTTGAAGCAGCCATGGCCGCTTAACACCTGCGTCAGGTGAAAGTTCAGCTGACCATGGTGTCGGTTCATCCACTCATCAAGGTCGCGTATTAGCACACGGGTTGTCCATGTACCCAGCTCACTCTGGGCAATTCTTTCTTTCCACTTTACAAGCAAGGAGCGCCTGGCCTCCTGCTTGACCCGTAAAGCTTCTCGGTTGATCGTTGGTCTCTTCTTTGCTTCGAACACCACCGCTCTCTCCTCAGCAAGGAGCTCGATTGGTGGTGAACGTGCTAATACACAAAGAGCCTGCGTCGAGACAGTGCGGTAGGCACTAACACACCTCAGCGCAGCTCTTCGTTGGATCTTTACCATCTCTCTTCTTCGGTATGGTATCTTCATGCAGTCGGCCCATACTGGCGCACCATATAGGAGGATCGACAAGGCGGTGCTCATCATGATCCTTCTCCTTGCTTCTCTCGGTCCTCCCAGGTTCCTCATAAGGCGGCTTAGGTATCCAACTACCCGGCCCGCCTTTTCCGCTGCCATCAGGAAATGGTGCCTGAAGCTCAGCGTTGAGTCAAACCAGATGCCCAGGTATTTAATTTGCTTCTTGGTTTCAATTTCCACACCTCGCAGGCGAAAGGTGGGTGGCTTGAACTTCCGACGGGTTGTGAATAAAATGGCCTCCGTCTTGCTTGCTGCTAGTTCAAGTCCAGCCGACTCGATCCAACGCGTCACATCCTCTAGGGCCCGGTTTACCCTGCTCTCCACCGCTACAGTTGTTTCGGCAGTGCATACCACCAGGGTGTCATCCGCATAGCAGATAAGCTTAACCCCCGGTGGCAGCTTCACCTTAAAGATTCCGTTAAATGCGACGCACCACAAAAGCGGCCCAAGGACCGACCCCTGCGGCACCCCACAAGTAACAGGGCGCTTTACTGTACCAGCAGACGTCTCTGCTTGGATTTCACGGCAGCTAAGATAGCTGCTGATCATCCTGAGCAGGTATGCGGGCACTCCTGCGTTCACAAGAGCTTCCAATATCATCTTCCATGGAATTGAATTGAACGCATTTCTTATGTCGAGGCTGACGGCTGCGCAAAACTGGCGCATATCAATCGCTGACTTGGCTATCCTCTTCAGCCGGATCCCAGCATCTGATGTGCAGCGTCCAGTTTGAAAACCGTACTGGCTATCAGAGATTATATCTCTTTCCTTCAGATAGCTCTCCAAACGATTGGCTATCACTCTTTCTAGAAGTTTCCCAACATTGTCTAGCAGACAAAGTGGACGATAAGAGGATGGTAGACCAGGTGGTTTATCCTTCTTATCGATCAACGCTAGCCTGGCTTTCTTCCATCTCACAGGGAACAGTCCCCCAACAATTGCCGCATTGAATGTATCAACAAGCAGTGCTGGGTCAACTGAATAGATGGCGCTCCAGACTGGATTTGGAATCTCATCCGGGCCTGGAGCCTTCCAATACTTACCCCGCAGTCTATTGACTGCTGCATCAACCTCCTCGGTGCCTAGGAGGGATATACCATCCTCTTCTACTATTGGTAGCGTTACCATTGGTGGTGGCTGCTGTGGGAACAAGCCATCAATGATTTGACCCACAACATCCGGCTCCATTCGGCTCATTGCTGAGAGGCCTTTGAGCTTCTTCAGCACCAACTTATAAGGCTTTCCAAATGGGTCGTCATCCGCCATCTCACATAGCTCTCGCCATGCAGCACTCTTGCTGTCCTTGATGGCCCTCTTCAGCCTTTTACGAGCCAGCTGGTATTCGGGTGCAACCACCCGCGCCCCTTCGCGGCCACTACTACGCTGGTATATCCGGCGCTGACGGTTGCACTCTTTTCTCAATTCGGCAATCTTGTTGGTCCACCAGTAAACAGCCCTCCTCTTCTTTGGTGGACCTTGCCTGGGCATGGCTACATCGCAAGCTTTGGTGACAGTCTTGATCATCCTCTCTGCTGCCACCTCCGCATTGCCTTCTTGCTCTTCTTCTTGATCCCATGTGAGAGCAAGATAGCTAGCCTTCAAACGGTCGCTATTCAGCTTCCTAACGGCCCACTTTCTTACCAGCTTTTGTGGAGCAGCGACCTCAACTTCCCGGCGGATGGAGAAGCCGATACACCGGTGGTCGCTCCCAGATAGCTCCTTGTCCAGTACCGCCCAGCCTTCTATTTTTCGGGCTAGGCTCTCTGAGGCAAAGGTGATATCAATAATGGACCCGTATCCTTGATGCACTCGGGTAGGAGTGTTGCCAACATTGACTATTTCCAGTCGATTGTAAGCAATCCACTCCCCCAAGGCATACCCACGGATGTCCGTACGGCCTGATCGCCACTCTTCTGACTTGGCATTAAAATCGCCAGCCACAATGAATTTTTCACCTTGCCATCTGGACAAGCTTTCTTCTAATTTCTTCAAGAAGTCCTCAAACTCCAGGAAGGGGCGATTCGGGGAGAAGTAGCAACTGTAGACAACCATGTCGGCCATCTTCACAGCAACATACCCCTCCCCTCTTTCAACCTCTCCCGGAGCAATTGGACACTCTGGGCAAACACCAATGGCCGCTAAGCCAGTACGGTCTGTGTACCATCCTTTTCTTTTCGCAACATTGTAATACTCACTGGCAATTACAATGTGCGTTCCCTCCTCAGCTACAAACTGCCAGAGAAGGTCCTGGGCCAGTTGGCAGTGCTGAAGATTGGCCTGCAGGAACTTGAGTGTCCCTGCCATTAGGGGCCTTTCGGTCGTCTTCTCCCGCTTGGTTGAGTCTTCCGAACGGGGTGTGAGGCAGCGCCAAGACATCCTTGGCTACCCAAAATGTGCCCGTTGTCACGTCCGTCGACCCGGCTGCACACAGGGCACTTGGGTGTCTGTCGGCAGTCACGGATCACGTGACCCTCAGCGCCACATCTATAGCATCCTGGACCGATGCTTTCATTGGTGCAGGTGGCCGCCATGTGTCCTCGGCGGAGGCACTTGAAACATCTTGGCTGCGTGTTCTTCCTCTCCAAGGAGACCACTCGACACACGCTCCAGCCAATCTTGATCTTCCCTTCTTTGAGGACCTCCATTGCCCTCTGTATGCCAAGCTGGACCTGAGCCGTTTGGCAGCCACGGCTTGCAGGCCTGCATTGGACCTTGGCCTCTGGGCCAATACCAAGTACCAGCCGGATCTCTTTATCAGTCACTGACTCCTCAACGTCTAGGATCAGGAGACCTGTTTGGCGCTGCGGTTGTCGGACCTCTGTTCCGTCTCCCAGCACCTCCTTCAGCTTAGCGGCGAAGTCCGCAATGCTTTGGCTATTGGGGTCTGCACCTCTCAGCTCGATGATCATCTCACCTCTGCCTGTGTACCTTGTCCTTACTGGCGTGAGTCCATACTCCGCAGGGGACAGGTGCGCGCGAGCTTTCTTGAGGAGGTTGGTGTAATTCACCTCTTCCGAAGTCCTCTTTAATATGACTGCCCCACCTCGTGGGCGTCGCTTCTGAAGAAGCTGTAGCTTGGGAGGATTGCTCTCAGTTGCAATAGGCGGCTGAGAGTTCTTCTTCCGGGTGCGCCGGGACACAACCTGACTCCAGGTGGGTGCGCCAACAGCCGTTGGAGCTTCCTGCAGAGGCTGTTGCTGCTGGACATGCGGCTGCGGTTGCGTTTGCGGCTGTGGTCGCGGTTGCGGTTGCAGTCGCGGTTGCCGATGCTGTTGCTGCGGTGCTGTCTGCGGGGGCTGGGCAGCTCGTTGCTGTTGTGGCTGCGGTTGCAGTTGCGATTGCTGCTGCAGTTGCTGCGGTGGCTGCAGTTGTTGCGGTGGCTGCCATTGCTGCGGTTGCCGCGGTCGCTGCTGCTTCAGTTGCTGCAGTTGCTGCTGCACCCGTTGTGGTTCCTCTTGATGCAGTTGTGGCTGCTGCAGTCGTTCTTGCAGTTGCTGTTGCCGCTTCTGTTGAGGTTGCTGCTTCTCCCTCTGTGGCGGTTGCGTCTTCTGTTGCGCGTTCTGCTGCAGTTGTTGCAGTTGTGCTGGCTGCAGTGGTTGCACCAGCTTGGTGGCCGCTTGGGTGGGTGGCAGTTTCAAGCGTTGCTGAAGGTTACCCACTTCCTTCTTCAGCATCTCGATCTGCCGCTTTTGCTCAGAGCATTGCTTTACGAGGAGCTGTTCTGCGTTTGGCCTCATTGATATTGCCTGTTGCACCTGCAGTTGGAGCTTCGCAATCTCATCCTGCTGCTTGCCAAGCTGAATCTTCTGCTGCTTGCCAAGCTGAATCTTCTGCTGCTTGGTTCTTGAGAGCTGCTCGGAGAGGTCCTCTTGCAGCTTCAGTAACTTGAGGTCCTTCCTCATGCTTTCCTCTTTGAGCGCAGCAATGGCTTTGTTGAGCTCCGCATTGGCCTTTCTCAACTTTCCTCCTGGCAGGTTGGGTGGAGCTGGTACACGTGTGAAAAGGGTCTCAGGTGAGGACTCACCCTCAACCCTGAGCCTTTTGCCCGGCCTCTTCTTCTGCTGTTGGGTACGGATATCTTCTGGGGAAGAATGATACCCGCGTTCCAATGGCGGCGGTGTTGCTTTCGCAGTAGGAGGGGTCCCCAACGCCAGTGGGGAATCGAAGCTTATCAACTCCACTTCTACATTTGGTGTAGACTTCTCTTCATCCTTCTGCTTACCATCTTGACTGGTAGCGTCAACTGTCTCTTGGGCTTCCTCCGCCCTGTTGGTTGCCTCATCGTTGGATTCCGGGACGATACCCGCCGACCCCTCGCCGCCTGAGCGCATCAGCGTGGGGAGCCGGTTTGCTGTATCCGAAACAGCACCAGACTCTTTATCATTTGTCATTTTCATCTGTAAATAAGTTGCAGTGTGAGGCGTCGTCTAGGAAGCTGCTTCCGCCTTCCCAGATCATCTTGCAGAACCATACTTCCCCCGCGAGCTGCTTGGTCCTCGCAGGGAAAGGCACACACCTTACGGCTATGACCGGGTTTTCATTGTCAGAGTTTTCCATCTCCTACCTAGTCACTGGAAGAGACTCCACCAGGGCCAGGCAAATAGAGTGGTATGGGACGTGAAGGTCCAGATGGCGATACGTAACCCCATACAAACAGGACGTGAAGGCTATGAAAGCAGTACGTAACCCCATTCATACAGGACGTGAGTGCCACCAGACAGTACGTAACCCCATACATGAAGATGATCCTGATGCAGGTGTGACTGCCTACACCAGTTGACGGTTTTCTGTCGGGGTTGTCCTTCTCTTATCCTATGAGCCCGTGCCCTAGCCTGCAAGGAGACAGGTGGTTTTTTAAAAAAGTATAGGGTTTCCTTCCCTACGGTTTAATTAGCCTCGGAGTATCCTTCTCCTAGTACTCTTAGTTGCAGCGCCCCACCCGCACCCCAACAGCAACCCGCCACCAAACCATAACGCCACCAAACGCCGACCAGAAGCAGACAGAAAGTGAAACAGTCGCAGCCAACACCTCACTATCCTCACATTCGGCACTCAAGTCCAGTACCCCAGCATTCACAAGGGTACCAGACAACTCAGCTCAGTCAAGCACCACAGAAGGCACCCACCAGAGCAGCCCCAATACGCACCCACCCGGCACAGCGTAGCACCATACAGGCACAAGACGCCGCACCATGGAGGGAACCCACCAGAACCACCCAAATGTGCACCCTCCCAGCACAAGACGCCATCCCAGTTTATAGGCCCAGCAGCGCATCCCGGGTGGCCAGCCCAGTCAGCACGCCCAGACCGCAACTACTCGCGCGAGACAGAGTTCATGTAGCAGCCCAATGCGGTCAGCCTGTTGTGCCAATGAACCCCTCGATTCCAGGTGACGCACAGCCCGGGGGGTCAGCCCAGTCAATGGCACCCGGAACCGGACCTCTTCATTCATTCATCATCCCACGCATTCAAATCTGTGCCGCACACTCGCCTGTCACCCCATCCACAAACACGCCAACGCCCAGCAAAGCCACAGCCCAGAGCACGCTGCCATCAGAGAACAGACGACACACCACGTAGGCCCCCCCACCGCGTCAAGGTGGTACCTTAGGGGGGAGAATAATAATGATAATAATAATAATAATAATAATAATAATAATAATAATAATAATAATAATAATAATAATAATAATAATAATAATAATAATAATAATAATAATAATAATAATAATAATAATAATAAAATAATAATAAAATAATAATAATAATAATAATAATAATAATAATAATAATAAAATAATAATAAAATAATAATAATAATAATAATAATAATAATAATAATAATAATAATAATAATAATAATAATAATAATAATAATAATAATCGCCTTTGAAAGAGAGACGGGGGCGTATGAGCGTGCACGCACGCCCAAAGTGGTCCCCGAAAAACCGCACCTCCGGCACCGGTATCCACCCCTTAGGGCATTGCGTCGGTAGTCCAGAGGGCTCGAATTGAGAGTAGCCTGGCTCCATTTCTCCTGGGGTTCCGTGCGCTGTGCAATGTCCGTCAATGAGGCCACTACAGGGGTCTACCCTACTGACCGAGGGAGCGCTCAGCACTCAACCTGGAATTCAGATAGTCCTGTACCATGGACGCGCGCGTATCAACTCCTCCACCAGAGCTTTCAGTCACCACTGGGAACTCACTAGGAGCTCACCAGCAATGGTTCGCGACTCTGGCTTCTCAGGCGGGGGTTTCTTCCTCCTCCTCTTCTTCTTCTTGGGTTGTTCTGTGCTTGCCCTTTTGTTTTTTATCTTTTTTTTTTTTCTTCTGTGGGGCGCTCTCTCCTGAGCGCCCTGTATGTGGCGGTACTGATGCTGGCGAGAGATGATGTGGCAGCAGCAGCAGCAGTATGGGGGATGGTACACGTAGATGTGAGAGGCCATAACGTGGCTCTACATCTGCCGCTCCCATTCCGCGTTCATTTTCTTCTTCATTACCTTAGCGGCAAATGTAGATACATAGTTCCATGCCTGCGTTGTTCTGAGCATGCATGGAACCAGATTACCTGGGGTGAGTTCTTCATCTTCCCCGATCTCAGCAAGAGACCGTTTTAGCTCACCCCGCTCACGTCTCCACGCCTCGCACTTGAAGATGGTGTGTTGTGGGTCATCATTCCGCTCCTGACAGTGTGAACACGACGGTTGCTCAACTTTCCCCATTTTGTGTAGGTACTTGTTGAAGCACCCATGGCCACTCATCATTTGTGTGAGATGAAAGTTCAACTGGCCATGGTCTCGGTCCATCCACTGGTCAAGATCACGTATTAGCACGCGGGTCCA
Organism: Aspidiotus rigidus; assembly: GCA_035079385.1. Lineage (NCBI taxonomy): Eukaryota > Metazoa > Arthropoda > Insecta > Hemiptera > Diaspididae > Aspidiotus > Aspidiotus rigidus. Next base: position 2,364,854 of record JAVHKY010000046.1, on the reverse strand, counting down.
CTCACCCTTTCCTGTTTGGGCGAGTTGCTCTTTCCATTTGGCAAGCAAGGAGCGCCTGGCCTCCTGCTTGACCCGCAAGGCTTGATTGATGGTCCTTGTCTTCTTCTTTGCCTCGAACACCGCTGCTCGCTCTTCCGCAAGCAGCTCAATTGGCGGCGTTCGTGCTAATACGCAAAGAGCATCCGTCGACACAGTGCGGTAGGCACTAACACACCTAAGCGCAGCTCTTCGTTGGATTTTTTCCATTTCTTTTCGTCTATGTGCAATCTTCATGGAGTCGGCCCAGACTGGGGCTCCATAAAGGAGGACCGATATTGCTACACTTATATAGAGTCTTCTTACAGCTTCTCTAGGTCCTCCCTGGTTCGACATTAGGTGGGACAACCGTGTCACCACCCTGGCAGCTTTCTCCGCCACCATCTTGAAGTGGTGACGGAAGCTTAGCTTACTGTCGAACCAGAGCCCCAGATATTTTAGTACTTTCTTGTTCTCAATAGCCACACCTTGCAGGCGAAAGGTGGGTGGATTAAACTTTCGACGGGTCGTGAATATAATGGCCTCCGTCTTTTCTACTGCCAAGCTTAATCCGGCCGACTCGATCCAACGGGTCACAGCCTCTAGCGCCTGGTTCACCTTGGTCTCCACCTCGGCAACAGTGTCGGCAGAGCCAACCACCAGTGTATCGTCGGCATAGCATATAAGCTGTACCCCTGGTGGTAGCTTGATCTTAAAAAGGCCGTTGAATGCGATGTTCCACAATGTGGGCCCCAAAACAGAGCCCTGAGGAACACCGCATGTTACACTTTTCTTCACTGTGCCAGCAGACGTCTCTGCTACAATCTCTCTGCAGTTTAGGTAACTGCAGATGATCCTTAGTAGGTAACCAGGCACCCTTGCGTTTTGTAGCATCTTCAAGATCTTCTGCCACGGAATGGAATTAAACGCATTCTTTATGTCGAGGCTGACAGCTGCGCAGAACCGTCGCTTCTTCATTGCCGCAGAAGCTACCTTCTTCAGCTTGATTGCGGCATCTGAAGTACAGCGTCCGGCTCTAAAACCGTACTGACTTCCAGAAATTATCTTTTTGGACACTAAGTGGTTCTCCAACCGCGTTACCACTGCCCGCTCAAATATCTTGCCGACGGTGTCGAGCAGGCAGAGCGGTCGGTAGGAGGACGGCAGGCCAGGCGGTTTGTCCTTCTTCTCTATCAGTGCCAGCCTGGCCTTTTTCCAACGTTTTGGGTACACCCCCTCTGCCAGTGCCATATTGAAAGCACTAGGCAGCAGAGAGGGGTCCACTACGTGGAGAGAGCTCCACACCGCGTTGGGTATTTCATCTGGTCCAGGAGCTCTCCATTGCTTACCATGCAGCCTTTGAACGGCTGCATTAATCTCCTCGGTACTAAAGAGGGGCACGTCCTCCTCCACTTGTGGTGGCGTAACCATAAGTGGCGGGCCTTGTGGAAACAGTGTATCAATCACTCTTTCCACCGCCTCTGGCTCCATTCGGCTCGTTGCGGACGGACCCCCTAGTTTCTTCATTATAACTTTGTAGGGTTTGCCCCAGGGGTCTTCATCCGCAAGGCTGCAGAGCTCATCCCAACGTTGCTTCTTGCTCTGTTTTATTGCAGCCTTTAACCTTTTCCGAGCCTGCTGGTATTGCCCAGCAACCATCTGCGCCTCTTCGCGGCCTCTACTACGCTGATATATCCGGCGCTGATGGTTGCTCTCCTTGCGGAGTTGGGCAATTTTGTCGGTCCACCAATACACTGGCCCTCTCTTCTTTGGTGGACCGCATCTGGGCATGGCAGTGTCGCAAGCACGCGTTACTGTGCGGAGCATTGAGTTCACTGCCACCTCTGTGTCCTGTTCTTCCTCCTCTTGATCATTCCAGGTGAGGACCAGGTAGCTAGCTTGTAGCTGATCTTTATCTAGCTTCCTGGTTGCCCATTTTCTTCCCAGCTTTTGTGGAGCAGCGACCTCAGCTTCACGGTGGAGGGAAAAGCTGATGTACCGATGGTCGCTCCCTGACTCCTCATCCAGTACCGCCCAGCCCTTGATCCAGCGGGCCAGGCCTTGTGACGCGAAGGTGACATCCACTCGGGACCCATAGCCCTGATGGAATCTAGTGGGAGTGGTGCCAACATTCATCACTTGTAGTCCTTTGTCGGCAATCCACTCCCCTAGGGCGTATCCTCTAGGGTCTGTCCGGCTGGAGCGCCATTCCTCTGACCAGGCGTTGAAGTCACCGGCCACTATGCATTCCTCTCCGCGTCTCCTGGATATACTATCATCCAGCAGGTTCAGGTAGTCTTCAAACTCTTCAAGTGGTCGGTTAGGGGAGAAGTAACAGCTGTAGACTGTGATCTTCCCAAGTACCACAGCTACATACCCCTCCCCTTTCTCTACCTGTCCTGCTGCGATTGGGCAGTCAGGGCACACACAAATGGTCGCCCAGCCAGTACGGTCTGTGTACCATCCCCCAATCCCATCCACGTCGTAGGGTTCGCTCCCGATGACTATGTCAACCCCCAGTTCAGTCACTCTCTGCCACAGCAGATCTTGAGCTTGGCGAGAGTGCTGGAGGTTGACTTGGAGAAATTGTATTATTCTCACCATCTCTATGGTCGGCGTTCCTGCCCCCTACTGCCACGCTTGGTACTGCGTGGCTCAGGGGCACCCAGGCATCCTTGGCTGCCGACCACATGGTTAGAACTCCGTCCTTCTTCTTGGCTGCAAACCGGGCATTTGGGATCATTTGTGCAGTCCCGGAGCTTGTGCCCCTCTTCTCCGCACCGGTAGCAGCCACTACCTACCTCCTTCCCAGCACAGCTAGCTGCTAAGTGCCCTCGTCGCAGGCATTTATAGCAGCGTGGCTGGCTTTCTTTTCTCTCCAGGGAGCGAACCCTGCACTGGCTCCAGCCAATGACAATCTCCTTCTTCTGTAGCATTTCCACTGCTACGGAGATTGGCACCTGGACTCGAGCCATCTGGCACCCGCGGCCCATGGCACTGAGGTTGAGGACTTTAGCCTCGCTTTCTACCCCAGTTGCCCGTTGGATTTCCTCCTTGGAGACAGTCCCTTCTATACCAAGTATAAGAAGGACTGTCTTCCGTTGTGGTCTTCGGACTTCCGCTTTTGGCCCAAGAGCCGCTTGGACTTGGCTGGCAAAATTTTCCACACTTTCTTCTGTGCCAGCCTGCAGCTCGATTACCATTTCTCCCTTCTTGGTATGGCGGGATGCGGTGATCTTTACACCAGTCCCCGCCAGGGAGACCTTTGCTCTAGCCTCGCGAATCAGGTCAGTATAGGTCACCCCTTCATCTTTTTTGGAGATGACTACTGCCTGACCGCGGGGCATACGCTTCTTGAGGAGCTGGAGCTGCTTTGTCCTCTTGGGTGCCAGAGGGGTGGATGGGACCCTTGCAGCTTCCTGCCCCTGCATTCTGGCTCTCCCTGTTGCACGCTGCGAGGCGACCTGGCTGTAGGTGGCCGCCCTCTCCGCCATGCGTGCCCCAGAAGAACCTGCAGGGGTGCTTGTAGATGCAGCATCTTCCTTCTTCTTCTTCTTCCTGCCATTAACCACTGTGGTCCATTGGCCTTGTTGTGGCAATGGCACCGGTGCTGGCAATTGTGGTCGCTGTTGTCGTTGCTGCTGCTGTTGTAGCTGCAGTTGTCGTTGCTGCTGCTGTTCTAGCTGCAGTCGTCGTTGCTGTTGCTGTCGTTGCTGCTGCTGTTGTAGCTGCAGTCGTCGTTGCTGCTGCTGTTGTTGTTGTTGTGCTGCTGTTGTTGTTGCTGCTGTTGTTGTTGTTGCTGCTGCTGCTGCTGCTGTTGCTGTTGCTGTGACAGACTTTGCAGGGGGGAGCTTTGGCTGTTGGAGCAGCTGCTTCAGCTGGGACACCTGCTTTTGCAGGTCCTCAATGAGTAGCCGCTGTTGCTTCTGCTCCTCCCCCATCTTCACTATCTGCAGGTCCCTCTTATGTATCTCCCGCTGCGCCGTCGCCAGCTGGGCCTTGAGGGAAGCATTTTCCTTCCTAAGCTTCCCGCCGGGCAGATTCGACGCAGCAAGGGAGAGATCCATATGGAACTCAGGCGACGTGGTCTTCTTCCTCTTCTTCAGTCGCCGAGGAGTGCCGTATAGGGAATCCCCATCTTCCTCTCTTTCATTGTCTGAGGAGGTTGGTACCCTCTCGTTAGCATGTGCTTTAATGCTCTGCCAAGAGGGTATTGCCGCCAATGTCTCCCCAGACTTTTCCTTCGTCACTTTTCTTCCTTGCGGTGGGTTCGTCTGGTGGAGAGCCGCTTGGTCCTCTCCTACCAGGTCCGTCATCCTTGCCGGTACATCCAACTTCGCCTCTTCATTTGCTGACGACCGCAGGACGCCAGAGTGCGTCGACGCCTGCTGCCGGTTTGCTGGTTCCGAATCCAGCACGCTTACCTTGTCCTTCATCATCCTTTCCATTCTATGAGCTTTTATTAGTTCGCAGGCCGCTCTAACTGCTTTGAGTGAGGTATCCTGTGGAGATGATCCCAGGGCAGGGGTGACTGTCTGCCCTGGTTGACGGTTTTTTGTTCGGGGTTGTCCTTCCCCATGCCTTCTTGTGGCAAAACAGCTATGGCTGGGATTTTTTGTTGGAGTTTCCTTCTCCCTTATGGTTTGGCGTTTGGAGTTTTCCTTCTCCATAGTGGTTTATCTGACGGAGTTTTCCTTCTCCTACGTCCATCCACATTTGTTGCCGCCCAACTATGTTGCTTGGCGTAACAGGGTCACCACGTGAAGGTTGCGGATTGGGCTTGAGCTCCAGCAAATGGTAGCAGATTCCCACTAAACGGGAATCTTGTAGACCCGCAGATCTCCCACTACTGGCCCCATTGCGACCCCAATAATAATAATAATAATAATAATAATAATAATAATAATAATAATAATAATAATAATAATAATAATAATAATAATAATAATAATAATAATAATAATAATAATAATAATAATAATAATAATAATAATAATAATAATAATAATAATAATAATAATAATAATAATAATAATAATAATAATAATAATAATAATAATAATAATAATAATAATAATAATAATAATAATAATAATAATAATAATAATAATAATAATAATAATAATAATAATAATAATAATAATAATAATAATAATAATAATAATAATAATAATAATAATAATAATAATAATAATAATAATAATAATAATAATAATAATAATAATAATAATAATAATAATAATAATAATAATAATAATAATAATAATAATAATAATAATAATAATAATAATAATAATAATAATAATAATAATAATAATAATAATAATAATAATAATAATAATAATAATAATAATAATAATAATAATAATAATAATAATAATAATAATAATAATAATAATAATAATAATAATAATAATAATAATAATAATAATAATAATAATAATAATAATAATAATAATAATAATAATAATAATAATAATAATAATAATAATAATAATAATAATAATAATAATAATAATAATAATAATAATAATAATAATAATAATAATAATGTATTATAGACAGGAGTTTCAGCGGGGCTCAAACGAGAGTTCAAATGACAAAACTTGGCTTTTTAGAGACAAGCTTGTGCTATCTGTTGATTGAATAAATTTTAGGAATCGTAACAGTGAACGGTTAACTAAATATTTTCTTGAAACGACCAACGGTCAAACGGTCAAACACAAAAGACTCAGTTTTGCAAATTGTAATTTTTTGTTCTTTGATGAAATCAAAACTTGAAATGACAAGAAGACAGTGCAGAGGGATGGGTTTTTTCACGAGTGCAAAAAATCTACTTTTTTGCTTTGTCGTTTTGGCAATAGTGATAAGTTTTAGCTTACTGCCGTAAAAAGTTGCATTGACGTATATCCAAATTGACAATCATACAAATACCTAGTATCTTTCTAACGATTATATAAGAATATTTCTTCCTGATCGTTGATTTGGATATACGTCAATGCAACTTTTTACGGCAGCTTAGCTTTATATCAGCTTACGAATTACCTAGCCCGCCGTTTTTCAAACACAAAGTAGCTTAGCCATTAGCTCGTGGATGAAGTGTCACTTAGCTAATCCATTTTTCGACTAATTCAGCGCAAATCAGCCTAAATTAACTCAAAAAAGTGCTAGCCATTAACTACCAGTACAACGTTTTTTCATGAGAGCTAGCAAAAGGAATAATTTTATGGAATTAGATGGTCTTGTATGTTGGTGTGGAAGTGTTTCTTTTAAGCATGTCATTCAAAGGAAACTGAGTAATTGCATTCACCAAGATGAAATGACGATGGAGACTTTCAACAACAAATGAGGACTGGATATGAATATAATTTTTCGAGTTGTACTAAATTGTATTTTCTCAAAGCAAGAACAAAGGAATTTCAATAAGTAGATATGAAGGAAAAGAGATCGCGCTTCAGCATGAGTATCATAAAGAAATGAACAAGGACCTTGATTTTCCCCACTCACCAGGAGCAAAAGAAATGTCTTTGTCAAATAGCAACACAATTAATTTCATCATCACATCATCATGTGCTATCCATAATATTGAATTTGAAATGTCACTGTTCATATATTGACTACCGTCGACCATCACTAAAGACTGTATACTGAAGTATATACAAAGCGTGCATTCCTGAAGGAAGAGGCAGTCATGGGCTTCCAGTCTCTGGGTGAGTGCGTGAGTTGTTCAGAGGGAGCGCTAGTGGCTCGCGATAACAATCATCACTTTTATTGCTACTTGTACTAATATTTGAACTATCAACAATGGACTCACATTCTATTTCAACTAGCTACACTACAATCATTAGAATGTTGCTCAATACTCAAATTATCAATAATAGACTCCCACTTAGCTTCAACTATACTACCTACAATCACTAGAATCTTGCTCAATCGTGTTACTTTTATGAACAGTAGATATGATTCGAGATGAAAATCATTTGAAAATAATTGAGAAGTTGTATCAGTTTCACCAAAAGTTGACAAAACGCGTTTGTTCAATTGTAATACAGTTTCATCATCAAGACATTTATCTATGCCATCTTGAAACTTAATATTTCTTTTATCACTTTTATTGAGATCCATACATGAATTTGAAATTGGGTCACTTTTATTGCTACTATATAATTTTATCAACAACAGACTCACATTCAACTTCAAATATATTATAATCATCCGAATCTCGCTGACTAGTACACATTTCTTTCCTCAATAGAATAATTGTATTTGCAATCTCTAATAAAGTATTCCTCCCTTTTTTAATAATATTTACAAAATCATCAAAACTAACATATCTACTCTGCCAAATTTTTACACCTGGCATGTATTTTACACCTGGCACCCTGTTCTACATTTTCATTGAATTTCAGTTATTTGAAGGCATGGAGTACCGCAAGAATTTTTAGTTCTCAAAGGTGCTACATGTGATACCTTTGAGAACATAAGTGCTAAGTGAATTATTGAAGGTGCTAAGTATAGAACACTAGGTTACAAAAGTGCTAAGTACACCCCCTTTTTTTCTTGAATGATTGATAGTAGGGGCAAAAATTAATCCTCGTTATTCAAATTTCATTTTTCAGAAAAGGTAATGTTGACAGCTTGTAAACCTGCTTTCACAAAGTTTCTATGTTGAACAGTGTTGCCTCAATCTGGATTGTAAAGTTAAGGAAAATTAAAAATGCTCTCCTGAAAAAACACATTTTTGCGACTTAGCTGCATTGTGCACGAGACCATCGTTATATTGTACATGCTTGGAGTCACCTAAGATTTTATTTTTACAAGCCAATTTTGCAATTTTTGCACCGTCTTCGCTAATTTTATTTTTGCTTGGTATTTTTCAAATTTTTATACAGTCAGTCTTGGAAAAAGTTTCTTCTTTTCAATACTTCAATAAAAGGTTTGTCAACGCACTAGCAAGTAGTAAGCGCAGGGTTGCGATGTTTTAAACGAAATTTTTTCAAACGTTTTAAACATTGGAATTTGAGAAAAAAAGTTTAAAACATGGATGGCACGTCATGAATTCAAAGTCACGCGTACTCACGCACAAGAAAGTGTGAGTGTCTAAGGCAAAAACCTAAAGAAATCCCGCAATAAGCGCAAGGTCATTATGTTTAAAACGAAATGCTGTTCTAAACATGTTTAAAACACTGTTTTAAACTCTGGAGAAAGAATATCAATCTCCAACGCAGTTTTATACAAAAGAAAACGTTTTAAACTAAAAAAAAACACATTTTTTGTTCTTTTAAAAAAAAAATCTAATTTTTTGCAACCCTGAGTAAGCGACGAGCTTTTTTTGTATAGTGTGCGAGTAGATGAGCTAGTTGAAAAGCCACAACCTGTAAAGAACTAGTGATTGGGAATGTTTGGCTTTGTTCTTTTCTTCAGTTGTTTGAGAAATGTCTTCAAATGCGCAATCAACATTGTCAAATGCGCAATCAACATTGGTAATGCGTGATATTCTTGAATATTAATATTAATATTACTTGAATCGATTCGTTCCTGCAAGTTACGGCCCGACATATTGAGAACGACGATTACCACAATGGGTAAATGAATGAAAACCGACAAACACTACAAGAGTAAATGTACGAGGAGAATTTGCAAAAAGCCGCAGAAATAAAACAAACAAAGTACCGAAAACACTTTCGTCTAAGAAGCCATCAACGGGCGGAGAATAGAAAGAGTCTCCGCCCGTCACGAGAAGGGTTCCAACAATTTTCCTGAGTTTCGCTTCTGTACCATTTGTTCTTCATTATAATCGCTGAACTACTGGCCGATGAAAACTTACACATCACAATCAATTTGCCCATTAAAATTGAAAAATTCTCCTCTGTTCCTAATGAATTTATCAAGTACCTACTCAATCTAACTCGTGTCGTGAAGTAATGGTTTATATTTTATTTTACAGTGCACTAAAGTTAATTTACATATTTTCGGTTAATTCACAATTGGGTCCATTGCAAATTTCTCTTGGAAGAATGTTCCTCGATATAATTAAGTTTTTTTCAATCTATGCTCTGGTTTTATTTTCTTTTGCTTGTGGTAAGTAGTTTTTGAAGATGATATTCTAGGTCCCAAGTATAACTATATTTGAAGCGTTTTAAAAAATTAATTCATTATGAGCAGGATTGAATCAATTATTATGGTACTACGCTTCACTAGAGCATAGAAAGTGTTTTGATTCTACAAGCAGCCAATATGCAATTGAGTCGTGCTCAAAGTGGAGGTACTTTGCAAAGTGAGACTTTTTGACCTATCTACCGATAGTTTTCTAATATTTCCAGAGGCAGCGAAAAATATTTCTGCCTGAGTTCCAATAAAATTTGTTTCAAGGAGAAGTACGGAATTTGAAATTTGAATAGTCAACTCATATATTGTGACTATAGTTATGCAAGATAGAAAAGAATTTATTGGATTTGTATCATTAGGCGTTACACCCACGTCTCAACACGTAATACTCTCTTCTAGTTGTATCCAGCAAATATAAAATTTTCTTACAATGTGACTATTTGTCTGATACGTGTATTGTCAACGGTTCAATACGCGAATGTATTCATGCACGTTACTCTCGTTTTGGTGGTCCACGCTGCCAAGAAAATTATTATGATCATGACAACTACTATTCTACAATCTACATCCTCTTCTTTTTTTTATCTAGTTTATTTGAATCAATTCAAACCTTATTTTGGACTGGATTTGGTGAAATGGATACAACTAATTTTGATCTTGCGGGAATCAAACCATACACAAGATTTTGGGGTTTACTCATGTTTGCGTCATACTCTGTACTGAATGTTACTGTTTTGTTGAATTTGTTAATTGCCATGATGTCAAATTCATTTGCACATATTTGGGTGCGTATACAGATATCATGTTGTTGTAAAATCTTCTTCCTCTTTCTTCTCTCCCTCTCTCTCTCTCTCTCTCTCTCTCTCTCTTTTTGGTTTTTTTTTTTTTTGCAACCCTCACAGAATAAAAGAATAAAACTAAAATGTTACTATACTTTGTACATGTCATCAAACGAAATAGGGACAAGCAGATACTGAATGGAAGTTTGCACGGACAAAATTATGGATCAACTGTTTTGAAAGAATGCCAACATTACCATCACCATTCAATATTCTACCCGGCAGAAAATTTTTGAATAAACTATTTTCTCAGTTTTATCGTGTAAATGAAGAAACTACGAGGAACCAAGTTTGTAAAAACCAGGTTTGAGCAATGAAAAAAACTGAATTTAAATTAAAGCAAACATTTTTTGAAACTCTCTGCGTAATGTTTTTGTTAGTTTCATGAAGATACAAATGAAATAGTGCAAATTTCAAATTTTTCGCATGCTGTGCAAGCTTTAGTATGCCGATACATTTCTCTAAACCAATTGTCAAAGATGAGTACTTTGACGAAGGATTCCATAGAAGTTGTAAAATTAGATGTTACCAGCCCAAAGTATAAAATTTTTGAAGATTTGAAAAAAAAATGGAATTCTGATACCATTGGAGGATAAGAATGATAGAAGTAAGTTTTCATTTGTTATTATGCAAATGAACTGTTCTGATCCTGTAGAATAAAAAGACAATAAAAGTGATTTAAAAAATTGTGGTCGGTTTGCTGAAAGAAATAGGTTGATGAAAATGATGAGGTAAGCAAGTAGAGGAGACAAAAAATCAAAATCATCTTTATAAATTCATTGATGATCAAGAAGTTTTGCAAGAATTGATATACAAGCTAACTTATGTATTACAGTACTATTTATGATAGGAAATATAATGAAATTTTAAATAAAGTTAAGAAATTGAAGATGTATAGAATAACTATTCCAAGTTCTTGTCGTCCTTCTGGAAAAGAGTGGAAATTGGTGGGTTCAGTGGATCCAAAGGAAAACATTTCTTGGTAAGGCGTTTTGCTTGTGTTGCATGGGTGAAGAATCTACCTCACTAATTCAGTAATGAAGAGGTCCAAGAGGACAAATAATTGGCAAAATTGAGTTTCTATGGTGGATGTAAAAGGTAAAATAGGGGAATTTTTGACAGTTGAAAATGTGAAAATATAATTTGAGATTTCACTCTATAAAGCAAGTTCCCTGCCACTGCCGTTTCCCTGCTCTCTTTAATTGACATGGTCGATGTTTATTTACTTATTTCGCACGTTTAATTTCAGATTTGATGAATACATACCCAACCAATTCAGAGCGAGTAAGTGTACGTTGCACCCGTCATGTCACAAGAAGCATCGGCTACTATCATACCATGTGTACTATCTTTGTAGTATCAAGTCTTAATTTCAAGTTACAATGCGTCAAAATAAGTGACCGAGAATTTACAAGGATGGTAGATATAAATACACACATATATATATATATTTTTCGCGCGAGCGCTATTGATTGAACAATCATTTACGGGCGTACACATACAACTAACAAGTTCCAAAAGTACAAATAAAATCAAAATGCAAAATGACATCTAATCACAACCTTTCAGCGAGGAAAGAAGATGGGATTAGCTTGTTTACTATAGGAGTATAATAATGAATCGCTTTGATTATTTCTACCGTTTCCAGTAATCTCTTTGAGTCCAGTTTTAAGAGCTTGACCTGTTCGCTCTACATAAACAGAAGGAGGACAATGCGTAATCACCACACTTTTCACCTGGAGGGAGGGGGGAAATCTTTTGACCGAGAAAATTGACTCCTCAAGGTTTTAACAATGTACAAGGCAGGTACAAGATGAAGAAATTTTAGTATACTTACGAGATAAATGAGAAGAGAGCTTACCAAGGTAGGGAATGCGGATCCATTTTTCTTTCTTTCGGATATTGTCTCTTTTATGAGAGGTGGGGATATCTAGAATTCTAGAAATATCTACTATATCCATTCTCACATTACTGTTAGCTTTGAGCTTGATAGTGTCCACATCTATTTTGAAGATTTCGATGGTGAAAGGGACGGACACTAAACGTGAATCGTCGCAAGATAAGCAGCATGCTTATAAGAAAGGGGGGGAATAGGAGAAGCCGTCCATAGTGATACCTGTGTAGGTAAACTTCATAAAAATAATAAATCTGATATTGTCTTCATGTAAAGTGATAAAATGGCCCAGAAAATTTATTGGTTTACCTCTCACATGGAACATGAAGTTCGTAAAGGGGTAAAGAAAATTAGGAAATGAAAGGAACTCTTGTAACTTAGGGTTACTGAACCGGTTCCTAGACAAAGTATATCGTTTACATACTTGTACCAGTACCCAACATACTGAGTGAGCGCACGTCTAGAGGTGATTACTTCTTCTTCAAGAAGGTTCATGAAAATTTCCGAAATCAAGGGGACTAGAAGGCAGCCCACCTTGAAATTGATATACATTTTGTTCTTGAATTGATAAATATTGGGAGAGAGACACGTTTTAAGAAGGTTAATGAATTTCTCGGCAGCAGGGTTTGAAATGGAAGCCTCAATCAATATTTCAGAATTACAATTTAGGGTTGGAATTAAGGAGATATTAGTAAATACACATAATCTGGTGACATCTTCGCGCAAAAATAAAAAATATCTACGACCTTCTCGTTCATTCACATACCTGGGCTTATGACGAAAATTAGGAAACTTCCAAAGATTTTTTCTGATTATCAAACAGTAATAACTTGATCATCATTTATTCCTTACACTTTAATTTGTATTGCGGGTATGTAACTAATGACTAATTATATTATATAACCTGAATTCAAATTATTGTTTTGAATTGATTTAAGATGAACAGATACCTATTTATGTTACGGTCCAGATAATGTGAAAAAATTTAACGACTTTCTAGTGATGTTTAAAAAATGAATATTATGGTTTATGCCTCCTATCACGATTTGCGAAGGGAATGCTTGCGCAAAACTCAAGTGGATCGTTCCTGTGACTCATCAAAATAGATCAAGATAAAGAGGAAACAGAAGCGTGGCTAATATACTGGGTTATGTGAAATTACCTTATATAAAAACAAGTCACTCATAGTACGTCATAATAGAAGAAGAAGAGAAGGTCTTTTGTGGGTTTATAACCTAGTATATACCTATACCATACAAGTACATTGATCCATGACGTCCGGTTATCGAGACATCTTCAATTGTGATTCTCCATCTAGTTCACGCCTTATATCTCACACAATCCATGGCAAATAATGAGATGGGTACAAATCACAAGAGGCTACTTCGCCGTACATACTGTATGGGGAACACGAAGAAAGAAAATGGAGAATAAGTCGGAAGCAGTTTTTCAACCAAAGTTGTATAGAACACCAAGTTGTGCAACTCGCGCAGTTTCATGTGGTTGCCGCAGAACGTGATTGTTGGGCGCTGGCGTAGCATTGCTCACCAGTTTTTTGAAAATAGTTGGTCGACAAGGTAAAAAATGCTTTTTTCAAATTTCAATTTCGCAAATTCTAATGGATCGTTTATATTCATACATGCCATTAAAAAGTCTAGAAGCCTTGTCTTTAAAATTTTCAAAAGAAAAAGTAGATAGCTATCAAATAATTTTTGGAGATAACACGCAGTTTTTGAACATGCGTTTTACATGTATTTCTCCCATAAGGAAATGAGCAATGCGACGCTCCGCGCGTATAGTGATGAATTTTTTTACATTTGTTTCGTATTTATTGCGTATATCGGAAGACACACAACTTGTATATGACTTTGTTTTCCAAGTTCCCATGTTACCTGTTGTTTTTGAGCAGGGTGAGAAGTTCCTCTTTTGGTATGGTACCGAACATGTTTGCCACATCAAGGGATGGGAACTCCTAAGGACCAAAGTACGCCACTACAGTGAAAGAGATCTTAAGCCAGAACTACTGCCACTTCAATAACAAGTTCTACAGTCAGGAAAAGGGACTTGCAATGGGATCACCACTCTCATTAATACTGGCGGAGATATTTATGAATGATAAAGAAAACAAGATATTGAAGGGCAGTAAGTTCGGAAACTCGATCAAACACTGGGCCAGATATGTAGATGATATCCTAATTGTGTGGTCAGGCACTGACAGATAGGTGGATCTATTTTTTTGGAAATGAATGCGATGAATGAGGGCATCAAATTCACGGTGGAAAACGGCAATGAGACTATCGACTATTTGGACCTTACACTCACACTGCACTGGTGAACAACAGGATAGAATACAAAATCTTTAGGAAGCCGACGCACACAGATACTATCATCCCAAATGACTCTTACCACCACCACCCCAAGCACAAGTTAGCGGCAATCCAGATCTACTGTTATCGAGCCATTTTCTTTCCGCAAGAACAACAAAGAAAAGAAGAAAAAAATCGAGATAGTAAAGCAGATCGCAGAAGCCAATGGCTATCATAGAGATGTGGTGGAGAGAGTCTTTGGGAAAATGGAAACAAAAAAGGGAACATATGATAGCACAGTGAGAAAATACTCCGGATCGATACCATATAAGGCTTTTCCAGCGTTCCATATTGCATACTTATTCGCCTCATTCTTATCAATACTGTTTCGGTATAGATAAGTATAAGTCTCAAAAATAACACCAATAAGAAAGTAAGCAGCATAAGACTATATTTCAAATCAGTACAATCATTCGTGTTACGCAGGTATTACAACGAAATATAAATTCCAAGGAAATAATAAATTAAGATGAGATGAGAACAAAGTGAGAAAGAATGAATGAAAGACAAAGATAAGAGTATTCTCCAACATACTCCCCCCTTGAGGTTGTAAGATAACCTCAAGTGAAATTTGGTTACACCAAAGAATTTTGTTCTGCCTAAAAAATTTAGCAGTTGAATCGACGTTTGAACCTTCAGTTTGAAAGTTGAATGAATTTGCAGGTTTTATTCAATAAATCACACCAAAATATAATTTTCTACGGGCACACGTAGAAAAGGAGCATCAACGGCTCACCTGCTTTTTTCTTTTAAATTTCGATTATATATACGTACGTAATGTGCTGGTACCAGCGTGCCGAAAAATAAATGCATATAAAATTTTCATATATAAAATTTGGTGTATTCAAGTTCAGCCTTATTGATAAGTGCTAAACCAAAATTAATCATAAAAGGACACTAAAATTAAATATTGGTGTTTAAGTCGGCCTTGAAATTCAGCGTGTCTTTTCCAAGTTTTGGTCCATTCTTGGTTTTTCTGAAAAATTAGTCGATTTCATTATCGTTTTTTTTTTTTAATAAACTGATAGTGGAAGTTAGTTACGGAAGATAGATTAAGCGTGACACGTGTCTCTTAATAAATTCTACGCCTTTAGCAGTATGTGTACGAAGAGTGACTACTCGTACTATATTATCTTGACCTGGATGGAGAGAGGTTATAACTCCTAGCGGCCAATGAGTAGGAGGGGAGTCATCGTTTTTAATAACCACTATGTCACCTACATTAATTTCTCTCTTATTCATGCGCCATTTCGTCTTTTCTTGTAGTGAATTTAAATATTCATAACTCCAGCGTTTCCAGAATTGCTGTGTCTTTTGTTTCGTGGATTCCCAGTATTTTATCTTACTCGCGGGAACATGAGTAATATTGGGATTTGGTAGAGCCGTTATTGGCCCGCCAATCAGGAAATGTCCTGGGGTAAGTGCGCTTGGGTCATTGGGATCAGAAGATTCAATAGTTAGTGGTCGCGAATTTAAACAAGCTTCAATCATGATGAGTGTTGTTTCATATTGCTCGTAAGTGAGAACAACACTACCTAAAGTTCTTTTTAAATGACGCTTAATCGACTTGACCTTTTTTTACTCGGTTACCTACGAAGCATTGCCAACGCAAGGGAGAGGAGTTTATCCAATGAAGTACAATTTCGCTGTCTGTCCATAAACGCATTATATCGAGTTTAACTATTCCATCTAAGTTCGATTCAATTCTATTGACGAGCTGTGCAAGTTCTAAAGCAGCACACAATTCTAGCTTAGGTAAAGTTTTTCTTTTTAGAGGAGCCACTCGCGTTTTTGATGAGACTAAAGTACAAAATGTACTGTTGGTGGTGAAGTATCGCAAATATACTACTGCACCATACGCTTTTTCCGAAGCGTCGGAGAAGCCGTGAAGTTCAATACGTTGAGGGTTACCGTTACGGAAAAAATGTCGATCTATTTGAATGTCATTCAAAGAACTTAAATGCCGAGAAAATTTGTCCCACTCGAGTTTGATGGATTCCGGTATTTCTGAATCCCAATCCAATTTATGAGTCCATAGTGATTGCATGATTAGTTTGGCTTTGATTGTTACAGGTGATAACAACCCGACGGGATCATAAACTGATGACAATACCGACAAGATTTCTCTTTTGGAATGAGTTTTCACGTGTTGTCTAGCTACCCATACTTTGAACGTATCTTCGTTCGGTAACCAAATTGTTCCTAAAGTTTTGATAGCAAACTCTGATCCAGAATATAGTTTGAAACTCTTGTCCAATTCTTCTGGAATTATATTTGTAGTTAACTCTATGCTGTTGGAGCACCATTTGCTAAGACGCAATCCCGCGCTAGCCAACAACTTAACTAACTGAGATTTCATTTCAATGAGCTCTGACTCAGAGTTTGCACCAGAAAATAAATTGTCGACGTAAAAATCTCGACGCAATGTAAGTTTTGCTAAAGAGAACTCATCAATGTCGGCATCATCAGCCAATTTATTTAAGCATCGTGTAGCCAAGTAAGGAGAACTTGCTTCACCAAATACTATGCGCGTATGTTCATAAAGTTTAAGAGGCTCTGAGGGGTGGGACCTCCAGAACATGCGCTGAAATTTGCAATCTTCATTTCGGACTATAAATTGTCGATACATTTGTGTCATATCGGCGGAGACTACATAGGTATATGCTCGAGCACGCATGATTATGCTCGTTAATTCGGATTGTACTACCGGCCCTACCATCAAACAATCGTTTAAGGATAAGCCGGATGAAGATTTCATACTGGCATCGAAAACTACACGAAGAGGGGTGGATGTGGAATCGTTTCGTATTACAGCATGATGAGCTATAATGTACTGTTGTTGTTCGTCTATTGAGTCGATGCATAGACGCATATGACCTTGAATGATATAATCTTCAACAACTTTTGCATAAGTTTGTCTGTAAATGTCGTCTTTGGCTAGTTTTCTTTCTAATGCGTAAAAACGCTTAAGAGCTATTGATCTCGACTCGCCTAAATTGGATTTGTTAGATTTGAAGGGGAGCGTTACAACGAATCTACCACTCTCATTTCGATACGTAGTATCAACGAAAATCTCCTCACATAATCGTTCTTCAAGGGACCAGTCTCCATTGATTTTGTTTTCAGGTTCGTCGAGTAGCCAAAAACGTTCAATAACGCGAGCTAATGAATCAGATTGACTTGATTGAGTCATTAGAATGTAGTTGGGCTCGTCCGAAGTACACTTACTCAAGTCCACCTTTCCACTCACGAGCCAACCTAAATGAGTAGCCCAAAGACGAAGAGAATTAGAGTCCACATCTTTAAAATTTGGCTTTAGAATCTTCCAAAAAACGCCAACACCTAAAAGCAAATCTACAGTATCGGGAACATTGAAACGTGGATCTGCGAGTGAGAGGTGTTTATGAAATTCCCAATGATCAAGAGAAAAATATTCCTGCGGCACAGAATCTACAATGTCATCGATAATAATGCATGTAATTTTTAGAGAGAAATTGGTGACTTTTGAGTGGATGATGATCTCCATTTCTTTTTTATAAGTAGCTTGCATGTTGCCTACGCCTTTTACAATGATACTGGATGAACGAATCTCGTTTCCAATTTTCATTGCGTTTGCTAACTTGGTAGTTATGAAGTTTCGTTGACTGCCAGAATCCAAAAGGGCTCTAACTTCAAACCTGTGTTCGTTATTCAACAAGCTATTTACGCAAACTAAGGCCGTGGCTAATAAAGCGTAGGGACTATCCGTAACTAAACTTCCCACAATAGATGACAATTTAAAGTTACCTGATGGTGTAACGTGAATCAATGAATTGTGTCGTCCCTTACAATGACGACATGTGAACGGACAGGATCCTCTACAATTTCTACAAAAACATTTCTGGCACAAGTTGTTTGAGCGTACGATGTTGAGTCTTTCTCCTGGATTCTTTTTAGCAAAGTCCGGGCAACGGTGTAGATGATGTTTGCCGTCGCACTGTGGACATCTATTCCATAGAGGCTTCGTCGTCGTTGTTGCGAAAGCTGATATTGGTCGTATTGAATTATTCGCAGATTCGTTCGTTGTTGTTGTTGTACCGATTGCGCGTTCGAAGGAATTGCAACGCCCTTCCATGAAGGAAATGAACTCTTTAAACGTTGCGAACTTGGCGGTTTTCTGTACCTCTCTTTCCCACTCGATTCGAGTATTACGATCAGCCTTTTGAAGAAACGCGTAAACCAAGAACTGACTCACAGGGTCTATTTCAGTTTTTTCCTTGAAGATGAGTTGCAGCGCCGTTGCGTTAGGTCTAAAAGTTGTTATTAGACTGCGGAGAGTTTGTTTTCGTGCGGGTTTTCCGGAAAGGGTTCCTACATTTGGACAGCTAAACATCGTATCCAGTCGTTTTGTGACGGTTTTCAATGGGTCATCAAAATGATCCATGAGCGCATCGTACGCTTCGAAGTAACAACTACCGTCGAGTGGATACTCTTTTATGACTTCGTGAGCTTCACCTTTCGTTTTAGTGAACAATGTGCGATGTTTTTCGAGATTTGGCAGCTTGGAATTGTGGTAGTATGTCGTAAAAGCTGTCTTGAACCGGATCCAGTCGTCTCTGGTTCCATCAAAGGGGTCGATATTGATCTTTTCGAATTTTAGATTTGGCGACTCGTTGTTGGACGTTCCTGCAAAAATCTTGGTCTTGGATGTAATCTTGGCGCGTAGCGATTTCACGAATTTTAGAAATTGAGTTCGTTTGCATTCTTCTTCGTTCTTTACATCCGGAGGCAAGGAAGCGCAGCACCCAAGAAAAGTAGTCTGGTACAAATTTTCGTATCGCATTAGATCGTCATATTCGACTTCAAGGGCTCCGAGATTATTGTCGATAATAGCGTCTTCGATGACGGCTTCCGATAATTTAGCGTCTGTTTGTAATATTTGGAGCATTTCGATGTCTTGGTTGAGTCGCGTATTTGTTTCGGTTTCGGTCGATGGAATGGGTAAAAACTGATTGCTATTTGATTCTATCATTTCAACATCATGATTTAAGTTAGATTCGGGATCGATTTCGTTTTGGTTTTCTTCGCCGCTCATTGTTGAGAGGTACCGATTATAAAGAATTCGTGAGTTCGCTCCTCACCCGGGGCACCAAATGTTTCGGTATAGATAAGTATAAGTCTCAAAAATAACACCAATAAGAAAGTAAGCAGCATAAGACTATATTTCAAATCAGTACAATCATTCGTGTTACGCAGGTATTACAACGAAATATAAATTCCAAGGAAATAATAAATTAAGATGAGATGAGAACAAAGTGAGAAAGAATGAATGAAAGACAAAGATAAGAGTATTCTCCAACAAATACGGTGGGCTTTCTAACATTATTCTTATGGGTATTGCTAGGTTGCATACTCATTTTCATTCCGGTGTTAACCTGCCATAAGATCAATGTTAGGGAGCTCACCGTATTGATAAGAATCAGGCAAATAATATGGAATGCTGGAAAAGCCTTATTAGTAAACAAATAAAGTGATGATGTAAATGTGTATATCTATAATAACCAACCCACGGTGAAGAGAATCAGCAATGACCAGATGGAAGATGTAAAATATAATAATGTATTTTAATGAAAGGATATTTGTCCCTAACATGAAGGAGTCACAAACCCTTAAGAATTGTCAGAATAACCTGAATGGAAGACGTATTAAGAAAGTAAATGTAATCATTCCCAATAATAATACCAACTCACCAAATATCTTTTACGGATTGAACAACCACTTTCTCTCTTCTTGTAGCCTGTAAAATACGCGCGGTTGAGTACCCCATTTTCTAGTGAAGTAATATTAAATAAATATGTAAGACTCAGAGGTTCGTCGAGCGAACTTGTCCTTACGCCGTTAAGATAACTCAGAGGTGGTCTTATTATATCATACATCAAAAATTATGCCACTGGTTTATCCGGCTACTATTCAGCAAAATCGATAAGCACCGGCGTAATAGAGCTCGATAGCTTATGTACTCGCAACTCGCAACATTGACTGCGAGTGCCGATGCGACGCTACCAACACGAAAATTCGTGAGAACGGTACAGCGTTCTTACAAATATATCTAGCGGACAGGTCCCTCATTGGTCCACACCGCGCCCAGTCAGCCGTACTCAACGATAATTCAGCAGACCCACCCTATCATCTAGAGGTGGCGCCAGAAATCATAGATTATTCTCCATTTGCTGACTAGGTCCTTCATTCTGTTTAGTTTCGAGGCCCCTTGCGGGCTACGGATCCACAAGAAGAATGCTCCTCTCCCCGTAGTGTCATCAACACACGGCAGAATCCAAGTCCACACCTCGGCCATGGCTCGCGACACCCTGGCTCTGGATTCAGACATGAACCCCCGGCATATGCAATCCGGTCGCCACCTGATCCCATATGCCGACCATCCTTCGGCGCCCTTAACTAAAATTCGTGTCCATCTAGTACCGAGATTCTGGTCGGTACTACACGAATCGTGCCGCCGAGACTCAGGTCGGACGCGCACTAGTCATTCAGATCAAGTACCGTGAATCTTCAATTCAAGCACAAAGCAAGATCTCAAAGACAAGGCTCGAATTAAGTTGGGGTAGCATATCTCATACTATGCATAAACGAGTAATCATCGTTTCCTATTTGTTGAGAAATAGTTGACCATCCCTCATCATTTGAAAGGTTTACTTTTCTCATTCATTTGTACACCCTGTCCGTAATAATAATACTAATCTATATGATAGACTAATTTACGTCATGCGTACTATAAATAGGTGTACCCCGTGAGCACTCCACAATCCAGTAGATTACTCACCCAGATTAATTCAAAGCAGTCAATCGGATTACACAGTTTCATCAAACACACATCAAACACACACACACACACACACACCGACCAGCGCGGTTTACTATTTTACCGACTTTTCTAACTAGAAAAGTGAGGTATTACACCCGTAGCAAGGTCAACAGGGGGAGTGTGTAATGAACTTTCTCGACGTTTTAGGGGTCCTAGATCACAACTAGCATAAAAAAAATTTCAGGTTTCCTTATATATATAAGATTTTTTTGTCCGCGGAACTCCTCTGAAACTACCCGATGGATTTTTTTGTAACTTGGCCATATTGTAGTAGTATATCTGAAGATGTGCACCTGCAAATTTTTTGAAAATCGGATGAGTAGTTCTCGAGAAATTTTCAATTAGTTGAGAAATTTTGCAGTATTTCGAGTACCTTTTTGTCCGCGGAACTCCTCCGAAACTACCCGATGGATTTTTTTGTAACTCGGCCATATTGTAGTATTATATTTGAAGATGTGCACCTGCATTTTTTTTGAGGATCGGATGAGTAGTTCTCGAGAAATTTTTACTTTTGTTGAAAATTTTTCACTATTACGAGTAGCTTCTTACGAATAGCTGCGAGTAGCTGCTTACGTTAGGAGAAGCGGATTTTCCTATACGTTTACCACTTTCGTTATCAGTACGTGTATTGTGAAGAACCTTTCATCATTCGACAGGTTCATTCTTCGTTCGTTCTTTACCAAGGGTTCATTGGATTTTATTTCTGATGAAACCTTTTCGTTCAAATTTAGTACACTTGTATCTCGCTTCCCACAGCCCCTAGAGCGTTGAATTTTGTTTTGTCAAATTTTATTTGTTTTGTTAAATTTATTTTTGAACGGATAGTGGCAATGGCGAGTTGTTCATGTTTCTAGCTATTTTTCATTATTATTAGTCATACTCGATAGTTTTTTTTTTTTTTTTTTTTTTTATTATTATTATTATTATTATTATTTTACGAGCATTATAAACTGCACGAGGGTTATTTGCTCGGCGTTACAATCTTATTTTAGAACATTACTTGAATTAGGTTAAATTAGGTACGTATTGGTGGAATTGAGTGGCGATCGAACGGAATTTGTTGGTGAATTATATGAAGTTGTAGAATTGAGTGGTGCGTAAATAAGTTAGGGTTGAGTCGATGGTTTCGGAGTTGTTGTTTAGTGCTGCATTGATATTGGAAGATATATTTAGGGAGGTTCGAGTGGGTTGCAGGACGGGGCATGAGAAAAAAAAATGATCAACTGATAAATTTTCTTGGAGACAGTGAGGGCATGATGGAGGAGCGAGATTAGTGAGAAGATAAGTATGAGTAAGACGAGTGTGGCCTATTCGCAGCCGAGCTAAAATGACCTCCTCTTGCCTTGAATTTCGTTGGGATGAGGACCAAAATGTGGGTTCACGTTTTATTTTTCTTAATTTGTTATTCGACTGATTTTAGTGAAAACCTTGAGTTTGAATGATTAAGTACAATTTTTTAATCTTCATCAAGTGTGCTGATGCGAGACTACCTGGGTGATTTCACTATTAATTAATAATTGATTTATTTGTCATTTTTTCATGTATGGGTACATAATTAATAGTGGTTCATAGTTGATTTGAGGTGTCAAAAGAGATGGAAAGATTATTTTCAATTTGGACTGGCTTTTTTGAGTGAGATTTGAGATTAGACTAACGAGTAAACCGGGCTTGGGTGCTATATATTTTTACCGAATTTTCTAGCTAGAAAAGTGAGAAATGTTAATACGTTTGGAATGGTTGAAGCGTGAGGGAAGGAATGAGGGGTTGACTATTGGGTGATTGGTTGCTTCTTTCGTTTCGACATCGATTTTTTTAGTTTTTCGGGATCTCGTTGTAGCTGGATTCCCAGATGAAGAATTTTGGGGTGGAGTGTGCATAGAAAATGGTGATATGATAGCGTGAAGGCAATTTATGAGTGCACGAGAGGAATAGCAGCTCGAGATAGCTTTAAGAGATGCCAGGAATCGGAAGTGATAAAGAATTGAACCACTCATCCTAATATACAGTATACTAGACTAATAATATGCTAAGAATAAGGTATGGGAAAAAATGATTGTAGAGCTCTTTTCTATTAGAAACAACTGTTATAGCCTCGTAGCAGTTTGGACAGGGGGAGGGGGAGTGGTTTTTCTGGAGACGTTTTGTAGGTTTTAGATGACTCTTAGCCTAAATTATAACAAAATTCAGGTTTCCTTATTGGATTATAGGTATCTTTACTCTGTTATCTGTTGATGTGACATCGTAGTGATAGAATTTATAAACTGAGTTTTATTGTTTATTCTACAAATGTTTGACATGATTGACAGGTCATTGGTATTTAATTTAAAGAGAGGGAGTGACTCTCTCAATGTTTCTTGCATTGTGGGAAGAAAAGTCGTGTACTACTCACGCGACTGCGTGAGTGTTTTTTTTATATATTGTAGAGAGAGTTCTCAATACAAGTGAACTATTATTCTTTTACCCCTTTCACGCTGTCGACTTGTCGACCAATACCTGTAACCGCATTCATCATGCGTGCGCTGAGCGAACCGAGATGTATCTGTCCCAATATTGTCACAAATCTGCTCTAGCCAGTTTTGATAATTTTTACGTATATAAGAAATTGCTTCAGTGATTTGTAATCTACTCGGACACGAGCAGGGTTTCTTAACTTAGAGCAAATACACTATACGAACAATACCGGAAACTCCCATTAGAAATACATTGAGCGCTGTTGACCCACGAAACACAAAGGAGATTAGTAACAATCCTAGCCGCTAGTCGAAAATTCCGTTTGATTACTATGGTAGTACCAATCCCGTCCGCTAGTCGCCATGGTTCAAAAACGACACGGAAGTTTCCGGTATTGTTTGTATAGTGTATTTGCTTAGAGCGTGCAGTTAAAAGATTGACGACTTGTACTCACGTTACTATTTACATTATTTACATTCAGCCATCCTGCAATACATCTTGCCCTCAAGGTGCCCAGGTATTACCAAGGCCTCTGGCTGGTAACAAGAGAGCGATCACCTTCATTATCGGTCTCTTCTTCGCTACTACTCTCTTCTGATGCTGGATCACCAACTGGCTTCAACTTATCCGCCGCCCAGGTTCCCTTGTCACGTCGCCCCTTTTGCCCAATACCCTTGATTGTATATCTATCATTAGGTAGCACTTCTTTAACCAAATAAGGTCCTCGAAATAGTCTCTTAAGTTTTTGACTACCCAGTTGTGTTCTCAGTGCTGATTGTCTCAACATGACCAAGTCGTCTTCAGCATACACCCTGGCGGCTCGTGTATGACGATCATATTGTTCTTTTTGACACGCCTGTGATTTCTCAATCTCAGTCATAGCACCGGTTCTTTCCTTCAACAGGTCATCAACAATAGAGGACGTTAATTGGACCTCATCTCTTAAGGCAGCATCCTCTCCACCCCGAGGGGTAGAACCTAAGAGCAATTGGCTGGGTGTACGCTTTGTAGATTGATTGACGGTATTGTTGATGGCAAATTGTACATTCCGTACCCTTTCATCCCATCGGTTATCCTCTGGTGCGATAGTGAGGAGCCCCTGTAATACAGATTGGTTCAGTCTCTCCACTTGACCATTGGCTCTTGCTGTGCCAATCGCTACTTTAACATGATTGATAAAATTCTGGTCACAAAAAGTTTTGAAGCGTCGCGAGGTGAATGCCGACCCTCGGTCGCTTACTATCAACTCAGGCGTTCTATAAGTTGCAAAGATGTCTCGTAAGTATTCAACTATGTGCTTGGTCTCAGTTGTTCAAACTTCCCTCATGAATACAAACTTTGTGAAAGAATCTACCACTACTATTATATGTTTATTACGACGGGATGAGACTGGAA
The DNA here is from genome assembly GCA_035079385.1 of Aspidiotus rigidus. Classification (NCBI taxonomy): domain Eukaryota; kingdom Metazoa; phylum Arthropoda; class Insecta; order Hemiptera; family Diaspididae; genus Aspidiotus; species Aspidiotus rigidus. Next base: position 2,339,927 of record JAVHKY010000046.1, on the reverse strand, counting down.
ACGGCCCTAGATGATCAATATGTATTGTATTGTCCTCAAGGGGACTTTACCCTTTGGAATAGGATGCAGTAGTCCTTCTTGTTTCCCGCCCTTCCGTTTTGCAAATAAAGACGGTATACAACATTTCACAAAGCGGTCAACATACGTGCGCATTTTTGGAAACCAATATGCTTCATTCAATTTCAAGAGCGTCTTCTCGGCTCCGCTGTGATTGGTGCCCTCATGAGCACTTTTGACAATTTGATGACGCATGCCTCTAGGAACTACCTACAATAGACCCCTAGGCGATTTACGATATACGCGATCTTTCTGCGAAATATAGTCGCGATGAATCAATTTTTCTTCGCTAGTGTTAGCAGGCTTACTGAGCGCCTCGCGAATTTTAACTACTTGTGGGTCACTATTCTGCGCAGTCCCAGTCCTCAGCTTCCGCCTGTAAGACAAAATTTTCATCAGGGCTTGGAATGGGATTTCGGCTAAGAGCATCCACGTGTTGCATCTTCTCTCCCGGCCTGTGTTTAACATTGTAATCAAATTCTGACATGTAGACCCACCAACGATAAATTCTTTGGACTAACTCTTTCTGAGTCTTACACGTAGTGATCGTGTTGCAATCGGTAACAATCGTAAATTTCTTATTAAGTAAATAATTCCTATATTTACATGTTGTCTCTACCACAGCGAGCATCTCTAATTCGTAAGAATGGTAATTAGCCTCAGCTTCCGTTGTCTGTTGACTGCAATAGGCTACTGGATGAAATTTACCATCCTCTTGATGTTGTAGCATCATTCCCGCTAATGCACGTGCGCTTGCGTCAGTGTGGACTTCCGTCTCTACCTCAGGATTATAAAGAGCTAGCACTGGGCAACTAATTAAGGAAGCTTTCAATTCCTGGAACGCTTCTTCTTCATCATTGCCCCAGTACCATACCTGATCCCGTTTCAATAAGTTTGTTAAAGGTCTAGCTTTCAAGGCATAGTCTTTAACAAAATGTCTGAAATACCTGGTGAGACCTAAAAATTGTCGGATGTTCTTGACTGTCTGCGGTCGGGGAAATTCAGTCACAGCTTTCAGTTTCTTCTTCCCTGGAGACACTTGACCATTTTCAATCTCAAATCCCAAAATTGCTCCACCCAGCACGTTGAAATGACATTTTTTTGGATTGATGGTCAACCCATTTTCCTCCAAGACATCCAGAACTTTGGTCAGTCTTTCAATTGACTCTTCCTCAGTTGTCGCATGGACAACAATATCATCGAGGTATACAGCCGCGATATCCCGGACTGGCTTTAGAACCTTGTTCATATGCCGCTGGAAAGTAGGAAAGCTTGAGCGGAATGTACAAGCACAGTTGTGAACAGTGCGAGGCCATCTACATCGGCGAGACTGGGAGGAAGTTTCAGATCAGGGAGAAGGAGCACACAAAGTCAAAGGAGAAAGAAGATGGCAAGAGTCACTGTTTGGTAAGCACTGTAATGAAAAACGCCAGAATGGAGAGGGAATATTTGAAGTAATACATGTAAGATGGTAGGGTGAACTACGCATCTTTAGATATTCATGTTTGATCTTGATCCTGCTTAGCCTAGGTATCTGATAAATCGTCGCTGACGTAATCTATGTAATTTATAGGCCTACACGTTTAAAACTGTATCATGATGTGCCAGGAGTAATCGTGTGCATTACTATAACTTTCATTTACTGTGAACCCGAAAGATCGTGCAATAATTTATTTGTGTATTTTGTTCATTGAATTTTATCTGTACTATTATGTCACACACCCTTTGGAATAAACCATTGTTTTCGATTTTATTAAAGCATTTGTAAAATCATCAACTTATTCGGATTCGATAGACGGATTGTCACCTACCTAGCGATCTGACTTACATACATGTAGAGAATCGCACAAAAAGAAAAAAACCCTGCTGGGAACAAATGAAGATTGCAAAAGCAAAGAGGAAGAAAGCTAGCCTCTTGAACAATGTAGGTAATCACGTTTGTTAACAAAAAAAAAAAAAAAATATATTTGGTCTGAGAGAAGAAGAGCAGAACCAACCAATAAGATGGTAGGAGAGCAGAATTTAGGTCAATAGAGTGAATGAATCACTAAGCAGTATGTTATAGCCAATAGGAACACAATGTCATATTATTGTGAGAATAAATTTCTAATAATGAACCAATCACGACACAGCATTGTTATAGCCAATAAGATCACACGGTTATACTATAAAAAGTCGTATTTCACGCCTTGTTCTCCAGTTGCGACACAACTGATGGTGGGATAACACCCAAAAGTACTCTTGTAAAAGCAACTAATAAAGTACATAGAATAATATTGAAAAAGTTTTTCAATATTAGTACACTACTGACAGCACTGCATAATATTTTAGTTGAAAACTTTACCATTATGACGTAATCTCAATTGATGAACAAAAATAATTGATAATCAGTTTATTGGCTAATTTAGCTGCTTGAACCGATTCACAATCTCTTTTCTCTTATCCTAAAGTGAAGGAATTTTGTAGTTTCTCATTTTTTTGTTGAGATCCTCAATATTTTTTAATATTTCTTCCTTTTCATTGGCCAACTTCTTATGCTTCTCGGCATTATACTGAAGTTTCTTGTTCACCTACAAATTACAAATTATAATATTAATACTCACTCTATACTTGATTTTTAAAATTGAAATTATGCAAAAATATTCATGCAATAGCCTATTGCATGTTATTACATTTTTTCAAGCAAAATTATTACAAAGAGCGGCTCAATTTAATGCATCAAATTAATAATCTACTACAATTACAATGAAGGCACCTCATTTTGTATAGTGACCAAAACATCCCTTATCACAGCATCCCGGGTTTCTTGTTCCGTATCCCAACAGGCTTCTCGTTTCTGCAACATTGATCTGGCTTCCTCGCTACCATTGTTAATAGTTCAAATACATTTTATTAAATTTTCCATAGAATCATTGATAAATTGACAGGCTAAAATACTTACAAGAACATAAAACTTGTCTCTCGTTTTCGCTCTTCTTCCAAATGTGTATGACCAGCTAGTACGGTGTTTGCTTTTTCAATTTCTTTTCTGGCTTGTTCCTGAATGTATGAATTCTTAATTTCTTCCCGTTCAAAACATTTTGAAATCTCATTAATTAGTAGCCGGTCTTCTTCTAAACGTGCTTGTATTTCCTTAGAACGTTTTCTAAGTTGTAATTGATATTGATGACGTAAAGAAGGGCTGCTGAAATATTTGAAATATAAATATGACATCTCGGCTGAATTCCCATTCATTTTTTCGGGGACGAACTTTCCGCAGCAGTATTTTTGACACCAGCGTTTCACCGCAAGAACGATTTGACGCAGATATTTCAGCCGCAGAAAATTTCGCCGCCGACCAAAAAAAATTGTGAAAAAAGAACATACATGATCGTATAGTGCGTTAGAAGTGTGTAAATTATTGAAATATTATTACTGGCAGTTGGCAAAGTTGTGGCAATGCGAACGGAGAGAATACTGCAATGGCCGTATCCATGAACATGATGGGACTGTAATTCGCGTTGTAACACAGCATATCCATAAAGCAAATCCATGCCGGTTAGAAGCTATTGAATTCGTTACTAAAGCAAAGAAACGTGTCATAGACACGAAAGAGTCCACAGGTGTAATTTTGTCGACTTGAATACACAGTGTTGGTACAGCATCTCAAGGTTCGTTACCTTCTCTTGATACTATGCGACGCGACGTAGTTATTTTGAAATCGGATTAATAAAAGAGAGCTTGAGAGCCTTCCTATCAATTGAAATTGGAGGATGCTTGTTTCATCTATCACAAAATATTATAAAGCATGTCAACGGGGAGGGTCTTATGTCGGCTTACAAAAATAAGCCAGAGTTTAATCTAGCGGTATGTTTTGACATGTTTCATGTCTTTTCTCTCGCCGGACCCCGATTTTGAAATTCGCGAGACGCGAGTACACCCCCCCCCCCCGGCAAGAGAGACCGTGCGCGTGCGAATCTCTACCCGATAGTCGATTCAGAAATTTGCGAGTACACCCCGCGTCCGCGTGCGTCTGTGTTCTCATACCATTCTAATACAACTGCGAAAGCCCAAAATATTATTATTTTATATTAGACTTATGCTAAACCAAAACCGGGACCAAGAAAGGTGGTATCTCAAAATATTTCTCATAGAAGACTTAAATTTTCTCATAGAAGACTTGAATTTTCTCGTACCATTCCAATACACTGCGAGTGAGTCCCACAAAAGGTGATACTTCAAAATATTTCTCGTAGAAGACTTGAATTTTTTCATACCATCCAATACAACCCGCGAGAGAGCCCCACGAAAAGTGATACCTCAAAATATTTCTCATAAAGGCGATACCTCATATTTCTCATAGAAGACTTAAATTTTCTCATACCATTGTAATACAACACCCACAATTGGTGATACCTCAAAATATTTCTCATACAAGACTTATACGACGCCAAGATAGGTAAGGGGGCAAACGAGTAATATCTCATGAACACTTGACCTAGTAGAAGCCTAGACTAAAATATTTCAAGATGACTGATAAAATATAAAAGATATGAAACATGATTTTCATTTATTTGGCTATGCCAAAAAATTTTATTTTTTTATTTATTATTATTTTATACCAGCATTTTGAGCAATAATACGATCATCCATGTTCTATTTTCACGATTTTTTTGTCGGCGGCGAAATTTTTTTCTGCTGAAAGATCTGCGTCGAATCGTTCTTGCGGCGAAACGCTGGCGTCGAAAATCCTGCGGCGAAAAGTCCAACATCCTACTTTTTATCTTGCACGACGTTTCAAACAAGTCACTGTTATAGAGAAATATACTCACAGAAAGTAACAAAACAAATACAAGAACCGCACAATAATATAAACAATCCGAGCGCTTTCGACTACTAAACAGTCATTCTCACAGTATAGAAAGCGACTGAACCCAACACCAACGAGAACAAGTAACAACGAACGAGGAGGTCATGACTGAACCAGCGAGTCATCGAAATGTGAATCATTCTCATAGACTAATTCAATCAATCCCTCCTCAGGAATGTACCTGTTCACCACGGTAATGTCTTTAATATTTCGGTGACGATGAATTTCAATTTCTTCTAAAGCTAAGCGCCTGAAATAAGATTTTTCCCTGTGGAGGAGAACTTCAGATCCCTCTTTGAGGCTATGACCCATTCGATTAAGTGGTCAGCAAACGCCGACTCCCCTACTTTTCTTTTTTCCCATGCTTTTTTATGTTCATCAACTCTAATTTTGAATTGACGGCTAGTCATCCCTATGTACACACTCGGGCAATCACCACAGGCCACCCTATAAACACCCTCCCTCTCGGCCATCGGAATCGGATCCTTTAACTTGACCAAGAGGCTCTTCACCGTATTGGTACTATAAAACGCCTTTCTTCGGAGGTGAGCCGTGTCCTCCGTCCCTTTGGTTTCCGACCGGCGTTTTATAGTACCAATACGGTGAAGAGCCTCTTGGTCAAGTTAAAGGATCCGATTCCGATGGCCGAGAGGGAGGGTGTTTATAGGGTGGCCTGTGGTGATTGCCCGAGTGTGTACATAGGGATGACTAGCCGTCAATTCAAAATTAGAGTTGATGAACATAAAAAAGCATGGGAAAAAAGAAAAGTAGGGGAGTCGGCGTTTGCTGACCACTTAATCGAATGCGGTCATAGCCTCAAAGAGGGATCTGAAGTTCTCCTCCACAGGGAAAAATCTTATTTCAGGCGCTTAGCTTTAGAAGAAATTGAAATTCATCGTCACCGAAATATTAAAGACATTACCGTGGTGAACAGGTACATTCCTGAGGAGGGATTGATTGAATTAGTCTATGAGAATGATTCACATTTCGATGACTCGCTGGTTCAGTCATGACCTCCTCGTTCGTTGTTACTTGTTCTCGTTGGTGTTGGGTTCAGTCGCTTTCTATACTGTGAGAATGACTGTTTAGTAGTCGAAAGCGCTCGGATTGTTTATATTATTGTGCGGTTCTTGTATTTGTTTTGTTACTCTCTGTGAGTATATTTCTCTATGATGGATGACCGTAAAATCAAAAAACGCATTGATTCCAAGTCACTGTTCTTTGTCGAGTAGAAAAACGAACTGAAAGAGATACCTACCAGAAATAAATACAAAAAGAAAGAGAGAGAGAAAAAAAAAGGATACAACGAACAAAAACACGAAAATACAGGACAATGAATCACACATATCTTTTGAACAACGTCGAATAATACAAATTTTAAATTAGGTACCGCAGTCCGTTTCGATTCACAGCTTTATCATGAGTCATAATTTCCACGATTTCTCGGATCTTTCTCTTCTTGTTATTATCTACATGAGCTAAAACAGAGGGATTATCAAGATCAAATTTATGTTTTAATATTCTAGAGTGGCAAGCCATAGCAGTATGATTTTTCCAATATACTTAATGGCATCAGAGATGATGAGAAGTTTAACGTTTGTTTGTCAGAGAAACTACCCGAAAAGGTGTCCAGAATCGCTTTGGATGAAAAGGATGTGCTGGTCTCGTTTGATGTTGTCGCTCTCTTTCCCTCTGCCTCATGATCTGGTAGTAAGCACCACCTCTAGGTTGTGGGACAAAATCAAACAGCGTACTCCAAAAGCTATCAATTGTACTGTTTGAAATGGGGGTACTCATACTGTCGATACGAAGGTGAAGTGTATTCGCAGATCAAGGGTGTAGCTATAAGGAGTCCACTCTTCCCCATTGTACCGGAGTTAATTTTAGATGAATTGAAGCATTGACAAAGAAAGGAGTCTAAGTGCCATCCACAAAATTATTGCGTAGGAATGTATTTTCCATTATTTTGAGATATCAAATTTTTTGCGGATAGTATCACTTCTGTGATTGTCAATGTGACAACATTGAAGTAAAAAAAAAAATTCCGTTTGTAGAGACTAAAATGGAAAATACATTCTTACGCAATAATTTTGTGGGTGGCATGGCACTTAGACTCCTTTCTTTGTCAAGGCTTCAATTGTTCTATTTGGTTTTTGAGAGATATTAAGACAATATTAAATTCATAACTGAACTACCAAGACAGCGCGCCTTTCACGTTGTCGCGTATTTTACCGACTTTTTACTTGTAAAAAGTGAGGTATTACACCCGACGCAAAGTATTCAGGGGGAGGGGGCAATAAACTTTCTCGACGTTTTGGAGGTCCTAGATCCCTTCTACCCTAATAAGAAAATTTCAGGTTTCCTTATATATATATATATATATATATATATATATATATATATATATATATAAGATTTTTTTGTCCACGCAACTCCTCAAAAACTACTGGTTGGATTCTCATGATATTTGTCCAAGTTGTAGTGGATTATCTGAAGTTGGGAATGTGAATTTTTTTCTTCGATTTCTCGAGTAGTTGAGTAACTCTCAATTTTCCTCGAATTTCTTAGTGTTGTTTCTCAAAAAATATCAATCTTATTATCTTCATATCACTACATTACGTCATAGTGTATTCAATCTTATTGCTCTGTAATTTTTGTATCGGTTGGACTAGTGGTTCGTGAGTAAAACTCAAAATATAAGTGGTCCACGTATAGAGCCGTAAGAGCTAAATCTCGCTTATTCAATTTATTTGAGTTCGTTTGCCACGTGATTAAGCATCATACACCTATTGGCTGCAAAAACTTCTCATTACCAGTCATATATGATTGAAAAAATTCGACGTTTATTGGATACGTTAAACAAACGTTGCACGTAAGCGATGGATTGAATATTGGCCGCGTATTTTATAATTACTGCGTTATGCAGGTATACATAGCATTTTTTTTTTTTTTTTTTTTTTTTTTTTTTTCTTCTACATTATCGCAATAGGCTTGTAGCCTGAACACTGGGGAGTAATGTTGAAATTCAGGTAAAGACAAAGTGGAAGTTTCATTGCCCATTTCAATTTTCCTCATCTATGTTTTGATTTTTGTCATTATCGACTTTATAATATCTTACTGTACCTATTTTTGGAAATGGACAGTCAGGTTAATACTTTGAGATTCTTCTAAATCACCTAAGTTTTATATTTTAATTTTAATAGAACCCATTAAAAAGATTAGAAATGAATTGAAAAATAGAAGAGAAAGTGAAATACCTTAAATCATTATTATCACAATCAGCTTATAACTGAGAAACAATGAAGTTTAGGTATGGGGAGCATGTGTAAATGATTTTATAGCAAATTATTGAAAAGTCGGTGATGCTTACGCTACTGCGTGAGCTTTTCTATTTTTAGATATTTCTCCTTTTTCGGAATTCGAATATAATGTATTATTTTTTTCATTTAATCTTATTCATCATTTTTTGATAAGAAAATCTCTATAGAAAACATATGAACAGGAATAATTTTTAATAACCTCGGTAAAATATCTAGATAATATTATGTAATTCTACTCTGGATATTGAAAAAGGAAAAGAAAGTAGAAATTCTCCAGATAACTTTTCTTTCAATCTGTATTGAAAATTTTTATGCAAATACAAAGTACTCATAGCTACTTTTAATCCTGTTATGTAGGAATTTGGGTGAGATACCCTGAAGCAAAGGGAGTAACTCTGGAGTTTAATATTATTTGGAATTTCTTAGTTAGATACACCCATTTTCTTTGTATCTTTTCATCTCAAAGTTCAATTCAATCTGCTTAGTTTTCTTTTCAAGCTTTTGACAATTTAACAGTCGACCACTTTTTCTCCTGTCCCCAACTCTTACCTCTTCGTGCTTCCACAGAAACACCCTCCTCCCTCACTCACGCACTCAAAAACAATCATGAAATCATTCCTGGTACAGGTACCCTACAATACTTACAATCAACTAACTTTTACGACAACATCTAAACAACTTGACCGTCCACATTAATTTTTATCTTCTGATCTTTCTATTTACATACCATGTCATACCGTCGAGCTAATAACCTTGTAATTTTAAAGCTCGTTAAATAAATAAGAAAAAAAAAAAAAACTTTTTTTCTTCTTAATTTTGTTCAATTTTACACTCTTTCATTCTTTACTTGTCTTGTTCTTCCATACAACCTTTTTTTTTCATTTCTTTATCGTTTCCTGAGTCTTCCGAATTGTTCTCTTCATCAGTATCACACTCTTACATTTTTCCCTCTCTTCCTACTCTTCTTTTTCAGTTTTCTGTATCCATCTCCCTCCAATTATCCATATAGTGATACATACTTGATTCTACGTGTCATCCTTCTCTAATCTACAGATTAATGGAAGAAACCCGTTTCTATTCTGAGATAAATTCATTCATCTTCCTTTTTCTCTGTCACCTTTTCTCTACATAAAATTTTTTTTTATAATACATGAAGCGAAAGTGCTGCGTACCTATTGTGTTCGTTTTTCGTAGCGAAACATGCCGTTAACAGAACTGTCGAAAAATGTAGGCCTACCATTATCATTCGATCATGGTCCTAATTTTCGACTTCGACCTCATATCGAGATCGAAGTACCGAAACGTCACAACAAAGCCGCCAGAACCAGAACTTCTATATCCAAATTTACTCCTGGCCACTTATTAAATCCTAAATCTAATATTCTAAATTATAGACCCTTTGTTTGACGTCCACATATCACTTTACGTCCGAATTTGTACTTTCGTATTTTCCGACTTTGTACTTTCGCGTTTCTCGTGAATTCGATTGTATTTATTTCTGTATCATTCGCTTTATTCTGTAAACTTAAACATGCGGCGAACATGGAGGTCGACGTAGACATCGACATTAATTCCGATTTGGTTAGTGTTTAGACTATTCAATTGATTAAATTTACGTTTAGAATCGTAATAACGAGCTCAGATCTCCAATTTCCTCATTCCTTTCTAGCTGGCTTGGTAGTGATCAAATCGAAGCTTCGTACACACTAAATTGAACTAAAGTTCACGAATTAATTATATTATTAAATTTATAATTCTAATTCTAAATTACGAACATTCATACGATACTGACGGTAGAATTTTCTTTCTGCCGTTAGGTAACGTCAAGACGACGAAGCCAGCCACCGCCGATAAATAACTAATTATTCCGACGATCGAGACGTTCTCCTCTATAATATTCGTAATATTATTATTTCCATTTACTATCCTGTAATAATTAGGTACCTATCTAAGTTATTTCCTGGTTGTTCGTATTTCTGTATTAAACGATTACCTAACCTGTACAGGGCTTTTCCATGTCGGCGCATTGCATACGTATTTTCCTACGTGTTATCGAAATGATAGTATTTCTAGCTAACATTGCTCTTATGGGTGTTGCTGGATTGCATACTCATTTTCATTGTGGAGTAGTTTACCTGAAGAGCAATGTTAGAAATACTACCATTTCGATAACACGTAGGAGAATACACGTATGCAATGCGCCGACATGGAAAAGCCCTATTGTGCTTATTATTTTAGTAACACTGTAAAGTATCATCGAAAGGGTCGAAATTCTCGACGCTACACGCTTCCACATCGAACTCTCAACGCTATCTTAACCGTGGCGAAAATGTTTTACCAGTGGCGAAAATCAAGTCATTGGTGCCATTCGAAAAATTTGTAAACATTCTTTTTGAACAATAACCAATTTAAATTGTAGGTCTAAGTGTTCCTTTCACTACATGTATTATAAAAAGTACTGTTTGTAATTCGTGTCGAAAACGAACGATATTGGAACTCGCTTACCCACACTACGCTCGTTCCAATATCGTTCGTTTTTGCCACTTATTACAAAATGTACTATTTTGAAATTTTGTGTGTATTATATGTTGACAGTATAATTTGTTACTACAGTCATTCCAATTTTCAGCAATGATTATCTCTTTTTTACATGCAAACAAAATAACTCCTTCTATTCTCGAGTTGATCAAGTTGAGACTTTGAAAATCCCTTCCTTCATTTAGCTTAATTAGAACAAAATTTCTCAAGACCCTCAATATATTCCTTCGCGTCTACCACCTCCAACTAACAATTATTCTTGACGTCGAATCCTGATTTTTGTAATTCACTATTCTATAGGGATTCTTCTGTTGAATCCTGATGATGATACGAGTATTTCCAATTTTTTATGAAGTCAACTACATAACCTAAATCGAGGTTTAATAGGAAACCTGTTCCATAGGGGAGGGATTTTTGAAAATTTTGGCGTCTCGCCATTTGCCTAGAATGATGGTTGATATTTTTCCAAGTCCTTTTCCTGTCATATATATCTTGGAAGTTGAAATTCTTCTATGTTCTTCTCTTAAAAAATATAGCTTGAAAGTTGAAATTTTTCAAAGTTATCCACTTGTCATAATTGTATAGATCGATGTACAAAATGCGTTTTCAATTTCAACTCCTCTGAAGGTTCAATTTTTCCCAAGTTCCTCTCCTGTCATACATAGCACAATTCCCAATATTAAAAATGTTTTCAAATCTGACTCCTTCAATATTGAAAATTTTTCCTATCCCTTATCTATCATAATAGAGCTCAAAAGTCTCAATTTTTCCGAGTCCCTCCTGCTATAGTTAGCTCAATCTTCGAAATTTTATCAAATCTAATTCCTCTTTTTGGAACCCCCCCAATTTTGAATTCAATTCTCAATATCAAAACCAATCCGTCCCATAGAAGAGGATGTGGCAATTCCTTATTCAACTTCATTAAACACGTGATTGTTTCTTATTACAGCTTTCAATTGAACTTCTTTCGGTTGAATCATAGAAATCTGATTGAAAGCTTCATTGCAATCCTTACTATCTTATTAGGTATACAGATAATCTGACGATCTATCACCTTTTTTCCTGTCCTACTCTTCAAAATCAACATACCTACTTCCTACAAAGTATTTTCTCAGTTGTATCCTCTGACCTGTGAAGTCATTTCCAACACAGTTTCCTAACTCTCGCAACTACCTGTGTCACTCAATTCCATTTTCCAAATATTTCAGTTGCTTTTCTTCTTCTACTTCTTACAATTGAAGTGATTTTTGATTCAAAAAGTTGACATTGATAAGGGATCATCATATTTTGGTGGCTACTATTTTCTATTTTGCCTATTGAATCTTCTTCATTAGATACTTTCTATCATTATGTGGATATTGTGACGTCATTACAACTTTTTGCCAAATTAATTATCCTTCGATTTGCGAAGAGCTAAATTGTATTGGATAAAATGAGGTAGGAAGTGCAAAGAGAAGATCGTCACCGTTTTAATATTAGGCTTTAGCTATTTTTTAGCTTAATTGTATCGGGTAAATTAGGTATGTGGTGCAAAGGACAATCGAGTTCTTTCAATTTGCTATTGAATAATTCACTTTCACGCTGATCTTCGTAACACATGCGTGTACTGTGTGACGTCAGTGAATGTTACCTATCGTCTTTTTGCTGCGGAAAACAATGTTTTAATGGACCCAAAATACAGACGCACCTGCTAGGTGGGTAGGTAAATTTCATTTACCACGTATGTGTACATTCCTCCTGTACATTCCTCCGCTTCACTCCTTCATGCCTCCAATCACCTCACTCCCTGATGCCTCGTCGCTCCAGCCTGGTTGCACTGTCTTCTCTGTTTTTCATTGGCGGCGCTGAGATTTGAACCTCGATCATCGTGCTTTGAAAGCGGGCACTCGCGGCTACTGCAGTGGAACATGAGATTCAACGTAAATGTTGTAGTACTACTTCACAAAATAATAAGAATTGAATGGAACGCGTAATAATCGCTGTGAATTACTTTTTATGAAGAGAGGTATTTTCAGTTGAAGTTGTAGAAGACTGCACATCATTTATATTATATTTGATGCATTTAATAAATTTGCAATTTACAATCACAAACGATCATTTTTTTGGTATTATCACATCATAACAGAACCACTGTTATTGAGTATAAAGGTGATTGGTAGCTGAGAACTAGGAGAAAGGAAAACGGAAAACTTGAGAAAACATTATTGAAAGTTTAACATTCTACTAAGAAAAAGTCGAATCTTACGTTGCCATGAATAAGAAAAACTATATTTCACACACTGTACAAGGATACAATATATACAAGGTACACGCGCTGTGTACAACGACAAGGTATACCACCTTCGTTTGTGACGTCATAAGGTTACATTCAACACTTTCCCTTAACCTTATTCTCTACTCCTAATCTTCCACGCAGCTCAACAAATTGGGTCTTTGGTAATGCTTTTGTCATTATGTCTGCAATTTGCTGATTTGTAGGAACGTATCTCAGGTCAATGTTCCCTTCCACATACTCTCTGCGCATAAAGTGATAACGCACATCAATATGCTTGGTTCGACTATGGAAAAGCGGATTCTTTGCAAGCTTTATGGCACTCTGGTTGTTGATTTGAAGGACTGGAATTTCAGCCAAATCCGTGATCTTACGTAATAGTCGATTGAGCCAAATGATGCTTTTGGTTCCTTCACATCCAGCAACATATTCTGCCTCTGTGGCAGATAAAGCAATAATTTTCTGCTTTGTACTCTGCCATACAACAGCTCCACCTCCATACAGGCAAACAACTCCTGATCTGGACTTTCTTGTCTTCACATCTCCAGCATAGTCAGAATCACAGAATGCTTCAATACTTCTGGGCTTTCCCTTGAACAGAATCCCATAATCAGTAGTTCCATTGAGATACCGCATGATTCTCTTGACTCGGCTCCAGTCTTGCACCGTTGGTTTATCCAGCTTCTCTGATGCAATACTAACAGAGTAACCAATATCTGGTCTAGTGGCTATTGCTAGAAACATCAATTTTCCAACAGCTTGACGAAATTTCACGTTTTCTCCAAGATCTGATTCATCTGTATTCTCATAGTTTTTGCATGGAGTTGCAACCGGTTTACTGTCGTTCATTTGGAATATGGTGAGAACTTTCTTTATATAATGAGATTGATTGATGAAGATTGACCCGTCATCCTTTTTCAATATTTCCATTCCTAGGAACATATCAGGATTATTAACTTTGACTTTAAAAAATCTTCTCATCTCTTCAATGAATTTTTTTATCTCAGCTTTGTTATCACCTATCACCATACCGTCATCCACATATATGACTACAATCAATTTTCCGGTCTTCTGCACTCGATAGAGAAGGCATGGATCAGCAGTGCTCACTTTCAAATTTTGTCCTTTGAGAAATAATACACATTTCTCATTCCAACAACGTGACGACTGTTTCAATCCATATATGCTCCTTTCGAGTCGACACACTCTACGTGTTCCATCGTTGAAACCTTCTGGTTGAGTCATGTACACTTCTTCTTGCAAATCTCCATTCAGGAAAGCAGTAGTGATATCAAACTGCAACATTTCAAGACTTTCAGTTGCGGCTACTGCAAACACAGCTCTTATGGTTTCAAAACGTGCTACTGGACTAAAAATTTCGTTATATTCTCCTGGTTTCTGCCAGTTACCCAGTGCAACCAATCTGGCTTTATATCTAGTCACATTTCCCTGAGTGTCTTCTTTCTTGCATAGGCGCCACTGATTGGCTATGACCTTCTTTCCCACAGGTCTCTCAACCAGTTCCCACGTCTTATTTTCATACAAAGAGTTAATTTCATCTTTCATTGCTTCTTTCCACTTTATCCAGTCACTTGATTTGGTTGCTTGACTGTATGATTGTGGTTCACCTTGATAAGCAAGTAGAACGTAGTTATCCAACCAACCAGGTTTTTTTGTTTCTCTGCGAGGACGTTGCTGCTGTTTGCTTTGGAAATCTGGGTTTGAGTCTTCATCACTCACGCTGTTTTCAGTGGTTTCAGGTTCATCACTTATACCATTTTCAGTGGTTTCATCTTCATCACTTGAACTACCAAGAGGAACAGTATTCACAGGTCTACTTGGGGTTTCCATAGAATTGGCTTTTACATTCTGACTACAGCTGCAACATCTGTTGAAGTGATTTGTCTCATCTTTTAGTTCAACATTACAGCTCTCTATGACTGTATCATCATCTTCTATCCAGATTCTATAACCATCCATATCTCCGCAGTAACCCACTAGGTATCCAAGTACGCTTTTCTTTCCACCTTTTACACGTTTCTGCTTAGGAATATGAACAGAAACTCTAGAACCAAATGCCCACAAATGTTTAATTTGGGACTTTTTACCTGTCCACAATTCAAGTGGAGTTTTATCTTTCACAGGCGTCTTTGCTGTCCGGTTCAACACATAAGCGGCTGGTAGATCTTTCATGAACAACATGCAGTCCTTTGCTTCACTAATTGTAGGGACTTCACGTTCAGCTGCCCCATTTTGTTCTGAGCAATACGGCATACTTTTACGTCTGGTAATGCCTCTGCTTTCAAGTAGTGTATCTACTTCTTTACTCTGGAATTCTCCACCTCCGTCACTCATAAATTCAACAACCTTATGACCAGCAACATCAGCTTCATTCAGGAACGTTTCCAATTTTTTTATCACCTCTGATTTTTCTTTCAAGCAGAAAACACAGCGAAATTTGGAGAAATCATCTTTGAAGCACACATAATATAGTGACCCGCCAAGCGATTTCTCACTCATTTGTCCACACACATCCGAGTGAATGAGAGCTCCTACTGTGGTTGGTCAATCTTCTCTGGTTTTGAATGATTTTCGAGTTTGTTTTCCATAGGCGCATCCATCACAAAACATGTTACTATCATCAACAAACTTGACATTTCTCTGAGTTTGGAAGTTTTTCACATATGTTTTTGATTGATGAGCAAGGCGCTGATGCCATATGGATATCGGTAACGGTTTACCTATATCTGCAGACCCAAGTCCAACAAACGCATCTATTTCTACATTCACACTTCTCATTTCAAGGAGGTACAAGTTGTTTGGCTGTATAGTACCATTAAGCAGAACTAGATTATTCTTCAGAAATTGGCACGTTTTTGAATTAGCACGGAATTCATATCCCTTTTTAGCCGTTTGACCAACTGATAACAGATTCTTATACAAACCAGGAACATACCAAGCACTTTCTAGGTAATTTTGTTTCCAAGTGTTATCAATTTTTATGTCAACTTCAATTCGTCCAACACCAACAGCCTATA
The DNA here is from genome assembly GCA_035079385.1 of Aspidiotus rigidus. Taxonomy (NCBI): domain Eukaryota; kingdom Metazoa; phylum Arthropoda; class Insecta; order Hemiptera; family Diaspididae; genus Aspidiotus; species Aspidiotus rigidus. The sequence goes on along the minus strand of JAVHKY010000046.1, from coordinate 2,323,853 downwards.
GAGCTCCTTCATTGCCAAAAATAACATCTATTGGCTTTGAGAACGGTTCATAGTTCACAAAATGTTCCTTGTATCCAGACATATGCCAAGTTGCACCACAATCAGAGAACCATTTGTTTCTCTCATCCTTATCAGTACTGACCAGACATGAAACTACAAACGCATTATTTTCATACTTGGACTTCTCCGCATTAGTTCTCTTGCTTTCAGACTTCTTATCATTCTGGGTATTCTTTGCAGAATTCTCGCCCTTTTTAGTACACAATTTTATGAAATGCCCTACTTCATGGCACTTGAAACATTTACGGGGTGGCTTCGATCCTTGCTCACCACCTTTTACATTTTTCTTCGTGTCATTTTTAGGATTTACGTTAGTATAACGTCTATCTGCAGTAAATGCGATCGGTTTACTTTCACGACTTGTATTCTGCGGTAGTCTCATTTCAATTAGACGCAATCTCTCAGTTAGCAGTGGTAGGTTTCGATTACCAACTTCAATTGATTCCCATACACTTCGAAATTCAAAGTATTGTTCTGGAAGAGTGCATATAATACGACTTAATAACACAATTTCCGGCAGTTCAGTCTGAGCTAACGCCTTCAGCTCCACATTGATTTCTCTAAATATTCGCTCCAGGTTAGAAATATGTGCGACAACATTCTCCATCGTTGAACACGAAAAAGACGATTCAAATAAACGATCAATTTTCTGACCTGATGACTGCTCATAAACAGACAATAATTTCTTCCATATGTCTATCGCAGTTTCGCACAACGAGGTGTGGTTCTGATTATCTTGGTTCATGGATGAAATCAAAAGTAGCTGCGCCAATGAATCGGCCTTTGTGAACGAATCCATCTCAGCTTTAAAATGCTTATTTCTTTCAGCATCCTGAGAATCTTCATCTGGCTTCCTTGGTTCGACTCTTGTGCCACAAACTACAGTCCAAACGTTATGATGTTTTAATAATAACGTTACCTGTCGTTTCCATTGCACCCAGTTATCACCAACGAGCTTATCCATCGAGAATTTCAGATCCGTCATGATTTCTCCAATCTCCAACACGTTCGCAACAGCAGGAATTAATAATTACTTAATTTGTGACTGTAATATACGGGCTGGGCCCATAACCTATTGAAAGTTTAACATTCTACTAAGAAAAAGTGGAATCTTACTTTGCCATGAATAAGAAAAACTATATTTCACACACTGTACAAGGATACAATATATACAAGGTACACGCGCTGTGTACAACGACAAGGTATACCACCTTTGTTTGTGACGTCATAAGGTTACATTCAACAAACATTCGAAACTTCAGAAATACTAGATACAAATGAATGATTTATTTATATTATCACAAAATGACACAACCGCTGTCATCGTGTAACTGAGAATATAGAAATAATGAGAGAGAATTGAACTTCAAAGTAACACTTGTAATCTTAGAGTAATAAAAAATGGTACAAATTGCTTTTCATTGGTACAAAACTAGATAAAGAATAATTGAAAGTATACGAATGTAGGAATAGGTATATGAGAAAACAAGCTATGTCGCGGGCGACATAGTATCAGGGTCGGCCTGAATCGGATTATAATATTAATTTTTCTTTATTTCAGTCAAGAGAGACTCGTCAAAAATCCAATAAATTTTTCTGATTGTCGTTTGTTTCACTAAAAAGCGCAAAATTGAAATACTTCTGCTATATAGTTTATACTTTTTGCTTTTCCAACATTTGCTTTGCTTTTCACTTCCAAAAAATGTCACCGCTTTTCGCTTCAAAATTTTCGCTTTTCAGTTAATTTCCATCTCAGATATCTTAATAACTTCTTATCCTCGAAAAATCTAGTTGTTAATATTTTGAAGTTCCACAATTTGAAAATATTTCCAAGTCCAAGAATTAAAAATGAAAAACTTTATTACAAGTCCGAGAAGTATGAAAATATTTTTATGTCCAACAATTGGAGAATAATTCCAAGTCCAACAGTTTAAAATATTTTCAAGTCCAAGAAGTACAAAAAGTCCCTCGCCATCATTCTCACTCGCCTCTTACTCCGAGTATGGCAGTAAACCGACGGGTTACCCCATCTTGGTTACATAAACTTGCGGATGAAACGACAGAATGAGACAATCAAAACGCAATAACGCATAAAAATAACCACACCTTACTGCATCGTGGACAGGCCGTGACGCGAGCGTCTGAACTTACCCCAAGAAAGAAAGAAAGAAAGAAAGAAAGAAAGAAACAGAAACAAACGCCCAACAACTAGGCATTCCATCAAAACAAAATTTTTGGATTCCAATACATATTTGTATACATTGCAAAATATTGATTTAAGATGATATTTGGCTTCCAACACCAGGCGTAAGAACCGGCACTAGAAACTAAATGTACCTTGCAAGTTGAAATAATAAAATTTCGATAATTATTCATCCAAACTGTTCATCATACCTCATATACTTTCTACTCAGGTACTCACGTTCTATCAAATAGAACTACAAACTCAGATTGGAGACTAGAATCATTGTAATTAGATACCAATTTTATGATCAGGATACTCAACAATCATTCACTTTAGATTTTGGTCTAAGTACCGCTGCACCATTCACATTGTTTGGACCAATTTCAGGGAATTCACATTTGATATCTCTATCTATATTCTATTCCATCGCAATTAAGACGTTTGGTTCCATTCCTAGTCAATCTTTTCAATTTGCCAACGTTCGATAATAAAGACAAGACGCTACTATTTTTATTGTTTCATTCCTTCTCGTCATCGTAACGAATTAATCAGCAGCGGCTAATTAATCAATAATAATCATAAATAAACTAACTGTTCCCAGATGAGAGCCTAACATTAATTCAGAACTCCTAATATTATTTACAACTCTCGTTATCAACGCACAAAAAAGCTTGAAAGTTTCAATTGTTAATAACGACAGTTCCGAATAATATTACGAGTTCTGATTCAATGTAAATCTGTATCAAACTATCACCTAACACTTCCAAAGAATTCAGAACAATTGGTTCATTTTGCGGATCATAATTAGTCGCCTCGGAATCAACCTACATTCTTGTATATTTACGCGTGTTTCTTCTGTGTGAAGCATACCCTTAATGCTTAACCAATGATAGGTTCATGAAAAACGTTTGTGCTCGTTTCAACATTATAAATACAGATTCGAGTCTTCAATGAATAATTACAAGAATTCACATTTGATTACTCTATATATTCTTTTCCATCGCAATTAGGATGTTTGGTTCCATTCCTAGTCGATCGATAGAACGTGAGTACCTGAGTGGAAAGTATATGAGGTATGATGAACAGTTTGGATGAATAATTATTGAAATTTTATTATTTCAACTTGCAAGGTACATTTAGTTTCTAGTGCCGGTTCTTAAGCTGGTGTTAGAAGCCAAATATCATCTTAAATCAATATTTTGCAATGTATACAAATATGTATTGGAATCCAAAAATTTTGTTTTGATGGAATGCCTAGTTGTTGGGCCTTTGTTTCTGTTTCTTTCTTTCTTTCTTTCTTTCTTTCTTTCTTTCTTTCTTGGGGTAAGTTCAGACGCTCGCGTCACGGCCTGTCCACGATGCAGTAAGGTGTGGTTATTTTTATGCGTTATTGCGTTTTGTCTCATTCTGTCGTTTCATCCGCAAGTTTATGTAACCGAGATGGGGTAACCCGTCGGTTTACTGCCATACTCGGAGTAAGAGGCGAGTAAGAATGATGGCGAGGGACTTTTTGTACTTCTTGGACTTGAAAATATTTTAAACTGTTGGACTTGGAATTATTCTCCAATTGTTGGACTTTGAAATATTTTCATACTTCTCGGACTTGTAATAAAGTTTTTCATTTTTAATTCTTGGACTTGGAAATATTTTCAAATTGTGGAACTTCAAAATATTAACAACTAGATTTTTCGAGGATAAGAAGTTATTAAGATATCTGAGATGGAAATTAACTGAAAAGCGAAAATTTTGAAGCGAAAAGCGGTGACATTTTTTGGAAGTGAAAAGCAAAGCAAATGTTGGAAAAGCAAAAAGTATAAACTATATAGCAGAAGTATTTCAATTTTGCGCTTTTTAGTAAAACAAACGACGATCAGAAAAATTTATTGGATTTTTGACGAGTCTCTCTTGACTGAAATAAAGAAAAATTAATATTATAATCCGATTCAGGCCGACCCTGATACTAGGTCGCCCGCGACATAGCTTGTTTCTTCTTTGTCTTGGGCTCAGTTAAGACGCTGACGTCATGGTCGAGTGAGCCGTATGCTGTACAGTCTCGAGTCTTTGGCTCTTGGCGTGTTATCATTGCATTTTGCGTTTCGATTGTATTCAACTGTTGTAATGGGTCGTAGGAATCACATAGGAACGGAACAATAAAAATAGTAGCCTCTTTATTATCGAACATTCGAACGTTCGCAATAATAAATTTGATATGTTCAAATTGCAAGTTTATTTCATTTTAATGATTAGGTTCAGATGACTACGAATGGAACCAAACGTCTTAATTGCGATGGAAAAGAATGAGAGTGATGAAATATGAATTCTTGAAATTGGTCTAAATAATGTGAATGGTGAAGCGGTAGGTAGAGCAAAATATGAAATGAATGATCGTTGGTCGGTATCTAATTACAATGATTCTATAGTCTCCAATCTGAGTTTGTAGTTTTATTCGATAGAACGTGAAAAGCTAAGTGGAAAGTATGAGGTATGAACAGTTTGAATGAATAATTATCGAAATTTTATTATTTCAACTTGCAGTCTGTGTAAGGTATGTGTATTGAGTTTCTAGTACCGGTTATCTTATGCCTGAGTTAGAAGCCAAATATCATCGAAATCAATATTATTTCGCAATGCAATGTTTACAAAGATGTATTGGAATCGAATTTTTTGGTTTTGACGGAATGTGAATATGGTTATAAGGGGGAGCTTGCTGGAAATACTTCTATAACTTGGTTTGATACACTGTACCTATACGCTAATATGACTGGTATACAGATAGATAGACAAAAGCTGAACATAATTCACAAAGCTTCTTCTATCAATTAATTGTTGGGCGTTTGTTTCTTTTACTATTTTTATGAAATGAGATTGTACTCAAGTGGAGGTTAGGTTAGTCTATTCAATAAAATGTGATTACGAGAGTATTGATGAATAGATTATATATATTTCATCAGAGATTGCTCAGCTCCCAACAAATTAGACGCGAGAGAGACTATTTCTAAGAACAATTCTACTATCTGCGAGTTATGAAATACAAATGAAACGAGATTTTTTCCAATGCGATGGGAAACTGAAATGAATAATTGCGAATAAAAACGTAGGGAACAGAATGATTTAAAAGTCGATCATGGATTGCAAATGCGGTAAGTATCCCGGCTTTGTGGTCCACGATTCAATTTTGAATTTTAATTTACCTATACTTAGATCTGTACTTTGAAGTTGACTACAAAGGTAGTATAATAATTACATTGTTGTGTTTTGAGCAGACAAATGAATTTTGTGGTAGTATTAATTAATCAAGGATTTCAATTCTATGTAATGTTAGGCCTACAATTTGTGTTTCTTATTATTCTTATCTCATGACAAAAATGACAATTGTTGGAAGGGTGTAATATCAGCGTTGTTTGTACTCAACAGTGGTTGCTTCAGGTTATTGCTTATTAATTGTTGAGTGTTAGCTTTTACAAATAGAATCAAAAAGATGTGATGGGAATTCTTAAAAAGACGGTTCACACAATATGAATGAAATTGAATACAAATGAAAGGGAATGTCTTACAAGCAATGGGAATATGAAATGAATAATTACAAATAAAAAAGTAGGAAATAGGATGATCAAAAATTGATTGTGAATGTGATATCCTAGCTTTGTAATATCAGTCATTCGCCGACCCTCGTAACAGCTCGCCCGCGGGCTGCTTGTTTTTCTTCTTCGAATTTGCTAGGTAATTCATTTTACTCTTATATCTATAGTTTATATATGTTATGGTACAAGTAAGTCGACGGTTCAAGTAGGTTTTCCGCTGCCGCGGAGCACGTGATCACACGCCAGCGCGTGATTTCACGACGAGTAGACGCGTTGAATGAACGAGCTCGGCGCCTTCAACCGCTCGACCACAAGGCAGCGCTTACGAGAATGCGTTTGTTTACCCTTCATTATTTCGACTCGTACTTTTCGGGCAGTCATGCTGCGCTGTTTACCTTTAGTTTATCTGTCTTAATGATTAAATTTCTTTCGATTATCGGCAATTGTCTCTATTAATAGTTGATAATTTCGTAATAAATGTTACAAATGGAAGATGGGAAATATGCAATTATTTGTAATACTGTCAAGGCAGCGCTTACGCGAATGTGTTTGTTTACCTTTCATTATTTCGACTCGTACTTTTCGGGCAGTTATGCTGCGCTGTTTACTTTTAGTTTACTTGTCTTAATGATTAAATTTCTTTCAATTATCGGCAATTGTCTCTGTTGATAGTTGATAATTTCGTCATAAATGTTACGAATGAAAATGTTTGAAAGATGGGAAATATTAATCGTGAAATCATTCGCAAGACCGTTCTCTATGTTTCGTAATTTCTTACCGTATCACTTAAGCGTTTTTCTTTTTATCAGGAAGAAAATACTCGTATTTACGTCTTCTTTCTCACGTATCAGAAAAACAAAGTCAAAACAAATTAGAACATGCATGATCGATCAATTAAAATGAATTGAAATGATTGGTATTATAACTAATAAAGAAGAACGTATGAATTATTGTTATTTGGAATTAATTGAAATTTGTGTACGATTCAGAATACAACCGTGAGTGTAATTCAAATTTTGATTCTATTAATTTTTCATGGTTTGTTTCTTAGTGTACCTAATTGAAACATATTCCAATTGATTCCATCATTTTTTTATGGTTTCTCTGTGGTTTCTCCCTTGGTCTAACTGAAATGAATGTTGATACTATCGATCTATTCATGGTTTCACCCTGAGTCTAATTTAAATGTTGATTTCATCAATTTTTTATGGTTTCTTCCTTAGTCTAATTCAAATTTTGAATCTATCAATTTTTCATGGTTTCTTTTTTAGTCTACCCAATTGAATCATATTGGTTCCATCAATTTTTTTATGGTTTCTTCCCTGGTCTAACTCAAATGTTGATTCTATCAATCTATTTATGGTTTCTCCCTGAGTCCATGTCGATTCCATCAATTTTTCATGGTTTCTTCCCTGGTCTAACTCAAATGTTGATTCTATCAATCGATTTATGGTTTCTCCCTATAAGTCTGATTTAAATGTTGATTCCATCAATTTTTTGTGGTTTCTTTTTTAGTCTAATTGAAACATATTGGTTCCATCAATTTTTTCATGGTTTCTTCCCTGGTCTAACTCAAATGTTGATTCAATCAATCTATTTATGGTTTCTCCCTGAGTCTAATTGAAACTATTGATTCCATCAATTTTTCATCATGGTTTCTTCCTTAGTCTAATTGAAACTATTGATTCCATTAATTTTTTTATGGTTCTTTCCTTGGCCTAACTCAAATGTTGATTCTAGTAATTCATTTTTGATTTCTCCTTCAGCCTAATTCAAATTTTGATGCGGACTATGTATTTTTAAATGAATTTAAAAATGTAACTTTTATAGACGATCTTTTCCGCGAGGAGGATATGTCATAAATTACTTTTAAATTATGTCATATTATTACTAGAAATAAATTAGTTCTTCCTCACTCATATGAAACTCATTGCGTGAATACCATTCCTGTAACACTCCATATGACGATCTTTTATGCAATGTGTAAAGTCACAAAACATCGCATTTTTCTGTTATTATTCACCCACATAAATTTACGTGCGATTTGTAAAGTCTGAAAACATCGCGTTTTTGTGTTATTATTCCTCCACATAAATTTACTATTATCGTAGAAAAATAATTTTAATAAAAAAAAAGGTTTAAAACAAATTTCCGAAAAAAAAAAAAAATTTACAAAAAATAGTCTGAACGGGGCTCAAACCAGGGTTCAAATGACAAAACTTTGCATTTTAAGAAGAACATACGTGGCTAGCAACGCACACGCGTCGACGAACGTGGCTAAAAACACGCTTACCTACTTGTACCGTCAACCTACTTGTACCGTGACATATATACAGTAATAGAATGCACGTATAATATTCAGTTTTAGCTATTTTTTAGCTAAATTGTATCGGGTAAATTAGGTATGAATCGTGGTGAGGAGAAGGGTACCGTTTTTAGTATTATAGATAGATAGATAGATAGCTATTGTATCTGAATATCATTTTAACGAAATTCATAATCTTGTCAACAGTTTTAATTGCAACCTTAAATTCACCTACGAGAAAGATAACAACTCGATAAATTGTCTTGATATCTTTTTCATTCGCGATAAAGATGGACTTATATGTCGTCCCTACGGAAAACCAACTCACACAGGTCGCGTTCTTAATTTCAATTCGAACCAACCTTATCATTTTAAGCTTAATACCGCTAGGAATTTAAGAGAAAAGCGGATAAAGCCGTTGAATCCGGTTTTTCATAAGGAATTAGATTGTAAATTTAAACTTATGCTCAAGGATAATGCTACCCGGACACCTTTTTTGACTTCTATATGTAAACGTAAATGTAATAATTATGACAGTTATAAACGAAGGAAATAATTTGTATCCTTCCCTTACGTAGGTCAGAGTGTATATGAGGGTATGGTGTACGGGGTTTACGATACGAGCATAGGTCGCTGGCCGCGACCAGCAAACGTGGACGAACACCGAAATCAACGTTGAGAATTGTCAACAAAACAATTTCAGTAAAATAGAGTAAATCGACGATGATCGCGAAGTATGAGATCACACCATGCAACAAGGCGTTGGCCGAAGCCTATTCGACGCGTATATAAGGGAACTCTACGTCCGTATACTATTATTATAGTTTTATCAACGAAAAGCCAAAAATATCGCTCGTGCACATCGTACTTGTTTTGTAATTACGTGCGTATAGTATGTGTATGTTGTTCGAATAAAGTATCAGTTCTACTCGCCTCGGATTCACAGTTTTTGGAAGCTATCCGGACACCTCAAGAGGGGACATCCACCCCTTCTTACCATAGAGGATTAGTCACATGCTTAAAAAACTTGATCCTGAAATTTTTATAGTTTTCAAGAATCACAACACCCTGCAACAAAATGTGTTCCTTCGGACCAAGACAAGACCCCCTTCCTGAAAAACTCGGATGTTGTATATCATATACCTTGTTCGGAATGCCCCAGTGTCTATGTAGAAGAGACTTGTCAACTTTTAGAGAAAAGACTGTTCCAACATGAATACGACCAACAAAATGAAAACGATCATACTGCTCTGGCTTGCCACTCTAGAATATTTAAACATAAATTTGATAATCCCTCTATTTTTGCTCATGTAGATCATAACAAGAAGAGAAAGATCCGAGAAATCGTGGAAATTATGATTCATGATGAAGCTGTGAAGTTTAAAACGGACTGCGGTAATTCAAAATTTGTAATATTCGACGCTGTTCAAAAGATATGTGTGATTCACTTTCCTGTATTTTCGTGTTTGTGTTTGTTGTATCTTTTTTTTTTTTTATTTTATTTCTGGTATCTCTTTCAATTCGTTTTTTTCACTCGACAAAGAACAGTGACTTGTTCGAAACAGGGGTGCCCTGATCCCCAAAGCGTACAAAAAAAAAAAGAGCCTCCCCCAATAATATTACGATAACAAAGGAAAAAACCGCCCCCTAAATTTCCTATGAAGAATCATCTTCAAGAAAATGGCCTCACGGCACCCCTGGTTCGAAACGTTGTGCAAGATAAAAAATAAATGGTGAATTTAGACGAGATTTTATTCAAAAGACGAGGAGATAATTCACCGATAAAATATGAACAGTTAATAAAAATGGAAATGCATTTGTGAATGAATATTTCTACTACTCTACACGTACTCACGATCACTTACTAGAATTCTTTCTTCTTTCTTCCTAACTCCTTTTGATTCCTTGCAAATGATAACTTTTCAAGCTCGTTTTTCAATTTTATCTCATGTAATTCAAGACACTCCAACTCAAGCGATAACTTGTCCTTGTTCCTGAAGAGAAGACAAGAAAAAATTCATATCTTATTTATCAAAACTGTACAATTTTCCAATAAGTAACTCACTTCACATCCTGCATTAGGATCAACAAGTCATTTTCGAGTTTTCTCAGATTGGCTAATTTCATCTCTTGCTCTGTTTCCAATATCAATTGTTGTTTCTTGTCCTTCGCAGTTTCTAGCATTAATTCTTTCGTACTTTTCTCCCTTATTTCTTCAATTAGGCATTTTTCCACCAAATTTTGACACAATTTTTCTTCTGCCTGAATTAAACAAAATTCAATATGGGGTTAGTACAAAAATACAATCACGTATTCGGTGACATCAAATGATGCCACAGTTGAACGTAAGCATTAGAATGAACGCAAAGTACCATTTGTAAACAGAAGCTAAGCGCGATCAAAAGATGTAGACTCTAGAATCACGCACTTGTAAGACGTGAAATAGATAAATCGCATTCTTATACGCAGCTGATTATATCACGCATCGTAATTATCGAAATAATATATAAGCGGTAGACGAAAACTTTCACGGTGGTCAGTCAATAGTTTGTTAACAGACGTATGTAAAATAGAATCACTTTTGTTTCGCACTCTCGATTCTCTTTACAAGCGCGTTCTTTTGTACAAATACGTATCTTCCTATATCCAAGATCCTACATGGCTACATCATCTTCGTAGCGTCGAGGACTAAAGCCGGAGCTTTCCGACATTACATATTTTTTATACATTGAATACGACCAAAAACACTTGTGTCAGACACAAAATCGTACATTTTGCATCTTCTTACCTAGGTAACCGTATAAACACATATTTAGCACATTCTTATACGATTTACTACACCGGCTAGATGAATCATCACTTCACCAACATAGATATAGATTTACGACGATAATTACAATTACGTAATAAAGACGCTTACGTATCATTCAAACTGATGCACCGCTCATCCCGTTAGCCCGACCGTTCATACTGTTACACCATCCCCTCCGGCATTCCCTTCCGCTCCTTCCCACCAAGTTTCTACCCCATCATCCCCTTAGATCATCTGCAAATGCCTTAAATCCAATTCCCAGGAATGGATAACATATATTGGAAAATCCTCATCACCTGCAGATACCTATGAAGGTCTGTAATTATTTCACCGAACCCAAATACCCATTTTTCCTTTACCGGCTTCGGTGCATTGTCTGAAAGATGACACATTCCTGCTGCATCTCTATATAAATGATCGCGATCTACGAAGCAAGGATGCATTCAACTCGTACGTTTTTCGAGAACCGTACGCTGTCCGTACGTACAAGCTCGTCGCACTATGTTACGTTACGCTGAGTTCGCGTTTGTGTATTTTCTTACACTTTTTCTACTGTAATAGTGATCCATATTTTCTATCGCACTAAAAATATATATATTCGTATTTTCATTCGTAATATAATTGATTGTTCATCATACGTAAGTAATTGATTAAACATATTATTCCGATGGACCCTTTTTATATAGTCTCAGCCATCACTCTTGTAGAATTCGGCATTATCGCTATCATCGTAAAATACAGTTCTGTTTTATGCACATCCATCCTGCTAAACTTGTAGACATTCATATCTCCGAACCCTGTCTTGTCAGAGTATTTCTTCTCAGTCCCCTTAATCCCTCTGACAATTCGCATGTAGGAAAAAGAATCCGAGTTCAAAAATTGAAAATTTAGCAACAAAATTCCTGATGTCAATAGACGGGTTCCCTGGTGACATAAATGAATCAAATATTGCGCAGGTGAGCCATTAAACAAATCAGGCTACCTGCTGCAGTTGTGTCCCTTTGAACTGTAATTAAACTTTTACTGTTAATTTCCATGAGGATTATGTAGCGTTTGCAAAAACATAAAAAATTTTAAAATAAAATTATGCATATATATATCTCTCTCTCTCTCTCTCACACACATACATATATATATATATATATATATATATATATATATATATAAGAACGTGTCTCTTGGGAACAGTTCGTTTGATTACAAATTAAAGAAGTGGATTCAGCGTTGTTTTCCTCTAGAAGTATGAGACTTCAAATTTCAGAATACACTGAATTGTGGCAACAAGTTTGACATATCCACAGGAGTTGGAAAGTTTTGTTTACAAAACGTCAACTTGTAATAAAATGAATCTATCGTGAGCGTATAAACTTTTTATGTCTTGTTGTGTAGTGTAGAACTATAAGGCGGAAAGAGAAGAACACTTGACACACGGTGTTGTTAGCGTCAACATTGTATTTGAACTACAACATGCAATACGTAGGTATAAGAGATAAGATAAGTTATAACAATTCTCCCCCACAAAAAAAGAACTTTGTGAACATCTACAAAAATCAAGACTAATAATTTGAGTGGCTAAAATGGTTTGGAGGACAACACGCTCTTTTGGAACGTCGCACAGTCGTGGTAGGAGTTGGTGTTGGAAGTCGCATATTGATAGGAGGGGCAGCATTTGGCACGGCATGATGACGGTAGAGTGTAGTTGCAGGCTCGACTATGAGTCGCGGTAAGCCAGCTTGGAACCTTGACTCCTCCTTGACCGTCACCTGTTCCAAATTATTCCCCAGCAATTGGTCTACATGGGCCTTGACATAGCAGCCCAAATCCAGCAAAACTGTATAATGGTGTGTGCCCAGAATTTCTTTAATGGTACCGTACAGCCATGAGTCATTCCGTTGCAGTTGAACTCTCTCCCCCACTAAGAATCAACGCGCACCATCTGGAGGATGTGAGACATTTGTAGTGAGTCTTGTTGGTTCTATTGCGTCTAGGCGGATGCGCAATTGACGGTTCAAGTACAGTTCAGCGGGCGACCTGCCACACGCCAGGGGCGTGGCGCGGTATTGTAATAGGATCTCTCGAACTTTGGTGTAGATTGCCCGTGTATTGGCGTTCAAAGCCTTTAAGCGGCGTTTCAAAGTTTGACGTTGCGTTTGGCTATTCCATTTGTTGCTGCGTGGCCAGGAGCAATGAATTTCTGAAAAATCCCGCTCTGTTTGCAAAAGTCTGTAAATTCAATACTTGTAAAGATGGTGGCGTTGTCTGAGACCAGGATTGATGGGAAACCATGAGAAGAAAATACACTCATCAGTAACTTGATTGTTGTTGCCGATAAGGGGGCTGATGTACATGTTTTGATTTCCAACCATTTTGATTTCGCATCTACAACAATGAGGAAGTGGTAATTATTGTATTCTGCGTAGTCAATGTGAACCCGCTCCCAATTCCTTGACAGGGGGTCCCACGGATGGAGCTGCGCTTTCTTTGGATTTTCCTGTAAACTGCAATAGGTGGAACACAACTTACACAGATTTTCAATATCTTTATCAATGTTTTTCCAATAAACATATCTTCTTACAAGTTGTTTCATCTTGGTTATGCCTAAATGTAACAGATGTAGTTCAGCAAGTATGGATGAACGTAATTTTAAAGGAATAACAATGCGTTCATTTCAAAATAAAATTCCTTTATGTAAGGTAAACTCGGATTCCAAAGTGGAATTTAACAACTGTTTCTTGAGTGGACCTAACTCAGGGTCGACTTCTGTTTCTTGTATTATATCTTCAAGTAAGATGTTTTCATTCATCACTGTAGCAACTTGAAAATTGAAGATATTGTTACATTCTTCAACAAGCAGATTAACTTCTTCCAAACTAATAACTGGAGCTTGTGACAGACAATCAACGTTTTCATTTTTGGATCCTTTTTTGTATTCAAGTGTGTAATCAAAATTTGACAAAAAGGCAGCGTATCAAAGAAGCCTGGCGGAGGTCATAGCCGGAAGACCTTTATTTGAATGGAAAATTTGGCTTAGAGGCTGGTTGTCTGTGACCAGTGTAAACGACATACCATAGACATAGTTGAAAAAATGATGAACGCCAAAAATTATAGCAAGAGCCTCTCTATCAAGTTGACTGTAATTTTTCTCTAAGTATGAAAGAGAGCGCAAGCTGTAAGCGACCAGATGCTCAACATTATCAATTCAATAACTGAGGATGGCAGCCACTCCATTTGAGCTAGCACCCGTTGTAAGAATAATTGGCAATTGTGGATCAAAAGGCATCAAGACGCACAAACTGCAAACCTCATTTTTGAGTTTTGAAAAAGCGTTCTCACAAGTAGCCGACCATAAAAATTTACAATTATTTTGTAATAAATAACAAAGCGGGGCCGTCATCTCTGAAAGATTTGGGATAAAACGCAAGTAGTAAGTGACCATTCCCAAAACTCTCTGTACATCATTGGCGCACTTTGGTCAAGGCATTTCTGTGACGGCTTGAATAAGCTTAGGCGACTTTTTAATTTTGTTATACAAAACTTTGTAACCTAGATAATATACTTCTTGAGCCATAAAAACGCATTTTGACCTATTTAAATGCAGGTTGTACTCACACAGGCGTTGTGAACAGTGTAACAAATTACATAGGCAGGCATCGGCCGTTTTGTCATATACTAAAATGTCGTCAAAATAAATTTCGACTCCTTTGAGTCCACAAATTATTTGTGCCATTACCCTATTAAACACGGCCGGCGCCGTTTTAATTCCAAAACTCAGGCGGTTCATGGCATATGCGCCACAATGAGTTGTTATGGCTCGTACTTTACTACTCAGATTGTTAACCTCTAAATGTAAGTAAGCTTTAAAAATATCCAACTTAGTGAAATATCGCTAGTTACGTAAGTTATCAATACTTCATTGGTCTTTTGTAATGGAAACGTTGACTTGACCAATTGATTGTTTACTCCAACTTTATAGTCAACGCAGAGGCGTACAGTGTTATTGGCCTTTGGGATCACAACCAGCGGTGACCCCCAATTGGAGTCCTTCAACGGAGTGATAATACCCTCTGCTATAAGTTGATCCAGTTCTGCATTCACTTTTTCAGGTGAAGCATAAGGAACATTGCATTTGCGAGTATAGCACAGTTTTGCTTGATTTTTCAACTGTAGTTCTACCTTGAAGTTTGGTATACATCCTATTTTTGGTTTAAAAACGTCTGAAAATTGCGAAAGAACGTCACTAAGTGTAAGATCATTGACTGCACCAATGCTGTAGATGTTATTCGAAGCAAGGCTATTGTCAAGTTCTAGTAAATCAATCCCTAGCCATTGTATCCACATACGACCCAGAATTGGCTTTCAAAACTGAGGGACAATGTAAATATCGAGATTTTCTGATTTATTTTTGTAGTCCACTGTAACACAAACTTTACCATATAGTTTGAATAGATTTCCATTGTAATCTCAAAATGTGATTGGTACGGGTTTGATTGGTATGTTCAAGCCCAGGGCGTCAAAATCATTTACCGCCAATGATGTATAGCCTGCACCTGAATCAACCTCTAATTCCTGTAAGATGTTATTCAACTTTACAGAAACAATAAATTTTTCTAGGTCTCTACCAACTGCAATTTTGGTGTTGGCGTTGACATTGTAAATATCAACAATGGGGTCAGTTGGTGAGTCTGAAATATTGAACGTATCAAAAAAATTTTGAAAACTCACCGAGTTGACGTTCTCATTTGTGGCATTACTACTTTTGGATGCGGAAGGTTGCATATATTCCTCTTCAACATAACAAAACATACACGCTCAACATGTCCGCTTTTATTGCATGCCCGGCACTTCAATTGCTCAGGATTTCGCTTGCATTCCTTTGCTTTGTGTGACGAATGACCACAGCGAAAACATAGTCCAGTGATTCCCACACTATCTATATTAAGAGGAGTTCAACCATACTCTTTCCACCGCTTTGGATTGTTGCACGCGAATTTGTTCTTATTGTAAAAACGTATAGGCCTAGAACTGCGAGTGTTTCTAAAATCAGAACAAGGCTTTTGCTTACTTGAAATTTTGTTGATAGCTGCTTCAACTGACGTAGACAATGCGTTGGTAGGGTTCTGCTGCGTCAAAATTCGTGTTTCAAGACGTGAGGCTTCAATAGCTGTTGCCTTCTTAACTAACTCAGCAAAGGTAGATGTAGGAGTTGAAGACTATAATAGATTCTCACAAACAAAATTATCCTTTAAACCACGTAAGAGTTGAGTTTCCAGAAATAAATTAGCAGCAGATATTGTTTCACCACATTTATATCCGACATTGAAATTACATTCGCTGATATCTTGTTGTAAAGAAGCAACAAATTCTGCAGTGTTTTCATCCTCTTTTTGCTTTGTAGAAACAAAATAATGGCGAGAAACAAAAATGTGATGCGGTGCGCGAAACCCTAGGATAAGTCGGAAATTTTTTTCTTCGAAATTCACTACAAAAAATTCTCTAGATATCACGGAATTTGATATTTTTTGGGGAAGTGACTTAGTGCTCATGAAAGTATACGTGACAAAGTATCCAAAACGTCCAGAACCTCTTTTTTAATATTTTTCGTTTTCGTTTTTTAGCTCTCCTGCACAATTTGGTTTTCCGACTTATCCTAGGGTTTCGCGCACCGCATCACCAATGCTTCTAGTTGGCGCTAGCATCTTGGAAAACGCGCCTTCAAATCGTTATAAGATAAGGTTTTAATCGACTTACTCAGACCTAATAATGATGCCAGGTTATTGTAATGTTCCGCGCTGATTGACCCATTCAATAGCTGACTCTTTTTCCACGTTTTTGATTGCTAGATGGTTTTCAAATCGTTTGATGTAACACAAAAATTTTTCTTTCTTCGAGTCATAATTTTCAAATGTAAATGAAGATTGAACAGTTCCTTGTGGTAGTATTGCAGCAACAAGCTTGTCCATCATCTCAGTTTGAGTAGCCGTTAATGCTGCAAGGATCTGTCTTAACTGTTCAGGCTCCATATTTCCAAGAGGGGGAAAAAAAAACGCGAAAAATTCTTCGTAAAAAAATCAAAAAGAAAAACGAGGTAAAAATTGCAAAGTTTGACCCGTTGCCAATTGTTTTGTGGTGTAGAACTATAAGGCGGAAAGAGAAGAACACTTGACACACGGTGTTGTTAGCGTAAACATTGTATTTGA
The DNA here is from genome assembly GCA_035079385.1 of Aspidiotus rigidus. Lineage (NCBI taxonomy): Eukaryota > Metazoa > Arthropoda > Insecta > Hemiptera > Diaspididae > Aspidiotus > Aspidiotus rigidus. The sequence goes on along the minus strand of JAVHKY010000046.1, from coordinate 2,306,713 downwards.
ACTAAAACATGCAGTACATAGTTATAAGAGATAAGATAAGTTATAATATGTCTAATAGGAGGACTTGTAGGGATACAAACCGAGGGGAAACAAGCGTCAAACAACAGCAGCCTACTTCAAAGATCTATATCTCAGCCCCTAGTCATAGAAACTAAACAAGATATTGAAACTGAGGCCCAAGCACAAAATCAAAAATACATCCTAAGACTGTAAATAGTTCTCAAGGTACATAACCCTAAAAACCGCCACAAAACCCTTACTGTGAATACTGGTATGGTAAGTACGGTAGTCATTGTCGTGTCTGTGTTTTATATTGCGTTGCGGTCTCAACTAGGCGTTGATAATACGCTCATCCGGGATCAGGAAAGTTGTCCAAGCAAAAATTAATCGTCAGAGCAGAAAAAAAAAAAAGAAAAAAAAAAAACAAATAAACAACGGGTGCGATTTAATTGCGCGCCAGAATAAGTGACTGTGGAGAAGCTTCTAAAGCATCTGGAAATCAATGCAGACCAGAATAAAAAATGAGCTGTTGTAGGTAAATATTATATTCAGCAGAGAGAAAGGCGTTACACGCCGACTAAATAAACTGCACATCTATTCTACTTAACGCATAGAGTGGCGTTTAAACAAGTTCGCAAAAGTTTGTCACAAGCGGAATGCAGCCAAACGCGAGTGGCGAGTCCAATATGACATTTTTATTCACTAGTGAGCTGCACAAGAAAACTCGCTGTCTACCATACAACAAAAGTGACTTACCCATACTGTAGAATAAAAAGAATGAATTTTTTGATTGAAAAAAAAAGTGAGAATTCCAATGCTGGCAAAGTAATTACTTCCCAGTACATTCTGAGCCTACCCTCACACAATGTCCTTGGCTCTTCCGCTTGCCTTTTTTTGCCTTTGGTCCTCGTCCTTTCGTCCACTCAACTTTCTGTTCAGTTCTTCGAGTTCTCTCAGTAGGTAATGGCTTCGAAACCATCCTTGATGCATAACAGCTCCACATTATTTTTAAATTAATAAAAGCCCTTGAAACAGAGAAGTCTTTAACTGAAACCGCGGATGAACAAGCGGTTGCAGAAGAGTCAGCATACAAGAGTCGCAAATATGAAGCCGCGGCTGGGGATTACATAGAGCTGTATTGGAGGTCCATTTCATCACCCCCTTTTTTGAAATTTATAATTTCTAGGGGCAAAATGAATTGTGCTCGATTTGTGCTGAAATGTGCCGCAAATTTCACATTTTGTGCTTCCTCCCCTTCTTTAGAATAGGGTACCGTTTGTAAAGTATTGGCCCCCCTTTTTTGAGTTTTGAATAGTTTTTTTGCTAAATAAATTGTGCTCGATTTGTGCTGAATTGTGCTACAAAAAATGTTTTGTGCTTGCTCCATCCTCAAGATTTTCAAAGAAGTCTCTGGGGGCTGCCAAAACGACAACATCCCCTTTTTCAAATTTTAAATTTGAAATGACTTCTATGAATTGTGCTCGATTTGTGCTGAATTGAATTTTGTACACATTTTTGCAGAAGTACCTGACAGAAAGAAAACGCGTATATTGATGCATGTAATTGAGCCTAAATAAAAAAATAATTCATTTCGCTTGTTTTATGTTTAAAATTCTAAAAGGCGGAACCGTTGTCTTGCAAATTTACGCTCATTATGGAGATGGGGTGAAAGCACAACACGTAAAATATGCAGAACAATTCAGCACAAATCGAGTAAAATTTATCTTGACAGATAGAAATTCAAAATTTGATTTAAAAAAAAGAAGGGTCTTTACAGTTTTACAATTTCACCTCAAGACTTTTGTCGATATCTTTAAAATGGGGTGGGAACAGTTCAGCACAAATGTAGCGCAACTCATTAGGTCAGATAAAGATTCTTGATGTAATAAAGGGAGGAGAGGTAGTTGAGGTTGACCCCGACTGTGGAGAAGGACTGGAAGTACAAATAGAACAAATAGGTTCCTAGTTAAAATTTGGAAAAGTGGGGGAAGGTATTGTTTTCACAGGAGCCCCACCAAAGATTGTGCATATTTAAAGAAAGAGGAAAGCACAAAACATAGAATTTGCGCATTTTAACACTAATTGAGCACATTTCATTCAGCGAGACTAGAATGCAAAATTTGGGGTCTGTTGTTTGACAAACTTACGTCCATTTCGGAGGAGGGGAGGAAACACAAAACATAAAATTTGTGGCACATTTCAGCACAAATCGAACACAATTCATTTTGCCCCAAAAATTACAAATTTCAAAAAAGGGGGACTGCCATTGCACCAGCCCCCCCTTAGAGACTTTTTATATATACTTTCGGAAGGGGGCAAGCACAAAACATAATTTTTGCAGCACAATTCAGCACAAATTGAGCACAATTCATTTTTCCAAAAGAAAATTGAAAATTCAAAAAGGGTGGGGGGCGGTGAAATGGACCTCTGTATTGGCATTCAATATTGATGAAGAAGAAGATGACGTTAACAGTGGCGAAGACTACCTTCTGAGATCATAAAAGTTTATATTATTCTTATACAGTATCCGCACAATAATTTCACATTTACGCGAGATCTTTCAGTTAAAATGCTATCATCAAGCGGTTTTTTCGTCACTTGATAATGGCTATTCGGCTCCCCCTCCTTTTGTCCACAGACATTTCGTCCACGACACATTTTGTCCAGGGAAAATATGTCCAAAATTTTTTTGGTCCAAATTTTGTCCAAAATCTTTTTCCAAAGAAATGTACGTGTGATTTCGAGATTTATCGTTATCATATTACGAAGATTAGTTATAAATTATAATACATAAAATGGGATAATATGACATTACTTTGGTAGACATAAATTAAGTACATAATATAGGATAATGTTACATTATTTTAAAAAATGCTACTCTTCTTCGTCTGAGACCGCACTCGATTCTGAACGTTGCACATTCCGTAATTTTAAACAATACGAAATGGCTCTAAGGTATAAAAACACCTCACTAGGGTTTAATTCATTTTCTGATCTTTCTAAATGCGCTCCAGGAATTTCCAAACGGACGCATGGTGTACTCCCAGCAATTTTTCAAAACGCATATTCCAACCCTCAACGACATTATTTGTTCGGGGTCCATTGTGGAGCACACTTTCGTAAACAATCCACATACTAGGACAATATCGTGGTGGAACGACCTTCCCACATCCTCTGCGAGGACGTCCTCTTTGGACGAAATGTCTTAGGGACAATAAAAGATTGGACGAAAAAAGTTGGACGAAGTGTCATTGGACGATTCTTTTTGGACGAAATGTCTTTGGACGAAAAGTCGTGGAACTGGCTATTCAGCCTAAAGATCTCGTGTAAATGTGAAATATTACTACACGGATACTGTATAATATAATATTTTATCATCTTAAAAATGTTCCGTAACGTTGGAAAACGAATTCAAACGACTCCCTCAGACTTATTTGAAGTGTCTTCTTTATTATCTATTGTGTCCGGGACGTTACGATCCATTATCTATAAGAAGGCGAGATAAATGTTACGGAATCATTCAAAATATAGTTTTGCGACCAATTTCGATCAGTGAGCGATCATCTTTAGACGAGAACAGAAACTGAATGAAATGAAAGAAAAGAAAAGTACAATACCGACTGCACAGCAATCTGAACTATCGGTATCAGTTCTGATTTATATAATTATAATCCTTTTGTCAACATTTATGGATCACGAAATACTTTCAAGTTTTGTAACATTTTGCAAAATTTATTCATTTCTTTTCAATATTTTGATTATGTAAATTTCGCAACGTTTAGATTTTGCACCATCCGATTTTATGAAATCTAAAATTCGCCATATTCAAATTTTCTACCTTCATTTTTTATCAAGCACTATTTTCTCTCAGTCAATTTTCGGCGCTTTTTCTTCAGTTGATCAGTTTTCGCTCGTTCAAATTTCATGAACTCTGTCCTTGTACCTGATAGTGTTTCACCATTCCCAAGAGCATGCGAAGAAATTATCAGATATTTTTTATTAAAATTTTTATTCAGATATTCTCTGTTGTCTTTTAGGTGCACTTCTGAACTAATAGAGGGTAACTCTTCTTGAGTAATGAGTAGCACGGGATTCTCAGAAAAATTTCTGAATATCAAGTTCTGTTTTACTGAGAGACATTACAAACGTGATTATTGGACTAGCAAAGGTACAATATATAATTTAATAGTCTTGCTAACCTTTAATTCCTTATCCATGAGCTTTTGTTCTTCAGCCAATAGAGTAGCTAATTTAGTTCTTCTCTTCAGTAAATCTTCCAGTTTGTGTTTCTGTAGTTCAAGTCTTCCTTCTGTGCTACTAAAATACACAAAATAACTTTTTAGGTCAATTAATAAAAATCTCACATTGGGAATGAATAAAAATGAAACATCATAATTCACTGCAATATTTATGTTAATTTGCCTGATGATGATACCTTTGTGTATCAAAAGCTCGCCAAATAAATAAAGACAGTATGTATAGGTTCCAATTTTGTAGTAGAAAAGCTCTCTTTTCTTCTTTCTTGTGATAATAGACGATCACGTTAAAATTTTAATCTAGTAAATATTATGAAGTATAGTTAAGAAGGTTTGCAAATTAATGGTAAGTTGTGCAATAAGTGAGTAAGGTTCATGTGGCTATGATTGGCAAGTGATTACAATATCTGGCGATATGAGAGAATTTTTGAGACACAAATTAAGCAGTGAAACAAAGATAAATAAATAAAATAAGATTAGATATCAATTATAAGAAAAATAATAAGTTTGAGAAAATGTATCCGGGAGATTGTAAAGACAAGAAATTTTAGATACGTAGATATTGCATTGTAAGCTACTTTGGTATCCAGTATTGAAAGTCGCGCCAAACAGTACCAAAAGTAGTGCGTTGCCTTGCTGTTCACGTGTGGGGCGCATTTAGAAGTGTTCTTTTCTCTTCTTCTTCAATGTATAGTATTATTTTTTATTCTCCTTTCAATATACTTTTTAAAAATTTAAAAATTTTCGCATTTGGTATTGATACTCGCGTTTTAAGCTTTCGGGATAAGAAATAGCAGGAAATTTTGTTGCTGACAAGGGTGTTTTTCTCGCATTGTATCGGCGTTTTGGTGATGCGTACTTTTATTCTAGGCGAGCGTGTTTCTAGACATGCCAGAACGTTTTGAGAAAAGTTAACAATAAAATTTGATGATGTAAAATCACAGCGTAGAATTTAATTTTAAAAAATATTTTTTCACAATTAATTTTAGGTATGTGAATCTGAAAAATATTGTTTTTTTTTCTGTCGGAAAAGAAGTCTAGAACGTTTTGGAAGGAGTTGACGATAAAATTAGATGATGTGAAATCACAGCGTAAAATCCAGAAAATGTTTTTTTACAATTAATTTACAAACCTGAAAAAAAGTCTTCCAGAAACTCTTGGAATACTTGACAAAAAAATACCAAGTACAATAGTTGGTGTTTTTTACGTTTTTACTTTTAACAGGGAACCTGTTTTATCGGGGGGGTAAACTGAAGGAAAATGACGGGCGCCGGCCGCCGGGCGCCGTCCGGCAAGAAAAAGGGACTTAGAAAAATTTTGATGAAGTGATAGGAGGGGGACTTATCCTCTCTGCTTCATGCAGTATATTATACTAGGTTTATACTACGTATTATACTAGGCGTATACTAGGTCCAAGCCTCCTTTATACTAGGTCTAGGCATCCTTCATACCATAAGCTTACAAGATCTTTATCAATAGCTTATACTAGCAGTTTGTCCTAGCTCTGTATTAGGTCTTAGGCTTCCTTTATACTATAGGTCTAGGAGGTCTGTATTAGTGGTTTTACTAGCTCTGTGACGTCATCAGATAGTGATGGCACGATGATCGTGACGTCACAGATCTCCATCGTGACGTCACCAGATCGTAACGTCATTAGATCGTGTGAGGTCATCAGATTATGACGTCATCAAATCGTGACGTCATCAGATCTCCGTAAGGCGCTAGAGGTATTCTCAAGAATGTAAACAAACACGTGATGTGGTGGTAAATTTTAGTGAAGCGGTGCGACTTAATGTGATTTTGCATTAAGTTGCACCGCTTCACTAAAATTTACCACCACATCACGTATTTGTTTACATTCTTGAGAATACCTCTAGCGCCTTAATCTCCGAACTGATAACAGGATAGGCCTATCGGGGGTACCACACAGGCTGTAAAAATAAATAACAGGAAACCTGTTTAAAACGCGCCTAGAACTTGACCTAATGAGAAGAGATCTCAAGGTGGTGAGGAACAAAGTTCACTCTACTTGAGACGACAAAAAGCAAAAAATGACACTCACATGATTACTCCTATAAAACAGGTTCCCTGTTTGCACGAATCCGTTCCTTTAAGTTACGGCTATCCATACTAAACAATAAAGAGGAATACTCCGACGTGGAGTATTCCTCTTTATTGTTCCCTGTTTGCCTCAATTAACAGAGTTAATGAAGGCAATTCCGAGCAGCTAACTGTGTGGGCTGCGAGTTTTTTTCCAAGAAATGTAAATTTTTTAAACATGAAGTCGAGATTATATTGGTCTCATCTCTCTCCCTCTCTCTCTTCACAGAATTAACCTTATGACTGATTATCTGCAGGGTAAGAGGAAGGCAGAGAATTATGAAGATGAATGCGATATATTTGACCATAGTTGTAGTTGTAACATAATATGCAAGTAGGAATGGCTCTGCCCCCCCAGAAAAAATAGGAAGAAAAAACCTTTTTCAAAAATGGCAAAATAGTAGGTATCGGTCAATCGTGAACATCTTTGTACAGTGGCTTGGGAAATATAGAAGATCAATCAACTAGAATTACAATAAAAGAGTCAAAAGTCAAAATCCAAGTAATTTGGATGGATGAAATCTATCAAATCTAATACTAATAAGATAATGTGTCATGGCGGACAAACATTTGCTTCGACTCATATGAACTATTTAAATGGACAAGGTAAATATGGCCAAGATTTGAAGCAATTTCCACTGTGCCAGGCGAAATGGAAGGTGTCAGACTTTTTTTTTGTCAGGATTGCAACCTTTTATAATATTATGTCTTGTGGAATAATGGGCAAAAGATCAACAAAATGGCAAAATTGTCAACATATTTGATGAGTGAAACAGAAATTAATGGATTATTGCTAAAAAAGAAATAAATTTCAGGAAAAAGATGTTGAAAACGAACAAGGATTTTATAAGAGTAAATTTTTAAATATTCACATAATATAAGAAAGTACCTACGCTCATGTAAGGTCATAGTGCTACAAAGAAACTAGGAATTATCATTTTTACAAATTATTTCGTACTAAAATAAAATGACATGAAAAAATTATTCGTAAGCCCAAATGACTAATTCAAAAGGTGTAAAAAATAATAGAAATAAATAAAAACAAAAGCATTTTGTACGAGACAATGAGCCACTTCTCTGTAAGACAAATCATGTTGGATTTTGAAAAAAAAAAAAAAATCTTGATCTATGTTGAAATAGATTGTATGCACGTACAGTAGAAAAACATGTATTTCCAAAAAAGAGCTGAAAAAAAAAAGATTTCTGCCTAAACAATAGTGCACGAAATTTAATTTCGATCCTTCTGCAGTACAAAATTGTAAATATTACAGTATAATTGAACCATTAGTCCATTACAGTATTCGAATCAATCAATAAAATTTATATTAAGAACTGATTGTAAGTTATGTAATGAACAAATTCTGGGAACCCTCATCTTGAGAATGTAAATATTTAATTCCTCATTTATTTCATACTATTAAATTTATTGTAAAATGATCTCTGCTCCCTGAGTCATTCTTATGCGAGGTCCATTTGTAAACCTCCCTGTTGGGTAATGTTCAAGATGTGGCGCGCGGGGAACTTCGTCTGAATTGGGATTACAATAATATATTATGCTCGTTAAAAACATACTCCTTCAAACACATAAAGTAAAAGTTTCTTTGAAACGTCGAGTAAAATAAAAAATAAAAAAGACGAAAGTGCCTTGAATTTTATTCTTTTTTCATGATAAATGTCGTCTGGACAAGTGACGCGGTTATTCGATTCACTAAAGATGGGTACCTACACGCAATTGTCTACTGTATTTCTCTCCTACCCTCACTTCCTGTATTCTTGAGAACCGGTTAGTTATTATTATTTTTTTTTCTTAATGTTACCGGAAGTACGGAAATCTTAGAATGTTTGTCTATCTGTAGAAACGCGATTGCGACGACGACGACAATGTTTTTATGTCTGTTATTTAAACACTTTTACCTATTGACGTGGAGTATTTTTTGAAAGTCTTATTTTTATTCGTGTAAAGTTTTAGATAAATTTCAACGTTCTGACTTCTTCTGGATAAAGTAATGAGCGAAAAAAAAAAATGGGAAAGAACGACGAATTTGGACGTTGTAAAACTGCTTCTCACTGTAGGCCTACACGTTGTTCCAAATGTTTCAACGCGAGTTCTAAAAATTCAATCAGGTATGTAATACTTACCTAACACGAATTTGACTCATTTTTGTGAAAAATTGAAAATAACAAAAATTGTAGCCCCTGTAATTTCCTTTTGAATGAGTCTAATTTCAGATTTACAAGGAGAAATTGGAGAACTATCGGTATTTTGAGTATGTTCACACAGAGAGAGCATTTAAACCGGTTGCTCTGGATGAATCTGTAGAGACTACTATTCAAGTTTTACGTATTCTTATATTGTTGTTTCCTTTGCAATGAATCCAATTTTCAATTTTAAAAGGAGACATTTATATGTAAAATAATTTCTTGAAAATTTCCTCCTCTTTTGTGATACGAGTAAGGTGAATATTGTCGTCAGACTTTGAAACCACCTAAAAAAAGGTACCGGGTATGAGAGAGAAATGTGAAAAGTAAATCTGTTTCTCATACAAAAAAACGACTGAGTGCGTCTCATGCGTCCATGTAGACTGATGTAATGCATTACGAGTATGGCTGGTTTTCAACAGGGAACCTATTTAGTGGAGGGGTGGGCGTAAATTGAAGAAAAATGACGGGCGCGGCCAACCCGGCAAAACGCGTGGGATTTGGAAAAATTTCGACCTCCAAGCTATATGAGATTAAAGCGAGAAGTAAAAATTTCAAATATTGAGTTTCACCCCGGAGCTATAGGAGATAGGAGTGGGATTTGGAAAAATTTCGAATATTGAGCTGTATCTGATAGGAGGGGGTAAATAGACTTGGAGAAATATGGACTTCTGAGTTCAAACTCCCAAGGTAGCGAGAAACAAAGTTGAATCTTCATTGAAAAAAAAAATATAAACAAAGAAACCCCCATAAAACAGGTTCCTCGATCAAACAGTTAATAAAGGCAATATCCCGAGCAGTTAACGAAATAAGCTGCGAGTTATCTGTTATCGTCGTCAGAATTTGAAACTACTTACGAAAGGTTACCGTGTTCGAGAAAGAACTGTGAAATTACATCCGGTTTCTCATATAGGAAACGACTGAGTGCGTCGCATGACTCTATACAGACTGACGTAATGCGCGTCAGGGGTATGGCAGTCTTTTTACCTACTGTCCATCCATTTCTTTTAATCATTGCGACTCGTAAAATATTGATGAATTATACTTTGTTCACATTAAGGAAGGATAGAAATATGACCTTGAGAACGGAACGGTAGATTAAAATTACCCGGAGCGTTCCGTTCTCGAGGTCATATTTCTATCCTTCCTTAACGTGAACGGAGTATAGTCCGTTTTTTGCTGAAATACAGCCTTTACCTGCTCTTACTGTTGAAATCCAATATTTACAAAACACAGATATCTACTCAATACACACCTGGCGGTCAGGCGCGCCGCCAACCGCTAGTATATTATAATAAAATGCACTGTGTAAGCAAACCATCAAACGTGGTGCTATCGGCATTCATTCAGTCCAACGAGGCGAGTCAAGAGCAAAGACCAACGCGTCAAATAATATTTTCATTGGCTTAACGCAATAAATCTGTTCATACATTTTTTTTTTTTTTTTTTTCTCTTGAGAGAGAGAGGGAGAGAGAAATTTGGTGGATGCCGTCTGACGAAAAACTTGGAAAAATTTTGACTCTCGAGCTAATTTCGACTCTCAGGCTATATATTTCGAAGTCCCTAGATAGGTCCAGGTCACTGATGATGTCCTATTTTGTACTAGGCTGATAGGTAGTAGGTGTAGGCCTCCTTTATGCTTTATTATACTAAATCTAGGCTTCCTTGAATTCTCAATAACATTACCTATTTGACTCATAGAACAGGTTCCCTGCGTTCCTTGACTAACTTTGTTAAGGAAACCGTCGTTTTTTTAATTGGTTCAGAAAATTTTCATCATCATCTAAATCGTCTGTCATTATTCTCACTCCGCTGTTTTAGTTCAAAAGTGTTCAAGACTTTGAAATTGAAAGAGAACTAAACTGATAAACAATGAGATTTATTTTTCACCCAAAATAACGGAACAAAATTAAAAATTGTTCAATATTATCTATGCTAGCGGACTGTTTCTTGGTTGAGTTTTGAACCGAGTGTGTGAGTACACATATGTTCACTGTGGGAATTGGGAATATATATGATATCTATTGAGTTTGAACACTATGAACTCTTCAAAGTGAAAATTTGTTCCCAACGGTGCTGAAGGTAAGTACAAAGCATAAGTTTATCATCACAGTATCTCTCAGCGAGCGCGAAGCGCGAACCTGTCATTGCCGCATCTTTCAGCAAGCGCAAAGCGCAATACGAGTAATATATCTTGATTGGCACGCAGCTCCAGCCCATTAGGGCGCCGAAAAGAGCTAGTACGAGTATCTTATGTCCCCGGATCTTTCATTTTTTTTTCTTTTCTTTCTTTCGTTGCCACGGCGTGAGTTCTCATTGTCGTAACTTTTTTTATTCCTCGTTTCTTTTGTTGCCATCATTTCAATTTGCAACTTTACTACAAACGAAATAAGGAATAAATAAAGTTACGACAACAAGAACTCACGCGATGGCAAAGAAAAAACATAAGAAGAAAGGAAAAGTGATAGAAACGGGAAATAAAAAATATCGTATTGAAGAAGAATAGAACAGAAGATCTATGAACGCCCTACGAGGCTTCCCGTGAACGGCAAGGCAACATGCAACTTTTGACGCTGCTCGGGCGCGACTTTCGATACTGTATAGACTGTGGATACTCAGAAGATATTGTCTGTGTTGCGTTTCTATCCTTGCCTTCTCGTAGTTTGAAAATTTAGTTTGCTTTGATAAAGACTGTTGTGCAGTCAAATGGTCTGCGTTGTACCGTGTTTACCAAAAAATGTGCATGCAGCACCAAATTTTTTAAATTATCATTGTCATTTTCATGGACCGAAAAGCTCGGTATTTATTATAGTACTGCAGGTGGAACACTTGATAATGCAGTAGGGCAGGTAATATCTGCACCATAGCAAAATTATTGTATAACAAGCCAATAACTAGCAATATTGTTGCTCACCCCAAGTATTATTACGAGTATATTTGGACACACAACTCTGCAACAAAAATGAATGTTCCAAGAGAGTCCGTTTTAAACATCTTCATGAAACCCCCAGATACTACCAATCGGATATTTTTGTCCCAGAAGCCTTACTGGGAGGGAAATTATCAACTCCTTCATGGAACAAGGAGAAGAACCATTGAGAGAAAAATTTCCACCATTTTCATTAAGCCAACGGAAGAACCGTGGAAGAATAAATTAGTTGAAAAAGAGCACAACCTATGGTCTAATATGTGATAGAAGATGAATCATCTTCACAATAAGTTTTCAGGGAGACCTAATTAGCCCAGTGGAAATACCAATGAACCTACACAGATTATACACAGAAATGCTGCACTATTACTATTACTGCATTAATACGCCACAATATTTATTCATGAAAAAACAAGAATGCATCCTTATGTATATATGTGAACAGGAATTCAGTTCAATAATTCCCTTTTGCCACAAGTGGTCGCAAATTCTTGCAAATATACAGGATAGTGTAAAATTACTCTTGTATGGATACTAAAATCATCAACTCGATAAATAATACAATCAACTCCGTAAACATGAGACCGCCGCGCGCCAACCAAAAAATAATTGACGTACAGCAATTTAGAGAAGATATCTTTCTTCCATGAATAAATCATTCGCTTCTGCAAATTGGGACCAGTGTTGCCAGGTCAAATTTTGAAAAAGTACCTCATTTGGGGGAAAAAAAGTGCGATATCCTACAAAATAGTGCCACCAATGCCTGGAACCAGCTCCGGAGCCGTTCCGGAGCTGTTTGGAGTCAAAATCCGGCTCCGGAGCCGTATTTCGACCGGAAAAATAGTGCCACTTTCAGAAATTACGGTGCCGCAAGGTCAGAAAAGTGTCACACCTGGTAACACTGATTGGGACTCGTGATGTACGTCAGTTCTTCTGGTACGGCAGGTTACATATCAAAAATACATTGACAAATAAGTACAGCAAATGAATAAAAATCAAACATGACCTTACCTTGAATGTAAGTGAAGCTGTGAGGCCCATAAGTTATACTTATTAGCTTGGAGCTCCCAAATTTTGTAATAGTTTTTAATATTGTTCCAAAAGAGTTGTTTATGGTATTCTCGATTACGTTTACGCGCCATAGTCACCTCTCTGAAACGATGGGTCTTACGATCGAGGCCCACTCCCATATCTTCTTTTGTTCTGAAACAAATTATTGTGCTTATAATGTTAAGAAACTGCGATCAACCGGTAGTTATTCTACTTTAAAGAAAGCTAATAACCCTAATAAATGTATAATGCGATTTTGTTGGAAGGTGAGGACCGTTCCCTTGAGGGAACGGGGGTCGGGTTAACACTCGTGACCATGAAGACACGGGTGAATCTACTCAGAGGAAGTAGATGCCGACAGCACTCGAGCGAACGCGTAGACCGTGTTCGCGAGAGGTTCGCACCACGAGCACTGACGTGAGAACGAAGGCGAGTGCCTAGTGTCGACGGTGTACAAGCGAGAGGAGAGAGGCCCGCCTGCATACCAACACACACGCTCTGACACTCCCCGTCAGGCGAGGCCGGACCCGGACAGCAACACCGTACGGACAGCTAGAGTGTGAATGTATAAATCATAGTACAGTACTGAAAAAGGATATTTTCAGTAAACGTAAGATTGAGTCAAAACTGGAGAAGTTTTGGCTTTGGAAGAGTGATGCTAATTTTGGAGACTGAAACCCAAAATTGTCAGAAACTAGCCTGTTGAAATGAGTTGAGGGCAAAACTTTCGACTGATTGAAATGAAAGAGTTAGGTCAGAAGAAAACAAAAAAACCCTTTATTTGAATAGTCAAGATAACCAATATGTCGAAAAGAACCGATTTCTTTTTTTTAAAAGAATCGACTATAATTATTATAGTCGGTATTTCTTAGTACATAAGAAAATGAAAGAGAATAAAACAAAATAAAATATAAGAAAATAAAGGTTAAAGAAACATGTCGAAAACGACTGAAAATCTTAATAATAATAAAAAAGAAATTATTGACGACACATAGGTCGAGAAAAAAAATTGTTTAGGGAAAACTAGTGATTTGTAGAAAACAAAACTAGGTACCAAAGTAAACAATTGAAGTATTTATTTTAAACGAAAAATTCGTACCAAGGCTGAAGGAATTTATTTATAAAATTCGGAAGGAAATTTTATATTCAATAAATTCAAGCATTGTCAGAATTTTACAAATGTAAGAGGGGAAATAAAAAAGATATTGATTTACGGATCGTCAAAAGAATCGGGTGACATCGGCGAATTTGCGAAAGAAATGAGTACTCATCATTTCTTTTCGTCTGTAAATCAAGAACAGAAACAGGTTTTCATTAATTACTAGAAGTAATATGATCGAAAACGAGTTGATCACGAAATTTTGTGTACGCTGCCTCAGGTAACGCTTTAGTGAAAATATCAGCAATATTTTCAGCGGAAGGAACCCACATAAGTTGGACATTATTATTTTGAACTTCAAAGCGGATGTAATGAAAACACAAATGAACAATGTGTTTAAGCGATTTTTGTTCTAAACTTTTAGCTAAATGAATTGCCGACTTATTATCTTCAAAAATAATCGGAACTGGGCAAGTTCTAGCTAAAAATTCGATTAATGATTTTAATGACACAACTTGACGACAGGCTAGGGAAGCAGCTATGTACTCGGCTTCGGCAGATGAAAGAGCCACGTGGGTTTGCTTTTTCGTACGCCATGAGACGAGATTCCCGAACATATAGAGAGCGTACCCGGATGTGGAACGTGCCGCCGAGTCGTTGGTACCCAGCGACGCATCCGTATAGCACTCTATATTATCTCGACGCTGACGATAAAGCAAACCCTTTGTGTGAGTGCCTACTAAGTAACCGAAGATACGATAGACTGCCTCCCAGTCTGACATTTGTGGATTTGACTGAGCCCTGGCGACCGTATTTACAGCAAAGGCTATATCAGGTCTAGTGCAATTCATGAGAAAGGTAAGAGAACCTACTGCTTCACGAAAACGAGTAACAGATGGATATTGTCTATCGTTTGGTGTAACTTTCCGTTTTCGTGCAGCCTCATTAGTCAGCATAGGAGTGGGTTTAGCTGGAGATCGAAGAGTGAAACCGAATTTGTCTAACAATTTTTCGACATAATTTGGTTGAGAAAGAAAGAGAAGTCTCTTTGATCGATCATAATCAAATTGTATGCCCAAAAATTTGCGAGGTACTCCTAATTGTGTGATTTGAAAGTGTTCCGTTAATTTCTGCTTAACTTCACTAATTTTGTCTGTGTTGTTGCCGACTAAAATTATGTCATCAACATAGAGAATTAGAATTACTTCGTGAGAGATATTGTTTTTCGTAACCTTCCATTTAAAAATACAGGGCTTAAATACATAGGCCTTAAACCCCATTTTTTTAAGTGTGTTACGAAAACGCTCATACCACCTCTTTGGACTTACTTTCAAACCGTACATAGATCTTTTCAGTTGGAGAACGTATGAGCTCGAATCAAATTCATGATTACTATAACCCGTAGGAAAAACCATGTAAACCGGTTTGTCTAGGACGCCATTTAGAAAAGCGACCTTTACATCAATTTGATCCATATAGTACCCATTTATAACCGCATAAACCAATACGGCGCGAATATCGCTGATATCAGCGACTGGAGCGTAAGTCTCCAGAACGTCGTATGGGTTTGGGTCTTTGAAACCTCTGGCTACTAGACGAGCTCTATAGCGAGTCGTTCCAGCCTCATCCTCTTTGATACGAAAAATCCAAGTAGAATCTATGTACCGTGTGCCACGCGGAAGTGACTTTTTCGGTACAGCAACCCACGTTTCGTTATCAAGCATTGCTTGCAATTCTTCCCGAATTGCAACTTGCCATTTAGCGGAATCAGGGGACGATATCGCTTCCTTGTATGACTGAGGAACGTCAATATTATCGAAGTTGAACAGCGCCCAATGTTGTTCCGAAATTTCCGGATCATCGAACATCGGAGTGAAAGTGTATGAGCCGTCACTATCTGCAGAACCGATGTGAGATTTCATTGATTGTTGCAGATAGTAGCGGGCTACCAACATATTACAGCGCGGAGCATCTTCGGAAAGCGAGGAGAAGTCATCATATCGAAGAGGTCTATACTCTTCGGTAGTACAATGGCTTAGGGGAAGTTGAGGATGGTTTACATTATAGGCCCATAAACCAGAAACTTGATTAGATTTCAAATCTGACGAGCTAATCACTTGTTGAAGATAGTCGTCAAGCTCGCTCATTAGATCTAAGCGAAATCTAACACTTGTTTTAGGTGTATTGACGGATACTTCAGAAGTTGCAGTTTTACGTCGCTTTGCCTGAGGAGGGCGAAACGGCTGATCTGCTTCAGGTTCAACATCGTCGGAAGGTGGCTTCCGGCGTCGAAGCCTTATTGGATCTTTGAACGGCACATTTTCGAATGGACCATAATGATGGCCATATACCTGAGATTCTGTATAAGTAACATTCGAAGTGTTTTTAACAATACCAGTTGACGGATCAAGCAGAAGTCCTCCATTATCAGTTAACCCTACAAAAAATTTTCTTATCCCTCTCTCGGAGTGCTTACCCACCTTCTTTGGTAGAGTCTGATGAGCTACACATCCAAAGCGACGTAGAAAAGAGAGTGCAGGCAACTGTTTAAACAAGACCATGTACGGAATTTGATTTTGAATTGCTTTCTTGGGAAGAATATTGTAGATTAGAGTTCCATATCGCGCTGCAAAAAGCCACATTCTTTTCGGAAATCCTGCATCAGTCAACATTGAACGGATGACATTTCCCAGCGTTTCTAAATAGCGTTCCGAAACCCCATTTAAAGGACTAGTGTACGCGGGAGAATTATCTTCTACAATATTCTTCGACCTCAAAAATCGAATTACACTTGAAGTTTTATACTCGGTTCCATTATCCAAACGGATGCGTTTGGTCATATAAGGGTAATTTATTTTCTGATCTATATGGGAAAAGAATGCTTTTAAACCCAAATGAACCTCTGATTTGTTGAGCATAGGATACACATAACCGTATCGAGTGTAGTCATCAATGATTGCTAATAAATACTCCTCACGGTTAGGGAATGCGGGGGGTAAAATCGGACCTAGCACGTCGGTGAGTAGTAACTCTAACGGCATAGCAGCTCGATTTCGTGTGCTCAAGTGAGGTAATTTCCTAGCCTTCGCAATTTTACAAGGATGGCAGTCTTTTATTGCGTCAGAAATAGGAATCCCGTGTAGTTCAGGAACAATCTGTGCCAGTTCCCTCATAACTTCAACGCTTGGATGCCCTAAACGATAATGCCATAGTTTACCTAACTGGCCACGAATAGTTCTAATCTCATATTCCTCCAACTTTTTAAGGTCTTCGATGGAACATTGAGGTACTGAAGTGATATATTTGTTTAGGTCAGTTAGATTATCGACATCGTTAAATGAGAAAGTATCATCAAATTGTTTTGAAGGAAGGGCTTCCGCGCTTCTGTTTTGAGGCAAGGTAGTGCATTTATTCGATTCGATCTGTTGATTTGTGGTTTTCAAGTCAAAAAACCATAAATTATTTTTTGTATAACCATTAAGAACAGATCGTATCGAAGTTGGAGAAATTGTTCCCTTTTGAATTACATGTGCGGAATCTTTGAAGAAAATAACTGGATAACCTTTTTCCACGAACGGACGAAGACTAAGAAGATTATCAGCTATTTTCTCACTCACATAAATTTTCCCAAGATCAAATAATTTCCCATTTTTTAAAAAAATTTCCAATTCCCCAGATTTCTCTATGCTTAGCGAGGCTTGTTCGTCAGGGTTAGCGACAAACACTTTCTTTGATTGAGGCAGAGTACACACATTATTTAAAGAATTTGTTTCATGAAAAATGGTGGCATTACATCCTGAATCCGCACACACAGTGGTGCAGGATGATTGCTTACCTCCATCGTCAACTTTCATAGCTCCAACGTCGTGCCTTTCACACGGCTCAAGCTCGTTGTTCTCAGTTATTCGGAAATAACGTGCTGTAAACCCAGGAGACGAATCGTTAGA
Organism: Aspidiotus rigidus; assembly: GCA_035079385.1. Taxonomy (NCBI): domain Eukaryota; kingdom Metazoa; phylum Arthropoda; class Insecta; order Hemiptera; family Diaspididae; genus Aspidiotus; species Aspidiotus rigidus. The sequence goes on along the minus strand of JAVHKY010000046.1, from coordinate 2,289,133 downwards.
TTCACGCTTAGTCACATTTTTAGAAGGTGGCTTATTTCTAGCTCTTTTAAACTTATTACGTTGTGACGTCGTCGTAGGTTGTGCTGAAACTGCAGCTTGTTGATCAGATTGTGCGCCTGGTTGCGAATTTTGTCCAGTCGCTGTCGCAGAACGTTTCTTAGCTTTATGGGCTTTGGTGCACTTCGCAATATGTCCAGAATTGACTGGATTCTCGTGACAGATGGGGCATGTCTTATTAGGACAGGCCCGATAGTCGTGCTGGGATGAATTACACCTGGTACAGAATACTGTAGAAGATCCTTTATTAGATATACCTTTATTCTGTGGTTTACCCTTATTGGTAAATTGCTTTTTCTTTCTGATGGCTGCAAGATTAGCGTACGATTGTTGTCCGCTAGCCTTTGCGGTAGAAAAAGGGGAGAGAGCTGTTGCGAGAAACCATTCTTTCAACTCTTCATATGAAATGAATGATACGTTACGTATTGTTTTATACATATGAGTGTATTGAACGACCTGCGGGTAAATTGGTAATATTGATTGGTAAAATCGATTTGATATCAATTCACGTGAGATTGGTAATGAGGTTTCACGCACTTCGCTCACCTTTTTCTCGAATGCCGCAATATAGGCTTGCGGGCTCACGTTTGCTGACGCGTATTTCATGTTCATGAGCTCTTGATACTTTTGATCCTGTCTACCGGCGTACACTGGTCGTTTTAGGTTTTCGAGCAGACGCAGAGCCTCGCGCGGATCTGTGAGATGTGCTATCTTATTGAGATCCGCATCGTCGAGTCTCTCGGCGAGCAGCTCCCAAAAACGAGTGGTGTGCAACATCATTGTCTCCTCGTCCTGCGTGGGTGGTGGACACCGATCAGGTTCCGCCACATGCATGACTCCGGAGGCATGTAGAGCAAGATAAAAGAATCTCTTCCACGATTCGTACGAAATTCCGCGTTTTAATCGAATTACAGCCACTGATTTATTATTAAAAGAAGCAATTTGAGTAGAAATAATTTTACCAGATGGAGCTGGAAGCAACGGAGCCGTTGGGGATGCGACGGCAACAGCGTGCGACGAGGACGGCAGAGTTGGAAGAGGAGCAAAACCTGGGGGAGGATTCGGTTGAGAAGGCGTTGTCGCGTGTGATAGTTTAGAGACTGTATCATTTACTGCTCGGCTGACTAGTGAACGCAGTTCCCTCGCCATCACATCAAACCCTTTCTCAATCCTTCCTTGGATTTGCGCCTCAAAAATATCTGTCATAGTGTCCATCACTTGATCGCATTTTCTTGACACCATTTCATCAACAGCTTGGTCAAAAACGTCGTTCGCCAGATTATGCTTTTGAACCTTGACAGTGCGACTGGGCGCTTTATCTTTCAATACATCATCGACTGCAACACGTTTTCTTGACTTAGATTTGCGGTTTGAAGACACTTTCGAAGAAACAGGCTCATCTATTTGTGCACCACGTGCGCGAGTCTGTGCCCGCGTATGTCGCGCAATAGATGAAGCTTGTTTTTTCGACGACTTTTTCACACGTAATTTATTTTGGCTAGAAATATTTTTGCGTGACTTACGATTGATCGTCTTTTTTGGTCTACGTTGACTCATTGGCTCGTCCCATGCTACTTTTACGGTTTCACCATCAGATGCCAAAAGATCTTCTTCGAAATTTTGGCTAACATCGCTGTTTTGGTCCATTTCCGCAGCCATCTACTCTTTCAAACAATGGGATTTCGAACACAACTGAACGAGGAAAGAATTGCAAAAGCGGGCAATTGATAAACGACAAAGATCAATAAAGAAATTCGAGTAGGGAAAAATTGATAATTTCCGAACGGACTCGATGTCAAATTGAAAAGTAAGGCACAATTGGCACAATCAAACGAAAAAGAAAAAATACGAATTAATCTGCCAAAAATCAGCCAAATAGAAGTTCAATAACGAGGCAAAAACGTAGGAAACGTGCTCTTATATGAAAGATGGACATGAAGTGATTTTCGAACGAGTTTGGTGTGACCCAGTAACTGATTTGTATTTCGCTCAGTAACAAAGTCTGATGTTCAGAGCTATGTTCGGCTGTCCCATCTAGAGTAGAGAGAAAAGTGTACCTTTGTAATATGGTTCTGAAGACCGTACATATAATAAGTAGCCCGGGACTGCGCCGTGTTGAGTGTACTTGTTGTAACATGAGATTTTAGGCGAGTTGCATATTCGCAGCTCATACCATTATTCTCATATTTTCGGTGTGCCGGAAATACAGAGGCCACAATAAGGTGGACTGGTTTATCTGGAGCAGATGGTGAAGAACACCACCTTCGAGAAGCTTCGACACACCATTGGTGACGCAATTTTTCTTTATCGACTGACGGCTAGGTGCCACGTGTCTTTCGCCGAGTAAAAAAGAAAAATCACATATGCGACTGGGAATAATAAATACTCAGTAACGTCGCTGGTACAGATTTTTCGCGCGAAATTAAATAATATTTCTATACTCGCGAATCGTATGAGAATAGAGGACTCTCACTTTACTCTACATACGAATATTCGAAAAACGAGAAATGTTGAACAAAACGCGCACGTTCAACTTTATTACTCATTAACTTTCGAATAGGTAAATAAATTTTTGGCGGACTCACTTAAATTGCATCATCAATTGTCTGCCTCAACTGAAATGTTGACCGTCCAACAACACCGGATTAAACCCAGACAAACGCATTTCTCTCATGCTTTGATTTAGGAGGACAAACTGTACCATTTATCCATATTCCCGCGATGCCATAAGTCCTCATATGACCGTTTCTCATCCGAGTTGAAAGGAGAAAACACATCACGATTGGTAATTACCTTGAGAGTCAAAAGTTGAGTGGAAGCGGTATTCCTCGAGGCAATCTTAGGTGTACAGATGAAATTTGATGGAGAGAACATCAAATCCAAATTTGAAATAAAACAAAACTGAAATAGGCTACCACACCTAAGAATGATGATTAGCTAGCTAGAATTAAAGAGCTCATTTAAAAACAAGTATGATCAATCCACTTGAATTCTGTCATCAGAAAATTCCTCGAAGTGATGGCCATCGGTGAGAAAAATTCGAAGCAAAATTCAAGTATTAGCAGTGCTTTACGAGATAAACTCAAGCGTTGCTCATTTTATCTCTCGTTCTAAGGATAACGAATCATTGTAGTATAATTCGAATGCGAGAGAAATTCATAGCTAGATGCTTTATGACGTTTTAGTTTCCGGAGTAAATTCGGAACCTCATCAAAATATCCCATTTGAATAAAATGATAGTATCCGGCGAAAAGTAGTGTAGTCGGATGCGTCATCATTTCTATATCATATTCGTAGTATTCTTTCGAATACTTGATATAAAGTCTCAAAATTGTAATCTCTTCTTTTACCGATACCCGTCAGTTTTCCATTCGGATTCATTGGTATATAAATCCTGTCAAACTCATCGTGCATAAGGGGGAAAACGATGCGATTTTTGTTTTTCAGACAAAAACCATTTAGAAGAGAAGATTGAGGTTTGAATCATACATAACAGTTGTGGAGTTAGATATCACTTACTCCCCGTTAACCTAATGATTCTCGAGCTAACATATTCGAATTTTTTGTAAAAAAAAATTATTTATCTTAGTTCGTTCATTTATTTCTTCCGATAGATCTCGCCAAAACGATCTGCTACCATGTTGGAAGGTGAGGACCGTTCCCTTGAGGGAACGGGGGTCGGGTTAACACTCGTGACCATGAAGACACGGGTGAATCTACTCAGAGGAAGTAGATGCCGACAGCACTCGAGCGAACGCGTAGACCGTGTTCGCGAGAGGTTCGCACCACGAGCACTGACGTGAGAACGAAGGCGAGTGCCTAGTGTCGACGGTGTACAAGCGAGAGGAGAGAGGCCCGCCTGCATACCAACACACACGCTCTGACAGATTTTCACCAACCCAACTCGGGATTTTCTTGTGATTTGAAAATGAAATGAATAGATTTATATCCCGATTATAGGAAGATGATCCAAGTCATTTTTTGGTGAAAAAGTTCAGAGTTACATCTTTATTCTTTTCCATGAATGAAAGCGTTAAAAAATCCTCGACTTGTACACATAATATGTATTATGTATATAAGTTTTCGTGTGAAACACAAAAAACGAACGCAGATGATGAACTAAACAAGGATGCTTTATTTGGAAAAGAATCCTAAATTGAAGTACGATAATCCGCGATTTTATAATAACGGAGCGCAACGCTCTTTACAGTAATGCAAATAATAATGTACTAATTCGTTGTCGAAAGAAAAAGCGAGATTTTATAACTGAAGCGTGATTATCGCAATACAAGTTTAGATAAGTTCAAATCAGTAATCTAACGTACATAAGTAATACAATGATCTGCCAAATGACAAGGACCAGTTTAGACAGGGCAATGTTATACTCGCACACACGGAAACTTATGAAGATTAACGGACAATTCACAGATTGCGTACGTTCAATCTTATATGTATACGTATGTCATGCTTTTTATCGAAACTTGCGTATTAGTGAAAGGCTCGGTTTGTATGGTACCAATTTCCTTGTAACTTTGAATGTTGTTTCCTATTAGTGCAGAATCGTCGATAGGGGGCCAAGATCCCCCTTTTACAACCGTGGCGAGGGATGAAAGTCAGATATTTCTGGCTGCATCTTTTTATCGTGGAGTATGAAAGGGAAAGTGAACGTTTTTTACTTTGACAAACAAATATAAATTTCAAACAAGGGAACAGAACACTAAATGATAGTTTTTATTGGATGCAGTACTCATAAAGAAAAAATAATATTATAATCCGATTCAGGCCGACCCTGATACTATGTCCCCCGCGACAAGGCTTGTTTCTTCTTTCTTTCTTTCTTTCTTTCCTTCTTTCTTGGGGTAAGTTTAGACGCTCAAGTCACGGCATGGTAGTCCACAACGCAGTAAGTAGTGGGTATTTTTACATTTTGTTTGTTTTGTTTTCCTTCGCTATCAGTCAGATGTATGTGTATTCTTGTATATTGCATGTTATCATTATGAAAATTACAATATTGAAATGGTGAAATTGTAGTTCATACTCAACGGTTGTCACATCATCTGTGATGTTTGCTCTTACAGAATAAAATAAAAGTGATATTGCTAATTAATTGTTAGGTGTTTGCTCATACAGAATAAAATAAAAGTGATGAGAGATGAATTCTTTAAATTAGTCGGAACAATACTCATGAAGTTGGAGTATTCAATAGGAAGTGTGAAAAAATTATCTACATACGTAAGATGATTGAGGATTTCAAATTGCGTTGCAGAATTGGCTATTATTTTTCATTCTGTTTGTCATCAACAGAGTCAGATCGCATCAGAGCATAGACAGAGAAAATAAGATTTGATTTGTGATGATAATTAGGCCTACTTATTGAGAAATTGAGCAGACAAGGTGCAGTTCCTGCATTCAATCATGGATCGCAAATATGATAGAACGGCTTCGTGATCCGAGTTCAAATTTGAATTTCAATTTATACTCAGTTCCAAGTACTTTGAATACTTACTCCAGGAGCAATTGCGGAAGTACAGTTCTGGGGAACAAAATAAATTTCCAATAGCAATGTGATCGAGATAAGAATGTATTTGTGAGCTTTCCAAATTACTAACAAGAGTGAGCATAATAGCGAAAAAGTGATTCAAATATAACCAAGGATTTCAAATCATCAATATTGCGGTTTGTAGTATCATTGTTATCTCGTGACAAAAGAGACAAATGGCCGAGGTATGATGACAGTGTAGGTGATTACCTAATCATTGAAATTATATCATTTGGTTGCAGTGTATCATCTATAATACATAGTTTCTAATCTGGGAAAGCCCGTCTGAGTTATGAACCAAATTAGGGAATTGCATATTGTAAACTTGGCCAACTACCATTCACTCTTTTTGTTAAAAAGAAATTCAATTATTTTGTTTGAAATCTATCGCGTCAAAGGATAGAAGAGAAATAAGATTTGAGTTTTTGACATTACAAGTGGAATATGTTTCCAAGTACAAGTACCTATCTAATTATTATTTTCATCAATATTCAATTATTGAGATTGAGATTTGAGAAGTAATGCATTCATTGTTCCATGTGAGAGCTTGTAATAATATTGTAAATTGTAATCAATTTTTCCCCTCGTGCAACGCACGGGGAACTTGTTTATTTCTTCTTTCATCTCAGTTAAGACGCTGACGTCATGGTCGAGTGAGCCGTATGCTGTAGTTTTGTGTCTTTAGTTCTTGGGGTAAGTTATCAATGTCATTGCGTTTGGATTGTGTTTGATGGTTTGTTATGACATGTTGTATTTTCATATTATTACGCTTACGTCACGGTCGTCCACAACGCTGTAAGTTGAGGGTATTTTTATTTAGATGATGTATGATACTGTGTTAATGACGCGTAGCCTATGTTTTGTGTTGTTCCTTGTGTCTTCGCTTGTTGGCATTCATCAGCGTATTAATAAATTCGATTTCACAGAATGTTCAAATTATATATTTATTTTCCTTTAATGAATACAAATGAAACAAGATGTCTTACAACACAATAGGAAAACTGAAATAAATAATTCCGAGTAAAAATGTCAGGAATAGAATGATTAAAAAATCGATCACGGTTCGCGAATGTGATATCCCGGCTTTGTGATCTGCGATTCAATTTCAAATTTCCATTTATACTTAATTCTAAGTACTTTGAAGTTGACTACAAAGGTAGCACCTATGATAATTACATCTTTGGGTTTTGAGCAGATGAATGAAGTTTATGATAGTATTATATGATTAGGATTTCAATTCTACAATTTTACGATTCGTGTTACTTATTATCCTTATCTCATGACGAAAATGACGATTGTTGGAAGGAAGTAATATCAGCGTTGTTTGTACTCAACAGTGGTTACCTCAGGTTACTGCTTATTATTGTTGATTGTTAGCTTTTACAAATAGATTCAAAAAGATGTGATGTGAATTCCTGAAATCAGTTCAAACGGTACGAATGAAATTGAATATTTACAAATGAAAGGGGATGTCTTATAACGCAATGAGAATATGAAATGAATAATTACAAATAAGAACATGGGAAATTGAATGATTGAATATTGATCATGGATAGTGAATGTGATATCCTGGCTCTATAATTTGCAATTCAATTTCAATTGTAACAGAGGCCCTCTTTCCACGCAGCGCTACAATAATTTGTACTTGGTCCTACTTTCTATGTTGGGTTTTGAGCAGGAAAATCAAGTTTGTGATGGTAATTACAGTTGAATAAGGAACTTATTCACTCTTATTCGAATATTCGAGCACAAGCAAGTTGTTGAAGATGTCAACCATTTTCAATGTCTGGTTGATTATCCAACAGGATGTTCAAAGCATTCTCAAAGGGAAAAGTTGGGGTGTAGTAATGAGAAGTGTCGCTAGGAGCGCTACTTCCAACACCCCCTCCCAGACCAACGAGTCCAACTGAGTGTACACATCGAAAATATTATCGATTCTTATCAATATTTAATCATCATATTAATGAATTTGATAAAGTCCGGATACCAGAAAAAAATGTTGGTTTTATACCCCAGTGGTAAAGGCGGAATGAGCAACCAAGGTGGTTCAAGCCGCAAAATCTTATAAATAGAAGAATACCACAATTGGTAAGACACTCAGAGGTTATTGAAATAACAACTGGCGTAAAAATTAGAATTGATGATCGAATATATCCAGGTGAATAGCCATCAGGAACTGAAGTATCCTTCTGACAGGTCTGCGTTCGACCAAGGTAAACCCCACAAACTTCTACAAACCAAGAGAATATATTGTATTCAATAATCAATGTAATGTTCCAAAAAAAATTCGAAAATGAAAAATAATACTATAAAATATATCAAAGGAAAATAAGAAAAAAAAATCGAATAAAGAAAAAGAAAAAAAAAAAAAAAAAAAAAGAAGTTTCACGTATCTTCCTCGCATGTTTCCAGTATTCGAAGAAAAATGACCACTCTGATAGTAGTCTCAAGCTGAAAGAGAAAACAGAAAGTCTCAGATAAGTCCAATATTTGTATTAAGAATTTTTGTGTAGTCGAATCGAAATGTAGCTTGTGGTTCATTTAATGTTGCACAACTATAATCTAGAGATTTGAGCTCAGAAAGCGTTTTAGTATTGGTGAACAATGCCTCAGCTATTCATAACCCATTAGAAGGTTACGGAGATATATACAAAAGTAGCCTCATGAAGAGGTTTTGTAAGACAGTCAGCTATCTGTTCCTTAGTATGTATTTTCAACGCCTGAAAAATACCATTTTGAAAATATTCTCGAACCTTTAGTTGTTTTAATTCGATATGTTTCAATCTTCCTTTACTAGATTGGTGCTAGATAGAGACTGACATTGGCTTATCACCGCTGTATCATCTTCAAGAACATCGACAGGATAGGGTTTATCGTTTGTTATTTCTTTGTGAAGTTGAACTAAGAACAGAGAACAGCGCACTGCATCGCATATCGCATTGTATTCTGCCTCGCCTGAACTTTCAGCACAAGTAGATTGTAGCCGAGAAGCCCATTAAATAGTGTTTCCATGAAATCTTAGAAGAAAAGCTGTTGTAGATTTTCGAGTTTACATCGCCTGCATAATCAGCATCGACGAATAAATAAAATATTTTCTCGCTCTTATTTTTAGATATTCGTAAACCTAGGTCGCTCGTACCCTTCAGATATCTAAGAATACAATAAATCATCGTCCAGTGTATTTCTTTAGGATCAGATTGCGAACGTGCTAACCAGTTAACAGCGAACGCAATATCTGGTCTCGTTATGTTTGAAAGGTAAAGAACAGCCCCTATCACTTGTTTGTAAATAAAATCACGTCTCCAATTTGTTTTCGAGTTTGAAATTTGTTTCGTATTTACAGCCATTGGTGTAGCCGCTGGCTCACAGTTTTCCATACCAAAATGTTTCAGAGTTGCTATCGTATATTTTTGTTGATGTAGGAACAGTGTTCCATCGATTTGTTTCTGTACTTGGAAACCGACAAAAGTGGATGGAAAACCAAGATCTTTCAGTTCAAACTTTAAACTCAATTTGTAGAGAAAAGATTCGATAGTTTTATCATTGTTACCCCTTACTAGTAGATTGTCTACGTATACTAATACATATAAGATCGTGTTATCGTTTTGTTTTGTAAATATGCAAGGTTCTCGCTCAGTTTGAACAAAATTCATCGATACTAGACATTTATTCAATTCAATATTCCAACACTTGGGTGCGATTTTCAAGCCATACAGAGCTTTGTGGAGTTTACACACAACTTTCTTTGGGTCACCCGCTACACCAGCAGGAAGACTCACATACTTTAATCGATCAATATGACCGTTCAGAAAAGCGTTTTGAAAATCTGCTTGGCAAATTTGCCAGGATCTTTGGGTCGCTAAAGCGAAAAACCATCGCATTGTAGCGGGAGCAGGAGTAGGAGCTGCTGTATCCTGAGGGGTATAAACTTCTCGGTCTCGACATCCAATAGCAACTAGTCGCGCTTTGCGCGAACCATTGTGTTTCAAGGTGAATACCCATTTAACTGGAATAATCGCAATTCCTTTTGTTCGAGGAACAAATTCCCACACATTTAATCTCTCGATAGCATCCAATTCTTTCGTTATTGCTTCATTCCATAGCATTCGTTTGGGACCAATTACAGGCTCCTTATAGGTTAACGGCAAATCTCCCTCCTTCGAATCAAAATATGGTAACGTGAAACAAGAATTCACCTGAGTAACTGTTTGATCCTCATCCCAGTCAAAATCAATATCTATTTCTTCCTGGTCTAACTCATTATTCGCTTCGAATTCAATTTCTTTCATATCACCATTGTCAGAGATGTTGGGAATATTCACACTACTAGGAATTTTGTCAGTATGCATTTTGTTAATATCAGAAGTCGATAGATTTTCTGAACTTGGAACATGAAATGTTTCAAGATCTTCGATACCAGAGTCATCTTTATAGAGTTTTCATTCATTTATTGTAACGTTAGTGAGTAACTCAACTTGTTTTGTTTGTTTATTAAAAACGTAGTATCCTGTTTTGCCAAAGCCATCAAGTTAAAACGGCGTCTCTTTCGTTCTAGGATCGAATTTCCTACCTTGTGGAACTAGTTCATCAAGCACTTGTACTTGTGATCCAAAGATTTGAAGATATGAGAGATCGGAAATTTTCCCAAATAATTTTTTGTACGGAGTAATAAAATCCAAAGCTGAGTGGGGAATTCGATTATAAATATAACATGCAGTTTTTACTGCTAAACCCCACATATTTGCCGGAAAACCAGCTTCAAACAGAAGACCCCTACCTCTCTCCTCTAAAGTTCTATTTACCCGTTCCACAAGTCCTTGGTGTTTGTGGCAATGAGAGGCAATATCCTCGAATGCTATTCCATACTTTTTAAGTACTGTTTCGACATCGCAATTCCTAAATTCTAAACCAAGAGAACTAAATACTGACCAGGGCCAGGAAATTTTGATTGTAAGAAGCAAAAAGCCTCATCCAAACATCCACTGACTAATTCGACCGCCCGGTAAATATTGTTCCCACTTGAAGCCCTCAAATATAAAGGGCTTCAGGGATACAAAAAGGAAACAGGGCTTCAAATGGGAATGAAAAGGGTAGTTTTTCCCAAATTAAGCCCTGTTTCCTTTTTGTGTCCCTGAAGCCCTTTATATTTTTGAGGGCTTCATGAGGGCTTCAATAGGGAAGTAAGAGGGGAACAGGGAATCAACAGGGCTTCAAATGAGGGCTTCAGAGGGTAGTTTTTCCCAGGGGTTTCAGAGGGCTTCAAATTGTTGACTGGGCAATTTCGCTTTCAGAAGAAAAACCTGAAGAAACCGTGTAAAATCATCGATAACATTAAGAATATACCTTATTCCTACCATTGAACGTAACTGGTGTGATTGGCCCAATCAAGTCTGTGTGTATTACTTCGCAAGGTTGTGAAGCTCGATCTCTATCTTTCTTAAACAATTTTCTCACCATTTTTGATTGTGCACATACATTACAAGTGTGTACGTTTGCTTTACAGTTGATTCGACCAACACCAATAGTAGTTTTTGCTAATCTATTCAATACAGAAGATGAAACATGTCCTAATCGTCGATGCCAAAGATCCCCCTCCTGTGAGGACAACTCTGACTTATTCTTTTTTGAAATCAAACATTTATTCCTTCGTCTATTTGGCTTTGTATTAGTGATCAAATTTACCTGAGTTTGACATACGAATACAATCGTTCCTATCTCCTTAAGTTGAGTTTCAGAAGTTGATTTCTGTCCAGTCACAGTATTCTCAAGTTGAGAAACATTTTCATTATCAATTACAAGTGTTTGTAAGAAATACATACCTTGAGAAACAGTTACCCTAGCTATTGCACGTTTAAGTTTTCAAGCTATTATAAGTCCAGATTGTTTTCGCAAAATAAGCGTCGATTTAAAATTCTCAAGCAAGTTTTGTACGCTAATGATAGGTTTACTTATTTCTTTAACATATTGTACTTTCTTTAGAATAATTATCGATTTAATTTTTCCATAGCTGACTAGTATGGGTAGATCACCCTTACCAGTAGCCTCCACTTCTCCATCATCTGCTGTTACGACTTTTTGACTTATTTTAAACAATACATAGTCGCTTGTGCATCACGACGTTTTCTAACCCATTCTACCATCTCGATATTCTCGGCATTCTTTGCTTCCACAAAAGGTGTCAAACCCGCAACTTGGAGATCCTCTTTGATCATAATTCTCCACGGTTTGTAATTCTTTGTCCCAGTTAACTTTTTGCCTTCTTGATAGGATCGCACGTGGAAATCTTTCGAGTCGCTGACCACGTTGTTTCCTTCCATCATACTTGATTTGAACATATTCTGGAGTTTTTCAAACTCACTTTTTAGTTTTTCGGCGACTGCTTTATCAATCAACGCTTGATTTTTGGAGGACACATTTCGTTCAGAGGTAGCATCCGCGTTTTTGTTAGGTTCGAGGTCTTTGTTCTCCTCGTTGTTGTCAGCCAGAAGTTTGTTTTCATCTTCCAACGATTCAACTTGAAATTCCGCCATAAGTAAAACTTGTAAAAAGAAAATTTAACAAACAAAAAGAAATGGTTGAAGTTGAATAAGGAACTTATTCACTCTTATTCGAATATTCGAGCACGAACAAGTTGTTGAAGATGTCAACCATTTTCAATGTCTGGTCGATTATCCAACAGGATGTTCAAAGCATTCTCAAAGGGACAAGATGGGGTGTAGTAATGAGAAGTGTCGCTAGAAGCGCTACTTCCAACAATTACTCCTTGAGCAATCAAGGTGCAAAAGTGGTAAGGACCTAAAGGTATTCTCGTTTGTTTACACCAAACGAGAATACCTATGGGTCCTTCGTGTGATCGAGATAAGAACATATGAGAAAATGTGTAGATATGATAACACTGCCGCCTACGTGAATACCTAATCATCGAAATTATATTATTCGGTTGCGCAGTGTATTATCTTAATCTGGGTTTGCCTGTCTGAGTTACGAACCAAATTAGGGAAATTACATCGCAAAAATAGCCAACTATCATTCATTCTTCTTGTTGAAAAGGAATTCATTTATTTTGTTTAAAACCTTTCGCATCAAAGGATAGAAGAGAAATAAGATTTGATTTTTTGATATTACAGGAGCAGTCTGCAAATAGGCCTATTTGTAAATTGTAATCGATTTTTCTGAAGAGAGGACATTAGCCGACCCTCTTACCACCTTGTGCAACGCACGGGGTGCTTGTTATTCTATTTGATAAAGACAAACATTCATAATTCAAACCACGGTACATTATAGAGGTATTGACACAACGAAAAATTTCTGTCGCACGAATTGTGTTAATTCATACGGAATTCCGCTACGCTCGCAGCAATCGTTTGAATACCTTCCACACCCCACCTGTGTCGGAACCTTACCGGAGGTACCCTAATATTGACGAAATTTTCAAGGGTTGTAAAAGGTGAAGAAATTCACCTAAGAAGATAATTTTTTTTTTAAATAAGTAGAGCGTGGTGAGTTGTCTATTCGTACCCGGTTTCAGATTTTTAGGTTAATACCTGATTCCTCTACGAATTTTTAAAAATTGATGAATTTACATTACCTAGTATTCATGTAGTTTTCATGCTTAGTAATACCTTGCAACGCTCCTAGCGTAGATTATATCAACTGACACAACTCAGGTGACAGTAACAAACACGGCTAATATACGTTCGTGTCAATACCTCTATAATGTACCGTGATTCAAACATTGAATGTCAAATAGAAAGACGTAATGCCTTCTCCATACATTACAATATGTAACTAATCTCCGCACCACAAAAGACATAACCTGTAAATTAAGACCCTCAAATAATACATCCTTCACTGTGATATCACATCAAACATTGTGTGTTCCTTTGTTCCGATGTTTGAAGAGTCGCAAAATCGATGATTAAGTAAATCACAATTTCCCGTTGTACAAGATTCCATTTCATTTTTGTATTCAATAAAATAAAATAAATTTAACATTTTGAACCTTCAATCAAATTTATTAATAGGTACGTTGATCTTTGCAAACACGTACATGGAAAAAATTACGTTATCAACTCATCAATCACAAATTTGATAATGCTTTGTTCAAGCTTCTTCTCTGCTAAACCGTGGCTAAACCCTAAAATTTAACTCGAGAAATATTGTAAGACAACGTCAGCAGCGACTAAGTATACCGTTTTACAATTTGTTATTAAACTCTCCAATTAACATCACTCGATAGACAATATGGTGAACGATACCACCGATATATCAATATCACGTCACAAATCAAGAAAGAAAACACGGTCACCAACTCCTTTACATCTGTACATAAAAACTGCTTTTCTCTTCCAAGTATAAAACAATCGAGTCGATGTACTATATCGCACATTGCACATCAAAATCGAAAAGTCGGAGAACAATATCGCAACTGAAGAAAAAAAAAAGCCATTGCAAGTGGTTCATGACTTGTAGAACGTGCATGAACCTAACAAGCAACCTCACAGGAGGTTGGAAGAGGTTCATGCCTTGCGGCGCTGTTTTGTATAAAGTAGAATTGACGAATTGACGTGCACTGAAATCAGGCAAATTGTATCTTTTGGACGATAAAGGAAGACTATTTCTCTCCGATTGTTAATATTATATGAATTAACCTACGTCAATAAACCTTTGTAGTTTGTACTACAGGAATGTCCATATGATTTTCACCCACAGAACAACTGTACAGTCACTTGCTCGTTTCTTTTTATGAATAAGTAAAACAAAATTCAGCTTGTTAACAGGGAACCTGTTTTATGGGGGGCTTTCTGAGCAATTTGCCGTGCGCCGTCCATCAAAAAACTTGGAAAAATTTTGACTGTCGAGCTATACTGTATATATGATATGAAAGGGACTTGGAAATTTCAACTCTCGAGGTAGGCCTATCATATTTTATTAGATACGCTAACCAACCTCCACTTGTGTACAAACTCATTTGGTGAAAGAAACAAACGCCTGATAACTAGGTAATTGATAGAAGAAGCTTTGTGAATTACATTCAGCGTTTGTCTATCTATCTGTATAGATATCAGTCATATTAGTGTATACAGTGTCTCAAACCAAGTCATAGAAGTATTTCCAGCAAGCTCTTCCTTTTCGCTAATAATAACGAGATTCACATTCCATCAAAACAAAATAATTCAATTCCAATACGATTCCAATGCGTCTTGGTATACATTGCAAAATATTGATTTAAGATGATACTTGGCTTCTAACATCAGGCGTAAGAACCGGCACTAGAAACTAAATGTACCTCATACTGCAAGTTGAAATAATAAAATTTCAATAATTATTCATCCAAACTGTTCATACCTCATATGCTTTCCACTCAGGTACTCACTTTCTATCGAAAAGAACTACAAACTCAGATTGGAGACTAGACTCATTGTAATTAGATGCAGATTTTATGATCAGGATACTCGACCATCATTCATTTTAGATTTCGCTCTACATACCGCTTCACCATTCAAATCGCTTAGACCAATTTCAAGAATTCATATTTCATTACTCTCATTCTTTTCCATCGCAATTAGAACGTTTTGTTCCATTTGTAGACATCTGATATAATCATTAAAATGAAATAAACTTGCAATTTGAACATATCAAATTTATTGTTACATCCACCTTTTCAATTTGCGAATGTTCGATAGTCAAGACACTACTATTTTTATTGTTCCATTCCTTCTCGTCGTCGGTCGTCCTACCTAATTAATCAGCAGCGGCTAATTAATCAATAATATTATCATAAATAAAACTAACTGTTCCCAGAGAACTTTCCTAGCACATCCAGCATAAAACAAACACAATGGAAACGCAAAACGCAATGATAACAAAGAAACAAAACTACACAGCTTACAGCCCACTCGACCATGACGTCAGCGTCTTAAGAAAAAATTGATCACAATACGGTCGGCTAGCGCCTGCGCCGGCGCCGACCCTAAAAAGTGATTAAAATGTGACCTGCAATGAGAAAAGGATGCTCATTGCCCACTGACAGGAACACCATTTTTCTACGGTACTCTCTACCAAAAATTTGATACTAGTATCTATCGGTATGGTTGAGAATCATTTCTACATGTCGAAGGGACGCTCGACCTTCATTATTATTTTTGATTAAAACCAGATATTAATTAAAATTGCCTATAATATTTCTAACGAAATTAATTACGTTCACAAAAAAAAATAAAACGGAATGAGGGAGAAAAAAAAATAAAAAATAAAAAAAATAAATCTTTCTTCGCTAAATGCGAACTCATAATCAACCTTGCCGGGGCTAGAACCCGATTTCGGGATTTCCTGGCTGTTGCGTGTATTTAGGTTCGTGCTCAACCTATGAGTCACGAACCATCAATTCCAATCGCTCTTTTTTTTAGGTTCGTACTCGGCCTACGAGTAAACATACCAAACTAATTTTGAATATCAATTCGTTAACACTTATACTTGAATAGCGATCTCATAGCAACATACTACAGCTAAAAATTTGTAAAATGACGCACAAGTTTGGCCAAGTCTCGCGTGCAATCCACAAATACTCTACTATCAGACACATTTGTATTTTCACTAATATACATATAATATATGTATGTCCCGTACATCTAGGTACGGACATACATACGCACACACACATATACCCGCCCACATTATTTACTGAAACATACGTGTGATAGACAGGGCGAGAGGAAATTTTTTCTCAAAATATATTTTTCGCTGAATCTACATCTAGTACAAATAGCAGTTCGCGTATCTACGTGTTCGTTCGCAGTAATTATAACAATACAAAAGGATAAATGAGTTATCTCTCCAATGTGTTTTTTTTTCCTTTTCCTGTTTTTTTTTCTCTGTCTCTCTTTCTCTCTCTCTTTTCGCACCAAATAAGCAATATAATTTGCGAATTTCAACGAAATATTGCATCTTTTTCAAATTTATCGTTTCTACCCCATTCATTTTCTCTCGACGAACTTTTAATCGTTTCCACCCTTTGGTTCTATTCTCTTAATTTGTGCGCGATGTTTACTATTGTTCAGAACCCAAATGAACAAGAACCTAAATAAATATTAACTAGATAAAAATGAAGAACAATGATTCCAAGAAGTAAAAGTGAAAACGCCGACCTTTCGGAAAACCGAGCAATACAATAAGAAAATTCTCTTATCACGTTCACATCTATCTTTGGTAAGTGCGTAAAAAGATGATTTACATTTGTTGGGATAGTTTTGCAAAATAAAACAGATTATGTCACACGAATGAAATTCGAGCATTCGTGCGGTAATGAATCTGAGAAGCAAACGGGTACAAAAATCTTCGATTTTTCAAAGCTATCTTGAGACTACGTTACGAATATCACAGAAACAAAGCATGGATTCTTTTTCGTGATGTGGAAGAATAGAATAGGGTGAGGCTGATGTATTGGAGGGAGAGAGTTATCGTATCCGAATTATTCATTAGTGCTTGAGGAGAGTGGGGGAAGCAACATATAGGGAAGAGTGGAGAAGTGCAAGTACAGGGCAGGAAGAGAAATGTTCGACTGTTGAAGTTTATTCTTCACAGTAAGGACAGGATGGGGGAGCTAGAAGATCAGGATTGACTTCTAACAATATTTAGATCACTAGAAATATACCGGAATAAATAGCTAACAGATTTTTTTACATGACACTCATCTCTCATGATTGATCCTGAAATCGAGCTAAAGCTTTTGAATTTTCCTTTTTAGAATTCATATTATTGACATCCATCGTCATACTAACCTACTTATGAATCTGACTCCCTTCAAAGCGCGTCTATCTTATTATTTATTATTATTATTATTTTTTTTTCTCAAAATAATCTACATTATACGGAGGTCAGGTGGTGAATTTAGAGGCTAGGAACTCACATTCTTTGTTTAGCCCAATCACAAGAACGACAGTGGGTGGGGCGCAGCTCCAAGTCTGCCTCATAATTTCGTAAAAAGAGAAAAAAATTGACAGAAAAATCAAAAATGCTTACGCAGCCGCGTAAGCAACCCATGGTTTTTCACATTTCCCTACAATCAAGTTTTTTGCTTAAACGTTGACTCTAGAACTCCAATTCATTCAATGGATCGCTTTCTCAATAAGACACACACACATCCTCACCATATCTCGCCCCTCTAATTCATTCTTGATCATCTTCGATTCTCTAGCATCTTTTAATATTGGTCCACATACACATCCATCTCATCACTTATCTCATCCCTCTTTCATGCTCTCATTGCGATTCTGATACCCCCCTCCAATCATTCAATATATATTTTCCTGACCCAAATTAGTTTCATTCCCGAACTCCTGACTTATCTCTCACCATCACATAGAAGCACTCTCAGACGACTCTTCATTCGTCCTCAACATCTTTTAATTCTTCTAACAATCAAATTCCTTTTTCCACGTGTACACTTTTTAAAACCACTGACCTCTGTGACACTGTCTTGGTACCTAACTTGTTAGTTAAAAACAAAAAAACTAAATGAAAATAAAATAAGAAATAATTTTCACCTCTGCCTACAAGTAATCATTGTGCTTGAATCCTATCTTCATAACTCCAACTTATTCTGTAGATCGTTCTCTCAATAAGGCTCACATACTCGTATATCCTCACCATCTCTCGCCCCTCTACTCTTAATTCATCCTTGATCATCTACGATTTCCGAGCATCATTCTATGTCATTTCCAGCTGCTTTTCTCTTCATCCAATCATAATTTGTATTCACGTTCACCCGAGACTCGCACACACACACACACACTTCTTATTTTATGCTTCTTTCATGCTCTCATTCCCTTTCCTATATCTGAACTCAATAACAACACCAAGCTTGTAGCCCTAATGACAGGCTCTTATTACCTCATTAATTGAAAAAAAAATTGAAATAAAAAAAATAAAATGAAACAAGAAAGATTATACGCAAAGGATTGATGCACTAATATTACGCTTACACAACATTCATTCATGACAAACTCAACACGAACGAACATAATCCTTGAAATTCATTCATGAAGAACATACCCTTACGTTCGTGAACAGGTAACCCAAAAAATGAATAAAACTACTATGCTACAACTACACTGACAATCTATGTAATCAAAGGTGAGTCTTCGCTTTTCATGACGAAAGCGACTACCTAAAGTCTAATACTACAAAATATTGGTAGCTTGAGTATTTACTGATTTCCTTCTCACGAACCAGACATTGTATCAACACCAAGTTATCACATTTACATTTTTAGAAATGTAAATTACAACATATCAACATTCTAAAAAAATCTAACAAACCATATCAGAGTTGTAGGAGTAGGAAATTTAAAAAAAAAAATGGTGTATCTGGAGAACTACTGATCCGATCGTCAAAAAAAAATGCAGGTGCACAACTTCAGATATAACACTACAACGTGGCCAAGTTTCAAGAAAATCCATCTAGTAGTCTCGGAGGAGAGGCCCGGACAAATTTTGATCCATATCCTTTCATATATATATAAGGAGACCTGAAATTTTTTTAAGGAAATGACGTAGAGATGATCTATGATCTCTGAAACGTCGAGAAAATTCATTCCCCCTATTTCTGCCACAACTGTGACGGTGGAGTCGGTAAAAATTTGAAGAATTAGGAAAATCTCAATACGCTCTAGTCTCATCACACAACGTTTTACTCGGCAACATTGTTCGTCACGCGCGTATTACTGCGACTCGAATTAGATGTAGAATGATGATAGCCTTCTCACGTGTTAACGCGCTACTTCTATCGACAATTCCTGCGCGAAAATTTTTGCGATCATCTTTTCACGTACATGATTTTGAAGAAAAAAATAATAATAATTCGCATATAAAGCGATCTGTAGTGGCGCTGTTGTCGATGTCGAGAAGGTGATCATGGCGTTTTTCACCATAAGACAGCATGTTAATAAAATCGACTATACCTTCTCAAAATATTATTTTTTCTGAAAAATGTATGGAACGAAAATTGCAGTCCTCTTAATTTCTTGTCGAGTGAATATAATTTCAAATATTTCGGATGAATTTTTCAAGATCATCACCTTTTCGCAAGCTTCCGCAAATGACCGTCACAGAAAATGTAGAGAGCGCCTTCTTTGATTTTATTCGCGAATAATCGATGCCCTAAAGGGAGTCAAATTCTCCACAGTAATCGATAAGACGTTTCACCCTGTCCGTTCAGGTTAATTCATATATTATTTATTATTTCTTCTACGATTTTTTTGCTCGCGGAACACATCCAGAACTAGGTACCTGATAGATTTTTTGTAACTTGGCCATATTGTAGCAATATATCTGAAGATGTGCACCTGCAATTTTTTTGAGGATTGGATGAGTAGTTCTCGAAAAATTTTCATTTTTTTGAACAATTATTCACTATAACGAGTACCTGCTTACTTACGGTAAGAAAAACGGATTTTCCTATCCTTTTCGTTATCAGTACGTGTATTGTGATGAAGAACCTCCTATCATTCAACAGGTTCATTCTCAGATCATTCTTGACAAGAGTCCATTCAATTAGCTCATATTTTTATCATTCCTATTAGTCATACTCGTTAGTGATAACCTTGAGTTTGAGTGATTAAGGACAATTTTTTGGTCTTTGCACTATAGTCTTCATCAAGTGTGCTGCAAGACTCTTGGTGAATTCATTCTTGATTTTATTATTGACTTATTTTCATTTCTCGTGTATACCTACATAATTTATAGTAGTTTACAGTTGATTTGAGGTGTCTCAAGATCTGGGAGTATTATCTTCATTTGCCGTTTCCTATTTTCCTATATTTCATTTTTTTATATTATAATTTTTTTTGAAATTAAGCAGTTTGTTTCGGAGAATATTAAACTGCACGAAAAGAAAAGACGTTTGTACGAAAAACAGCAGCATGAAAAAATCATCCAAAATAACGAGATAACAAGTGGTGGTAACGAAAAGTACAGCACACAAAATTTTCGAGTATGCTCACCAAAAAAAAAAAGTGAAATACAAGAAATTTGCAGAGTGTTTTCACGCAAAATAAGAAAAAAAAAAAGAATAAACGCTTGCCCGTCGGCTAATTTTTAAATGAAATTTCAGACATAGTCAGGCAGTGGTCAGAAAAACGAAATCCACATTCAAAAAATAGCACTCCATTTGTCAATGTACCAGATATTTCTTTGCCGCTAGGGACTGCCGCTTATCAGTGGGCTGCAGCTGATGAAGCAATTCTGCAACGCCCTCACGAGGAAGAAAGTTGTATGGAGTACTTTGTGACAGCGGGTAGCAGTAAGAAATGTATTTGGGAAAAAGAACTGTCCGAATTTTTGAGAGGTGACGGCAGGTGGCTTACGTTCAACGACTTCAAAGCCCGCAAATTCAACGTCTGGACCATAGTCATCTACAGAGGAAGTTTGTGGGAATCGAAATGCTCATCCCCCTTTTTTGAAAAGTTTGCAGTGTAAGCATACGGTATAGGCATTCGGTTGAAGCTACTATCAGTGCCACCTGAAGCGGAAACATTTCCATTTGACCAAAAAAAAAAAAAAAGGTGGCAGGCCGAGTAAAGCCGAATGTACTTTTGTGGTGCAATACATGTTTAATCATAGAATGATTTTTTAATTTTCAACTCATTTTATAATTGAAGCGTATGCTTTCTTTTGTTTATATTAAATTTTCGGTTAAAAGTTTTAATTTTTCGTGATTTTTTCATTTTTTTATTTAATGTATTTTTTTAATGTACATGTATCATTTTTAATGTTCACTTTTATTTTTTTTTTTTTGAAATCATTTTCAACTGTTTAAAAACTTTTCTTTTTCGTACTTTTCATTTTGTGAGAAAAAATCCCACCCGTTTGTTTTCTCTCTTTCTAGAGAGAAACGTTTTGCCGTTCAGGTCTATTTTTTCAATCGCGGTCATTTACTTTGATGATCATTATAGATGATAATTCTGAACATCGTTTGAAATTTAAATAATATCAATACCGTTGAGAAGATTTCTCATTTCTGATTAGACAAAATAAAATTTAGATTTATTTCTTTATTCTTGGATTATAGGCCTATTTATTTATTTTTAAAATTATTTTGTCCGCGGTACTCTTCCAAAAATACTGGATGAACCTTCTTGAAACGTGGGAAGTTTCAGATCAATTCTAGTTTAAAATAATAGTATATTACGTAATAGAGGCGGAAAATAAGCGATTAACGAGTGCAATGTTTGCAGAGTGAGCGAAGCAAGTGACGCAATTGAACGAGTTAATCGCTTATTTTTCAACTCTGTTACGTATACTGTTTTAATGAAAAGCGTACGGAAAATGGCCCTTTCCGCCCCAGTTTTTTGCTTGGAAAATGCTCGATTTCTGTACAGTGTTGCGCTGATCGTTTTTGCTTTCCATTTTTTACTTTCCGCATCTGTTAATTGATGCGGAAAGAGACCGCGGAAAACAAAAATGTACTAGATTTGTTCTCCCTCCTTCTTCCTAGCCCGCCATCACTCTCCCCTCCAGTTGCTGCGCTTCTTTGTCTTGCGAGGTTCTCCAAGTCCTCTTTTCGTCGCTTGTGATGATTGCCGTTGGGATTCCAACTCACGTCGTTTGCTTCCAAAGCCGTCGCTCTAAGTCTAAACACTAGACCACCGTAGACCCGTAGTGAATAAGATGTTATTTGACTATGAATATAATGCGAATTCTAGAATCCCGCTTTTGAAGTCATTCGTCAGTTATCGCTGTACATGTACTCGTGGTCGTCCGAAAACATTTTCTCTGACATTTTCTTTCTTTAAATAACGACTGAAGACGTACAAAAGTCGAAATACTCAAAATCACGAAAAGAGAACATACAAAAATCGAAATGCAAAAACCTAAAACACATTGCTCAGTACTGAAATTTTTGGTTTTCATCAATGGTAACTGACGTCGGTAGTGAATGAAACAAACGAACGAAGAAACAAAAAACTGCGGCTGGAGGGCCGTTTTTCAAACGCTTTTCATTAAAACAGTATATAACAGAGTTGAAAAAGCACCCGTTTGACTGGAATAGGTTCAAGCTCTAATCTATAATAAAAATATTATTTTCAAAACATTGATAATACCACATCGCAAATAAATCGCAAATCGATCTCCAAACATTACTCCACATCGGATCATAATTATCGCAAATCAAAACAAGGTTAACGAGCTCGAACCCAAAAAGCAAAAAATGACTACCAACTCCTTTACGTTCCAATACAAAAACTACTTTTCTCGTTGTAATATCAAAACACAATAATAACCATTACCTACCGCTCAGTCGCTCACACATCACGCTCTCTTCTCGATCACCACGTCATGAAACGTACTTAAAAATATGAGTTCTTACAAAACTCACGCTGACAACTACAAAAAAAAAGCGATTGCAACTGGTTTCGGGCTCGTACCGAGCTTGAACCTAAAAATAAGCCATTAACTCGTTCGATTGCGTCACTCGCTTCGCTCGCTCCGCAAACGTCGCACTCCTTATTAAGCGCTTATTTTCCGCCTCTGTTTGCTCTGTTACCTAATATACGTACGAGTACTATTACTGGCCGCTTGCGGCTAGGCCTGCAGCGACAGACAGGCTCGCGCTTCGCGTTCGCTGTTTTGTAGTTATAGGCTCGCGCTTTGCGCTTGCTACTTGGTGGTTTCAGACTCGCGCTTCGCGCTCGCAGTAGGGCACGCCGCCGACGGATTATCACTTGGCCTGGCTGTAAGAAGCCTACTGATTTTATGTTTCATGAGAGCTCATAACGTTTTCCCACTTGCCACCTAGTTCACTTTCCCACCAGTACGCAATAACACATAGGCAATTCCAAACTCAATCAACAAACAGCCCACTGCTATTACATTTTTCAGAATTTCTTTAAAACTTCATTAAATATCACGACAGCCAAATCTAACCACTTTCTCTAATAATAAAATTCTACTGGAACTGGATTCGATTGATGAGTAAATTAATTAGCGTAGATATCATTTTATACAATCAAAGATCACGTTCTGTATTCATAATTTGAACCACGATTCTTTCTACCTATGGTATTCACAAAATTGATCAATAACACATGGAACTACTCCTACCTACTATTTGAATAATATTTTTTAATTTCGTTCCGAGATTTGTAAGTAGGTTAAGTTGGAGCATTCGAGTTCCTCAGGACCAAAACGTAAGGACCTACAAAATAGTTCGAAATTTCATAATTCACAGAAAGTTATCCAAAATCACGTCTGTATTCATAATTCCAATTACGATTCTATTGATGCATTCGATCAAGAACACATCAACCTACTTAATAATCCTCTTTTTCCTGTTAATGAGTAATAATTCACTTGCGCTCGTTAGTCTTTTCATCCGATCGACCAACTTCATTCACAAAAGAAAACACAAATGCAGGGCGTTTATTTCTTTCCAAATTTCATAATTCACGAAAAGCCGAAGCCAGATGCGATCACAAATCAATAATACCTACTAAAATATTTACATCTTTCGATATTATCGGACAATTTTTAATTTTGTTTCGTTATTTTCGGGTTATTTTCGGCAAAATAAATCTCAGATCAGGGCGTCGATTCTGTACATGCGTACTTGACTAACAAAGCGTAGTCGACTTACATTTGAAAAACGGTGTACCAGACTTACCACGCGTTACTTTGAAATGAGATTCTGTGTCTTCACGCTAACTTTCCTGGAACATTTTTCAAGATGTTTTCATCAAAAAAACAACCAAGTATGAAAATATTTTCCGACTTAGAATATTTTTTGAGATGTTTTGATCGGAAAAACGACCAAGTTTGGAATATTTTCCGACTCCGAACATATTTTGAGATGTTTTGATCAACAAAAATATTTTAAGTCCCAAAATATTCAAAACGTAGTCGTTTTCTCCGATCAAAACATCTCAAAAAATGTTCTAAGCCCGAAAATATTTTCATACTTGGTTGTTTTTTTGATGAAAACATCTTAAAATATATTCCAAGTCCGAAAATATTTCAAACTTGGTTGTTTTTTCCAACCAAAACATCTCAAAAAATATTTCAAGTCCGAAAATATTTTCGTACTTGGTGGTTTTTTGATGAAAACATCTTGAAAAATATTCGAAGTCCAAGAACGAGATCCGCGCAGCCATAAAGCATACGCGCCTTCCCAAACCTAAGCCAAGTAGGCGTTGTACGACACCTCTGGTAAGGAACTATATAAGATAGGTATGCGCAAGTGATAATAATCTGGTTGATAAAGTGTGAGAAGAGCAGTTATTCAGCGTCTGATTCCCAAATAACTGCTCCTCCTGATACTTTATCAACCAGATTCTTATCACTTGCTGTTACGAGAACAGGGAAAAAATAATATCGAAAGTGTTTGTAAACAAGCACGCCACCTTCGGACAAGCGAATATAATACGTATAATTATATCTATTCTTTATGTACACTGCACAAGTAGATTAAACGAGCTCGTAGCCTCATGTAGAGTTTTTCGTTCTCGATCGCAAGTAGAGTCGTACGTAATAACGTGTCGGTGTAGTCCAGATCCGAGAGATACCGCCAATTTACATTATAACACTTGCGCATACCTATCTTATATAGTTCCTTACCTCCGGAGGTGTCGTACGCGGCGTAGCCAAGTTGAGTCCGCTACGCCGTTCCTAGGTGAAGTACACAGAATTGACAAGTACGCAAGGTATGTCACTGGATGTACAGAATCGACGCCCAGTTCTTCTTCCATTAATTTGAACAGTGTGTTTCATACTTTCAACCTAAAACAACGGTGTGATAATAATGAAGCGCTAGACAGACGATGATGATGATGATGATGATGATAAACATTTTCTAGACCAATAAGAAAAAAGCATCAACTACGGCGATGGCCGACTGATAGAACCCTTGATGTTCCTACGCTACAGTTTACTGATTACACCTACCCACCGATTGACGGACACGCGTTGTTTACAAAGTGTGCTTTATTATATAGGATTTTTATTTTCATTTAGATTTTTTTTTTTTTTAATGAACGAGTTATCAAGAGAGTGTCACAAAGCTCAGTGGTTTTAAAAAGTGTAGATGTGGAAAAAGGAATTTGATTGTTGGAAGAATTAAAGGATGTTGAGGACAAATGGAGAGTCATCTGGTAGTGCTTCTAAGTGATTGTGGAAGATAAGCCAGGACTTCAGGAGTGAAACTAATTTGGGACAGGAAAGATATTATATTGAATGATTGGGGGTATCAGTATCGCAATGAGAGCATGAAAGATCGATGAGGTGTGTGTGTGTGTGTGTGTGTGTGTCTTATTGAGAAAACAATCCATTGAATGAATTTGAGTACTAAGTTAGCATTTAAGCAAAAAACGTGATTGTAGGTAGAGGTGAAAAGTCGTGTGTTGCTTACGCGGCTTGACAAGTACGCAAGGTATGTCACTGGATGTACAGAATCGACGCCCAGTTCTTCTTCCATTAATTTGAACAGTGTGTTTCATACTTTCAACCTAAAACAACGGTGTGATAATAATGAAGCGCTAGACAGACGATGATGATGATGATGATGATGATAAACATTTTCTAGACCAATAAGAAAAAAGCATCAACTACGGCGATGGCCGACTGATAGAACCCTTGATGTTCCTACGCTAAAGTAGGTACAAGAGTCGCTAATTTTAATCATGTAACATGGAAACGTTTTTGACAGACGGTCATTACCAACTAAATATATGTACTACCAAAAAAAGAAAAAAAGGATCCGGAATACGTGATGAACGTAACTCATATATCCAACTGAATTAGAGGTCATTATCGTTGTCATTATTATTTCGATCATTACCTTAAATTAAATTGGAGAGTATGAAAGAGGGTATATCCTTGCTTACTGTACCTCTCCAGATTGTACAATCACGCATCTGAAGGTGTTTCCCGCTGCAAAAAACTAAGTAGAGTTAGAATTGATACAGATAAGTTTGAAAAACATATATCAACACCACAAAAATGGAAATGATAACGTACTTTTTTACGCCAATCAATAATTTGATAAATGTCAGTACAGGTGCCCTGTCCACTTTATCTACGTATTTGTATTATGCATCAATCGGAGCATAATAATACGGTCCGTGGTGTATCAATAGAAATTTTTAAAAACAAAAGTGCCATGAAGGAAGACTTACTGCAAAGCTTTTGTTTGTTATTTCTAGTCGTTTTCCTCTTTATAAGATGATACGAGTCCTGCAGGCGAATTCATTTTCTATGTGTTGTTCCTCTACATATTATTTCGTTCTCTTTGACACGTTTCATGTCTTTAATCTCACCGTAACCCAATGGAAAAATTTGCGAGTACATCCTCCCTTCTCAATACAACATACTTGGAAAATTTTCGAGATATACCTCCTGGGTGATTGAGAAATCTGCGAGTACACCTGTTTTTCAATACCTTTTGCTTCATGCAGTATATTGTAATACTAGGCTTATACTAAATATTGTTCTAGTCTTATACTAGTTTCAATCCTTTCTTATACCAGCATTATACTACACGTCTAGGCTTTCTTCATACGATTTAGGAGGTCTGTATTAGTAGTCTGAAATGTTTCATACCTTTAGGGTCCAAGACGATCGTGCGCGTGTGCGTGCAAATGTATATACCCTGTGGGTGATTCAGAAATTTTCGAGTACACGTGTGCACTACTCTTCTTCCTGGAAATTACTGAAAAAACCTCTAGGAATTTGGGCAAAATTTCCCAGAAAATAATGAATAAATCTCCTGGAATTTTGTGGACAAACTCACCTGGAATTTACTGGACATCTGAGTAAATCCGAAGATTAGAGAAAGGCTTTCAGAGGTGTTTATTGTTCTGTATCATACAACATAATCATGATTGCACCGTACGTACTAAAGTATAGTGCAGATAATGCAGATTGCTACGCATAATAATAATCTCATGCGCTCTCGAGTCGATGATTCTGCGAATATTGGGTTTCACGGTTTACATCTGCAAGTAATTCCCCTTTCATACTCTGTTGGTGATTCAAAAATCTACGAATACACTAGTCAAAAATTAGTCATCTCGTACTTCATTCATGAAAAGAAACCAGAACTCACCGTTCTAAATTCCGACAGCAATAATTCTCAAATATACAAGTATATTTCACCGTTCTTGCGCGGGGGGAGTGTCGAAATCTTCGATTATTTACATCATCGATAATTCGACTTAGCCTAAATAGGCTAAACCATTTCTTTTCTCGACCTCCTTTCCATTAAAAATAAACGGCGTCTTATTTACAATGATTACTAAGCAATTTATCAGCTACGATATCCTTCCGATATTTCGATTTGTCACAAACCGTAAATTTCACAACAAGTAGATTTCTAGGAAGTATATCCTTTTCGTGCGTACCGAAGTAGTTTTATCAAATTCAGAGAATCATGGAAATGGAAGAAATAGTTGTCACCCTTAACGAGGCGATCGATTTGGTAAGTACTGATTTTCTGATCCTTTTGAAAAAGGAACCGAATTCTTACCAACTCTAAAAGACTTTTACGAGATCATTGTCGTGTAACTCTAAATTTACATCCTTCAAATACGACTCAGACAACTTTCGTCTTTCTTGAAGACAGCTTTGGTCAAGTCGAGATTGAATCTACCTATTATTTGAAAGCAACCTCCACTAAGCGCCTCTGACTCTTCTTTAGTAACCATCTTTGGATTACGTTAAGATCTCTCTGAATTAGTATTTACTCTACCAGACGTAGACTGACGGACTGCTTTTGTTTTCTGTCCGTTAGGAACTTCAAGATAGACCCTTCGGAGTTGTGCACCATCGCACGTAGTTTAACGAAATTTAATTCGTTGTATAGATTTAGATTTATAATTAATTATGTAAATTAAATTAACATTCGTTGACCTAAAACTGATTTCTTTCCTAAACTCCATCAAAACTTGTAGTGATTTACCTACTAGGTCAAGTCTTCAATTAATCTCGTACGATCCACGGCACACTGCAAGATATAAATCACAAGAACCCGTGCGCTTGCATCTGCGAGCTTATACCTATTAGCCTTCATTACATTAGGCCTAATATACAGGCATATACTAGCAAGACTCAATATGTAGTACACTAGATCTAAAGTGGCTCAGTGGCCTCTCCTTGTTTACCATCTTTTTACTAGACTTGAATTGGCTTTCTTTATATAGACCTGAATTGGCTAGATCTTTATAATCAGATAATAAGTTGAGCCTTCATTTTAGCAAGTCTAGTAACATACAGTATTGTAGGCTATAGTCGGCTGATGACCTCTCTGTGTATACAGCTTCGTACTAGGTCCCTACTAGGGGTCCTTATTACAGGAGTACTATCACAGAAATATCAGATCACAACAGGGATGCTAATTACATATCTGCAAAATTCCTTCAATTTATGTGGCAAAAAAATGTCAGCAGATGGTTTTATCGCTAATAGTTCAGACGTATTTTAGAGAATTTTGACGCTGTTTGTGCTGGTTTGTTGGTTTATAACAAAATGCGATCGAGTACAAGGTAGATTCATTCATAATTTGAGCGAGCGTTTATTCAGATACCATGGCAATAATGATCATTCAGACACGGTTTTCCATTTCAAATTTTCATTAGTTTTCACCGTTTTTCCGAAATATAAAAAACGTTTTCATGAAGAGAAGCTATTCCATGACATTTAGGTATTTTACTGTTTTTTTTAATGTTCAAAATGAATCCCAGTAGCAAAAGTTCGTCTGAATCAATATCTCATGACGATGACACGAGTTCTTTGAACGTACCAAAGAAGAGGAGAAAGTTAACGGTCCGGGTGTCCGGGCGCATGACCTTGGGACTTAGAAGTGAGTATACGGTATGTGATGAAATATTCAGATTTCGAAGGTTTGCTCAGCTGCAGACAATTGCCATACTGTGAAAGTTGACGAACATAAAATTACGTTAGACATGAACCATGATCATTTATTTGGCTCTGCCAGAAAATTTTTCATACTATGATAGACATGAAACATGATCTTTATTTATTTGGCTACGCCAGAACTTGGCTTATACAAATAAATTACAGGATCTTTGAGTTTAGAAAAAGGGTGACAGTAAACGAGTAATTTTTGAAGTGAGACTACCGAGGTGGGAAGCCGAATCTATTTTTCGTTTTCTTTTTTCTTGTCTCGAGGGAAAGAACCAGTTGTATCAAGAGCACTTAGGATGAGTTTTTAGCGGACTGATTTTTCTATATTAATTTTAACATCGTTAGTCTTCGCTACATGGTTCATAGTGTCTAATTCTGGGGAGATAAAGGCAAAGTCACTAAACGATGAATCATCGAATGAAAGCCCCCCCCCCCCTCCCCAAGGAGATCGTGAATCGAGAAAGTGGTGCAAGATTGAGCAACGCACCTTCAAAAGTACTGTATATTTTAGAACCTAGATATCGTACTCGCCATCTAAATCGTGTTATATTTTTATTATCCGTCGCTTATCAAAGGTGGCAAAACAACAAAAATTCCTACAAGACGCTGTACACCTTTGAGCTTGAATAAGTGAATGAAAACAAATTCTTTGAAGCCGAAATTTTTAGGTAAATTTTTTAGTATTGTTTTCAGTCGAAAGCAAAACGGTGTACCCTACACCGCTCCGCGCGTTTTCACCACTTGCAGATTTTTTGGCAAGTCTGATAACTAGGATCTCTGATATAAATCTGGGGACGCAACCGGACGAACGGGAAGTGAATGTTGTTGCGCCCAGGCAGCGGCAGGTAACTGTGATCTAGAAGCTGGCGGCTCACAGGAAATATCTAAAATTGAGGCAAAGTAAAAAAATAACTAGGAATTGTATACAATTACGCTCTCGTTTGGGTAGAGTGAAATATTTTTAATCACATTAACTAGGAATTGTTTACCCATACAAGTAAGTGTTGACAATCGCGAGAAGTCCTCAGGGAATGTGAGAAATTGAACCAATTATAATATAGAATGTATTGTCGTGGAGAGTTTAACGTTATTAAGGCAGTGTGTTAACATATTGTCATAAATTAAAAATGGGGGAGGAGGCTTGAAGGTATTTATTGCAACACGACAAGCTGTTAATTATGACATTTTAAATAAGTAGTATTGCACTTTTTACACACGAACAAGCGTTTTGTGGTACGTTTCTCCGTAAGTCGCAAACAAAACCCTAACCGTTTCCTACTGCTAGCGCTGAAGCTACAGAACGCAAGGACGTCTCTTTCATCGGTACACCCTCCAATTTTAAAAAAGTTTGGTGGCACAATTGAACCTGGAACCGCGCGCTTCTTTGGCCTCCAATGTTTTTGTGACGACTTCAGGTAACCATAAAACGGCTAATTCTATTTTAGGCCAGGTGATTAATTCGTTATTCATTTTACACCTGCATCTTTCAGGTCATCAACAATTATTCGGCACGTTTCCTAAAAGCTCATAGCAATTATTTACAATCGCAATCTAGGTAAAATTGACAATAAAGTTGAATTTTCCACTTTCCCCATACTTCTCGCAGCTATAGTTCACAATCACTAGTTCTTGTGAACAATACCCAATTGTAGACTCCCCCGTAACTTATTATGTTATAAACACACTCAATGCTAAGGCTTGGCTTAGTATAATTGGGTACTAAAAGTATTAAATCTATGATGGTTATCGCCTATATAGAAAGAGAATTTAAAAATTCAATGCCGGAAATTCAACAGAACAAAAATGCGTTACCTGTTTTCATAATCAATTTAGTGTAGTAGAAGATATTATGAAAATAAAAATTTTCCATAACATTTTACATGGGTCTATGCCAACTCCAATTTCATTCTTAGAAGAACGGTATTTCATCTTCAGGATTTCAGATCTATTCATAATTATGGGTAGATACAAATACCCGAAAACGAAAAGTAAGGCGATAGGTACAATGGAAACTTATGTCGTATGGGACAGTATTACGAGTCCATATTATTGAAAACTCTCTTCCCGGACGCGCAAGAATACCTAAATGAACTTAATTTATATACCTAGGTAAAGACTTGAAATGGAGAAGGCCATCAAGAGATTTCCAACATAGCCATCCTTCTATCATGTTGGTTCTTCACTAAGTGTACCTGCATGGCTATTCGCAAATAAAATCAAAGAATGCGTTCTCTACGTTTCATGTAACGGTCATTTGCGGAAGCTCGTCGAAAAGGCGATGATCTTAAAAACTTTATCCAAGACATTTAAAATTATATTCACTCCAAAAAGACCACAATTTTAGTTCTATGTATTTTTTATCTACCAAAAATAATATTCGAGAAGGTACAGGCGATTTTATTAATTTGCTGCGTTATGACAAAAAACGCTGTGATCACCTCAACATCAACAAGAGCGCTCCTACAGATCGTTTTATGTGCGAATAATACACACAAAGTAAAATTCCTTCAAACAAGAAGAGAAAAAAATTTATTGTATAGCTTAGAAAATGCGCAGAGACAACACAAATGGGAGTATATATTGGATTAAGAATCAGCAGAATCTGCAGAATTAATTCAGCTGTTTTCGAGTTCGAGAAAAAAAAATCTCTTATTTCTTTCTTTATAGAGATAGAATTTTTATTCATAGATGCATGGTTTAGTATCTAGGATAATTCAAAACTCCTAGCTCAATTAGATGAGAGGTTTTAGAACATAAACATACAGATTTTACAAATTCATAGTAATACTAGATTAAAAATAATTCATAAACTCCATTATTTTACATCCGTTTCAGAGCTAAGGTTGCGCATCACATTTATAATGAATTCAAACGTTACTAGATCTACAACCACGAAAAGTAATCAACAGAGAACAGTCTTTAGACCACCATGGGTGAAAGAAGGACCAAGTCCTCTTCCCATGCCTACAACCATGGCTACCATACCTTTGTCTCCGTGGGCATTGAAGAACAACGCACACGTTGAAAAAATCTCACCTTCAGACGACAAATCGACTCATGTAAGGACGTAACGTACGACTTGTAAAACGTTCCGCTTTTCCATTTTCAAAAATAATTGAACGTAAATATTTATGAGTTCTACTTTTTTTACAGTTGACAAAACCTGTTCTGCGAAAACAATCCAAAATAACAATTCCCATAGGACCAAACAAGGATCAAAATTTTGTAAGTATACGATTCCAAAATACCGAATATGAATATTTTGTTACGCTTAATCGAGAAAAAAAAAGAAAAAGAAAAAAAAACGAGCACCTCATATCCGTAAAACATGATGTTTAAAAACTCAACTCAAAAACTTCTTTCAAACGCTTCTACTCAAAAATATTTGAGGTTTAATAAGCAGCATTAGGTCAGAGTTTGACGAATCATTTTGGTCAAATTGAAACTAGCAAGCGGTATCTACAATTCTTCACGCTACTCGGAATAACAATTTATTATAGGCCTATGTGTAGGTTGGATTCTAGTAGATTTTTCAATTCTATCTTCTCCTTTCATATAGTGTAAGAATCAAGTCCAAGTAGTTGATAGTATTCTCCTCTTGCTATATTTTCACTCAACGCTTTTACGGAGATGAGGAAGCGATTCATCTTTCCTATGGTATTTGCCCACACAATTGGAATATCCTTCACAAGTCAGTTCCAAAGGCTAATCTTATTGCAGAACTTACAAACCCCCGGTGTATGGTTCTCCAAATGTGGATCTAAGCAAGCAAGGATATGAGAACTTATAAGGGGCAATGTAGAATTGAGACCGCTAAAAGATATCCAGATTGCAGCCAACAATATGAAAATCGGCTGGCCTATTTCTTTTTTGAAGCTTTCATATACGGTACAGAGAAACACAAATAATGTGACCAGTAGACTGGGTGGCACATAGCATGGCACTTCTGTTCAAGTGTAGGATTTGTATGTGTAGGCGTAGAAAGGCTTCTCGTTAAACATCTGAAAATAAATATTCAATACAAAATCCATATGCATAAAGTAAATAATTCATCAGTGTAAAATTACCGCGGAAAGGTTTTCCAAGAGAATTATTTTGTATTCAAACAACTAAAAGTACAGCCCGACCTGAACCGTCCGACCGCAACATTGCACTGAAAAATGTCAGATTACGAGTACTTCAAAAAATTTATTCAATTAATTTACTCGATTTTGTTCTTCAAATTTCATGAGCTAAAAAACCATCGACTTCCATTATTTCAAAATTTTTATATTTTCGTGTTTTTCATTGCTTATTAAACTTCTTAGTTAGCATTATATCATTTTTCTAAAATTTGAGTAAGCCCCCCTGAAATATTGCCAGCCCGGCCCCATTCGATGTTCTAGATACGGCCCTGATTTCTTCATAAGATGGAATTAGGTATCTAAGACGTTGTATATTTTGATCGAACATTTCCCTTTAGATATTCGAACAGAGTGTATCTTTTTCAATAATTAGTCGTCTGGCAGTTCTCCAATGTCCTTGATACTCAGTTCTAACCTAAATTGTCAATTCCTAGCACCAAAAGATCCATGCAAATAAACCATAAGTGATAGCAAAGCCGTTTTTATTATACCAAAAGATCCATTCTGGGTCTAATAACCATGAAGTGTAATTTTCCAGCTGAATGCTGTTGTGACGTATAAAATAAATTGTAAAGGCACTCGGTTATTTCACTTGGGAGTATTCGCAGCTCGAGTACATCTTTACATTTATTCTCGTCCGTCACATTATAGGTGTACATAATATTCATCCAAACCAAATTCTTGGTTTTGTATTTCTCTCTGCCAGTTTCAAAATCAGAGTTTCAAAGGACCTCATCTGCGATAGACTGTACGGTACTTCGTCTAATCAAGGCAAGCAGACTCCAATTTTGTTGAACACCTGCGAGTGGCAAGTGCCCCTAAAGGATCGTCATGCAAAATGCAAGCTAAGTCAGAAGATAGTTTTTTTTAATAATATATTCTCTGGCGAGACCAAGATTTTCTTGATGTAAAACCTTCCAGTAAGAATTGTACGGGAAAAGTCGCGAGCACACATTATTCAAATACTACTCAAGATAGGAACTTCACGTTCAGGATTTTAGAAATACGAATACATAGCTTACGTGTATTGAAAAGCAATCACTTTAATAGAAGGTGATGGTGCCCCGAGATTTTTACTCGAATTATTTGTGTTTAAAAATAATAACATCTGAACCTACACTACATATCGTAATACATAGATGAGACGGAGAAGAGAGAAATTTTGATTAAATAATCTATCCTAAAATAGATCATCGTAGTCGAAGAAATCTCCTATGAAACAACTTCTTTGATCGGCTCACGATAACGTATAGTTGGTAGCGTGGGCTGTAAGTTTTTACTCAAACTAAACCGTGCAATCAAGGATAAACGTCCAATACCATTTAAAATGAAAAAACCATCAAAGATGTAGGATAAGCTAGAAAGAAGAATGCCCACTAAAAATTATAAATAGATTCGGAGGTGCGGCGATGAATACTCAGACAAAAGGGATCAAATCATGAATACGTTCTAGGAATAAATACACATATTTTACACAATTAAAAACGGGTGAGCGGTGGGCTGAGAAAAGGAAAAATTGTAAAAATAAACAAATAAATCACAAGCTCGATGAACCATGTCGACTTAAAATCGACGAAAAATCGGATTTAGTTCCACCACCCATGTCGGCCGCAAATCGACTGGAAGTCGACTCAAAACCGACCGCTCTTTTTTACTATCGTCTCATCGTCGACGTCGAAATTGAGACGACTCCCGCTATTACACATTGATGTCTACCCAAAATCGATGTCGATATCAGGTTGATTCTAAGTCAACCAACTTGAATTTTAGGATTACTGAATATCAATTAAAAATTCATGTTCGTCTCGAAATGACGTGTTTTAGAGCGCTCATTCAGGTTTCGGCAAGCTAATTCTAAGATAAGTTAGTATTAAGTCGATTATCAACTGATTGAGCAATACACATAAATTTTCTGTATATATTTTTGTAAACTGAACTCGAGCAGGGAAAAAGTATGAAGCATGACTCAACACAAGTGCGTTGAATGTCGACGCTTCATCAGTTTCAAAGGAGGAAAAATAACCCAGTGTTATTGCAGAGCAATTAACTCACTCGCATCCGGGTTAGATGCTGATCATGGAAGCCCGACCACGTCAAAAAATTCGCGCAAAGGAAAAAACAACATATAGTTTACTCAGGTTTCCGATTCATACAGAGTAGAAAGCAAAAAAAAAAAAGAAACACTACTGCGAAGAATCAACCTCAAAATGACCCACATATTGCCGTGGAGACGAAGATAGAAGAGATGGGAAGAAAAATTGACGAAGTTCTTACCTTTCTACACGATATTTTCAAGGAAAACTCCAGGTTATCTGTAGAGAACATAAAACTGAAAAGTGATAACAACAACTAGCAAAAGAGAATAAATGAGTTTGAATCGAAGGTTAGTAACGCGGAGCGAAGGCAGAGTGGAATGGAACAACATACTCGAAAAAATAACATTATCATCTCGGGCAACCCACAGTATTGAAACGCGACAAAGATATCAAACGTGTTGTTGAGGCTTGCGGTCGCGCCATTGGAATCGATTTGGGGCAAAGAAGTCGATATTTGGCATCGTCTCCCCGTTAGAGCCCCTACAAATTCAGCGAGACCTCCAAATATTGTCGCCAGACTACTTCGGCATTCAACAAAATTACGCTTTTATATGGTCGAATATGCAATTTGCAGCGCAAGAATGGAACCCAATATTTAAGAAGTACTCAGATGCACTAGAAAGCATACTGCGTCATTTCTTGAGATTCACCTACTTGAAAATATTCCAGCCGCACAAAATTGAGTACAACAAATTACTAAGAGAGTTTACAATCTACTCATCAGAAAACAGGTGTAAACTGTCAATGCTGGACTATCTACATGGTGGGAGGTTACATTGTAGGTTCCACGGTCAAATGCGAGGCTCAGCAAAACCATCCACATAAACAATATGACCAAAGGATCTCTAAAACAATCATTCCTAAATAAGGCGTGTACTCTCTACAATAGTCTAGAAAAAGAGCTTGGGGGGGATATCGTCGGTATACTCTCACAGATAAAAAGGAAAATTCAATCAGCGAGTCGGCATGTAATGGGGTGATATGTGGCTAAAAGTACTGTACAGAATACTCTGCAAAATGGCAGACTGCGTACATCCTCTCATCCCCAGATGTGAAAGTACCGGTTGTGTGTGTGTGTGTGTGTGTGTGCGTGCATGTAATTATGCTTTCAATCATTCCTTTTTAGGGTCGGCGCCGGCGCAGGCGCTAGCCGACTGTATTGTAATCACTTTTTTCTTTCTTCTTCGGGTAAGTTCAGTCGCTCACGTCACGGCATGGTAGACCACAACGCAGTAAGTTGTGGGTAATTTTATTTAGATGATGTATGATACTATGTTAATTACGCCTAGCCTAACTTGTTTTTGTTGTTTCTACTTTCTTTGATTGCGTGTTTGCATTCATCAGCGTATTAATAAATTTGATTCAAATTATACATTTATTTTTGTTCTCTGGGAACAGTTAGTTTATTTATGATTATTATTGATTAATTAGCCGCTGCTGATTAATTCGTTACGATGACGAGAAGGTATATAGAACAATAAAAATAGTAGCGTCTTGTCTTTATTATTGAACGTTGGCAAATTGAAAAGATCGACTACGAATGGAACCAAACGTCTTAATTGCGATGGAAAAGAATGTAGAGTAATGAAATATGAATTCTTGAAATTGGTCTAAACAATGTGAATGGTGAAGCGGTACATATAGCAAAATCTAAAACGAATGATTGTTGAGTATCCTGATCATAAAATCGTTATCTAATTACAATGATTCTAG
Source organism: Aspidiotus rigidus (assembly GCA_035079385.1). Lineage (NCBI taxonomy): Eukaryota > Metazoa > Arthropoda > Insecta > Hemiptera > Diaspididae > Aspidiotus > Aspidiotus rigidus. The sequence goes on along the minus strand of JAVHKY010000046.1, from coordinate 2,251,692 downwards.
TCTCCAATCTGAGTTTGTAGTTCTCTTTGATAGAACGTGAGTACCTGAGTGGAAAATATATGAGGTATGATGAACAGTTTGGATGAATAATTATCGAAATTTTATTATTTCAACTTGCAGTAGGTATATAAGGTACATTTAGTTTCTAGTGCCGTTTCAGACGCCTGGTGTTAGAAGCCAAATATCATCTCAAGTCAATATTTCGCAATGTATACGAATATTTATTGGAATCGAATTATTTTGTTTTGATGGAATGTGAATCTCGTTATTATTATTAGCGAAAAGGAGGAGCTTGCCGGGAATACTTCTGTGACTTGGTTTGATACACTGTATCCTATACAGATAGATAGACGAAAGCTGAACGTGATTCACAAAGCTTCTTGTAACAATTACCTAGTTGTTGGGCGTTCGTTTTTTTCACAAAATGAGTTTGTACTCAAGTGGAAGTTGGTTAGTTGTATTCAATAAAATATGATCAATGAAATATGATTACTTAAATGTGAACTGAGGAGCACAAACTTTTCCACGGACCCACGGGAAACTGAAATGAATAATTGCGCGAATAAAAAAATGTAGGGAACAGAATGACTTGAAAGTTGATCATGAATAGCAAATACGGTATCCCAGCTTTGTGATCCGCAATTCAATTTTGAATCTCAATTTATACCTATTAGTTCTAAGTACTTTGAAGTTGACTACAAAGGTAGTATCATAATTACATTGTTGGGTTTTGAGTAGACAAATGAAGTTTGTGATAGTATTAATTATTCAAGGATTTCAATTCTGCAATTTTACAATTTGTGTTATTATTATCCTTATCTCACGACGAAAATGACAATTGTTGGAAGGGTGCAATATCAGTGTTGAGTCACTTCAGGTTATTGCTTATCAATTGTTAAGTGCGTTAGCTTTTTACAAATAGAAATATAGAATCAAGAAGATGTGATGTGAATTCTTGAAATTGGTTCAAATGATATGAATGAAATTGAATACAATTGAAAGGGAATGTCTTACAACGCAATGGGGATATGAAATGAATGATCAAAAATAGAAATGTAGAAAATAGGTTCTCACCGACCCTATTACTACGTAGCTCGCTACGTAGCTTGTTTCTTCTACAGTCTGTTCTACGAGAGTTTGGTATTATAAATCACGGGGAACCCGCATTCCATTCGCATTCTGTAACGTAAAATAAGCGTGAGTGATGTGGGTTGCCTATCATTTATAATACCAAACTTGCGTGGAACAAACTGTAAAGTTCTTCTTTCATCTCAGTGAAGACGCTGACGTCACAGTCAAGTGTGCCGTATGCTGTATAGTCTGGAGTCTTCGGCTCTGTGCGTGTTATCATTGTAATTAATTTGCATTTTGGTTGTGTTCAACCGTCCTTACTGTAGGACTAGGTACCATGTAAAAATAATACCTAGCGTCTTTATTATCGAACGTTCGCAAATTGAAAAGATTGGTGTTAAAATAAATTTGATACGTTCAAATTGTAAGTTTATTTCATTTTAATGACTATCAGATGACTACAAATGGAACTAAAAATGTCTTAATTGCGATGGAAAAGAATGAGAGCGATGAAGTATGAATCCTTGAAATTAGTCTAAACAATGTGAATGGTGAAGCGGTAGGTAGAGCAAAATATAAAATGAATGATCATTGAGTATCGTGATAAAAAAATCGGTATCTAATTACAATGATTCCAGTCTCCAATCGGAGTTTGTAGTTCTATTTGATCGATTGTGAATATCTAAGTGGAAAGTATGAGGTATGAATAGTTTGGTTGAATAATAGACTAAATCGCCGTGACGTCATTCACGGACATTCACTGATAACAAGGCGATGTTTGCTCCGCAATGACTTACCCCAACTTACGCGTAAGTTCAAAACAAAAAAAATGCTCCATAAGAAATACACGGGAACGTTTCGATCTTACGTTCAGATTTGAAAACAAGAAATAAGTTAAGAACCGCAGGTACATTTTCAAAGACATGAGAACTTCCTGATTCTAAATATAAACACGTAATTGCTTACTTATTTCCAATTTTTCAATTTGAGCGTATGATCGAAATGATCCCTGTGTATTCTTATGGGAATCGATATCCTACTTTGAACTGATACAGTATACTATCGCATTCTCTCGATTCCTGTTATCAGTAAATGTTCATGAATGACGTCACGGCGATTTAGTCTATTATGGAAATTTAATTCTTTCAACTTGCAGTACAAGGTACATTTAGTTTCTAGTACCGGTTCTTACGGCTTCAGTTAGAAGCCAAATATCATCTAAATCAATATTTCGCAATGTAGATGTTGTATTCTGTATCAAAAGTCTGTAAAAATGTAGCTGGGAACAGAATGAATTGAAAGTTGATCATGGATTGCAAATGCGGTATCCTGGCTTTGTGATCCGCGATTCAATTTTGAATTTCAATTTATACTTAATTTGAAGTTGACTACAAAGGTAGGGTAGTACAAAATAATATGATGATTACATTGTTGGGTTTTGAGCAGACAAATGAAGTTTGTGGGTAGTATTAATTAATCAAGGATTTCAATTCTAAGTGATGTTACAATTTGTGTTACTTATTATTCTTATCTCATGACCAAAATGACAATTGTTGGAAGGGTGTAATATCAGCGTTGTTTGTACTCAACAGTGGTTACTTCAGGTTATTGCGTATTAATTGTTGAGTGTTGGCTTTTACAAATAGAATCAAGAAGATGTGATGTGAATTCTTGAAAAGGCGGTTCCAACAATATGAATGAAATTGAATACAAATGAAAGGGAATGTCTTACAACGCCATGGGAATATGAAATGAATAATTACAAATAAAAAAGTAGGAAATTGGATGATCAAAAATTGATTGTGAATATGATATCCTAGCTTTGTAATCCTCAATTCAAATTTAATTTGTACTTGGTCCTACTTTCTAGTTGGGTTTTAGCGCACAAAGATTTTATCATTTTTATTTTCCTGCACCTTGTGTCGATCTCAATAGTACCGCCCTCTCAATCCATATTTTTCTCATCAGAAATAATTCAGTCATTCGCCGACCCTCGTAACACGCCGTCCGCGGGGTGCTTGTTTTTTTTTGGTCCTCACTGTTTGTATTATTATTATTGTCATTATTATTGACTGTAATTGGTTCATTACTGTTGTCGGCACCACTCAAAAATAGATCCTATGAAAGAATAAATAAATTAAGGTTGATGATATTCGTCGGTACGTATACCAAATAGTATATCAAAACAACGTTTCGAACACGTCGAAACATACATTCTTCAAGCAGATAGGAGTGTAGATACAGCCTATTAAGGCAGGAAAATACGTCGATTGAATGGTTGATCATCGAAGCTTTTCTGATAGGCAACGATTAAATATGCGGTAATATATGTTTCCGCGTGTCGAAATAATAGAAGAGAAATGTAGAGCGAAGACGAATGTATTATATTAACTGATTGTACAGCGTGCGTTAAGCTACCCTCTACGGACCTTGCTCGCGCGCACAGGATGATCGTGGAAAGAGGGAGGATTGACGAGAAGAAAGTGATAGTGAAATGATGCACGTAGGAAAGACCAGTTTAGGAGGCAAGGGAATGTCGCGAGCGTGGTCCGTGAGAGAGATAGAGTAAGAGAGAGAGAGAGAGAGAGAGAGCACCGCAAATAAATGCTCACTGCCTTTCAGTATGTTGTACAATGTTGACTCGCTGTGACAAGCTGTAGTTCCGTTTGAATCTTTAGTACTATAAATATCGTTGAACAGTAGATAATACTTGAAAAATGACAGAAAGTACTGTTACTGTTAGTGGTTTTAGTGAGGTTGGAAAAGAATTGGACACTTAGGAACAGTTTCACAAAGCATTTGAAGAAGGAACTCTCGTCACTAGCCACGGAACGGAAAAATTTCTCCTGTATAGGTATAACTGAAAATCGACTACAAATCGCGTCGATTTGGTGTCAAAACTAATCTAATACCGGGAGTCGCCTCAATTTCGACGTCGACAATGAACCAACGTCCATTTGATTCGCGGTCGACATTAGGGCGGAGCTAGATCGACTCAAAATCAATGTCAAATCGACATGGTTCATCGAGAGTAAGCTCCTAAGTAATGTTAGTATGAGTGCTCTTGGCTATCATCGGGAACTCGACGATGTGAGGAACCATGAGAAAAAGACAAGCTGCGTCGATCGGCAGAACGATAACAGTGCTGACTACTTTCAAACAATTTGTTGATACAATTTTACATTCTGATCATGGGTTAAACTTACGAGAATTCCTGAAAAATGACACTGACTGAGCAGAAATTTATCATTTCGGAAATCGATCATCGATGATCCTGCTTGATAGTGAATTTTTTAAAAGTGTACTATATACAGTAGGTACCTATAGTATAAAGTTTTTATTTTTGGGGGTTGGAAAAAAAAACTACTCAACTGTCTATACATCATACTTAAATATGACATGCTACACATGACAAAAAGATCAATTAGGTATGTAGTATTGTGCGAATGATATTTTAACAATGAAAAGCTTTAATCTATAGTTTCTTCTTCCTCCGTCGTTATTTATTTATTTTTTTCTTTCCTTCGATATAATTTTTCCATCTCGTTCTCGGATACCAAGTTTGTGGAAGAACATCGAATGAGCGTGGAACACTGCCGTTACATATACTCGTCATAAAATTAAATTTTGATTAGTTGCCAAAATATTAAAATAAAATCATATTATTCTCGACCCTTTTTCTTTTTATACATGTATAATATATGTACGAGTATGATAAGCGGTGCTCATATATTCGAACAACAGATATTTTTGTACTTAAAATTTCCAACCCAGCGAAGATAACGTTAGCCTTCGTGCAGTGTCATTTAGTCAGAAACTTTTGCTAAAATAATTGATCTCACATGTGTTGATTTTTTTCTTTCATTACGTGCAGTCGAATTCTTCAGAAAACGCGTTACGAATACGGAAAGACGGTACGTTGAAAGCACCGCCTCATCAACCACTCACTCAACCGGATACGAGTAATAGCACTGTTGAGAACAAAAAACAGCCTGTTCAAGCAAATTGGAGACATATTACGAATCTTCCAACTACGTCAAGAACACCTGACAGGATGCCGCCAACAGCTTCAATATCAAACCCTCCGCCACCTCCTCCGATGACTCCAGCTCCACCACCACTTCCACCTGCAGCAAGAGGAGGAGCAGAATATGGATCACCACCACCACGTAAGTATTTATTATTTTTTTTTTCTGCAATTCTAACTAGAGGAAACGAACTAGTAGGAATTTTGAATTACGTTTCTTAAAAATTTCAATGCATTCGGTGGATTCCCCCCCACTCCTAAAAAATTTGAGAAAACGACAACAACTCCTCGCTCTGTAAACCATCGATAAATGAAGTTCGGATTTATAATCTAAATTCAGTTCATGGTACAAAACTTGTCACCATATCCTCTGAGTGAGCACTGTCGATTTACAGACGGAAATAACGGGCATTTTTAAACAATTTGTCAAACTGCCAAAATCAAGCGGAGTACACAACGAAGATTTCTAGACGTGTGAAGATGCATTCGCGAGAGCTAAGTACTGATAATTTTCATAAAAGTGATTATTGATAAGGAAAAGCTTATGTCTGAAGACGAAGAAAGTACGGCCTCAGAAGGAGAAACCGATGATGAAGAAGACAGATATGATCCAGAGGAAAATTCTGGTGGAGAGAAAGATGACTACGGAGATGAAGAACATCACGATGACGATACAGACGGAAAGAAAATACAAAAAACAAAAGATGATGTGCATGGAAGTACAAATACAGAAAAAGTAATGATTTTAAGTTCCTTATAAAAATAACCTTTTTTTCTTTCTCAAGCACGGCATAGCACACTTCCGCTTTGTTTGTACGAAATTCGATCTAGCAATTTGTTTTCGTCTGTAACAACGAGATACAAACAGTTGACTTCGGTGTGTTTCAAGTTCATTCGCAATTTGGAAATGCATCAGATGAACTCGAGCCAAAACAGTTTCTTTACTAAAATTATCTTATCATTAGTGGGTGTACAGGGTTCGACAATCATTGACAAAAATATTACGATCTTCAATACTGATGATTTCTACTGGTTCGTGTTTTGTAATTATATGTTTTAAAACAACTTGAAGAAAAATTATACCCTCTCCTTCTCTAAGTTGTCAGACAATCGTTGACCAAGGAGAAAGCAGCAAAGTTAGAGGCATTAAGGAGTAGGCCACGCAGAAGACCCGATTGGACTGATATGATGAAAGAGGTGGAAAGCGGCAAAAAATTAAGACATGTCCAATGTAACGACCGTAGTGCACCCATCATACCCCAAATGAAAGCCAAAGGACAAGTAAAGCAAAAATCTGATAATAAAAAATTGAACACCGCCGCTGCTGTAAAAAATAACGCTTCTATGTTACGTCAATAATACGACAATTTTTCTTTCACTCCCTCTCCATCTTCCGCTCGTCTCGTAGATTTTTGTTCGTGAAAGATGATTTATTTAATGAATCAACCTTTTGCAATCGGAATTGCCTAACAGCGAGAGAAAAGTGCACGAAGTATATTATTAATCAACTCATTATATGGCTCTGTATAATGTATAGAAATATTATTATTTTTTTCTTTTTTTTTTCCTGAGTTGTACTCAATAAATTTTTGTTTCACTATCACAAACTACTTGAACTCACACAAAACGAAAATTTCATGTAACAATCTCCGAAACTATTTTCAATCAATGAAGTAATATTCTAAGCTTGAGAGGTGCAATATTAATAAAAGTCAACTTTACTTCTAAGGGACCGTACTTACTGTTTGCTATGTAAGTAATCCATCATGCTTGAATTGTAGAATTCTCATCAAAACAACATGCTCAAGCAATTTACGTTTTTTTAATTCAATCCTGTACGGTTTTTTCGTAGTTCGTATACGAGTCTGAAAAGAAAGAAGATAATGATCGTAACAAATTACTGAAACAAATCCAAGGAGGAATCAAATTGAAAAAGGTCAAGACGAACGATCGCAGCAAACCAAATTTAGATGGTAAATTCTACAAGAGTATTCATACAACATTTAATCATTGTACCTTCCTTCCTTTTTCTCTTTTCTTTTTTTTCTAATTTAACACCTGAAGATGGAGTATATAACGATGTTGGACAGGATTACGAAAATTCAGAAGAGAAATGACGATCGAGGAACAAATACAGAAATCAGTGTCCATGGCAGATGTAGTAGCAGCGGTTGTCGATCCTGATGAACTAGACGACATCGACCAAGTGCGTGAAGATTTGCAGTCAGCTAAGCAGATGCTAGCTTTGGAACTGAGAAATAAAGAAGCCATAGAGAGAGAAAATAAGAGGCTATTAGCTAGATTGGCCAATCTTGAAGCTGAGCTTGAAAAAGAAAAAGTTCTACGGGCCTCCGAAGATAAAAAAGGTCGTCCTAAAAGAACAGACGAAGACGAAAAAGTGAGTATTATAATAAGACTAGTTATAATAAGATAACTTGACAGCCCATAGATGATAATAACTAAGCCTTAATAATAACAAAAATACTATTGGGATGTTAACCTATGTTTGGCAGCGCTAGAATCGCCTTCCTCTCTCGCCGGACTCGCTTGAATTTCTGGGTGCCGATTTTACGTTCAATGTATTTGGCCATAAGAATCGTGATTTTCAATTAGTCGTAGATGACTCAATACTTCATTAATAGAATTGCTTCTTTCAGTTATCGATTCTCTTGAAGTATTTAAACGATTTATAGGATATAATTTTTCGACGATACGAATTGTAATAATTTAAATCGTATTTGAAAATTGCAAATTCCGCATCGTGAAGCATGGTACGTTAAAATTATCCCCCACATGTTCAAACACGGCTACCAACTTACGTAACTTAGGTTAACATCCAAATAAACAATAATACCAGAAACTCCAATCTATATAATTAAAGCCAAGCTATCACTACTTATCTATATACTAAGGCTCTGTAAGTAGAGGTAATGACACGACGCCATGATGGATCTTTCCCATGGAATTGCCATTAGAGCCTGTGTATTGGTATCTCAAAAACAACTGTTTTTTTTGGAAAAACATTTGTTTGTTTTGTAGATGACCTCTTTTTCAGAATATTTTGCGATAATTTTCAAACTCCAAAATCTGACACTGATTGCTCTGCGGTTGCTCTGGTAGCTATGCGGAATGCAATCAAACCAGTATTCGGACGTTTCCGGGAATGGGAATCTCATCAGGAATTCCCAGTGGATTCAAATTCTACCTTGTTTTCTCATTATTTTGGGTGAACTGCTTCTGTTTTTATTTGGCAGGAGTAGAATGACGATGTTTTCAACAAAATAGTTTTAAACGTTGTTTAGAACATAATTTAAAACACTAGTTTAAAAAAATAGCAAAAATAAACTTTTTCTTTTAAGAAAACATGTTTTTTCATAATTGGGAATTTGGGAATATTATAGCGCCAGGAACGGGAATGTCAATTCCCGGGAATTGGGAACGGGAATCCTCTGTCCGTCCCAACACATGCTCGCTCTACCAATAGAATCACCATGGCGTCCTGTCATTACCCATTTGCGTTTGGACCGGCCTATAGTAGCGCAAGTGTCGTTCCCGAAAAGGGGATCAGGTTGTTTTTCCCATAAGGCTAGTGTTACTTCATGACCGGCTTTTACAGAACTCGATTCATGTTATGCGCAAGCCATAGGGCTTTTCCATGTCGGCGCATTGCATACGTATTCTCCTACGTGTTATCGAAATGGTAGTATTTCTAACATTGCTCTTGTGGCAAACTACTCCACAATGAAAATGAGTATGCAATCCAGCAACACCCAGAAGAGCAATGTTAGAAATACTACCATTTCGATAACACGTAGGAGAATACGTATGCAATGCGCCGACATGGAAAAGCCCAATACGTGAACGGAATCACTGCAACGCGGGTGACAATACTGTCGTCGAGTTGCTCGTTGCTTGTAATGATTGTCGCTTCTATGTAGATTGCGCCTCAAGTGCCTTTCTACGATGAACGGGCAACAGCGACAAACGAGCAACATAGAACATCACGTGACTGTAGGAACCACCTTACATTATAGAGGTATTGACGCGAACGTTTATTAGACGTGTTTGTCATTGTCGCATGAGTTGTGTCAGTTGATATAATGTACGCTAGGAGCGTTGAGAGGTATAACTAGGCAGGAAAACTACATGAATACTACGTAATGTAAATTCGTCAATTTTAAAAAATTTGTAGAGGAATAAGGTATTAATCTAAAAATCTGAAACTGGTACAAATAGACAACTTACTATGCTCTACTTATTAAAAAAAAAAAATCATCTCCTTAGGTGAATTTCTTCATCTTCTACAAATTTGTCAATATTATTAGGGTAACTCCAATAAGTTCCGACACAGGTGGGGTGTGAAAGGTATTCAAACGATCGCTGCAAACGTAGCGGAACAGTTTGTGCGACAGAAATTTTGTGTTGTGTCAATACCTCCATAATGTACTGTGGTTTCTACTTTATCTCATTCTCATTTTGTTCCCGGCGGTCTTGAAAAAGAACAAGAGCAAAAAGAAAATACGTTATTTAGTCATTATCACTCCTTACCTTCAAGTGCAATTCCGCATAGCAGCGTATACTCCGACCTTATTGGCAAATAGTCAATGTAAGTGCTGACAGATACCTCAATAATGGTCTCCTGCTTTGTACTCACCTTCTGCGCAGTGCGCAGTTAGGAGCAAATTTCCACTTTTAAGAGCACATAACAGTTGTAATTCAATTTGCCTGTAAGGGCTCTGCTAGGAGCGACACTTGAAAATGATGGTGTTTAAAAATCCCATATAAATAACACAGGAATGATTTTTAATAGTTCTTCACTACTCAATTGATCAATCAAAAAATGAGATATACAAAAGTTGGAGCCGAGTTTAAAATTTTTTTCTTACACTTGAGTGATTAATTTTACTTGTATTTTGAAGATTTTTCTTGTCCAAGCTCTGTATAATTATACCTATTACCTATTTAATTCACTGCTGACTAACAATACTAATTCAAATTCTAATGCTAATTTTTCCATACATATAAAGTTCATCACCGATGACGTCGCAATGCGATATTTGACAACGATATCACGCTAATTTCTTCCAGTGAATATATCGATTCCCATAAGAATAGCATTGGTAACATTCAATCATACATCAGTATTTAAAAATGAAGAGTAAATAAGGAATGAAAAGTTGATTCTCAAGTACTGGATAGCTTCCGAGTTACAAATATAAACTTTTTATTGCTTATTTATTCTTCATTTTGGAACACTGATGCATGATCGAATGTTACCAATGCTATTCTTATGGGAATCCATGTTTGCTGAAAGCTGCAGTACTGCATTTTTACTATGTTATCAGTTGACGTGACGTCAGGGTGATAGACTTTATTGAATTTTCATCACACATTTTTATGAATTGACTAATGCAAGTGAATTTGCCATTCCCCCTCCATATTATTGTTACCAAAGTTTAAGTAAAATTATTATTCCAAATGCTTTAAATCATATTTCCCTCTTATTTAGCTGATTGTCAGTTTGAAAGAAGAAGTAGCTGACGCCAATTGCACTGCAAAAGATATGGAGCATAAATATCACACAACTGCAGAGCAATTAGACAATATGAGACGAAAATTAGAAAGTGCATGGTTGCAGAATCAAGAATTGGAGCAACAGTTGAAGTCAGTATCCCAGGGTATTTCTGTCAATCAGCTGATGAGGCAGCCTTCAAAAAAATTTATACCAATTGCAAATAATGGCTCAGTTGACCTAATATCTGATGATGAAGAAGAGGAAAGTGAGACAGAAACAGAAGAAGGTTAGTGAACTCATGCAGACAGTGAGTATAATATAATGATACAAGAATTGAAAAAAAATGTCATATACCTACCTGCATCTGGCGATGATGATAATAATATTAAGTAGGTAATCAATTCCGATGCCGTCAAATAAGATATTGAATATTATGGTTAGACAAATTTTTGTTTTAATTTTTGTATTTAAATGAAGAACATTTTACCCGAGAGAATTTGTCTACGATTGTTCAAACATTTGTCCTGAAGGAATAAAATTGACAGAGAGTGTATTTCTCATCCTGATGAAGGAGTAAATGTTGACTCCAAAATACGGGTGTTTTGATTTAATTCAATTTTCCTGATGGCAGGCGTCTATTAAATTTTAATTATTCTATCAATTAGGTACCCGTGTTATTGGTACATGCCTATTAAGTAAATGGTAATTTTTATTTCTTTTTGTTACAGAAAGTGATAATGAGGGGGCAGCAAATCAAGAAAAACAAACTGCGCGAGAACTGAAATTGCTCACTACAAAATTGAAAACATTTAGAGAAAAACAGATGGTCTCTTTGAAAGAACGTAAAATTCTTCGAGAACAGCTTAAGAAACGGCAAAATGAATTAAAAGAAGAAAAAAAAAAGTACAAAATCCTACAGAAAGAGGTAGATAAAATGGCTAAGTTGATGAAGGAACATGGAGAGGATGAGCTTGAAGAAGAAGATAACAGTAACGAAGAAGAAGTAAGTTCCATGTAGGCCCAGGTCATCTTAATGATTGTATTTCAATATGAATAAATTCTTGTAATTTTGTGTCAATTCAAGGGAACTGAAACAGAGAGTGAAAGTGAAGAAAGCGAAGAGGAAACACCAAGTGACAACGAGGTTTCAGCAACAGTAACTCCAGAAGAAAAACGTAAATTATTACTAGAACGTACCAAACGACAGGAGAACAGATTGGCATCTCTTAAAAAAGGAAATAATTTGATGAAAGCGAACATTGAACGTTTACAAGATGATATTAACCGCCAAAGAGAAAATGCCTTGACTCTGCAGGAAGATTTGGATAATATTTTGGCTGATTTAGGATAGGTAATGTGGAAATTCTGTTCTTTCTTTTCCTTCTTTCCTTTCCTTTTTATTTTTTCATTTTTAAATTATAAAAATGGATAATACCAATAATACCAAGTTGATCATTATCACGTATTATTATTACTATTATTACTATTATTATTATTATTATTATTATTATTATTATTATTATTATTATTATTATTGTGATTATTATTATTATTATTATTATTATTATTGTTTTCATTATGACATGTTGTTGTTCTCATTTTTGTTCTTATCTGATGTTACAAATATTAATATTACTCATGACTATATTGATCTTGGAGCTTAGTTTGTGTACTGTTTCTTCTTCAATTCTAAGCACTTTGAATTCAAAAACTAGGGTTTGCATAATAACAGTTGTATAATTGTTATACCACCGAAACAAAAAAAAGTTTGTTAACCGTTTGACCAATAACACCGGTTCATTTTATAAAGTTTGTTGACCGATAACCGTTTCCCATAACGGTCATAACAGTTATAACTGACCATTTTCTTTTCAATGGTTTTTTGTTGAAAAACATGTTCTTTCCCGAAAAAAACATGTTCCTCCCCCTGAAAACATTTTTTAAAATTTTTTTTTTCTCCCAAAAAAATGTTTTTTTCATTTTGACCGTTATGACCAAATCATGGTCATGACCGTTATAACACTTATAACCGTTTGAAAATTTTTCTCATGACCGATATCCATGACCGTTTCGAATTTTCAAGCCATTTTGACCGATAACCGTTAACCGTTATTTGGTTGCAAACCCTATCAAAAACAGATACGAAAATTGACCAAAAAAGTATTTATTCCGATCAAATAACATCCAAAATTAATTTTGATACAAGTACCTACTCTCGGAAAATGAAAATTTTTGAGTTGACGCGGCGGAGTATGCTCCAAAGTTTCTACCTATTACAATTTATAGTAAGTACCGGTACCTATAAATGTCTTCAAAACACCAATACAGGATCATAATTGACAATAACATTCTTCTTAACAGGAAACCTGTTTTATCGGAGGGTATTTTGAAGAAAAATAACGGGTGCCGGGAGGCAAAACGTGGGCCTTGGAAAAATTTTTACCTCCGGGTTACGTATGATAGTAGTAGGACTTGGGAAAAATTTCATCCTCCAAGCTATATATGATAGAAGGTGTTTCAGGCTGGTTTAGTATATGTACTGTATATCAAGCCTAGTATAACAAAGGCTCAAGGTCGAATTTTTTTAGGCTAGTCATAATAGGCCTGTACATATTGTCATTCAAATTAGGAAATATTTTTTACCTGTTCGGTCTCATGAAGGGCACTAGTTTGTCCAAAATGTTAACAAATATAATTTGTTTCTAATTTTCTGTGTAGGAAGAGTCGACGTGTCTTCATTTACCCATTTGTCATGATCACTATCTTGGGCCAAGCGTCCATACATTGCCATCTACAGCAACTTTTTTGCCGTCAACTTCGAATTTATTTAGACCTGTACACGCACGGAGCGCCCGTTTGGCCAATCCGGCTGACCACGCTTTTGCTTTTGACCTAACGGAACATTCTCACCGCACCATTTTTAGTCAAATGAGCATCGCTAAAACGTGCTTACAGACCAGCTTCTTTACGTACAAATAAGGGCGCCTACAACTGGACTTGCTATTACATCATTTTTTATCTACATTATTAGTCAGGGTGCGAAAATAGGACTCAAGCACAAGAACCAAATGAATCAACAAGCTTCGCGAATCATTTTAAACTCTGAAGAAAAGATATAAATTTTCAACATGTTAAGAAACCATTTTTTGCAACCCCGCGCAATTGCTTACTTATTACCGATTTTCTAATTTGAACGTATGATCAAACCGTTCCAATGTATTTCTCATGGAGGTTTCAATAATGGAATACAAAACGATACTATCGATCACATATAAGGGTTTTCGAGTGTCTTTGCGTTTATTGTTTGAAGGGAGTTGGCAATAAGTGACGTCAGGACAATTTAATCTATTCATTTTCCATAAAATTTCCTTTTTAATGGAGGTAATTTCAAAAAAAAATACCATCGATCCAATATCAAGTTATCCTTCACTGAAAAACATAAATTTAACATGGGCTTGTATGAGAAAGAATCATTTTTGGACACAAAATTGCGGATGCGAACATCCAAGTTGGTATCGTCGGTATAACTATAGTCTGTTCCACGTAAGAATAGAATTTTTCGTGACCATAGCGGTGAGCTCCGGGGAGAGGAAACGGTAGGGACATATACTGGAAGCGAAACGCAACTTGTACGTGATTGGTCCGTCGTCCATGCGTTGTCGCGGCAGCTAGCCAGTGTGAGTTGAAAAATTCTATTCTTACGTGGAACAGACTATAGAGCCCTATAAATACAAGTGAGGACATGGACCGCCATATTTAGTCGTTACGTCATCATTTGTCTCCATATTATCTTGCTATTCACATGAGGAATTTGTGTGATTAGTGAAGTAATTTTGCATTTCTCAATAGTGTTGTATCTTGCATTTTTCTTTGGCACTTAGTCTAGTATGTTTTCATTATTTTCACAGTCTCCTATTCTGTAGACTGATAACAGTTTATCATGATTTGTGACCTGTCACGAGAAAACATACGTCAACTCGCTGATCGGATTAGAGAGTTAACGTATTATTGGAACTCATAATAGGGGACCCGAAAGTACTCTTGAATAAGCAACTATAGTCTGTTCAACCTAAGATTACAAATTATAACGGTGCACGGATGACGCAACTGAAGCTGTGTTCAAACCGTTGCGCTGGAGAAGCATACGCACATGCAAAAAAATATGCGGCCACCAAATTCGGTACCGCAAAAATTCTTCTAAATGCAATATTTTTCTTTTCATTCGAATTCATTTATCATTCAAACGTGCGAGACGATAAAGAAAACTGAAAGGTAAACAATGAACAATAAAAACGCACGCAGTACGCGTTCGTCAATGTGACGCCGGTTTTCATCATTCCTCTCACCCCACTGGTTTGATGGTGTTGAATAATTAGTATTTCTCGAGCAATTAGAAGAGCGAAAAAATAGCGAACAGAGGTCTGGTAACCAACTCTTTATTACATTACGTGTACAGCGACACATCGGCAATGAACAGAAATTACGAACTAACTTAAGTAAGAAAAACGAGAAGGAGGGAAAAAACCGAACTGTACAAAAAACGGAGAGTGACTAGAATCAGGGTTGCCCTCGATTGCAGGTTTGCCAGTAACAAAGACAGAGAAAAACCAACATTCCCCCTCAAACCAGCAATCGCACAGGAGATTAGGATTACAGAGATACACTCATTTCAGGATTACAATCAGGATTAAACGTTTCATTCCGCATATACATTAAAAAAAAATTAAATTAATCAAGACATTATTACACGAACAGATTAGGAGGCAAAATCATGAATGACAAACATCATACGTCTTAGATCAATTAGGAATTAGAATTAATTAAGATTATCACAATACAGGATTAGAGTAACATCAGTTTCGATCGGAAGAACTGGAATTTAGTTTTTCCTAGTCCTTTGGTAAACACATCAGCAATTTGATGTTCAGAATTAACATGACTGATATTTATTGTCTCATTACTAGCAAGATCTCTAACATAATAATATTTCACGTCTAGGTGTATACTTTTTCGACGATTACCGTTAACAAACGAAATACAATTCATATTGTCCTCAAAAATCTGAAAAGTAACGTCCGTACTAATTAACAAAGAGTTTAGAATATTTTTACAGTTAACAGTTTCAATTGCTGCCTCTGAAGCAGCGACAATTTCACTATCTGATGAACTCAGCCGTACAAGAGACTGTTTCTTTGATTTCCAAGAAATTAAGTTACCATAAACAAAGATACAATAGCCAGTTATCGAACGACGAGAATTAATACAATTAGCCCAATCTGCGTCTACATAACATTTAAATAAATCATTAGATCTTTTATAGCACAAGGATAAGTCGGCAGTGCACTTTAAATATTTCAGAACTCTAAGCAAGTAATTAAAATGCGTTTCATCTGCCGAATTTTGGAACTGAGAGAAAAAGGAAACAGCAAAACATATATCTGGGCGAGTACCCATCATGATGTACATAAGACATCCGAGTAATCTTTTATAATTATTATTTTTAGAAGGTTCATTACTAGGTTCAAGCGTTAATTTCTCTTCGATAGGCGTCGAAACGCTTTTACAATCCAATAGTTAAATTTCTCGGCCACTTTTAAGATTAATTTACGTTGATTCATTAAAATTTCATTATTTTAGAATAGAAAATCGATGCCGAGAGACGACTTTACCTTCCCTAAATCTTTCATACGAAAAGATTCCATAAAAGTGTGTTTCAGTTTCAACATTTCAGAACGTGAATTGGACAAAACGAGAATATCATCCACATAAATCAGAACATAAATTACAACATCACCTACTTTTCTTGTATACAAACATTCGTCATATTTAGAATTATTGAAACCTAGTTTTACCATAAAATTATCAAATTTTCGGTTCCATGCCAACGGAGCTTGTCTTAATCCATAGAGAGCCTTATTTAGGCGTAAAATTACGTTACTGGAATAACATTTGAGTCCCTCAGGTACTTTCATAAAAACGATTTCCTTTAGATCGCCGTTCAAGAAGGCATTTTTCACATCAAGCTGAATGATTTCAAAATTATAAAAAAGAGAAACACTGATGAATAAACGTAGTGTACTTAATTTAGCTACAGGAGCATAAACTTCAGAAAAATCGAGGTTGTCTTTTATTTCAAATCCCCTAGCCACCAATCTGGCTTTATAAACTTTATTGTTATCGTTATCTTTAATTTTAAATACCCATTTACTTGAAATTACGTTACTGCCCCGTTTTTCATCAACCTCGGTCCAAGTATTATTTACTTTAAGGGCGTTTAATTCTTCATTAATGGCTTCTTGCCACTTCGGCCAATCACGACTCAATTTTGCTTCCCGATAGATCGAAGGAAAATTATCTTGGCATAAGAAATAAGCAAAAAAATTATCTTCAGGAAAAACATCATCATTATCTGCGCCATTATTTACGTTAAGATTCTCCTCACTAGGAACGTCATCTTCAATTATAATATTCTCTATGTTATCTACGTTAATGTTCTCCTTGCCAGGAACGTCATCTTTAATGACAATATTTTCAATGTTCGCAAAATCAGGGTTATTTTTAATATTACTTAGAACAGAGTCTTCGTGAAAACATACATCGCGTGCAACAATTATTTCCGACTTCTTCAAATTTAATAAACGAAAACCTTCTGGACTATATCCAACATGAATTAGGGGTTCAGCCTTTGATACAAATTTATCTTTTCTTTTATTCTTATAAATTAAGCGATAAGCTTTACAGCCACAGACAAAAAATTTACTGTCATCAACATCCTTTCCATACTCAGACCAAAACTTTCTCTCTAAACCACTATGCATGAGTAAAGTAGGAGTACATTCAATTAAAGTACGATTGTATCATTCCGCCCGACCATTAGACTGTTTACATTCGGCAACTGTTGGACCTAAAATAATGCCATTATTACGACAATAGTTTTTGAAATCAAAATTTAAATATTCTGTACCTCGATCAGACCTTATCTCTACAATAGAACGATTAAAACGATTCTTTACCATTGCTTCATATTCTCTAAATTTACTATAAACTTCACTTTTCCTCTCTAAAAGGTAAATAGTCGCAAAAGCAGTAAATTGATCAATAAAAGTCAAAATATAACGTTTATTATTGTATGAGACAGTGCCCATGGAACCTTCGGCATCAATTAAATCGGTATGAACTACTTAGAGAGGAAAGGTGGTAAAATTTTCTTGAGTTTTATGAGGTAGCTTACACAATTTACCTTTAACGCATGGCTCACAAAAATGAGAAGTTGTTACTTTACCAATTAAATTTTGATCACTCATCTTCTTGAGGGTATTATAATTAACATGGCTGAGCCAATAATGCCACAGTTTGTCTTTAAAATCGACAGAGAAAACATTTTCATTATTAGGGGTATGATCTTTAATAATTAAACTTGTTCGATACAAGGATGGTCCAACAGCTTCACCTCTTAGAACAACTTTGGAATCAGATACGCGGACACAAATAACATTCATTTTTACATCAAAGCGAGTTTCAATGCCCATTCGAGCTAAGCCCTTAACTGACAGCAAATTAGCAGGAAATTCATCCGAATATAACACATTATCAAGTCTAAAGTCAACATCATTACTTAGATTAGAGCAGGCAATTTTTCCCAATTTAGTCGCAGAGGCAACTATCTCCTTTTTAAAAGTCTGAACCTCCATCGGATTTTTTAATGCTATGCTTTCATAGGAAAAATTATCAGAATTAATACAGTGAGATGAGGCGCACCAATCAATGTAAAACCTTACTCCAGAATCATTTCTTTTATTATCACCACACTGAACGTCACCGAGTGGAGGACTAGACAACCACAAACACTCCTACCCTTTTGAAGCATTAATATAGTCTTTATCACTAGCAAGACGGCGCGCCTTTGGCGCGCCTCTTACGTTGTCACCTATTAATTTAATATTTTAGACATTTCATTTCTCCTTATTTTTTGGAATTAAAAAATGTATTTTTTTTATTTTTTGATACTTGTGTCATCTAAATTTTCAAATATTTCTTCATATTGCCTATCACTCATAACAAAACAGAAGAAGTAAGGAATTGTCAATGAATAATTGACATAAGACAAAACAAATTTTTTATGGAGAACATGTGAATACAGGAATAATTTTTAATAACCTCGGTAAATAATGTAGAAATTCCTATTCTGGAAAATAATGGAAAAAAAAATAATAAAAAATAACAGAAATTCTGTAGATAACTTTTCTCTGGACCTGTATTCAAAATTTTTGTGCAAACTCTCCATCTTTTTCAGTCTTCTACATCTATCTCCTCTAATTATCCGTACCGTAATAATTGATTCTACGTGTCGTCTTCCTGCAATTTGCAAATGAATAGGTAGAAGAAAAAGGTTTTGATTCTAAGATTAGTTGATTCATTTTCTCATTTCGCTTTCACTTTTTCTTCTCAAGGTCCTTAATATATTCTTTCGGGTCCACTCACCTCCAGCTAACAGTTATTTTTGACGTCGAGTCCGTATTTTTGTAATTCACTATTCTGTAAGTATTCTTCTGTCAGATTGTGATGAAGTCAAGTCCTTCTCCAGTTTATAATCCAAGTCAACCCTCTTGTCATAATTGTATAGCTCGATGTACAAAATTTTTTCAATTTCAACTCATCTGGTGGTTCAATGTTTTCCAAGATCCTCTCCTGTCATACATAGCTCAATTCCCATAATGTTTCAATTGTTTTATATCTGACTCATTTGATAGAAAACATTTTTCCTAACCCCCGTCCATCATACACAGCTTAAAAGTCCTAATTTTTCCAATTTTTCCGATTCCCTCCAGCTTTAGTTAGCTCAATTTTAGAAAGTTTATCAAATCCAACCCGTTTTTTTGGGACTTTAATTTTGAATTCAATTCTCAATATTGAAATCAATCCATCCCATAGAAGAGGATCTGTGAATTCCTTGTTTAACTTTGTTTAACGCCATTGTTTTTCATTATAACTTTCAATTCAACTTTTTTGGTTGAATAATATAATCCTGATTAAAATCTTCATTATAATATTCATTTAGTCAACATCCCTGCGGTATCGCTCCCTCTATTTTTCCCGAATACACGTCTCTCACATTAGGTTTCAGCTTATAATTTCCAACCCCATCTCAAGAATAAAACGCACCCACATATTCTTCATACTCCATCATTTACTTAATCATCAGAAACTTTTATTCGGATTTTGGTTGACATCAGTTATCCTCAATACAATGAAACTGCTTGCACGCTTAAAAACTTCACTCTCTCACCTAAAATTATTACTGACTATATTTCAGAAGAATTACACACTTGTAACTTAGAAATTTATGTCAATAGTCAATTTATAGGAGTTAAAAATTTAAAAACAAAAAGGGCAAAAATTTGAAAATCAACAAACCACGAGAAATGGTTATAATAAGTATGAAATTAAACTAAAAAATATAAAGTTTATAAAATAAAATTAAACAAAAGTCAAAAATAGTCGAAAAATTCCCAAGGTTAGGTAGTGGAGCAGCAATGGCTTCATACAACTTATTCTCACTTGCACAATGCAAATAATGATAAATATTCATTGTAATATCGACACTATTAGGCCTATATGCCGGCTGGATTATAAAATAGATTGAACGATTCCCAAAATAATAAGTCGAATTCCTCCAGAATGGATAAAGAGTAATTTGCTGAAATTGTTGACAAAGAGCATAGATTAGTAGTACCTATGAACATCTATCATAGGTCAGGAATAATTTAATGGAGTAAAAGAAGTATAAACACGAACAGCAATAATCTTGAATCCAAAATGAAAAAACGAAGTGAAGACCTTCTATAGATTAGTTTACAAATCACAACAGAAATGAATTCGAAAGCTATAATAAATTCGAAATTCGAATAAATAATAATTATTAATTCGAATAATGTTCATCGACATTAATTTGTTACCTACTACTACAACTACAATTAACAATAAAAATTCGTCTTCAATCTTTGACTATTTATCATACCTAGGACGATAAATAGTCAAAGTCTTCAATGTACATATGTACACGTCAACCATTTGTTTTCAAAATGTTCCGGCACTGATGAGAAAATGAGAAACACGGTCGCTACACACCAGGCGGATCGAAAAAGCCAAAAAACAATTCGTCGGCCGTTTAGTGATAAGTAGTGATAGCATCGCTTTAGTAATATTTAGGTTTCAGCTTATAATTTCCAACCCCATCTCAAGAATAAAACACACCCACATATTCTTCATACTCCATCATTTACTTAATCATCAGAAACTTTTATTCGGATTTTGGTTGACATCAGTTATCCTCAATACAATGAAACTGCTTGCACGCTTAAAAACTTCACTCTCTCACCTAAAATTATTACTGACTATATTTCAGAAGAATTACACACTTGTAACTTAGAAATTTATGTCAATAGTCAATTTATAGGAGTTAAAAATTTAAAAACAAAAAGGGCAAAAATTTGAAAATCAACAATCCAATATAAAATTAAACTAAAAAATATAAAGTTTATAAAATAAAATTAAACAAAAGTCAAAAATAGTCGAAAAATTCCCAAGGTTAGGTAGTGGAGCAGCAATGGCTTCATACAACTTATTCTCACTTGCACAATGCAAATAATGATAAATATTCATTGTAATATCGACACTATTAGGCCTATATATGCCGGCTGGATTATAAAATAGATTGAACGATTCCCAAAATAATAAATCGAATTCCTTTAGAATGGATAAAGAGTAATTTGCTGAAATTGTTGACAAAGAGCATAGATTAGTAGTACCTATGAACATCTATCATAGGTCAGGAATAATTTAATGGAGTAAAAGAAGTATAAACACGAACAGCAATAATCTTGAATCCAAAATGAAAAAACGAAGTGAAGACCTTCTACAGATTAGTTTACAAATCACAACAGAAATGAATTCGAAAGCTATGATAAATTCGAAATTCGAATAAATAATAAATTATTAATTCGAATAATGTTCATCGACATTAATTTGTTACCTACTACTACAATTACAATTTTAACAATAAAAATTTGTCTTCAATCTTTGACTATTTATCATACGTAGGATAAATAGTCAAAGTCTTCAATGTACGTATGTACACGTCAACCATTTGTTTTCAAAATGTTCCGGCACTGATGAGAAAATGAGAAACACGGTCACTAGTCGCTACACACCAGGCGGATCGAAAAAGCCAAAAAACAATTCGTCGGCCGTTTAGTGATAAGTAGTGATAGCTTCGCTTTAGTAATATAGATTACCGTTGGTATTCGTGAACAAGACCCTGTTCTTTGTGCTCCTACACTGACCTGCCAGATGACCGAAACCTTCACACACCGTATAAGATGAAGAGGTAGTGACACGAACGTATTCTGACTGTGGTACAGAGTATTGCGGCCAGCCGAAAGCCGAAAGCCGAAAGCCGAATTCAGCCAGATTCCCGGCCATTAGGCCGAAAGCCAGCTTTATGTTTTTTCTTGGAAGCCGAAAGCCAAATTCAGCCGAATTTTTTCGGCTGATTTTCGGCTTATTTCTCATACGCGCGAAATGACATGACGTGTGACACGAGTAGTAGGAAAGGACGTCTGGCCCACTTTTGAAAATGAGTAGACCGGACGTCCCGTGTGTGTGAGAGAATATTTTTTGGAGTTCACTTTTGAAAATGAGTAGACCGGACATCCCGTGAGTGTGAGAGAATATTTTTTTGGAGTTAGTCGTTTCTTAATGTTATGAAAATTTCTGTTTGGTTTAGTGAGATGAAAGGATCGTTGTTTAGGTTATCAAATTCGAAAATAATTTCGCCATGTTTATCTATTAATAGAGCGCATAACATTATGTTGTAATCGTTTAGTTCTTGAGATTTTAATATTGTGGAGAAGATGTTTAATTTTTTGGTATGTTTTCTGAATGGATATATTCCTGAATGTATTTCGTTAATTCCTGGTTTGAAAATAGTATTATCTTGAATGTGGAAGACAACTTTATTTTTATTTTTTTTTAGTTTGTATGTATCGTAATTATATCTGAAATTTCCCACAGAATGAGATTTAATTTTAAACATGATGACAATGATTATTTTTCTGCAGTGCACTCACTTATATAGTCGTGATTCCCGAGAAAAAATTTTTATATAATTAATTTCCGCGATTTGAAACCAGTACACTGATCGTAATAATTCCAACACACATGACATGCGCAGAAAAGCCGCTTGTGTTTACAAACAGTATGATCTTCGCATTCCCATTCATCAGCTGTTCCTACGGTGTTTTTACCTGCGTATTCACACGGTATCATCGAACCCCAACATTTAATACACTGACAGATATACTGTTCGTGTTCGCACTCGAATCCTTCATGATATAAACACGTGGTCGATTTTGCATCTCTGATAATCGCATCGGCGCAAGTCTTACCTGAATAGCAAATGACACACTGACAGAGTAGAACTCGATGTTCTATACATTTTTCGTGAAAATAACATGAAACTTTTTTGAATACTGATTCTATGAAAAGACATTGAGCATCACCGCACCCGCAATCCATACACTCGCATTCATATAAATCGTGTTGACAAATTGGATGTAAACGACAAATATCTTTTTCAATTAGTTCAATTTCTTTTTCGTAAACGAACGATGTGGGTTCGAATTTCATGTAGAGTTGGAAAGATGATTCCAGGCAATCTCGCACTCCGTTATTCTTCATTCGAAAAACGATTTGCCCTTCTATCAAAACAGTTTCCTGAATTATAATTTTATTTTCTTCGAGTAACCAACACGTTGACGCTGATTTAAAATTCAAACAACTATCATTTATAGGAAAAATACCCGTTTTAATTTCTCTAATTGAATCTACCTTGAAATTATAAATCCCGCAAATATTGAAATAAATCGTATTATTTTCTCCTCTGATTACTGGGTTTTTTGTATATCTATAGTAGAAACCATCAAATCCATCAACTTTGAAAGCAGCCATGATGTGATCAGTAAGCCGTCTCGAAAGACAATGATTATTTTTTCGCGATATACTTACTTATATAGACGTATGAGATATGAATAATATTTTTTCTTCGGTCCATCTTCCAAAATAATCCGCACGCCAGAAAAGCTCTTCATCGTCGTGATAAACTGGTAGAGTAGTTCTTTTTTTCATTTCTTTTAAAAGCTCTCCGCTTTGTAACCATATTTTATAATCTTATTCAGAATTTCAAGTTTTCCCTCGAGCATAGACCTATCTTAGCCATTTAAAGTATCGTATAAATAGGATGATTCGTTCGAAATTCAGCTACAATTTCACCTTTACGAATTTTCAAGTCGACGATATTCCTATTACGAGCGTGCAGAATTATCTCTTGTCCAGCATCGATCTTCTCGGGATAAATAAAAATCTTGTTTTTTGTAAGTTCAAATTTTGACCCAATCCTACCTTCACCTGTCGCGTACGTATTTGTATGAATAACAGAATCAATCAAATTATAATAACCCTTTACAATCGTATCATCTGAAACACCAAGTTCGAATTTATACTGATAAGTTTCCCTCCTACCTTTCACAATGTAATTACAATGCAAAGGACGATGTTCTATCTTTCTTAGAACCGAATTCCAGCAAGTACGACACATACAATAGACTCGATCGTGTTCACAATAGCCGTGTACTTGACAAATGAAAGCCATGTAGGAAATGAGAGAATTTATCCTCATCACTTACTTATATAGATGTTTAGTTCTCATATGATGTTCGAAATTCCATTTACGATATATACGAAGCCCACAGACGTCACAAACGTACCTTATTTCGTGAATTGTTTCATGTAATCGTAGATTTTCTTCAGTTCTAAAGACAGCATTGCACTTGTAAAATTTTTCGCATGGAAACATTACTTCTGGTTGAGGAGAATTCTTATGAGTTGATCGTAGATGTATGGTTAAATTACCGCTACTTGCGAAACTCCGTAGACAAATATCGCACGTATAAGACATGATTATGACGAAAATAGATGGTACTTACTACGCCTTATATACTTTTAGAAATGAAAAGACCAGAAAATGAGTCTGAAAGTGTAATAAGTAATCTGTAATTACGTAAATATCAGGTCTACACCGAATCATTATGTTCACTCCAAGAGTCGTGCCACACTATAAATGGTTCTGCGGGTGGGTATTGAACCGGAGCCACGGCATCTTCTTCTTCATCTTCAGTGAGATTAATTAAATTTGGTAAAGATCGCCACCGCCGACCTAATCCAACCACCGGGATATTTTCTTTGTTTGACTCGTCGAGGTTTCTTTCATTTATAATTGGTAAAGATGTTGAACGATTCATTTTACTGGTCTAAATAATAGTATTAGAGTAACTTGTTCACCTCGGAAATCAAAATGACTTCACTATTAATCGAGTAGTGATACAGAAACAATGAGCGGACAGCTAGCAAGTGATTGTGAGCTATAAAAATCAGTTCAGTCCACGAGGTTGCGAATTACCCCACCCCCGCAAAACGCAGCTACTGTTGCAAAAAGTCACGTATCGCGCGCAGAACTTACTGGAATTCGGTTTTATGACTGGCGCCAGGACTGTCGCCGGAAGAGAGAGAGAGAGTGAACTACTGTACCAAGAACACGCGCTTACCCTCGATCAAAGAAGGAAATCAGTATTGATCATATTTTAAATTGAACACGTTTTATTTATATACTAATTCGTATAATGCCGAACGAGAGTCCACCTTATTCACCTCCATGGCCGCAATACGATCCAACTCATGATCTGTCCACACCAAAACTCGAAAGAAATGAAGAGGTTAGTATTTTCGATCTTTTTTTTTTGTGAACTAACCAATTCTCAGCTGATACTTACGTAAATTTCTACAGGAACCGCGTTGTTGTTGCTTGTGTAAAAGACGAATCGCGTGTGTTGAAAGAACTCGACGAAATACGATTTAGATTAGCACGTATGTGACTCAAAATAAAAAAAATCGTTCTTTGATAAGTATTATGTTTTTCTTTAAGAATGGAGCGCGGTAAAACAAGATATACTATCACAACAACAAACTGATAGGAACGCAACAGGTCGCTATGACTCATCCACTGTTCAAACGCAAATACGCATAAGTACGTACGTAAGTCCAGACAAGTCCTGACTTGCACGATTAGTCATTTCCGGTTTACACCGCTAGTTGCGCTATGAGACAACAGTCAGCTTGGAAGGCTTCGTCTATAAATATAGGTACACTAGCGCTCCGACCTCTGTTGCCGTTTGGCTATTGAACTATTCGCATCTAATTTTTTGCTCTCTGAAAAAGATCTTATCATCCACGTTACGATGGCTCAAGCATATGTGAAATCAATTATGAATAGTTGTTTTTATAACTACACTGTAAATAAACTTCGCGAAATCTCGCGTGAAAATAATATTAAATATTATTATAAGTTAACTAAGACACAATTAATCTCAGCTTTAGAAAATAGTAACATCAAAGATATTCGTAATTTTGATTTAGGGTTAGAATCTGTAAATACGTTGAAAGATATCGCGCGAGCGTACGGTATCGAAAAATATTACAAATTGAAGAAGGAAGATTTGATTTCATCTATTCTCGCAAGTGACAGTATACTCGTAGTGAATGAATTAAAAAGTGAGTGTCGCGTGAAGGTACCACGACAACCCGAATGTATTCCGCCTAAATCTTTGTTTAAGTTAGGTCATAAAATGAAAATTCGAAGAACCGAAGATAAACCATTCGAACTCGAAAAAATATCTCCCTTAGGTTGCGATAGTAGTGCGTGTGACGAAATGTTTTCGCGAAAGAAAACACGTCCGATGCCTGTTTCCAGATATTATCCCAAGAAAATGACTCTGGAAGAAAAGAAAAAAATACTAGAAGAAGATCTATACCTCTCAGATGACGATGATGATAATTTTGATCCCGATTTCGTAGCGAATGCGTTGTTTTCGAATATGAGAAAAGTAACATTTTCGGATAATATTCAAGAATATAATATTTTGGATAATATTATTGACGATCCGGTCAGATCATTTTATTTTTCAGACCATCTTAGAATGAAGAGAAAAATTGAGGAAATAGCACCGGTGATAAACTCTGTTCTTGAACCTCTACATAGACAACGTTTTAGTTGCGCGCGTCACCACTAGGAGCGCTACTGCGTATGAATTTTTAGGTTGCACTGCACCCCTAAAACGTCTATATAAGGAATCGCATCCTAAGAAATAGTCATTGCCTATTCAGGCTCCTCTCCTGTTCACATCTCTCTCTCTCTCTCTCCTATTATACTGATATTATGGATATGCCTATTGTTGACTGCGATTTTGAAAACGGTCTTTCTCAAGACCAACTACCTGTAAATACTAACACACTTGTAAATAATACTAACTCCAAAAAAAATACAAAAACAGAAAATTTAGATTTAGCTTTGTTTAATATGCCTCTTAATGAACTTCGCAAGCACGTTCGTTCCCTTGGTGTTATTGAGTGGGAAATCCAAGAGAACGAGTGTGATATTAGCGAGGATGTAAATAGAGTATTTAATTTAATCATAGAAAATTTTTACCCACTAGCTGTAAATAATGAAACCACCGATTGTGACCTCACGAAAATGACTGTAAAAAAATTAAAAGAGCTGGCTAAAGAGCGTGGACTTAGAAAATATTCCACACTTAGGAAAGCTCAATTGATAGCCCTCTTGAATGATGACATTAAAACCACTGATTGTGTCTCTGAAACCACCGATTGTGACCTTATGAAACTGACTGTGAAAAAATTAAAAGAGCTGGCTAAAGAGCGTGGACTTGAAAAATATTCCACACTTAGGAAAGCTGAACTGATTGCTCTTCTGGAAGGGCCCTGTTCCGGGGCCCTTTTTTCTACCACTAACTATGAAACTATGACTCTCAAAGAACTGAAAGACTTGGCCAAGCAACGAGGACTTAGAAAATATTTTGACTTTACCAAACTTGCGATGATCCAGTTGTTGAAGGAAAATGACAAGACTGAGAAATTCTTTGCTAAAATAAAGAACAGAAAAAACTGTGACGATATCTTCCCTTTTGACTCGAGTATCTTTTCTAATGATTGTATCATCGGTGGTGGTATGGTCTTCAAGTTTCATAAAGATATCTTTGAACAGGGAAAAGATAAGTTGAAATTAAAATTTATTAATGTCCAGAAATTAAGCTCGCGAAAAATTTTGAAGTTCAACATAGAAGAGTTTAATTTTAAGATTACAATGAAGCGTGTTCTGCCTGCAATGAGTATGGAAGACTTGGTAACTCATGCTCTGCACGAACTGATAGACTTTGTACAACATAAGACTGGGTTTTCACGCAAAGATAAACTATGTATCACCGTGAAAAATGAAAAGTTTCATCAGGAAATTTCTACAGGATACTGCAACAATACTGGTATAGTGGAACACCTGATTAGAAAAATAATTCAAATATTGACGAGTGACCAGACTGTAGTCTTCACAGAATGTATATTTCAAGTAGATGTGGCTCACATACCTAAAGGCGGAAAGGGAACGCGAATCTTGAACTTGAAAGATGCTAAACACACCAAAAAATGTGTTCGACAGATAAGTAACTCTGACAACTTGTGTGGTGGCCGTGCGGTGATAGTTGGACTGACATATCACACAGATACACTTTTTGGACAGAAATATACTCACAGACAAATAAAAAGTATTCGCGATGGTCGAAAGGCTCAGGACACATTGACTAAAAAATTATGCCAATTAATTGGACACAACGGAATTGACCAATTTACTTTTGAGGACTTGAAAAATTGCGAAGACAAACTGAATGTACAAATAACAGTCATCTCAAGCGAGAGTATGAACTCTATCGAGTACAAAGGGGCTAACAATGCAGACTGGAAAATCTATTTGTACAAACAGAAAAACCACTTTGACTTAATAACAAGTATGGCTGCGTTTCTAAGTGCATCATATTACTGCGACAAATGTGACCAAAAATATGAAATAAAACCCCATAAGTGTTCACCGCCAAAAAATTCTACATGTAGGCTATGTATGCAACCCAAACATACAATTGAGATCAAAGAACGGTTGTACTGTGTGGATTGTAATCGATTTGTGTACAATCAAGAATGTATGGACAATCACAAGAAAGATGTTTGCCCTATTCTCTTGAAGTGTGAGGGATGTAATCAGATTGTGAAACGTGTACTATACGATAGAATGTATCATAAATGTGGTTATGGTAAATGCCGTAATTGTTTAAGAATATGCGATCTCAGACATCACAAGTGTTATATGCAACCTGTGGAACAAAAAGGTGGGAAATGTATGTACGGTTGTGGAAATTGCGCTCCACCGCGGATAATTACAATATCTTTGGGATTACCTACAACAGTGACAACTCACAATTGTGTGGTATACAATATGAATGTTGAAGAAACAGTTAAGAAAAATTTTAAGAAATTATTATTAAGTCAACACCCCGATAAAGGTGGAAACCACGAGACTTGTGTTAAATTTCTCTCATCATACGAGAAAATAAAAAATATGTCTAATATATCGTGTCAAGCCTTCCACTCACACATTGAAGAATTTAAAATGTTGGGTATAGAATGTGAAAATGAAGAAACAGTCGAACAAACAACTGAAATTCAAATTGAACTTCCATATCCTGTATCTAAAAATTGCCAATACACTGAGAAATACATCTTCTTTGACTATGAGACTGAACAGGAAACAGGTACACATATCCCCAACTGTGTATGCGCGCATTACTTTGACGGTACTAAATTTGACTTTGAAACTAACGATGAATTTTGCAAGTGGTTGATTAATGAACGGCACATCAAATATACTTGTGTAGCGCATTATGCCAAGGGGTTTGACACACAATTTATTCTACAGTACTGTATAAACAACACCATCAAACCAATTGTTATTAACAACGGTACAAAAATAATGTACATGGAAATAAAAGAACTGAAATTGAGAATTATCGACAGTCATAACTTTGTCCCTGCTCCGCTCTCTTCATTCCCAAAAACATTTGGTCTCAAAGAACTGAAGAAAGGATACTTCCCGCATTTCTTCAATACTACCGCGAATGCTGATTATGTTGGATCTATACCAGACAAACAATTTTATGGCTACAATACAATGAAACCAGACCAACGTGCAGCATTTATGAAATGGCACCAGGAACGTGTCGCTGATAATCATATTTTTAATTTGAAAGAAGAACGACTCTCATATTGTCACTCTGATGTGGATCTGTTGCGACGAGGAATGATGACTTTCCGACAAGACTTCTTGGACATTGCTAACATTGATCCTCTACAATACATCACCATTGCTTCAGTCTGTTTAAGCACCTACCGTAGTCAATTTTTACCCACAGACGCGATAGCCGTTATTAATGAAACACCCAAAGACGAGTACTCTAAAGAGAGTATTGGTTGGTTGAACTCATTTGAAGACTCAAACATAAGACACGCTTTGAATGGACGTGAAGTTACAATTCTTGGTGAACGGGTTGATGGTTTTGACCAGACAACAAATACAGTCTATCAGTACCAAGGATGCTTTTTCCATGGTTGTCCAACCTGCTTTGAAGCTGACAGTGTGAACCCGGTGAATAAAACAAAAATGGCTGATTTACACCAAGCTACAGTTAATAGATCAGCTGCAATTAAGGATGCTGGGTATGAACTTGTTGAAATTTACTCTTGTCAATGGAAGAAATCACAGTTGTACAAAATATATAAAAACCCTGAAATTATTGAAGCGTTGAATCCTCGTGATGCATTCTTTGGTGGTAGAACTGAATGTTTCAAATTGAAAGCAGAGGGCAACATAAAGTACATCGACGTTGTGTCACTCTATCCGAGTGTTATGTACTATGACGCATACCCATTGGGACATGCAGAGAAAATTTACAAACCAAGGGCATATGATCTTGAATGGTTTGGTTTCATAAAATGTAAAATTCTTCCACCGCGTGACTTGTACTTGCCAGTTCTTCCAGTTAAAGTTAAAATTGACAACTATGAAAAGTTAGTCTTCCCATTGTGTGTAAAGTGCGCAGCATCAACACAAACTAGATGTACTCACTCGGATGATGAAAGATCATTTGTTGGTACATGGACGACCGTTGAAGTACACGAAGCTATGATACAGGGTTACCAAGTAGAAAAAATCTATGAAGTGTGGCACTTTGAACGTACTTACGACTTGTGGAAAGATTATATTAAGAACTTTTTGAAAATAAAATTGGAAAGTAGTCCACACTCGTTTGCTAGTAAAGAAGAGTATGCTAAAGACATTAAAGAAAAACTGGGTATTGACTTGGACTTGGGAAAAATTGAACCTAATTCAGGACGACGGACAATTGCAAAAAACTGTTTGAATAACCTGTGGGGACGGTTTGCAATGCGACAAAATATGACTAAGACACAGTATGTGAGTGACTGTTCAACATTCTACAATCTACTACTTGATGATAAACTGGAAGTATCCAGTACTCTTTTCCTAACAGAAGAAATGGTCCAGATGAACTACAAGTCAAAGGAAGAGTTTGTAGAGACTTCTTACAACACTAATCTATATGTTGCCGCTTTCACTACAGCAAACGCGCGTTTACGTTTATACAGACAGATGAGTACTTTAGACCAGAAAGTTATCTACTGCGATACAGATTCTATTGTTTATGAATCAGATGGGACAGAAAGAGTGAACATTGGTGACTCGTTGGGTGAGTGGACTGATGAACTTGGACCGGGAGTGTACATTAACAAATGGTTGTGCACTGGACCTAAATCATACTATTACAAGACAAATACAAATAAAGAGTGCACCAAAATTAAAGGATTCACATTACACCACCAGAATATTGAGAAGCTCTCGAGTAAGGCGATGGAGGATATAATTGACGGAAATGTACATAAAGTCTTAGTCACAGACAGACAAATAGTACGCGACAAAAATACAAAGAACTTGGTGAACAAAGATGTGACTAAGACTTTTTCATTCAAGTTTGACAAACGTGCTATTCAGACAAATCACGACACACTACCTTGGGGATACTATAAATAGAGTGGCAATCTAACCACAACAACAACAATGGAATTTGCAACAAAACTGAAAACAAGTATTCCTGTACTTAATTTAGACACAAAACCACCAGAAAAACGTAAAGTTCCCATGTTTCCTAATGTAATGCGTGCTGTTATAGCAGGGAGTAGTGGAGCTGGGAAAACTAATGTAGTGTTGACAATACTGCTACACAAAAAACCGCTAACTAACATTTACCTTTGTTGTAAGACTGCTGATCAAGCCAAGTACAAACTGTTGGAGGAATTGGTGGAGGGTCATAATAAAAGTAAGAAAAAGATTGGTTATCATGTGATTACAGATATTGACAATTTACCGCCACCTGAAAAAATAGAAATTAATTCAACTATAATATTTGACGATATATTAACAGAAGACCAAGATCCAATTGCAAACTACTTCTTAAGAGGGCGTCATCGTAGTATTTCCTGTTTCTATTTGACACAGAGTTATACAAAAATACCTAAAAAATCGGGAATTAGAGGAAATATGAATTTCTTAATACTCTTCAAACTGGATGGTGTGAATCTGAGACAAGTGTATTACGAATACATTAGTGGTTTCACAGACTTTGCTACTTTCAAGAAAATGTGTGATTACTGTTGGCGTGAAAAATTCAGTTTCATCACTATTGATCTAGATGATTATACATTCAAGAAGAATTTCGAGTTCAAATTAGTATATAAGGAAGCTCAGTTACCTTCATAGAGTATCATTTGCATCATGGCTGAAGTAACATATGTGAAGTTTGCAGATTTACAAGTTGGTGTTGTTTATACAATTACCAATCACTTCAAATATTACAACAAATTTGGACAACAAACTATCACAATTGACTTGGAGGGTCCAATACGACTTAACTTACCTCAATGGTTTGCGAAGAAACACTTTGATGACGATTTTTTGAAAGACAAGAAGTATTTTTGTTTCAAAGGTATGGAGCAGTGTAAAGGTAATACAGAGTTCTCTTACGCCAAGATAGAATTCCCTTCAGAAAAAGTATAAATACCGAGCGAGATATGAAGAAAGTAACTTAAAAATGGAGAATGTTATTGAGAGCATTGAATTTTACGATTACAGACCACCCATGTCTGAAAAATTTGACACTCCTGGAACAGAATTTCCAATTACAGCGTATAACGAGGATATTGTAACTCAACCGAGTAAAAGTTTACTTGTGCTTAGAGGCCAAATTGAGATTAAAAAAACAGGAGCGCATGTAGAGATTCCGCAAGATGTGAATGTATTTAACTTTGTCACAAATGGGCTACTACATCTATTCGACCGTATTGATTATTACATAGGCGACAACAAAATAGACTCGATTCGTAAACCAGGTATTTCAACAACAATGAAAGGGCTTGTTTGCTTTGAAAATGACTTGAAGTACAATAATGCAGGATGGAACATTAGTTCTCCAGGTAATCTCATGATAAACAAGAGTGGATATTTTTCTCAAAGTATACCTCTCTCAATAGTGATGGGATTTTTTGAGGATTACAAACGTTTTCTATTTCGTATGCCACAGAAATTGGTCTTCTTCAGGAATACAGGGAACAATAGTAATTGTTTTGTGACTTCTTTAGGAAACGATCATTTAATAAATTTAACTTTAAAAGATATTGTGTGGCGAATGCCTCAAGTAAAATTTAACCTAGAGTATGAGACGAAAGTACGAAATGAAATACTGAAAAATACGAGTTATAATTTAGAATATAGACGCTGGTGGCATCAGAGTATCAGTGGTATTGCGGGTACAGATTATAGTTGGGATATTCCTGTAGCTTATGCGCGTACAAAATACGTTCTTCTAGCTTTCCAGAATGATAGAATTAACAAACAATTGGTTGATACTTCTAAATTTGATTTCATGAATTTGGAAAATGTACAAGTACAGTTGAACAATAATATTGTCTATCCGAGAGAACGTTTAAATTTGAAGCTAGATGAGTACAAGTGTTCCAATCTATATCACATGTTCAAACATTTCAAAGCATCCTATTACGAACTGGATGAAGAAAAAGTAGATCCTCTGTTTACGTATCAGAAATTCCTTAATGATTATCCTATAATTGCTATCGATTGTTCGTATCAACCAGATGTGATTAAGAATACCTTAATTAATATTAGGATAAATTTTGCTTGGCGCGAGAATATTACAGCAAATACTGTAATTCACTGCCTACTCGTAACAGATGATAAAGCAGTATATAATCCCTTGAATACACGCGTTCTCCATTGAAAAAATGGATCCAGAAAGTAAAAGATGTGTTTTCACGTTAATTGTGCTTGGATTTAGGTATGTGTGGAAATTTCTGAGGAGGAAAAAAACTATAAATAGGAGACGAGTAGTTGTCCTTCCATGTCATTATTGCAATGGCGTTCGTCGTAGATTTTCAAGCATTTAAAACGCTATCCAATGAATTCATTCTGAAAGAGCTTGCTATAGTGGGTGTGAATGAAAATATAGTTCATCATTTCTTCATCAAATCTCCATCATTTCAGCCGTGTGGTGAGATGAAAGCACGTGTGAAGTATGTTACAAAATACATTCACAAAATCCCGTGGAATTATGGACATGTTGAGAAAGATCAGGCTCTTTCTGTATTGTATGAGCTTACAAGAGGTGCCGATGTAGTGTATGTGAAAGGATCTGAGCGAGTGGAATATTTGAGAAAGTGTATGAATTGGAAAATGAAAATAGTTGACTTGGATAGTATAAAATGCCCTCAGGCTTGTTCATTGTCATCACCTGCACGACTTGAATGTATATTCTGGGGACATTCACAGGGATATCGTTGTGCATTAGAACAGGCTCAAAAGTATAAATGGTGGTTGGTTTCAAGGACAATTCAATGATATGGCTTTCCAAATTTCTATCCATAGTCGACAGTCGGATATTGATCTGATCTATCACGAACCAATACATTTGAGTAGACAGTATGAAGTAGCATTACAAACGTTTGTCACATACAATAGTATACCAAATGTAAGTAATAACCTGCAAAATAATGTCTTTCATATAACATTGGACCATACTCGTACAAGAGAGCAAGAACTTCAAATAGTAGAAATCCCTGATGGTTCTTATGAGATAGATGACATAATAGACATGATAATGAAAGATTATCAGGTACAAGAAGCAGAAATATCTCTAAAATTGAATAAAAATACAATGAAAGTTGAGATAACTTGTAAAAATGCGGGAGTTGATTTTACATTCCCTAATTCTGTAGGCCCGTTATTGGGTTTCTCAAAAAATCGTTACATCATGTCTGGTGAAACAGAAAAGTCAGATAAAGTAGTGGACATAAACCCCATAAACACATTACGCGTGCAATGTAATTTAATAAAATGTAATTTTTACGATCACGCGAAGAATGACAATACAATTTACGAGTTTCCGTTAGATGTGAATCCTGGTGAGAGAATTGTAGAGAGACCAACAAATTTGTTGTATTATGCTATAAATACAGACGCAATTCACGAACTAGCCATCAGAATAACCGATCAGTCGGGAAAATTAATTGATTTCCGAGGTGAACAAGTTACTCTAATACTATTATTTAGACCAGTAAAATGAATAAAGTTCAAAGTTATATCGAAGCATCCAAAGCTTTGCGCGAAGCGTATGATGAATTAAAATATGGAAAATTAACGCGCACCAAACACTTGGCTGAAACTTTTCAACCAATAGTAAAACCATTAGAGACCTTGTCAAAGGAATTGGGTAAGACAACAGATGATCCTCCAAAAATTAAGACTGAGAAAGAGGAAGTTGAAAATGTCATTGGCGAAGTGGCTTTGAAATATTTGACTTATTATTCGGATAAAGATGTGAAAACAGATAAAATATTTGGATTCCACACGCGAAATAAAGAGATGTTCATTGGATCAGAACCTGTTACAATCCGGAATAATGACATATATTTTCCCGATGGTAAAAAGTACAAAGGGACTGAAGGTTTATGGTCATTGCTAACACTTCAGAAACCATCTAATTTTTCTGATGAAGATGTAGATAACTTTGAGGAGATAATATTGAAAACTGATTCATATAGACGTAATAATGATCCTAATGACGATTACATTAAACGTAGTTCAGGGTATAAGTATACAAATTTCATTAAACCAATTTTAGAAAAACATGATATAATACAAACAAAGAAAAAAGGAAAAGGGTTAAAGAAAATTGTGACAAATAACCCAGTGGAATATGTTTACTGGAACTCATTGGACGAATTGCTCGAAAAACTATATATAGCGTACGGTGAAATAAAAGCTGGTAATAAAAATCCGTTATTATATAACGAGATTACAAGTATACTAGAAGAAATACGAGAAATATGACATCCTACATAGAAAAAAGGCGTAATCGCATTGTAAATGATCTTCTCCCAAAACACGGGAAAGGTCTCATAAACAAGATGATAGATTCACTTCCGTTTGAATTACATCTCCCTGGGGGTTACCAGTACGCTGGTCCTGGGACTAATTTAGAGTTGAAATTGGAAAAAGGAGTTAAACCAAAAAATAAACTCGATGAAGCGGCTATGTACCACGACATTGCTTACAGTAAGTCCAAGGATTTGGATAGTAGACATATTGCCGATAAAAAGTTGGAAGAAGACGCTTGGGCTCGTGTGACAGCTCCAGATTCCAGTCTTGGCGAAAAAGCAATGGCCTGGTTGGTCACAAACACTATGAAAGGGAAACGGGCCTTAGGGGCTGGTATAGGCACGTACACTGATTTCCCAGTCAGTATGAATGATAGTGAATGTCAGAAATTGGTGGATGCTGTGGCTAACAAAAAGAAAACAGTTTCCCTTACTGTGAGTAAGAAACGTACAAAAGAATCCATACAATCAGGTCTTTCACTTCCATTAACAAAAACACAGATAAATAAAATTACAAAGGCAAAAAATTCCTCAACAATCAAATTATCAGCTGCGCAACTAAATAAAATAAAAAATGGAGGATTTTTACCAACTGTAGCGTCAGTACTTGGTACAATATACGATAGTTACTCTAATAAAAAAGCCAATGATCGTTTGATTGAGGAAAAAATTCGCCACAATAAAGCGATGGAAGGGAAAGGAATGTACCTGAATAAAAAAACAACAAAAGGTAATGGATTGTATCAGCAGTTATTTCGGAAAAAAAGTACACGCGCTAAGTAATTTTGAAATAAATGATTATGCCGAGAAATTCAAGATACAGTACTGGCGTGGTGTTTTCATGCGTGATACGTTACCTAAAAAACCTTATAAATTTGAAAGAGGTATTGTGAACTTGGATACAAGAAATAATCCCGGAACACATTGGGTAGCGTACTATAAAAAAGGTAATTCAGTCCAGTATTACGATTCATTTGGATGTCAACCACCTCCTGAGCTAATCAAGTATTTTGGTAGTGCGTGTACTATTTCCTACAATAGCGACCAACAACAAAATATTAACGATATAATTTGCGGTCATTTGTGTTTGAAATTCTTAGTTGAAACTATATAAGATAAATAATATTTTATGTAAGCAAGAGAATGAATATCTTTCACCCAAAGGAGTGTACAGAATGCACTTGTTATCAACATTATTGTGAATATAAATTGTATGTAAATGAAGGGGGTCGGGAATCACGACTCCCTTTGAGACTATATAAGTAAGTGCATTGCAGAAAAATAATCATTGTCTTTCGAGATGGCTAATAAAATTGATTCTCTTGGTGGTTTTCGTTGCGTTTACATTCCAGAGAATATTGAATACATTGAAGTAAATCACGAATTAGTATTTCATATTCCAAGTTATACTACTTTTCTTCCCGGACTGACTATAGTTAATTCTGGAATTTTTCCTTTTCCCAACGCGTTTGATAGATTAGATATCCCTACAGCTGTATTTGAATCCTACGAATTAGAACTTTTAGATTTTAGATTGTATGACGTATTTGTTGATAGACCAGGGGAATTAGTTTTCAAGTTTTTGAACACAATAAATCATATATATATCGCGGAAGATCCGATTAACATTTACATAAGATTGAAATAAAAAATGGGTTGTACAGCATCAAAAGATCAGGAAAGTTTCATCATTGATGAAACATGGTATTGTTGTAATAAAAAGTGTTTCAATTTACCAAGGAGTAGAGAAGAAGTGGATGGGATAGCGTGTTATAAATGTGGGAGTTTTTGCAGGTGTAAGAGTTTCATGAAATGGAGGAAGCCAAGGAATTGCACAAAAGAGTAATTAATAAATTCAAGAGACGTAGAATAATTACAAGGGCTATTGATCATATTTGGTGTTCAGACCTATTGATTATGAAAAAATATTCAGAAGAAAATCTGGGTTTCAAGTATATTCTTGTTGTTCTGGACGCACTTAGTAAATTCTTGTGGTTAAAACCATTGAAAAAAAAATCAGCTACTCACGTAGTCCCGGCGTTTGAGAGTATTTTCAAATCATCAAAAAGAATACCAGTATTTCTAACAACCGATAAAGGGACAGAGTACACAAGTAAATCATTTTTAAGGTTTCTTGCGAAGTATAATGTCACCTTATACCATGTTGAGTCAAAAGAAAAATGTTCAATTGCCGAACGTGTAAACCGAACAATTAATGGGAAGTTGAAATTATATTTTGAGGTGAACAAAAATCATAAGTGGGTAAATTTACTACCAAAAATCACAAAAGAATACAATGAAATAGATATTCATCGTACTATAGGTATACAACCTGCCAAGGTAAATAAAAAAAATGAAAAAGAGATTCTATTATGGATGTATCCGTTGGAAAAGTTTTCTTTCAATAAACCTAAACTAAAAATTGGAGATCGAGTCAGACTTTTAAGGTATAAGGATTTGTTTGCAAATAAATATTCAAAAAATTGGACTTCAGAAGTATTTGTTGTGGATAGAGTAAAATTTACAGATCCAATTACGTACATTGTCAGAGACGCAAATAACGAATTAGTCACTGGTGGGTTCTATTACCAGGAATTACAGAAAACTAAATTCTAAAAATATGAAGGGGGTCGGGAATCACGACTCCCTTTGAGACTATATAAGTAAGTGCATTGCAAAAAATAATCATTGTCTTCCGAGACGGCTTACTGAGAACATTGATGATGGAATTGCAAAGTTTTTCATTGCCTAATAACTTGAGCTTTGAGTGTTGGATAT
Organism: Aspidiotus rigidus; assembly: GCA_035079385.1. Taxonomy (NCBI): domain Eukaryota; kingdom Metazoa; phylum Arthropoda; class Insecta; order Hemiptera; family Diaspididae; genus Aspidiotus; species Aspidiotus rigidus. The sequence continues at coordinate 2,212,771 of JAVHKY010000046.1, read as the reverse complement.
TTCAAACACTTGACAAAAAGTTTTGGTTCAAGGCGCGAAATATTACTGCATTTTTAGGTTACTCAAATACACGTGATGCTATCTCTCGTCATGTCAAACCAAAATGGATAAAAACTTGGACTGATTTGGTTAAGGACTGTTTAGATAAAAATCCACCAAATAATTGGCAACCCCATACAGTTTTCATTGCAGAACCAGGTCTCTACACACTAATTGCTCATTCTAAATTACCAATAGCCGATATTTTCAATGATTGGATTTATGAACAGGTTTTACCCTCATTAAGAAAAAAAATTATCAGAGATGAAATAAACAAAATTCTTCCAGATGTCGCAATAAAACCTTGTTCTAAAGAATTACATCATACACTCATCATTCACGAGACTCACGACGATGCTTTTGTACCTCATCTCAAATTTACAAGATGTCAGAATAGAAGCATTGCAAGTACTTTGAAACAGATAAACAAAATTCACCCTAAAGCTAAAGAACGATTCAGATATTCTTCAATACCAAATGGAATAAATGTATTGAACTGTGTAAAAGAATGGCTCCTTCAAAAAAATATACATTACACCGCACGTAATAATGGTCTTTGGCTCTCCTACAGACACGACACCGATAACCTCATACAGTTTGTACACGACATCACAAAATAAATGGAGGGGCAGATTTAAAGTATACAGTTTTTTGTGCAAAATGAAGGGGGTCGGGAATCACGACTCCCTTTTGAGACTATATAAGTGAGTGCACTGCAGAAAAATAATCATTGTCATCATGTTTAAAATTAAATCTCATTCTGTGGGAAATTTCAGATATAATTACGATACATACAAACTAAAAAAAAATAAAAATAAAGTTGTCTTCCACATTCAAGATAATACTATTTTCAAACCAGGAATTAACGAAATACATTCAGGAATATATCCATTCAGAAAACATACCAAAAAATTAAACATCTTCTCCACAATATTAAAATCTCAAGAACTAAACGATTACAACATAATGTTATGCGCTCTATTAATAGATAAACATGGCGAAATTATTTTCGAATTTGATAACCTAAACAACGATCCTTTCATCTCACTAAACCAAACAGAAATTTTCATAACATTAAGAAACGACTAACTCCAAAAAAATATTCTCTCACACTCACGGGATGTCCGGTCTACTCATTTTCAAAAGTGAACTCCAAAAAATATTCTCTCACACACACGGGACGTCCGGTCTACTCATTTTCAAAAGTGGGCCAGACGTCCTTTCCTACTGACACGCAGTTCTCGATCTTGTAGGCTGTAATCTGTATAGCAGGCTAGCAGTATCGATCTGAACTGGTGATCCCTGTTATCAGAGTCTGCCTGTTATAACTAGTACTATTAAATATTAATCGTGTTTTTAACATATTGTCTGCACTCTGTTGCGACGAGAGGGTGTGCGAAGTATTAATCGAAAGTCTCCTCGTGCCTTATCAATTCATTTCGTTTGCCGTATGCCATACTTGGAGTAAGAGGTTAGTAAGAGTGATGCCGCGGGACTTTCAAATATTTTTGTACTTCTAGGACTTGAAATATTTCATTTTGAATTCTTGGACTTGGAAATATTTTCAACTGTTGGACTTGGAATTATTTTCCAATTGTTGGACTTTGAAATATTTTCAACTGTGGGACTTGGAATTATTTTCAAATTATGGGACTTTGAAATATTTTCAACTGCTGGACTTGGAATCATTTTCAAATTGTGGGACTTTGAAATATTTTCATATATGTGTGAAATTTTTCATTTTCAATTCTTGGACTTAGAAACAAGAAGTATGAAAATATTTTCAAGTCCAACAATTGGAAAATAATTCCAAGTCCAACACTTGAAAAATTTTACAAGTCCATTTATGAAAATACTTCGAAGTCCCCCCTCCCCCCATTGGAAAATAATTCCAAGTCCAATAGTTGAAAATATTTCAAAGTCCTGCGGCATCACTCTTACTCGCCTCTCACTCCGAGTATGACATACGGCGAACGAAACGAATTGATAAGGCACGAGGAGACTTTCGATTAGTACTTCGCACATCCTCTCGTCTGTTGCGTGCTTGTGTTGTGTGTATTCCCGGGCCCCGGCGATTTTCAAAATGGGTCGTCATACAGAATCGACAACCAGATTAAAATCATATTGATCGGGAGAGAGAATAACTTGTGCCACTTCCAATTCCAAACTCATTTTTAGGGTCGGCTCGCGTCGCGGAAGCCGACCATATTGTAATCACTTTTTTCTTCTTCTTCTTCTTCTTCTTCTTCGTCTTCGGCTCAGTTAAGACGCGCACGTCACATCACGGATGTCATCGTCGTCACGTTCAGTAGGCCACAACGCAGTATAAACTGCGGGTAAGGTTTGTTATCAATTATCATTATTGTTGCGTTTTGCGCACAGTTTTGCGTTCTTTCAATTGAGTCAAAAATTACCTACCGTGTACGTGTTTAATTTGTCAATTTAGCCGTAATTATTCATTGAAGACTCGAATCTGTATTTATAATGTTGAAACGAGCACAAATGTTTTTCATGAACCTATCATTGGTTAAGCATTAAGGGTATGCTTCACACAGAAGTAAAACGCCTAAATATACAAGAATGTAGGTTGATTCCGAGGCGACTAATTATGATCCGCAAAATGAACCAATTGTTCTGAATTCTTTCGAAGTGTTAGGTGTTAGTTTGATACAGATTTACATTGAATCAGAACTCGTAATATTATTCGGAACTGGAACTGTCGTTATTAACAATTGATAACGAGAGTTGTAAATAATATTAGGAGTTCTGAATTAATGTTAGGCTCTCATCTGGGAACAGTTAGTTTATTTATGATTATTATTGATTAATTAGCCGCTGCTGATTAATTCGTTACAATGACGAGAAGGAATGAAACAATAAAAATAGTAGCGTCTTGTCTTTATTATCGAACGTTCGCAAATTGAAAAGATTGAGTACAAATGGAACCAAACGTCTTAATTGCGATGGAAAAGAATATAGATAGAGTAATCAAATGTGAATTCTTGAAATTGGTCTAAACAATGTGAATGGTGCAGCGGTACTTAGACCAAAATCTAAAGTGAATGATTGTTGAGTATCCTGATCATAAAATCGGTACCTAATTACAATGATTCTAGTCTCCAATCTGAGTTTGTAGTTCTATTCGATAGAACGTGAGTACCTGAGTGGAAAGTATATGAGGTATGATGAACAGTTTGGATGAATAATTATCGAAATTTTATTATTTCAACTTGCAAGGTACATTTAGTTTCTAGTGCCGGTTCTTACGCCTGGTGTTAGAAGCCAAATATCATCTTAAATCAATATTTTGCAATGTATAGGAATATGTATTGGAATCCAAAAATTTTGTTTTGATGGAATGCCTAGTTGTTGGGCGTTTGTTTCTTTCACAAAATGAGTTTGTACTCAAGTGGAAGTTGGTTAGTTGTATTCAATGAAATATGATTACTTAATGTGAACTGAGGAGCACAAACTTTTCCATGGACCCACAGGAAACTGAAATGAATAATTGCGCGAATAAAAACGTACAGAACAGAATGACTTGAAAGGTGACCATGAATCGCAAATGCGGTATCCCAGCTTTGTGATCCGCAATTCAATTTTGAATTTTAATTTATACTTATTAGTTCTAAGTACTTTGAAGTTGACTGCAAAGGTGGTATGATAATTACATTGTTGGGTTTTGAGTAGACAAATGAAGTTTGTGATAGTGGGGTGCTTGTTTCTTTCTTTCTTTCTTTCTTTCTTTCTTGGGGTAAGTTCAGACGCTCGCGTCACGGCCTGTCCACGATGCAGTAAGGTGTGGTTATTTTTATGCGTTATTGCGTTTTGATTGTCTCACTCTGTCGTTTCATCCGCAAGTTTATGTAACCAAGATGGGGTAACCCGTCGGTTTACTGCCATACTCGGAGTAAGAGGCGAGTAAGAATGATGGCGAGGGACTCTTTGAACTTCTTGGACTTTGAAATATGTATTTTCATACTTCTCGGACTTGTAATAAAGTTTTTCATTTTTAATTCTTGGACTTGGAAATATTTTCAACTGTTGGACTTTGAAATATTTTCAACTGTGGACTTGGAAGTATTTTCAAATTGTGGAACTTCAAAATATGAACAACTAGATTTTTCGAGGATAAGACGTTACCGGTATTAAGATACCTGAGATGGAAATTAACTGAAAAGCGAAAAGTTTGAAGCGAAAAGCGGTGACATTTTTTGGAAGTGAAAAGCAAAGCAAAGGTTGGAAAAGCAAAAAGTATAAACTATATAGCAGAAGTATTTCAATTTTGCGCTTTTTAGTGAAACAAACAACGATCAGAAAAATTTATTGGATTTTTGACGAGTCTCTCTTGACTGAAATAAAGAAAAATTAATATTATAATCTGATTCAGGCCGACCCTGATACTATGTCGCCCGCGACATAGCTTGTTTCATATGTGAATTGAATTCAATGAAATTGATCTCGAAAATGTTGATGCTCAAACCTCAAACTTACACGCTTCCCTCAGAAGCAGTCTGGCTTACCATGTTTTCGGCTTTCTGCCTCGTTTGTCAGTTTGTCACTCAATCCACAGAACACAGATTCATATTTTTGTTACGTTTTTCATTCCCTGGTTGCAACAAACCGACAACAAAATCATCAGCCAGCCAAAAATCAGCCGAAAATCAGCTGAAATCCCGCCAAAAAATCAGTGATCAGCCAGCCATAAGTCAGCCGAAAGCCAGCCGAATTTTTCTGATCAGCCATAAGCCGTAAGCCGAATCCAAATTTTTGAAGGTCGTCGAAGCTGCAATACTCTGGTGGTAAACGCTGTCGCCATACAATAAAATGGAAGAATAAAATAAATTGTTTCAGTCGGACTATATTGTTGATCAAGGCGAATAATAATTAACAATAATTTCTTGTGAAGACGAAAAAGGCGGTTAAAAAGAAAACATTAAATTTTATCTTCTGCCCTCACGGTCATGCAGCTGTTGCTGTGTCGTCATGCCGTGACACTCGGGGGCACAAAAATTTTTTTTTTTTTTTTTTTTTTTTTTTTTTTTGTAGCCTAAGCTATGATTATACAATGTAAATGTGAACACAGCAATGTGCTGGGAATTAGCTCTAGTAAATAAATAATGCAATAATATTATGATAAATGGTAACTAATAACTTACTATGAATAATTATGAAATAGTTATGGTAGATAACCAGAAGAACTAAATGAGTAAGTATTATGCTTCTTCATTGATTGGTTTCTTCATTGTCCAAAATAATAATGTTTTCGATGTCGTCTGGAATGATTATGTTATCGATGCTGTCTGGAGGTGACACCTGAGTCGGACTTGAATTTGTATTTGCTATTTCCATCGGGTAAAGGCTTTCCATCGGACGCTGAAGTATTTGATTGTTAGCCGTACGGACGAAAGCCGAACGGAATTGACCATCCTTACTCTCGTATAATTTGACGATTTTCGCCAAGTGCCATTTAGCTCGTGGTTGATTTGGTTCTTCCAATAGAACCACATCACCGATTCGAGGAGCGAGGTTCGTTGTTCTTGCCTTGAAGTGTTTTTGATCGTACGTATGGCGTTCTCGTAAAGTTTGCAGGTACATCGTTGACCATATTTGCCAGTATTCATTAATTATTTCATTTGCTTGTCGGGATAGAGCGGCTATTTCTTTCTGAGACATCGAATCTGGGTTTGGAAGTGATGGTTCATCAATTGGGACACGATACCTTGAACGCAAGAAATCAGCTGGTGACAAAGGGCGGAAATTGTTATCTTCATCAACGTAAGTAATTGGTCTTGAGTTGATTGTTGCTTCTATTTCGAGCAGAATTGTCTGGAAAAGTGTTGATTGCAGTGATCGTCCCTGTAGAGTACGGTAGAGACATTGTTTAACTGGACTTACCAGGCGTTCATAGACACCTGCTGCCCAGCTTGCACCAGGAGAGATCCGTTCCCAAGTAATTTCATGGACCGTATTCGTTCGTATGACTTCCTCGATTAAAATGAACTGTGCAGCATTGTCTGAATAATAAAACGTTGGTGAAGTTTGTCTTGCCCAAAATCGACGTAAGGCGAGGTAGATGTCGCGTGTTTGTAGAGAATCCAGATATTCCAGTATTATAGCGCGTGTAACAAGACATACTACCAGTAATATCCATTTTTTGTGACTATCCACAAATAAATGACCAAGTGTATCGATTGCAGCTTTCGCGAAAGGTACTTCGGTTGGTGTAAGACGAACAGGAGGCAGTTCAGAATCTGATGGTTGTTTGTATGGTCGTGCTGTGTGACGAGAACATGGAGCGCAACTTTTTAAGGTATTAAATACGGATCGTCGGCCATCTATGATCCAATACATTCGACGGATTGCTGTCAGCGTGTGGTTGGTCCCAACATGGAAGTTTGCCTCATGATAGTGTAGTATAATTAAACGAACAAAATGACTCTGTGTGGCCTTCGGAAGCAATATAGGTTCCTTTTCGTATTCGGACAATGGTGCGTGTTTAAATCTTCCTTTGCAACGTATGATACCGTTTTCATCAATTTTCAAATTCAATTTTCTGACAAGATCATTTGATTTTTCGTTTTGCAGGTCGTGAAAGATTTCGTGAAAAACCGATTTTTGGACAGTTCGTATCCACCATTGGATTGTTTTTGTTTTTATGTTCTCATTCGTGAGTCCCATTTTTTGCTTAAACGTTGGCGATTTGAAGCTGATGAAACGAATCAATATTTCCGTAGTGCGAACCAGTTTTGAGAAAGAAGAAAAATCGGTTAGTGTGATATTGAGTAGAGTTATTGTTGGCTCAGTTTTTATATGGAGAACATCGATGCTTTGTGAGTTTGTTGGTTCCAGGTTGGATTCAAAGGCGTTAATATCGATAGGATTGAATGGCGGCCACTGATTTGAATGTAACTGAAGAAAATGAGGACCAGTAAACCATGGTGATTGTTTAAGTTCGGCAAGTGTGGAGCCTCTTGATGCTACGTCCGCAATATTCAATTCTGACGGTACATAACGACAGATGAGGTCAGGAACGGTTCGAATTTCCTGTAGGCGATTTTCTTCAAAATGGGAGAAAATTTTGGAACTATAGATTCGTGCGAGGGTGCATTTCGAATCACACCAAAGTATTGATTTATTCGGTAATAGTATTCTGAATTCTTTAATGATGAAAGCGATTGCTCGGGCGGCAAGTGACGCTGCTAGTAATTCTAATTTGGGAATTGTGAGTTTCCGACGAGGCGTGACTCTAGCTTTAGCAAATATGATGTTGATGTAGACTGAATCGTCAATCTCAGTTCGTTGATAGATTACAAATCCATAACCTCGAGCCGAAGCATCTGAAAACGCATGCAGAGTAGTGGTATTATTGTTAGGTACATACCTCTGTATTTTGACTGATGAGAGTCGAGTTAAATCGGACTCTATCTCATTCCATCTTTCCTGATAGTCGTTCGAAAGAGGTGTGTCCCACTGATCTGCGTGTTTATCAATCGTTTGTAGGAGCATTTTTGCTTGAAGGATAAGTGGTGATACAAGGCCGAGTGGGTCGAATACTTTCGATGTGTTTTTTAGGATTGAACGAAGAGTAGGAACTCCGGAAACAATTTTTGGCGTAGCAATTGAATATTCGTCATTTTGAGCATCATATTGAAGACCAAGTAACGAAATTACAGACTTTGTTCCTCTATTTTGTGGTGGGATGGCGTTGACGACTGCTTCTGATGATGACACCCATGAGCGGAGATTCATAGAACACTCTTTGAATGCGTTAATTGTAGTTTGCGCTAATTGGACAGCTGTTTCGATCGAATCGGCGCCTGTTACAAGATTGTCGCTGTAGAATGATCTCTTAAGTTGAGCAGCAAATTCGTTAAGACTTGTATTTTGATTAATATGAAATGCTATTGTTGCAGCTAAAATGAATGCAGAAGCTTTCACTCCGAAGGCAATTCTTGTGAACCGTAAGTGCATTAAATTTTCAACATCAGGGGGTTTAGTGTGGTCCTTTAACCATAGGCAACGAACGTAGTTTCGATCTTGTATTCGTAGACCAATTTGGAGATAAGCTTTCTCAAAATCGGCATACAGAAATATTAGGTACTGGCGGGAACGGATTACCACACCGACAAGAGCTTCGAGTAGCAGGCAACCCTTATGAACTGCGTCATTGAGCGAATAAGCGTTTCTTTTTGTTTTTGCAGTCGCATCGTAGACAATTCGAAGTGGCGTCGATTTTTCGGGTTGAAATACACCTTGATGAGGGATATAATAAACATCGGCACGCCTCTGAGGATCCGTCACGTTTTCAAGGATACCTGTAGTAATTTGAGTGCGGATGATTTCATTGTATGCCTTCATGAATTTACCAGTTAAACTTTTGCATAAAGTTCGGAGACGGCCTAGAGAGAGTCCAAAATTGTTTGGTAGACTGGACGGGTTAATTCGCCACGGCCATCCTACTTCGTAACGATTATTTTCCAATTTTATAGTTTGATAAAATTGTTGTAAGGCTCGTTCCTGTTCCTCAATATCTGTTGAGTAAGCATCTCTGATACCAACTACGTCGAGAGCGGAAAGTCTCTCTATTGAGCTTGATGTGACGAGAAGACGCGGTCCGTTAAGTTTTTCTGTGATGCCAGTGATCATCCATCCAAATATGGAGGAAACGAGGTGAAGATCTTCTTCGATGGTAATTTTGAAATCATTGGCTAAGAAAGAGAAGAAAAAATCTCCTCCTATGAGAATTTGAGGCTTTTTCCCATTGCCTTCATCGGCAAAATTGTACTTGGCATATTGTGGATAATGCTTCAAAAATTCGTTATGGTCAGCACTCTGTATATTATCAGCTATTTCCGGGGTAGTTTGGAGCCTAATTGTCCGGTTTGCTGCAGGAAAATTCACGAAGACTGTCGTTGTTTCGATCCATTTTGGTTGCTTGTCAAGAAAACCTTTGACGGGTATTTTTTGCTTTGCGGAACGTTCGAGTTGTAGAAAATCAGCGGATTCATCTAAAATGAGTGATTCTGGACAAGCGCAGTCAAATATAATACGAACGTAATCTGAAAACCCAGTTTTTTCATTGCGTATCTGCGTACAAGCTGTTAGGTACATGCTCAAGTATCTGATAAACATCCTAGCGGTGGCGGTTTGCTGATCTTTTGGTAAGGTAGCGGATGTAGATGGTAAATCTAAATTTTTTTCTTCACTATTTTCGTACTTTTTTGCAGTATCTTTAGATGGAAATTTGGTTGAGCAAAGGCTGGAATGATGCTTTCCTCGGCAATGATAACATAATTTTTTACTTCTACATTTATTCATCATATGATCGGTACCTAAACAGTTGTAACAAGAACCTTTTATTCGTTCTTTACGTTCTTCAGCTGTTGAATACTTGAGGCAATCACTTGAATAATGACTATTTGAACGATAACAGAAAGCACACCTCATTTGCGATTTCTTTGTATTCTTTTTGTTTGGATCTGAAGCTGTGAATAGAGCTGATACGGCGGCTTTGTTGGTGGGAAGAGAATTTGAAGTTATTTGTGAACTTGGCGTATTGCTCTGAATAATTGTAGAAGAAATAATCGCTTCTCTCAATGAGAGAAGTTTGTCTAAACGTTTACGGAAATTTATCAAGTTCAGTTCACCTTCAAGTGTTAGCTGAAACAGTATATTCTGGGGAATTTTACTAAAGACGATGTCTTGCAGGTGAACATTGTTTTCAAATTTCTCACCTTGAACTTCAAGAGCAGATAATACATTATCAATATTATTATATGTTGTTCTGAGAGATTTTGCTTCGTCGACTGCCGGTGATAAATTGACAATTTTCTGGTAGAGTGCTCGGATCACATTTCCCGTTTGATTGTATTTTTTTTCCAATATTTCTTTTGCCTTGGTGTAGCCTTCAGCTGTTGGTGGAAGGTTTTCTATGGCAGCTAAAGCTTCACCGGTAGTATATGATTGTAAATATATCAATTTGTCTTCCTCTGAGAGCGGACGAGAATCAAAAACTGACGAAAAGGCTTGGATAAATGAAGGGTATTTAGTAATGCTTCCATCAAAAGGCGTCAAGCGTAGTTTAGGTAAAGCTGCTAGGCTTTGAATTGGTTGCTGCTCTTCAGGCGGGCTATTTTCATCAATCTCATCTCTGAGGTCGATAATTCTCATACGAGCTTGATTTAGAGGTTCGATTGCATTCGAGAAACTGACTGTATCTTTCTGGTTTCCAGTGGGTTTGAATTTCTCAATCAAAGAAGAAAATTCTACAAGTCGGGCATAAGTTCGTCGGATGGCTTTTAGGTTGGGTTGTTCATCTGACAAGAGCTTATCGGCTTTCGTGATGGTTTGGTTCAACATTTCCAGGCGGCTTTCAAATTCCTTCAAACGAATAACATTGGCATCAGCCATGGTCAGTAACTAAGATACTATTGGATTACGTAGAACGCTCGGCTACCATGTCGCCATACAATAAAATGGAAGAATAAAATAAATTGTTTCAGTCGGACTATATTGTTGATCAAGGCGAATAATAATTAACAATAATTTCTTGTGAAGACGAAAAAGGCGGTTAAAAAGAAAACATTAAATTTTATCTTCTGCCCTCACGGTCATGCAGCTGTTGCTGTGTCGTCATGCCGTGACAAACGCTGTCCGTGATTTTGTAGTAGTTCTGAACATTCCGAGCGCAGCGCTCGTGATGAAAGTGATGGGTAATGTACAGAGTCTTATGGGAACGCCGCTACTTTCAAAAATTTATTGCAGGATTAGGAATCAGCCGATGCATTCCATATTTGGCATAAAAATACCATTTAACTATAAAATTTTGAAAGAATCATCCTTCTAAGTAAATTCTTGGATTTTTTATAATCCTTGGAAATTTCATCAATACTAGGGTACCAACGGTAACGTCTCGGCGCAGGTGGGGTGTAGAAGGAACAGGGAAACAGCCCGAGTGTTCGCTGCAAACCTAGCGGAAGTTTGTACGTACAACTTCAAAACTGCGGACACGATTTTAGCGTTGTGTCATTACCTCTTCATCTTATACCGTGCCTTCACACGACGAGCAAGTAATATTACGATCCAAATTTTTTGGTTTTCGGCATTTGCTCGAAAAATGACCAATTAAGTTGCAGTTGAAGCAACGTTTCTTTTTCCCATCAGAGCTAGGTTTACTTACGCTTGACACGTTTCAATTTGGCGCACTTCGATTACCATTACCATTATTAGTGCGATAGGAGTCCCGGCGTTGATTATTGCTATTCAAATTACCACCACCACCGCGAAGAGCCCTTTCCGGAACTTTCCTGTAGGTTGAATTAGTGAACATGGCAGCTTGAGGCGATGAATCCTCCCCACCATCCGCCAAAAGGAGTTCCCTATGATAATCAATTATAGTTGAAGCTATCTTCTCAAAATCGTCAAGATCACCGCTGATTTTTAAGACATCTACAGCCGACTTGTAAGATTCCTTCGGGAGCGAGTTCAGGAATTTTCTTGATATTTGGCGTTTTTCAACTTGAACACCATTTTCTATTAAGGACCGAGCCAAGGACCGAAGCTCGCACACGTATTCCGACATTTTCCCGCCATTATAACGCAGATTATCGTATTTATTAGTAAGGGTAGCAATAGTCACTTCACTTTGTCGCTTAAACATGGTTGTCATCAATTGCCATGCCTCATAGGCTGTTGGTGTATGCCGTATTATTTTGAGATGACCATCCGTTATGCTTTGTACCAGTATCATCCAACATTTACAATCATCTCGTTTCCACTCCTTTGATCTTCTTTGAGCAGCAGGTGGTTTTTCATCGATATGACTTGATAGTCCATGGTGTTCCAGCAGGAGGGACATACGATATGCCCAACCATCAAAATTAGAGCCGTCGAACGGTTTAACTCGGAGCCATGATTGCAATTGCGATTCTTCAATTTTTTTAATACGAAAAAACACGCCTATCTGGGCCCACAACCTGTTGAATAATTAGTATTTCTCGAGCAATTAGAAGAGCGAAAAAATAGCGAACAGAGGTCTGGTAACCAACTCTTTATTACATTACGTGTACAGCGACACATCGGCAACGAACAGAAATTACGAACTAACTTAAGTAAGAAAAATGAGAAGGAGGGAAAAAACCAAACTGTACAAAAAACAGAGAGTGACTAGAATGAGGGTTGCCCTCGATTGCAGGTTTGCCAGCAACAAAGACAGAGAAAAACCAACAGATGGTAACCACACTGATTTGTAATCTTAGGTTGAATAGACTTAAGAAAGTAAATTTGTACAATTGAAAAAGCCCTTTACAAGAGTTAACATATGTTTTCTCGTGACAGGTCACATTTGAAAATAATGAGAGAACATACTAGACTAAGTGCCAAAGAAAAATGCAAGATACAACACTGCTTCACTAATCACACAAATTCCTCATGTGAATAGCAAGCTATGGAGACAGATGATGACGTAACGACTAAATATGGTGGACCATGTCCACACTCGTATTTATAGGGCTCTAGCATGGCCGTCTCTAGTTACAGTCCGGAATATTCAAAACTCGACAACATTGGACGGGGCCGATATTTGTACAGTCTCTTATGGGAGAACATCAAAAAACACTATTTGACACGAATACAGTGAAGTTTTTGAGAAAAATGAAGAGAACGTGATTTGAAGAGCCAACGATTCTCGATTTTTTGAGCTAGGTTTCATTAAGATTGATCAGCTAGGAAGCGAGTTATTTACGTTTTTAAAAAAAAAGTCAGACAGAGGGCGAAGCGCGGTACATGTACTGCACTTCGCCCTCTGTCTGACTCTTTTTTTTAAAACGTAAATAACTCGCTTCGTAGTTGACCAATTTTAACGAGACCTAGTTCAAAAAATCGAGAATCGTTTACTCTTTCGATGTATTTCTAAACTTTTTCCCTTCGGAATTGAATACTATTCGCAAATCAACGATTAACATGTTTTTCGAAAATTTTGCATAAGAGCGTGTATGAAACTCGGCCCCATATTTTTCGTCACCGCGACGTTGCCAGCTTTAATATTCCGGCCTGGAACTAGAGACTAGAACGATACGAGAGAAGACATACGCCATTTTCTATCGTTCAAAAAACCCTCCGAGGTACAACGCGTCACGCGTAGCATCGCAGAGCGGCAGATTTTGGGTGTTTTCATTGTTCCGCGATCCTGCGCGACACGCGATGTACCTCGGAAAGTTTCTGCACAATAGAAAATGGCGTATGTCTTCACTCGTATCGTTCTAGTGCTTTAGTATAACTATTTTAGAGCCCCGAGAAAGAACCAAGTTTGACTACGTTTTCGAGGAAATAGCTGTAGCCACATACACACATAAAGAAACTCGATGACCATCTCACATTGCAAAGCCTCCTGTAGTTAGAAGCCATGAACGTAAAATTGCCAACTGCACAACCGTGGGCCGACTTTTACATTGCTCTTATGGGGAGAAACTCTTTGAGCATCTGTTTCTTAGGAAAATATTAGGTTTTTGAAAAAATCGAAAAGAACAAAAGTTGTAGCTTGTGAAATTTCCTTTCAATAAGGGTCAACTCGATTTTTTCATGAGAGAAATGTTTTACATGTAAATGCGTGGGCCGAATGCGGTGTTGCCTTTCTACGTTCATGGCTTCTAACTATAGGAGGCTTTGCACATTGTAATACGCGCAAGTGCACCGCCTATTCAGCTCTTCGCATGTTGGTCATGAGAAACAATGATTCCTTTTTCAAATAACTGAGGCTCTATAAGTATACGTGATGACACGACGCTATGATGGATCTATCAGTAGAGCGAGCATGTTCGACTGCGTTCCGCGTAAAGGCATAGCTGCCGTACAAAGTTAAATTGACATATCTCCAAAACAACAATCAGGAAGACGGAATAATTCATGTTTAATGTGATACAAAGGGATAAGTGTTTCTTGTAGGACTTATTTTCGATCAATTTTCAATGAGAAATTCGATGGTGCTTGTAGTTTTTTCCTAGAGTTGTTTGTTTTTGAGATAATGGAGATACATCGATTTTATTGATTCTTGAAATTGACGTATCTCCATCATCTCGAAAACAAACAACGCTAAGAAAAAACGGAAAGCACCATTGAATTCCTCGTTGAAAATTGGACCATGATCATATCAAATTGAGTAAAAAAAAAAGTTGTCCTTTTTTTCACTCTTGTACAACCACTTCAAGTGTTGACTGTTCGGCTGCGTACTTCTTTCCGTAATCGTTGTTTTGGAGGTACGTTAATTCAACTTTGTACGGTAGGTAGCTACGCGGAGCAACTGGTGTCAGATTTTGGAGTTTGGAAATTATCGCAAAATATTCTGAAAAAGAGATTATCTGATAGGAAATTACAAGACAAACAAATTTTATTCTCTTTTTTTTTTCAAAAAAATCAATTGTTTTTGAGATATCAATACACGGGCTCTTATGGCAATTCCGTGGGAAAGATCCATCATGGCGCCGTGTCATTACCTATACTTATAGAGTCTTATAATAACAAGCAAGAATATTTATAGTTAATAAGCGATTAGAAGAAACAAATTTGTTCTTATAAGAAGTTGATCAAGATGTAAAGCGTTTTAATGCTGGAAAAATAGAATTGTGTTAGGTACTTGTTTAATTATTAATATTGCGACATAAACTATACCTTGGATATGCTGCGCACAAGAGATTTTTTTTCTTCATGACTTCATTTCCATTTAGTAGTTCTATTTACTGAAGTTTTTATTTTTCTAGCTCCTACAACTTCATTTATTCCTCCCAAATCACCATTTAGAATATCATTTGTATGTTTTCCTAGCTGTATGTATTCCAAGCAGACACTCCTCTGTAAAATAAGTCTCTGTTTATGAAGAAACTCAGACCCAATCTACTGCATCATCATCATCGTCATCATCATCATTTATTAGCTTCCCCTTGACAGGAGGTTGCTATCGATACGTTATACATTTGACTAGATTTACATTACAGTATTATATCACTACATCACTCATTAAAGATAATCTTCTTCTGCCTCTGCCTGGTTTCCCAAATATACAATTCATCTTCTCGGCATTTCTTGGTTATGAATCTACATTTAATTTTGTTCATTTCCTCCATCATCTTCTTCTCCGTTAATCCCACACGCCGCAGCACTTCATAAGGTCTTCTTTATATTATTATGACTTCCACTTTCCGTCACCTTTTTTAGGGGGGGAACGGCATCGAAGCAGTTGGTCTATTTAAGAGACTATACCAGTCTCTACAACCAAGGGGTTTCGAAAAGTTCCAAGATCAGATCGTTACGTCATCAGGGGACTTGGAAAATCTTTTTGATTAAATTTCTGTGGAGGAGGAGATCGGAGAAATTTAGAACTCTGAACCCCTTAGACGACAGCACTTGAGAAAATTACAAGTTTGAAATTGATGGATTTTCTGTAGAAGAGAAACTTGGAGAAATTTTGTGTTTTGAACGCTTATAGTATCCCCACCCCTTAGCCAGATGGTGAATATTTTCCAAGACAACTGCCCCTCTCATGATCCGTGTAGCTTGAAAGTCAACATTTCTCTGAGTCTTTGCTTCCTCACCTGATTGGTCAGAATACTTTCAAGATCTCACCACTGAATGCCGGATGCTCTCCAAGTCTCATTCTCGATCTACATAGGACGCCAGTTTTTTTTTCGGGATTTTTGTCAAAATCCAACGTAAGAAGGGCGAGACAAAGAAATTTCATGTATCCTTGCATAAGGAGGGAGTAGGTAAAAAATTGGTGGAATCGACCTTATGTAATAATGGCCATTGGCTAGATGGTCAAAATTTTTCCTTGGCTATCCTTCTGACCGTTATAAATTTATGTAAGCCGAAATTTCTCCAAGCTAGTCCCCTCCCCGAATGATCCAAATTTTCTTCAAACGACTTCCCTCGCCCTGTTATGATAGATGTAGCTTGAAAGCCAAAACTTCCACAGGTTCCCCCTTTGATCTCTTAGTGAAAGGTTGACGTTGTTCCTAGTTTTAGAAGTAGGTCTTTTATTGTACACTGTTACACAGTGATGATCCAGAAATTGGATACGTACCTTTAATCCATTCATCTAGGCGTTAATTGAAAAAGAAAAGAGAAGAAGTGGAAGACAACTTCAGTGGTATGGTCTCTATCAAGAAATGCTCTGGTTGATGAACATCTGTTTTACAGATACATCCTTCTACAGGTTATATTGTTTCAAATGTTCCGATTGCTGTTTGGCTTTGATTTCAAAAGACAAACATTTCTACTCAAAGGGATACATAATTTAACTGTTTTTAAAAATTAAGGTGGTCTGTGTATACCCTCTCAAACTCTGTTTTCAAAATTGTCGAAGAGACTAAAGACAATAAAAAACAACGATGGATGTAGAATATTTATTATTTATAGCACTTATCTGCGCTGATTCCAACTTTGAAAAAAATCATAAGATTGAACTTGTGAACTTGATATGTAAAGCCTCGTCAACACGAGAGATTTTACCAGGTGAAGGTGCAGGAGAAAAAGAAGTGGGCGGAGCTTTGACCAAGCGGTTGAAGAAAATACGAGGAGTATGTGGAGTTGAACATGTTCAACTTCTTTGGAAGAATTCAAAGAAGAAAATGAGTAGTGTTGCGAGTGCACGGCAAGGGTGCCTTACTCACAAGTTGACAACGTGATCACCACGTATACTAAAGACTATGTTCACCATTACTAATGCTGTCACAAGAAATGATGTACTTGAGTGTTTTGCCACTATGTAGCGCCAATGATCCATTCCCCGGTTATACATAGAGTCTTATGTAAATTCACTGTTTTTAAAAAAATTGTAGAAGAGTCAGAAATCAACCAAAAAATCTGAAACTTGGTGCAAATAGATTACTCATTATGCTCTACATATTTCAAAAAAATTATTCTCATGTGTAAATTTCTTGATTTTTTATAACTCTTGGAAATTTGTCAGTACTATGGTACCTCCGGTAAGGTAACAACGCTGGTGGGGTGCGGAGAGCATTCACAACGGCCCAGCGAACGCAGCGGAATTATGTATGAACTACATTATTTTGATTTTGTATAGTGTCAATACCTTTTTAGTGTACTGTGGTGATCACCCCTGGCCCTAGACCATAATTATAGTACATAGACCGCCGATAGCCTATGTAAATGACGTTATCAGTTGTCGGAACATAGGAGGTTGGCTGTCAGTCAGAAAGGTTTGGTATGTATGGTTTGGTGCATGCGACATAATGGGATGTGAGCGATGCTACGCCCACTCAAATTAACGCCGTGAGACCTTACCGACTTACAGAGTCTCCTACGTTCGGACCAAGGTTATTAGAATACTACGTGTACAGGTTGTCTCGTTCTTCTTCTTCTTACTACCGGGAGGACAAAATACTGCCGCTCCATAAGAAAGTATGTTAAATTTGTATTTTTCAAAGAAAGATAACTCGAGAGCGGCTCGATGGATTTCTTTGAAATGACCCGTGTTGGAAAGGAAATTTTATGGAGAATAAATTATATCCTTTTTAATTTAACGCTAAAAGCATTTTTCCGAGTTGTCTGGTGATAATTGTACTGAAGATTTCTCGTTATCACGTCGCGGCTGCGCGCTTGTACGCTGTCGGTATTTGTTACATGTTGCATGCGCGTTCTCTGTCCTCTTGGTAAGAAGAAGAAGAACGAGACAACCTGTACACATAGTATTCTAATAACCTTGTGTTCGGACGAGCTTTTTATCATTATTAGCGGTCTATGTACTATATGGTCTAAGTGATCCCCATACAACTACAAACAGCCACGCAAACAACAACGTGCGTAACACTAGTCTTTCCTACTTTTTAGGTAAGTGCTCGTCATACACTTGTTCAAGACACGAACCAGTTCTGCCCTAAAAAGTAGAATGGAAGTAACTTTAAAATAACGATCAGCATGAAGGGTCTCTTGGTAAGAATCTTTGAAATCACGATCAACTGATGAGAGTATTTTGCGCTCAATCAACAACAAGATTGCACAAAACTGAAAATTTTTATTCTCGCTTGTTTAAAATATTTTCCATCTAGCCGCTTGCGCCGGCGCGCCTGGCGGCTAGGCCTGCGGCGCTCGGCAGCTTCGCGCTGCGCGCTCGTTATTCTAAACTTACAGCGCGCATGAAAGCCTCGCTCTACGCGCTCGCGGTTTTATAGTGATGGCAAAGTCATATATATTACTAACGTAACAAGTTGTGCATCTTCCTATATATGCAATGAATACAAAAAAATGTAACAAAATTTATCACTATAGACGCGCAGCGTCGCATTGCTTATGCTCTTATGGGAGAAATACACGTAAAAAGTATGTTTAGAAACTGCGTGTTATCTCCAAAAATCGATCGACACCTACCTATTTTTTCTTTTGAATATTAAAGACGAGGCTTCCAGCTTTTTTTTAAGCCATACATGAATATAAACGGTTCATAAGAATTTTAGAAATTAAAATTTGAAAAATACGTTTTCTCCATCGTCAGCCAGCTATTTCCAAAAAACTCGTGAGCAATGCTACGCCAGCGCTCAACATTCATGTTCCGTGGCAACAACATGAAACTGCGCGAGTTACTCAACTTGGTGTTCTATACGACTTTGAGTGATATGCCTCGCGCTACGCGCTCGCCGATTTGTGGTAACAGACTGGCGCTTTGCGATCGCTGATTTGGGACGACGGTCTACATAACAGAGCGAATTTTCATTCCCACTTTTCATAGTTTTCACCACGGTTTTCACAGTACTATGGTCGTATACACAATACACACACACAGTTCAGAACTAAGCCATCACAGCGCCTTTCTCCTATTCAATAACAATAATATATTATTCTTTTTCAGAAATTCTCTAAAACCCCACCAAATCTCATTATGGCCTTATTTTAATACCAATGAAATTTTCTTCATTAGATATCTACCCGTATCAAATAATTTGATTGATGAATACCTAGAATAGAGCAGATATCATTTCAAGCGGTTCTGTATTCATAATTTAAACCACAATTCTATCTAACTGTGTATATTTGCCATGGGTGTTCCTTGAAATCTTGAATCCAGTGAAGTCGAGAATTGATGCTATTTTATTTTTCATCTATCAGTATTGCATAATTCGAATTGATAAATAAATTAGATCAGATATCATGGCTAGCCAGATATCATTTCATGCGATCGAAGATCACATTCTCTATTTGAGGAGTTATCTGTCAAAAGGGCACCCGTCAGCGATAGTTGATTTTCAAAATATGTCTTTGAAGTTTCATGTTCAGATTACTCATTCCACATTCATTTTATCAAAAAATCTATAATAACAGAAAATATTTTGCGTGTTTTCATCTTTACAGATCACTAATTATTTTTCAAATTGATCGACAAATGAATCTGGGACAATTCCATAAAGATGTGTACCTCGGGTGCCCTTTTTATGGAGATGGGGTTGAGTGACCGTAAGCGTACATGCAATTTTTCGTTTTTTCAAAATTTTGTATATTGATAGGAAATGGTTCAGTGAATTCAAAAATTGGGATATCCACAAAAAGGGCACCCCTTTGACGGATACCCTTTTGACAGATAACTCCTCATTTATAATTCGAACCACAATTCTATTTATGCAATGGATCAAAAACACATCGAACTGCTCGCTACCTCTTTTAAAACTCTTTCTCCGGTTAGTGAGAAATGGTCCACTCGCGCTTGTCAGTCTTTTCGTACGATGGACTTCACTCACAGAAGAAAATAGAAAACCAGGGAAATATTTTGTATTGGTGTTCTCATGAAATCTCGAGTTCAACTTTTGGCTACCTAGGCCTAATTCTACTTCGTTCCAAATTTCATAATTCACGAAAAACAGAAGCTAGATGCCATCAAGCGAATCAATAATACCCAATAAAATATCTACGTCTTCCGATATTATGGAACAATTTTCAGTTGCGTTTCGTTATTACCTACTTCTGAAATAAATCTCATCGTTTCTTAATTCAGTTCTCTTTCGATTTCGAACAGTATCGCACTGAAACAGCAGAGTGATAATACGAAACAGAGCATGATGATATAATAGATCACGTTCTGTATTCATAATTCGAACCACGATTCTATTTATGCAATCGATCAAAAACACACCGAACTACTTTCTATTTCTCCGATCGACTTTCCTCACAAAACGAAACAGAAAACCAGGGCATTTATTTCGTATATATGGGTATTCTCAGGAAATCTTGAGTTGAACTTTTCGCTACCTAGTTCTACTTTGTTCCGAATTTCATGATTCACGAAAAGCCGAAGCTATACTCTGTCCGCAAATAGAATGGGTCACGTCAACAAATCCGCGACCCGCCTTTCATGCAAAAAAAATTGATTACGATGCGAGGAAGCGGTTCGCGGGTTTGTTTACGCGACCCATTCTATTTGCGGACAGAGCATAGATACGATCATGAATAAATAATACGCACTAAAATATCTACGTCGTCCGATATTATCGGACAATTTGGAATTTCGTTTCGTTTTATTAATTTTTTCTGAAATAAATCTCATCGTTTGGTTTCTCAGTTCAGTCGCGTGTTCTCTCCCAACTACCGATTTCGAACGCCGAGTGATAATAATGACATGATAATAAAACTTTTCTAGACCAATAAGAATAAAGCATCAACTACGGCGATGGCTGGCTGATAGCACCCCTTATGTTCCCACGTTGAAGATTACTGATTACACCGACCGACCGACCGACGTATACGCAATGTTTACAAAGTGTGCTTTATTATATAGGATGGGAGTTTCCAGTATTGTTCGTATAGTGTATTTGGTGGAAGGAAGTCAAAAATATTCCGAGCTGATAAGTGGAGGCTCAAGGCTCAAGGCCATGTACTGAGTATTACCAATAGTACAGAACGGACACCCAAGGTAACCCTACGGGTGAACATTCAGTGTGGCCAAGGGTTACCGCGCCAAAATAAATAACCGATCGCAATTTTCCCAGTCTGGCCAAGGTTTACCGCGTGAAATCATTTTTTTTTATTCGTCAATTAAAATTATTTTCTCGTCGAAGCTAGGTATAAGAAAAGAGTGAGACCTGAAAGGAGATCATAATAATAATACTGTATTGAAGCAGCTCTTTACTGACGAATTGAAGAATACTGGAATAATATTAATGCGGACTGTATTCGAAATTCGAATAGTTGTATTGTATGAAAGAAGTATCTCAAGTTTTTGTATCGAATTGTTTGAAATTTGTTTCGTCCATGAGTTCATTTCAATTTGCGTTCGATGGTTTCGTGTTCGAGTACACAAGTAGTGAATTACAAGTAATTTATTGAAAGAAAATGAATCAATGGAAGTCCAGCTCTCGATCACATTCGATCATTGGTAAAGCTCTTCATCTTCGTGACACCTATTTTTGTTTGTTTGTCTCGAGTAACTTTATTACTATTCCTGCGTTTATAGATATAGTTCAATTGCTACTCCTAAATCAATGAGAAAGCTGAAAGTATAGTACCTGAAGAAGAAACTACAGTATGGAGGAGACAGAGTCTTTCCGTTTGAAACAGTAGAATGACTACAATGAAGGTGTTCGATACATCAATGTCAATCTCAATGTTGGAAGTAAGTATCCGATGACTTTGAATGATTTTACTAAAGTTAAAGTCTTGTGTCAATCTTGTACGTATTACTTTCATGAATGGTTATTACGTATTCTTATAAGAAAGATATCATTTTCGGTAGTAAGGTCGCAATCGTTACTGTGGGAATCTTGTTACTTGGCAGTAGTATGTGGAGTATTTATGGGCGATAATCTTGTTAGTATGGCGCCTGATTCCACAAGAATCAAGAACGACGTATTTCGCCTACAGTATTATAGCTTGCAGATGTTACAATTTACCAGAAATGAGGACACATGAGAATCAATTCGATTATACTCATTGCAGGAGTTATATCGTCCGAGATATGAGAACTGTTCATGGACAAGAGTACTCGTAGTATGATCGTTATTCGTTACAATGTCTACAATCTGTTCATAACCCATAATTATTACGTCATCTCACTCCTTTAATGATGAATGACAGATACAAGATAGGAAAGCTTGGAAAGTCAGAAAGATGATTAGCGATGACAAATAACTTTGGACGGTAGTCAAAAGAATTTCCAACTTGAATAGTCTGTCGAAAACTCCCGCACTGTACTTGAACAAAATTGCTTTCATAATATTCCTTCTCTATCATATTGTGTAGTCAAGTTTATATCTACGTTTTAAAATTTTGTTATTTCTAGGTTGACCTGCCATGGACGTAATGTAAATTGAACCGATCCATCGTCACTTATTATTTCGGACTTTGTTCTGGGTCTTCCAGATGGAATGTACAACGCGAGAAATTTATTGTGGCTTAATTGTAAGAATAAAGAGTCGGCGTATATTTGCTAAATTCAACTTGTTCTCATTTGTAAAGAATAAATAATTTATTGTCTGTAATGTGCAATTTGTATCATTTTTGCTTCAAATTTTCCCTTCATTAATGTTTTTCGCAAAATAAATCGTGTGAGTATCTATAGTAAATGGCTGAGAGCAATCATAGAGTGTAATAGTGGAAACATAATCTCGGTCTGCCTGCTACAATATGGAAATGCTGAACGATTTTTGAAAAAAAAAAAAAAAAACGTGAATGCTTTCTACGAATTCTACATTATTGAAATTCTGTGTTAGTGATGATGTTCGTTTGGAAGAAGGAAGTTGGAAATAATTGTCCGTATAGCAACGATCGCGACTATATGAGTCGTTAATCCTTCAATTTTTCTTGTTTGTATACTTACGATGTAACGGTAATTTTATTCATGAAACCTCCATTGACAAATTCTAATGTTTGGTTCGACCATTTTCCCTGCAACTGTCTTCTATGTCCAATACCTTACTTACATATTTCATGAGCTAGTATTATTATTTTTATTAAACATTCGCCTCAGTCTCGTAGTCCTTTCTTTTTTTTTGGTTTTCTCTCCTGTATGGAAGATGAGGTATTTGGTTCCTATTTGCCTGTCAAGATGAAAAACGCAAATGTATACCCATGATTGAATAAATAATCACATAATATTATGGGCTGAGTGTTGTCGAGTAATGAAAATAATGATGGACATTTCACGAAATGGAGATAATAATATTTTGATGAAAAAGTATAACAGCAGTCTCCTCGGTCGTAGAACGAGCAATAGGTAATTTTTGCCGTACAAAGTGAGATTGACGTATATCCAAAACAACAATTCGGAGAATGATATATTGCTTTCAGAGAGAACGAAAAAATTATTCGACAATCCTACAAATTTCACAATTTGTAATATTTTTATTTAAGAATCCAATGGTCGTTTTAAATTTTTGTTAACGGCATTAGTTTCAGAGCTATAATTTACTAATATTTACGTAAGTGGATATACCTACGTCCCATTTGCCGACAAAGGAATAGGACGTGTATCCACTTTCGAATGATTTCACAGACGGAGTACACACGCACACACTCGTAGGTAAATCCGCCAGAAGATCCATTTTTCTAGATTCGTATTTCCGATATACGTCAATCTCACTTTGTGCGGCAGATTACCGCATGAAGGTATTGAAAAGTGTAAAGAGAAGAAGAAACTTTTTCGAAGACTACTCGACAAAAAGAAATTAAAGAACGCGATAACTCGTTAGAACTGAAGAGAAATTCAAAACATGCTGTGCAAAAATAAAGTCGTGGGTGACACAGAATATGTGACTCGAGTCGTTACGTCACAACAAATTTTTTAGTTGGAGAATTTTTTTTTTCTTCGCCGATGCGTAGAGGTTTTTGGCTTGCCGAGGTAAGAGCCCCAAAAAATAAGAAATGACCTTTTTATTTCCTAGGGAAATGAAGAAGAGTAGGTCTTACTATAATAATGAATAAAACGTTTTACATTATATTAATTTTTGCATTCCGTTATTATTTACAGTCAAACAGGTAAGTGAAATACCTGGAAAATGGGGAACATAAGATTTTGTTCGAGTCAGCTATCTTTTCATTTTTCAAAGTATTAAGTTACCTGAATACAACAATAACAGGAGTATCCTCACACGGCTACTTCACACGGCATTCTCCTCCACAAATTTATTCACGGACGTGGCTAATACTGCAATTAATGAAGAAACGTACAAAACCCGAACGAAACAACATCGCGTAAAAAAAATATTCACTTTCAATGAAATTTCATTTTCTTTCTACCAAGTTCCTATAGTGAAGTACCGATTCCAAATACGGTCATCAAAATTCAAAGACAATAATTGATTTCACGCGGTAAACCTTGGCCAGACTGGGAAAATTGCGATCGGTTATTTATTTTGGCGCGGTAACCCTTGGCCACACTGAATGTTTACCCGTATACCCGTAGGGTTACCTTGGGTGTCCGTTCTGTACTATTGGTAATACTCCCATGTACTCGTTTCGTGACGCGAGCTGATAAAAAGAAGAAGAAATTATTTCATTTCCTACGGTCAAGTGTCGGCCTTTGCGACATTTCACCATTTTGTGTGTAAAATTTT
Organism: Aspidiotus rigidus; assembly: GCA_035079385.1. Lineage (NCBI taxonomy): Eukaryota > Metazoa > Arthropoda > Insecta > Hemiptera > Diaspididae > Aspidiotus > Aspidiotus rigidus. Next base: position 2,188,184 of record JAVHKY010000046.1, on the reverse strand, counting down.
CTCCGTATTAATCTGTATTGAGATCAATGGTGGGAGTCTTTTAATTATTGTACCAAATTTATGAGGAAACTGAATATAATGGGATAACCAGTGAATGCCATCCTTTCATTTTATCTTTACTCGACAATTATACCGTGTATTCTTTATTTGAGTGAGTAGGTTGTGCGTGTCCTTGAACTACGTTCCTTGACTACAAGATCTTCTCGGGTTTAGGGAAGAATGTCGAATTTACTGAGGGAAGATTTTGATCCTGGATCTGCGAGTGTTGATGAAATTGAACCTGGCTTATTGCTCGGTACAGTATTAATATTCGATTTGAGTTTGATTACGTTACAGTATCCTCAATTCGAGGCTAGCCATAAGCCTACTTGTTGTATAATCTTGATATATTTTGTAGGCAATTTAACAGCTGCTCTTGATATCCCGACTCTGGAGAAATACGAAATTACTCATATCTTGACGGTGGATATTTGTCCATTACCCCAAACAATCACACATTCTTCGAAATTCTTCATTAAGTGGCTGAAAAGTACGTTGCACATTATATGAAAGAATACTAACTTCTATACTCCTCTGAGTTTGAATTGAAAAACTGGTACAGAGTTACAAATATTATAGGTATTATTGAGTATAGTCTTGGTATCCTATCAACGCGTAATCCGGAAAATATGTGAAGTGAACAGTGTAGAATGGGAAATTTTCGTTTTATTCGTTAGTTTTATTAAATATCAACTTGTTTTTGTGATCAACATCGTTACTAAAGTTTCAGATCTTCCGTATGAAGATTTACTCAGTTATCTCGATGATACTTTCACGTTCATTATCCAAGGCATGCGTAAAGGATGTGTATTAGTACACTGGTAATTTACCGTTACTGCTCCCCTAGTGAGAAATAAGTAATATATTATCCTTTATTTGAAATATACCTATTGGATTTTGGTGTTGTAGCTATTATGGAGTTTCGAGAAGTGTTGCTATCGTAATTGCATTTCTGATGAAAAAGTATTCGCTCAAGTATAATGATGCTATTTCTAGGTAATAATTTTCATTTGAGTACTTCCTGATATGGAATATTGACATCGAGAAATTTGATTTTCCTTGTTTGTTCTAGATTGAGAGAACGTCGTAGAATAATAGGACCTAACTACGGTTTTCAACGCCAATTACAGCTATACGAGGTTTTGAAATACGTTGTTAATAAAACTAATTTACAATATCGATTGTTCCGACTGCGAGTGACCGCCAATTTAGTATCAAAAGGTAATACCTTGTCTCATACTCTAAATTTCTCTTGTCTTACTAAAAATATTTTTCTGATTAACTACACAACAAAGAAAAAAAAAAAAGGATGACCGCATTAACGTAAGCATATGACTGTCGAAATATTTTCACGCCTAGTGTAATGCCGTTGACCGTTTTTTCGTATCGGCTTTGGCTATTATGTAATGATTACGTGAGTTTTTCACGGTTTGGTGCGATATTCAGTGTATCTCCTCCGACGATCTTCTCGTGAAATTCTGGTGCTGGAAGAGGTATGTCATACGTCGCATTGAATATTGTGAAGAACTTACCGCATCATTGCATTGCACGATAACCAGAAGCCAATATTCCAAACCTTCGGTTCACGTTAGGCCTAGAGAATTCACCCAATGATTCCGACTGGGCATATTGTAGGCTTCGCCAACGTCAACAGTTTCTTCAATGGAATTCTTATGGGAAATAAAAAATTGCTCTGATTTTTATTCAGAATCTACTCACCTTATAGGAAATTTTACTCTCTTTCAATTTGGTTCTCTGTGTCTTTCCTTCAAAATTGCTCTGTTTTGAGTTATTCAAAGAAAACTTGAAAATCCCCACATACGTGCGTATTACGGATATTATGTACTTCGCAACATACCCCGCTCATCAATTTTTGTGAATCGACGCTGGCGCACCCACAATAGACCAGTCCGAATAGACTGAGCGTTGCGTTATTCAGTGTGATAGAACGAGGAAGTCGTTCAACTTTCCATTCACGCAATGTTGAAAGCTAAATGTTGAGCTAAGTTATCCCGGTTGATGCGTGTGTGGCAATCTTCTTCATACTTTATACAGGAAACAAACAAAGTAGTGCAAATTTTTCGCTTTATCTCAAAAACTATACTTTTAAGAAAAAAGAAAGAGAACTGAATTCATTTGTGCTGTAATTTCCTGTCAAATGAGATCAATATTTTGTAATTTTGTTCCCAAAAATTCTGAAATCACTGTCTTCAGGTAGGAAATTTAAAGACAAACAACTTTAGCTCTTTTTATTTTTCACAAAAATACATTGTTTCTGAGACAAAGCGAAAATTTTGAACTTTGTCCTATATTTCTTGAAAGGTATGAAGAGGTTTTCTCGAGCGCAACATGGTCTGAGGCGTTATGTGTAAGTCATTAGTCAAACGACTCCTCTTTGTATATAATGTTATTACAGGGGTCCGGCGTAGTGAGTGATTCACGTGAACTAAGGGATATGGTGATGTAAAAGATCTGGTTGCTAGCTCCTACGCTGTATAAATGCAGTTACTGATGACTTTTTAGATTCTGTTTGGAAAGTAGTTCTATTACTGTTATTGACGCCGATGTCCCGTGATCCACCCCTACTCCACATCACTGCAATTTATTCTATATTTTCAAAAAATTCTGTTGGAAATCCGTAGTTATATGGACAAATCTGTAAGGGTGGGAACACTGTAATCTTGTGTGGCGTGAGCTATTGTTTGGTTCACATGACATGACAGTTTGTGATTAATTTGTAAGTCCTTTCGTCGGCCTAGAGTCAAAATGTCGTATCTCAGAAAATGGTAATTTTACAGGAGATTAAAAAAACAACTTTTTATGGTACTGAATGGAGTTACAATAAATGGAAAATAATTTGTTATTTTTTGCATATTTTTAATGAATTACCTATACATCATTTTATCATTCTAGAACGATGAATTATCATAACGAGAACTAGAAACTATCACCAACTCAAAACCACTAATTTTGGCAGTTACAACCTTTTGACGCACAACCTTTTGACTCTAGGCCGACGCTTTGTATTTGTAATTTGGGCCGGCCACCCGCAGGATCGCTAACTAAGCGTGCGGTCTGTTCACCAAAAATGGTATTCTTGTCGAATTTGAAAACGGGAGCGCAATAGACTGAGTTTTTCGTGATAACAAAATATCGATTACAGTGTGATTACAGTAGCAAAAGTACCCAAAATATTTCCAATCGCAAATTTGCTCCCCATAAGAAAACATAGGAAGCAAACCGATCATATGGTATTAATTAAAATTGAGAAAGAATTGAGGGGTTAAAAGTTCAATTTTGGAAGCTGATTACCTCACACATTATAAAAATAAACTTTTTTGTCCTCAATCCTTTTTAATTTTTGTTTAATTTCATACTAATCTTTGCTCCCCATGTATTTCTTATGGGAGTAAAATTGCGCTTGGGAATATCGAAGGTATTTATCGATATTTTGTTTATCACAAAAAACTCAGTCCATCATGTTGGTATATGAGAGAAAAATGAAATCTTGGAATAACTCTTGAATGAAGCGGGGTAAAATGTTTTTTCAACTTCTCTATTTCACAGGATTTTCATTTTTGAACATGTGTTATGGAATGTCGAGAAGCCAACCAAATCTACTTTATTCAAGTGGTATGTCGATTTTTTCATTTTTCTCCGTTTTTCTCCCATGTAACTCCATAGTTTAGTTCTCGTTTTTGATCTCTCGCCGCTTAGTAAAAATGCAGCGCGACGCTAACGCTGTCCGGCTCAAATAGGTAACGTTCCGCCTACCGGCGTACAACCAAGAAGGCACTATATTACAATAGGAACGCTGGACTAATAACAGCGAGACAACATTAATTTTGATTATCTGGACTGAACAAACCTTAGGGTCGGTACCGTCGCTGTATCGATGAAGTCGGAAGAGGAGCAGTTTCAAGAGGTTTTGAGAGTGCGAGTGCCGTGAGAGAAATTTAAGTATCAAAGATCAAATGGTGAACTTGAAGAAAATTTTCCGTATTTCAAATTGTTTTCTGATAAATTTTTCATTAAAATGTATATTTCTTGAGAAAATAGCTCGTAAAGGGTTACTCTCCGTAAGAGCCCATGTAAAAATATGAAACCTAAATGTTGCAATCGCCTGCGAGTGGCGTAAAAACAAACATTTTGTTTTGAAATCCGCGTTGCATGGTAGTTTCAAAGGAGTGAGATTGCTACCTCTTCTAGTGTACTATAAATGAAACTTAGGTGAGGCAAAGATGATAGTATTTTGGCAATGTGGTACCAAATGAGTCCGGTTGGCCGTTTTTGATGATGTTTTCAAGAACTTCAGTACGTCGATCAATTTTTCCGCTCATCGTGAAAATGTTGACCTTGGAGCTGTGTATAAGGGGAAGGGGTGGCTTCGACGAATTCCTTTAATCTGGCTCTATAAATGAGGCGGAAGACTACGAAAAAAAGACAGCTTCCTCATAACGAATTTGAACGGAAAACGCAGGGAACCTGTTGTATGGGCCAAATTGGTGATGGTATTGAGAATTCAAAATGAAATCTTGACAAGTCCCAAGTTTTTCTGAGTCTAGTAGCCTGAAAGTGAAAATTTTTCCAAGACTATATACAAGTATCATACAAGCTGCAAACCCGCGACTTCGTCGCCTATTCAACACAATTCCTTTCCCTTGTTACTTTATCGCCTCCCTTATTTTTTTTGCCAAGGAAGATGAGAATGCATTGTGAATATCGCGAAATATTGATTGTTACATTGGGTATAAAGTTATAGAACGAATAATTACAACCGATATCACAATGCATTAAAATAAATTTCAAGAATATAATTTTTTTCATTTTATAAATCATTCAATAATATAGGAGGATATAATTCGTTAGTATTTGGTAAATGTTATTCCACTCTTTCACTCAAACAGTACCTACATATTCTCACTTTCTCAGTGTAATATAATATAATATTTTTTTCTTTAATTCGCCATAGACCTCCTACTACTTCTTTGGAGATCGTAATTCTATAATTAGTCTATATTTTTTTCCCCCAATTTTTCTATTTCTTCCTCGACGTTGGACAACTCCTTCTCAATCTCTTGTTGAATGTTCGGATATTTCCTCTAGAGAGATTGTACAAAAGCCCGCGTATGTTCAAAGCAGGCATACACACAAGAATTCCTTGTTGCGCTGTAACATAGTCAATCTATCTCCGCGAGCTCATGCGGGAGGATGCTTCTCTTGGTAACACTCCCTCATCTCAAAGCAGAACTTGAGCAGATTATAATCTAATCGCCTGCGAACATATAATATAAATTCAAATCCTAATGGAATATAAAACTGAAATAATACCTGACAGGGAGATTCCTCTTCTTGTTTTCGGAAACATACGCTCACTTCTATTCCATGTGTAGTATATTGGAACCTCATTATACAACGATGTTTTGGCGAAATTATCCTCTTTATTTAATTTGGAGAATGCCAAAAAAGTAGTATCTTTTGGATTTCGCAGCACACTCTCAATATTTCCTTCATGAAAATATACTCGTTGACCATTTTCCAAATGAGCTGATACATGTTGTACCTTGACACAATAATTATATTAGCCTATACGTAAAGTCTCTTGTTCAATTTGTATTCACAGTGGTAATAAAAGTATTCAATTACTGGAGGATAGAGGCCGTCCATAAATTACGTGAGGGCTTTTTTTGAGGGGGAGGGGGTCCAGTCAAGTCTCACCAAAACTCACGTGAGGGGGAGGAGGGGTACCGACAAATCTCACGTAATTTTTTTCTCCTACAAATACATTCTAAAATATTGCCAAACTGGCTTAAATTTAATAAAAACTAGTCCTTTTTGAATAGGTATAAAATGTGATCAAGAAAATTACGTTTTTTTTTTAATAGATAAACGCAATTAAGGACAGATAAACGTATTTAAAGCAGAAATACACATTTTGGAAAATCTCACCCGAGATAAGAAGGGGGAAGGAGGGGGTCAAGGCAAATCTCACGGTATCTCACCAAGGGGGGAGGGGCGGTCGAAAAATCACAAAAGTCGCCTGACGTAATTTATGGACGCCCCCATATCTTTCGCGAATCGGAAAACCTAAAATTCTCCATACTGCTTCCCCAGCAGATATATATCGGCCTTGCATATACCGTTCAACTTCGTCATACCTGAGAGAAACGCTTGCCATGTCTCCGCCCTTGCAGACATATGTATTTACATATGTAAGTAATTGCTCTAACTGAATGGCAATACTCCACGTTTATATGACAATCAAAAGTACGACAAAGAATCGGATTATAAGGTACAACCCAAGAATTGTCGACTGTTGTACCATTGTCAAGGGAGTAACTTTGGCCACCTTCCGTATTGTGGGTAATTACAAGTATTAACCGTTGTACTCGTTTTTGTCACAAAAGAACGTGGGAAGCTGGAATGAAATTATTAATGAAAGGCCTTCCCTTTTTTAAGATTCAACTTTCAATTGTATTACAGCTTGTTGTGCAAAATATATTACACTAGCCCCTTGCGGCGTCAGGCAGGCTCGCGCTACGCGCTCGCAGTAAGGCACGCCGCCGACAGATTATCACTTGCCCTGGCTGTAATAAGACGCCTACTGATTTTATGTTTCATGAGAGCTCATAACGTTTTCCCACTTGCCACCTAGTTCACTGTTCCCACCAGTACGCACTAACACATAGGCAATTCCAAACTCAATCAACAAACAGCCCACTGCCATTACATTTTTCAGAATTTCCTTAAAACTTCACTAAATATCACGACAGCCATATCTAACCACTTTCTCTAATAATAAAATTCTACTGGAACTGGATTCGATTGATGAGTAAATTAATTAGCGTAGATATCATTTTATACAATCAAAGATCACGTTCTGTATTCATAATTTGAACCACGATTCTTTCTATCTATGGTATTCACAAAATTGATCAATAACACATGGAACTACTCCTACCTACTATTTGAATAATATTTTTTAATTTCGTTCCGAGATTTGTAAGTAGGTTAAGTTGGAGCATTCGAGTTCCTCAGGACCAAAACGTAAGGACCTACAAAATGGTTCGAAATTTCATAATTCACAGAAAGTTATCCAAAATCACGTCTGTATTCATAATTCCAATTACGATTCTATTGATGCATTCGATCAAGAACACATCAACCTACTTAATAATCCTCTTTTTCCTGTTAATGAGTAATAGTTCACTTGCGCTTGTTAGTCTTTTCATCCGATCGACCAACTTCATTCACAAAAGAAAACACAAATGCAGGGCGTTTATTTCTTTCCAAATTTCATAATTCACGAAAAGCCGAAGCCAGATGCGATCACAAATCAATAATACCTACTAAAATATTTACGTCTTTCGATATTATCGGACAATTTTTAATTTTGTTTCGTTATTTTCGGCAAAATAAATCTCAGATCAGAAACAGATCTTCTTCGATTAATTTTTAATTCGAACAGTGTGAAGAAATAAGTATTTGTCAAAAACACCTTTTCGTATAAATGGGGGATTTTACTTCTGAAGATCGATAGTAGCGCACGTGGTTAGAAATGTAACTATGTGGACAAATAAATGAAGTTTACCTTTGAGACAATGCTACTAAAAATCCAAAAGTAGGCAGAAAAAGAACAAAGAGTGAATTTCTTTTCTTGTTGCAGTGAAAGAAAGGCGTTTGTCTATCTATCTAGGGTTAATTTTGAAGGTTTCGCAAATTATTATTAAAGAACAAATCGTTTTCCAAACAAGTATAAATCTTATGAGAAAATCGTGTTTGTCCACATAGTTCACTATTTTATCCGCAGCGCTGACTGTCCTCTGACGTCAAAAGTAAAATCTGCCATTAGACTCAGATCAACGCAGACATCATGTATTTCAACTTATCTTTACGAACAGACAGAGGCGAACAGCCGAGCATAGGGCTTTTCGATGTCGACGCATTGCATACGTATTCTCCTACGTGTTATCGAAATGGTAGTATTTCTAACATTGCTCTTAAGGGTGTTGCTGGATTGCATACTCATTTTCATTGTGGAGTAGTTTGCCATAAGAGCAATGTTAGAAATATTACCATTTCGATAACACGTAGGAGAATACGTATGCAATGCGCCGACATGGAAAAGCCCTATAACGCGAGCGAACACATATGCTCGGAACAGCGCGGGGAGACAGGAGATATTATGCGCGCGACGCTATCACGAGAAACGAAAACTCGAAGAACGATATAGATCGAGTTTTTCGTGATAGCAAAATATCGATTACAGTGTGATTACAGTAGCAAAAGTACCCAAAATATTTCCAATCGCAAATTTGCTCCCCATAAGAAAACATAGGAAGCAAACCAATCATATGGTATTAATTAAGATTGAGGAAGAATTGAGGGGTTAAAAGTTCAATTTTGGAAGCTGATTACCTCATACCACGGTATAAGATGAAGAGGTAATGACACAACGCTAAAATCGTGTCCGCAGTTTTGAAGTTGTACGTACAAACTTCCGCTAGGTTTGCAGCGAACACTCGGGCTGTTTCCCTGTTCCTTCTACACCCCACCTGCGCCGAGACGTTACCGTTGGTACCCTAGTATTGATGAAATTTCCAAGGATTATAAAAAATCCAAGAATTTACTTAGAAGGGTGATTCTTTCAAAATTTTATAGAGTAGATTAAATGGTATTTTTATGCCAAATATGAAATGCATCGGCTGATTCCTGATCCTGCCATAAATTTTTGAAAGTAGCGGCGTTCCCATAAGACTCTGTACATTACCCATCACTTTCATCACGAGCGCTGCGCTCGGAATGTTCAGAACTACTACAAAATCACGGACAGCGTTTACCACAGTCAGAATACGTTCGTGTCACTACCTCTTCATCTTATACCGTGCCTCATACATTATAAAAGTAAACTTTTTTGCCCTCAATCCTTTTTAATTTTTGTTTAATTTCATGCTGATCTTTGCTCCCCGTGTATTTCTTATGGGAGTAAAATTGCGCTTGGAAATATCGAAGGTATTTATCGATATTATTTTGTTATCACAAAAAACAACAACCTGAAACAAGAGAGTGATAATAATGAAGCGCTAAAGTACGTTCCAAATAAGAGTGCCCGCTTTTGATAAGCAATCGCCCATATGCGCTGTTGTCAAAAGCGGGCACTCTTATTTGGAACGTACTTTAGACAGCCGATGATGATGATGATGATAAAAATTTTCTAGACCAATAAGAAAAAAGCATCAAATATGGCGATGGCCGACTGATAGCACCCTTGATGTTCCTATGTTACAGTTTACTGATTACACCGACCGGTCCACGGACACGCGTTGTTTACAAAGTGTGCTTTAAGGGTATGCTCTACCTAGTCACTCACACGTAGAGACACACAAAATATGTATCACATGTTGCGATTTTTGCCCCGAGATAACTGATTAAATAAAGCATGAAATATCTTGAAACTTTGTATTTATGTAGACAAAACTTGGGAAAATATGGCTAATTGGTTCACACGAACTAATTTGTCCATTGATTGGAATTTAACGATTCAAAGAGGGCCCCTTCAGTTGTAAGTTTAAACGTTTCCTCAAGATCATTCAGAATATTTCGCGATCTTTCAACCTCAACTTCAAGAATAAATTAAACCACGTTCCTAATCATTTTGTACATTATTCGATATGTTATATGTGGGCAAAAATCACTACCCGCAAGACACCATTTTGTGTAATACACCTGTATTTTCTGTGTGTGAGTGACTAGGTAGAGCATACCGTACCCTTAATATTATATAGGATTACATACTTCTTGCAGAACTTTCCATCCACCATACACGGTGTTTTGCTATCCAAATGACCACAAAAGTGATAAATCATATGTTTTGTTACAATTTTAAATAACTGAGGGTCAGCGTTTTTATCTGGAATTTCAGCGTTGATAACTTCATCAATGTGATCTGGCCTTACACGGACTTTCAGCCAAAGTAAAATATGAATGTGTGGTAAACGTTTTACAAAATTTACTGTATACTACTTAGTTCAAAAAATGTAAGTTATAAGGTTAATGTAATTTACTTTATACCTCGTTTCTGCCTACCTCGTTTCTGCCATTCTACAGTATACGAGTACATGTAACTATTTAAAGGACCAAACAATTTTTCTTTTGTTATCATTTTCATAAGTCTCCCCAATTTCAATTTAAATACTCGGCTAACTAAATCATATCGGTCAGAAGCACACTCTCCTTGGAATAAATTATCTTTAATTTCATCCCAATGAGGGTTACATTTCATTGTAATAAAGAGATCGGCAGAACCAAATTGTTTTACGTAACACAACGCGTCTTGTACTTTTTCGTGCATGTAACGGGGGCTTCCTTAAAAACAAATTCAAATAAATAATCACAGTACATTAATTTTATTTTCCCAAACATGTGTTACCTGTCCAAGTAGCTCGAAGAATCACAATCTTCCCATTATCTTTTGCTGATGAATCAGCGGCGAATGCGTCTTATAAATGGACGTAATTTTCACAACGTAACTGTTTTTGATTTAACCGAATAGAGGCGAATATACAACAAACGTTCCGCTTCAATTTTTGCGTGCATATCTACTAAGAATACGTTGAGCAATTTATGGAAGCGTAAAAGATAATTATTCTCCCTTATCATTATACGATGCGCGTAGAATTCCATATCCGAAACTTTTACCGACTTTTCTAACTAGAAAAGTGAGGTATTACACCCCTAGCAAGGTGAATGGGGGAAGGGGGCAATGAACTTTCTCGACGTTTCAGTGGTCCTAGATCACAACTAGCATAAAAAAAATTTCCGGTTTCCTTATATATGTTACGCCGAATTTGGACAATTGCACAATGCGCGGAGTCATTAACCACTTTGCTGACAGCACGCAGTCGGCAATGTAATTGACAAATATGCGCAAAATACTGACGAGTGCGCGCGATTGGCAATACTTGAGTTATCATTTTTAGTGGTACCCTGAATTTGTGCAGACCACAGATGCGCGCAGTTGAGAGAAATTCTACCAAATTCATGCATAGAAAAATGTATTGGGAATACGTAAGCAAAAAATTTAGAGATGGTAATTAATTTTGAAGTGTAAATCATTCTCATAGACTAGCTCAACCAGACCCTCATCAGGAATATACTTGTTAAGACGGTAAAGTCTTTATTATTCCGGTGACGTATGATTTTGATACTCCAAAGCCATTTGTTTAAAGTATGAAATCTTTCTATGGAGGAGGGTACCAGACCCGTCTTTGACCTTGTGCCCACTTTTGACAAGGTGATCGGCAAAGGGTGACTCACTCAAGTTACCCTTCTTCCACCCTTTTTTATGCTCGTCAATTCTTATTTGGAGCTGACGGCCGGTCATTCCTACATAAACTCCAGGGCAATCGTTGTAGCTTTGCTCTATACACCACTCCTCTCGGCTAGAGGAATGGGGTCCTTTAATTTCACAAATAAACTTTTTACCGTGTTGGTATTATAAAATGCCGGTCAGAACCCGAAAGGACCGAGCACTTCAACAAAAATCTACTCAAGTAAGGAAGGAATCCAACGTTTCCTCCCATCACGATGTGAATCCCTGGGGAGGGAGGTGGTAGAATCAAGGCTTTTTCTGGTAAGCCTCCTACAAGCCATCAAGTCAATGTCCACTCTCACTTGATTCACTCTAGCCAGGTGCTTGATTGTCCTTAGTTCCTTCTGGAAAGCGTCCTGACTCAAGGTATTGATTTGATTAGACAGGAAAAAACTGGGTGCAGTAGGTCACATTTGTAGATTGTATTAATCACTCATTCATCACATGATAATAATTATGTACCTTGGATAAACTTGTTCTTATCTCCGGGTGACGTTCCATTCAAGTATTACAGGTAGTGTGCTATTTGTACTTTATTGATATGGCAGAGGTTATTGTACAATTATTTGGTTTTAAAAAAATCAGCGAGTTTCAAAATGCTCATATTCCGCGATAAAATATGGGTGTGATTTTTCGGCACTGCAAAAATTCGAAAATCCATGCAAAAAATAGGGTTTCCACTTCAAAAGAAGCATTGCACTTAGAGAAAAACGCTGAACTGCAAAAAATAAGATACACTTCAAAAAAACTAAAAATAGCCATACAATAATGTAGTGAACGCAAAAACAAACGTTGAACTGCAATTAAATAATTTCAGACGAAAATATTTCAGGTACTACTATTTACTACGTAGGTAATTTTTAAATTTATTATTACTATTACTAGTGCCCTATAATAATGAGTGAGGACAGGGATCGCCATATTTAGTCGTTACGTCATCATTAATCCTTGCAGTTCCCTAAGAGGGTGAGAAATTAATACAATTGGTGGAACTATTTTGTATCATTTAAAAGCACTATGTTTTACATTTTACTTTGGCACTGATACCTGTATTCTAAAACAAATTCTAGTAGTTCCTTTATAATTTTCAAATGGTGGTAAACTGTCATCAGTCACTGGAATGGGGAAGTCTGAAGATAAATAATGAAGTAACGACTAAATATGGCGACCACCCATGTCCTCACTCGATATTATAGGGCTCTACTATTACATCGCCATGAATATCATCATCATAATTCGAAATACTGTACAATCATATGTCGTTATCCTTCACCAAATCGAACGGATGCTGTAAGCGTGCATCTACAAAAGCTGTGAGATACTTGCAAAAATTGGTTACATTGAAAATCGGTTACATTTTTCTTCTTCACCAAAGCACCATACATTCCGAAGTTGCGGTCGCACTGTGGAAAACTATGCCCTCTTACTGGGAAAATTTGCTGAATAGAAATTTTCCATACAACCGACAAATAGGAAAGAAATTTTACGACATACTGGTTCTTATTTAGACCGCCACACGAATCAGAAAGCAAGATAATACGAGTTATTTTTGGATTCTTCTCGCGTTTCAGTCTAATAAAATGATAAACGTAGGAACAGACGCTGTTTGCATCTTTCTGACATTCAAATTCAAAAAAAGCGTAAAGCGTGCTATCGTTATTGGAATAAGAATGGATATTGAATACATACATCCACAAAAGCCTTTTGTAGAATTGCTTGGAACAAGAGATTTTGGGAAGTGGTAGGTTTTTTGCGTAATCAAATTCTAATACTAGCGAGTCATGCGGAATATTGGCAATCATACTAACTTCAAGTTTTTCATGTTGCTCCTTTTTACGAATATGGAGGTCATATTTCAGCTTACATGGATGATTTGGGTTCCGTTTCAGCTTCAGTTCTGAGTCAATAAAAAAATCGCACTTATCAGTTTTCGGTTTTCGAAAGGCGTACTTTGTTTTCGTACTAAAAAATCGATGGTACGTAGGATATTTCACTGTCAGCTCTTGCCCGTCCTTCTTCTTTTTATAGTAAGCCTTGAACAAACGGTACAGTTTTTTGACAGTTAGTACAGGATTCAAGAAATGTATCAAATTAGTACGTCTCGAATAGTATGATTTGCGAGAAGGAATAAGAGTCAGATGATTTTGAAGCAGTGCCCACGTTTCTTCAGGAAGTTTATTTGGTCGATTATTATGTGTTCCACGTCTTTCGACACATGCAGTTGAGCCTTGCAATATGTTCTGTTGAATGATGTGAACACGTTTCTCACTGATCTGGAAAAATTCTCTGAAAAATGTTTGGCACACATGCATTTTAGCAAATCCTTGTAGTACGATAAAATACGACCACTTATTCTTCCTAAATGGACTGGTGCACCTTTGCAGTTTTTCCTTTTAATTTCTTCTCTCGTCATACACTTCGACAGAAATGTATCCTGTGCTTTTTTGCTAGAAGCACTTGAAAATGCGCCATAAACTGACTCCTGTTTATCAGCTGGTATTTTGTTGAAGCATTTCAACTTGCAGCAACTTTTGCATTGCGTGAATGGCTTATCTATCAATGAAAGTTCGGAATTATTACGATTGAAAATACTTGACTGTATCCTGAATATCAACAGCTTCATACACGATATTATCAAGTACTTACCAAGTCGCATCATCTTCTTCTTATTTCTTATCCAGGCTTTTTCGTTTCTTCTTTTCTTTTCCGGTGAGGCAGAGGCATTTCTTTCGATAAGTTATACAAGAGAAATCGAAAAGAAATCACAACGACTCGTCACATTCATTTGAATATCAAGAAATTGGTGGGAAACACCCGAAAATCGTGATAACAAAACGAGGCCTATCAAAATGCGCATGGAATGATGATTTTTACTAGATTTCAAAAACTTCAAACGCAAATATCTCGACAACTACGCACTCTATCGACCTCATCCATGGCTCGTTTGAAAGAAGATGCTTCAAAGACTTCATTTCTGCAATAATATGAAAAAGGGCGGATTGTCACTTCCGCCCTTTTTGCACCCATGTACTCAATTGTTTTGTTGGCAGTAAGGGCTAGATGAAGAGGTTAGAATGTGACAATGAGTAATTTGGGAAAGAATCACTTCTTCTTGTCTTGTGTATCTGATGGAGGACGACTAGGGGACGGAAATTTTTTTGATATAAAGGAGTTTGTTGTTAGACAAAATAAGTTCCATAATTGAGTGATGAGTAAACGGTATTGATTTTTATACTCGTAGTCTGGGGATGGTACAGAGTAATTATCAGTTACTTCGTTGCGGGAGGTAGCTCGTTTGACGGCTTGGTCGACGGTATCATGATCAGGGAGGCCAATGTGTCCGGGGATCGATATGAAGATTATTTGGGTGTTGATTGAGTTTGGAGTATGAAGTGTGAGGAGAATGCCTTGTATAATTGAGTTGGAGTTGTATACCTCTGTAAGGGAATGGAGTGAAGAGAGTGAGTCAATGAGGAAGAGGAATTGCTGTTTGAAGGAAGTTGGGAGAGGTTGGAGAGTCAGGTAAGTATGGCTATAAGTGGAAGCTATGCTGCGGATGCGTTCTGAAAATATTTCCCCGTCGATAGTACATAGGAGGTTCTAGGAGAGTTGATCGTTGTTGACCTGAAAGATTCGGTTGAAAATTGCAAGTCGCAGAAATTGGAGGACGAAAGATAAAAAATTTGAGGTTGGGGTAAGTCTACGGATGTTCCAGTCTATCCTTAAACACTTCAGAAACAGATTATTGTCATCGCAAACAAGGTTTTCACTTCTTCTTTAGAGCGAGATCGATTCATCGGTATCAAGTATGGAGAGTACCGGTGTCGACATATTTTGAGAGGAAAAAGATTGTCGCTGAAAATTATAATGCTCGGAACTCATAATTTATTGTGTCGAAATAAATCGCAGACGCACTTGGAAACTGTTAAGTCAAAATTAGAAGTATTCATGAGAGTAAAGCTTAGGGTGAGGCAAAATGATGTTACCCTTTTTCCATTAGCTCTTACGGAAAAGTGGTAACATCATTTGGCCCTTTATAGTTGGATGAGTGAAAGAGGAAGAGAGAGTAGGCGAGTGTAAATATTCCATGAAACCATCTCTATTCTGGCCACTTGGTGCTAAGTTTCAGTAAGTATTTGTGGTCACGTGTTAGTGTTTAAAAACGATGTTTTGAAGTTGTACCCTATGCGTTTTTCATTGATAAGCTTCAAACATTCATTAAATTTTGTTACAGTTAAAATTGTTCCTCGGTCATGTCAAGATATAATCAAACCTGATCCGAGTCTGTTGACTGTTAAACCCAATCCGAAAACATATCGCTGTAAAAAGTGCAGGTATGTCGTTATTTGATGTTCTGTCAAGTCTTACAAACTAAAATTATAATTCTTATTCTTATACAGACGTATTGTAGCTTCCGAAGACAATTTGCTTCCGCATGTAAAAAAAGAAAAACTTTCATGGAAAGACGAAAAATGGTCTTCCGATTACAGCGCGTCGGATTTATGCCAACAAATCTATTTTATTGAGCCGTTGATCTGGATTGAATCAGTAATGACTTCGGAAAACGGTAAAATAAATTGTCCGAAGTGTAAAGCTAAATTGGGGTCTTTCAATTGGGTAATGGGTAAGTTTCTAATATTAAAATAATTGTTTAAGAAATCGGAGTAAAGTTTTTAAAATTTTTATGGTCGAATGTGTTCGCTAGGAAGTCAGTGTTTGTGTGGAGCACGTGTATCTCCATCATTTTATCTCATTCCATCAAAAGTTGACTATAGCGATTTTATGCAGAACGTACAGATCAGCGTTTGAGAAAATACCCAATGATTACAACTGAATTTGATTGATATGATGACTGAAATGCTTCCACGTAAAATCAAAAGGGAAGAAAAAAAGAAAAAAAAAAAGATACTATCAATGTTCTCAAATTGTAACAACTTCACATCTGTCGTGAAGTAGTCGGTGAATTAGGTGAAAAATGATACCCCGGTCATGATATTTATCTCGTTGTGCTCTGTTGCGTTACAGAGGCGATATACCTTTGTGACAGCAGAATAAGAAAATAATAAGTAATAACCAATCAGAATGCGGAAAGAATATCAAACGGGTGTAGCTTACAACTGTGACGCCAATACGTGGAGAAATTTATCTTGTGACGGTAATGTAATAACGTTATAGCCTGGCATGTATTTGTGATTCCGAAGCGGTGATCTGAAGTCAGAAAATGGTCAATTTACATTCACGTTCTTTTGAAGGAAAGAAGTTCTTACAAGAATTTGGTTCAAAAAATCTACCCCTACTGTGTAATATTTTTCTTAATTAAATTTTCTCTTCAATTTTAATCATCAGAGGTATACGCATTTCTTTTTTTCTTTTTCTTTCTATTTCATCGTACATAAGGAGATGTTAGTTTATAAAGTTTGAAAAAATAAGTTGATGTATCTTTTGCTGACGTTTGAATGTATAATTTGTACGTTTTGAAAATCATAATGTACAAAAGCATCGTGTCACCTCATCATCAGTTATTCAAGATTTTCAAAAAAATGTTCTGGCGTAGCCAAATAATTAACAAAGATCATGTTTCATGTTTATAAGTAATAGTTTAAAATATAAGTCTATTGTACCTATGCAATATCAAATAATTTAGTGTTATGTGAGGAGGTTGTTCCATCTGTTCGCCCTCCTTCTTGATCTAGTGTAAGTCCAGTTAACAGTATTTCAAGCTAATAGCTTTTGGGGGCTCACTCGCTCCCCTCGTTCGCCCCCTTCTTTGTCTAGTAATCAGAATAAGTATTCAGTCAAATTATTATTTTTAACAGAAAACGTGTCTTGTATTTACAGTATTTATTTTAAGTATAGAAAATGTCTACCAAATCAAAGTTTCTTGCACTTTATCTTGTAGAAATTTATAGTTTTTGAAATGAATAAAATTGTATTTAAAGGAAGTGAGCCGTATATGTGTGCTGTACAAACCATTCCTAGCTAGCTAGCCTGATATCATAACATCTCACTTACTGATACCCTACTTATTATTGCAAATCTGCATTGGAAGTTGAGCAATGAGCAAATTGAGAACATCTTTTGAGAAACATACTGTCCTGCGCTTCCAAATCCCAGGTGAACAACAAAAATCTTCTGTGGGAAATATGACCAAGAATTTATGTATTTGTCAAATTGAATTATGAACTATCAAAAACGGATGTTTGACAATTGGACATTAGTTTCCAATCCTCAATCTCATTGCAATCTCAGTGATCAACTTTGTCCATCAACTCGGTCCTCAATAGCCTCATTTGGTTTCTTCGTCACTCATGCGTCAGCATCCTTCTTTGTCTGGGTTCTTCTACTGATTGCTGCTCTCGGCTGACTGTGGCTGAATTCCAAGGTTTGGTCATCAATGTGCAACAAATTGTAATGTTGAAACGGCGTTTTTACCAACCCAAAAGTAGAGTGGTACCTACATCGCTATTTTCCGTTTTCCTAGAATTAAAATGTTTTGTTTCGGGATAATCAGGGATGATCATTGAAAGTCATCCAAGATGAAAGACACACATACATTATCTTCCAACAATAGGTTTTCTTCTAGAAAAAATTCTTTTTAAGAAGAGTAAAAGGTGGTTAAAACAATTTATAGAAAAGGAAGAAGCTATTTATATTTCTGCTGTACAAAGATAAATTGACGTACATGTAAAACAACGATCACCGAGACGAGTTTTTCCGCGCAATTTAATTCAAGTTTGTCAGTAAGAGGCCTCTGTACAGTCTGTGAGCAGTTAGTTAGTGGTTGGCAAACGACGTAGAACCTGCAAGCTGCATGAACAACGCGAGTTTGTAAACTACGGGTAAAAAGTGAGTGTGACGCGGAAAAACAATAATTTGTTGCAGTCTCCATTTGAGCACCTCAGTTGCAGTCTACTCGTCGCTACGTATTCGCATGAGGATGCAAAGAGGGCAAAATTTGAAAGAAGCTGCCCGAAAAAGTGACTCATAAAATAGCCATAAGAGGGCGTAGTAATAAAATCTTTCTACAATCTTTAAAACGAACTTTTAGTTGCTGCTAATAAGTTTTTTTACTTATTACAGCACGTACAAAAGAATTACAAATTCGAAGTGAACGAAAAAAAAAGATTTTTTATAACCAATTTTCTAGCATGCGAATAAGGCGATGTCACTTTCCAGAAAAGTGTTGATGGAGTGGGATGCGGAGAATACAAACTTGGGGAGAGATAAGGAGGAAATCCTTTCTTTTTTTGATAATTCCCATTCCAAGAGACTCCCGTTTTTTCTTTTTTCTTTTTAGTCTCATCAGATACGAAATTACAAGAAGAACAAATTAAATTCTTGAATCGATTCGTTCCTGCGCCTGACATATTGAGAACGACAATTACCACAATGAGTAAGTGAACGACAACCGACAAATACTACAAAGAGTAAATGTGCGAAGAGAATTTGCAAAAACCCGCAGAAATAAAACAAACAAGATACCGCTCTTCAATTTCTCGCTCACGGAAGTTGGTAAGGAAATTATAGTCATCTATAGAGTCACTTAGCTGCAGTGTAGGGGTCACTGTTTGGTATTGATGAGAGAGAGAGAGAGAGAGAGAGAGAGAGAGAGAGAGAGAGAGAGAGAGAGAGAGAGAGAGAGAGAGAGAGAGAGAGAGAGAGAGAGAGAGAGAGAGAGAGAGAGAGAGAGAGTGTGTGACTCCCTTTCTAACAAACCTGACTATAACAGATTAAGTGAATTCAACTTTATTCTTGCACATCAGCATCCGCTTTTAACAAAATCTGTGCTGGTTTGGTTTTGTATGAAAAATGAACTTCCGTTCCTCATATTTTTCTTACCGCTTTGCATCAAGCTGCCAGAAATTGTATGATGGTGCGTTTACGATTTTAGGGAGATTCTTCAAGCTGATGGTGAAGAAACTTTGGTACGATTGTTCATCCGGTCTTAAGAAACTGTTGTAATGGTAGCAAGTAATAGCACAATTATCGGCTCAATTTCATTGTAATTGAGGCGTAAGTAAGTCTTATAAAAAATAATGATAAATAAATTCATTCTATACGGTGGTTTTCAAGTCGACACAAAATAAGAAGAGAAGGGAGAAAAAAAAAGAAGTTTTATTTTAATTTTATCCGATACACAATTACAAATTACAAAACACAATACCACACTATCACACATGAAGAACGAAAAGTAAAGATGAAGAAAAAACAAGAGAGCATTAAGAAAGGATAACAGTGGAACACAAAAACACGCAAACACAGAGATGAAACATGCGAGAACTTCATTTCAACAATTAAACCGCTCATAATACATCGATATCCTGATACAAAAAGGGGGAGAATAATTTAAAAATAAAAAAAGAATCATTCCGTTAATTTTGCTCTCAGGAATATTCAAGCAAGGGTGGTGGGCAAGAATAATAAAAAGCATAATACAAATACACACCACTGGACTTTACAAATTATGTATCATAATATGTACTTGAAAAAAGAGAAAAAAAAAAAAAAAAGACAAGACATAATTATGAATACAAATGAATTCGGTACTTTTCATAGGCACCAAGCATACAAACAGTTGAATCAATACAACAAAAAATAGTCAAACAGTAGTAGTAGTAGTAGTATAGGTACGTATTGAAATACAAAAGATTTAAGTGAATAATTTCTAGTCGAGTAGGGACACAGCGAGTCAGAGTTGAGTGAAAACCAATCACTTACTTAGCAAATGTTATTTTTTAAAAATATAAGTTACCTACATCATAGCAAGGGGAAGGTGATTTGCGTAAAGAAACCGTTTCTCCGGCAATCTACCTATAACAAACAGTGTGCGAATACGACTCCTCTTTGTATTTAAAACACATACTTTGCAAACTGACTAGTAGATACATACAGACGTATAGATATGAAAACCTTGTACCTCGGAAAATGAAAATTTTTCAAGAGACGAAAGAAAAACATTCAAAAAATTCATTTTTGTCTAAGAGAGAATTCGATAGTTGTCATTACTTATTTGTAGTTGATAACTCAAATTTACAGCATTTTTTTGTCGCCCTGCGCTGAATATTAGTTGTAATACCACTTCAAACCGACTTTTTATTCAACTTACGAGGTTTTTTCAAACACCAAAGGCAACTTACAAAATTTTACTGTCCGACTTACGAGGTTCAACTGCTCGACTTCGAGAATTTCACGTTTTTATAATTAAAATTTTAAGCGCTATGAGGCGTTATCGACTAACAAGATTATCATATTCCTCGTTTTGTTTTTTACAATAAGATACGATCATAAAACGATTTTTGCCTGACTGAAAAGGTTTCCATACCCATACGTGTTAATTTGCTGTTGTAATTTAATTAGAAATTGATTCTCAAAACAAACAATTTTTGATGAACGCCAAGAAGAAACAAATGAGGAGTTATCTGTCAAAAGGGCACCCGTGAGCAATAGTTGATTTTCAAAATAGGTCTTTGAAGTTTCATGTCCAGATTACTCATTCCACATTAATTTTATCAAAAAATCTGTAATGACAAAAAATATTTTGTGTGTTTTCATCTTTACAGATCACTAATTATTTTTCAAATTGGTCGACAAATGAATCTGTGACAATTCCATAAAGACGTGTACCTTGGTTGCCCTTTTTATGGAGATGGGGTTGAGTGACCATAAGCGTACATGTAATTTTTCATTTTTTCAAAATTTTGTATATTGATAGGAAATGGTTCAGAAAATTCAAAAATGTGGATATCCACAAAAAGGGCACCCCTTTGACGGGTGCCTTTTTGACAGATAACTCCTCAAATGTTTGTGAGGCTTATACAATGAAATGATGACACAGAGAAAGTGAAATAAAAAAGTGGAATGTCAACAGGTTGAATGGAGCCATAAGCAGACAGTAATGATACAGAAATAATGAAAATTAATACATTACCAGGTATTAGAAGAAAAGGAGAGAGGCAGCACCATTTCACGATTTTCAATTATTCCAGTAACGAGGGAGAGGCACGCATAACAAAATTATGGAAGAAAGAAAAAGGAAAGTAAGAGAGAATATAAAAGAAAGTAAGTAATAGAACTTCCTTAAAATTTGGAGGATTGAACAAAGAAATACAAGGAACTATTTAGACGAATACAAAAAACAGGAAAAAAAAATAATAAGTACAACGAATCTACACGAATGCGGTAAAGAAAGAGAAAAAAAATTAATACAAATATATATACACGGGTCACTCGCTTAATAAATTTTTATAATACAAAATACCAACATACAAGAATTAAGAACGGTGTTGAAGCCATGAAAGTTTTCCTTTTCTACAAAATAGTTTTTCAAACAACCAATTTCTAAGCACTGAAAATAGAATGTTCCCCAAGGAACATATTTTTTATATATTTTGGCCCCATGTACAAATTACAAAATTTCAACGGATCATCAAACCTCGTATAAGATGAAAATGAACTTCCAATAATATGATGAAACGTGAGGGCGCGCAGGGTATTAATTTTGAGTACTCAGAGAAATTCGGAGTACGACAGAGAATTATTACATAGATCGTGAAGTTGGCTTTCTACGCTACAGAATGAAAGTGAGAAAAAGAAGCCGTGGAGAAAGCAGAGAGAAAAGAACATTCAAAATGTTGATTGAATCCCAATTTTCGAAATAGACACTTTTTTCAGATTTACAGTAACACAACAAAAAAAATATAAGAATTGGTATCTGAGGACTACATTTTTAAACTTTTGTTCACACACTCGTATTTTCATGGCTAACAATGCTCAATATGCACTAGCCAAGAATCTGGATCATTTTTCTTGATTTACGATAATCTTTTCATAAAATTGTAATAGAAAAATGAGAAAACCAAATTCCAATGTTTTGAGAAATTCAGAATGGCTCAAAATCAATAACGTATTTATGCAATCAGAGCTGAATGTTTCTTCTAATCGTATCCGTCAATTGATGAAATACGATCAAAAATTGGTACTTAAGGACAATAGATTCATCAAAAAATACATCACAAGATTGCCTCAAAAACAGGATAGTTCTGAAGGTGCTAGAAATACTAACAAAACAAGGTATCGACAGTTGGATCTTGAAAGAAAGTAAACCTTCGAAAATCAATTCTCATCTTCGTCCCCAACAATGCGTATGTGCCTACATTCTGAACGCTCAGTTTGCTAATCAACTACGCAATGAAAATATTATAATTATCAAAACCCTGGACGTGCTGTCAGGAATAACCAAAAAACAGCATCAAAAAAGAGGGGGGGGGGGGAAAGTAAAATTGGATCGTCCTTGCCCTGAAATTCATTTGAATTACCATTTGGTATTTCAATTTTGCTCATTAAACGATGAGACGGCGACGTCCGCAAAAAGTAAACGGTCAGTCGATTCCACAGGGATAATTACGTCTAGTAAAAAAAAAAAAAAAAAAAAAAAAAAAAAAAAAAAAAAAAAAAAAAGGAGTACCTAGTCAGCAAAAGTAAGACAAACATAGCAATGCGATGATTCATCTTGTTCTTTTTTACAATAAATTGTTCAAACGATTTTCGGGGCGCTATGAAAGAACTGAATTTCCGTTGTTTTTGAAAACATGAGATGTATGAAACTTTATTTTCAGAGGAAGAGTGAATGAGAATTGAAGGAAGGTACTATACTATTGCTAAATTAAGAAACAAACGTTTGAATATTTAAGAATCACGTTTCCAGTCAAACGCGACCATCACAATCCGATATTCTCTAAAAACTTTTGAATGATTATTGTGCGCTAAATTAGCTAAAGTTAAGATAACAGAGATCCGAAATGATCTACTTCAGTTATCTTTGTTTCTTATTCTTCAATACAAGCGTTACTGAAACGAAAGAAAAACAACTCAACTAGTGATTCAACGAAAAGACGAATAGAAATAGGAACACAATGGTCGATAAAAATTATCGACAACAAACAGCAGTCAGCAAGAGAAAACTAATCATTTTTGTACAGATTGAATCTTGGACGAAAATGCAAAGCTTTGGTGTGAAGGGAATCGCCAGTTTTGTACAAGATTGAAAACCATCATTACTAAGACAACTTCTCTGAATGTAGCCATGTCATTCATAATTCAGAAGTTGGTGGGAGAAAAAATTTCCGCGATTGAAGAATCGAATAAAAAGTACAGCAGGGACGGGAATAGAGGTGGAATACGTCTCTGAAGCGAGTGTATATGTACATACATACGTACAAATACATGGTACAACATATTGTATAAATACAATAATGATAATGATAATAATAATAATAATAATTAGGTACATAAAAAATTCGTCTATACAAACCGTTACGAACTACTATAATTATCATTGGCATGATTTAGATGGATTCGGGAAAACGAGTCATCGGCGTGCAATTCGGCGTCGGCGATCGATCGGAACCTCACAATGCCCTTTTCGTCAATCAGCATGGATGGTGACGGAAGCGGTCTTCTTTCCGGCGGATAGCCCGCCAGCGTACCACACGCTGACCGCAACGGATCGACATCAAGTGAATGCGCGTGTCGTTTAAACGAACGTCTTTCGGTCGTTGTATGACTAAGTAATTGGGTAGGAACGGGCGGCACAACCGAATGAGCCGAAGTAAGCCTGGCCGCCGTCGTGGGTGGCGGCGGCGGGGGTAGTGCGTTGCAATATTGAAAAATATCCTCGTACACCTGTTTACCCGTTCGTAAAGTGTAGTTATGTATGGCCTGGTTGGCATTGCAGATGGTCGGATAAATATCGTCGCAACTATGGCCGCCGTGATCGCTGCCGCGCGGTGTACCGCCAGCGCCCCAAGGAAACAAAGGAAATCCGCTGGCTGAGTTGTGGCTTTGCGTCTCTTTCTCATCTTCGCCACGCAAAGGTTGCACCGCAGCCCAATACGCCAGAAAGCAAATGGACACCTCGATGACGCGCACAGATAGTTGGAATGCCCACCACAACCACGGATGGGGATGATCTTTGTCAGAGGCGTCGTACATGCAAAACATGCCGATCAGCTGGATGGCGGCCATCAATAGGCTGAGCAACGAGATGGCCAACATTACACGTATAGCGTGCGCCAGCGAAGGCCTAAGCGGGTCCGTAAAGGCGGTTCCGTACACGGAATTCTGTTTTCGCAGCGACGAACGATTGGCATATTTGTAGAAAACAATATACGCGACGCCGAGCAGCACGCACACGAATACGAATAGGCATTGCGATAGTAGGATGAGCGTCGACGAATCGCCACCATACAAATCGATATACACGCTAAATATCGTATAGACGACGACTGAAGCGAGCAAAACGCTTGTTCGGCGAGCGTAATAGAAGTCCGTTTTCAGATCGACGATCTTCAATATGAACAAGAACATCAAAGAGAATATACAGACGAGGAACGGCGATACGATATTCAACATAAGCCTGCTTATCGGCTCCGAAAACGATTTACTAATATTATAAGCGTCGTAGAACAAATAAACGCTGCGAATACCACCGATCAGCGTTAAGAGAATGTGTACGGCAAAAAAGTAGCCGCACGGTAACAGCCATTTGCTACCTCTGACTCGTACCAACGAGACGAATGAAACGCAGGCCAATATCGCGAACAGAATTGCGACCAAGTAGACGTGTATGTCCCAGGCTATGCCCAAAATATACCTGGCTCGTGGTTCTGGACGCTCCGGCATTGTGTTTGTTATCTCGGTTGCCTCGTGTACCGACGATGACGAAGATTTAACGGAAGGGTGAAGGTTGGCGATATCGTTCTTCGTACGTTGCTCGTTAAACGGGATCTCTGGCTGCTCGATATTGTTACCAGAAGGATAAGCGTATATTGTCTGCGGCGGTGGCTCCTTACCTCCACGTTTTACCACCAACTCATCACCGACTCCATCGTACAAAGAGATCGATACCGATTTCGCTGCCGTTGTACTAGCCGTCGTCGAAGAGGAAGAAGACGATTTCGATATTGACGATGATCCGGCATTATTTCCGTTCAAATAAACTGTTTTTGACGACTTCAGCTCAGGCTCGATACGCGGTTTATTACTGTCGACGAAATCGTGTTTATTATTGCCGTTGTGCAAAATCCGCAATATACTTGTATACGAGATATTGTGCACGGCTGGAACGACGATATCCAACGTATTATTGATGTTGTGCACGGTCGTACTACTAGGACTACTACTAGGTTCCGAGTAGTTCAACGCTTCTGGTAACTTGGGCCCGCTAGGTGTATTGATAGTTTTCTTTTTGGCGTCAAGTGGCGTTAACAAATCTGGCCTCTTGATCGGAATACGTTCCTTCTCACCCGTCTTACCTGGTACTATGGGCGGCACATGAGGACGACGATTCGTACCGGCCGAGTTGTCCGAATTGCTACCGCGTAACGTCCGCTTATCAGCGAACGGAAAGTTGAATTGATCTTTGGGTAAGGGCGGCGTAAAGAAAATGCCTCGATTTGGAGGATGCGAAGCCGCGTCAACGCCGTCGGCCACGATGGGCGGCCCGGAATATTTCGGAGTCGAGAACGGAACTGATGGGGGCAATCGTGAAGGTGTGCTTGATTTTGAAGCCAGTGTCTTGTTATAGATGTCTTGCGGGTCTTCCCCTAGCAATCGTTTATCGAAGTTATAGCTATCTCCATTCGTGTCTGGTAGATCACTCATCGCTATAGTAATCATAGTTAACCATGGAAACAGAGCGAACAAGAATCGTAGCATGTTGAAAATACTATACCCCATTCGCTCCTAGGTAATGGCTGGATTCACACAGCTCAAGAGTAACATAATTATTCACATCCTAGCGCTGTGCAGAGAGTATAAATCAATATTTGTTTGGTCAAGTGGACACACGCGAATACAAAAATAATCAAACGAAATATTTTGCCCAAGTAAATGAATAAGAAAAACGATACACATCGGGAAAAATCTATCCATCATTATTTACCAAAATATTTTCTAACTCAGCCATTTGCATTCAATTCGACTTGGCCTATTTTGTTGCAGGTAAAAGAGAAACAGAGAAGAACACCCAAATACAGGAATCACACTCATTCTAAGGAATTTCAATTTTTTACGTGAGTAGTACAATATTTCTCCGCCGGGAGCGCTAGTAACAAATTACTCAGGCAAAAATCGGATCGTGGATCACGGATCTGCCGTACAAAGTTGAATCCTCTTCGTTCACGCCTACGTCACAGTATCGTTGTATTCAAAATAATTTCGAGATTTGTGATCGATGCTGCTTAGGGAAAGTAAACAAACTTTTTTTACACGGACTTTTCTATAAGAAGAAAAATATTGAATTCGATCATTTGCTCATATTTGAATAGAAGAATAAAGTGAGAAACGAAAAATACATTCTCAAATACTTGAGGTCTTCCAGATCTTAATTATCAACGTTGAATTCCTTATTTATTTCTCATTTTGAAATACTAACACATGATCGAAATTTTCCCTGTGTATTCTTATGGGAGTCGATAATGTTCTAAGCACCATCGCATGATACTATCGCAAAATTCTGCGATACTATCGATCAAAATTGCTCGATGTTAGCTGTTGGTGACGTCACGTGAACGCAGGGTTGCAAAAAAAAAGTTTTTTTTTTTTAAAAAACACGTTTAAAACAAAAAATTTGTTCAAAACGTTTAAACCATTCTCATGAGAGCCAATGTAAATTTCTCGATTTTTGCTGTTTTAAAAATGTTTTAAACACGTTTTAAACATCGTTTGTTTAAAACAACGCAACCCAGCGTGAACGAAGAGGATTCCTTATGGGAACAAATTTGGTTCTAAAATTCGTCAAATATAACAAGAACGGAAAATTTGTTAGGAACAAGTATTACATGATGGCAATCTAAGAACTTCTTAGTAATAAAAAATTAGGTTTTGGTTCCTTAAAAACAATTTCTTTTCAAAGTATTCAACGATTTCTGGAACACCATTTTTTCTTATGGGAAAGTACGTGCAAAAAAAATTGTTTACATTTGTGATGGAAGTAATAAGTATCCAACACTAGAAGATGGATAGTTTGTATTATTATCAATGATGTTACGTCCGCGTGAAAGACTCTATTTGTGACCTGTCACAAGAGAACCCCCCTTAGCGTCCTAAATATAATTTTACAGGAGCGATAATTCTAACTTCAAAATCAGTTTTTGGTGTCATTATGCGATCAATTTGGCTGAAAATTTTATCAGTTGTAGATTAATGATTCAAGAATACAATTCAATAGTGCTTTTATATTATTTGCGCGTTAATAATTTAAAATTTTGAATTTGATGAAAAAAGTACTGGAGAATCGCCTAAAAAATTGCATCTTAGCTCCATGTTTTGATCCGTGAACCCAAAAATATGCATTGGAATGAAATTTGTGGGTCAGATTCATGTTCAGCGACCCAAAATTACCCCGAAAACTGAATTTCATCAAATTCCAAAAATTTTTCCAGAAATTTGAAATTTTCCCCCAACTTTGAAGACCCCTGAGGTCTATAAATAAATTTTTTCGAATTTTTTCAATAGCACCACGTGAAAGAGCGGGTTTCAATTATAAGGGATCGCTGAAAACCTGAAAAACGATTTTTATGACACTAAGGGGGGTTCTCTTGTGACAGGTCACATATTCATTCTATTTTGTACGGCAGAGTTGGGAAGCTAGCTAAAAGTATAAAGCCACACGTTGAAGAAGTTGTGGAAAGTTGCTCGTTCAACATAGAAAGCCAGAAGTTGAAAGTCTAAAGACTGAATGACAATGAAAATAAATGAAATCCAAGAGCCAAGGAAAAGCGAAATAGTTCTGAGATCTGTGCACAAACCTCTTCCAGACTGGTACAGGGTGCTTGTCTTTTCGCTCTTCTTTGTTTCTTTCTTGTAAAATTTGAAGGGGAAGCTTTCTAAAAGTAGTTTGAAATTGTTAAGAGTGGACTCGGCTCCAACTTTTTTATATCCCAATTTTTTTTTTAAATTGGTTGAATAATTAAGTAGTGAAGAATTTTAAAAATCATTCCTGTGTTATTTATATGAGACCACTACACACCACCACCTTCAAAAGTGGCGTTAAAAAGTCGCGCTCCCAGTACAGCCCTTACAGGCAATATCTTGGACCACATAGTAACATTTACATTTTAGACCATTTCTTTATTTTATTTACTTATATTAGAGTGCCCTCCAACAGCCGATTGGCCAATGACAGGAGGACACTATAAACAAACAAGCACTCCGCGGGCGGGATGTTACGAGGGTCGGCGAATGACTGAGTTATTTCTGATAAGAAAAATATCAATTGAGATGGCGGTACTATTGAGA
Source organism: Aspidiotus rigidus (assembly GCA_035079385.1). Lineage (NCBI taxonomy): Eukaryota > Metazoa > Arthropoda > Insecta > Hemiptera > Diaspididae > Aspidiotus > Aspidiotus rigidus. The sequence goes on along the minus strand of JAVHKY010000046.1, from coordinate 2,159,476 downwards.
TGGACACAAGGTGAAGGAAAATAAAAATGATAAAACCTTTGTGCGTTAAAACCCAACTAGAAAGTAGGACCAAGTACAAATTAAATTTGAATTGAGGATCACAAAGCTAGGATATCATATTCACAATCAATTTTTGATCATCCTATTTCCTACTTTTTTATTTGTAATTACTCATTTCATATTCGCATTGTGTTGTAAGACATTCCCTTTCATTTGTATTCAATTTCATTCATATTGTTTGAACCGCCTTTTCTGCAAGAATTCACATCACAGCTTTCTGATTCTATTCATCAAAGCTAACTCTCAACAATTAATAAGCAATAACCTGAAGGAACCACTGTTGAGTACAAAAAACGCTGATATTACACCCTTCCAACAATTGTCATTTTCGTCATGAAACAAGGATAATAAGTAACACGAATCATAAAATCGCAGAATTGAAATCCTTGATTAATTAATACTATCACAAACTTCATTTGTCTGCTCAAAACCCAACAATGTAATTATCATACTACCTTTGTAGTCAACTTCAAAGTAAGTATAAATTGAAATTCAAATTAATATTGGATCGCGGATAACAAAGCTAGGATACCCCATTTGCAATCCATGATCAACTTTTAAGTCATCCTGTTCCCTACGTTTTTAGAGACTTTTGATGCAAAATACGACATATACTTACATTTAGATGATATTTGGCTTCTAACTCAAGCGTAAGAACCGGTACTAGAAACTAAATGTACCTTATACTGCAAGTTAAAATAATAAAATTTCGATAATTATTCAACCAAACTGTTCATACCTCAAACTTTCCACTTACGTATTCACGTTCTATCAAATGTAACTACAAGATTGGAGACTAGTGTCATTGTAATTATATACCGATTTTCTTATCACAATACTCAACAATAATTCATTTTATATTTTGCTCTGCCTACCACTTCAGCATTCACATTGTTTAGACCAATTGCAAGGATTCATACTTCATCACTCTCATTCTTTTCATCGCAATTAAGACAATTTTAGTTCCGTTTGTAGTCATCTGATAAGTATGTCATCAAAATGAAATAAACTTGTACTTTGAACATATCAAATTTATTGTAGGTAACACCAATCTTTTCAATTTGCGAACGTTGGATAATAAATACGCTTGGTATTATTTTTATGTGATTCCTGCCTTATTAAGGACGGTTGAACACAATCAAAACGTAAATTGCAATGATAACACGCAAAGAGCCAAAGACTCGAGACTATACAGCATACGGTACACTTGATTGTGACGTCAGCGTCTTATCGGAGACGAAAGAAGAAGAAAAAAGTGATTAGTGATTACAATACGGTCGGCTAGCGCGCCGCGCTGACCCTAAAAAGAAAAACGAAATGAGAAAAAAGCAAAAAAAATGGAAATAATAGAGAAATACGGATGATAAACAAACAGAATTCAAAATTCAAAATTCAAAATGGAAAAAAAAAAAAAAGATAATATAACCACCACTAGCTACCCCAACACTGGTCCCATGTCCAATCACCCAACCCCTTCCACAAACCAATCATTTCAAAGAATAAACGAAATAAATAAATAAATAAGTATATATAATAATAATAATTACAGATATATGGAGGCCATTCGATCATAGGGGTGCAGACAAGATCAGACCTAAAGATTTATGATACGAAAAAAAATAAATAAAAAATAAGATAGATGAATAATGAACAGATAAGGTGTGGACAAGCACTAACAATTTGTTTCCAAATTCATGAGGACTGACGTCACCTTGCTACCTAATATTTTCTACCGTCACAAAATACAACTATATAAATTGCACGGTCTTCTTTAAAAACGGGGTTCAAGAAAGACAGGGTATGGAGCAGCGGAGCAGAAGCAAATTGCTGCGTTCTATGCTGAAGAATCTGAAAGATATCGCTACACCTGTGTTCTGGATGGAGCAAGAAAATTTATCTTACTTAGTAAGAACAACGATTCACTATCATTATTAAGGGCAGGCTCTACCTCGTTACTAACACATGCAAAATACACTGTAAATACTTGAAACTATGCAACCTGCAGTACACCATGGGAAAATATCCTGGAATACTAATTACAACTTGAAATTAGCTCCAAATCTCTCAAAACTTTGTAATAAGACGATACATGACACTATCAAGACCGGAAATTAGTTAATAATCGCTAGTTTCAATTATTATTAGATCAACAATCCAATGAAAAAAAGGATTATTCGCACGTTATCAGTTGAAAGGAGCGATACTTCTCACGAAAGAATAACGTTATTTGAGGAAGTATAGGTGTTATAAACCAATTTGCGGTGTTTTTAGAACCTTCAACTTTTAAGTTTCATATAATTTGGTGCGCATTTCAAGTCGTAATTAGTATTCTCCGTAACGTGTTTGTGTTCCCACGGTTCTGTGTGTTCTTGTGTTAGTAACGAGGTAGAGCACGCCCTTAAACTAAGTTCCCTTCTCACTTTTAGAGTAGTTGACTTGTAACCCAGGACCAATTCCAAATAGCTAATAGAGGTATCGTAATATCCAAAATTTCTAAAATAGGGATATCTTGTGAACATTTTTTGAATACGTTCAATTTTCTAAACTTCCCCTTACCTACTAGACCCCATATCACACTTGCACTATTTAGATGCGATCGTGCAAGCACCAGCTACAGCAAGCGGAGAACAGCCATGTTGACAAAAGATTTGGTCTGTCTCATGATGATTCCCAGATTGCGTTTTGCGCAATTCAGTACCTTGTGAAGGTAGCAATCAAAGTTTATTCCGGGATCAATTTTGTGAAATTTTAGTAACATAGACTGCCGATACAATAATATATAAACAAGGTTATCAGTTGTTGTTGGAAGACTGGAAGCAAGAAATAAGATGGTGGGGTTCAATATGGGTATTTTAGTTACCAACGGGGTAAGGATGACATGAGCCAAACCAACTGCTACATTTATCATTGTGGGACCCAACCGTCTTATTTTGTTTCCAGTGTTCCAACGTACTTCTTATCACTATCAGCAGTTTACACATTAAGGCGCTAGAGGTATAGGGCATTTCAACGTTGGTGCATTGCATACCTATTTGTGTTATAAGGCTTTTCCATGTCGGCGCATTGCATACGTATCCCCCTACGTGTTATCGAAATGGTAGTATTTCTAACATTGCTCATACATTGCTATTATGGCAAACTACTCCACAATGAAAATGAGTATGCAATCCAGCAACACCCGTAAGAGCAATGTTAGAAATACTACCAACTCAATAACAGGTAGGAGAATACTATACAATGCGCCGCTGTGGAAATGCCCTATTCTCGTTCAATGTAAACAAATGCCACCACCACTTGATTTTTACAGGAGTTGGATTACCACATCCAGCGTCATATTTGTTTACATCGAACGATAATACCTCTAGGGTTTATGTTACTCCATGTGACCCGCTGCAAGAGAAGGAAACTTGGCATCATTTTATCATTTTATCATTTTTTTTTTTTTTTTTTCACATATTTTTGTAGTAAAACATTTGTATATTCACGTGGTACTATCCAAAAATTCAAGAAAAATAAGGAGTACCCTTCTCTCACAGCGGGTCACATATGGTCTGACTATAGAGATAGGAGTTTCTGGGTTTCTGGTATTATCCTTGATAGTATTTCAGGGAAGTTATATTTGCAGATAAAGGCATAGGAGACGCCCCCTTGATTTACTATGACGGCAATTTGGGGAAAACAAAGTGGTGAAATGCAAATAGTCATCCAAAAAATCTGAAATTACTTTCATCTAGAAGAAAGTTGAAAAGACAACAAGTTTTGTTCCCTCCCTGCATTTTTTATGAAAAAGTGAAATAAATAATTTTATTAGTATGGCTATTGACTATATAATAGACTGATTCCCAGGTGACATCGATGAATCAAATATGAGTTGTAAAGAAACCAGATTGCATGCTGCAGCTGTCTCCCTTTGAAATGTAAACAAAGTTTTTGTTTTGCATTTTAATGGACTGATTTCCCGTTACGTCGCCGTATCAATAAGTTTCAAAATATTGCAAAATGCTGCATGCTGAAGTTCTTTCAAAATTTATTGTACTTTTATATCAGTTGAATTTCCCATAAGTGAAAGTATTGTTTTAAAAATTGATGAATATTTTAAAAATAGAAAATAAATAAAGAATGGGAGTGTTTCTTTAATACTCTAGAAGCTTTATACTTCTAAGAAATTGACCCCTACTACCTTATTAATATGCCCTGTTTTCAAAATATTGATGTTTTCAGAACGTTTGTTTCCCTTCTGGGAAATTAGATTGAAAAGAATGCTAAACAAAGACCGAAGGAACTTTAGCAAGCAGCATTTTGCAATATTTTGCAATGGACTGTGTTATTGTGACACCACAATTATGGATAAAAGATCGTTTTTGTCCATTTGGCATTTTGCTCCCAAAAGAAATACATATGGAGCAGAGATTACTATGCTAAAAATTAAATATAAAAAACTAGCGGTTGGCAGCGCGCCTCCGGCGCGCCTGACCGCCAGCTGTGTGTTGAGTAGATATCAGTGTTTTGTAAATATTTCGATTTTAACGGTAAGAGCTGAGTTGACAGGTAAGGGCTGTATTGCAGCAAAAAACGGACTAATTCATGAACCGTCGCAATGATTAAGGAAATAGATGGACAGTAGGTAAAAAGCCTGCCATATCCCCGAAGCATTACATCAGTCTGTGTAGAGGCATGAGACGAACTCAGTCGTTTCCTATATGAGAAAACGGATGTAATTTTCTTAATTCTTTCTCGAACCCAGTACCTTTTCTTAGGTAGTTTCAAACTCTGACGACAATATTTACCTAATGTATAGTTACTCGTCACAAAAGAAGAGCAAATTTTCAAGAAATTATTTTACATAAACGTCTCCTTTCAAAATCGAAAATTGGATACGTAAAACTCGAATAGTCTCTGTAGATTCATCCAGAGCAACCGGTTTAAATGCTCTCTCTCTCTGTAAACACAATGATCTTAAATACGCATCAGTCAAAATAGGTACCAATAGTTCCAAAATTTCCTCCTAAAAATCTGGAATTGGGCTCATTCGAAAGGAAATTAAAGGGGCAACAATTTTTGTTCTCTTCAATTTTTCATAAAAATGAGTAAAACTCGAGTTATCACCATAACTTAATTTTTATAACTGCGCCGCTCAACGCGTTTGAACGGTAACGTTGGAACAACGCGTTCGATGGCAAGCTACACCACCACGTTTTTTTATATTGAAAAAAGTCATTGTTTTCGCCCTTTTTTGAAATTACTCAGCACCTCCCCGTCAAATTTTTATTTTTATGAGTCTATGTGCTGCTCTGGGATGAGGACAATATATCCTGAAAGTTTGAAAGCGATCGGCCCAGTAGTTCTCGAGTTATAAACGGACAGGAGGACGGACGGACAAACTTTCTGCTTTATATATAAAAAATGATACGGTGAAGAGATTTTTTCTTTCAAATAGCCAGAAGTTGATCAATTTAAAATATAAACTTTTCTGTAAATTTTATTATCTCATATTAAATTAATACCATGTTCATCTTTGCTCCACATGTATTTCTTATGGGGAGCAAAATGCCCAATGGACATATTTTCAGCAGAATAGGTACTTCTGCTCACTCACATCTATGCATCTTGCACTCACATTCATGTTGCGTTATCACAAATAAGCCAGGGCTTTGGATTTTATGCTTTAGCATATTTTTCTGGAACCGTGAATGACATCATTTTGAAAGTTTTATAAAATTTCCTGTCAAGTAAGCCCTATTTCAAAAAGCATATTCGGCATATTTAGGGTAGTTCGAGCATATTTCAGCATATCGGTGCATTTTTTAGCATATTTCAGCAATGTTTCCGAAAATTTGCCCAAAATCGCAAAAAACCATGGAAAAAACACACGATTCAAATTTTTCTGTAGAAATCAGCGAGATGCGCTGATGAGAACAAAATGTAATATCTCCCAAACAACAGAAACCATCATCATCATTTTCTTGTATATTCTACGTGAATTTCAAAAAACAATGAACACCATTTGATAGAATTTCATTTCTTCTGTAGAAATATTTTAGAATATTTCACCAAAAATGAGAAATTTGCAGCATATTTTAGGTGTCGCAGGAGCATATAATATGCGCATATTTAGCTATTTTTTGGAGCATAAAATTCAAAGCTTCGCAAATAACACAGTCCATCTATCGATATTGTGACCTAGTTAGGGAATCTGTGCATGCTAAATTGTGAGTATATCAGAAATAAACAATATATCAATAAGACAATAACGAGTATTCTTGAATCTTGATGTACAAAGTAAAGTGTTTCTACTTTATGAAATAAGACCACTCATCATTAACATATTGTTCATTTTTGAAATACCGGTATTCACTTTTTTCCAAAATGCTATGTGATCATTATGGGAATTAACACGCTAAAAGTTTGTTCACATTTTAAAGGAAGACAGCTGAGGCAGGCAAGTCTGCTTTTGGTCCAAATTGAACAAAATCATTCTTGTTTTTTGCATTTGTTTGCAATTATGTCGTTACCGGAAATTGATGTATGGTATGGCATTGACTATACACGTACCAAATACTATACATGATAGTACTGGAAACTCTCTTCAATTTTGTGGTCATAAGCGACTAGCAACAGGGATGGAACTAACGTGGGGTGTGACTGTGAATTTGTATATATTGTTTGCGTGTAGTGGTGCTTCATCAACAACCCAAACTGCTGCACAAAAAAAAAAAAAATGTTAAGTGCTTGTTTTTTGCTCTGTGATGATCTGGAAAATGAGATGTTAGACTTGTAAATGTGCGTGTGCGTGCACGTGTGCACCAGATCAATCTGTGTGTAATTCCGCGACATATGTCAAAATTATATCATGGACATATGTCATTCATCGAGTTTTCATGAGAACAAAAATTGTTTTTTTCAAACCATGCTTCAAACCAACTTCATTATTGAATTCTTCATTGAAAATAGTTCTTGAAATTCATCCTTAGATCCTAATTCTATTTATTTCAAACGAAAGAAGGTAATATAACACCTTTATCTTGATCCAAAATTCTGAAATTTTGTGACATATGTCATTTATTTTTTGTATGGAGGCAAACAAACAGACCATGGCTTATGAGGCAACATCATCATCCCACAACGCTACATAGCACTGCGTCGCGTGACCAAAAGCGCTCAATGTATTTAGATGGGAGTTTCCGGTATTATTGTTTATATTATTTGCGCGTACCAGATAAATATTTGCATTGTCATTGGCTATATCATGGCATTATTGAAAACATAGTGGTTTGTTCAGGGATGGTTAGGGAGCCGTCAGGTTCCAGGTGTTAGCCATTAGCCGACTGATTAGTGCACAATTTTGACGAGCCATTAGCTAGCCGATCGGGGAAAAATATTAGCAGTAGCCAGCTGTTAGCCATTCAAATTGAAACTTCTAATGGCTACCGAAATATACTATTTTCCTCCTATTCTGGGTTTCTAATTGAAAGGCAAGGCGGAAAATGGGCAATTTTTGTTGTATCAAGGTTTCCCAAAATGCGATTTAAAGTTTGCCAACAATAGAAAATATAGAAAATGATATTGTGTATTCCAAAATTGAAGCAATGGATGGAAGAAGGGCCTTGGGGCCCCTAAGGCCCTTTTAGAAGAAAACTAGCCTTCTTCCATCAGTCGCTTCAATTTATAGAGGAATTTGTAGAGTGGTTCTTCAACTACATTTTTGTAAAAAAATTTTACAAAAAAGTGTAATGTAACCCGAGAAAATACGCGATTTAAAAGAGCTTGAAAATGCCCTTTTTACAAAGAACTACTCTTGACGGCACAAAAAGTATCTTTGAGAACGGAAAATGGTGTAGAAACGTGACGAATTCGTTTTGTACACATACATAAGAATATCTGCGTATATTCTGTGCTCACACAACCATTTAGGGAATATTTTAAATTTTACGTATGCTGCTCAGCTGCTGTCTTAGAACATGAGTAGGAAAAACCAGAGTCGAGCGTTCTATTATTGCTTCTCTAATTACTCACTCTACTCAGCGTTTTTGTCCTCATACAGAACTGATAGTTTGGATTGGAAGTTGTAGAATCCAAAAACGTGATCTCAGGAAAAAGGTCAATTTCCTGGAAATTGCCCTTATTCCGGCTAGCCCTTTAATGGACTGTGTTATTTGTGATAACAAAAATATCGACTGATATCGATTTGTTTGGCAAGAGTACTCATTCTGCAAGAAATTTATCCAACGTGAAATTTGCTCCCATAAGAAATACACGGGGAGCAAAGATCAGTATGAAATTAATCAAAAATTAAAACGGATTTTGAGGAAAAAAGTTTATATTTATAGTGTGTGAGTAATCGACTTCTGAAAAGGAACTTTTTTTCCCTCAATTCTTTCTCATTTTTGATTAATACCATATGATCGATTTGCTTCCCATGTTTTGTTATGGGGAGCAAATTTGCGATTGGATAAATTTCCTGCAGAATGAGTACTCTTGCCAAACAAATGACGTCACAATAACACAGTCCATTTCTATACTAAAATTTGTCAATTATAGCGAGAACAAAAAATTTCTTAGGAACAAGTATTGTATGATGGCAATCTGAGAACTTCTTAGTAATAAACAATGAAGTTTTGTTTCCTTACAAACAATTTTGTTTCGAAGTACATATTCAACAATTTCTGGAACACAATTTTTTCTTATGGGAAAGTACGTGCAAAAAAAATTGTTTACGTTTCTGATGGAAATATCGAACACTAGAAAATCAATAGCCCAAGTTTCTCTGACGTCACACACGATTCAAGAGATACATTTCTTTTGATTCCTATCAACGTGATCAAGAAGAAAGTATTTCATGGTCACCAAGATCAAGAGAACAGAACCTCTTGAAGCATGTTCTTCAAACTGATAAGGGTTTCATTCAATTGTCTGTTGAAGTTCTTCTCAATATTATGAATCAAAAGATGACTAAACGTCTACAGTTTCCAATTATTGCAGTCCTAATATTAACATTGTCAAAACTTGGCCGTATTTTGTATTTCAATGACGCCATTTGAGAATGAAATATTCACATTTTTCGATAGCTTCTCAAGACGTTGTTTTTCAATATTTTTTGATGTACTATATCTCATAATAATCTACAGAGTCTGTAGAATTCGTTTGCGTAAATACTTTTGATTCATTTTGCAGAAGAACTTCAGAATTTTACTGTAAATTTGACTATATTTGGACAAAAAATGTAAACAAATCAATCTGGATCAGCCATGTTGATAACAATGAAATTGACGTCATAGAAACCCGGGCTATAGTTTGTATTTTTTCAGTCAGGAGTGAGCACGGATCGCGAAAATTTGATCCGGATCGCGGATCGCGAATCATCGGTCTTTTGACGGATCGGATCGCGGATCAATCATCGTTCATTGAAAACGATCCGGATCACGGATCAGTTACATTTCTTTGCGATCCGACGGATCAATCAAGTGCGGATCAGAACATTTGATCCGTGATCAGGGAGTCAATGATCCGTGATCCGCGGATCACAGCTCAAATGGAAGATAAATTTTTTTTCTCTTTCTCCATGGAAAATGTGGTCGTTTTGCAAGGTGAAAAATTATAAGGCTCTAGAGCTTTTCACTTCAATCTGGAGCAAGAAAAAAACTCGATCCGCGGATCAATGTAAATGACGGATCAAATCAACCATAAATGAAAAAATGATCCGGATCAATCGCGGATCATAAAGCGCGGAAAAAAATAATCCAAATACGGATCACGGATCGCCAATTTTTGATCTATGAACCGCGATCCGATCCGTGCCCAGCCCTGGTTTCAGTAATGTTACATCAACGTGAAAGATTTCTGGTCAAGATAAAACACCGCCGTGAAGATTTTTTCGCAGGACAAGTAGCGTTCCTGGCGGACCTTTATTCCTGAATTGATAATAATTATTAATTACGATCACGGTATAAGATGAAGAGGTAATGACACAACGCTTAAATCGTGTCCGCAGTTTTGAAGTTGTACATACAAACTTCCGCTAGGTTTGCAGCGAACACTCAGGCTGTTTCCCTGTTCCTTCTACACCCCACCTGCGCCGAGACGTTACCGTTGGTACCCAAGTATTGATGAAATTTCCAAGGATTATAAAAAATCCAAGAATTCACTTAGAAGGGTGATTCTTTCAAAATTTTATAGAGTAGATTAAATGGTATTTTTATGCCAAATATGAAATGCATCGGCTGATTCCTGATCCTGCAATAAATTTTTGAAAGTAGCGGCGTTCCCATAAGACTCTGTACATTACCCATCACTTTCATCACGAGCGCTGCGCTCGGAATGTTCAGAACTACTACAAAATCACGGACAGCGTTTACCACAGTCAGAATACGTTTGTGTCACTACCTCTTCATCTTATACCGTGATTACGATGGACCATTTTTGTATGACATCATAATTTTCATCTCGTTTATGAAAAATGTATCTACATTAGATTTGACTGTAGATACTATTTGAATGAATTTGAGTATACGTGCCCTGCTGTTCATTGAATATCCAGATGTTTCATACGAAAAATGTTCTTCATTTGTTCTACTTCTAAAAATATCGCAAAAGCTTGACATTCGAAGGGTTCTTCTAATATTTATCAAAGTCTGCAAAATCCTATTCGGACTCGACAGCGGAGTGGCTGATATCTAGCGGGCATTTCTTGTAATACACAAAACATACACCACTACAAACACACGCACTGGAGGTACTTTATCAACGTTAGGATAAAATACACATGTGTTAACGGAAGAAACGTTATCAGTTTGTCACCATTTTACCAGAACTTCATTTACGAAGCAAATGAAAACAAAAATACGTAATTTTGAACCATCGTATTAATATCTAGGGAACACTTTTCCAATAAATTGAATTATAATTGAGTGAGAGCTCATTGAAAAATTTCCCATTTGAAAATATACGGAACGAGAATCGTATCCTAACATTGATAACAAGGTGCGGTAAGAGAGGAAGCCGCGATGCTAGCGCGCGTTCACTCTGTCGAGTCCGAATGTAAACGAGCACTATGCGGGCCAGCAGAGTAGCAGCTTGCAAGTCTAAATTTCCCATAATATATTCGCGTCCGGCCCCAAAAGAGTCGCCCTCTACATTTACTATAGCGGCCATTTGTGGAAACTGGACAAAAAGGTGATGTTTTAGATGATTGGTGAAATTTTTATTTATATGAGTCTCATACTACATATTCTACTAGTCAAGAGAGTCAAAAAAAGTCATTATAAGTGGTACTTTTTTTTCAGTATCAACAGAGATATAGCTAGTTGAAATAACATACGCTCTCATGTAAATTTTCATGTGATCACCCACGGCCTACTTTATATAAGGCCGGAATGTAGCGAAGTCACAACGTCGCACTCTAAAATCAGTGGATACAGGTTTACAGGGACGCTTATGGGAAAAAACGAAAAAATTCAAGTATTTTGATTCGCACGCTAATAAAACGCGGTTTTCGGAAAAAACGAAGAGAATATAACTTGAAGAGCAAACGATTTTCTGTTTTTTAAGCCCAATTTTAGTAAAATTGGTGCTGTACAAGTGCAGTTATTATCGTTTGAAAATTAAAAATCAGATAGGAGACGAAGTGCGGTACACGTACACCGTGGTTACACCGCACCGATGAACATGAACCGCCGCGAAACATCACTGATAAGAATCCACTGCGCGCTGTTGTCATTTTCTGCATTCCGGCCTTAAAGTAGGCCGTGGATCACCTTTTCGTCCACGACTCTAGCGCGTCTACAGTACTGGCCTGATGCGAATACGTCATCACAAAAGTGGTCTATTTCCCTTTCGTCTTGCGTATTGCGGTACCTGTCGTCCTGTCAAGTGTCCAGCGACGATTATTTTTATCATAATATTAAATTGTTCTAATACTGTCCAGTGTTCTACTAGCTGGCAGGACAGAAGCTGCGATTTTGTGAATTTTGGTAAACACTTTGTATTTTCTCGTAAGAATAACCATAAAATTTAGTTTACAAAACTTCCATTTTCGGGTGACACAAAATCCACAATGTTCAGTAGGATTTAAAATTCGGTTTCCTATTTCCTTCGCTCGTTCATCTGATCAATTGGACCATCATGGAATTGAATGAAAACGCTGTGCTGAAAGAAGTCGTAGAAAATCTGCACCGGAAGCCTTCTAAAGGTATTCTTAAGAATTCATCAAGTTTTGAAACTGCGGAATCTGTTAAAAGGTACGACACCGTGGATTGTCGGGATTACGAACACGACACTTTTTGCTTGATATTCTATTCTTGTAAAGCATTCCATCTTTACGACCTGATTATCCAATCTCGCGTACGTATTCACTGATCCAAGACTACGCGCTATAACCGCAGTATTGTTATTACCTTTTTCAGTTTACCAGCGTCGAAGGATAAAGCCACGAAATGGGACGAGATGAATATCATAGCAACCTTACATCCTGCTGAGAAAGATTATGGTCATATGAAAATAAATGAACCAAAAACACCTTTTGAACGTGAGCTAATCGACGATGAGTACGACAGTGGTATCAATCCAGAAGTATTAGCTCATGAGTGAGTTTTGAATTGCGAAAAACTACAGTTTTAATAGTTCGCCGTCTTGAACTGTGTCGAACTCTAGAAAGTTACAACTCCATGAAGTTTTTCCTTACCTAATATTAATGTCAAGCTGCAGTGGCGTAGCCAGAAAATTGGAAATATCAGAAAATTTTTCTGTGGGGTAATAAGTGATTGATATTGAGGAAACTTCAAAATAATTTTGAGCATGAGTATTCGTCTCGGGAATTATCTTCTGAGAGGGCTTCTATCGTACCTGTTTTGAAGCTATTTTATGGACGATGAATGTTTCATCAGTTTTCTAAATGACTAAAATCCACGTGACAAATATTATCTTGTCGTTGTTGGTACTGCCAGATGTAGGGGCTTTTGATAATCGATCAGCACATTATTATGTTATTGTATCTTCCCTTTCATACTTCAATGCCACCTATATTCAGATAGATATTATTTTCTATGTAGTGCCATGTTTTGCTGTCTTATTCTTCGTTTGAAAATTTTATGCGCTTACCAAATCAAAAGTTAGAATCTCTGTGAACCGCATTACAGTTCTATTTTCTTGATTCCAAGTTCTTTATTGACCGTTGTGAACGAGTAGCAGCTGGAATAGCTTAAATATGAGAATACTGTAATCATCTTATCGTAAGGGAATTAAGAGTGTTTTGAGACATGCATATTTTTCTACGAGAATTGTCGAGCAATACTTGTTTCTCTCCCAATAGTCACGTAATACTTTTTAGCGTGTGCTTTTCATATTCAGTCATCATGTTGTATCGTGTTCTAAATTCTATTTAATTTAGGTGGCCACGATACAATTAATGGTATAACTCTCGAAAGTAAAATCCTAAAGATTTAGAATTTAGACTTCACAAAGGTTGTTATAGCCTAATTTGACTTAAAACTCAATGGGGCGTGTTTTTTTGCCCTATCACTGCTAATAACAGCAGTACCCCATCTTACTGCTAGGTTCTAAACGAAAAGGTTTTACATTTTATTTCCGATAAGAGAAAAGAGTTCCTTAAATATTTCAGAAACAAAGACAAAATAAAGACTTCGATGTGTATATTAGATTCGTAGTAGGCCTACGAGTCACCAACTAATTCCAATCGCTTTTTTTTTAGGTCTATGTTCGGCCTACGAGCCATGTACGGCGAGATTTGAAATCTAATGTGATTAATATTGTAAAAAGACTTCGTCCTCGGAGTCTGTTACTGCGACACTCGGAGTAAGAGTGATGCCGCGGGACTTTGAAATATTTTTGTACTTCTAAAATTTTTCATTTTCAATTCTTTGGATTAGAAATATTTTCAACTGTTGGACTTGGAATTATTTTCAAATTGTGGGACTTCGAAATATTTTCAATCGTTGCACTCAGAATTATTTTCCAATTGTTGGACTTTAAAATATTTTCAACTGTTGGACTTGGAATTATTTTCAAGTTGTGAGACTTTGAAATAATTTCCTTCTTGGAGTTTTGAAATTTTTTATTTTCGATTCTTGGACTTTGTAATATTTTCAACTGTGGGAGACAATCAAAAATTGAAAAATTCAAGTCCAACAGTTGAAAATATTTCAAAGTCTCACAATTTGAAAATAATTCCAAGTCCAACAGTTGAAAATATTTCAAAGTCCCACAATTTGAAAATAATTACAAGTCCGACAGTTGAAAATATTGAAAATGAAAAATTTTACAAGTCCACTTACCAAAATATTTTGAAGTCCAACAGTTGAAAATATTTCAAAGTCCCGCAATTTGAAAATAATTCCATGTCCAACACTTGAAAATATTTCAAAGTCCAACAGTTGAAAATATTTCCAAGTCAAAGAATTGAAAATGAAAAATCTTACAAGTTCAAGAAGTACAAAAATCTTTCCAAGTCACGCGGCATCACTCTTACTCCGAGTGTGCGGTCTATAAGCCTTTCACACTTCGGGTTTTTAATGCGGATAGTATAAGTGTTTGCCTGATTTGTTATCAAACTCGTAGTCAAACAAAAATTCAAGTTTTTATTTTCAAATAATTTTTGTAATTTTGTGGATTATATTTACATTTTACCATCCTGTAAAGAAGCAAAAATGAAAATTTGCACGAAACTTCTAAGAATTTTGTCAATTTTTCAATCTGAATTTTCTCATTTTGATAATATGACTACGTCTATGATAAGGAAAATGTAAACAAACGCCAAGTGTGAAAGGCTTATTGGTAAAATTCTTTTCAATTACATTTATGTGCTGTAATTTTATGAGAAATCGAATTCAGTCGCAGTAACGGACTCGGAGGACGAAGTCGTTTTACAAATCCCATTAGATTTCAAATCTCGCCCATGGACGAGTTACCAATCAGCTCTTTTCGCTTTTCGCTTTTTTTTTTTTTTTTTTTTTTCCTTCAGTATAGTTCAGGATGCTATTGGCTGTAGCGCTAAATGTAACAATGGGAAGGAGAGTGCTTGTACTACTGCGTAACTTGTACGCGTATTAATTATTAAAAACGTTGGTCACCTGTTCTTTGAAGTTTGTTCTGCGAATTATTTTAATCACGATTACCGTCCTATTACTTACATTCGGCATTCAAATTTTCATTTCCTGATGGGTATCAGTTTGATTACATTAGTTGTGTGTTCGCTTTTACAGAATAGAATTTAAGTGATGAGAGATGAATTGACATTGTTGCAATCGGTCGGGGTGTTCCCCAATGAAGGCGGAGTATGAGCTGCTGTGTGGAATGCTATTTATATGGGACTATTACACACCATCACCTTCAAGTGTAGCGTGGAATGTGGCGCTCCCAGCAGAGCTCTTACGGGCAAATTCTTTCATTACTACATCTTGCGTATTGTTGGGTGCATATTGGTTTGTCAATTGTATAGTAGTCTGTGTTACAAGCAATTTGATTTGTCACAAAAACGTTTTACTGCGTAGCATAGTTTGAGGACCCGGCATACTCTTTTCCTATCATATCTTTTAATATTTGCATATATCTAATAAGTTTATGTTCTGCCGAGTAGATTTCATCATAACACATTTTCATGCATTATGTTATTTCATAAGTAAAGAATACTATCAGGAGAAAGATGAAAATGCAAATGTTCAAATAAATGAAGGAATGATATGAATGTAAAAGTGTGGAATGATTGTTTCAATAGTACATTGATGAACAAAATCAAAAACAAATGCGACAATATTATTCATATTATAAGAATGATAGAATGGAAGTAAGTAGCCTATTATTGGAAAAATTAAAATTGGCTGTTTGTACTTAGCAGACTATAGAATTTGCATCAACATCAAAAATTAACAACTTTATTGTTGCTGTTTGTTTTTGTTACTTGTCAAAAAATAGATGGAAGATCTTTCTTGAAAGAGAGGTGAGATAGAAAGTTATCAAAAATATCAAGAATGCATTTTTGAAAAGAGAAGTGAGTATTTGTACTAAACAGCTGATAACAAATATGAGAAAATTGATGAGCGGAAGATTTCCTTAAATTGATTTGAATCAATTTTTATGAGAAAAGATGATTTGTTGAAAATTTTACGCTTAACAAATTTCACTCTCTTCATTTCAGTCCTAAATTGCTTTGTTCTCAAGTTATTTTGAGATTACTCACTGAACATTCTATAATGGGAAATTTATTATCTGATCCAGGATGTTGCAGCCAGCCAAAACCCAAAAGCTGTATTTTTGGGGTATTTGGCTTCAGCTTTTTCAAAGCCATATACTTTCAACAGTCTGCCAAAAGCTAAATTAAGCCGTATTTTTTTTGGTTTCTTTCGGGTGAGAATGATTTTCATAAAAATTTCAATTTATGGTTCTTTTGACATGTAATTGTATGCCTAATTGTAATTATTGGAGAAACAATCGGTGAGTGCCCGATAACGGCGTGCAAGAAGCCCTCTTCCAATGACACAAAAGGTATGAAAAAAAGAAGTCACGAATTTCATTTCATTTATTACAGATAACGGTCATTTGAGATGAAACGCCTTTCAAATCTTATTAAGGAAGCTTCAAAGTTTCTGTTTGTGTATTAGGATGACTTTATAAGCCACAAAATTATGAATATTTTATCAAAAACAAATGCTTTGAAGTTGAGAAGAATTCATTATTTCTCTCGCGAGAGCCAACCACAACTCCTCCTATACTCGATTCAACGCAAGACGCGCGGTTGGCATAACCTGTGACGGTCCAAATTACAAAGGAGAAGGGAAATTGTATTAGCGTCACAGGTGCGGGCGCGTCTTGCGTTGAATCGAGTATAAGTGGCGACGGAAATGTGTTGTGTATGTGTGTGTTGAGAGGAATAGACCTTTTCTCTCGTGACGTCACAGCATTGATAACAGTGAATGACAGTAAGCAAAAGTACCCATATATGTGATCGATAGCATTGACTATACATTAACCAGACGTACAGTCCTATTGTTATAAACGGTGTCGATTTCTTGGATTACGTTGGAAACGAATAACAGATCGCGCCAGATGTTAAGACGTGGGTGTAACAGAGAGGGACCGATGTTCAGCGATGCTTTTTCTCTTTTACTCTACCGGTTAACACGCAGCGCACTCACGTTTTCGTTTCCAGCAAAACGACACCGTTCATAACAATAGGACTGTACGTCTGGGTTACGAAGTAATATATAGTCAATGTCGATAGTCACGCGATATTAAAGTATTGGTACCAACCATTATCAATTACCATGAGAAAATGCAAAGTTGTATAGAACACCAAGTTGAGTAACTCGCGCAGTTTCATGTTGTTGCCACGGAACATGAATGTTGAGCGCTGGCGTAGCATTGCTCACGAGTTTTTTAGAAATAGCTGGCTGACGATGGAGAAAACGTATTTTTCAAATTTTTATTTCTAAAATTCTAATGAACCGTTTATATTCATGTATGGCTTAAAAAAAAGCTGGAAGCCTCGTCTTTAATATTCAAAAGAAAAAATAGGTAGGTGTCGATCGATTTTTGGAGATAACACGCAGTTTCTAAACATACTTTTTACGTGTATTTCTCCCATAAGAGCATAAGCAATGCGACGCTGCGCGCCTATAGTGATAAATTTCGTTACATTTTTTTGTATTCATTGCGTATATAGGAAGATGCACAACTTGTTACGTTAGTAATATATAGGACTTTGAGAAAATGTATGAAACGTTTTGATCACATACTGGTATTCAGAAACAAGAAATAAATAAGAAACCATAGGTCCATATTAGGAATCTACAAGTTTTCAAGTATTTGAAAGTGTACCTTTGGTTTCTTATTTATTTCTTGTTTCTGAATTCGCATGAGGACACAAAGTAGGCGCCCTCTATGAAAACTGTGGTGGCCATTTTTGGAAGTTGCCTGAAAAGGTGATGTTACAGAAAATTGTTGAAATCTTAATTTTTTCTTCTTTTAGGTTATTCTATGAATGAAAATAATAAAAAAATGCTCTTACTACTTTTTTGTATTTTTCAATATTGACAAAGATACAGCCCGTTTTAGTTGTATACAGGTTTATGGCAATTTTTGCCGAATCCCCTTTTCGGGCACGACTCTAGCGCACCTACAGTTGTGTCCTCATGCGAATACCAGTATGTGATCAAAACGTTCTTTATGTATTCTTATGGGGCTTATTGAAGAGGTGGTCGGCACCAAGGCTGCAGCGATCTATTGCTTTATTTGCGGATAAAGGTCCTGCTAGGAGCGCTACTTGTTCTATGAAAAAAGTGATCATGATGTTTTCTATCATAACATAACATACTAATAAAGTTGTAGTTTTGTAATTTCAAATTGTTTTTCATTGAAAATTAAGAGAATAAAACTTGTTGCCCTTTCAATTTTCTTTCAGACAAATGTAATTTCTTTTTTGCAAGCTCCCTAAAATTGCCGCCATGGTAAATCTAGAGCGCGCCTTCTTTATTTTTATTTGCAAATTGTCAGATGTTACTGCCTATAATTATATAGTTGTAAGGAGGTATAAGCATTGACTATATACACTTTGTAAGCAGACGTACAAACCTGTTGTTAAAATGTTGTCGGTTTTCGGACGCACGTTGGAAGCAAATAACAGATCGCGCCAGGTGTTAAGACGTGGGTGTAACAGAGAGGGATGTATGTTCTCTCTCCTTTGCACCAACGGTTAACACCCAGCGCACTCAGGTAGCAGTTTCCAACGAAACGACAACTCTTTTAACAAAAGGTTTGTACGTCTGCTTACAAAGTGTATATAGTCAATGGTATAAGGCTTTTAATGTTGCGCGGGTCACATATTCTATCAAATCTCGCTGGAGGACAAACAATGACTTCAAATTAATTTAACTCTATATTTTTGAGTGAGTTCTTGAAAATTGGAGGAATTGAATGAAAGTCGAGTATTTCTAGCGCTGTATTTTATTTTTAATCACTAGTATTGTTTTTATAAAAAGTGGGCATTTTATGAGACATTGATGGAATTTTCAAAAATCAATATTGAATGGGAAAAGTCTTACAAAAGTTTGTAATGTTTGTATTTCAATCAATACTAACACATTTTGGTAAGAATTCAACAAAATTATTGAGATGAATTAATTTGAAGTCATTGTTTGTCTTCCAGAAAGATTTTGTTAAAATATGAAATACGCAGAACATTGGAATGAATTACATTTGATGAGAAGTTCTTATGGAAGGATAGTTGTAGACAAATGATCGATTGCTTGATTTCTACCACCATAATCTGTCGTTTCCAATCATATTCCTTGCTTATGTTGTTGTCATTGTATTATTGTTAGTGGCATATTTAGAAAATTCTGAAGATGGAAGGAAATTTCTTGGGGGAAGATTTTGGGTAAAAAAAATTTTTGGAGGGTGTTCTAAACAAGATTTGATGATATTTTGAAGCAAATTGGTGAGTTCTGGGGAGGGGGGTTGGTCTTAATTCCACTTCTCTGTAAATATGCCTTTGATCATCATGGTTCAGTAGCTATTACATTTTTTTTTAAATGTGTATGTGTTCTAGAATGAATCAAAAGAAAGACGAAAAACTTAAAATTCATGAATCTGTGACTGAGTCAGATAGTGAGCCAGACGAAGAAGAAAGCCCGGAGCAGAGAGGTAAATGAATAACTTCGTGAGGTTTTTAATGTTTTTTATAATTTTTTTGTAATCGTTGATCAGTGTAGTATTATTTAATAACGTAAATCAAATTGTGAAGGGGAATTGCAGTGTAACTTCATTGTTCACCAACTTGTTGAATCAAATTACGTTCTGGGGCTTTAATAATTCAATTTCTCCTTGGGGGGGGGGGGGTGAGTAATTATTTGATTGATGATTCAATTTTTCTTATGGTTGCTTTTCAAGTATTCTACAAACAAGGTTCAAATGGAAAATTTCAGTCAAATTTGATTTAGAATTTCGTCTTGTAAAAAGAGTCTTTATTGTTCTTATGGATTTGTTTCAATTTTATAGTTACATTGTTGCAATTACGTATTTTTATTTGAAAGTCATTAGTTGGTCTACAAAATCAGTTGTTTTGTTTGTAGAATATTGAAATCATAATTCATATTTGCGAGAAAAGTCCGTCGATCCTCGTTGAAAGACCTTGAAGTGATTCACTTAGAAAAATTGACTTGCTAAATTTTGGAGGTTCTTTGAGAAGTGAGTCTGACAACTCATCTTTTGTCAAGCCCCGCTTTTTTTTTTTTTTTTACTATTCATTATTTTTATTATTTTTACTTCAACAAAGATCATTTAAGGGAAAGGCTCTGTTCACAGACGCTAAAGCCACAGTTCTAAATTTCAAAACTCCTTCCATCTTGGAGTGACTTATCCTTTTTCAGAAAATTCACTCTGATATGGAAAAGTTGGTGAAAGCATAACAAAATATTATTATAGGGTGTCTGCCAGTCATGAAAGTCATGAATTAAGGTCAACATACATACTTACTTCATTCAATTAATATTTTCAAAAAAATTATGAATTCTCTTCTATCCCTCTGAGAACGAAATAAAAAATTGAACACCACTGACGAATCAGTATTTGTATTCACTGTTCGTGACTTTTTTTTGACGTCATAACATAATTCATATCATAACTTCAAAAATGTATTGTAAAGTTGTGAAAAAGTCATGAAAAAGTTATGAATTTGGCTAATTTGGATTCGGTAGATACCCTGTATTCGATTTTTTTCGAAATTTCAGTTGTTTAATACAAGACCAGGCTTTACTAGTATCCCAAAGACAAAGAATGTTTGAGTTGAGTAATGAAAATAGTGCAATCAATATAAAAAAAAAGAAATGGAAAATAAAAGAGTAAAACGGAGAAGAAGTAAGACTTCCAATGCATTTTAAAACCACTGCAAATGAGTTTGCTCGTCATGAATATGCTCTATGGCTGGGGGGTGGAGTTATTGATAGTATGCAATGCATGGGGAATTTAAACCTGATGACACACTGGCATCCTTTGATGTAATCAGTATGTTCATTAACATTCCCATTTGATTTGCTCCTATGCTTACGCAACTGCGTAAACAACGCATGACTTTTCACCTCGGTCTGGAATTAAGCATTGCGACTCCAGAATGTTTCGCTCTTCAACTTATTTTATAAATTGTTCTGTTAATAAGACTTACACTCCTCTCATTAGTTCCACTTACACAACTGAACATAGTAAAATCAAGAACGAGAATATCTGATTCTGAAAGTATTTTTCACGCTGAATTCGATGCTGTTATTTTTTTTTGTGATTCCCTCGTTATCTTCTGCAATCTTGACGTTTAGTTGTGGCGGCTTGTTGCAAAGCGCGACACACCTTTTTGTAATACTACCCATCAGTGTTGAATGCATTTTTCAACGAGCCGCCACAACTCGTGTTTTCGGTCGCGTCCGGCGTGGTAGCGTTTTACGGCGAGAGTGTGCGCATGCAGGGTAGCGCCGTACACCGCTCGGCCACGAAGCGTTGCTTGCTATTACCAAATACACTATACGAACAATACCGGAAACTTCCGTGTCGTTTTTGAACCATGGCGACTAGCGGACGGGATTGGTACTACCATAGTAATCAAACGGGATTTTCGACTAGCGGATAGGATTGTTACTAATCTCCTTTGTGTTTCGTGGGTTAACAGCGCTCAATGTATTTCTAATGGGAGTTTCCAGTATTGTTTGTATGCTATTACGATGTATTTTGTACGTGACAACTCGTATGGGTGTTTACGTGTGTACTTTGTCTTTGTGTGTATGTTGTCTTTGTATGTCTTTTCATATTTCTCTTCTTGTACTTAGTACCTACTGTAATTTAATTTTTTTTATTTATTTATGGTTTCTCCCTGAGTCTAATTTAAATGTTGATTCCATCAATTTATAATGGTTTCTTCCTTAGTCTAATTCAAATTTTGACTCTATCAATAACTCAAATTAATGTTGATTCTATCGATCTATTTATAGGTTCTTCCAAAATCGTAATTTAAAGATAAAAATTAAAAATTTTTATCAAAAAAATTGTATTAATTCTCTACATAATTCTGGATAAAAAAAATTTCATCCTCCCCAAAATATTGAGGATCTTGAGCGGGGCTCGAACCAGGGTAAAAAGGAGAAAACTCGTCATTTTAAAGGAAACATATACGGCCAGCAACGCTTACGCGTATGTACGCGTGCATCAGCGTTGTAATTACCGCGCTTACGTACTTTAACCATGACATATATAAGGAAACCTGAAATTTTTTTAATGCTAGTTGTGATCTAGGACCCCTAAAACGTCGAGAAAGTTCATTGCCCACTCCCCCTGTTGACCTTGCTACGGGTGTAATACCTCACTTTTCTAGTTAGAAAAGTCGGTAAAAATTTGTGCGTGCTTGTAATTTTTTGAATTTAATTTTATTACTATAAAAGGGGAAACTAGGAGTAAAATAAAGGATAACCAATTGCAGAGTCTTAATTCTAAGGGGAATGTAACGAGTCGTGTGCGAATTAAGGTAATAGGATAAATATTCTTTGAAATTAGTGTGTATAGTATATGGAAAGGTGACGTGTGTTATATACTCGCATGTTGTATAATGTGAGTAGTGTTCGTCGTATTTTACAATTTAAGTGTTTTACATCGTGTAGAAAATCTACGTACTCTGTACGTGTTTAGTGTTTAATGAAAGTGACGTCATATAATCGAATGTAGATACAAATGATTGTATAAATATATTTGTATGAATAAAGGTCGTGGCGCGATGCTAAATTTATTGAAATCTACTTCAATAATGAAGACGTATTAAATATACATTGAAAACTTTATTAATTCAACAAAATTCGGGCTCTCTGTACTCACTAGGAGGGGGGGGGGGAAAGGCTCAATCACATGTAGGTTCATTTATAGAGGTCTGAAGTCACCATACCTGCAGGGAACTAATGTATAGAACTTCCAAAACGAATGTGAAAGTTCATCCCTCCAAGCTTCCCGCTACTACTGTGTTTGAAAAAAGAAAATGAGTATTCCACTCTTTAAAGTCAGCAAAATGTTTACAGTAGATAATTATGTGGTGTAAAACTCATTCTATGTTTTTAGGGTCGGCGCGCGGCTCGCTGGTCGACAGTATCTATGTTTTTGTATCGCATCACTGTTGAATTTCTATCAGAAAAGACGTGTATCATCAAAATTGACATTTTTCCATACAAAGACAGTAACACAAGAATGATACGATAACAATTGATGCCGCGTGAAAATGAAATTACATATTAAATAAAATGAACGTTGATGAATTAAGTGAATTGTTGAAATTGGTTGAAGGAAAATAAATTAATGCAGAGTACCTACCTATTGAATCATAACATTAATGTGTTCTGGAGAAATAGTTGGGCTCTGGAAATGGACAATACTCATATTGATCGCCCAATCACAAATGATTTCTTATCCGAGAGATTACGCTGGTCTTAGTTTAGAATTGACTAGAAACTTGTACCAATATTGATACCTAGGTACTGATAGAGTGAAATTGATAGTGAGTGCAAGGTTAAAATTAGTTGCAGTGGAACGCAAAATAAATGAATATAGAGTATTGAACCAGGGTTTCAAACTTTGTCCTTGTGTTCAAGAAGAGGAAAAGTTGTGGGCATGTAGCCATTTCTCATCCTACCTCAAATAGTAAAGGTAGCTTGTCATCTGTTCCTGCATTAGAAAATAGATCTTCTTGTTTTTTATAGGTATTCATTTGTTAAATTTTGATATATTGTCAGTATTGCTTATCCATATAATATATTGTCAAAGATACCAAGCACCTAGTGTACTATTATAGTTACAATATTTTTTGTCAACAGCGGCAAGGAAAGCGTTTGAGAGTAAAAGAAAAGCTCACTATAATGAGTTTTTTGCTGCAAAAATGGCGCGGAAACTACTTGAAGAAGAAGAAGATGAAGATGAAGAAGAAGAAGAAAAAGAAGATACCAGAAGCAAAGAAGTGGATAGTGAAGTAAAAGAGGGATGAAGTTGATGTCCATCAAACTAGTTTAAAAACAAAGATGTTCACCGTTATAAAATCTGTGTTCAAATTCACACATTGAACCTTTTCTATTCATCCTTGTAACTTGTTTTCCTTTTTCTCTCTCTCTTGCTCTGTTCTATTCTATTGCAGTAAGGCTTGATGAGTGTAATACTCTTATGTGTCCTATTAATTGGATACTGTTTGCATACCCTCCCCCATTGTATCGTTGAAATGATATGGAATATCATCAATTAACGTAATTGTTTTTCTTGAGTATCCTTTCATTTATTTTGAGAAAATTCTCTTGTTAAACATTTTGAATTTATTTAGCAACAAAAATATTAATGTGTGTATCTTTTTATTAAGTGTAGCTGCAACTGAATATTATTTTTATTTTGTTAAAATTTATTCAAGATGAATTTAATTAGAGTACTGTAAGGAGAGGTTTTTGTGAAAAAATCCAATATGAGAAAGGATAAAATGGGATAATTGATTTCAAAAATTAATGAATACTCACGTAAAATAATTTATATTTCTACTACTATTTGAATTAGGAATACATTCGGTGGACGCCCTCAATTGATAATAATATTACAAGTTTATTGTAATTATATGAAAGTAAATGGAAAGTTGTGACTGGTAACATTATGGACAAAGTAATTTGTTGCCCGATAATATTCCTGATGAATTGACCTTCTAATATAGTGTATTTCATATAAGATAAGCAAAATGGCTATGCATTTATGGCATTTAAGTGGACAGCGTGGCGGGGTAAAAGTTTGATGACAGCGTTAATGGGAATGTTAATTTGTTACCTAATAAAATGAGTCGCCGTTTTGCTGATCTTATATGAAATGCACTTTATTTTAATTCGACTGTTCTGTGTTTTTCTGTATATGTAATTATTTATTTCGTTTTTCTCCGTCTACTTATATTTCTTCTTTCAATGCAATAAGTTGTGTAGGTACCTTTAATTGTTTTCTTTGTTATGTGCGTTTTTTCAAAATTTGAATGTAGGTAGTAATCAAGAATATTTTATCAGCAATAAGTGTGTACAAATTATTGTTCTACTATGATACATGGAGCTTTTGCGAAGTCTTATAAATTTGCGAGATAATATTCTTTTTTTTACTCACGCAAGGGTTTGTCTCCCTATTTTTCTCTCCTGTACAAAATACAGTATGTTCTGCAAACTGAGTTATATCTGTGAAAAAAAGGTGCTGGTCTCGTGATTCGCGTATCTTTGACATTCTCCAAGAGTCATACGGGTGTCCTTATTTGTTTGGTTTTCAACCTTTACGACGATGTTGTTTCAAAATTATTCTTCTCCACTCTTGGAATTTAGTTGTTTATAAATTATCTGTGCTTCTGTTTTATATATTTATGTAACGCCTCTCTACGCACCTTATACACAAAACCGACTGTCAAAACGGAATTTCCCAAAACAACCTGAATTGTATAATAAGAAGAATAGGTCCTAAATTTCAACTATGAACAAATAGACGTAAGCATACAATTATCAATGTTATTATCATTAGTATTATCGAGTGCAATCCTTACCAGCAAATGTTAGCCTTGAACTTCGACCGTTCACGTTAAGGGTAGGTATTCAGATCGAGGAGTAAGAAGAATGGTATATCTTTCCATCCGAATAGCCTAGACCTAGTATAAAACTAGTATGAAGGAGGCCTAGACCTACTATCAGTGACCTGGCCCTATTTAAGGGACATCGAAATACATAGTTCCAGGATCGAAATTTCAACAGGAAACCTGTTTCATGGGAGGGTAATTTGAAGAAAAATAATGGGCGCCGCGAGGCGAAACGTGGGACTTGAAAAATGACGGCTTCCTTAACGAAGTTGAACGAGGAACGCAGGGAACCTGTTCTATGAGTTGGATTGTAATATGATGGAAGGGCGACTCAGAAATATCATCTATAGCGCGAGAGTAAAAATTTCTCCAAGTCCCCCTCCTATCATATGTATATGTAGCTCGAGAGTCGAAATTTTCCCAAGCTTTTTGCCGGACGGGGCACGGCAAGTCTCTCAGAAAATTCCCCAGGTTCCCAGTTAAAATTTCTACCTCCGAGCTTTTTATGATAGGAGGGGGACTTGAAAAATTGCCACTTTCGAGCTGTATATGATAGGAAGGTGCACTTTCGAGTTATATGTGATAAGACGTTCTATTTCAGCTTGTTAGCTTGAAATATAGTATACTAGACCAAGAAGGGGGGGCGAACAAAAGGAGCGAGTGAGCTCTCGAAAAGCCTTTATTATACTAGGCCTAATTCTTAATGTACAGCAGACTAGACTTGTTTATTTATTTATTTATTTATGGTAAGGAAAACTATCAAGGTGGTGAAGAACAAAGTTCAAGCTGTATAGGAATGACAAAGCACACTAGTGACTCCCATAAAACAGGTTCCTTGTTTGCCTCAATTAACAAAGTTAATGAAGGCAACACTGAGCAGCCCACCACGTGGTCTGCAAGTTTTTTTTTACGAGTAAGTCCAACGTTTTGCCGTTCATTGCCAGGCGGACAGCTTTCGGCGCTCGTTATTTTTTTCCAAGTTGCCCTCCCATTAAACAGGGTCCCTGGTAAAATGTTTATTTCGTTTTTTCAAAAAGATCAATCGATAGTGTTGCCTACATATCATCCTAAACGCGACGATTTTCTCTAAATTGATTAAATATTGCACTCGACGGCAATACGCTGACCGATACCGTTTAGGTATACTGTAGAGTGTAGAGAAGCATAGTGTCTACACTTGAGACAAAAGTGGACGAAAATTCTTTTTTTTTTTTTTTTATGAATCAAATTTGTCTTCATTGATGAAATTTTAATTTTACAAAAAAAGAATCTGTTCTCCGTCGGTATCGTACCCACGGCGAAAATGTTATTTAGAGCTGGTTTATTTTTGGTACATTGAACTCAAAATTTGTAATCGTGACGAGAAGTCAAGCGCAGACAGGTAGGTTTTTGTTGAAATATAGAAGGAATCACATAAGAATGCATGCAATTGTTACCAATACGTACTTTTTACTTCGTGTAAGGTCAAGGAAAGATAGTGGACTTGATTGGACAGCAAGAGAAACACCTCGATTCTCTTTCTGTTTTCTCGTGTTATGCACAATGTTCTCCTGAGATAAGAATCACGCGGTTGTTCAAATAGAAGCGACCTTTGACTTAGATTTGTCAAAATATAAACTACCTACGCATATTTTGCTATCCGACCTTCAAGCAAGTAAAAGTGAAATAAGCGTCTTATGACTTTTTCAGCCCCAAAAAAACAGTGGTATAGTTATGGGGGGAGAGAGTTGGGGTCAACCACGCCCCATTTGTGGAATCGCCATAAAATTTTTAATTCATTTTCATGCGATTAAAGAAAGAAGAAGGTGTCTCGAACCCCCCTTCCCCCGAAATTTTGGTATAACTGTTACAGTTAAAACCCGAAATCAGTAAATTCTAAAATTCACTAGTCAAAACTAGTTGCCACAAATGACTTTAGTCAGAACTAGTTTTGACTGGTTAATTCTAGAATAAAAAAATTGTTTGAATTCATCAGTAAATTCTAGTTACATATAACTGAAATGAATTGAAATTGTTCGAGTTCGAAAGGTGATGGTATTTCCAGACATACTTCGGCCAAATTGATAGATATTTGGTAGTTCTGCTCAACTTTGAGGATAAGTAGCTCACACTGGAATAAAATATACGAAAAAGTTTAAAATTTTTCTTCCTTAATTCACACATTAAACCGTACATCATACGAATTCGTCGGTCTATAAACGTTACAAGAGCAAACCTAACAGTGACTAATTGACGCACACCATTCAAGTACAAACAAGCTTTGTGAAAAATAAAAATTCAAGGGTGTTGGAGGCTGGAGGTACCTTGCCTCCGCCTCCAATGAGGCGAAGATGGTGAGGATTTAAACCAAGATGTTGGAGGCTGGAGCATTTTGCCTCCGGAGGTACCTTGCTTCCACCTAGAGGCTTGGAGGTGCTTCCAAAGATCCTTTAGGAGACACTTTTTTCAACAGTATTCTATTCCTCGAACCCTCATTCAGCCACTTTGATGCTAGCGCTGCTCGGTTCGAAGAAAAGCCAAAGTTTTAAATACACCTTGTGAGTATCATCTGTCATCTGGCAACACTGGTAGGCCAATATGCTACATCTGGTCACACTGATCAACGTTACAAGTGCCTTCGGAGGCGTCTCCAAAGACGTCTTCGGTTTCTTCGACAGTGCCTCCGGAGGCATTTTCTCCAATCTCAGTAATTGCGCTGGAGGCATTTTGAGGTACTTCCAGAGACATATTTTGGAGGTCAGAAGACGCCTCCAAACGTGTCCACTGGAGGCAACCGGAGTCGGAGAGTCATTTTCTGTATTCGTTCCGGAGGCCTCTAAAAAAAATTGCTCCAACACCCTTGATAAAAATGCAATTACATATTTTGTACTAGGGAAGAAATTCGTTTTACTGATTGGATTCACCCTTCTTGTTTTCACTAGTTAAAACTAGTGTTCCCCGACAATCATAATTTCTTCTATATTTCACTTTTTACTAGTAAATTCTAGTTTTCACTAGTATTGAGCTAGTTTTACCTGAAATTATTTAAGTTAAAACTAGCTCCAACGCTGAGGGTCACGGTAAATTCTAGAGTTAACTAGTCGAAACTAGTTCTGACTAAAGTCATTTGTGGCAACTAGTTTTGACTAGTGAATTTTAGAATTTACTGATTTCGGGTTTTAACTGTGACATAACTACGCCAATGGAGAAAAAGGTTGGTTACGCTCCTTACAAAACTTGAAAAATTTACTTTAAAATATTTCGTGAGTGCAAGACTCTTTTCTAACAACACTTAAAGTACCTATCGCACCATTTCTGCCGTGCAAAGTTGGATTGACGTAGGTATATCTAAATCGACGATCGGGAAGAAGTTCCATTTTCTTAAAATAAGATCAATACGGCTAATTGAGATGTAAATATGCGTCCCTAAGACGATTTTTCGATGAGAAATCCAATTATCATGCTAGTTTTCCGATATAAGCATCCCTCCTTCCAATATTGGCGTTTTTGGGTCGTAGTTTGGATATACGTCAAAATTTTGACGCATATCCAACGTTCATTTCAACACAATTCAGAGTAGAGTGTTCATCCTACATGAAAGAAAGCTCCAATTTCCTAGATCTGATTTTCTGCTGTCATTCCATCAATGAAGTGAGATGAGTGTGTTCACGATTCACACACTTGCACCAATCGTCCGAGAAATATTTATAATTTGTATGATCATCCATGTGATTGTGCATGTAGGCCTATAAGTCAATTTAACTTTGTACGGCAGATTTCAACATTAGGTACCTAGTCGAAAAAGGATTTTGAATTCAAACTTGAAGTAAACAGAATTCAGAATGCCTAGATAATGTTTGTACACATTGCTCTTACTAATTTTGTCATTCCTTCTGCAGAAAGGTGCTTGTCAATGTTTGACTTCTCATCATGATCAAAAATTTCCTGTTCAATGTACAAAAGAATTATAGTCACAAATTAACGTTTTAGCTGTCGGTAAGGTGCCTACGAATAAAACACTGCAACGAATTATTCTCCCCAATGGCGTATTTAAAAGTGTTTCCAAAACTCTTCCCGTAGATACGCCACCCTTTCTCCCAGTGAGTCTATGAGAGAGTTTGTATTGATAAGACATTACTACAAATCGTCTCTTTGCGCGTTCAATCATTGTGCTAGTGGATTTAAGTGTACGCTTAATTGTAATGAAATTTCGAGTTTCGACAAATAATTTAAAGCAGAATGGAAGACATTACTGCAGGAAATAAGCTCGATGAAAACCAATGTAACCACCACTTATTATGACCTGATAAATTCGTCGATACATCAAGAACGTTCGAATGCGAGTAATCCAACCGAACAATAACTAAGCTATGTGCGATACCTAACTGAATTGCTGAGCATAGCCACGGGCATAGCAGAATCCGCTTTTATACCGAACGATTATTTCTAACGAAAAGACCAATAATGAGACTTTTTGGACCTTACTATCTCTAATAGAGAAGGCGTCCATGAATTCGCCATATATAGAAAAGACACCTCGACCGATATTACTGTTCACGGCAGATCTTTTTTGCCCTGTTGCTCACAAATATGCCGGTTTTAATAGTTATATCCACCGGTTGACCAGTATTCCATTGGGTCAGCTCGCTTTTCAACAGGAGCTTTTGACTATAAAGCTCTTGGCCAGAGTGAACGAGGTCAGCTTGGATATTGACTTGATGATCCATAGGAAATTGACTCGGAAAAGCCTTGATTCCACTACCTTCCTTCCCCGCAATCCGGCGTCAAATAGTAGAAAATGTTGGATTAGGCTCCCGTTTTTGGGCAAAGTTTCTTCCCAGTTAGGTCGTGTCCTCCGCCCATTTGGGTTTCGCCCAGTGTTTTACAATCTTAACACTAGTAAAAGTCTGTTCGTCAAGTTGAAGGACCCCGTCCTACTGGTCGAAAGAAGTGGGGTTTACAAAATGGAGTGTAATGAATGTAATGGAATCTATACTGTATAGGTGAGACTGGACGTCAGCTCAAAATTAGAATAGATGAGCATAGGAAGGCGTGGGAAAAGAAGAAATTGGGTGATTCGGCATTTGCGGACCATCTTATTACCACCGGCCATTGTTTCAAAGAGGGATCCAAGTCCCTCCTCCATAGAGAGTCCTCGTTTTTCAGACGTACTGCGCTAGAACATATTGAAATTATTCGCCATCTGAATAACGACAACCTAAATGTGCTCAACAGGTACATACCTGATGAGGGGTTGTTTGAACTAGTTTACGAGTATGATTCACATTGTGATGACTCGCTAGTTCAGTCATGATTTCCTCGGTAGTTTTTGTTGCCGGCCGGTGTTGGTTCAGTTGCTTTCACGTCACCCGTTGACAATGGTTCATTAATCGAATTGCATTTCTGTGGCTTTATTCAAATTACTCCGATTGTTTTACTCTTTTGAGTACGGATATGTCGTCGTTAGATGTCTTTGGTCATAACTTAGAGAACCGAATTACTTCTAAGATACAAGGACTTCGCGGATGCTCGGAATTGCTAGCACTCTGGAGTTAGCGTCACGGCTGTCTGGATTGGCCAACGCACTCTTGAGTTTGTTACAGTAGCCGTGTAGTAGGCCTATTATATCGACTGTACTTTTTGCGTGAAGTTCGTTAAAAACGCGCATCAGTACGTAAGGAGGAGAAAGGTGCGGTGGTTGGTGGGACTTTCGGCCCCTTAGACGTTGTCAATTGCGTCTCACGTTATTTGTAAATCAGCAGAAATAGACGAATATATATGCATGTTGAAAAAAGAAAACATAGAATTAGAGGAAAAGATGAAAAGACTCCGCAAGGAGCGAACAAACGTGTATGGATGATATGGGACATCAACACGCGGTTGAAGAGATAGTTAATGTCATTATCAACGGCGTGTCGACATCTGGAAACGAATGTGTTCGAGACAAGGTAAAATGGGTAGCATTGAAACTGCTAGTTAAAATAAACGAATACAATATTCACGTGGCTCATAATATGATCATATTTCACAAAATTAATTTTGTACCAAACTTTTCTATCTCTCGATTTAGGTATGGAAATTGATAAGGCTTCACTTCTCGTCAGAATACTAAGTTAAATTGAATAAATCTCTTGCAAAAAGAAAATATTGGATTAGATAGGTACTTACAGGCTGTAACGAGTAAAAAATTGCAGGTGTAATATTTATTTTATAAACTTTCATTCGATATCACTAACATCCAAAACTTCATTCTACGTCCCATATTATATCTTCATATATAGGACCGGATCGTTGATATTTCTTCCTCTTACACATGTTATCTTTAAAATATAGGTACTCGCGAGTGTAAAAAATTGCAAACACCGCGAAACAATAATAATAATAATAATAATAATAATAACAAAACGTATTTTACACTCTGCAATATTGTTTTTTACTCTTGTGGTAATTTCTGCCATTTGCATTTTTACTCTCTTGAATATATTTCATTATGAATAGCCGTAACTTAGAGGATCAAATCAATTCCATTATTTGCGCTAATGCGGCGTATTTGCGATTCCTATTTTTAAAGTTTCGTACCCAATGGTTGGCTTTCTCCTCACATATTTGGTTCCTTTGTAAGTGTTGACAGTTTTACTTAAGACCTAATTTTATAAAATTTTGGTTTTTATTCCGATTGTCCATACACTACAAAGAAACTGGAGAATTTTGTCACCCTCAAGTGAATCAGATCGTAGCTTCGGTACGCATGATGTCACCACCAGATTGAACCATTTGATCCACTCTAAACTGTCTAGCATACTCCCCTCAAATGAATTCGATCAGTTTTTGCGGGGTGTAATGAGAAATGTCTTGATTTTGAGGCCGAATTGAAGGTGAAAAAAGATGAATGTAAGGAACAGAGTTCGCTAGGGAAGATGTCACTGACGGTAACGTGGTGCAGAATTTCCAACCTAGGCTTTTCGATCACTCCCGCCGGGTCGAGTTCAGTAGTGAAAAATTGTACCTCCTGGAGAAAGGTCTGAAATTCGCGCTACCGCCTTCCAATGATGGCGACGCCCTCGCGAATGTAGTTGTGGATTTAACCGTAAAAATAGGTCCCGGTTGTAACATCCAACAGAAGTGTGCCGATATTGTCCGTGATACCCCCTTCAGCGTATTAATAGCATTGTGGGAGGTGTGATTAAGGGATTAAAGAAGAAACTCCGGGAGGAGTTGATAATTACTAAGGGCGATGAGAGTAATGCCATAGTGGTTACGGAGAAAGCATCGTTTAATTCTAAAATGTATGATGAAGGTAATTGTGCAGTGTGAGGTAAAAGAGAATGACAGCTTCCCTTTTTCCGAACCATGTCAAAGAGGTTCGTAGCGTCATCAATAGGAGTACATTCATTATCAAGAGTAACTCAGTTAAGAGAGCCCTTCTCAATCCGAACACCAAGCCTCCCTCCCTCTACGGCTCACCTAAGTATTCCAGTGCGGCCTGTAGTTTCTTTCATCTCCTTACCAACCTACTCCCTCCCCAAATACTTGGACCGCATAGAGGTCGAGTACCCGTACTCTGTAGAGAATTCTTCTTCGTCATATGAATACTGGTGGTGTCATCGTGTTGAACAGGCATAGGTATGCCGGACGAAGGTCTGATCGAGCTTCTTTATGAATCACAACTCGATGATTAGTATTCTGTTTTTCTTTTTCCTCGAGTTGGTGTCGTTGTTTTTGGTTTCATCGTTGGGTCAGTTGCTTATTTCTTGTTCTCGCTGAAGATGGATTTTTATCCGAAAGCGCTTTGTTTGTCAAAACTGTTTCTGCGGTGTTTACAATTTCAATCCCAACGGCAATCATCACGAGCGACGAAAAGAGAACCTTGCAAGACAAAGAAGCACAGCAACTGGAGGGGAGACTGATGGCGGGCTAGGAAGAAGAAGGGAGAACAGAACGCCAGTACACTTTTGTTTTCCGCGGTCTCTTTCCGCATCAATTAACAGATGCGGAAAGCACAAATGGAAAGCAAAAACGATCAGCACAACATTATACAGAAATCGAGCATTTTCCAAGCAAAAAACTGCGGCGGAAAGGGCCGTTTTCCGGACGCCTTTCATTAATAGTAGATTACTGTACAGTGGCGGCAAGTTGACGATAAGCGACCAGCTACGAGTGCAGGTTTACAGAACAAGCGGAGCGAGTGAAGCAACTGCACGAGTCGCTGTTCGTTTATCGTTAACTTGCCAACACTGTGCAGTACGTGTAGTAAATCGTCTTACGTAGCTAAATTTAAATTATACGTTTTTGGTGGCTTTTCTCAACAGGCACTGATTTTCTTGGGCTAAGTCTCGATCTGTCAGGATTTGAACACAAATACAATTACACGAACCTTGATCTTTTATTTTACACACGAGTGACAACTATATTCATCGCCTATAACGAATGGCGGGATGAAATTGCATTAATAAAAAATAATACACGGACTCTTGATCTGTCACCTAACGACTCTACAATCGAACTTCTCGAGCTACAACGTTGAACTCCTCGAGCTACCGAATTGAACTATTGAACTGAATTCCCCTCGTCGATACGCCACGAAGTCGACGAGGGTTGAGCATGATCGAACGGGATCGACTTATCATGCAGTACTTTTCCTGTCGATAAAATCGAACAGAGTATTTCTTGTCGATACCTTCCATCGTTATCGCCTTAATTACTTTTTCTTCTCGAACCCGATCGAAGGTTTCATCTCGAAGGTTCGATGTTAAATATTCCAACGAAGAACTCGTAGAATTCCAAAGAAGTTACAAGGGAGGCACGGTCTCGCGGCAAACAGCGGTGCCTTCGAACGATCGGTAAAAGAGTTGCTCTTAGATTTCCACTGATACCAACTCTTACAGCTGTTGACTACATCATGGCCGTCTCTAGTTACAGGCCGGAATATTCGAAACTCGACAACATTGGATGGGGCCGATATTTGTACAGTCTCTTATGGAGAACATCAAAAATACTATTTGACACGAATACGGTGAAGTTTTTGAAAAAAGTGAAGAGAATGTGATTTGAAGAGCCAACGATTCTCGATTTTTTGAGCTAGGTCTCGTTAGGATTGATCAACTACGAAGCGAGTTATTTACGTTTAAAAAAAAAAAGTCAGACAGAGGGCGAAGCGCGGTACATGTACTGCACTTCGCCCTCTGTCTGACTTTTTTTTTTAAAACTTGAATAACTTGCTTCGTAGTTGATCAATTTTAACGAGATCTAGCTCAAAAAATCGAGAATCGTTTACCCTTTCGATGTATTTATAAACTTTTTCCCTTCGGAATTGAATACTATTCGCAAATCAACGATTAACATGTTTTTCCAAAATTTTGCATAAGAGCATGTATAAAACTCGGTCCCGTATTTTTCGTCACCGCGACGTTGCCAGCTTCAATATTCCGGCCTGTAACTAGAGACGGCCATGACTACATACGCTATTTTATTGTATACAGGTTAGGTATGTGCCGAATATCAGTTCTCTTTGCACGTCTTGCTCTTTTGCGTTCATTGGTGTGAAGTGCAAGAATGAGAAGTGCAAAACACCTTGGGCGTCCAACAAGCTTCGGTAGCCCAGTTGGTAGAGCAACGGACACCTAACCAAAGTGACGCGGGTTCAAAACTCGGTAGTGCAGGTACGGTAAAAGTGGGTAAAAGTCATTATTGCTCTAGGAAATTAAAGAGAATTGATCAGCCAATCAGAGACCATTACTGAGCTCAGTTCCCGCGAGGCACTTACATTCATGTGAAGAAAACTGGTATGAGGTATTTACCTAACCTGTATACCAGGGATGGGCAAAGTGGGTTTTGCGATCGACTGGTCGATCGCGAAGTGATTTCCAGTCGATCGCGACAAAATCCTAAAATAAGATAAAAAAAAACCAAAATTATAAAATTTTAAACAATTAAAATTAGGTAAGAGAAAAAAAATTGGGGAATTATCCATCAGGAAGTGTTGTGTTCAAAAGTTTTAGCTGCACACGAGGTCATGGATTTAGCCTTCAAAATTGTTAATTCGATCCGTTCAAAGAGTAGTCTTCAAAAACATAAGTTTCAAGCCTTGCTAGAAGCAGAAGGATCAGAATATTGTGACTTGCTGTTACATACCGACGTGCGCTGGCTCAGAAGAGTTAAATTCTTATTCCGATTCGGAACTTTACTGCCTCAAATCCGCGAATTTTTAGAGCAACAGGAAACAAACTAACAGATGGGCACTGGTTATTAAAGTTAGCCTTTCTCTGTGACATCACTCAGTACTTGAATCAATTGAACTGTACATTACAAGGGAAGAATAAATTCTTAGTGGAGGTAATGAATGCAGTAACAGACTTAAAAAGCAAGCTTGAATTGTTTTCCTCAAAACTAGAAGAAGGTGTTCTGAAGCATTTTGAATATAGGTATGTTTGAAGGAGGAATCAGATAGTTTGAAATTGCATCGTGCATGTACCTTCAAAAATTTTGCAAAGCAAGTAGAAGCATTGCATACTGAACTCTCATGCTGTTTTCAGATTTTGAAAAAATAGAAAATATAATCAGTTTCATGATATTTCCATTTAAGAGCATGCACTCAAATGATGTTACGATACTTGCTTCCGAAATATTTAATTTGATTGCCGTTCCTTAAGCTACTTTGGAGCAAGAAATAATCTGTATTTCCATATTTGAGGTCCAGAGCAACAGCAAGTAATTTTTCAGAGTTTCGGTCCTGACTTGCTGCAGAATCATAATATCCAAATCTTTGTATACACTTGCATACCACTTGACTGCTTTCTTCCCGTCAACATATTTGTGTGAAACAACGTTCTCCACTATGAATTCAATCAAAAATAAGTACCACAATTGACTCACAGATCAGCGTATGATTGATTGTTTGCATCTGGCTATGTGTCGTCATACGAACTTTCTAATGAAGCTTTTTACAATCAATCTCTCAATTTCATAATTCGCATTAATCACCTTACTTTAGCAATATTGATATACTTATACAAGTAGTAATATGTTGACAAGTAGCTTAGTAACCTACTACAATTATAGAAAATGAAACATTAATGTGCAACTTTTTTTCTAATTTTCCTGATGGTCGATCGCGAAAATTTTTCCAACTCAAAAGGTGATCGCGTGAAAAAAAGTTTGCCCACCCCTGCTGTATACAATAATGGCTATTTACAGTACATGTGGCGTAGGTGAGTCTTTTCATAACGAGTACATACGTTTGCGGAACGAGCAAAGCGAGTGAAGCAATGTATGTACGAGTTATAATGACTCACCTACAACACTTGTACTGTACAAGGCTTTAAAACACAAATACTTTGAAGACAAATTTGTACATCCAAAGTATACGTTTTTCGTGCGGCATGTTTACGTCATAGTTTTTTCGCACCGGTTTTCCGTGTGTAAAAGACCATCGGTGACGTTATTTCGTTTTTTTCACACGCTCCGCGCTAACACTGAAAATCGTTTCGCAAAAACGTACTTACGATGCATGCGTGTTTTAAATAAAATTATAGATAATTTGTTTAAGAAACCGATGCGAGGGTACCTTCCTTTTTCTAAAGGAATGTCACGGACGTGAGAGCATGAACTCACGGTCACCAAATCAGATGTTATATTTGGCGCGTGAACTAATGAACGCTGAACCTTCGCTGAACGTACAAAGACGACTTAGAACTTAATACGTGAATATCCAATTTCAAAGACCATTGTTTATAAGCCATTTTTCCAATTACATCCATTTTATTGTACAAAACAGTATTAATTAATCAAGAAATTAATCAAAGATTGCAATTCACTCTTGCACCCAGCAAGAAATGGTACCAGAGCGTTAACGATTCCACGTTCTAGGCTTCTGCACAAATTTAATCCAAATTGTAGACTCCA
Source organism: Aspidiotus rigidus (assembly GCA_035079385.1). NCBI lineage: Eukaryota > Metazoa > Arthropoda > Insecta > Hemiptera > Diaspididae > Aspidiotus > Aspidiotus rigidus. Next base: position 2,121,945 of record JAVHKY010000046.1, on the reverse strand, counting down.
TTATTCCAATCTCGATTCCATACTCCAACATGTCAGCTAGCGCCGAATTGGACAGATACGTCCAAACGGTGCAAAGATACCTGAAAACGGCGGACTTGATAATTTCAGCCGAAGTTCCCGACGAAGAGCAAATCCAGCTGCATCTATCCATCTTTGAGAAGTACCTACCGAAAATTGAAAAATTCCGACCTGCACGTAATGCGAAAGATGAAGTGGATTTTGTAGAGAAAGCGATTCCAACGCTGGACGAAACTTTTATCGCACAAGTTCAGTTGGAACGCATAATCTGCAAAATAAAAAAGCAGTCAGCATCAGTAGATATACCTCAGAATCAACCAGCAGTTATACAGCAATCGAATACGTCCAACCTACCGCGAATGACAATCAAGACTTTTGATGGTTTGCAACGACAACAGTATCCTCGTTTCTTAGCTTCATTTAAGGCAATTTTTGAATCTGCTAATCTCAACAAGACCACAATGTTTCTAAGACTCTCTCAATATGTAACTGGGAAGGCTCTGAAACACATTCAGCATCTACCAATTGAGGATGCAAGCTATGAAGAGGCAATCAATATCTTGAATAAGCAATACGATGACAAAGATGCTCTCATAGCAGAATTATACAAAGAAATTCACATTTTACCACCCTTACACGAGGAAGCCACAGATAAGCTCAGAAACCATTTTGATAAAGTTGAGTCGATACTCAAAGCCTTAGAGCAATATGGTGAAAATATCAATCGAAATGGGTACTTGCATAACCAGATATTTCAAAAATTTCCTGTAAACTTGATATTCACTATATCGTCGACAGAAAAGCTTACGTTACCAGATTTCCGAGAAAAAATGGATAAACTAATACGAATTCGAGAAAATCATATTGCCGCAGAAACAAATATCATAGTTCAAAGATCAAATTCAGCGGTATCGGCGTTAACAATAAGTACTTCAACGAGCAGGAAGGAAAACCAGTTGTAACTTGTTCCTTTTGTAAAGCCAACTATTTTTCAGATAAATGTGCTGTATTTACAACTCACGAAGATCGAAAGAAAAGAATACCAAATCGATGTTTCGTCTGTTTGTACGATAACCATAAAACAGAGTTTTGCCACTCACCACGTAAATGTTTCTATTGTCGCGAAAAACATCACAGTAGCCTCTGTCCCACAACGTTTCCTCACACAGTAACCCATGAAGTAACCCAGGAAAATGAAAAATCCGACGGAGCTGCAAATCTATTCGTGGATAACAAAGGTACATACCTGACAGTATCTGGAGTCCAAATACGAAATAAGGAAAACGGTTTGATGATGAGCTGCAGAGCTATCATCGATCCTGGCTGTCCATCTACTCTATTAACTGAAATGAATACTGGTCTCCTTCAGCTTCAACGATCTCCTACGCAACAAGTGCCAGTAAAAGGATTCTTAGATGAAGAGCCAAAAATTCTAGAAACATCGAAAGTTAGTTTTGAAATACTTTTACCACAAACGAACGAAAGCAAGTTAATTGTAGCGAATACCACACCTTTCATTGCGAAAGAAATATACAGTATAACTCCACAAGAATTCCTTAGTTCATACTCAAAATACGAGCACATGAATTTCGCTAAAATAAATAATCATGAAGAACCTACTTTGTTAATCGGAGCAGATTATACATTTACCTTTTTAGCCGATGAACCCAAAATAACAGTTGATGAGGATCTGCATCTAGTTCATAGTAAATTCGGATGGATGGTTTCGGGCCCAGTATCGTCTCTCGGAGAAACCCATCCCCAAAGTTATTTCTTGACAACATCGTCAGCCTTAGATAAATCATGGAGTTTAGATACAGTGGGCATAAAAGATGTACACGTTACAGAAAATGAAGAACAAGCACCTAATCAGTTTTCTGAAACAATTTCTTTCGAGAACGGAAGATATAAAGTAGGATGGCCATGGAGAATTGATCCAGAAACTCTACCAACAAACTTCGGATTGTCACTGGGTCGATCGCGATCGTTCCATAAAAAACTAACAAGCCACGTCGCTCAAGTCTGCAATAATATCCCGAAGGAACAGTTGGAAAATGGTATAATTGAAGAAGTGAGTAACATCGAACGTCAATCTGAAACACATTACTTACCGCATCATTCTGTGCTGATGCCTGAAAAACCAACACCAGTACGCATATTCCATGATAGTTCGACTAAAACGAATCCAACGATGAAATCTCTAAATGAAGCAAGATATAAGGGCGTACATTTACTACAGATAGTCATGATTCTAATTTGTTTTTGTTTTTACTTGATCGCTATTACAGCCAATATCGAAAAAATTTACCATATGATATCCTCGAACGAAGAAGATCGAGACATGGTGCGTTTCATTTGGTTGAAAGACACCTCTAAACCACCCGAGCTGGAAAATATTCGAAACTTCCGATTCTGTCGTTTTCCGTCTGTTCTAGCAGCAATCAAACAATCTTACTGGATACTGCAAGGAAGAAGGTCAGTGCACTCTACGTCAAGATCATGTAAAAAATGTATTCGTTATTGTGCTAAACCATACAGACAACCGGACTTTTCCATTTCACCGGAGATCCGTCTATCGAAGCATTCAGTTCCAGTTCAGTATGTCGGCATGGATACTAACCTAACCGATACAGAGGATGAATATCAACCACTAAGACCAAATGACTTCCTCAGAACAAAATTGGAAGTCTCCAATATCACGGCAGCAGCAATCGCCAGGGACCTGATTCCAAGAAAAACTATTATGTTGCTAAGAGGACAAGCAGAAAATTATCTGAGCATATTCTGGAAAAAATGGGCTACGTCCTACCTTCGAGAACTCAGGGACCGACAATCCAGAGACCAGAAATATCCGAATCCTATCCTCGGACAGCGAGGCGTAACAAATTTCAATTTCACTTTCAGTGTTGTGTGTTTTCACTTTTATTTCAATTCAACATTCGATTTCATTTCAGCTTCTATTTCACTCGTTTGATTACCCATTTTTTTTTCTTTGTGTAGTGTGTATTGTGTATTGTATCCATCCGGAGTGTCACGGACGTGAGAGCATGAACTCACGGTCACCAAATCAGATGTTTTCCTATATAATAAATCACTCGGTCCTGCGTGTCGACAGCAAGGGTGCTATCGGCTATCATTCAGCACAACATCGATGCGTTGAATATTTTCAGAAAAAATTTTTATTATTATCAAAATTCATAATTATCATTCTGCTATTTTGTGTTCGAAACTTCGAAATTGAAAGAGGACTGAACTGAACAACTGAGAAACAATTGACATTCATTTTTCAGCTAGAATAACGAAACAAAATTAAAAATTGTTCGATAGGATAGTGTTGGAAGACATAAATGGGTATCATTGATTTGTGATCGCGTCTATAGTCTGTTCCACGTAAGAATAGAATTTTTCGTGACCATTCGCATGAGGACACAAAGTAGGCGCCCTCTATGAAAACTGTGGTGGCCATTTTTGGAAGCTGCCTGAAAAGGGGATGTTACAGAAAATTGTTGAAATCTTAATTTTTTCTTCTTTTAGGTTATTCTATGAATGAAAATAATAAAAAAATGCTCTTACTACTTTTTTGTATTTTTCAATATTGACAAAGATACAGCCCGTTTTAGTTTTATACAGGTTTATGGCAATTTTTGCGAAATCCCCTTTTCGGGCACGACTCTAGCGCACCTACAGTTGTGTCCTTATGCGAATAGCGGTGAGCTCCGGGGAGAGGAAACGGTAGGGACACATACTGGAAGCGAAACGCAACTTGTACGTGATTGGTCCGTCGTCCATGCGTTGTCGGGGCAGCTAGCCAGTGTGACAGTAAAAATAGTATACTAGCCATGACGGCGCGCCGTCGGCGCGCCTCTCTCCTTATCCAGTATTTTTATATCTAGATATTTCACCATTTTTGAAATTAAAAAATATATATTTTTAATTTTTTGATACTTGTGTCATCTAAATTTTCAAATATGTCTTCATATTGCCCATCACTCATAAGAAAAGTAAGAAATTGTCAATGAATTTTTGGTGATGCAAATTTCATTATGGAAAACATGTAAATAGGAATAATTTTTAATATTTTAATAACTTCGGTAAACAATGTAGATATTTATACTCTGGAAAAGAGAAAAAAAAGTAGAAATTCTGTGGATTACTTTTCTGTGAACTTGTATTCAAAATTTTTATGCAAACTCTCCTTCTTTTCATTCTTCTATCCTAATATGTGACCCCGTCTACAGAAACCCGGCTTGATCAATATTATCGATCAGCAGAAAGATAGCTAGGTCACCTGAAACATAACTACCTTTCTGCTGATTGATAATATTGATCAAGCCGGGTTTCTGTAGACGGGGTCACATATAATTGGTTCTAGGTGTCCTCCTCCTGTAATCTACAATGAATAGAAGAAAAACGTTTTGATTCTAAGATTAGTTGATTCATTTTCTCTTTTCCCTTTCACTTTTTCTTCTCGAGGTCCTCAATATTATTCTTTGAGTCCACTCGCCTCTAACTTTCAGTTATTCTCGTCGTCAGTCCTGATTTTTGTAATTCAATAAGTATCCTTCTGTTAAATCGTTATGACGTCAAGTCCTTATCCAGTTTATAATCTAGTCAACTACTAATTTAAATTATATATTAAGGTCTAATTGGCAACCCTTTTTTTTTGTGGGGGGGGGGAGATTCTTGAAAATTGTGATGTCTTGTCATTTGCCAAGAATAATGCTTAAAATTTTTTCAATTCCTCCTTCTGTCATAATGTCAGAAATTAAAATTCCATATTCCTCTCTCATCATATTATATAGCTTGAAAGTTAAAATTTTCTCAAGATACCCTCTTGTCAGAAATGTATAGCGTGAGCTCAATGTACAAAATTTTATCAATTTCAACTCATCTGGTGTTTCAATGTTGTCCAAGCTCTCTCCTGTCATACATAAATAGCTTGATTCCCAATATTTGAAATGTTTTCAAATCTGACTCCTTTGCGATAGAAAACATTTCTACCAACCACCGTCCATCGTCTATACAGCTCAAAAGTCTTAATTACTTTCAACTGTTATGACCAATATTATTTGAAATAATCAAAACGGACATAAACAGTTATACCATGACTATTTGTTTTGAAAAGGCTCAAAATGGTCATCTTCAATTTCAAGTGCTAATTCTGCTTGTTGGAAGAATTTTATGAAGAACAAAAAATTTCCACCCTGACCAACATTTTTTGGTTAGAACAGTTATAAGATTGATTATTAGCAAGAAGTTTTGACCGTTTGACCATTTCATCCAATAACCATTTCAGATTAAATTTTCAGAGAGTTACAAGTATTTGAGATTTAATTTGACCAAAAAAAAAAAAAAAAATGATGACTGTTCAGAGCCTTATATAAACCAACTACATTTCAAACATTAAAATGTAATGGGGCGTTCCATTCATTTTTGTCGTTGCTGGCGAAAAGTTGAATGCGGTATGCCTTTTTATGCAGCCTGTCACATTCTTTCTTCATTATCTCAAAAATATGATTCCAAATGAAAAATTGAAAAATACAAAATTTGATCCATTTATAAATTCCCATCTCTAATTAAGTTGAATTTAAATTTTTGCGTCAAAAAAATCTCAATTCGGACTTACTGAAAAGAAAATTACAAGAGGAAGAGAAAATGTTCTCTTTGCAATTCATATTTCTTCAGACTGTAATTAGGAAAAACGCAACACAAAAAGTTTTCAAAGACACTTGTGTTGACGTCACGCACAAAACGCTCAATATTTCTTTCTTCAAACCGTTCAAATTTTGAACGAATTTTGAACGAAAACGATTCGATATTTCTTAACACTTGCGGTAAGGTAACACTGCACAGTGATATACAGAAACAAAAATCTTTCGTCATTCAAAATGTTCCAACGAATACGACTACTCGGATTATTCGGCCAATCAGGCGTCGTAGGTTTGTACGTTTAGCCTAAACTTCATCATAAACCCAAAAGTCAAAAAATATTTCGAGCTGATAAGCGGAGGCTCAAGGTCGACTATTCGTTTAATAATATAGATTACACGGCATGGCTCGAAAGTGTGTGTTTACATGACGAGGACAATAGTTTGCGGAGTGAGCGCAGCGAGTGTAGCAAATGTCCGAGACATGTAAACACACTTCGAGTTATGCCGTGTAAGGTACTTTTTTGTATACCCAAATCGAATTGAAATTTTCGAAGATGTTCCTTTAGGTACTTTTTTGTATACCCAAATCGAATTGAAACTTTCGAAGATGTTCCTTTGAAGTGATTCTCCTGATTGTAGTCGATCATAGATCATATAACATACTAGATATACGATACATTTTACAACGGACATCTAGTGACGTCAAGCTAATATGACTTCTTTACATGCCATGGCTTGTAAAATCCTTTACATACCGAGCGTTTCGCTTCATTAGTAAAGCAGTGCTTTCCGTGGAGTTAATCGCCATTGAAAGTTTCAGTTTCGATTTGGGTATGCAAAAAAATTCTATTCTTACGTGGAACAGACTATAGCTTGGGTTTTTCTTGTAGGTACTGGTATTATATGAAATTTGGAACGAAATAGGATCAGCGAGAAGTTGAAATTCTAATTTCCTAAGAAAACCAATACGAAATGAACGGCCAGGTTTTGTGTTTTCTGTTGTGGATGAAGTCTATTGGATGAAAAGATCAACAAGCGCAAGTGAACTATTACTCATTAACGGGAGAAAGAGGTTGAAAATAGTAAGTACGGTAGGTTGATGTGTTCTTGATCGATTGTATAGAAATAGAATTGTGATTCGAATTATGAATACAGAACGTGATTCTCGATCGCATGAAGTGATACCTGCTCTTACTTATTTATCAATCCAAGTATCCGATACTGGTAGATGAATTTTCCTTATCGTTAGACTATTTTGTAGGTCCTATGTTTTAGTCCGCAAGTACTTGAATTCTCGAAATCGAAGGAAAAACTAGCCTGTGAGATTTATTTCACAAATCGCGGAACAACATTAGAAAATGTTCGATAATGTCGTAAGAGGTAGATATTTTAATCGACAGTACCTACTGATGGTACTTGATCGCATATAGCTTCTGCTTTTTGTGAATTATGAAATTTCAAATTATTTTGTAGGTTCTTACGTTTTGGTTCTCAGGAACTCGAATGCTCTAAATCAAAAGAGAAGCGCAATGAGATTTAATCTACAAATCCCGAAAGTAAATAGAAAAATATCATCTGAATAGTAGGAGTAGTTCGACGTGTTTTTAATCCATTGGGATGAGTTTTTGATCAATTGTGTAAATACAATATGTAGAATCGTGATTCGAATTATGAATACAGAACGTGATCTTTGATTGTTTGAAATGATATCTACGCTTAATTAATTTACTTATCAATATCAATCGAAGTATCCAGTTCCAGTAGGATTTTATTATCAGAGAAAGTGGTTAGATGTGGCTGTCGTGATATTTAGTGATGTTTTAACAGGCAACCTGTTCTATGAGTGGCTTTTTGAGAAATTGGCCTTCCGCCGTCCAACAAAAAACTTGGAAAAGTTTTGACTATCGAGCTATATATGATACGAGAGGGACTTGGAAAAATTTCGACTCTCGAGCTATATATGATAGGAGGGAGACTTAGAAAAAATTTCGACTATCGAGTCATATATGATAGGAAGTGGATTCGAAAAAATGTCGACTATTGAGCCATATATGATAGGAGAGGGACTTGGAAAAATTTCGACTCTCGAGCTATATGTGATAGGAATTTTTTCAAGTCCCACACCTATCATACATAGTTTGAGATTCGAGAAAAATGTTGACTCTCAAACTATATTATACTAGGCTTATAATAGGTCTAGGCCAGCTTTATACTACTTTATCTAGGTCTAGGCTCCCTTGAATTCTCAATACCAAATCCCATATGACTCATATTGAAGAAATTCCGAAAAATATAAGACTATGATGGTCAGAAACCCACACCTTGGTCTTGACAGAGCTAGGACAAAATTAGCCTTTACCCATGCCAGCGGGCTGTTTGTTGGTTGAGTTTAGAATTGCGTATATGTGTGTGTGTGTGTGTGTGTGTACTGGTGGGAACAGTGAACTAGATGGCAAGTGGGAATACATATCTGACAATTGAAAGTTCAAACGTTATGAGCTCTCATGAGATATAAAAATCTGCTCTGTCGCGTAGGTAGTAGGTATCTTTCAGCAAGTGATAGTCCGCCGGCGGCGTGCTCTTTGCGAGCGCAAAGCGCGAGCCCGTTATGCCTAACCAGCGAGCGCGAAGCGCGAGTCTGTCATGACTCATGACAAAACTAATAAACAAACCAGCGAGCGCAAAGCGCGAGCCTGTCCGGCGCCGCAGGCCTAGCCGCCAGGCGCGCCGCAAGCGGCTAGTTATGTTATATTTGGCGCGTGAACTAATGAACGCTGAACCTTCGCCGAAGACCATTGGGATGTTAACCTAAGTTGCGTAAGTTGGTAGTCGTGTTCGAAGATGTGGGGGATAATTTTAACGTACCATGCTTCATGATGCGGAATTTGCAATTTTCAAACACGATTTAATTTAATGATTGCAATTTGTATTATCGAAAAATTATGTCTTATAATTCGTTTAAACACTTCAAGAGAATCGATAACTGAAAGAAGTAATTCTAATAATAAAGTATTGAGTCACCTACGACTAATTGAAAATCTCGTTTCTTATGGCCAAATACATTGAACGTAAAATCGTCACCCAGAAATTTAAGCGAGTGCGGCAAGAGAGGAAGGCGATTCTAGCGCTACCAAACGTAGGTTAACTTAACATCCCAATTGTTTATAAGCCATTTTTCCAATTACATCCATTTTATTGTACAAAATGGTATTAATTAATCAAGAAATTAATCAAAGATTGCAATTCACTCTTGCACCCAGCAAGAAAAGGAAGTAGAGGACGTGATACAACTGCTTACCAATGTTTAAAAAATATTATACAAAATAACATACTGTAGGTATTTCAGCTTGGGATTTTACTAGCTGAAATGCTGTAATTGAATGATAAGACGTTTCTATTATTTTTGTATACGTTTTTCAGAAAATACTATTCACTGCCTCAGAGGAAGGTATTGGTCATTAACAACGCTGATGAAATAACTGTGCCGAGAAACCAAAATTTTGTAATTTTTAGTTACAATACTTGCAGTCATTTCTGAAATTCATTCATCGTCATGGTTTTCTGCTGCCTCGGAAATTTGGTGCTGAATGAATTGTTTGCGTAATGATAATATCATAAACACTCTCTATTAGTCTTTAATTTTGTGAGATATGCCTCAAATATAGAAATTCTCAAAAGCCAAGTTTCTTTGTGGACAAATTTACTAACAAAATAATGTGAAACTTTTTATGAAAATAATACTGGATGGAAAATTTTTCTCTGAAATAATATTCATCCGAATGTATTTACAAAAAATGCAATTAGAAATATTTGTAATAGAAATTCTTTCCTCAGTATATTGAAATTTTTCTAGCTTTTGGAAGCACAATAATTATTATCAGCGAAAGCCGAATTTTATTCACAAATACACCCCTCGAATTCATTGAGGTATTTAGGTATTTTTATTTATTTATTTATATTTTTCATGCCTACAACCTGTACTTACTATTAAGTTACAAAAAGAGAATTCATATATCTTTGAGAGAAGAGTTCATTTGTTAAATTAAAATTTCATTGATGAAGACAAATTTGATTCATTAAAAAAGAATTTTCGTCCACTTTGGTCTCAAGCGTAGATACTATGCTTCTCTACAGTATAGTAGTATCTAGTATACATAAGAGTATTTGAGTACAACGTGAATGAGCGCATCCAGAAATTCATTCATAGGCCTACTTCAAAACCTCAAATTTATATTGCTTTCGGTAACCAGAACGTCCTCCACAACCAAAAAGTCTTCCCTCGAATTAAAGATCCCCTACCCCTCAGAAAAGGAGCCGATGTTGTTCACTCTATTCCTTTTTTGATTGCCCCAAAGTCTATGTATATAGGAGAGACTAGTCGGTTACAATCTCCGAAAGTCTCCTAGCATAGAAACGACCGAAAGAATAGAAATGATCGCACTGCTCTGGCTGTCCACTCCGAAGAACAAAGTAGTTCTAATTTTCAAGGTGTTAAAATCTTGACCAACGAATCTAATGATAGAAAACGTAAGATAAGTCATTGAAATAATAGAACGCGCCAATACCGTCAACTTTACTACCCGAGCGATACTGCGAACTTCGCCCCCTACTATACACCATCAACTACTATCTTAAATAACGTTAAATGATTTCTTGCAATTTTTTATGACTAATGGCTTATAAATAGAGACCGGATTTTTTGGTATGAATAATGAGAAATTTGGCGCTGAAAATAGAAAATTTGGCACGAACAAAAAAAAATACAAAAAGAATGATCGAAAGGCATGCAGAACTAACTCAAACAGTATTTTTGATTTGTAACATAATAATTAAATGTTTTTCGAGATTCTTTTGAGTAAAATTGTAACAACGATCGGTCAGTATTAGTTTATAGGCGAGTATTATTTTTCTCTTTTCTTGTTGATGTTACCATATAATTGAAGTTTAACCTCTTTTTTTTTTCTGTTTTTCTTCGGTATTTCTTTACTTCAGCAATTTCATCACTTTCTGGCATTTTTTGGCACAACAAAAATTTTTTCCCAGGCTCCCTAACCCCTGAAACGTACTTGTATTTGGTTTTCATGCTCCTCGCCCTCCAGGAAATGATTTGACAAACGCCATCGAATCCGGTCTCCACTTATAAAGTTGTATCCTCGTAGTAGTACAGTGGCAGACTGCAAAAAAATGGCTATTAATGATAGAAGCATGAGAATTGGTATGGTGGACAATGATACCAAAAGACAATTTTAGAGATGGGGAGCCCTCCGAAATTCGCCATAAGAGAAGCGAGGGGCCAATTTTTGAGGTTCCGTCCCCCCATGTGAAAGTGGGGTGAGCAATTTCGGCGTCATGAGGGTCGATTTTACATATTTTCACCCTCCTGAATTCGAATATTATGTAATGCTTTTCAAGATCCGACTACGATAAGTGCCCCAAATTTCAAATTAAAAATTTCTATATTTTCCAATTTTTGCGAAAAATACGTAAAAATAACGGTATTTCTTTTCTAGACCAAATACATTGTTCAGGATCAAATTTTCAGTATAATATTCGAGTAGTGGAGGTCAAATGTGTGATTTCAACGTGTATATATGAGCTCTCTATGTCGACGTGGGGAGAAACAGGAGGTATCGCAAGTTGCCTAATTTCGAGGATTTCTTATGTTTTTCACACGTTTTTTGAATATTTCCATCTTTGCACATAATGTGAGGGATTTTGAAGCATTAAAAATTGCAGATATGGTGACTGGAAACTTCAATCAATCAAGCTATATGTCTTCGAATCTTTCGCTCCACCTTGGTTGGTATTTAAGGAGTCATAAAATACAGTAGGTTTTTTCCGGAACATATATTCGACAAATCTTCAGTATTGAGATAGATTTTAAAATTTCCATGATAATAACCTCTCCTGGAGATATAGTACTATACTGACGCGAGATCCTTTTGGCCATTTTACGGGGAGGGGGATCCGGGGGAAAATTTTGATGATAGAATTTTTGAATGGAGGAAAAATTGACTTCTCTCGTTCAAATTTTGATCTCATTCGTCATAAGCACTTCTCTACAGTTACAACACGACGAGAAGGACTACTCGACAGCGATAGCAATTTGGTACAGTCGACGAATTTGAATTTCATCGCAATCGCTTGTCATTTGACTCGTTAACACTTCCTCAAAGTCGCCGATAAACAGTTGTATTTATATATGTCTACTATTGTCTTTGATGGAGCTTTGTCGGTTAGCATATGCACAGAAGTCTATCACCACCTATAGACGATGTAGCTGTCTGCAGAGATAACCGGCGAGGTGTTACTTGTAGTGTACAAAAAAATCGAAGTAGCGAATGCCGTCTATGAAGCTGCAGTTGTTAATCAAAAGGAATACAATAATCACACAACGATTGATCAGCGTTGTAACGAAAATGACCTCCTTGTAGCACGGATTACTGTAAGTCTCTAAAATGATTTTTCTGACGATTGGGTACAAACTTCTTTGGAATAATTTGTATAATAACCTCCAAATTATGAGTCCTGAAATTTACGAGTATATGGCCCCAAGCATAATGCATCAAACTTCCACAACCTTATAAGAGAGTTAATTTCTTGCCAATACCGCCAAGGTTGTTCAACAAATAGCTATGTGGTCGTACCAAAAATAATCTTTATCAGCAATACTTACCGCAGTTGTAGTTCGAAATGTAACGAAAAAGAGGGGAGGAATAACGCGTCATCCTCATTCTAACAGTTCAGTAAGCCTTATTTTACTCTATTTGGTACTCAAACGGAAAATATGACTGTGTTTAGAGAATTCATTTTATTCAAAGACGATGTCTCAAGTGTGTAAAAATAGGAAGTTTTTAAAGTTGAAGATGGACGCAGGAGTCAATTTCCTGAAAAAAGGGATTGAATTTGAATATATTTTTCAGTGGCGTAGCCAGAAGATTTTTCTGGGAGTGGTTGAAGAAAAAGTGGGAGAAAAGAAATGTTACAAAAATTATTTGGGAAAAATTGTTTAAAATAAAATGTAATATTTCATGTGACTTAGGAGGGGTTCAACTCCTCTAATCCCCCCTCGCCAATCCACCGACCCTTTTGTATCTCCCCTCCCCACCCCCCTGAAAACAATAGAACAAAAAAGATATCAAAATTTGAACGAGAGAAGTCAATTTTTAACAGGGAACTGTTTTATGGGGGGTGTTTTGAGAAATTTGCTGCGCACCGTCCAACAAAAAACTTGGAAAAATTTCGACTCTCGAGTCATATATGATAGGAAGAGGACTTGGAAAAAAATTTTGACTCACGAGCGAGCTAATATGATAGGAGGGGGACTTGGAAAACACTATATTATACTAGGCCTATAGTAGGTCTAGGCCTTCTTTATACTAGCTTATCTAGGTCTAGGCTTCCTTGAATTCTCAATACCAAATCCCATATGACTCAGAAAACAGGTTCCCTGCGTTCCTCGTTTAACTTTGTTTTGGAAGCCGTCGTTTTTCTCCATTCAAAAATTCTACCATCAAAACCCTACCCCCCCCCCACCCCCCCGCAAAATAGCCAAAAGGATCTCGCGTGAGTATAGTACTATATCTCCACAAGAGGTCATTGTTTTAAGGAGAGGTTATTATAATGGAAATTTTATAATCTATCTCGATACTGAAGATTTGTGGAATATATTATGTTTCGGAAAAAAACCTATTTTGTGACTCCTTAAATGCCAACCAAGGAGGAGCGGAAGGCTCAAGGACATATAGCTTGATTGTTTGAAGTTTCCAGTCACCATATCTGCAATTTTTAATGCTTCAAAATCCCTCACATTATGTGCAAAGATGGAAATATTCAAAAAACGTGTGAAAAACATGGAAAATCCTTGAAATTAGGCAACTTGTGGTACCTCCTGTTTCCCGACCTCCACTACTCGAATATTATACTGAAAATTTGATCCTGAACAATGTATTTGGTCTAGAAAAGAAATACCGTTATTTTTACGTGTTTTTCGCAAAAATTGGAAAATATAGAAATTTTTAATTTGAAATTTGGGGCACTTATCGTAGTCGGATCTTGAAAAGCATTACATAATACTCGAATTCAGGAGGGTGAAAATATGTAAAATCGACCCCAATGGCGCCAAAATTGCTCACCCCACTTTCACATAGGGGGATGGAACTTCAAAAATTGGCCCCTCGCTTCTCTTAAATTTCGGAGGGCTCCCCATCTCTAAAATTGTCTTTTGGTATCATTGCCTACCATACCAATTCTCATGCTTCTATCATCAATAGCAATTTTTTCTTAAAAATTTACAGTTTGTCACTGAAGTCTTCGTTTTGTTTTTTCAACTCATCTTTCATCTCGATGAAGGCCACTAGCTTCGCCGTTACGTCGAGAATAAAATTAATTCTATGCGATAACAGCCTTGATTTTCATTCATTTTTGAATATGTATTTATTGTGTCCTTGCAGGCGATAAACAAACTCTTCAATAGCACCAACCTCTGTTTGTATTCCGCGATCCTTCAACATTAATAAGAAGATTACAAAAGGTAAAAAAAAAATCACAAAAATGAAGACTAGAGTCAATTTTAGCATTTGAAATGAGGAGTACTCAGGAAATAGCAAGTTCTCATTTTTTTTTTTTTTTTTTTTTGTTCTTTGACTACTACGAGACGTAATTCGATTTGTAAAAGATCATAATGATCGCCAAAGCTCAAATTTTAACGAATTTTATCACGTCAACCCTTTGTGGGGCCAGTCATCACTCCAAGGATTGTGTTAGAATTCCAAGGTCTGGTTCGCGAAGTAAGAATTTTGAAAACGGAGAATTTCGTTCTTCATAGATCTTTCTATCCACATCCTTAGCATGAGAAAATATCGAAAAATTTAGCTCAACAAACCTCTTATAGAATTCAACCTCGGTTCAACCTTCAACAACTAAAATATTATCATAACGAACCATTTCTTCAAGTACCGGTACATAGATAATGAGAGTCAATGTTTGACTACTCTTCACTTAGAAATAAGGAACATAGAATCAATCAAGTTTGAAAAACAATCATTCTTATAAAAAAAGAACAATAATTACATTAGCCGTAATTTCCGATCGTTTAAGAAACTACAATCATCCCATTATGTTGGGCCTTAAATTTTCATCACCGCACAATACGCTTCAACAATTTGAATACATTTACTCGGTCTCCATGGCTACTTGAGGTTCAGGATCAGTGGGGGAGTTTCCTGGGGACTTCTCTTCAATCGGTACGTCGGCAGTGGTAGCAGGAGCTCCACGACGTTCCTCTCCCTGAATCATAGCCAAATAGCGACAGGTTTCTTCCTCGTTAAATTCACGATACGACGTCCCTTCACCCACGATACCAATGGATATATTCTACAAACAAAGTAATAATTGGTTTGAAGACAAAAATTTCCATATTTTTATCACATTTAGTCGAACGAAAGTATTTCCACACCATATTTCGCGCCAATACTTTCGGTGCACAATTTACCTTTCGCTATTTCATATTTTTGAGAAGCAACTTTTCGGCAAATACATTGCATATCTATAAGAAATGTGCATTAACTAAGGAGCGCTAAGGAAAATCATAAACGTTTGTTTTTTTCATTGTAAGCTTTCAAATAAAAAATATCAGGTTGCTAAGGACTTGTATTGCGTTCAATCTAATTATATGCAATGAAGAAATGAGTTGATTTGACGCGTAATCAGTCTCATCAGTTCTGTCCTAAACGCGAAAAAGTTTCCTACTCTTAATTAGAAAATGCAAAAAAAATCGATTGGACGCGAAAATAGCAAGCATCTTATGCTTATATAAGGAACGAAGTAGGTAAGCAATTTCTGAACAAGGACTACGGCAATCCGAGCTGTACTTTGATCTCGCGTGGTGTACGCTATTTTATTTTATTTTAGATTACTTGCTCAAGAAGCGTCCCATTTGTAACTACTTTTCAGTGCAAGAAGCAAGACTTTTTAATCCACAATCGAATACACAAATATTCCAACTTATTTACGTCCCTTATAGCCTTCTGGATTATTTTTTCACACTTTTGAGGCATCCTGTTGAAACGTAAGCAAGAAATATGGCGTCAGAGCCACGAAAATCGTTGAGCATGTAATCTAAAAATTAATATAGATTGTAACATTTACAAGAAGGTAAATTAAAAAACGGCTTTGCTCGCACTATTTAAAATAGTGCGAGCAAAGCCGTTTTTTAATTTACCACTGTTGTTCTCGGCACGGAAAAATCTTCAGTACTATTTACAAGAAGAGCAAGATGTGCGAGAGTGAAATATTGCAGTACGAGCAAAACTTCTAGCACTAGTTGCAAAATGTATTATTTTGGTACAGCAAAATATATTATTTTGGTACCCATGAATCCCCTTACTAACGTATGCAATGCGCATTTCAGTCTTTCTTTCCTAGAGAATGAAATGCGCTAAACCGACACTCGAACACAATGGCTGCGTTGCCAAGCGCGTGTATTGAAATTGAAATATATTTTTATTTCCCTCCACTGAGATAGCTCTCGTGTTGGACGGACTTCTCCTTACATACCTAGAGATACAATTTTTTGTATTTAATAATATTTGTTTTCAGCTTTATGATATCGGTTAGTTAGTTTTCGTTCTTTTGGTGTGCGTCAGTCTTTTCTTTTTTTTCTATTTATGTGTGGCTTAATTTGTAAATATTGACCAATTTCTAGAATGTTACTCTCTCTTACGGGAAATTGTATATTGAACAAAAGTGAACCAAGCATAACGGAAATACAGCAAGCACATTGCTTACTTTTCTTCACGAATGTGGCACCTGTAACGTTAGTTGTGGACGCTTCCGTAGCTAATTTCGTCATGGGCGAGTCAAGTGTGCGATTTTCCCGCAGTGTGATTTGCAACACAAACCCACCCAGGATTGCTTAACACTGGTGAAAATCGTTGTGTTCTCGGACGTGACAAACATAGCTTCTTCAGCTCACATGAATGAAACGTATTCTCTAAATGCTTCGTTATACGGCACGTCTTTCTCTAAGGGGTCTCCTACAATGAACAGAAGTTGGCAACGTGACAAAATTTTTTGTTTACTTGCCCACATGATGTCAAATTGAAAGGCTGGATGGAAGAAGGGCCTTAGTCCACTAAGGCCTTTTTTCCGCAAAATGGCCTGAAGTAATCTTGGTCATAAATATTATTGTATTCAACTGTCAAAATATTCAAAAATGCAATCTAGGATGTACGCGGATACATTTAAATAATATTTTTAAGTTTGAAGAACGAATAAATTTTAGGAACAAAACTGTTTTTGAAAATGAGTCCGTAGGTGGCGTGGAAGCGGAGATATTTATGAATGAGATTTTAGAACGTCCCCCTGAGAAATGATATGATTTTTCTGAGGCCCTTCTTCCATCCAGCCTTTCAATTGCTTGTTGCGAATAAAACGCGTTGCGCGTGTGCTTTGCGTACGTGACAAACATCTTCGTGTGAACCGAAAAGTAGCGCAATATATTGAGCCCGGATTCGCCGGGTTTTACAGAATTTGTTTGTGGGACGAAGAATAGCTGACAACCAGATAAAAGTTCGTTTCATAGCTTGGGGTGCCTCAATGGCTTCTCTACTCTTATTTCTTACAATTGAAGAGAGTTGATTCTAGATTCAAAATTTCTGATCGTCCTTCCGGTCGCTCTTTCCTCTGTAAATTTGAGTTCTTACAAATTAAAACCAGGTAATTCGTCAATAAAAAATGCTTTTGGTATTTACAACTAGTGTTCTGCTTTTTTTATCAGAAAAAATAGATGAAGATATCTGTATTCACGAAAATTGTGTGACAATTTTTTTTCAAGATACATGAATCATAAAAGCGATCTTTATTCTTTTATAAAGGGCGTAAAGTTGATTTTTTCGTCGTTATTCATGTAGAGGGAAATTTTCGATATTTTACTCTCGCACGAGTAAAAAAACAAAAACTGCCTGTTTGTGTCTTTGAACATGACCGTCTGGTAGCTCTGGTATAAACTTAAAAATATTCCTACGATTTTAGACAAGCTTATACAGTGGTATATCCTGAGCAGCCATGTTCACCATTTTGCAGTGATTTGAGCGGTTTTCCCTTGTGTTTTGCAACCCTCACCTGGGGTTCGTGTTACAAACTCTTCATTCCTTGAAGAAGGAAACGCGACCTCGCGCCGTATAACAAAGCACGTAGAGTGCGTGTTTTCGTTCATGTGAACCGAAAATCAACTTTAAGCTCTTCGTTAAAGGATGAAAGATCGCTTTTACAGTCAGCTAACCTGAAATTGTAATTTTCCAAATTAGTATTACAATATTATGGTTTTGCTGAGTGCACCTTACTCACACAATATCAGGCCGTCTAATTTTCAGTCATCGTCAATGGGTATCCATTCGTCGATTTGATGACAAAAATGAAAAATTAAAACATTTCTATCATTCAAGAGTTTCACACCCCTATCATTAAAACTGTCATCGGTTCAACACTGAAAATTGTTCTTGTATCATTTGCTTTTTTTTTCAAAAAATTTTTGAATTTGTTGAATTGGTCGTTTAAAAACTTCTTGGGCTACTTTATAAATCTCATTTTTTCGAATTCATCATAATATTTGAATATATCTTTGACGATAGATCTTTCTCTTAAGCTCACCTTGATAGTTAATTCTATTTCATTAGGTAGAGTATCCCGCAAAGCTCTCAAGCCGTGAGCGATGAGTTCATCCGTGGCGCAGTTAATGAACACATCTAAATGCTTTTCCAAATACGTCCGAGCGCTCTGTGATCGCGAACCGATCGCCATGGCTTTGCAATCGTAATAATTTGCCGAAGGACACGACTGGTATATATGAGGTCCAGAGTCCTAGAATACACGAATCCATGAGATTGAAAGAGGTTTACCAGACCTAATACGATTTACTTCAAAAATAATCTAAACCTTTTGCAAAAGAATAAAGGTAGATAAAAATGAAGTCAAGAATTTAAAATGGTTTTCTGCCATAAAGTTATGTTGAAATAAAAACAGTTAATAAGAGAGACAATGACTAAAATAAAGATAAATGGCTTATTTGAAAACTGAAATCATATCTACAAATCATTTCATCATTTACTTATACACTTAAACTTTCCGCATACGAAATTTAAAGGCCAGTTCGGATTTCTTGTTTTACACTATTCTCTGTCATATTCGCTATATTGAATAACGAAGCAATTTATTAGATAATATGGATGAAGACTCACGTCCGATCCAGCTATCAACAAGCCAACACCGTACGGTCTTTTGTCGTACCGTTGAGTACAAACTTGCATCTTGTTTCCCAACTTGACAAGCAATCGATTGATCGGCAGAAGAGCATTGTGAGCAAATTTATAATTTAAACATTCTGTTCGCATGTAACGACTAGAAAGTAAATAGGTAGGAACCATAAGTATAATGACAAAATGGTTGACACCAAATATTTCAGTATTTTCAGAACATTATCAGACAATTTACCGATTTTACCTCAGCATGCGAGCATCTGCTGTCAACCCAGATATGGATATTCCCAAATGATCATCGATAGGAAACAACTTCTTTTGGTACGCTGATAACTCAGAAGCGGCACGTTTAAGAGCAACTAGAATTGCGTGCGTTTTGTTCTTCAATCCTACAGTAGCAGAACCTAATTTTACGGCCTCCATAGCGTATTCCACCTGGTGAAGCCGCCCTTGAGGGCTCCACACTGTCACATCACTGTCATACTGATTCCGAAACTGTTGAAAAGAAATAAAATTCAGTATTGTATTTTACGCAGCTTACCGTTCCATTGAAATATCAACAACCCGCGGAGAGATTGTGATCACAAAAATTAAATGAGAAAAGTAATACCGTCCTGGCAAGATATTTACCATAATTGAATGATTAATCCGTATACCGATTGATCTAAGATTTAAAGACTGTAGGACACAAGGTGAGTTCGACAACGGCAGAAAAAAAAAGTTACCTATGCGCTACAATGCTAAAATGACTTCCAGATCTTTAATTCAGCTAAGTAAGAAATTCAAAAATTGTCTATTCACTTCCCACAGCAGCAGTTCCCATTCTCTTTCAGTCATCCAAGCTAGGTGCTAGGTGTAGTGTGGTGTAGGTATGTCAATTTTGTAAAAGCTACATGTATAGACCACGGTACACTAAAGAGGTATTGACACTGCAGATGAAATCATGTCCCACAAAATGATGTAATTCAGTATTTGGCCGCATGGAACGCCGAAGAAGAGTTCCCCGGTCTTAGTAGTTTGTCCATAAGAGCCTGTGTAAAATTCGTGTATTTTGACAACGAATAACTAGAGACTGGCTGAATTTATTTTCTTGAAATTACACTCGTTGGAAAGGAAATTTTATTGAGGATAAATTATTTTCTCTTCGATTTTTCGCTGGAAACATTATTTTCGGAGTAATCAATTAAGAACTGAAACGCGTTTTTTCGACCAAATGCGTACGACCACCGCTCGTTACGCGGAACCAAGACCTTCGGTCGGAAAAACGCGTTTCAGTTATTAATTGATTACTCTAAAAATAATGCTTCTAGCGAAAAATAGAAGGAAAATTAATTTCTTCTTCATAAAATTTCCTTTTCAACGAGGATGATTTCAAGAAAATAAATTCAGCCAGTCTCCAGTTACTTGTTGTTAGAATGTGGTAGTGTTCATCTGCAAAGGAACTGAAATTTCATCGAGTTTTTAGCAATAAAAATTTGCTACACTCGGCTTCGCCTCGTTCCGCAAATTTCGCACTCGAAGGTCACTCTTCACTTTTTTTCCCCTAGTTGCGTAATATACTATTATCTCTCATCGTGAGAATTTTTAATAGGTGTTCTTTGTCGCATTTGTGATTGTAAATGTTTCATGTAGCTCATTAAAATGTGTATCCAGCAGAGGTACACACCACTGAACAAAAAATAAAACGATTACACATTCGAATATCCGCTTCTAAGGTATTTTTCAATGCTGAGCACGATGCCGTCCTTCGTTTTTTGCTAGGACGTCACAATTTTCTGTAATAATTTTGTTTACTTACCGCAGACCATCGCAGAACTCATCAAACATAGCAGTATTCAACACCAAAATTTTGCGTTACATTTTGCAATGGTCCGCGACAACGGCAAGCAATAAACGAAATTATTACAGAAAATTGTAACGTCCTATCGAAAAACGGAGGACGGCATCGTGTTCAGCATTGAAAAATACCATGGAATCGGCTATTCGAATGTGTAATAGGTAACATTTTACTTTGTTCAGTAGTGTTATTGTAAATCTGAATGATTTTTATACCTGCAACTGAAGAATTCTAAACATTGAAACTGAAAAGATATATGTAACAGGAAAAATGGATAACTTTTATTCAAAATTCATGAGGAATAGATGATGGTAGAACCACCGCACTCAAACTAGGTACATCTACTAATTCTACACAAACAAAAGAAATTACAAAGAACATAATATGTGGATTAATTTTTTCTTGGTTTCAAGAGCAATTTTTTCAACCAAATGAAAAATTATGTAGGACATAATTTTGATTCTTTTTTTTTTTGGCTCTTGATTTCTTCTTCAAATTACGATTCTCTTCACGTTCGTATTGACGCATACGTACCAATATATAATAATGAAGGGCTTGAGCTAAGATTTCATTCTTGTGTTCAGTACAGGGGAAGGTTAGATTTACATTTTCAAATACCTACATCGTTAAGTGTTTTTTTGTAAACATCACTCGATGTAACATTTTTTGTAAAAAAAAATTCCGTTCGCCGGAATATTTTATACAAGTACAAATTGCAAAACTTCAAAAATCCTCTCGTTTTCATGTTCACAATTTGTGCCACTTCCAAAGAGTCGGTATCAAGTTTTGTAATTTCATAGTGAACAATCAATAAATTCAATCTGGACGATAAGAATAATGAACAATCATATACATTCAACATGCCATTATCTTTGATTCATAATGAAATATGCAAAATTCTGACTCGTACCTACTTACTTCCACAGTAGATTTATTTTCAATAAAATTAATAATATAGATTACTAAAGTTGCTCTTATCCACGCTCTTATCCTTCTCATCAATCACCCAATTTTTAAAAATAATTCAGAATCTCAAAAATATGCTAAAAACAAGGAAATGTCGCAACTTCCTATGTAAATTTCCTATTCCTATATATGTGCTAACAACGTATAAGCCGGGGACCAACTCCTTAGCGCTGCGTAGCGGCAAAATAATGAAGTATATCATTTTTCGTGACAATGTCCGCAATGGTATGGTAAGCATACGCAAGTGTCAATACCTCTTTAGTGTACCGTGGTATAGACCTATACTCATGAAGCCGTGACATAACAGCTGTTACTATTAGTTTCTTTTTTGAGACCTTGGAGCGCCTTGAGCGTTTGACCAATTCTAAATCGGTCATCATAACAGTTATAACTCAACTGTTATCGGTCAAAACCGTTATAAATCCAAACGGTCAAAACCCCTAGATAATTTCTCACAAATTTTCTGTTGTACAAAGTTGGATTGAAGCACATCAAAATTGGCTATCGGGAAGAAGTTCCATTTTCTTGAAATAAGATTAATACGGCTAATTGAGACATAAATATGCGTTACTAAGATGATTTTTCAATAAGAAATCCGATCATCATACTAGTTTTCTGATACAAGCATCCCTTCTTCCAATAGACCAATACTGGGCTTTCTGGATTGTGGTTTGGATATATATATATAATACATATCAAAAATTTGATGTATTTCCCGATAAGGGCAGAGTATGTTACCTATGCAAAATTTCTCAAAAGCTTGCACTCGGAGGTGATGATGAGTTGGTGCTGACCGGTAGTTCAACCGGTACCATCGACAGTTCAACCGGTACTACCTGCAGTTCTACCGGTACTACCGGCAGTTACTATCAAAAACCATTGGTATTATCAGTGGTCTGTGGTACTACAGTACTACAAAACTATACGGTATATTCCGTTCACGTTAAGAAAGGATAGAAAGTGGTACCTTGAGAACGGAAAGCTCCAGGTAATTTTAATCTACCGTTCTATTCTCGAGGTACTACTTTCTATCCTTTCTCAACGTGAACAGAGTAGAGGTAGTCTGACTACCGCACCGGCCGCTACCGTAATAGAGACCTGTTATCACCCATACACTGCACACGTACCTTTTTTTTCAAACAAAGATGAACGCATTAGATGATGCGTGATGGATGAAGGAAGATCGTTAAAATCATTAGAATGTAGTGTTAAATGTATAGCAAGCGCCCCGCGACAGACCGGAAGAGGTTTGTTCTCTCTGTTAATTGAATTTTCTTAGCCTCCTAGAATTAGAGCCCTACAATAACGAGCGAGGACAGGGCCGCTATATGTGATCGTTACGTTATTATTCATCTCCACACTTCCATATTTCAATGACTGATAGCAGTTTACCACAATTAGAAAATTATGAGAAAACTACTATACTAGAATTTGTTTTAGAACACAGGTATCCGTGCCAAAGTAAATTGCAAAACGTAGTGCTTTTAAATGATACAAAATAGCTCCACCAATTTCATTAATTTCTCACCCAATCAGGGACCTGCAAGGATTAATGATGACGTAACGACTATACATATATGGCGATCCATGTTCCCACTCATTATTATAGGGCTCTTTTACAGCGAGCACGATCCTAACTTAGGGAGCAAATCGATCATATGATATTAATTGAAAATGAGAAAGAATAGAGGAGGAAATAGTTAATTTTTTAAAGCCGATTAGCGCAAACATTATGAATGAACTTTTTTGTCCTCAATCCTTTTTAGGTTTTCCGACCCGAACGTTATTATAACAGTTATGACAGTAACGTGCCTTGTCTGGAGTTGAATTGACAAATATCCAAATTGACAATCACGCAAACTATACCTCTTCAATTAAGAAAGAATGTTTCTTTCTGATTATTAATATTGTGTAAATTATCATTCTCTGTCAATTAAAGTTTATTCTTTACGGATGTCCTTACAATAATCTTGATCACAGAACAACAGAACAGAATTATTTTCCAAAATTATCTGACTATGGCTTCACTCTTTCAGCTTTCAGCTAGCTTTCCAACTCTTTTTGATAACGCTCTCTTCTCCTTTGGTAATACTTGGCATCTCTATCCTCAGAAAGTTTCAACTATCTCTTACATAACTACAAGAGAAATCTGAGTCTCTTGTATTTTATTCAATGTCAATAGTTTTCTTCACTTTCATAAGAAACGGAAAACAGTAATTCCGTCAATTGTATAGCATACCGATCCCATCAAACCTTGAATAACAAATCAACGCAAGACATATTAATAATAAAAAATAAATAAATACGTTGTAGTTGTAACTCCATATCAATTTCATGTTTACTATGATACTCCACAGTCCTTCAATTCTTTCGTTTTAGTGTACCGTGGTTTCGATCATGGATGGTTTAGATACTCTATTTATGTTCATTTATATTGTTCCAACCAATTCCAGCAATTCATCTCTCAGCACTGGGATACTATCCCGCGACAACTTTAACATTTTCCATTTCAATCGTATTTATAGAGCAAATGTATTTACAGACCAAATCTTCGTAACGTCAACATCTGAAATTTATATTGAATGCTTCCTGGCATTGGTGCAGCAGATTTATAATCCCATAAGAATACACAGGGAACGTTTTGATCATGTACTAGTATTCAAAAACAAGAAGTACGTTAAAAATCAAAGCTACATATTTAAATTCTAAAGAACTTCCAGATTCTAGATGGAGATCTATAATAAATTAGTAACATCTTGTTTTTGAATATCTGTATGTGATCAAATTGTTCTCTGTGAAAATTGATATCATGATTGGATTGGTCCAATAATTGTGATATCCATTACAAAATAATATGGGTACTTTGACTCACGTTTGCTCACTGTTATCAACACTGTGACGTCACCCAAGGTGTATAAAATGAGTAAGTGTGATCACTTAGGTAGTAAACAGAACGCAACCAGCATACCCTGTCTAATTACATGGATTTTAGATTTTCTAACAGAAACTCCCAACATAGGTGTCACCTGATAGGAAATTACACGGGGAACAAATTTACCTCTTTTCAATTTTTTGATTAAGTCGACAGTTTTTGTGTATTTTATTTTTTTCGAAATTGATCCATAGGCGCTATGTATAACCTACATTCCCGTGACGTCATTAAAACGTTACCTGCGCCTGACTTCTACGCTAAGTGATCACACCTCTCTATTTTATACGCCTTGGACGTCACCAGGGAATCGGTCCATTACTGAATGAATAAATACATGATAATCCAATACACACTACAACAAACCCACAAAACAACAACATAACTGAATGGACTTATTAATACATCCTTCAATGTGAACGTGACATCAAAACTACACAATATCAAAAGATCGCAGAACAAAATAACAAACGTGAGGCTGCACCTGATGAAAAAAGCAATTGCAAGTGGTTCAGCACAAACCGCGGTACAATAAAGAGGTATTGACACTATATAAAATTCTTGTCACACAAAAAAATGAAGTTCATAAATAATTCCGCTGCATTTGCTGCGCCGTTGTGAATGCCTTCCGCACCCCACCAGCGTTGTTACCTTACTAGAGGTGACCTAGTACTCATAGGGTACCATGAAGGGGGGTATGGCAATACGCCATTTTAGCAGCAAAAAGAAGTGTTCGACGTAAGAATGCGTATCGCAAAGCATCGCGAGAAAACGAACGTGACCGATGTTGCCCGGCCCTGCCGAATATTCCGCGACACTGCGCGAACGCGTTCGTGCTTAAGAGCCTTCTTTTTGCTGCTAAAATGGCGTATTGCCATACCCCCCCTCTATAGTACCCTAGTACTCATAGCCCTTGACAAATTGTGTTACGTTGTGAATGCACCCTACTCAAAAATTATCACCGTACAAGTGTATTCCCACTGCTGCCGTACAAAGGAGATTGACGTATATCGGAAATACGAATCTAGAAAAATGGATCTTCTGGCGGGTTTACCTGCAAGTGTGTGCGTGTGTGCTCCGTCTATGAAATTATTTGAAAGTGGATATACGTCCTATTCCTTTGTCGGCAAATGGGACGTATATCCACTTACATGATGATTAGTGAATATCTTTAAAACTAATGCCGTTAACAAAAATTTAAAACGGCCATCGGATTCTTAGATAAAAATATTAGAAATTGAGAAATTTGTAGAATTGTAGAATAATTTTATCGTTCTTTTTGATAGCAATATATCATTCTCCGAATCGTTGTTTTGGATATACGTCCATCTCACTTTGGACGGCAGACTCCTCCCTGCTTCACATAGCGGCTTCATTCTACCCACCCACGGATGCCTTGTCAAGTCAGTCCATAGAGCTTTTTCATGTCAGCGCATTGCATACTAATTCTCCTATGTGTTATCGAAATGGTAGTATTTACAACATTGCTCTCATGGGTGTTGCTGGATTGCATACTCATTTTTATTGTGGAGTATTTTGCCATTAGAGCAATGTTAAAAATACCACCATTTCAATAACAGGTAGGAGAATACGTATGCAATGCGCCGACAAGGAAAAGCCCTACAGGAAGTACTATATAGTCAAAGATAAAATGGTAATGGTTATCAGTTTGTTTCAAATTATCTGGCTTTGGCTTTGAACTTTCAGCTTTCAGCTGGCTTTTCAAATTCCAACCATACTAAATGATTCGCCGATAGGAGATGTGCTAGGAGCGCTACTTTCCACGGTACACTCGAAGGTGATGGTGTGTAATAGTCTATAGTCCCATAAAAATAACACAACAATGATTTTTAAGGGTTCCTCACTACTTAATTAATCAATCAATTTTAAAAAATGCTTGCAAGAAAAAATGAAGGAATTAAAATATAAAACTTTTATTCCCTACAAGTTACAACGGAAAGAGGTTTGAATGGTTTCCTTTACGTCTATGGTATACACAATACATACAAATGCTGAGAAGATATGAAGTACTGAGATAAATAGACAAATAGAATTTTGTACATTGAAAGTGGATCAGGAAAAAGAAGACGAAATGAGAAAAGTTAGGCGTGAAAATGAATAACATGAATAAGAGTAGAAAATACGATACACCAACGAAAGAAGAATGCAATGGAATCGCGGATGTACAATAAAGCTGCTGCTCCAAACTACTCTGTTTAATCTGAATATAAAGTCGATGCCTATTAAAGTGGAAAAATGTGAAGGGTGTAACTTAAGTTATTTAATATCGAATGTATCTACGAGAAGAAAGAAGAAACGATCGAGAATCAGTGACAAAATTAAAATAATAGGTATAAAATTTTAATATTCGGCAGACGGAATAGGAAGAAATGTAAAAGGAGACGAATGTGGAAAGATCACGGGAAAAAATCAGTGTGCCTTTGGAGTGTACATAGTTGATATGTAAGGTGAATGAATTTTGGTAGAATGTAGCGGTATTTGGTGCGAAAACTGAAGAGTGGAATGTATAGCTAGAGCCCTATATAATCGAGTGAGGACATGGGTCGCCATATTTAGTCGTTACTTCATTATTCATCTTCAGACTTCCCCATTCCATTGACTGATAACAGTTCACCACCATTTGAAAATTATAAAGGAACTACTAGAATTTGTTTTAGAATACAGGTATCAGTGCCAAAGTAAAATGTAAAACATAGTGCTATTAAATGATACAAAATAGTTCCACCAATTGTATTAATTTCTCATCCTTTTAGGGAACCGCAAGGAATAATCATGACGTAACGACTGAATATGGCGATCCCTGTCTTCACTCATTATTATAGGGCACTAGTATAGCTAAGAGCGGTGGCCACAACAATATACAAAAGTTGGAGCCTAGTCTACTCTAGCAATTTCAAAACTTTTTTAGGTGGCTTTCCATTTGAATTTGTTAATCATTAGAGGATCAAGACATCCGGCGCCGCATCCTCAACTGCTCTCTACATTGTGTGAGCTATTTGTTTTCTTTTGCAATTCATGTTACCCCTTGTATAATAATACTTGGAAGAAAGCCAAAGAACGTGATGTTTTGATTATATATAAGGTATAAGATGTTGTACCCTTTAACCACAGAGTAAACCGTTTGAACGCGCTCGAGACACGGGCATCAGTCAAATTTATAGTTTAGGGTTCGCCTAACGCAGTTGACCGAGCGGTGAATCAGCAACACTCAACAATTTGCGTTGTATACAGCTGTATGCAGACGCGCACTCAACGCGTTCGGCGAACCTGAACTACAAATTTGAATGATGCCCGTATTTTTTAACGTTATGAGCATAGCGAAGACGACCTCTGTTTACTCTGTGCCTTTGACGAAAATATCCTGTTAGCACCACTTTAATGGTTGTTTACTCAGAATGAGGGGTGGGCATGGCTCACGAAAATTTGATCCGGATCGCGGATCGCGAATCATCAGGCTTTCGGTGGATCAGATCGCGGAACAATCATCGTTCATTGACAACGATCCGGATCACGGGTCAGTAACATTTCTTTGCAATCCAACGGATCAATCAATTGCGGATCAGAACATTTGATCCGTGATTTGGGATTATCCGTGATCCGCGAATAGTTATTTTAAGCAAAGAGCAAGACAGAATTCCCTGAAGTACGTAAACAATGAAAACGAGAACTCAAATAGAAGATAATTTTTTTTTCATCCATCTTTCTCCATGTAGAATGGAGTTAATTTTCAACGTGAAAAAATTATAAGGCTAGAGCTTTTCACTTTGATCTGAAGCAAGAAAAAAAAAAAAAAAAACGTGCAATCCAAATGATTCGGGTCAAATCAACCATGAATGAAAAAATGATCCAGATCAATCGCGGATCATGAAGCGCGGGAAAAAAATGATCCGAATACGGATCGCCAATTTTTGATCTGTGATCCGGGAATCAGTGATCCATGATCCGCGGATCGTAAAAAGCGGGGAAAAAAATTATCCGAATATGGATCACAGGTTGCCAATTTTCAATCCGTGATCCCAGCCCCTGAGTTCACTGATTGTGGAGTAGTAGTGATGAGCTGAATGGGCACCTCCGGTAGTACAACAGGTTGATAACTGAACAACCTCCAAAAGTTTTTGGTAGTTTTTCCAACGACTATGTTTTGGAGAAAAGGTAATGTTAAAGTTGTTCATGAACTGATTTCTGATTTTTTCCTGATTTCTCCATTTTTGTTTGTGAAAAAACCATGTGCCATGTACATTATTTCGTATAATAATTAATTAAGGCATGCATTTAAAGCCACACAGAAAAAGGAGAAAAACACATAAAAATCGTGTCTTTTAAACAGAAAAAAAATTGTTGCAACAAGACATTGAACATTTCACATAAAGATAATAAAAAACGCGTAAAAAATGAAAACATGCGCAATATAAAAATGTATTGAACTAGATAAAAATAATCGAACCGAAAAATTTATTAAAAACCCATTAAAAAAATTTGAAATATGTTATTCTTAGTTTTACTGTGATCCACGTACCTACCGCACCAATAAGGCTTGATTGCCCTTGATGGTCGGCCACGTTTTCGACGTTGGCCGAGGGGTATATTTTTGGCTTCCTGCGGTACTTGCACTAATTTCAACCTTATTTTCATTCCCAACGAATGTTTACAATCTGCATGTTTGAAGAAATACGGGCACGTACAAGTAGAAATATCGAGGCTTGTTGAATGTAGGAAGACGTTCCAGATCCTGTTGCCATATTTTTGAAACTTGTGGAAATTCTTCCACTTTCCTTCCACTCTTTTGGCGGCAGACAAAAATTTGGTAGTCAGCGGCTCTTGCAAGGTCGAGGAACCCACAAAATAGTGAGTACCATGACAGTCGGTTCGCTGTAGGACTGCTCGATTTTCTGTTGCCACTTCCAATTTAGTTTGTAAGTAGAATCGGTTTGTACCATTACTGACTTACTCGCGATCGCCAGTAACCTTTTTGTTGAAATAACAATATGGAGATCTTGTTCTTCCACCTTTGTTGACTCAACGTGAATACGATGAGCTACCGTATACGCGCGACTATAACACGCAGTAGAATTTTAAGAACTCATTTCAGAAAAACTTTTTAGTTGCAATTATAACACGCACAATTTTATTGGGTACTTTTTTCATCATCAAATATATTAAAGGTAAATTCACGTTGTGCCGGTCTATTCCCATTCTTCTCAGCGTAGAGAAATACATTTTTTTTTGTTTTCATACTGTAGGCCATTCATCTGACAACTGAATTACCGGTCGACATTTTAAAAATTTTGCTAAAACAATTCTAATGACCACTCGAACGACCACCTACGGTATACGAACTGATATTCGCATGAGGACACAAAGTAGGCGCCCTCTATGAAAACTGTGGTGGCCATTTTTGGAAGCTGCCTGAAAAGGGGATGTTACAGAAAATTGTTGTAATCTTAATTTTTTCTTCTTTTAGGTTATTCTATGAATGAAAATAATAAAAAAATGCTCTACTTTTTTGTATTTTTCAGTATTGACAAAGATACAGCCCGTTTTAGTTTTATACAGGTTTATGGCAATTTTTGCCGAATCCCCTTTTAGGGCACGACTCTAACGCACCTACAGTTGTGTCCTCATGCGAATTGTACAACAATTCCACTCAACAAAAGATACCCATCCGAACGTGTTCAATGTTCTTCCCTTTTTTACATGAGTAGCAGCATGTTTCAACATGCTTTTCAGCTGATAGAAAAAAGTTAGTTTCTGACGCGCGTATAACACCCAGTAGAGATTTGAAATGTTCAAAATCTGAAAAATGGTGGGTGTTATAGTCGCACGTATACGGTAATACAAAAGGTTCATAGAACTACATACTACCGGTAGTGACGATAGTGGTGATATTCTATGGATAGTTTTCCAGTTACCAATACTATCGGTAGTATCGATAGTACAACCGATAGTGCCCAACACTAGTATTCTGACTGTGGTATAAAAATACCATTTAATCTGCTCTATAAAATTTTGAAAGAATCAGTAAATTCTTGGATTTTTTATAATCCTTGGAAATTTCATCAATACTAGGGTACCAACGGTAACGTCTTGGCGAAGTTGGGGTGTGCAAGGAACAGGGAAACCGCCTGAGTCTTCGCTAAAAACCTAGTGGAAGTTTTTATGTACAACTTCAGAACTGCGGACACGATTTTAGCGTTGTGTCATTACCTCTTCATCTTATACTGTGCCTTTGACTGTATATTATGTGGACTGAGCTAGCGTGTATAAAGCAACCGAAAAAAACGTGCCCAGATGTGATAAGGTATAATGGATAATATAGTCAGAGTTGAGAGGCCCAATCCGCCGTAGAAAGTGAGAAGGACGTACCTACATTCAGAACTTTGTTTCAGACCGGGCAATGCTAGCGTCACGCAAAATTTTTGAATTTTTTAAAATCTCTCAAAAATATTTTCTTTTGAGGGAAAATTTTCCGCTCTTCAATTTTGTTCACGGGTACACGCCTAAATTCATTATTTTTGGAGAAATTGAAGAAAAACTAAAAAATCATCTTTAGTTTCGGGTTTCAAGTCACAATCACCGTTTGCTTATCAGTACTTTCTAGGTATTTAACACAGGTGACGCTAGTGAATCCACAATATGCCCGGTCCGAATCGGCAAAAAGCCTATATTTTGTTTTCTGTAAAGCAATAATGATATCAAAACGCTATTTTCAACAAAAAATCCAGTGGTGTATTGGTTCTCCAATAAAATGTTTCCTAATCAAGTTATAACAAAATATTGGCGTACATGGATATACGTCCCTAATTTTGGAACATACAGAGCACAGGGCATTTCCACGTCAGTGCATTGTAAATGGTTCTCCGCACCAAGATCCTAAAGCCTCATCCACAGGAGGGAAAAAAAAACGGGAGAATGCGATAGGGGAATATGCGCGCGTACGCTCATTTTCTCCTGTGATACAAAATTCCATCCACACGTGTGATGAGAGAAAAAGTGAGAATATGAGGTGAAAACGAAGTTGAACGTGTTCAACTTCTTGGGGAGAATTTGAAGGGAAATGTGAGTAGTGTTGGGTGTGCACAGTAAGAGTGCGTTACTAACAATGTGATCGCCATACGCCTACAGACAGCCACGCAGATAGCAGCATACGTAACACTACTTTTCTCACATCACACGTGTGGATGGATTTTTGTAATGTATCACAGGAGAAAATGAGCGTGCGCGCGCATATTCCCCTATTGTATTTTTTTCCCTCGTGTGGACGAGGCTTCAAAAGGATCTACATCAAGGGTAACTAGACAGGACGGCGCGCCTTCGGCGTGCCTCCTATGTATTGAGTGTTTTTTTATTTCAATTTTTCAATTTGTAGGTTGGCATGATATTATGACATTGTTATCTCATATTTCATATTTCGAATTTACATCTGGTAATTTATGATACTTTGATGATTAGGTTTGAATAATTAATAATATTAGGGGTTGTGACCGTTTGGATTTATAAAGGTTATAACCGTTTGACCAAATGAAATGAACCAATTTTGATCGATTGACTGATAACAGTTTGACAAAAATGATGAACATTTTTGACCAATTGACCAGTAACCGTTTCAAATGACATCCTGGACCAACTGACTATTAACAAGTAGGCCTAGTGATTGACATTGGACCATAACCAATTGACCAATAACAGTTTTGACCTAATCATTTGACCATTTGAAAATTTTCAGATTGTGAGATTGTGACCGTTTGAAATTTCAGATTTTGACCGTCTAACCAATTACCATTATGACCGTTTGAATTCAGAGTTTGACAACAACACCCAATTTTTGCAAAACATTGACCTAATTCTTTCAGCTTCCAAAATCCTGTTGTTTGAAAGGTTAGGTTAAGTTATTCCTAAAAGTAAGCAACAAATCTGGCACTGTAAGCTTGGGACTCCATGCTGTTTTTGCACTTTTGTAGCGCAAAAGTAAAACAATACTTATCCCCATTTATTTATCAATAAACCTAGGGCTTAATTTCTTAACTGTTATAACTGTGACAAAAAAGTTTTTGCACTCATTTGTGGGGAATATGATTTTTTCTCAATTTTTTTTTATTTTTTCACTTTGGGAAAGGTGATTTTAAAAGTGATTTTTCATGCTGAAGATTATGGAATCGGCAAAAAAATTTTCAAGCCATATTAAATTACAACTTTTTCCCTTTTTTCATTTTTTTGCTCTACTGTAAAGTTAGGTTTTCCGACAGTGGCGAGACATCTCAGATCGCGTATCACTTATATTAATGATCTTGACCAATTGACTATATAACAACCGTTTCAAAGAAAAGTTGATGAACTTCTAACTGTTATGACCAATATTATTTGAAATAATCAAAACGGACATAAGCATATACCATGACTGTTTGTTTTAAAAAGGCTCAAAATGGTCATCTTCAATTTCAAGTGCTAATTTTGCTTGTTGGAAGAATTTTATGAAGAACATAAAATTTCCACCCTGACCAACATTTTTTGTTTATAACAGTTATAACATTAATTATTAGCAAGAAGTTGTGACCGTATAACCATTTCAGATTGAATTTTCAGAGAGTTAGGTACAAGTATTTGAGATTTAATTTAATCAACAAAAAAAAACAACAACAACAAAATGATAATAACTGTTCGGAGCTTTATAAACCAACTACATTTCAAACAATAAAATGTAATGAGGCGTTCCATTTATTTTTGTTGTTGCTGGCAAAAAGTTGAATGCGGTATGCCTTTTTATGCAGCCTGTCACATTCTTTCTTCACTATCTCAAAAATATAAAAAATTGAAAAATTCAAAATTTGATAAATAAATTTTTGCATCAAAAAAATCTCAAATTGGACTTACTGAATAGAAAATTACAAGAGGAAGAGACAATGTTCTCTTTGCAATTCATATTTCTTCAGACTGTAATTAGGGAAAACGCGACAAGAGGTTTCCCTAGCATTATAAATCAATTTCATGGTAAAAGCTGATGAAATATGCTGAGAAACTTTTAAGCCAAAGCCAAAGTTCAAGCGGATCACCAACCACTTTCCACCCCTGTCTGGACAGTGGACAAACTCGATGCTCTCGTCACCAAGTCTTCAGTCTCTTCAAAATCCATTAATTCCACATTGCAAATTCACTTCATTTTCAATATTTTTCTCTTTGTCTTCTACTTCTCTTCTTGCTTTGGATCCTTACTTCAAAAATTGAAAATTCCAACTTTAGAGTTTGAACACTTTGAAGTTTGAACAGTTCCCTTCTAGACCCAGTTTTAGTCAGGCCCTGGTTTCAGTCTTCAAACTCTTTAAAAATATGATGTATGAATTAATGATGATGATCTATCAGGGAATAGCTGAATAGGTAAGTTGCCATCAAACACACCTGTCTGCAATTAAGTAGAGAAATTTTATGATCAAGTTTTCATATCCAATTTTTGGCGCAAAAAATTTACGGCAGCCAGTTCTCGTCTGCAAATTAATTATTATTACAATTATGCCATCTTTTTATACAGAGTTTCTAATAATTTACGAATTTCAGTCCATAGACTGAGTACAGTGTCATGATTAATATCCATGCATCCTGTTAAGGTTTGAGGAATTGGTGTTGCCTTCCAAAATTTCATAACTTCGTTCACCCTCCAAAGTAATCCTCGGCTTTCATTTCTGTCAATTGAACTCTTTCACTGCATTTGGAAAAATTTTTATGATGTGTATAACATCTTGTAATACAAAAACGTATTGGAAATATTTTCCGGGACAATAGTGGTATCCCGGATTCCGGAAATTTAGATAGAAAAGCCAAGAAATACATCCCTTCTTCTTTTGTATTTTGGATGGTCAAACGGTCAAAACTTAAACAAATCCGTTCCTCTAAGTTATGGCTATCCATAATAAAACGAAAAGACAAATACTTCGAAGGGAGAGTAAACCTTGCAAACTCAGAGTTTGCAAGGTTTACTCTCCCTTCGGAGTATTCGTCTTTTCGTTTTATTCGGTCAAAACTTCTTGCTAATAATTAGGTAATGTTATAACTGTTATAACCAAAAAATGTTGGTCAGGGTAGAAATTTTTTATTCTTCATAAAATTCTTCCAACAAGCAAAGTTAGCACTTGAAATTGAAGATGACCATTTTGAGCCTTTTCAAAACAAATAGTCATGGTATATGCTTAATATTATGTACGTTTTACGAAAACGATTCGGAAGTTCATAACAGTTGTGGTAACAGTAACACTGCACAGTGATACAGAAACGAAAATCTTTGATCATTCAAAATGTTCCAACGAATACACTAATACGACTACTCCGATTATTTGGCCAATCAGGCGCCGTAGGTTTGTACGCTTAGCCTAAACTTTGTAATCCCAAAAGTCAAAAAATATTTCGAGCTGATAAGCGGAGGCTCAAGGTCGAGGATTCGTTTAATAATATAGATAGATATTTATATCTTCTTATCACGTCCTACGGACAACATGTTCTTGTTAGGTCTATTTTGTATATATTCTAGGTAGCTCAAGTCACTGCTTTTACTCTTTCTGTTCACCTTCAAGCCTAGAACTTTCAATCAACGAACGTATGAAACCATCATAATTCCTTATTGAGAACTGTGATTCATTTTAATCGTCTGGGCTATTGTATATTGTCAAATCAGTACAGAGAGTTTATCAGAATTTACATTTTACGAACATTCAGGTAAGAATAAAAACTGAGACTATGACAAGTATCACTGTTCGTAGGTTTTCCTCACTGATAAATGAGCTTTTCTGAATTATTGTACCATTGTGTGTTGAAAAATTCACTTGTACAATCGTCATATTATTCAATTGGGCAATTTCTTATCCTGGCTGACAGAATTAATTTTGTGAGTGAATAACGTTCGCTGTGAAGATCTTTTATTGGTTACAAGTTCCCTCATTGCGCAAATCCCATTTCAGACAAGTCATTGAATTGAAGAAAAACTGTTGACAATAAGAAAACTGTGAGCATTTAAAGCATTTACCGATAACTCGGCGCCTTTTAGAGTATGATATGCTTGATGACATTCAACTTCCCTTTTTGACCTGCCGCAATCAGTATTTTGACTGGCATTAAATATAAAAATGAAAAAATAGGGGGTTACCAATTTCGGTTTCACGAGTCCGAGTAACTTATTGTGAGAAATATTCGTGAAAGCTAAGCACGAAGCCATGTTCCATTCGCGTTGCGGAACTCATCAAATGTGATGTGCTAACGAAAAACATTACCGATTACAATTGTTAAAGAAAACTTCAAAATCGATTACCTCTTCAACTTGTGATTAAATTATTCTTTCGTCGTTGTGATTAGAATAATTTCTCCAAGTATGGCGAATTTCAAAATGTATTGAACAGTCACTGGTTTTGAAAAACAAGGTATTAGGTATATCCGGTATGAGGAAAGGAGCTGGTTGAACTTTTTCTCTATGTTTCAGATTAGAATACATCTGTGTGGCTCTCTCAATTTTAGGTTTTTGTATATTCATGTATGATTCTTGTCCAAGAGTAATTTTCGAGAAAAAATATCTTGATTAATTTAGAAATTGTGTACATTGCAGTGGCATACTCAAAGTTGTGCATGTGAAATTTTGGTGAGGAATGGCTGAGTATTTTTTGAGGAATAATAACTCACGAAGTACTCGATGAATTCATTGGATAAGAACAGAAGATGTGGAAATGCATCTAAACTCCCTGGATATGCAATTTTATTGAAAGTCGAGCGAGTCGTTTTAGAGTTATCCTTACTAATTTAAGATAGAAATAGGAATCGGTAAAATAAGATATAAAATTATTTTGGTAAATATTTGCTCATATTTTATTATAATAGTGCGAATGAACGCCTACTACGCATTTGGGTGTCAAAGCAAGACTGGATAACTACGAATAAAATGCTTACTGAAAATCATTTAATACGGTATGCAGTATTATGGATGTCGAATGAATAATTTTTATGACGCTCCAACGGGCGGTTCATTACACATATGCGATCTGTTAGTCAGCACCGCTTACACCTTCAGTTCATGTATTTTTTTTTTTGACAGGATCGCCTTGAATTCATTTTTTTTCACTTCATTGTTTTTGTGGATTTGCTGTAAGTTTCAATGCTGGTTTACGTTTCAGAGCGGAAGTTACGGTATTCTAAATGGCTGGCGACGAAGGAACAGGGTATTCAAAGTGGGACAATATTTATGGAGATGATCCGAATAAGTTCAAAGGTTTTTGGAAATATTATAATACTGATACACCTTTTGGACGAGCCAAGGTAAGCTTCCATGGGAAATTATGTATTGACTTCCGCCGTATTATGCCGAAAAAAGCCATTGTCATTGCGATGTATTCTGTTTTTAGTGTGCTCAAATCAATCTTGGAATCGCATTTGCTGTAGGCTTTGGAATTTACATGTATCGTAAATCGAAAAAGAGTGAGAAATAGTATTCCACTGATTATTCAGAAAAGATGAAATTAGATCCCGGGTTCTGATTCTAGAACGGAAGTTAATTATAAGAAATATTTCTAAACGTAAAATTTATTCTGCAGAATGAAATACACGGGCTAAATAATTTTCTGTTATCGATCGTCAAGCTGTTTATTTCTAGCTATAACTGAATCATCGAATTTGATCATGTATGTTGTACCATTATACCAATGAGCAGTAACTTTTGATGCCTAGAACATGAAGGAGATAGAGGAAATGATCTCACTTGGCCATATTAGGAAAAGATTGAGAAACTCACAAATCCACAGGAATTTAAAATGGCTTCAATAATTCCAGCAATAAAAACGGCACAGTTGAGAACAGATTTGTCTTTGGGAACTGATATGAATTTATTAACTAGAGGATCCTTCTCTTTCAAGTAATACATTCGTTCATCGTCATTGGCATGTTCCAGTTTGTCAGCTTCTTTGCCGAATAAACTCTGGAATTTCATGATGTTAATCAATATAATCACATCAAATCTTGGCACATACTTGTAATATTCCTTACTTTCCAGAAATTGGACTTGATAAAGATGAGAACATCTAGCAGTTTGATGTCACGTTTGTAACTTCTTTCTCGCAAGTAGACAATATCGATGAATTTAGAACCCACGTCTTTTCCAAAATCTGTAAGCCTAAAAGAAATAGGTAATGACATAAGATGGGGCTGGATTACCACTTCAGTCGACAACAATCCAATTACTTATTCTGCAGTTCTGGAATACTCAACGATCGATTTTGACAATATTGAACGACTTCGGAAAATAGTAAAGCGAAACATGTAAGACTCAATTCACTTTTCCCTTTGCTTAGCGACTTATCAAGAATACAAGTTTTCGGGCGGACCGTTGAAATAGTTACACTGTTCATGATACTAAAGGGTGAAGCCTTGTATTCTACGGAAAAAGTTACCAATATTATGAGTTACATTACAATTTGATGGCAAAGAGCCATCTGCAAGAATTATTATCTATCATCATTAGGTATTCCCATTGGGAAAGCATTCCAGCATTCCTTATCATTGTATGTAAACAACACTTAGAAACAACAACAACTGTACCTTGCAACTGTACAAACACAAGGTACACCCCAAGGTATTTGAAAAGAGGTGTGCTCAGTTCGATTGTAGACATCGTGCTACACGAGAGGATAATGTTGTGCAAAGTGCATTGGTACCACGGATTATGATTGGTACTAATCGAAAGTCTCCTCGTGCCTTATCAATTCGTTTCGTTTGCCGTATGCCATACTCGGAGTAAGAGGCGAATAAAAGTGATGCCGCAGGACTTGGAAATATTTTTGTACTTCTTGAACTTGTAAAATTTTTCATTTTCAATTCTTGGTCTTGGAAATATTTCCATTTGTTGGACTTACGATTATTTTCCAATCGTTGAACTTGGAAATATTTTCAACTATGGGACTTCGTTAAAAATATTTTTGTACTTCTTGGACTTGTAAAATATTTAATTTTCAATTCTTGGTCTTGGAAATATTTTCAACTGTTGGACTTGGAATTATTTTCAAATTGTGATACTTTGAAATATTTTCATAAGTGGACTTGTAAAATTTTTCATTTTCAATTCTTGGATTTGGAAATATTTCCAATTGTTGGACTTAGAATTATTTTCCAATCGTTGAACTTGAAAATATTTTTAACTGTGGGACTATGTAGTATTTTCAATTGTGGGAGATAATCAAAAATGGAAAATTTTTTTTACAAGTCCACTTATGAAAATATTTCCAAGTCCCACAGTTCAAAAATGATTCCAAGTCATTGAAATATTTCAAAGTTCAACAATTTGAAAATAATTCTATGTCCAACGGGTTAAAATGATTCCCAGACATTTTCCTGAATCTTTTACCCTGAAAACCGAAAGCCTGAATAACTTTTCCCTGAAAAATATTTCCTGAAAACTTCTTCCTGTACTTACAATTTTCCTGAAAAAATCATCCTGAAAAAAAAAAAACCTGAACAACAAAGAACCTGAAAGCTATCCTGACAAAAAAGTTCCTGATTTAAAATCAACCTGAAATTAAGAAATAATTGTTTTGTCTACGTATACGCTGACTAACGCACGAGTTGACGGATGTGGAAAAAGAAAAGGATTTCGATGACGATAAATTGTACATCGAATTGATCGAATTGAATCGCTGTTTCACGATTCCATGGAAATTACTTGGGAGTGTAACGTACGCGTTTCTCTCACATTTCTCCTCAGTTCACCTTCTCACCAAGTCAAAGACACAACAAATCATGGCAGCGAAACTAATAGGCACCAAGTTGCACATTGACGGCTACATTTACCATCATGGCAGATTAGCGAAAGGCAAGCGATACTGGGACTGTCGCCTGGTTAGATCGGGAGAGTGTAAAGCGCGGGCTGTTACTAGTGAACCCACAGCAGATGGAAAAGTGACCACCGTATACAAGGGACCGAAGGAATCTACACACGCGCATCCTCCCGACCGAGAAGAGGTAACTGCTGAAGAGATCAAGCAGAAAATAAGAGACGAGGCTGTTTCACGTCCTGAAAAAACTCCCGCCCAAATTGTACGTGATGCAATCTCGGACGTTGACGAAGGCGTGCTCAGTCAGCTTCCAGAACAGGAAGCATTATTGCGTACAACAAGGAGGACACGCGCAGCTGAACTTCCGCCGAACCCTCGGAAGCTGTCACAACTAAGGGACCTGCCTGAATGTTACAAACAAACCTTGGCAGGTGAGCGCTTCCTCCTGCACGACTCTCAGCCATGGGATGGAAATAGCGATGATGACGAGGACGATTTTCAAGTCGAAGAGGAGGGAGACAAAGTGGAAGATACCACTGGTCGCGTGCTTGTTTTTGCAACGAAAAAGAATATTCGATATCTCTGCAAGAGTCCCGTTTGGTTTTTAGACGGAACGTTTAAAACGTCTCCGTCTATTTTTACACAAATATTCACGATCCTAGGCCTGGTGAAACGAAATACGCCGCTTGACGAATCGGTGGCGCTACCACTTGTCTACACCTTCCTGCCAGGGAAAAGACAAGATTTGTACGAAGAGGTTATCCAGGCGGTACGAGATGCTGCAGGACGGTTCCGGATCAATGTTTGCTTGCCTGCACCAATCATGACGGATTTTGAACTGGGTATCATAAAAGCCGCTAAATCCATTTACCCAGGCGTGCAAACATCGTGCTGCTTTTTTCATTTGGGGCAAAGCATGTATCGCCGAATACAAGCTAAGGGTCTCGCGACAGCTTACAATGAGAAAGATGACAGAACGGTCAAAATATTCACAAATATGCTCTTGGCCTTGGCGTATGTTCCTGTGCGTGACGTAAAAGCCAAATTTCAAGATCTTCGAGACGACTGTCCGGCTGAATTGATACCAATCTTTGATTACTTTGGTGAAACGTATGTCGTTGGTCGAATGAGGCGGAGCCGACCTGTCACCCCCCCCCCCACGGTACCTACTCTCTTCGTGGAACCATTATGAGGAAGCTCTACACAAAGCAGCAAAAACAAATAATGTGTCAGAGGGGTGGCACAACAGGTTACGCCTCCTCGTAGCCAAACACCACCCTGACTTGTATTCGGCAATAGGTGAACTCCAAAAGGAACAGAGTTACACCGAAACATGTATCCTAGATTTGAGATTAGGAAAGCGAATCAAGGCCATGCCTAAAAAAAAGTGGGCTGATCTGCAGGACCGAATCCAAGGTCAAGTGACATCGTACCCCGATCACAAAAATGACGATACCGTAAACGAATACCTTCGTACTTTAGCACATTCTATTAAGTTGTCGTAAAACCTAAGTATATTGTACCACCGTTATTGAATGTACTTTGCCAAGAAAACTCATTCAGTAGAACAACCTTTCAAGTTTCTTTTTCAGGATTTTGTCCAGAACTTCAAAAATTTTTTTTTTTAGGATATTTCTTCAGAATTTTGTCCGTTCAGGTTCTTTTTTTTTCAGGATAATTTTTTCAGGATAATTGTACGTTCAGGAGAAAATTTTCAGGAAATAATTTTCAGGGAAAAGTCATTCAGGCTTTCGGTTTTCAGGGTAAAAGATTCAGGAAAATGTCCGGGAACGGGTTAAAATAATTCCAAGTTCAAGAATTGAAAATGAAAAATTTTACAAGTCCAAGAAGTACAAAAATATTTAAAAGTCCTGCGGCATCACTCTTACTCGCCTCTTACTCCAAGTATGGCATATGGCAAACAAAACAGATTGATAAGGCACGAGGAGACTTTCGATTAGTACTCTGCGCATCCTCTCGTCACGCACAAAACCCACATGCACATTTAACAAGCACCCTGTACTAGGCTGGAAGAGGTTCATGCCCTGCAGCGCTGTTCTGTACAAAGTAGAATAGGGCTTTTCCATTTCGGCGCATTGCATACATATTCTCCTACGTGTTATCAAAATGGTAGTATTTCTAACATTGCTCTCATGGCAATCCAATCCACAATGAAAATGAGTATGCGATCCAACAACACCCATAAGAGTAATGTTAGAAATACTACCATTTTGATAACACGTAGAAGAATACGCATGCAATGCGCCAACATGGAAAAGCCCTTTAGGGCGCGTAAGTGTGAGTTCACAAATGCGCGTCATGGTTCATAGAAAAATGTAAACAAACCAAAAT
This sequence comes from Aspidiotus rigidus, assembly GCA_035079385.1. Taxonomy (NCBI): domain Eukaryota; kingdom Metazoa; phylum Arthropoda; class Insecta; order Hemiptera; family Diaspididae; genus Aspidiotus; species Aspidiotus rigidus. The sequence continues at coordinate 2,080,129 of JAVHKY010000046.1, read as the reverse complement.
AGATATGTAAATCCCCATTAGGAAACAGTTGGTCCAGATAATCGTTCAGTAAATCGAACATAAAGATATTCAAGAGATGAAATTGTAATATTTTTGATGTACAATGATCTAACTTTCTCTTCCAATAAATTGTTTTCGTTAAATATGCACAGTTTTAGATTTATTCGCAAATTGAAATACCGGTAGCTGCAATGTTAATTTACATAAGAAAAAATATTTTTTGAACCAGACATCAAACAGTTTCATTCCAAACGCTACTTTTAAATGCAAGACGTTTCATCAATTCAACCACAATTATTCCTAAATCATTATAACGCCTAGGTAACATTTGTAAACTCGATTCAACGTTTGTAGGAACATTAACTATGCGACCTTTCGATTTTTTCTGAGTATCAACAAAAGACTCAAGGATTTGAATACAAGCAACCTCACAGGAGGTTGGAAGAGATTCATGCCCTGCGGCGCTGTTCTGTACAAAGTAGAATTGACGACTTGACGTACATTGAAACTGACGATCAGGCAAATTGTATTTTTTGGACGATGAAGGAAGACTATTTCTCTCTGATTGTTAATATTATATGAATTGACCTACGTTAATAAACCTTTGTACTATAGGGATGTCCACATGATTTTCAGTCACAGAACAACTGAACAGTCACTTGTTCGAGTCTTTTCAAAATAAAACAAATTTCAGCATGTTTCCCAAAATTATGTGGCTTTGGCTTCAGACGTTCAGCTTTCAGCTTTATCAACTCTGCTTGATAATAATAGCAAAGCCTCCTATAGTTAGAAGCCATGAACGTAAAATTGGCAACTGCACAACCGTGGGCCGACTTTTACATTGCTCTTATGGGGAGAAACTCTTTGAGCGTCTGTTTCTTAAGAAAATATTAAGTTTTTGAAAAAATCGAAAAGAACAAAAGTTGTAGCTGGTGAAATTTCCTTTAAATAAGGGTCAACTCGATTTTTTCATGAGAGAGGTGTTTTACATGTAAATGCGTTGGCCGAATGCGGTGTTGCCTTTCTACGTTCATGGCTTCTAACTATAGGAGGCTTTGATAATAGGCTACGTGATAAGGAAGTACGCAGTTCACGAGAAGAAGTCCTTAACGAGAATAATAATCGCACGCAAACTTGAAGGGGAAAGAAAAAGCGGTTACCAACTCGTTCATATTTGAACGCAAAAACAACTTTTCTCGTTTTCTCGTTGCGGTAAAACAATCGAGTACGTCCTTCAAATATTCACATTGTCATATTTTTCTTGATTGTTTTCTTCAAATAACATAACTCATGAAAATGTGTTATGATTCAACCTACTTCGCCGAACATGAACCCATCACGAACCGATCGCATACGCGAATATGAAACGATATGATACGAACTATTCCGCACTCAACGTACGTAATCAAACTGATACCTCTCTTTTAAATCGGCTACTCCAGGTGGTATTTCAGGATAACCTAATTCTTTGAGAGCTAACAATTTGGGCCGTGCACATCCGTCAGTGAGCGCGACCGTCGAGTCGAAGTTATCAAAAGACGGAAGGTGAACCATGGAATATTGAACCACGGCCTACTTTATCTGGGGCCGGAATGTAGCGAAGTCACAACGTCGCACTTCAAAAACAGTGGATACAGAATTACGGGAAAAAATGGAAAAATTCATTCGTATGCTAATAAAACGTGGTTTTCGACAAAAATGAAGAGAATTTAATTTGAAGAGCAAACAATTTCCGATTTTTTGAGCCTAATTTCAGTACAATTGGTGCGATATACAAGGAGTTATGATCAGTTGAAAATTAAAAATTTGATAGGGGACGAAGTGCGGTACAACCTCCTACAACCTCACCGCACCGTCCGAACACCGAAACGTCTATCGCGAACGAATCCCCTGCACTGTTGCAATTTCCTACATTCCGGCCTTATATAAAGTAGGCCGTGATTGAACACGGGAAAAAATGATCAAATCGGAATTTTTCAAAAATGCCTCGTTGAAAATTTTTGTATTATATAATAATCAAATCCTCTAAAATATGAGACCAAAACCACCGAACCTTCATAAGTCTTCCTTAATTTTATGAGAATTTTTGAAAAATCATTCCTATACAAATTATATGGAGGTTCACCTACTGTCTCGTTTCTTTCACCCGTTCCTTTCTTTCTGACGACTCAACCTATAATGTGTTTATTCAATATATAATCATCTTACTCGAAAATTCAAATCAGAAATAAGTATTATAAGTACTGTGCCTATAAAATACGAAGTACGCACCTAAAATTAAATTATGCGTTATCATCTAACATTATTATCGAAAATTTGATAATGTTCTTTTTCCAACAAGAAGGTGACGTCAGCAGACTGCAGCGAAATTGCGAATATGACGTTTTACAATTTGTTATTAAAATCTTCCAACATCATCCGATACCGATATAGCACGTCGCAAATAGAAAAAGAAAACACGATCACCAACTCCTTTACATTTGTACACAAAAACTGCTTTTCTCTTTGTAGTAAAACAATCGAGTCGATGTACTTTATCGCACATTGCACATTGAAATCGAAAGGTCGGAGAACAACAATCGCAAAACTGCAGTACAAAAAATGAGCGATTGGGAGTGGTGCATGCCTCCTAGGACGAGTATGAACCTAAAAACAAAGCGATTGCAAGTGGTTCATGCCTTGTAGGATGAGGCATGAACCTAAAAAGGGGGTTTTTCAATTGTACAAATCTACTTTATTAGTTGCTTTTACAAAAGTACTTCCGGGTGTTATCCCATCATCAGTTGTGTCGCAGAGTACAATTGGAAAACCCCCTTTTTCAATATTTGTGCTCTACTTACACCTCACTCACTCATTATGAGTTCCGATGATAGTGTAATAGTTGATATTATATTTTTAGAATGTGTGGAACTTGAAGTTGGAATTCTGTATCCAAGTACTCTCATTACTGATATGCAAGAAACTCACTATAGCAGTTAGATCAAGATAATGAGCGTACCTGGCATGTCACAGATGCATGGAGGAAAAATAGACAAAAATTACTAACAAAAAATAAAAAAAAAAAAAAAAAATGATGCAAGATTTGTACACTTTATTATGTATGAATGATATTGAGATATTTGATCGTGATTTCAAGAAGCTACTTTTATCTGAAGATGATGATCTAATTAAGTTTTTATACCAACTCCAAAGTGTGTATGGTGGTACAACTCAACAATGGGCTTATTGTTATCGCCAGATTGCTGGAATCAACAACAACACCCACCTAGAAGCATTTCATAGAGTGATAAAATATATTCAAGGTAATGGGAAAGAAGTGAAAACATTATACAAGGGACTCCAAAAGATATGTTGGTATGTTTTATCAAAAATGAGTGATCTCAATGCAAAGCTTATTCAAGGTTCCTGCAAAACTTCAAATTCTAAGATGCACCCACAAGAAAGCAGAAGGCAAAGTACTTGACAATGAAAGAGTTGAAGAAGGTTGGCTCATTCAGTCATTCCCTAAAAAGAAGTTGACGCCTGACAAGGTGCAAGCAGAAGATGCAGAACAAAACAATGAAGTAGATAAAAATGATGATGATGAGGAGGAGATTGACAAGGCTGATTATGAAAATCTTTGTGTACAGAAAATGTACATTGTTAAAAAGAGGCGTGATACATGCCCAGCTACCTTAGATCCTGATCAAGGTTATTAGAATACTACGTGTACAGGTTGTCTCGTTCTTCTTCTTCTTACTACCGGGAGGACAAAATACTGCCGCTCCATAAGAATGTATGTTAAATTTGTATTTTTCAAAGAAAGATAACTCGAGATCGGCTCAATGGATTTCTTTGAAATTACCCGCGTTGGAAAGGAAATTTTATGGAGAATAAATTATATCCTCTTCAATTTAACGCTAAAAGCATTTTTTTCCGAGTTATCCGGTGATAATTGTACTGAAGATTTCTCGTTATCACGTCGCGGCTGCGCGCTTGTACATTGTCGGTATTAATTTGTTACATGTTGCATGCGCGTTCTCTGTCCTCTTGGTAAGAAGAAGAAGAAGAACGAGACAACCTGTACACGTAGTATTCTAATAACCTTGGATCTTGATTATAATCAATGTAATCTCTTCTGCAATGAATGTGGTGTCTGTGCACATTTGTATTGTTGCACTTGTGCGGAATCTGCAGTAAAAAATGAAATGTGTGAACACATAAATGCTGTTCTTCTGCGCGTCAATCCTGAGACTGATGAACCACCGTAAAAAACCGGTTATTTCGTTGATACAATAACCAACGAGTATTTTTGTAAACACCGAAAGACTTGCCTTTAAAGATCAGGCAAAATGTATCTTTTGTATAGTTAACTCATAAAAATACAGGCGACAGGTATTTCAAACGCCGGTTAACCGGGTATTTTATTGCTGCTTAACCGGTTATTTTTCCGAGTTCATGCTCAGCCCCTCATTTTCTCCTTCCTCATTAAGTTCATTTGCCATCTCTTCTAACTCGTCATAGTCTTCGCTAATGAGAACGATATCGTCCGCAAATCTCAAATGATTTAACTTTGTACCATTAATTTCGATACCTCTATCTTCCCAGTTTAACCTTTTAAGCACCTCTTCGAGTATAGCATTAAATATATTGAGAGACAGTGGATCTCCCTGGCGAATCCCTCTTTTCACCTGAAACCATCATCCTGTTTTGTCCATTCTAACTCTCGCCCTTGCTCCTTTGTATAGGTTCCTTATGCTTTTTAGCCATTCTCTTGGTATTCCTTGGTTCGCCAGTGCTTCTAATACCGCCCTATGTCGGACTGAGTCAAACGTTTTGTTGTATTCAATGAAGAGGAGATTTAACTTCATATTATGTTCCCTGGCTTTCTCTAAGACTTGGTTAATTACAAATAGGTGGTCTACTGTTGACTTTTTCTTCCTAAATCCCGCTTGTTCCCAAGGTTGATTGAAGTCTAGTTTTTCGAAGATTCTTTCTTTTATAATTTTTGTGTAAACTTTACTTGTACTAGGGGCTATATTTAACGGTCTGTAGTTACTTAGGTTTTTCCGATCACCTTTCTTATGGACTATGGAGTAGTATTAAATCTGCTCCCCACCATTGCTCAGGTATTTCTCCCGTTTCTTTCATCATGTTAAACAGATCAGTCAGTGGATGGGTAAGCGAGTCAGCGCATCTCTTTAAAATCTCATTTTCAATACCATCAGGTCCTGCTATCTTATTTTTATTCAATCCTTTTAATATCACTTCTGTTTCTCGCAGTACTCGTATAGGTGGCTCTTTTTCATTATCTTTTTCTTCTCCCTCCTCACTTGTTAATATAGTCAATTCTTCGAACGGACTCTCCTCCGAGTACAAGTTCTCAAAAAATTTTGTCGCATGTTCTATTATTTCTTGCCTGTTATTGGTGATATCCCCCTCTTGAGTTCTTATCGCTGTTATCAGAACTAATTACTGACTCGAGGGACACAGAATTCAAAATCAAAGGGGTAGAAACCAAAAAGTAGAAGAGTAAAAGTATTTGGGGCAGTTGGTAGCGTTAGAACATAGACAAACGAGAACAATCAATACTAGGATAAAAAATGCTTGGAAAAGTTTTTGGGCTCATAAATCTATTCTAAAAAGTAAAATTAGTACAAATAATAAAATCAAAATATTAGAAAGTGCGGTGTTCCCGAGTATGACCTACGGAGCGCAAACTTGGTCTTTGACCAAGTATCTATTAACCAGGTTACAAGTAACTCAGCGTAGAATACTCAAAGCCTGCTTGGAATAAAAATAAGGTATAAAGTAAGAAATAGTGAGATAATGCAACAAACAAATGACCGCAATATAGCATACAGACAGCGTTGTCCCCGACGGGTATACGCCGTATACTCTCAAGAAATGAATCAAAAAGTAGGAAAAAATATGATTTTTATGAATGGGAAATAACACAAATGTAAAAGCAAAATGAATCACCTTATCTAAAGTTTTGCGAGCAAATCGTGAGTAAACCTGTCTGTATGATGGGGGAACTTTGTACATAGTAGTGTACAAATGCACATCTTGTCTTTGGTTTTCAAAGACCAAGCTTGTGTAAACCTGCCTGTATGCTATGGTCGGGTCATCGGGTGAGCATTTTAGATGATAGTACACAAATACATTTTGTCTCAGATTTCCATGAAACATGTTGCATGAATGTCTGTGCAGTGTGCAGTTATATATTGTGTATGCGTACTAAATAATGTCTAGTTTTAAACGTGGTCCACTGGATGATTTCTTTTCGGGTGAGAGTAAAATACGAAAAGTTATTCCTCTCGTCCTTGATGTTCATCTCTATCAATGGCCCCCCTGTTTCCGAGTTCAAACCAGATCCATATATTAAGATTTGGTTACGTGAACATTGTACAGCAAACGCACTACCATCCAGCAAGATTCAAAAAAGAGTTCTACCCAGTAATGAAGACAAAGCACGCGAAAATTTCTTAACAGGGCTATTTTCATAAATAATGTGAGATAACTTGAATAGATAACTTATAAATATGCGTACATTTGTATTTTGAATTATTACTGTAAAAATTTTTTCATAATTTTCTCATTTTTTGAAAACATCAGACATGGTATATTCTCAAGAAATTTTTCAGGGACACCACTGCATACAGAATTAAAAAACTAAAAATGGACTACGCAGGTCATATCTTTAGGTCAGACCCGAGGGGGTGGGTAAAGGAAGCCCTCGGTTGGATACCACTAAACAGGAAAAGAAAGAGGGGAAGACCGCCAACTAGGTGGCGAGATGAAATTGTGAAAAATATGGGTGTACTATGGGGGAGAACAGCTGCAAATCGATGTAGCTGGAAACGGGTGGTGGAGGCCTATGCTCAAAGTTGGGCAGGGTAGGGTTCGCTAGGTTCTCCACTCATGAGGCTGTAAAATAAATAAATGAATAAATGTATGTATGTATTTTGGCTTCTCCATCCGGAGGTTGCCTTCGATGTTACAAACTTATTACTTATTATTAACGATCTAGTTACAGCAAATTAACAAAGTACGGCACATAGCACAGAATGTTCACTTGAATACGTTCGATTCAATGCTTAGGCTATCGTTCAACATGCTCATTCTTCTTCTACCTCTCGGGACTTTTCCAACTATTTTTCCCTGTACTGCTCTAGCGAAAAGCTCGTCTTCCTTTATTCTGTTTCGAATATATTTGTGTTTCTTATTTTCCAGCGTGCTGACCAGCACTGCTTCTTGCAGATTCATCCGGGATAGTACATTCTCATTCGACACTTTTTCCGTCCATTTGATCCGGTTCATCCTTCTATAGCACCAAAACTCGAAAGCTTTTATTTTCTTCACTACCGTTTTTGTGAATGTCCACGTTTCGCTGGCGTATCGCGCAATTGACCAAATATAACATTGCAGGATCTCGTGTCTCAATTGTATGCTCATTCCTTTATCCCTAAGTACTCGTTCTAGGTTATTGAATGCGTTTCTAGCCATTCCTAGACGTGTCCGGATTTCCTCTGAGTCTCGACCATCGCTCGTTATTATGGCTCCCAAATATTTATATCGGTTCACTTGTTCTAAACGTCTTCCGTCAATTTCTATGTTTAGATGCTTCTCACTTTCTACTCTACCAATCCGCATGACTTTTGTTTTATCCACGTTTATCTTCATTCCGAACTTGTTACTTTCAATATTCAGACGCCACATCATCATTTGCAGCTGCTGCGGCGTTTCTGCTAACAATAGTACCTTATCATCTGCGTAGCTTATATCGGCAATCCTTTCACCATTGATTTTTAAACCACATTTCCTGAAGAATCTATGTTGGAATATTTCTTCGGCGTAAATGTTGAAAAGCCTGGGTGATAACGGGCACCCTTGTCGTACTCCTTTTTCTATCTTGCAGTATTCATTTGTCACTTCATTCGCTACTTTTATGTTAGCTTTCTGCTGAAAATATAGCGTTTCAATTATTTTCAAGTCTTCTTTATCGATTCTGTATTTCCGAAGGATTTCCAGCATCCGTATACATGCTCTACTTTGTCGAACGCTTTTTCATAATCCACGAAGCATGCGTATATTATCCGATTCACCGATAATGCTCTCTGTATGATGACTTTAAATAGCGCTATATTGCGTCTCTCGTGCTGCGATGGGCTCTGAATCCAAACTGTGTTTTACTCAAATGCTCGTCTATTTTATTTTCAATTCTTTTATTCACAATTGACAATAGTAGCTTTAGTGTGTGATTCATGATGCTGATCGTGCGATACTCTGAGCATTTTTTGGCCGCTACTGTTTTCGGTATTGGTATAAACGTTGAGATACTGAAGTCTTCTGGTATGGTGCTGGCTCTGTATATTTTATTGAGAATCTGTAATATCGCCTTCCTACTCTTTGTTTCGCTACATTTCAGCAGTTCAATCGGGATATTATCTGCTCCCACCGCCTTATGGCATATGCGAGCTCGTCCATTGTAATTTCTGGAGCCGTTTCTAACCTTTCTTCTTCGCCGTTTGTTTCATGCCTTTGGTCATCACTGTACCAGCTGTCTTACGTAATCCGTCCAGACTTCCTCCAACTACTTTTTGTTGCTGCATATGTCCCCAGTGGCCTTTTCAATTATCATAATCCGTGATCCCACTCTTTTCTGTTCCTTCATCATCTTTCTGATTTCGCTGTGCATTTCCTGTACTCTGTTATCTTCATCCAGCTTCTGAATCTGTCGACACTTCCCCTGGAACCATTCCTGTTTCGCTTCTCTGCATTTCTTGATAACTTCTTTGTGTAGTATTCTATATTCGACGCTGTTTCTGTCCAGTATTCGTCTTCTTTCTGTAATCAGCTCCAATATCTCATCTGTGATCCAAGCCTTATTCTTTGTCGGCTTATTTTCTTTTGGTATGACTTTTTCTGCTACACTTTTTGCTGCCTCTTTCCACTTTTTCCAGGCTTCCTCAGGTTCAAGGTCTGTTTCGATGTCCTTTGTCGATTCGTCCAATTCGGCCCCGAACTTTCGCGCGATTCTCTTCACGTTCAATGAACTGATACGTATTTGTTGCTCGTATTGTCTTTTGTTTGGTAACTTCTTCAATCTTAGTCGGCATTTGGCGGCTAGCAGCACATGGTCACTTCCACAGTCAGCTGACGGAAATGTTTGGCAGTCTAGGATCATTTTTTGATATCTTCGATTAACCATGATGTAATCTATCTGATTCCTTACTTGATCCCCAGGGCTCTTCCAGGTATATAATCGTCTCGCGTGTTTCTTGAATAAGGTGTTGCTGATCACCATGCAATTTTTCCTCGCGAACTCCACCAACCGTTCTCCTCTTTCGTTTCGGTCGCCTAATCCATATGGTCCAACTTCTTCTCCGCCGGCTTCTCTTCCTACTTTAGCGTTGAAGTCTCCCATCACTAGAATTGGGCCGTCTTTTCTAGCGTTCTTCAGCGCTTTCTCTAGATCGTCGTAAAACGTTTCAATTTCCTCTTCACTTTTGTCGCTGGTTGGCGCATACACTTGTACCACTGTCATAGGCTTTGGCCTCGAGTTTATTTTAATTGCAATTACCCTATCGGATATGGGAAGCACATCTTCTACCATTTTTGCGATGTCTTCTTCAATCAATATGCCTACGCCTCGTTCGTGTTTCTCTCCTCCTAAATAAATAAATAAATAAATGAATAAATAAATAAATAAAAATAACCAGTTATTTCTCATGTTCGCCTTCAAAAAAATTTCAGATGAAACCAGTTAACCGGTCATTTTTATGGAAGTAACCGGTTAACCGTTTATCAAGTTTTGAAATAACCGTATAACCGGTTAATTAAAAATACCGGTTTTTCCTCAACACTAAGAAGAATACACCACAAAAAAAATTATAGTCTGTCCGCAAATAGAATAGACCGATGTAAACAAACCCGCGACCCGCGACCATACGACAAAATTGATTACGATGGGAGGAAGCGGTTCGCGGATGTGTTTACATCGGTCTATTCTATTTGCGGACAGACTATAGTGAAGAAACACGACACAAACAAACAACACTATTTGCCAGATCGTAACGGCAATATTGTAAACAGATGTACCTAACACAAATGTAACGTAACGACGTAACGTAAACAACTCAAACGAAACCATCACATGACATCACCTCATCCAGCATGCTATAGTCCATTCCAGTTAAGAGTGTCAATAATTCAAAAGGCGACCACAACGTGTGAGTTCTGGTGCGTCAATTTCACGGCCAATGAGAGACGAGAAGCGTCGTGCTGCTCGACGCTCTCAGTGCGAATTTCGCTACCCCCTTCATGCCACTGATACCGCATTGCATATGATTTATTGACACTCTTAACTGGAATCGACTATATGGAGCTGTTGTATTTTCGATTCATCTGTTTTTCAGTGTAACGATTTGTATCACGACTAACGATCATTACTTTGTTGATTAACGTAAAATTTGTAAATTTAGTCCTGAATTTAGTAACATAGATAACTTTTGTGTTTTAGTGGAAGAATCACAGTCGAGGTGTTAGAGAATTCTGAGGCAAACTACTTTTCTATTTTGCTCGGAGTATTTTCATGAGATTTTTCTTATTATATCGTTGTGAGGAAATTTTTCATCAAATTGTACTTTAATTTCATGAAAATACTTCCGTTTGTAGATCTTATACAATTTATTTGTAGCTATAGAAAATTCGTAAATTTAGTCCTGAAATAACGTTTTATTTGTACTGGAGGTATTCGAGAATTCCAAGGCAAACTACTGAGGAATTTTTCATCAAATCGTATTTTAATTTTATGAAAGGGTTCACTATTTTTTCTTCACTTACGATCAAGATGTGCCTCATAATGCCCTCTTGATAGTGGTAAAAAGTGAGTCATATCAAACATAACGCGTGAACTACTGCAACTGTGCGTTCAGGTTTGGGTATGTCCATTTTGCTTCCTTTCACTACAAGGGAGTTTTTTTTTGTTTTCATTTCACACCCAGGGAATATTGATGAGCTAAGTTACCATCTATCTTGAGATCGCATTTGTCTTCTAATTTTTGATTGTAAATGTGACTTGCGATGAGAAAAAGATGCTCATTGCCCATTGCCGCAAAAACACCATTTCTCTCAGATTGGACGTATAATCAAGGAGCAATGGTGTTTCTATCAGTGGGCAATGAGCATCCTTTTCTTATCGCAGGTGAACGTACGCAACACAATTAGAAACGGGCATTTCTTGATCTGTCGCTTTACTCGGGTCGCTAACGTCAACTCATCAAGAAATAGCTCATTCCTAATTTTAAAGCGCAAAGAAGTAAGATTTTCTGAGGAAACAGATTTATCTGAAGTCACGAGAATTTCAAATCAGAAGCAAAGTACTACCAGCTCCAATTGGTGTTTGTCAAACATCTTAAATGAAATAGGAAATTTGCCCGAGCCCATAAGGGATTTGTAGCAGATATTTGCCCACAAAAAAATGAGAATTATCCGTCTTCCTTTTGTGATTATAAGAGCTTGGCCGACAAAAAATTTCCCTCCAACAAGTACATAGTTCATTTCACAAAGTTTTCTATGTACCTATTGAAACCTAGGTAACTAAAGACAAACCTCGATACTTCTACTTGATTCTTATTCTTTGAAACGGGTGGTACTCATTGTTACTCAATAGGGCCACAAATTTCTCATTTTGTTACAAGGGAGTGTGAGACGCTATATTTTCCTGTTTTTTTTTTTTTTTTTTCTTCCATTGGCTTTATGGAGGGATTTTACTATTGTTTGCTAAAATTCTGAAGTCACCTATCTATGTAAAACTGTTGGGAAAGAATTGTTTCTTTTTGAAGCAAATTGTCTTTTATGAAGGACTAATTTTGCAAAAGTCCAAAAGTTAACAGATAGTTAGTTGCTGGCGAATTTTATTGATAAAATAGTCCGACCTTGATAAAGTAAGAAAACAAGGGAGATACAAGAAACAGCGCGAAAGTTTTGATGCAAACACATGAAGTCAGACAAGAAATTTGAATAAGCCAATGTAGGAATTGAATCAGGCAATAGCATGCAAATAACTAAGTATTATATTTTTGCCACTAAAAGGGACATAATAGTGGGAGAAAAATTGTTTTCTATTGGGTATTTCTTATCCGTTGGAGCCTCAGAAACAATTATAGAATTAATATCCATAGATAGTTACGGGAGGATTTCATAAGGAATAGGTAAAATTTGAATCGTGGAAAAAAGAAACAATAATAAACCGTTATTAAAAATAGGCTGTCCACGAGCGTTAAAAATAAGAACAACTCAAATGGAATGGGAAACAAAGAGCGATGATATGAGAATAGGGAAGAGTAAAAAGACCGGATATGTACAAGTTGGAGTAATTTTGTAACGCCGTGCTTGAAAAAGTTGGAAACTGTTTTCATGTAATTAATTACATAGGATAGATGATATGACTCATATCACATTGTAGGTAGCATGGCAATTTTGGAGAGCAGGACATGAAAAGAGGTGATATATTGTCACATTAATCATCTTCCTAATAACATTTACACATGACAGTGGAGCATGGAGACTCAGGAGGAGATGAGAATTGATGATTCGGGAGTGACCAGCCCTAAGTGAGCGGAGATAATCTCTTCATGCTCGGAATTTCTTCTCTAGGGGGACAGGGATGGGCTTATGTTTGAAGATTCCAAATTTGTTTTATGGCATGTGAGTGATACTAAGAAGTTACAATGAAGAAATAATAACAGTTTTTAAGGTTGTAAGTAGTTACAAGATGGAGTTGGTAATTTTATGTGACAGGTCGAAGTTTTTAGGTGTGCGAGCAGTTTGATCGTGTATTTAGTCAGATTTATATTATTCAACCAAAGAAGTTGAATTGGAAGTTGAAATAAAAAACAATGGCGTTATTAACAAAGTTGAACAAGGAATTCACAGATCCTCTTGTATGGGATGGATTGATTTCAATATTGAGAAATGAATTCAAAATTTGAGTCCCAAAAAAAGGAGTTGGATTTGACAAAATTTCTAAAATTGAGCTAACTAAAATAGTAGGGAGTCGGAAAAATTGGAAAAATTAAGACTTTCAAGCTGTATAATATGATAGACAGGGGTTAGGAAAAATGTTTACTATCAAAGGAGTCAGATTTGAAAATATTTCAAATATTGTGAATCAAGCTATGTATGACAGGAGAAGATCTTGGAGAACATTGAAATATCAGGTGAATTGAAATTGAAAAAAATTTGTACGTCGAGCCATACAATTATGACAACGGGGTATCTTGGGAAAATTTTAACCTTCAAGCTATATGTATATGATGAGAGGGAAATATGAAATTTTAATTTCCAACATTTGTATGACAGAAGTAGGAAATGAGGAATTGGAAAAATTTCAATTATTATTCCTGGTATCTGACAAGACACCAAAGTTTTCAATAATCCCCCCCCCCCCTCCACAGAAAAGGTACCCAAACAAATCTTAATTTAAATTAGGTAGTTGACTAGATTATAAACTGGAGAAGGACTTGAAAATTTAACAGAAGAATACATTTAGAATAGTGAATTACAAAAATACAGACTCCTTGTCAAGAATAACTGTTAGTTGGAGGTGAGTAGACCCGAAAGAATATATTGAGGACCTTAAGAAGGAAAAGTGAAAGAGAAATGGGAAAATAAACCAACAAATCTTAGAATCAAAATTTTTTCCTTCTATAGGCGGCGTAACTTGAAGTTTGCAATGTTGGTAACCCTGCGTACAAAGGTGGTTATGATTCAATTTGTATATCTTCTAACAGTGTTTCAATTCTGTTTTCCAATTTAAGTATGAGCTTTAGAAAAAGTTGTTTATTACAAAAAATGTTTGTTTCAGAATTCTCTACATCTTTGATTCCCACACTGTTCTTGATTATAAGTCAAATGACTTCAGACTAACGCATGTATTTGGTCCATGAGAAAAAAAATCCATGATCACCTTTGTAAGTAGCGCTACCTAGTGTAGGTTACGCCACCTATTCATTTGCAGATTACAGGAGGGCGATACGTCAAATCAATTATTACAATAGGGATAATCAGAGGAGACAGATGCAGAAGACTGAAGAAGAAGGAGAATTTGCATAAAAATTTTGAATACAGGTCCAGAGAAAAGTTATATACAAAATTTCTACCTTGTTTTTTTTTTTTGTTTTTTTGTTTTTTTCCCGGAATAGAAATATCTACATTATTTACCGAGGTTATTAAAAATTATTCCTGTATTTGTGATGCGCTCTGCGAAAAGGGACACAAAGTCAGCATGGTGAAAGCTCTTTTTGTAAAATTGGCCGCCGAATTAGGCCTGTCTTACACCAGAAAACGAGAGGAGCCCGCTTGTGAGTCACTCATCATTGACTTCTATGATCGTTCAGTCAAACCACGAGTCAAACATTATAAACAATTTTCGTCACAGAAAATGAACCCTTTCGACTATATAAACTACAAACTAGTGGTAGTATGCACTGATACTACATGCGGTTAACTTGAATTTGACATTCAGGGGAGAAGGCGGGAATAACGCCTAACGCGTAGCATGTAGCCAAAGTCTGCAACCAGATGCACAAATCCTCTTCATAAAATAGCGCCGTACGCAGTTAGATGGAGCATGTATTATGCAACTGATGATACAAATCTCCTTCATTGTAACCTTCTCTTTGCCTCCTCATCGCGTTGTCGGCTTCAAACTACCCCACCGCGGAAGCCTTGTAATATTAGTCGATACTATACTACCACTGGTTTGTAGTTTGTATAGTCAAAGTATGAACCTCACATGAAATGCAGTTTTATACTTGGAGAGTTTTCACCATGTTGACTTTCTGTCCCTTTTTGCAGAGCGCATCACATTTACATATTTCCCATAAAAAATTTGTTTTGTCTTTTGTAAATTGTTCATTGACAATTCCTTACTTCTTCTGTTTTGTTATGAGTGATAGGCAATATGAAGAAGTATTTGAAAATTTAGATAACACAAGTATCAAAAAATAAAAAACATATATTATTTTCCAATTCCGAAAAATAAGGAGAAATTAAAATTTGCCGAACAAAGTCAAATTGACATATGCGCGAAAACAACAATCACGGGAAACTATCAAAAAGAATATAAAAATGTGTTCAAAAAATATAGACTAAATCGCCGTGACGTCATTCACGGACATTCACTGATAACAAGGCGATGTTTGCTCCGCAATGACTTACCCCAACTTACGCGTAAGTTCAAAACAAAAAAAATGCTCCATAAGAAATACACGGGAACGTTTCGATCTCACGTTCAGATTTGAAAACAAGAAATAAGTTAAGAACCGCAGGTACATTTTCAAAGACATGAGAACTTCCTGATTCTAAATATAAACACCTAATTGCTTACTTATTTCCAATTTTTTAATTTGAGCGTATGATCGAAATGATCCCTGTGTATTCTTATGGGAATCGATATCCTACTTTGAACTG
Source organism: Aspidiotus rigidus (assembly GCA_035079385.1). NCBI lineage: Eukaryota > Metazoa > Arthropoda > Insecta > Hemiptera > Diaspididae > Aspidiotus > Aspidiotus rigidus. Next base: position 2,064,670 of record JAVHKY010000046.1, on the reverse strand, counting down.
ATACAGTATACTATCGCATTCTCTCGATTCCTGTTATCAGTAAATGTTCATGAATGACGTCACGGCGATTTAGTCTATTAAGATTCCTCAAGTTGCTCACTTGTTGCAATTTTCAACGCAGAATTCAATGATCATAATATTATCTTCAATAAATGCTCAATCTTCAGATAGGTTACAGCAATCGACTGTGATAGTAAAGGTGTGTGAATACAAAGCTTCGTTACCCACCACGGTATAAGATGAAGAGGTAGTGACACGAACGTATTCTGACTGTGGTAAACGCTGTCCGTGATTTTGAAGTAGTTCTGAACATCCCGAGCGCAGCGCTCGTGATGAAAGTGATGGGTAATGTACAGAGTCTTATGGGAACGCCGCTACTTTCAAAAATTTATTGCAGGATCAGGAATCAGCCGATGCATTTCATATTTGGCATAAAAATACCATTTAATCTACTCTATAAAATTTTGAAAGAATCACCCTTCTAAGTAAATTCTTGGATTTTTTATAATCCTTGGAAATTTCATCAATACTAGGGTACCAACGGTAACGTCTCGGCGCAGGTGGGGTGTAGAAGGAACAGGGAAACAGCCCGAGTGTTCGCTGCAAACCTAGCGGAAGTTTGTACGTACAACTTCAAAACTGCGGACACGATTTTAGCGTTGTGTCATTACCTCTTCATCTTATACCGTGTTACCCACACACATACAGCCCATTGATCCGAACGCCTCGTCTGCGAAGAAGTACTGATCGAAAGTCTCCTCTTGCCTTATCAGTTTGTTTCGTTCGCCGTATGCCATGCTTGGAGTAAGAGGCGAGTAAGAGTGATGCCGCGAGACTTTGAAATATTTTTGTACTTCTTGGACGTGAAAAATTTTTCATTTTCAATTCTTGGACTTGGAAATATTTTCAACTGTTGGACATGGAATTATTTTCCAATTGTGGGACTTTGAAATATTTTCAACTGTTGGACTTGGAATTATTTTCCAATTATTGGACTTTGAAATATTATCATACTTCTTGGACTTGTAAAATTTTTCATTTTTGATTGTCTCCCACAATTGAAAATATTACAAAGTCCAACAGTTGAAAATATTTCAAAGTCCAATAATTGGAAAATAATTCGAAGTCCAAGAAGTATGAAAATATTTCAAAGTCCAACAATTGGAAATATTTCCAAGTCCAAGAATTGAAAATGAAAAATTCAATAAGTCCAAGAAGTACGAAAATATTTCAAAGTCCCGCGGCATCACTCTTACTCGCCTCTTACTCCGAGTAAGGCATATGGCGAATGAAACGAATTGATAAGGCACGAGTATAGGCACGAGGAGACTTTTTATTAGTACTTCGCACCACGATGGTGAGCACTGAGCAGAAATCATCGGGGCAGTGCTGACAAGCCGATCATCATCGGCTTGAACTTTTGCTTTGGATTAGAAGCCGTTCGCCCTTTCCAATGAGCTGCTATCGGCTTATTTCTAATTTCATCAACTTCTTCAAGTTTTTAATAATCAGCCTTAAGGGTATGCTCTACCTAGTCACTCACACATAGAAAATACACGTGTATTACACAAAATGGTGTGTTGCGGGTAGTGATTTTTGCCCACATATAACATATCGAATAATGTACAAAATGATTCGGAACGTGGTGTAATTTAATCTTGAAGTTGAGGAAAATACGGCTAATTAGTTGACAGATCGCGAAATATTCTGAATGATCTCCAAGAAACGTTTAAACTTACGTCTGAAGGGGCCATCTTTGAATCGTTGAATTCCAATTAATGAACAAAATTAGTTCGTGTGAACCAATTAGCCGTATTTTCCTAAGTTTTGTCTACGTAAATACGAAGTTTCAAGATATTTCATACTTTATTTAATCAGTTATCTCGGGGCAAAAATTGCAACATGTGATACATATTTTGTGTGTGTCTACGTGTGAGTGACTAGGTAGAGCATACCCTTAAAATGAGTTCAAAAGTCGGCTTCTGCTGCTATTAAGCCAAATTAAGCCATTCAACTTCTCGGCTTGTCACCACTGATTCAGCACTGGCTTTGAACTGATTTTTGGCTTAATGCTTTCAGCTATCGGCTATCGGCTGACTCAAAAGCCGTTCAAAAGTCGGCTTCTGCTGCTGTTAAGCCGTTCAACTTCTTTGGCTTGTCAGCACTGCATCAGGGAGGCGTCAACTTACCCAACTTGAGTCTTAAGAGGACGATCGCACAGCCCTGCACTGCTGCTGCTTGATCAAATTTTCTATCGGTATCTGCCGAACTACCGAAGACCATAGATTACACAGTTATCTAAACCAAAGACCGAATTTGGCAAATTTAGCCCTGCAACTCTACCTGAGTACAATTAGTAGCAAGGCTTTACTGGAACGTAAAATTATAAGGCTATAATTATTTTATTAATTGGTAATTGTTTTTTCATAGGGATTGATGTTTGTCGGCTTTCCGTCCGCTCATTTCTTTTGTGCCCTGAGTACCGTTGATTTTTTACAGACTAGTTGCTATTGTAGCTTGATTTCTGTTTAGACGCGATTTTACGGATATTCTTCTCTGTTATTTTGTTTGAGGAAACTGCGATGAGTTTCTCTCGACCCATACATCTCTGAACTGCTGAAGAACACTTGATGGAAAATACAGGTTCATGTCATGAAAAAAATTGTGACTTTTCTGAAGATACCGAACAGCGAAAGGATTGCACAAGTAAGAAAAACGTTGATAAAAACGTTGTAAACTCTTCCGTCGAGAAGTCATGCGTATCTCCTTACGATATATTTATAGCCCCATCGGATGAGCACGACGAATTGAATGATTCTCATGATGTAAGCGTTAAACCGCGTATTATTTTAACGTTGAGGACTAGCGAAACGGATCCAGAAGCGTATTTTAGCACTAGCAGTATTCGAGAAAACGACGATCCGAAGAAAAGGGAATCATTGTTACCAAAATGCAGAAATTCCAATCACGATATTACCGTCGTCCCCGCTAACAGCGATGTGTTGGCTGTCGAGAATACTTGTAAGCGTACCCTTAGACGAATGTCTAATTCGAAAGAGTCCGTTCTTCAAAATGCGATTGCATTGAAAGAAAAATCGTTCGGCATTCCTGATTCCAATTTCTGTAAGAAAAGTAAATCACCTAAAGGTACTGTGGACAAAATTTCGATGAAGCAAACGAATGTCACACGGATTAAATCCCCAAAAATACTGAATTCACTTGCTTTACCTGAAAAACGTAGTATGCAGTCTTCGTCGGGTGTTGAGTATGATGGTAAAGAACAGATGATATCCGCTGTAGAATCCGATTCATTGGATGTACCGTATTGCAAGTCCGAAAATAGTGAGGTTCTAAATTCCGCGTCCGTGATAGTGAACACAAACGGTTTATGTGACAGTCATCGCTTATTCAAGGAAAACAACTCGTTCAATCTCTATAGTAAACCGATGCGAAAACGCAAACGTTACTATAAGGGTTTGAGTTATTCGTTCAATCCAAAAAGACATCAAGTTAAGAGAAAAAAATTGTCCGAGCGTAGTTGTCCTAGCAAGTATCAAAACTACGATAGTTCTGAACAAGATACCGATTCCCAAAATACAGATATCTTATCCGAAGAGATAGGCCAACTTCGAGGTAAATTACGCTGTGTCACAAATTGATTAATTGTAAAACCTTTTGACTATGATTGTATTTCCATAGATCTGAAGTCCAAGTCTGTAGAAGTGTCTAACGTGTCTAGTCAATCGGTGGCAGTATTACTCGAAACGGCGACAAAAATGAAACAAAATTTCAACACATCTATGGATTTTCTCAGTTAGTTTATTGTTGGGCTGAATAGAAATTTCATTTGTTCAAAGAGTACTGATGTGTTCGCTTTTTGTTCGTAGATGATAGATTCAACGATGACGCGCCATCTCCAAGTACGGGTGATTCGCCTGAAAAACCGGCTCGTCCTGAATCCACGATGGTGACTTCAAATGTAGGTAATGTAGGATTTTCGTGGCGTAAAATTGTTGTTTCTAATAATACGACTTGTTTTTTAGGGAACAGTTGCAGCTTTGTGTCTGTGTCAGGTGCAGGAAAGGGTCTACAGGAAGGTTGACGTCGACAGTAAATATCACTGCCAAGCTATAGATTCAATCGAGGGCAAACAAATAGGATGCTGCAACCCAGTCACGTTGATGACTGATGGTGATATCAAACTCCAAAGACCTAGCGTTAAAGTCACGTATTTAATGTTTTGTGATGTACACGCGCACCGACTCTTGATACATAATTGCTGTCCGACATGCGGGTTGTTTTGTACTCAGGTGAACTCTTTGTTTGCGCCAGGTCCATGTATTAGCGTTTTCACAATACTTCAAATGTCGTTTCACCGCTTTTGCTTATAGGGCAAATTCGTAGTCTGTGCGTCGCAGCACACCTATCATCGCCATTGCGAGTTGTTGAATGAAGAAAAATCTATTTGCCCTCACTGTGGACAACTGTCGCCTTTGAATGATACAGTTTTCTCGATTGGTCAGGATAAAAATCCGATTTTTGTTCCATTGCAAACCTCTGTTCGCGAAATGTGAGTGTCATTATAATTATAATTGAACTAATTAGTAAATAATCGCAATTAGAATAAAATCGAATTATAAGTACAGACGGTCGCAGTCCCTACCGATGTATGATGAAGAATTTATAAAATAATAAAAAACGCATAAGTATGTTACTGGTCTTTGATAGAGAGAGGACCTCTGTCTTCCCCGCTTCCCCACCCTCAATTAGTGCGTACTGTAAAGTACCGATTTTGAAATTGTTTTCACACTGGGTTCAATTACCTTGATTAAGAGTCGTGGCTAGATTAAAACCTTGATCGAAAAACTGTAGTCGAAATATAAATCAACGTCGAATTTGGTAATATTTGTGAACTTATGAACAAAAATGACCATCTTCAAGAAATTTTCTTTCTTTTTCAGGAAAATTTTAATTGTCACAAGGTGTTTTTCAAAATATGGATGGCGTTATATACCAGTACTGTATCGGCCAATGAAATGTTATGTATCGGTACTAAACAAATTTTATGTGATCTACTGTACATGTGTAAGTTTGTTAGTGTTACCCACAAGACACTACGAGGAGGCCAGCTTACATAGTCTTCCAAAATATATAGTTCGAAAGGAAATTTTTTCAAGTGCCTCTCCTATCAAATATAGCTCGAGAGTTAACATTTTCACAGGGAACCTTTTCTATGGGGGGTTTCTTGAGAAATTTGCCGTGCGCCGTCCAACAAAAAACTTGGAAAAATGTTGACTCTCGAACTATTTATGATGGGAGGGGGCCGTCCTATTTTATACTAGTTTAGGTCTAGGGACTAGCTTTGTGCTAGGTCTAGGCTCGCTTGAATTCTGAATACCAAAACCAATTTGACTCATAGAACAGCTTCGCTGCATTCCTCGTTCAACTTTGTTAAGGAAGTCGTCGTTTTTTCAAGTCCCCTTCCTAGTATATATCTCGAGTCAAAATTTTTCCGAGTCCCCCTCCTATCATATATATAGCTCAAGAGTCGAAATTTTCTAAGTTTGACGGCGAAAGGCGGCCGACGATTTTCTCAAAAAAAAAAAAAAAAAAAAAAAAAAGAAAGAAAAACATGAAACAGGTCCCCTGTTGAAATAGCGACAGTGACTGTCTTTGTCCTGAAGAAGCTTGCGTCTCTTATCCACCCTAAAAAGGGTTTCGTCATAATTCACGTCAAATTTACGATGCACTACAGTCCGGACACTCCTTTACCTCATAGAAGCAGGCGCTGTGAATATTTCGAAGACATGCACGAGGTTGAGATACTAGTAAGGGCTGATTCTGATCTGAAAATACAAATGATGAGGCAGGAGTCGGGTGAGGAGTCGCGTACTACCCAGTGATTCACAGCGCACGCTTCCATGAAATACGGGAGTGTCCGGACTGTGGTGCACCGTTGAATTTGACGTGAAATATGTTGAAACCCTTTTCAGAGTGGATAAGAGACTTGTGTCAGGAATTATCCGACGGAACCCTTTGAGACGCAAGCTTTTTCAAAACAAAGACAGTCACTGTCGCTATTTTTTGGAAGACTATGTAAGCTGGCGTCCTCGTGGTGTCTTCTGGCTAACTCTAACAGGCCTACACGTTCTAGTAATACCAGTAGCACATGTACAGTAGATCATATAAAATTTGTACAGTACCTACCCATAACGTTTAATCGACCGGTAGAGTGCGGTGTATAATCACTTCGTCGAAATGTTTGATCATATTACGCAAAAAGCTCTTAAAATAAGAGTTTTTGAATTTACTCGATAATTTTTTGAAGTCAGTTGAACGTAGAAAACTTTTTTACAGATTTTACGTATAACAATATAGAACTGTCGGAAACGATTCGCATCCTCGAGTACCTTAATTAAACTGCTATGAAATATATTTGGAGTATGCTGAATTAGGTAGTTTTCGTAGTTCTTCTGAACTACCCCTTTTACCGACTTTTCTAGCTAGAAAAGTGTGGTATTTCACCCGTAGCAAGGTGAATAGGGGGCAATGAACTTTCTCGAAGTTTTAGAGGTCTTAGATCACAACTAGCATAAAAATAATTTCAGGTTTCCTTATATATATATATATATATATATATATCCCGTAAAACCTCCCTCGGCGGAATCCTCTAAATAATGGACACTTTTTCGGGGACGGAAACATTTTGACCTTGTTTGTATGGAAAAACCTCGAAATACCTACCAAACACTTTCCGAACTTTTGGGCACTTTTTCCCGTTTTCATTTTCAATTTTTCAATTCAAATGAATAGATTAGCTTGCAGTTATTGAAAAATAATGATAAAAAATACTATTGTTTTCTTTTTCTACATTTTTCTATACATACTTTTTTTAAATGATATTTTTGGGTTTTATTTGAGCGGTGGAAAAGCCAAATTAAACTTCATTGATGAATGAAACATCCTACCACGAAGAAAATCTTTTTATTTTTTCCCTTTATTTAATAATGTTATTTTCGTAATGTACAACATTCATCATAAATACAACCTTTCTTTTTTTTTCATCTCCTCTGAGTACCGAACACCTCTGAATAACGGACGAATTTCAGATGGGTTGCGATGTCCGCTAATCAGAGGTTTTACTGTATAAGGAAACCTGAAATTTTTGACATGTTTCATGTCTTTGCTCTGACTCCTACCCTGATTTCGAAATTATTTTGCGTACATTCGTTCGTCCGTCCGTGATTTCGAAATTTGTTTGATCTAGGCAATGAACTATAGGCTTATACTAGCTTTATACTAGCTCTAAACTGGACATGCTAGACTGCTCGTTTGCCCCCTATCTAAAAAGGGCTGTGAAACCCAGACCTAATATACAGTATACTCGCTTAGTATACTAGGCCACATTCCTAGCTTACAGTATCCGTATACTGGCAGCTAAGCTATTTATACTAGCTTCATACTAGGTCTAGACCTCTTTTATACTACAGGCATAGGAAAAAGCTAATAGCTTTCAATATTCTAAACTAGACTTATACATATATTCGAAACTAGAATTATGCTGGTACTGGTATACCGATTCTTCCTTCACCGAAGTTATACCCGAAAGAGTGGATTCCGGTGTTGGAGGAAATAAAATTAAATGCATACGCAACCCGCACCTACTCCCTTACGGAGAAGACGAGGAAGAAGAAGAAGCTGAAAACGAAGAAAATAAGGTTAAGACTTTCCCCGAATGTATGGCAGCCGTGAAAGAACTACAAAAATTTGCTGCTTTGAAAAATAGCACCGATATTCTAGCTACTTCGGTAGACGTCGAAGCTATGATAAGTCAATTAGCTATAGAAAATCGTACAAAGCAATCATTGTTATCGTTGTACTTCCAAAAATAATAATTTTTCTCTTCATTCAATGCGTTTCATCTTTTTTTCTTTCTTTCTTTTTTTTTGGTCAACCTGAATAATAACGGAAACCTGCTAAAACGAAAAAAATCTTCAGTCCGAAAGCGTTCCGGCTTAAACAGGTTTTACCGTACATTCTAAACTAGAATTATCCTGGTACTGGTATACCGATTCTTCCTTCACTGAAGTTGTACCCGAAAGGGTGGATTGCGGTGTTGGAGGAAACAAAATTAAATGCATACGCAATCCGCACCTACTCCATTACGGAGAACGGGCGGTGTTTTGCAAATGCGACGTAAACGTGGTACTGGTATACTAGGCTTATACCAGCTTTATACTAGCTCTAAATAAGACTTATACTAAACAAAGAAGTGAGCCCCCCATCTAAAAAAGGCTGTGAAACCCAGACCTAATATACAGTATACTAAAATTATCCTAGATCAAGAAGGAGGGCAAACGAACGGAACAACCTCATCACAACACTAAATTATTCGTTATTGCATACTAGATATATATTTTGAACTATGACAGACGTGAAACATGATCTTTATTTATTTGGCTACGTTAGAACATTTTTTATTAGTTTCACAGTGCTCTAGGACATATAAAACGTCGAGAAAATTTATTCCCGGGCTTATCAGCCAAAAGTGTGTGTCGGGATCAATACCTGACTTTTCAGTCAAAAAGTCGGTAAAACCGAATGCGTTATAGGCGAATATACACATGTATAAATCAAGAAATACTTCTCGTTGAATACGTCTTCACCCTATTTGATCAAATCCTAATTTCGTCTTAAGGAAAAAAAACTATTCGCATTCGTGCGAGATCTGCAAACTCACTTCAGCCTTGTCGTTTTCAATATAAGTGCACTGAAAAGCAGTACTTTGCAAAACACCATTTCTGCAAACTTGTTAGTGTTCTGTAAACTACTTTTCGGTCTGCTCTTTTATCACATCTGCAAGAAAGAAGTTTCAGACCACGAAAATGATCTAAAAAAGCGCGTTTTCTATACATGTGTATTAAAAAACCTAATTCTTAGGAGGATCAGGGATCGCAGATTTTCCGGAATCTTAATTTCATATTTCGTAATTTTTTTCCCCAACTGTTAACGATTTAGACCAGCGGTTCTCAAACTTTTGTGGATGACGACCCAATCTTAAAATTGGCTTATTTTTGGCGACCCCCTTTCTCCTTACTGAAAAGAAAGTAGTGAATGGATATACGAAATACGACATAAATGTGATGTACTGTATTATTTTCATAATTTATAAATGTGAGGTGGTATGGTTCTTACTAATAGATAGGGATGTGGGAGCAATGGCCTTGTTTTCTAAACTTAGTTATATGATGGCAGGCGCATCCACCTTAAAATTAGAAATTTTTAGGAGTATATTTTATCATTTGAAGGGCATACGGAAAAAAGAGGGAATATCACATATAAATTTTCGCGCAAAAACTCGTCAAAAAGTCGTAGTTCTACGTTCCGGTCTTTGGCAATTGATATGGTTTTGCGCTAAAATTATGTCTACACATATTCTTTGTGCGAAACCATGTCAGTAGCAAAAGAGTGAAATGTAGAACTACGACTTTTTTCCGTGTAGGTACCCTTCATTTCATTTCATTGACGTATTCTTTCCACTTTTTGAATTCTATTTGAATATTTTTGAAATTTTTCGCGACCCACTTTGTAATTCTTCCGACCTATAGTTTGAGAACCGCTGATTTAGACTAGAATATTGAAGAAAGTGAGTAAATTAAAATAGCTCGTGTAGTAGATTCATCATAAAATATTCTTTCGTGCTCATATTCGCTAGTCGCTGACGGTTGATAAGTATTGATCAAAAATAGAATAAAGTGGTAATCGAGCATGGTATTTTATCTGGTTAAGCAAGCTTGATTTCGTCATGATGAGGCCAAACTCATTTTACAGAAACGTATTTGAAGTCATTCCACAACGGTTTCATATTGCGTGCTCAAATTCTCAAACTGTAAATTTTTTTTACGAAACGGTAAAATTCGACTGCCCTTTTTGTTGATAGACCTTGCGCAAAAATGACTCTTCAAGGAAGCGTAACTTCATTACGATATTCTTCACGACGCTCAGCATCGCCTCCGATCATATCTTCGCGATCCTATACTTTACCTTCTGGCAAGGAAATAACATCTGAAGGATTACCAATCGCCGCCATTGATGGAGGCAAATTGAATTTACTTTTAGCCAGTGGTTTATCCTCCATCGCCGATAACGTTGCTCAAAAGTTTGTATCAATGTCCGTTTGATCATCAACAACAACATTCACATCCCTGAATCATTTCCGTGCATGACCGACATCCTATATAAACTGACCGATCGTTTTACAGGTGCACGTATCGTACCATGTACTGTGCTGCGAAAACAGGCGACGTGGAGAAAATACTGGCGTGTCTTGGTAAGACGTTGATATCAATTTTTATTTATTACGGTACTTTTAAAAAATAATTTTTCACTATACTTATGTAGTATGCATGTATCGGTACAAGAAGACATCATTTTTGTCGTTTTTGTTGTCACTTCAATCAGTGATCAATTTTTTATTTTCAATGTACCTGATGCGCTGATGTAAAACGCGTAAAGAGTGGTAAGGTAGTCAATAAAAATTGATAATGTACATGAAAAAATCAACCAATCCAAGTCCATGGAAATGATGAACCGTCACTGAAAGTTTCCACTATTTTGAATTTTCAACAACATAATCATTTTTAAAACACACCCTGCGAAAGTGCCCTTTTTGCGTGCTTTTTTCAGGAGCGAAAGCGTTCGTTTGCAGGCGGGTTTGCTGGAGGCTAAGAAAACGAGTTTTGCGCAATTTCTTATGTAGTATGACGTCAAAAGTCACTTCTCTGTCCGTTCAATTCACTTTTTCTGTCCGCTTAATTTTACTTTTCCGTCCGCTCGCAGAATGCTGCGGAACGAACGCCCTCACTTCTAAAAAACAGCACACAGAAAGTACCCTCGCAATGCAATGTTCGTTTTAAGAAACATCTTCCAAGACAAGAAGCGAGCGACTTGATTGACTCGTTCGGCTCGCTTCGCGACACGCCGAACTCGTCATTCAAAACGTCGCTTTCGCTCCTTGGCTCAAAATATACCATATTTTATTGACGCAATTATTCTATTCCTCCTCGTCACTATAATGGCGGTTTTCTGTGTATACCTACGTTCTTTGTTGATGATACAAAACTGAACAATGATCATTTTTATTGACCGTGGCGTGTATACCGCCCTCGGTAGCGAAAGTTTTGGACATCTAGGGCGGGGTTAATAAAATGCACGCCATCGAAAGAGTTTTTGAACAGGAAACTCCAGTACGGGAAATAATTCTGAGATCACGTCTTTTGAAGATTGAATCGCGGGATGACGCGGACACGTCATGTCATTTCAAGGCTACTGAACATGAAAATTTTTCTTTACCACAGAAAATTACTCGTACATGCGTATAATTACACTAGACAACAATTAAAAATTTTTTGAAAATTGCCGAAGTGAGATAGGTTGGATCTAAAAGTATTTTTTGCGCTGATTTCAGTACCATTTTACGTTTTTTGATAGGAGGTCGCGTTTTCTTGTTATCAGTTTGTTTAGTTGCCGCGCATCGTCGTGAGACGAAGCGTTCTTTATCGAGCTTCGATCAACGATAGCAGTATCAACGCTCGATAAGGAACGCTTCGTCTCGCGACGATACGCCGCAACTAAACAAAGTGATAACAAGAAAATGCGATCTCCTAACAAAAAACGGAAAACGGTACTGAAATCAGCACAAAAAATACTTCTAGCTACAACCTATCTCCAATTTTTCTGTTCTGTTTTCCATAATATAGGTGCGACTTCGTAATTTATATTAATAATATTATGAACTCTATTAAATAATATCAGAAGGGTAGAACCGTAAATAGAAGAGCTTCGACGAGTACAAATCGTGGTGCACATTTTGGAAAATCGAAATCAGGTCTGATGACGCAATATCTTGTACTTGTCCGTTTTTCTTAAAGAAGAATCTGTGCAAAAGATTAAATTGAAATTGGTGCATGTGCCACAAGTGACAAAATGCATTCTACTAGGCTAAAAATTGAAGCGTGGACGCCCAGCTAAAGCTAAAAAAGCCTTACTAGTGCAATGATATTTTTTATGTACCGTTATTTTGTTCTTATTTCCCGGTCACCCGATTCCTGTGTGAATTGAAATGTCGCTGAGAACTTATTTTCCTGTTTTTTTTTTTTTTTTTTTTTTTTACATTAAATAACGTTTTAGAACTTTCCTTCCTGTTTTGATTTTTCTTTTTCTGTTGAAAATTTGTTATGTCGTTCAACTATTACTAATCCGGGGTTAACGGCTTCTTTTTCCAGTGCGGCTAACTATTTTTCCTGGGCCGATAAATCACACTCAAGCAAAAAATATTATATATATATATATATATATATATATATATATATATATGTAATTGTACTAAACTTTTTGATTTCATTGATACGTTGACAAGTTACAAGTTATATCAAAGTTGGATTATTGTACAATGCGAGAAAGAAAATTCCAGTTGGTGTGAGATGAGTACGCTAAATTTTAATCATTTCCTTCTAATTGCTCGATATAAAAATTGTTCATCATTACTACATTGGTGTTTTTCGGTATATTTGTGGAATTGTGATTATGTCAGGCAACGGTGGTAAGCATACCAGGCCACAAATTTATAAATCCGGGAGCGAGAAAAGAAAACAAGAGCCAAAGAAAAGGATGAAGCGTTACAAGGTGTACTTTTGAAGACTAGAAAAATTGAGAGAAAACAAGCTGGTCGCGCTTTTGTGATTAAGTTTGAATAGTGATTTCATGCGCACACTTTCGTTTGAAAAGGTCATTGTAGCCTTTGCCGAATAGCCGAATAGAAATCTAGGAAAAAGATTATGCGATGATGTATTATATATGATATTATATTGAAATTTGGAAGTTTTGTATTCTAATTCACCTGCTCTCTTTCAATTTTCATTTTTTTTTTTTTTTTTTTCAATTTGAACAAAAAAATTTTTATTAATTCCAATAAATTAATTTTCGCACTGTGAGCAATCACTTGAAGACATGTAAACAATTAGCATTAGATATACTAAACTAAACTATACAAATCAAATTTTATAGTAAATACTATAACTGAGAATAAGAAAAAAGATCTTTAATGCTCGAAAAACATGGGGGCCGGACAAATTTTGGGAGGCCTGCTTTGAAATTCCTAGATTTGGCGCCGTTCGACTAGTTCGACTTCGAGCTCAAGTGCTCGGTTTGGTAACGCGTAACGCGCAACAAGCAACAGTAATTCAGCAACTACGCAACACAAAACCGGTGTTTCAAATTTTTTTATTATTTATTTGTACTTGACAGAGCGATGCGATGGTGCGCTAGTATCGCTACACGTATAATGTGTGTAGTAGTTGTAATGGTGAGAATGCGTTTTGCTAAGGCGCTGTTTTGCCTACATTAATTTTATTAGACGTGGAAAATTGAGTCGAGAAAATCGCTAGTAACTTGAGTTATAAGTTCTGAAAAAGCTTGAGGATTGTTATTATTTGTAAAGGTTACCAGAAGACATCATGATTTTTGGCTCGATAGTATCACGGTCTTGAATTTCTCTTGAGTTTGAAAATTTCGTTCTTTCCAGAAGGAAGTATTTTGATTCAATAAAACAATCAACTTCTTGGGCCAAGCTTCCAAACATTGCACCCTACGGCGACTCTTTTGCTGTGAAGTCCGAATGCGTACAATGATGTTGCCGGTTATCTTCTATGTAGCCGGCAGTGGAGTTATTCACACCGATGCGATAGTGAACTATTGTTCTCTGAACGTACTTCCCCATAAGAAAAGTATGGTGTTCTAGAAATCGTTGAATATTTTAAAGATGAAAGAAGTGAGGAACCAAAACAGAATTTTCATTTATTACAAAGCACCTAGATTGTAATAATATACGTTTGTTTCTAAAAAGTTTGGGTGCTCCTTTAGTATGCGGTCTACCGCTGAAAGAAGCGATATTTAGATTTTAGTATGCGGTCTACCTGAAATTATGATTTCAGTATGCGGTCTACCTAATTTTATGCGAAGGGGAAAAAAGTGGAAAAGACGTACACATATTCATGTTTCAATGTATTGTCAAAATGAGCACGTAATAGTACGATTGTCGAAATTAGTGAAAAAATGAGCACATAATAGTATGATTGTCGAAATTATGCAAAAAATGAACACATAGTAGTACAATTGTCGGAATTATTCAAAAAAATTTCATCGGTAAACATTACGCACCTCGCGTAAAAAAGCTAAAAAAATTTCACTTTCACTTTTGTGCATTGCGTGCCAACAAACGTGATCGAGGTGACTTTGCAGATTTGCCTGAGGCACCCCACGCATTTTTTTTAGTATCTTAACTTTTGCATCCAGCCACGACCGCTCTATGCTTTGAGTATGCGCGCCGAAGTTGGGGTTCACGAAGTTTGTTTGGTGATTCACAGTTTCATGCTGATACCCAAGAGAGGAAAGGCAACGGTACGAAGCCCACTCATCCGAGTGAATGACGGACCCTGGAGCACATTCTCGTTGGATTATGGGGATGAGTGTGGCGCTGTCGCGTCGTGAGACCCAAAAATATCGCCAGTCGTTGCCTTTCCTCAAACCAAACACCCAGGGGCCATCAATGCGTTGGCCATGATTCTTCAGATTGCTGACCTCCACAACGCTGTCCTCTGACTCGGCGTCCACATCCCCTTGCAACATACGACCCCTGTGATACTTCCTCTTCCCTGCAAATCTTGATTCGTCTATTTGAATGGGATCATCGGGCGTACCTATCATTTGAGGACGAGATCGTAACGCGCTGCTGCAGACCTCCCTGCACATACTGTACCAATCGTTCACCGTCGCTGAACTTTTACTCGTCAAAGTTACAGTTGTCCCTGCAGGTATTTCCATGACAAAGTAGATGACCAGTTTCCAGGATTTCGTAGAGTTACAACTTACAATTCACTCGTCCATTAAGGTCTGTATAATGGAAGAATCTGTTTCCCTGTCGAACAGACCTTGTCGTTTGACATCCCTTCTTCCTACATCTAATTACGGGACGGAAATCACCACCACGGTCTCTTTTGCGACCTGCGACCATTTCTGAACCACATTTAACACACGGAGGAATATCGTCGACTTCGTCCAATAAATCAAAATCACGCAGAAACGCGACTGCTCGTTCGTCTGAATTGATAGTAAGATAAAACTCGCGTAGCAACATTCTGGTATCGCACGTGCAACGTCAACGATATACAATTCATTTATTCTTCTCCCTCACTGGCTAAAGATGTTTTCATTTACTTGTTTCATCGAGAAAATATGATAAAGTGTTTCGGTTCGTCAGAGATTTTTCATTACTCATCAGTTACTGAAGTCCTGTACTAACAAGTAGTGATTACCTGCGATAAGCTACCTACTCTCATCACTATACCCTACCGCTTGATTGTACGCAGCCTACATGCGCGTGTTGAAGGTAGACCGCACCCTTGGTAGTGGTAGACCACTGAAGTCATCTTTCAGCGGTAGACCGCATACTAAAGGAGCACCAAAGTTTGTGTTCTTGTAATGTTCATCAATTTATAAAGAATCGCAGCGTATGGGCGACGATTAAGGAGTAACCAAAACAACATTGTTCTTTATGCTTTACCATGCTACAAAAGTCCATTTTTCTGATACGTTTTAAGAACTTGTGCTGGCTTTTCTCGTTGTCTTCACTTTTTCTGTCCCTTGCTCTATTTTTGCAGTCAGGAGGCTGAACTCGTCACTCAGAACGTCGCTTTTGCTCATACTGTGGGGCTTTTCCTAGACGAGCCGATAAACCGTTCTTTTGTAGTGCAGTATTCAAAAAAATATCTTCTAAGATAAGGAGCGAGCGGCTTGAGTGACTCAAAACGCCACTTTTGCTCCTATTTTACTCTTTCGATCATATCTCATAGTGCGTGTTATATTCGCAACCAAAGAAAAATTCTCTAAGTGCATTTCTCAAATCTTTCTGCGTGTTATATGCGTGTGCGTGTTATACTCGCGCGGATACGGTAATGTGGAAAAATACTAAAATTTAATTTGGCACTGCCTTTCATAAAAGAAAATACACTTAGATTTTGACCAACGTTTTGAATGCGTTGTATTTGTTACCTACAGTGAAAGTTGATAATTCAGTCATAGTTGATAATTAATGACTAGTCATTGTTTACATTAACGTGCTGTTTTAATCAAAGTTGATAATCAAATATTTTTATTAGTATTTACCTTAGTATTTATTAACATAACCTAGTGATTATTTACAACTACTGGCAGCGCGTAGTGCAAGTTGAAAACATAAAATGGACGTACTCAAAGGGTAAGAGAAAAATTTTCAGCTATTAATTACATTAGTAAAACTGAATATATGAAACAAGTAAAATCAGTTTCTTTGTGCCATCTACCATTAGCACATCATGTGTTTTGCGTATTCCTCAGAGTCGAACAATGCACTACTACAAGCAAAACTTAGCTCTTTCACTTTTTTTTATTAAAAATTAATTTGAACTCACTATTCTTGTTTCCTTCCATTTCAGAAAATTAACTAGTAGAAAGCAAGACAAACAATCGAAAGGTAATCAACGGATACTGACGAGATTTCAGATAGAAGAGGATGAATGCTCAGGTCACACATCATTAAAAAAAAATTGTGTGCGGACTTGCTGCATAGATTACAAATAAAACAAAATCACACTTTGTCGCAGACTGTAACTTACGTGCACTTTCATTTGTCTAAAAAATGCATACGTCTCTGTAGAATTTTCTTCTTCATTGTATTATGAGTCACAAAGCTTACCACCTTTCTTTCGGAAGAATTCTTTTTTTTTTTTTTTCGTTTTATTTCGTATTTTTAAACATTTTTTGAAAACATAATAAATTGGAAATAGGTTGTACACAATCAATATTCACTACGTATTGCTATTAATTATTAAAAATCATTAGGTAATTAATGTAAACAAACCCTAGTTAATATTGATAAGGATATTTGAATGATCAACTTCAACTGCCTTCTTTGGGTATTATTCAAAATATGTAGTCATTGTGAACAATACCTAATTATCGACTTTCACATTCATCCTCAGTGTTGAACTATAATAAGGCAGATTACGAGCTAAACAAAGTGTAAAAGAAATGGCTAGTGCGTACCAGATTAGGTTGACGGAGATGAATCACGTACAGTCGTGGCGTAGACTTTTAATTAGCTACTCTTTTAAAGTTGATGCTATTTGGATTCTTGATAATATTCAATTTTTCTAAAATCTTTCTTTTCTTATCATTATCAGTTCTGCCTATAATTACAGTTTTCTTCAAATTTAATGTGTGTCCGGTATTGAAATGATCATTTTGGTTCTTGACGTCGTTTACAACACCAGGAGATAAAAATGACGGCTTCCTTAACGAAGTTAAACGAGGAACGCAGGGAACCTGTTTTATGATTCGAATGAGATTTGGTATTGAAAATTCAAGGAAGCCTAGATTTGGAGAACCCCTCCTATCATATATAGCTCGAGAGTCGAAATTTTTCTAAGTCCCCCTCCTATCATATATGGCTCGAGAGTCGAAATTTTTCTAAGTCCCTCTCCTATCATATATGGCTCGAGAGTCGAAATTTTTCCAAGTCCCTCTCCTATCATATATGGCTCGAGAGTCGAAATTTTTCTAAGTCCCCCTTCTATCATATATGGCTCGAGAGTCGAAATTTTTCCAAGTCCCTCTCCTATCATATATGGCTCGAGAGTCGAAATTTTTCTAAGTCCCCCTTCTATCATATACAGCTCGAGAGTCGAAATTTTTCCAAGTTTTTCGCTGGACGGCGGACGGCGCACGGCGCACGGCAGATTTCTCAAATAACCCCCCATAAAACAGGTTCCCTGTTAAAACTTATTTTCCCATACTGAAGATAAAACCTCTATGGACCAAAGGTCTGGTGTTGTATATATTCTGTTCCCTGTTCTGGTTGTCCCGGTTCTTATGTAGGAGAAACCCGTCAAGCTTTAAAGGCAAGACTCTCCCAACATAAGAATGATGTCAAGAAAGGTGCGTTCTGACGGATGTATACCCCAAATACCCAACTGATGATTTTCACTCGGTTTTACCCTGGCTCTGCTCACTTTTCGCTTGAAGTGTTTGTCCACAGCCCACTCTATACAAGACCGAAATGTAGAATATGATAACAGCGCAGTGGTTTCCCTCGCGACAGACGTTTTGGTGTTCGAGAGTGCGGTGAGGTTGTACCGCACTTTATTCCCTATCTGGTTTTTAATTTTCAACCAATGACAACTGCTCTCGTTTGCTGAAATGAGCTTCAAAAAATAGAAAATTGTTCGCTCTTTGAATTACACTACCCAACAAATTCAAACTTTTTGAAAATTGCTGAGCTAAAATAATTATCTAATTTTCAATGAATTTTGAACGCTGAATTCAATGCCGTTCTCAGTTTTTCGATAGGACGTCTCAACTTTTCGTATTCGCATGAAATTCGTAGCGCGTTGTTGCGGAACGTAGCGTTTCTTCTCGATAGCCAATTTCTGCCGTACAAAGTTAAATTAACCAATTAACGTACATCCAAATCGACGATCAGGCAAACTGTATCTTTTGGACGATTGGTGCGAGTGTGTGAGTCGTGATAATAACACACTACTATTACTTCATTGATGGAATAACAGGGAAAAATTCAGATCTAGAAAATTGGAGCTTTGTTTCACGTGGGATGAACACACACTACTCTGAATTGTGTTGAAATGAACGTTGGATATACGTCAACATTTTGACGTATATCCAAACCACGATCCAAAAACGCTAATATTGGAAGAAGGGATGCTTGTATCGGAAAACTGGTGTGACAATTGGATTTCTCGTTGAAAAATCGTTCTAGTATCACATATTTACGAGTACATCTCAATTAGCCGTATTAATCTTATTTTAAGAAAATGTAACTTCTTCCCGATCGTCGATTTGGATATTTAAGTTACGAGACGTCAATTCAACTTTGTACGGCAGCAATACTTCAGGTAGGTATCGAGAAGTTGTGTTACGCGCTGCGAATAAACGTGAATATTTTCATACGAACACGAAAAATTGAGACGTCCTATCAAAAAACTGAGAACGGCATTGAATTCAGCGTTCAAAATTCATTTACAATTTGATAATTTCAGCTCAGCGATTTTTAGGCTTTTGGGTAGTGTTATCTTCTCTTCATTTTCTCCACAATCACCTTCCTATTTGCGTAATAAACAAAATACTCAGATTTTCTCGTTTTTCCCGTAAACGTCCATGTACACATGAATCTGTATGATTCACTGATTTTTGAGTGCGAAGTTGTGACATCTCTATAATTATTGGCATTGCCTTGTAGGCCGCGGTTGGTATTATGACATACAATGCAATGCTACTAACGTAATACGTTGCCGACAAAAAGTAGGTAAAACCAAGCAAAAATTATCAGTTGGGTATCCATTTGGTTTGTTTTAAATCTAAAATTTAATGACGGTAATAATTCTCTCCGACAAATTACTTGCTCTACAGGTACAAAATATTAAAAAATAGATTCATCAAATAAATTTTCGTAGGTATTTACATTGGGCTGTGATAGTGATTAGTGAACACGGTTTATTTGCATATTATGCTAGTGAATTGAGTTCACTGGTGAATACAAAGTTTCATTACTTAGACACACACAACATATTTTGTCTTGGTGATTGTTATATTGTAGATATGTGAATTGAGCTAGGCCAGTGCTGCCGTACAAAGTTATATTGACGCACCTAGTGTATAATTATGCAAAAACAACGATCATGGAAAGTATCAAGACGAATTAAAAAATGTGTTTGGAAGAAAATCTGATTACAATAGTTGTTCTCTAATTTCAGTTTTCAATTGTAGAATTCAATTAATATAGTATTAATTTCCTTCAACAAGTTCTCGATTCCCAGATACGGCACATCATGATGCATATACCTATATATGTCAATTTTTTGACGTACTTATGTGCATTTGAATGTGATAGTAGTCGTCGAACTTTATTACCAACACACTAATAACAAATTGCGCGAAAGACCTCATCTCGGTGATTGTTGTTTTTGCATATACGTCAATTTATCTTTATACGGCAGAGTGGTGTGGCGTCTTCTTGGTGCATTGTCACTAGCTGTAGCTAGCAGAACCCCGTCCATTGAGATTGTATCAGATCATAATTATAATGTCAATTTTAGTAGTTTTTTTGGTTCTTATGAATAAAAACGCGTTCTTTTTATGCTTTGTTGAACGGCGTCGCAACATTGCGTTTTATTCTAAAGGAATGGAAAATGCGCTGGTTACTTAGAAAACGCGCTCGCGCATTGGCCATTGCGTACCTAGGTGACAAACATCCGTTGTACACGTACCGGTAAAACCGCGTGCACACAAAACATCACCTAAACCCCTGCAAATAGGGGTGATTGAGACTTTATTCGCTAGCGAATGTACACGCGTAAATAAATTTGAACGTATTCAAAAACTTGAAAATTACTCACGACGAGTAATTTGTAGTATTTTACTCGCTCGTGTACACCGGGCTTAACATTATTATGGCTACAAATCACAAAGTAGGTACTTACAAATTTAATGCAAACTGCCATATAAACAAAAATTAGCGTAAGCTAAATGAGAAGGAAGTGAGCGATGAACTCGCGCTGCATGGCTGTCCTTGCTGTGGCTTGGACCGCCGAAGCGCTTGTTCAGAAATTGCATACCTTGTTCTCTGTAGCGTAATATTTGCCTTTCAAAATTCAGTGTGGAGTTGTAATTAATGACATGGCATTGTTTGATTTTCTGTTCTATTTGATTGTTTCCAATTCTTTTAACAGTTTTTTTCTTCTTTCATTTCTATAAAATAACTTCATAATGAATTTTAAAAGTGAAAAACTGATAAAATTGGTATCTTTTTTTTAAAATAATAGTAATAACAATAACAACAACAGTTATGATGATAATGATAGATTAAACAGGTCCTCGTCGGCCTAGAGTCAAAATGTCATATATCTAAGAAAATGGTAATTTTACAGGAGAGTCAAAAAACAACTTTCTGTGGTACTGAATGGTTACAATAAATGGAAAATAATTTGTTATTTTTCGCATAATTAATCACAAGAACAATGAATCATCATCACGAGAACTAGAAACCATCATTAACTCAAAACCACTAATTTTGGGAGTTACGATTTTTTGACTCTAGGCCGACGTCCTGCTACTAATGGCAACGCACCAACAAAACGCCCAACCATTGACCCAAATATCTCGGCCAATCAGGCTGAACCATATGAGTGTACCACTAGATAGTTTCAGTGCGCTTCCAACCAATGATGGGGTGACACCCAAGAATGTTTTTGGTATTAATGTGATACTGACTACAATTATTGTAATGAAATATTTAACAGACAAATTATTTAAAAAAGAGCATCTGTTCCTTTTTGATGAGATTAGATCTGCAACCTGGGCTGTGCGGAATGATAAAAAAATCTTTCCGCTACCAAGGTATACCCACTGGGCAAAAAAAAAAAGAAAAAGTTTTAATTCGCTCAAAACCAATTTTAATTTTGATTTTGCCTGTACAATTCCTGTTCTTCCTAGACTGATCTCATGTGGTTTAGGTGAATAACCGTATTATTTCATTTGTTTCTTTGGTTCTATTATAGCTCATGGACTGAATCCTAATCATTTGTATCGTGAATTGGTAATGGGTACCGTATTACATGCGGCTAGTGCAAAAGGATATTTAACTGTTGTACATATCCTTCGACAAGCGGGGGCGCAGTTAGACGTTTTAGATAAAGAACAAAATACACCAATCATGTTAGCGGCCATGAACGGTCAAAATGAAGTGTTGAATTATCTCATCAAAGCTGGAGCAAATTTATTATTCAAGGTAAAACCGTTTGATGAAATTTTTTTTAAAGAGTTGATATGTTTGATGTTGCACCTGTTTTCATTGTATGGTTTTATTCTATCACTGCTGCACTAGGGTAAGGATGGAATGACGGCTCTACACGTGTCCGCCAAAGGAGGCAATCTAGAAGGTTGCTTTTATTTGCTATCTTACTCTCTGACACCCAGTGATTACGTAAACGTCGTTGACGATGGTGGTTGGACATCTCTCGTTTGGGCTGCCGAGAACAATCATTTAGATATTCTTTTGTAAGTGTTGATTCAAATTCTATGTGAATTTAGCTGTAAAAAGAATAAGTTGAATGAAAAATTAAGACTTAGGGTAAAATAAAAATTTATCTAAGTCGTTCTTTCCTTTTAAGCTTCCTACTCACCTCTCTTTTTTTGTTAATCTTCCTTAAATCTCTCCGCTTCATCCTTCCCGTGTTTCCTTGTGACCATTGTTGGCCAAATTTAACCATTTTAAATTCTTGAGTAAATAGAAGCGAAATCGATTTTTTCTTTTCTTGGAGATTCCCCCCTCTCTCTTTCTCTCTCTCTCCCTCCTGCATTGGTGATCTGTCTGAAATCCTGAAACTTTTTCTAGAACACACAATGAATAGCGTATTCATAGCTTTGGCAGGGCAGGATCTAGCTTTTGTTGGCCGTGGGACCAAATTTCTGTGAGGTCCTCTGTCTCTAAAAAAAGAAAGAAAAGCCCCTATCGGTTCCAGCTGGCGTTAACTTTCTCACTCCTTAACCATTCCCTATTTAAGAGGATAAAGCTCCCCTGTCTTCTCCCCATTTTAAGTACCTTACTTCCATGAACCATACCCTAGCTAAAAATAGTTTCCAACTATGTGAATTATTCAGAAAAAGAATTTTATAATTTCTGTAGCGATTGATCAATTGAGTTTTTGGCAGAGCCAATTAAATTAAGATCATATTGTATGTTTTTATATATCGCTCTGCTCACTTAAGCTAATATCTGTTTTTCAGGCTAACTCCTTGTTGTAGTAAGGTCAAACAACACGACGCCTTTCATTTCTTGCGTTTAATACACAACTGATAAATGATATGTGTACAATATACAACAGTCTCCCTCACTTGACAAAAATTTACAACAACGTTAAAATATGAGAATTGAAAAAAAAAAAATAATAAATATTTAAATTCTACAATATTATCTTGGTGGCAGAATCTCTTTTTCTCGTTTTCCCCAATACGGGTAGCTACATACATTTAAATATCATAATAGGGTAGCCTAACTAGAGCCCTATAATAACGAGAGAGGACGTGGGCTGCCATATTTAGTCGTTACGTCATTATTCATCTTCAGACTTCTTTATTTCAATGACTGATAACAGTTTAACACATTTTGAAAATTATAAGAGAACTACTAGAATTTGTTTTAGAATACAGGTGTCAGTGCCAAAGTAAAATGCAAAACATAGTGCTTTTAAATGATACAAAATAGTTCCACCAATTGTATTAATTTTTCGCCCTAGTAGGGAACTGCAAGGATTAATGATGACATAAAAATTAAATATGGTGATCCATGTCCTCACTCATTATTATAGGGCTCTCTCCCGCCTAACTAAAATGAAAATAAACATGCATAATTTCAAACCGGTAATGAATTCAATAAATAAATTTTAATTTGATATATATTTTGTCCTCTTTCCTTCTTCTCATCGCAACATTTTTTTTTCTTTTCTTTCTTTCTTTCTTTCTTTCTTTCTTTCTTACAACTTTTGAATATTAGTTTTATACATAGGTGAGACTATACTTTTTCAAATAAATTTGATTTTTCCGTGACATATAATCTAAATTTTGTGGTTTACGGTTTTTGGCAATCAAAGCCTTCAACTACAAAATTTACATTCTTTTTCCTCTACTAAAAATTTGTATGAATCAATTTTTATTTCGTGCGGTAGATTATTCATCGATTTCTTCAAATTTATTTTCAATGCTCGAACCCATTTGCGCCCAAGAATAGGTGGACAGTCTTCTTCAATGACAAACAAACTTGATATTTTTTTCTAATCTTCTTCTAATATATAAAGCAGAAAGTTTGTCCGTCCGTCCTCCTGTCCATTTATAACTCGAGAACTACTGGGCCGATCGCTTTCAAACTTTCAGGATATATTGTCCTCATCCCAGAGCAGCACATAGACTCATAAAAATAAAAATTTGACGGGGAGGTGCTGAGTAATTTCAAAAAAGGGCGAAAACAATGACTTTTTTCAATATAAAAAAACGTGGTGGTGTAGCTTGCCATCAAACGCGAACGCGTTGTTCCAACGTTACGTTACCGTTCAAACGCGTTGAGCGGCGCAGTTATAAAAATTAAGTTATGGTGATAACTCGAGTTTTACTCATTTTTATGAAAAATTGAAGAGAACAAAAATTGTTGCCCCTTTAATTTCCTTTCGAATGAGCCCAATTCCAGATTTTTAGGAGGAAATTTTGGAACTATTGGTATTTTGACTGATGCGTATTTAAGATCATTGTGTTTACAGAGAGAGAGCATTTAAACCGGTTGCTCTGGATGAATCTACAGAGACTATTCGAGTTTTACGTATCCAATTTTCGATTTTGAAAGGAGACGTTTATGTAAAATAATTTCTTGAAAATTTGCTCTTCTTTTGTGACTATACATTAGGTAAATATCGTCGTCCGAGTTTGAAACTACCTAAGAAAAGGTACTGGGTTCGAGAAAGAATTAAGAAAATTACATCCGTTTTCTCATATAGGAAACGACTGAGTTCGTCTCATGCCTCTACACAGACTGATGTAATGCTTCGGGGATATGGCAGGCTTTTTACCTACTGTCCATCTATTTCCTTAATCATTGCGACGGTTCATGAATTAGTCCGTTTTTTGCTGCAATACAGCCCTTACCTGTCAACTCAGCTCTTACCGTTAAAATCGAAATATTTACAAAACACTGATATCTACTCAACACACAGCTGGCGGTCAGGCGCGCCGGAGGCGCGCTGCCAACCGCTAGTCTCTTATAAAATACTAAAACTTGAGCAATGCCTCTCCAATACACTAAACCGCGATTATATAATTTAAATTAGACTTCATTTCTATTTTGCTTTTCTCTAAATCTTTCATCAGAATAATCGTAACTCTATAATATGCAGAATTGACTTCAAATTTTAACGGCTTTCCTTCAATGTTAACTGTAGCTAAATATTTTTCATCTTTTTGGCGTCACCTTCTTCATTAATTTCTATTTTATACGAGTCTATTTCATCATACCAATAGATATCGTCTTTCTCTAACTTTGCAATCATTGGTGTCCAAGTATTTAATTTAATAATTCTCAAAACAAACAACCCAGAAAAGAAATATTGGTACTTATTTGAAGCGAGAAGTACTTATAGGGTGATTTCGAATAACGTGTGTTTCCGCATACGCTTGTTCAGAATTACACTTACATGATACGTAGCGCGTCGCTCGTTTGTGGTTTTGTTCTTGTTGTTATCGCTATTGAATCTGTTTGAACATGAAAACTGTGAAGCCAGTACCAGCTTGCCTATACTAAGAAGCAATAGTTCGGTTTCTACAATAATGACAGAATAAACACGTCACGGCTGGTTAAAAACAATACTCATTGGCCTAATAATAATATTTTTTTAAACTGAGAGTCGAGTATCCAACACGCCCACACGAACCTCATAGAATGATTACGCTGCAGTTATTTCTGATACATAAAGAAATGTTTTTCTTGGATCGAAACTGTTTCACTCAACAATTACGAGAAAGAGGTTCAAGATCGAACGAAATTTCATCAGACCCATCATTCATCAGATACCCTAGGCTGAATTAACTTTGTAGGTACAAGAATTTTAATTTAAGATGAGAGGAAAACAACGTTTGCAGGACATTTTCTTGCTCGGGAAAATGCCGTATTAACGACGTTAGGAACGTAGCATTCGTAATATTCTGTAAACTGATGCGGAAAATAATAGTATCTCTTCTTCTCTCTAATATATAAAGCAGAAAGTTTGTCTGTCTGTCCGTCCTCCTGTCCGTTTATAACTCGAGAACTACTGGGCCGATCGCTTTCAAACTTTCAGGATATATTGTCCTCATCCCAGAGCAGCACATAGACTCATAAAAATAAAAATTTGACGGGGAGGTGCTGAGTAATTTCAAAAAAGGGCGAAAACAATGACTTTTTTCAATATAAAAAAACGTGGTGGTGTAGCTTGCCATGTACGTTAGACCTAGGCGCGTTGAGTGGCGCAGTTTCGAGAATTGAATTATTGTGATAACTCGAGTATAACTCATTTTTATGAAAAATTGAAGAGAACAAAAATTGTAGCCCCTGTAATTTCCTTTCGAATGAGCCCGGTTCCAGATCTTTAGGAGGAAATTTTGTGACTACAGTATTCGCTGTACTTCCATACTAAGCAAGTTATTTTATTCACAGTTTTAAAAACACCTACATAAAGGATTTTACATCCGGTATCTCATACAAGAACCAATGTCTAGACACGGTGCGCACTGCGTATGGGCTAGCGGAAATTACCCTTTTTTTTACCTGTTGTCCGTGTGTTTTCTTAGGGACTGGCAAAATGTCAATGGATTTGTCTGTATTCTGCTGCGATGAATACAGGCTTCACGCGTTAAGTCACCTCTCAAGTGAATTAGTGTGTAAAAAATTTAATTTGGTGATTTTATTTTTGTGCGACTCGGAACTTTGATATATTTTTATAAGTACAGTCGCAGTTTTTGGTGTCTATTTTCTTATTTTTGAACTGAATAATTGTGAATTTTGCAAAACTCTTTCCACTGTTTCTTTTTTAAAAATTCATCTCAATTCCAAGATACCTACAAAACACACATACCTACAAGATACAGATACCTATAAAACACAGATATCTACTCAACACACAGCTAGCGGTCAGGCGCGCCGGAGGCGCGTCGCCAACCGCTAGTATTACTATACAAGAGGGTAAAGTGACCTTTTGACATCGAGTGCGGTAGTTTGCGAAACGAGTTGAAGACGAGTTGTGCAGTCGTACGAGTATGTCAATGGTCACTTACCCTCTTGTATTGTAAGATATTTTTCTAAATAATATGATATTGAAGGAAGATTGAGAGAATACGGCAATGATAATTCTCCATAAAGAACTGCTGCGCTCGTCGCGCTATCTTTACATCATGCTGGAAATCAGACGCTGTTAAAACGCAACTTTACCCACTCTTTTGCGTGGGTAGAAGAGCTCTTTAACATCATGTATTTAGAAAAAAGGTTTATTTTCCACACCTGTTCAGTTGCTGCGGAACTTTTCTTCATTCTTCTTTCACCAGTCCTTCGCTACCTATTTCTCTCCCTTCCCACCTATTTTTCACCCTTCTTTCGCCCTTCCTTCGCTACCTTCTTGTCTGTCTCCCCGGCTTCGTGTATTGCATGTGTTGTATTCAGGCCGGATCTGGGATCGAACCGCCGACATCAAAATTGGAAGTCCGTGTTTTTAACCATTCGGCCACTGTCGTCGTTGAGGAAATAGTCGTTTCATGCAACATAAATAGCTACGTAGATCGTTATTTAGGTTCATTTTTCGTCCGAATTACTTTCGTCATTCTTTCATAAAACCAAATACTTTCGCGCAAACAGAAGTCATGTAATTGACAAACAAATTTTTGTACAATACGATAGACAGCCTACAGCAACGCGTTTTAGTTGGTGTGTCATTGGTGAACTGTTGTGTGCGTACATGTAGGTATGTAACCGAAAATCTGTATACAGTGAGATTGAGGTTGCCTAGCAATACGATAATTAGGGTGTACCTCGTCGATGAAGACTGTATTATTATTATTATCGAATGTAACATTGGAAGCAATACAACCTTTAGTTCTGTTGACGCATTAAGCAGAAACCCGCCCCCAACAAAATTCAAGTCACTTTCAATCAATGTAAGCGATTGGCGAATAGCTGTCCAAAAAAGCAGCCCAGAGATCCAAGAAATTATTGACCGTTTTACTAGAAATGGAACACCTCGTGGAAACTACGAAGTTACTAACGGACTCTTATGCCGTCGAACCAAACAAGGACCAAAATGGATAGTGTCAAATGAATGCCGCTGGCAAATGGTCAAACGGAACCACGACGATATTGGACATTGCGGATTTGAAAAATCCTTCGAACGATTATCCCGTCAATGTTGGTTTGCAGGAATGCGGCGTTATGTTCGTAAATATGTGAACGCATGCCTTCCTTGCCTTTTCTTCAAAAAACCCAGCGGAAGAAAAGAAGGGAAACTCTGTCCAATACCTAAACACGCGAGACCATATCTGGACCACATTGGACCATTAGATGAAACCACCAATGGTAACAAATTTGTTTTGGTTACAGTGGACGCATTTACAAAATTTCTTTGGTTAAAGCCAGTCCCAACAAAGAGCACAACAGACACAATCAACGCGCTCGAAGAATTGATTTCTATATTTGGCGCACCATCCCGATACATCACGGATTCTCATGGAACATTCACGTCTCTTGAATTTTGCAATTTCTGCGCTCTTCACGGAATTTACCATCACAAAATTGGAATCGGCATTCCCCGAGGAAATGGCCAAGCAGAAATATACGTAAAAGCAGTCCTCAATGCTTTAGGAACGTCAATCTCCGACAAGTTGGACTGGGAAAATGTGTTGCCACAAATTCAAATAGGCATAAAAAACATTGTCAATGAAAGTACTGGTGTCACACCCACTCAGGCACTCCTTGGCTATAACGCAGCCTTTGACTCTTTCACTGATTCTGAAGACAATCAAATCATTGACGTTACGCAAATCCGCGCTGAAATGGTTGCAAGGATTGAGCAAGCCCAAACCAAACAAAAAGAGTACTTTGATCGAAAACGAAAGACGGCAAAAAAATATGAAATTGGAGATTTGGTGCTTGTCAAGATATCAAGCACGGTCACTCGAGGCGAAAGTCGCAAATTAAAGCCAAGATATAAAGGACCGTATCGAGTTACCGAAAAATTATTAGCCGACCGCTATACCGTACAGAGCATCACAGGAAAACAATATACAGG
Source organism: Aspidiotus rigidus (assembly GCA_035079385.1). Lineage (NCBI taxonomy): Eukaryota > Metazoa > Arthropoda > Insecta > Hemiptera > Diaspididae > Aspidiotus > Aspidiotus rigidus. The sequence goes on along the minus strand of JAVHKY010000046.1, from coordinate 2,035,712 downwards.
CGAGTATGCCGCCGAAGCAATGAAACCCTGGATCATCTTTGCGGCAGACGACTAAATAGACTAGAACGCTAACTGTATATCTGTAATTCAATTGTAAATAAGTAGAGTAAAAATGTTGGAGTTTCTGGAGGTCGTTGGAAGACACGACAAATGAGGTCGTTGAAAGATACGATAAACGGGGTCGTTAAAAGATACGACAAACAAGAAGTTGGTAGCAAGTAGTGACACTGCGCTATGCAACTTGGCAAGTAGTAGAGACTGAGCCATCCTGCCAGCCAGTGTACAGACTGAGCTGTCTCGTGAAAAACTGCGCTCATCGTAGGATAGAGCAAGTATAGTGTGAGAAACTGTGTCTAAACTATGAGTTGGACAAGTACTATGGATGAAAGTGTTAAAATTAAGTCAGTATGACCGAGTGATTCTTTCAGGACATCAATAATCAAGACGACCGTGTAACCCGTGTAAACGAGCCGTAAAAACGAGAATCGAATATAGGAGTAGAAATTGATAATCGGAGGTGGATGATCAAAGGATAACGTCGGGACGCCGTTAATGTCAGTATGGCCGTGTAACCGAAAATCTGTATACAGTGAGATTGAGGTTGCCTAGCAATACGATAATTAGGGTGTACCTCGTCGATGAAGACTGTATTATTATTATTATCGAATGTAACATTGGAAGCAATACAACCTTTAGTTCTAATATTTATAGGTACAGGTACACAACGCGTGGAGATTTCTCGTAACTTCGCGTTTCTCATATACCTTTTTCAATTTCTTCTCAATAATATTATTCATTTCACTTTTAAAATATTTCCGTTTATTGACTGTAGTGTTGATTTTCCTCTCATCTTAAATTAAAATAGCATACACGACAGGGTTGTAAAATAAGCGATTAACTCGTGCAATTCCGATTGCGTCACTCGCTGCGCTCGTTCCGCAAACTTCGCACTCGTTAATCGCTTATTTTCCGCGTGTAATCTACTATTGTTCGGCTACAATAAGTTGCATTCTCACCAAAGTGGCATTGAAATTAAAGAAAACTGGTAAGACAAGCACATGCGTAGGTATTTTCAGTCTGTAGATGAAAATAGAGTTCGAATACGCAACGATAACATAATGTTAAAATTGTAATCTACCGACCTTTCTTTTTCTGCAAGATCAATTTTGGCTTATCTAGTATCGGATACATTCGAAAGATGAAAAAATGTAAAAGTTGCCATAAATTCAGAATTAGCATCTTAATCAATCTCCGAGAAGCCGTCCTCCGGGTTTTCAAACTAAATTTTATTCAACTATCATAAATGATAGGTGTGTGAGTCCATTTATAAAGTAGCTCTGTCATACCCGATAAAAAGCATCATTCAACGAAAAGAACTACAGTCTCGGATTCCGAATTTTCTGTAGCGAATTTGATTTTTTTTTTTTCGGAACGTTATTAATCTTATTACGGTTTTGGAAAGTTTTTCTCGTCGGTATAGAATTAAAAGAGTAGGGGTTTTGTATGGCTCGAAGAGAGAAAAGAGATTCGCAGAGGAAGAGGAATTTACAGGGTCGAGGGAGAAGAGTGAGGTGAGTAAGGCAGGAATAGATGGCAGACAGTTTAGCAGAATATGTGGAGGTCGAGTTTTTCATACGAAAGACCATTCATTGAGAAGGCGTAACCAGTTTTGGAGGCCGATTTCAATCCATCTGTAACAGCCAGGTTGTGGGAGGGAAGAGGGGGGGAGTGTCATTAGAAATTATGTCTTCGATGTGTCTTCTATAGATTATGTTGGGCGATTTCGATAGGTTGGCAAGGTCGAGGCGAATGAAAGTTAGTGAGGATGTCCATGGAATGGATGAGAAGATGGGGAGACGGGCCTGGAATTTAAGATGGTAGTCTAGATTAGTTGGCTTTTAGAAACGTGGGGAGTCCAGGAGTGTTCGGGATCGAACGTAAGACGGAGGAATTAAGTGGACGATTGGAGGCTGATCTGAAGTTCTGTAGGAGTTGGGGGGGGGGGGGAGGAAAGACGTGAGTGACTCTTACGGAATATGAGTACAATGGTTTTTGATAGAAAGTTAGATTCCCAACAGAAAAGGAAATTGTAAGCTGTAGAAGGATATCAAACGAAAGGGACTTACTGAAACTATTTTTCTCACTCCAATTGTAGCGAGACGAAATTTTTGTACGAGTCGAAGTTGAATTATTGTACCGGTATATCCCCATATGACAACAAGGAAAAATTTGATCATAGTCTCGGAACTTTCTATCCTCTTCTCGTAACAATCACGTGATAATGGTAAAACAATTCAAATAACTTCAGCGGAAAAAAAAATTGATGTAGAGAGTTGGGTTATGAGGAGCTTTAGAGTCTGCAACGAGGAATTAGAATTATCTGCAATAAGACGTTCAGTGAAGAAGAATTCTTGAGTATTACGTAAGGAATCAGATAATCAGCGTAATCAGAACATTATAGATGACGTAGACTTCCAACATTTCTTAAATTTAATTACTTTTTCCATGTCTTATAATTTGATGCCACTTAGCTTCTTCTGTTGAGTTGGTCTTCAAGCTTGTGGTACGACCGTCTTATATTAGACGATAACGGTCGGAACGGCGGAGAGAGGGCTACTCGCGAAATTTCAAATTGGTATAGGCCGGGGTTCAGTAAAGTCAATATGGTGCCCTATAAGGTCACGTACCAAAATGTCACCATATTTCTACTTGCTATCAATGATACGTATACTGTAATTCATTGACTTACCCCTACCTCACTACCTCCCAGTCTTTATTCTTTGAACTCACGTGAAATCCTTGGACTACTAGACTGAATTTGTAACTTGAGTCTCCTTGTGAGGTGGATGAAAATAGAAGCCCAAATATTGAACTTGATTTTCAGGCCATGGTTCCTTTTATCATGCCTCCAACCGGCTCTGTTCCTGTCGATGAACTGAAGGAAGTAATTCAATTATATAAAAATTCTATCTTTCGAGAAGGATCTCGTCCTCTCGGACCGACGCGTGAAATTTGGATAAAAATTGCAGAAACGCTCGATCATAAGATGAAATCCAAGAATACTTACACCCACATATTGCTGAATCGTGATAACATTCTTCAATTTCTCGGCAGAAATCATCCGTGCGAGTACATCTGAACCCGAGTCGTCTTACATGATGCTGGAAAAATTATACGTTAGGTTTATGTGATGTGACAACGTATGAGTAGAGGCATACGAGCATCAGCACACGAATCCAGACATAATTTTATGAACATACTGACACGGCTCTACCAAGGCAGACGAGACTTGAGACAAAAGCTCGTACTTGGTCGAAACATCATAGCTAAATCTAAACCTCAAATTAACCACAAACAACATCAGTATAATATCCAACTCTTACCTCAATTCTCCTCCACCTTAGGGGACCAGTCGTGACTAGCTGGATCGTGGCTCGAGCATGAATACACCTTTTTAAACGCGTGAGTAACTAAAGATAGACCACAGTCTGTTTTCGGTTCATTTTTTGAGATCACACAGGCTATACGATGTATCTCGATAATTGAGACTAGCGTTATCGTTGATTACGGGCTCAACTTATCAGTCAAACAGAAGAAAACTGTTTGTCGTAGTAATCGCAAATTCAGTAGCTATGAGTCTACCTCAGAACGAAAGAAAATTGATTTAATAAACATAATCTCCGCTCGTTCGGTGTAATCTATAAACGAGCCCATCTAAAAAACCTGAAAAGAAAGGAGGCCTGCACAAGTCAGTCGATTGCGCCTAGAGAAGAAAAGGGGATACGGGTAACCTCAAATAAAATTTAGGAAATAGGTCCGAAATAATAATTTGCTCATAATTTTATGTAGGCGAATTAGAGGGAAATGAAAGGGAAAAAAACATTTCTGTCTACAAAAGGTTTGACGACTGAAAATGGTGGGGGAAGGTGTCCACAACAACATATTAAAAATGCCACTTTGTCCCCCTGGAGCATTTTTTTAAAGGTAGACATTATTTGCAGGTATGGTACCTACACGTAAAACATTAAATGTAGGTACGGAGAACAGTAGTAGGAAGACGAAATATTTCATGTACAATCTAATCTTCTTCTTCTAATATATAAAGCAGAAAGTTTGTCTGTCCATCCTCCTGTCCGTTTATAACTCGAGAACTACTGGGCCGATCGCTTTCAAACTTTCAGGATATATTGTCCTCATCCCAGAGCAGCACATAGACTCATAAAAATAAAAATTTGACGGGGAGGTGCTGAGTAATTTCAAAAAAGGGCGAAAACAATGACTTTTTTCAATATAAAAAAACGTGGTGGTGTAGCTTGCCATGTACGTTAGACCTAGGCGCGTTGAGTGGCGCAGTTTCGAGAATTGAATTATTGTGATAACTCGAGTATAACTCATTTTTATGAAAAATTGAAGAGAACAAAAATTGTAGCCCCTGTAATTTCCTTTCGAATGAGCCCGGTTCCAGATCTTTAGGAGGAAATTTTGTGACTACAGTATTCGCTGTACTTCCATACTAAGCAAGTTATTTTATTCACAGTTTTAAAAACACCTACATAAAGGATTTTACATCCGGTATCTCATACAAGAACCAATGTCTAGACACGGTGCGCACTGCGTATGGGCTAGCGGAAATTACCCTTTTTTTTACCTGTTGTCCGTGTGTTTTCTTAGGGACTGGCAAAATGTCAATGGATTTGTCTGTATTCTGCTGCGATGAATACAGGCTTCACGCGTTAAGTCACCTCTCAAGTGAATTAGTGTGTAAAAAATTTAATTTGGTGATTTTATTTTTGTGCGACTCGGAACTTTGATATATTTTTATAAGTACAGTCGCAGTTTTTGGTGTCTATTTTCTTATTTTTGAACTGAATAGTTGTGAATTTTGCAAAACTCTTTCCACTGTTTCTTTTTTAAAAATTCATCTCAATTCCAAGATACCTACAAAACACACATACCTACAAGATACAGATACCTATAAAAGACAGATATCTACTCAACACACAGCTAGCGGTCAGGCGCGCCGGAGGCCCGTCGCCAACCGCTAGTTAAGCATATAATTATGTACTGCACACAAGTATAATGCAATGTATTTGAGTTGAATTTCTTCATCGAGAAATGATGACGTTCATCAAGACTTGAAGCATCGTCAACGCTTGGAGCATCGTCAACACTTGAAACATTGTTAACACATCCTGAAAGTGCCAGTGAAGCCAATGCAGTTGAGGGTGCTAGTCAAGAGGGATGATTTCAATTCTTGTTCAAGAGGAAAGTTAAAGCAAGGGGTTGTCCAAAGCGTCCCACCAAACAACCATCGTTCAATAAGACAAGTGCCGACAGGAAACGAAAAAGCGCTCAATTCAATTGGATGGTTGCCCTCGATGCGACGATGATTTTAATACATTTCTGATTAATTACTAGGTTAATTACTATATTATCTCAATCGGCCTATGACACTCAATTCCTACAAGTTACTTATTTATAAATTTCCCATGATAATAAATAAAATATTTTCAAGTTACACTGTACCTGCATTTAACATTTAGGCATAGGTGCCGTACTTGCATATAATTACTTCATTTTTTTTTAAATGGAGGTTCAAACCCCCAAAAATCAGTTTTACGTAAATATCTCGCTAAATATCCATTTTACATCGGAATTATTTATTACCAAAATTATTCCTCGTTAAATTTCGTAGGGTTGGTCACCATGTCACAAAAGGGTAAAATTCGGAAAGAAGAGAAGGTGTCAAAGCTACAGGCAAATGTTTCCTTTGAGTGATTAAATAGATTACCAGCTTTTCGACAGCTGCATACGTTTTTACATCTCTTTTTGCAGCCACATAAAATTAGATGCGGGAGATTGGACGGCGCTGCAAGTTTAGTCATGTCAATTGGCTCCAAGATTCCAGTAACACGTTTCCATCCCCATTCGGAAGTTTTTCTCATTGTCCAGCCAAGATTGGATTTGATGGTAACATCTACCCTGTATAAGTAGTATATATGGGCGAGTATTCTGTGGGTGGCAAAGCCTCATGGTTGACTTTATTCCGGGTTTTCTTGGCGCAATGTTGGAACCGGAGCTCATTGATGGAGGTGGACTTTGTGGTAATGAAAGCGCAACCCTCTTTGAGCACATTTTCTGGCGTCGCGTTTAGACTTAGAATGGTTTCCCTAACACTGTCACATTTGGGCATACATAGTAGTTTCAACGTTCTTGTCTTACTGCGTCCATAGGGACAAGAAGTTGTATCGCAGACGCTAATGGTGTGCGCTATAAATTCACTTTCCCTCATATTAGGTACCCCTTCTGCCTTGACAATGCTATACAGAGCTTCCGACTGTTTCCCTGCGCGAGGTTTAGAAAATACAAAGGTGCCGATTCAGTAGCTAGAGCCACTAGCAGTACAATCGAACCAATATCCTGCCCTACAACAACCGTAGTAAAGCGAAAGGGCAGGCCAACTACTGTATCAACAGTGAGCTTCTTAGCATCAACTTTAGCTACATGGAATGTGCATGCTTTGTCGACAAGTTTCTGGCGGAAAATTCTTATAAGCATCGTTTTATATCTCTCGACAAAAATTCTGATTATTCTACTCATAAATTTTTACAAAAAAACACTTTCACGTTAAAAAATTTTCCAATATAATGTGTATCTGAATTTTATCTTCATTTTGCGCCCCTGGTCAACTTTTTTACGACTTTTTTGAGCCGAGTTCTGGGCCAAAATGTGTCAAAAATTTACCAATTCGCCAAGATTTTGGAAGTAAGAAATTGAAAATCCCGTCACTTTCCAACGTCGTAGGGTTATTCAGATATTTTTTTCGGAATCAGCATTAAATTTTACTTTTAAATCAGATAAAATATGGAAATTTAAACGATTTTTAATTTTTGAAAATTTTGGCAAATTGGTCAATTTTTAGCACATTTTGGTTCAGAACGCGGCTCAAAAAAGTCGTAGATATTTGGATAGGGGCGCAAATTGAAGATAAAATTGAAATACATGCACATACAAATTTTGTAGATCTGAAGCATATCTAACGTTTTGCGTTTTTGTGCTGGAGTGAATTTAGTGGAAACTCCCATTTAACTGGTAACATCTTTCTGGTCCACTTGGTATACCTAAGAAACTCGGAAAATCCAGGGGACTGAGAAACAGGGAAATGAGAATTTCACGATAAAATAACTGAAATTTCAGCTCCACTGAAAGTTGCATCACTCGAGATATGAGCATCAAGTAGACCTTTTGAGTATTAAATATGCGTAATAAGTAGTCAAATTACTCATCTCTTTCATCCGGAATCACCTTACAGGGGAATGAGAATTATGATTGAACACATCAAGGACTTGGTTATTTTAAACGCCTGTAATTGGTACTGCAATGCATTCTACACGGACAGTCACTTCGCCGACATCATTAGTGATAATTCGTGGTCTTTATGGCGATGGCGCCAAGAGAAAAACACTCTTGATACGCATCCCGCGGAGAAGTGCAATCAAACGTGCGACAGGGGAATGAGAAAGGAAAACGGCGACGCACATCAACCACGTCGCCGTGGCAGCATACCTAGGTAGATGGTGGTCACGTGGTAGTTCTTGGTATTATACCGCAGAGTCCATACAACCACGGTGCGACTATAGGAAAAAACATTGGTAAAATCTTTCGTGTGACAGAAGAATGAGGTGTTGAAGTGTAGAACGAAAGTAAGATTGGCGACACGACAGGAGAATGAGAAAACGGTCGTATTTTTAAACGGGAGGGGAGCTTCTAATACAGTTACAACGATGTAATTTAAACACACCTCATCCTCTCATTGTTCATTAATTATCCACCTCCCTCTTGAAACAACGCGAGAAGTTTGTATATATTTGGCTTCAATATTACCGTGGAACGCAAAATGCCCGATCCCCAGAGAATTAGCCAACCACGAGTCAATTTTCTGTCGCGCACATACTTTCCGAATCTCACAATACCAACAATACTTTTGGTTATTGGCAGACGGAATTTCTTCGATTTGGTGGCCCTTGCCACAAAACAAATGATTACCGATATGTCTGTCTCCGGCCTTATTTTCCGCAATGGTGAAAGCGTCCACTTCATTTGGTACATTAAAGAATTAAATTATACAACATTGTTTCGATGCCCTTCATGGAAATAAGGATGAGAAGTACACCTATACCATGTTTTTTGATATGCAATGTCGCTCACATTAATAAAAATGACGCCTTCCTTAACGAAGTTGAACAAGGAACGCAGGGAATCTGTTTTATGAGTCAAATTGGATTTTATATTGAGAATTCTAGGGAAGCCTAGACCTACGTAATATGAAGCTAGTATAAAGAAGTGCTAGACCTACTATATAGTTCGAGAGTCTAAATTTTTCTTGACTCTCATGCTATGTATGGGGGCTTGGAAAAATTCTGATCATATATGGCTCCAGAATCAAAAATTTTTCGAGTCCCCCTCCTACCATATATGGGCTCGGGAGTCGAAATTATTCCAAGATTTTTTGTTGGACGGCGTACGGCAAATTTCTCAAATAACCTCCCATAGAACAGGTTCCCTGTTAAAATGATATTACAACATGGGGTCCATTACGTACTGTCGACAAACTAGTGAAGGAGTATATTGTACGCGTTTTTGGTCAGATTTTACTATCTAGGGTTTTAGAGGATGTCAAAAACTTACTGAAATGTCTTTTTCCATTGATATTGAGTTGGAAACTGGTACAATGAACGGCCGGGAAATTTCTGCAGAAAGAGGAAGAAAGGTCTTAATTTACCGTATTTCAAAGGGTAAGCCTATCACTGAATGTTTCCTAAATTCTCACAAATCCACTCGGATCATTGACAATGAGCTTGTCGACGATCCAAATGAAGGCGACGCAGAAAAACGTATTTGTACCTACCTGATTTTGATTCAGATGATCCTCAAGAAGAGGAAATTTGTACACAGCTATCGCTAAAACTTATTTTGTAGACATCCGTGTAAACTCAACTAAAAGAGATGAGAGTAGCCCGTTTTTACATGATGGCCTTTAAAATTGCTCAAAATTGTAAACATGACATCCAAAATGAAAATGGAAATTACGAAAATTTGTATTACATAACTGACTTAATACCTTATGTCCTGAATTTATGCGCAATCTTACATTTGTGATCAGGTATAATGTGCGCCAAACTTGGTTCCAATGATAATCCAGCCTTCAACACTACGTTAGAAAAGTCTTTTTAATTTCTGACTTGAAAAATAGAACTTTTAAAAATGATGGTTCACCTATGAGGGTTGATGACTTTGTCAAAATACATATCGAGTCGTTGAATGGAGCTGTAAAGTTGGCCTTGAGTAAAAATTCACACACCTACAAAGAACGTAGACTGAATCACTGAGAGGGAAATTCTGCAGATATGGTTCGAGTACCCGAATCTCGTACTACGGACGTTGTGTAGCATGCGAAAATGATGCGACCGTCCCTCAGGAAGTCATAAATTTAATGTATTTCGTGTCATCAAAATGTGCATCTGTTAGGTAGGTGCTCAATCAATATAGGAGGAGAGGAAGGATATGGAGAGAGAAGATTGCTTATCTCGTGCCATAGAGTTATTCCAGATGAAGATAGACTTTATGAGAATACCTACGGCAGAAAAAAATTGGAGGAACCTGAATCTGAAGCTCCAAATTAAAAAGAGAAAGCATCAGAGTGTATATCTCACTCTCAGAAGCGATTTTTTGTGCAGAAATCCACGCACGCGCGTCGGAAAGAAAACCATCGGCCTGATAAAAAATGTCTCAAACCCTTCTTTGAAGGCAGTGAAATCGGAAAACGGCACGGCACTTTCATACTCAGGAACACACTTGTTCATTTGATTCGCTGATCCAAATTTTAGATGTGTCATATTGTGACAGTGAATATTATTCCAATTTTGTCGAAGAGGCAAAATCAAAATTTCTGTTGTCGATGGTTACAAGTATTTCAAATTTCTCAAGAGATGGTGTGACATTACAGACAAATGTAAAACGTGCCAGCATTGCGTCTGAAATTTTATCACCAAGACAAACGAGAACACTCCCTTAAAACATTGAAGAAATTTCCATGAAAATATCTGTTGACGAGAATTAATTAAGAATTGCCTCCAGAGCTACCTATTGGCATGTCTAACAATTGCCTGCCACGCCTGCGAGAAGACAATTCTGAGAAAAAGTTGGCAATATTTAAATCTGCTTTACAATGTTATGGAGTAGCAGTGGGGATGATGAAAAGCTCATTTATTGAAAATCTACTCAAACAATCAGTAGACTAGCTGATTTTATTCAGTCCGGAAAATGTAAACGTCGTCGTTGTGTGTTTGATACAAGTATAATTCTGTGTAATCATCTCATTTTCAATTTTTTAAACTGGAATAATCAGGAGTCCTCGGATAATTATGTCACATCTCGTGAGGAGGTTAGAAAACGTAGGTACCTGTACAACTGAGAATCGAAGACCAGACTTACCATTTACACGGAATAATCAGTACTCCATGAAGTGAAAAAGGAGTAGAAAAATTTACGTCGTTGGGTTATTATATAATCTATTGCTACCAAGAGTCGCTCAAGATGTGGCGGCAACTGTACCAGAAATATAAAATCTAGGGGTATTGTTTGTGTACAGAGTACAAATAATGACCTTAAGTGAGCCAATCTGAAAAATTACTGTGGCTATTTTTATTCTGTGTCGTGTTAATTCTACCATATTATTCTTCAGTCTTATAATTACATTGTAATACATATTTACCGAAGTCATAACCATTCAGTATTCCCAACACTGAATTTTCTTGTGTATTTCGAGATTTTTATCCAATGTTGGTATTTTTCCCTTTGATGACGGTAGTTATTGTTCAGCTTTTCTATATTTATAGGTTATTGTAAGCACATACTTAAACCACTAGTCTCAATTTAAAAAGAAATTTTTGTCAAAATCAGTGATGTGCATTAAATTTCTTTCTTTCTTTCGTTCTTTCTTTCTTTCTTATGTTTCTGAATGTCACATTTTCTTCAAAGGTCTCACTGAATCTTTCAGTACCCCGCCATTACTACTTCTTATGGTACACGAGCTGAAAAATCAAATTCAAGAATTGTAGTGATACGTCTTCAAGTCGAAAGTGATAAACGAAACGAAACACTCATTCCCAACCAGCACTGCAGCCTTTATATTTGGAGAATGAAGTCCAGGCTCTATTTTTATGGGAAAGTTAGAAGTTTCTTCATTATGCTCAGGTTTGTGGCTGCAGAGGGAATGTAAAATATTTGACCTAAACTCTCTGGTGCGCTGTCCTCTTGAATAATTTTCAAATTGAGCATGGCCCATTGAAATGAAACTGTCCATTGCAATGAAGGTGACGGTACTTCATGAAAGAGCCTAACGTTTGATGACGTCGGATCCCGAGTTTCTGACCATTTCGCTACTAATTCGAAAAGAATCCTGAACTAATGAAATACTCAAAATAGTAAAACTAGGAGTAAACTAAACAAAGCCACAGAAATACGAATTATACGCTGGAGCGCTTTCGATTAATAAACCATTGTCAACAGCGACATGAAAGCAACTGAAACCAATTACCGCTAGGAAGGAGAACAACCGACGAGATCATGACTGAACCAGCGAGTCATCACGATGTGAATCATACTCATAAACTAATTCAATCAATCCCTCATCAGGTATGTACCTGTTTAGCACATTTAGGCTGTCGTTATTAAGGTGTCGAATAATTTCAATGTGCTCAAGCGCCGTTCGTTTGAAGTACGAGTTCTCTCGGTGGAGGAGGGTCTCGGACCCCTCTTTATAGCAATGACCACTGGTAATGAGATGGTCCGCAAAAGCCGATTCCCCCAATTTCTTTTTCTCCCAAGCTTTCTTATGCTCGTCAATTCTAATTTTAAGTTGACGGCCAGTCTCGCCTATGTATATCCCTTTACAATCATTACAATTCACCTTGTAGACACCACTTTTTTCGAGCAATGGGATAGGGTCCTTCAATTTGACAAAAAGACTTTTTACCGTATTAAGGTTATAATAAGCTGGTCGGAACCCAAACGGGCGGAGTACGCTACCTAATTTAGAAGAAAACTTCCCCAAGAAGGGGAGCCTTATCCAACGCTTCCTACTCTCCAATGTCGGATTGCGGGGGAGGGAAGTAGTGGAGTCCAGGCATTTCCGAGTCAGCTTCCTCCGGACCATGAGGTCAATGTCTATGCTCACCTCATTCACTCTGGCCAAGTGCTTTATAGTCGATAGCTCCCTTTGAAAGGCGGTTTGACCAAGCGGAATACTGGTCAACCGGTGGACAAAACTATTGAATGCAGCGGATTTATGGGCGACAGGGCAGAATGATCTGCCGTGGACACTCGTCGGTTGTTCTCCTTCCTAGCGGTAATTGGTTTCAGTTACTTTCATGTCGCTGTTGACAATGGTTTATTAATCGAAAGCGCTCCAGCGTATAATTCGTATTTCTGTGGCTTTGTTTAGTTTACTCCTAGTTTTACTATTTTGAGTATTTCATTAGTTCAGTATGCTTGGCCATAACTTGCAGGACCGTATAAAATCGAAAAGAATCCTTAGAAACTGATCTACCGGCAAGCGCTCGCGAAGCGTTTGTTCGTCTTTTATCACTCGGTTGATAGCTTCTATTCCATTATTTGTTGATAGAAATCCGCGCGCGTATTCCTCGTACCATCCATTATTTTTCACAACCAATGTGTTTCAAAGTATTCAAGACAAAGTCATATCACGAAATGTATTTTATGAAAATGAATCATAATATCCTATCGGTCAAGCTACTTGTTACTTATCGCTCGTTTGATATATTTCAATTGCAATATGTTACGGGCAATAATTCATTTTACTATCTTTCGGACCATCCATTTTAACGTTCTGTATCCTATCGCTAATTCAAATTCTTCTACCTTGCAATTAAAGGTTTTCCTAATTATTTCACAGCCAGCGTCCACAGAGTATGAAAATATACAAACATGAAAATACTGTAGCTCCTGTTGCATGAAAATAGTAGGCTACGTTTCGCAACGTTTTAACAAGGAACCTGTTCTACAATATAACATGTAGACGAGGCATTATGCGCAAGTACACCACTATCAGGCTACCAGGAAACAGTGCAGCAGTGAAAAGCACTAAGATGCAAGCCGAAAGGTTGGGAGTAAAGAACGAAATAAACCAATTGTGCAAGAAGATCACCAAGCTGAATGATTTACCACACGACCAATATTTCCATCTGAACAAGTTGCTGGACCACCGAGAATTTGAAGAATTTAAAGAAATGGTATTCAACAGTAGAGGATGGAAAAACGTTTAAAATCGAGTGAAAGCCCAAACCAAACGAATCAAGAAGAAACTTGCCGAACTGTCCCGAAATAAAAAAAAAAAAAGAAAAGAAGAGACAGCGATACCGCAACACAACTTAGCTTCCAGAACAGAGCAGAAAATGAATAAGAAGAATTGTTAGAAAGAGGTTTCAAGTACATCTAGCCAGAGAGAGGGAGGGGGGCGCAATTGCTGTTGAACATCAATTAGAAACTATTTACTTATGTCAGAAAATGGTTCAAGTTCGCGTATTTCAAAAAATTTCATGTTTTTAGCAGAGAACCCGCTATCAGTGTTTTGGAGAATGAGAGAGGGTAGGTATCCTCAGAAATCGACCACCTTCATGTCCTCGTCCGATCCTTGTGACGTCATCAATGAACGTGACTTACTTTGAGGATTCAAAAAAATTTGGACCTTTGCTACTTTAAGACCTGTTTTCTTATAGGCTTTATTGTTCCAAGGCCAACATACAGTATGCTCACTAAGCTTCACTGTTGTATGTGTAGTAGTCTCCATTATACTACGCTCAACACATAGCCTTTATCGTGAGAAAATGGCTATTTACAGTACACGTGGCGTAGGTCAGTCTTTTCATAACGAGTACATATGTCATTGACGAGTTACCTAACCTAACCTCACCTACGACACTTGTAATTTACAAGGCTTTAAAACACAAATACTTTGAAGACATATCGGAAGTATACGTTTTCGTGCGACGTGTTTACGTCATAGTTTTTTTCGCAACGGTTTTCCGTGTGTAAAAGACCGTCGGTGACGTTATTTTGTTTCTTTCACACGCTCCGTGCTAATGCTGAAAAGCGCTACCTACGTCATTGAAAATCATTTCGCAAAAACATACTTACGATGCATGCGTGTTTTAAAAACTTTCCCCGATAAACAGTATAGGCACACCTATTCCACTTATTAGGTCTTCGACGCTCAAGGGTTTTTGAAATTTTTCCCGGGGCGTAGTATTAGGGCTATAGGTATACTTCCAGGACAATGTGACGTTATCAGAGAATGGTTTTTGGTTTAAATACTTTTAGAAGATACGAAAGGTCTCGGGTTCGGATCCCGACGAGGTGACCAAATTTTTCGCTTGTATTCTCATCTACTAACTACCCCCCTCCTGTATTATCATGTTCAATAAAATCTGGAAGCTTTGCCGGTCCCTTCTCAGTCCTAACCTAGCCCATATCAAGAAATTTTGAACTATTTGAAGGAAAGACAGACATATCCATAGTTTATTGATCTTTTCGGAAGAGGAAATCCCTAGTATATAAGTATTTTTGTTTTCAAACACAAAGCTAAATCCGGCTATAAAGCCATCGGGTCTTTTTCTTTCGCAGGAGCCGACCCCTAAGGCATACCTATACAGTAGACTTCTGTGAAACCAAAACTTATTGTGAGACTTTTTAACTATAAATTATTTTGTATATGTATTCTATATCTTGGATAAGCAGTTGGCGTCGCGCCTGACCCCCAGCCATGTGTGGAGAAGATATCTGTTTTATAGATATTTGGATTTCGAAGGTATCTTACGTCTTAAGGGGTCGCGTTGCTACCTAGCTGTCTAAATTTTTCAAGGATTTTGTACTGCTGAAAATACTTCATTTTTACCAATAATATTTACTGTCTAGATTGAAGACACAAGAGTGTGTGGATACATGCAGTATAGATAACTAATTTACGCAAAAACTAAAAACCGATACGTAATTACACCGGTAGAATTAAATATGGGTAAAAACTGATTTGAAGTGAATTCCGAATACCAATTCACATAAAAGTTTACTTGACGTGTAAAGACTGCATTGCAGCAAAATACAGACAAATTTATCAATATTTTGCCAGTCACAATGATGAAGGGAATTGATGGACAGTAGGTAAAAGACAGCCATACCGCCAACGCATTACTCGTACAGACGCATGAGACGCAATTATGTAGTTGTTTTCTGTATGAGCAACCGGACGTAATTTTCACATTTCTTTCTTAAACCTGATGGTACCTTTTCTTAGGTGGTTTTAAAATCTGACGACGATATTCACCTGACGCACAATTACTTGTATCACTAAAGTAGAGCAAATTTTTAAAAAATTATTTTACATAAACATCTTCTTTCAAAATATTTACAGAACTTGCAATTTTTTCTCACTCATGTGATATTTGAATTTGCGAAATACAGAGTGGTTGCGCTGCAGGTGGCAATTTTTAGAAACTGGACAAGAAAGTGATCGCGTATGTGTTACCATAAGAAGATATTATACAATATACACATAAAATCAACTGTCTCTTTCAATATGAATTTCTATTAAAAAGTGCAGAGAATAAAAGTTGTAGCTATCAAAAGTTCTTTCCAGCGAACCCAATTTCGAATTTTTTGCCAGACTTTTTTCATCAACATCACCTTGTTGTCTCAATCCACCAATCAGAGAGCCCGCCACCAGATGGTGCATCACTCGATGTGTTCTACAAATAATCTTTCCGGATTTATAGCGAGCAACCGGTTTAATTATTTATTCTCTCTCTCTGTGTGAACACAATAAGGTTAAATACGCACCAGCCGAAATACCAATTTTTAGTCGCCAAATTTTCTCCTAAAAATCTGAAATTAAGCTCATTTGAAAAGGAATATAAGGACTACAATTTTGTTCTCTTCAATTTTTCATGAAAATGAGTAAAACTCGATTTATCATGATAATTGAATTTTTAGAACTATGACGCTCGACTTATTTGAAGACGATTAATGCGTTTGAACGTCTGGAACTGGAACAACGCGAACAATGAAAAGCAGTCAATAATCCTTGCTTTATTCCCAATGTTTTCCTTCACTACTGCACCCCGAGGGAGCCATATAGTCGAAATTTATCCAAAAACCTTACCAGAATAAAAGGAAAATTTTTCAAAAAAAATTCGAAGTTGATAGGTAAAAGCGTTGAAAAGTTCTGGAATTATGTAGGTACTTACAGACAAACATTCTATTTTATATATTAGATTACCTATGAGTATATGCAGCTATGTTCGTATTTTTGTTTTGTTTTTTTTTGCGCGTCATCCTGAGACCTCCTATTCCGACGTTCTCGAGCTTGGGGTTTTGGAAGTATCTCAGAAATCGACCTGTAGGAAACGCATAATTTTCACGAGCCGACAAAATCAACTTGCAAAATTTGTTCTTTCTTTAGTTTTACAAATAATTTCAACTATTTAAGTATCAGTACTCATCGAAACATTTTGAAGTAACAATTTCTTTCTCATAGAAATATTCATCAATTCAACAAGCTCTAAAAATTTAACTCGAAGATTAACTTGGATTAATTCAGCTTCATCTCTTTTGTTGAAAATAGATTGTTGCTCTCCAAAGGAGCTGATCCTCTGGTACGAGATTCAGAGCACAATGTTGCTCTACATTGGGCCGTATATTCAGGAAGCGTCGACACTTCAGATGCGTTACTGCACTTCAATTCCGATATTAACTGCACTAACGTGCACGGAGATACACCTTTGTAAGTGAAGTGAATGTTAATGCGTTGTCTAGTTTTATTTGTGGATGGTTTCTCCGCCACAAACCATTACCGGCGGTATTACCCTCGCTCACATCTATGAGATGAAGATATCAATAACGCGAAGAGCGAAAATAAGAAACCAAAAAAACAAAAACAACCCATAATTGAGTAAAATGAATGTGTCGTCGGCTGAGATTGACGTGAACATAAAGTTATTTCTAAATTACAGGCATGTATGTGCGAGGCAAGAGCATTATCCTTGCGTAATTTTGTTGTTAGCGCAAGGTGCCAGAACAGATATCCGAAATGTAGCTGGTCTGTTAGCATTGGATTGTTGTGTGAATAAACCTTGCGACTCGTATAACGCTATTAAACTAAATATTCAGCTGAAAGAGATGACGGCTAGATGTCGAGAAAAGACTATTAAAATTTTAACCAAGTATGTTCAAAGTAAATTTTCTGCCATTTATTGTGCCAAATTGTGTTTAATTTGTACGTCTTGTGCTTTTTTTAGCGACATCACTAGAGGTCATGAACAGAATCCAATACAGTGTGTGAATGCTGTAGACGACGAACCTATGCCCGTAGATTTTGTATACATCACTGAGAACTGTTTCACTTCTAATATTAAAGTAGATAGAACGATTACATCACTTAGAGTGAGCATAACGATTTCTAGGTTTCGAAATACCTATCAATGATGATTATTTGACGTCATTCATTTATGCATTTCTTCCTCTGTCCTCCAGTCTTGTAGCTGTATAGATTCTTGCAATTCGATCTCATGCACTTGTGGCAAACTTAGTTTACGTTGTTGGTACACAGATGATGGAAAATTGTCATCCGATTTCAATTTTATGGGTGAGTAACAGTGCGGGTGAAAGAACGTACTTAAAGCGGAAATAAACCCATTAATTTGGGTTTTCAATATGTTCTGTAGAACCACCCATGATCTTTGAATGCAACTCGCTCTGTTCTTGTAACAAAATCACGTGCAATAATCGAGTGGTACAGCATGGTGTCACGAGTAGGTTTCAGTTGTTCCGTACAAAAGAGAAAGGATGGGGTGTAATTACTCTGAGAACAATTCTTAAAGGCTCTTACGTTTGCGAGTACGTATTCTTCTTTGAGAAAGTTGCTTTCTATATTGGCTCGAGGAATCGCTTGTATGAATAATTAATCTTTTATGCTCACTGCAGATATGTAGGTGAAATAATTTCGGATACAGAAGCAGATACGCGGGAAGATGACTCGTATCTCTTCGACTTGGATAATAAGGTGCGTGATAATATGTTCATGTTAATTTGAAGAAAATAATTGTTTTATATGTCGTTTCTTCAGTACTGCATTGTTTTGTTTCAGGATGGAGAAACATATTGTATTGATGCATTTCGGTATGGAAACATAGCGCGTTTCATCAATCATAGTTGTGTTCCTAATTTACAACCTGTTAAAGTATTCGTGAATCATCAAGATTTACATTTTCCTCGTATAGCTTTCTTCGCTAATAGAGATATCGAACCATACGAAGAACTCGGGTACATTTTATTTCAGTGTATTATTCTGTTTCAACACCTTCCTGTTCTATTTCTATCGAAAGACTGAGAATTAATGATTGAGATTTCTGACTATTAAATGTTTTTGTGCTCATAGATTTGATTATGGCGAGAAATTCTGGATCATCAAGTACAAATCATTTACATGCACTTGTGGAGCCACATCTTGTCGTTATTCAGGGAAGACGATTCAAGGGACGTTGGATGCGTATAATAAAAAGTTACAAATGGAGGACTGATTAATCTCGTTTCTCGTCAGCTGAGTAACTACTATTCGGATGCATCGTTATCCAAACTGACCTGAAAACTCTTCAGCTAAGAATGTACGAAATTGGAATTCGATCCTGATTTTAATTCTCAACGATGAACTCGCCAAGTCAGCTGAAATGTTGGGAATTATACTGGCAGTGACGAAATATAAACGTGTTCAGCAATCACGCCGAACTTTTGACACGGCATCTTTCATCTTCTTTTTTCTGCGATATTTCCATCGAAACTTGATAAAAATATCAAATTTTTGAGTTATGACTGGTTGAATTCTTACATCAGCCTATATATGATATCACGTACTATAAACTCTTCTCATATCCTCGAATTTACCTCAGAAGTATTCATTAATGAGTTCTTAAAGTATAATTTTCATTCATTTTGTTCATTTTTAATGTACGCGGAACATTCATTTTCGGGTCTTACACTCACGTTAAGTTTCGTTTTGAAATTATCTTTTTACTTCATTTTCTCTGTTTAAGTTTTAATTTATTGTTTTATCTCATCTCTGTGTTGGAATTTACGGTTATTTTTATACATCTTGGGATTAATAATCTTCTCCGTTGAAATGAATCAAATTATATTCATCAATCAAGGACGTGAGTTACTTTTATGAATCAATCTATTCAGTACAGGAATTAGAATTCATCTACAAGATAAAGAGCTCGGAAGGTTCTTTCTTACACGACATTATTTCTTCCGAATGGTATCAAACTTTAACAAAGAATAGTATTACCCAAAGATAATGATAATACGTTACAAGAACTTGAAAAGAAATGGAATAAAATCGAGACATTTATAGCAAAATACAGCCCCCTTTCTCGCGAAATGGATTTGCTTTCTGCGAAGTGAAACCCTTGAGAAGGTAATCTTCATTTTCGTGTTCTTGGATGAATTTGATGATATCTTGAACAGCTTGTGACACAAGAATACGTTTGATGGCAGCTTCTCTCCTCAACTGTTCGTTTATCTGCCGCTGTTGCTGTAGATTCGATATCATCATATCCATGACAGCCGTGTTCGATATTTTCAAAGGCGTGGTGATGGTTTTTCAGGAAAAATTTCAAACGAGCCTCGCGGCCAAGCCCAATGCTGCAAAATTGAGCAATAAAAATGAATAGGATACAAAGATACTCACAGAACGCGCCCAATGGGAGACTATCGGTGAGAAACTAAACGTGATAGTCAATTTCAAACTAAATAATATTATGATTTCAAAATGTCCTCTACTCTCTAGGGCTGAGTACTACTACACTACTACATACATATCCATAACCTTTGACTATACACTATTATGGACTGCGCTGACGCCTATAGAACGACTTTCGAAAAAAGCGTCCACAGATGTGATAAGGATTGACGAAAACCACGTACAAAATACACACTCCACGGGCCGCCGTCATGTGCACAAGGATTCACGTTTGGAGTTTGGACCAGGGTTGCAAAAACAAGCGGCCCGCGACCAAGGTGTTTGAAAAGAAGTGTGCTCAGCTCAATGTAAACAACAAGGCGCTACATCAGCTGATCTCCATTTGAAACAATGTAAAAACGGAACCGGGTGACCTCACTTGGTTCCGCGTCCCATGTATTTTTAAATGTGTGTGCGGGTTGCGTTTTGTTTACAATCGAACTGAGCACACCTCTTTTCAAACACCTTGGCCCGCGACAGGCCGGAAGAGGTTCTTGATTGAATTTTTTTTGCGTTCTTGTTAGTACCATACTGAATTGAATTGACATACAGGGTGCGGCAAAAGTCGGTTTCCCAATTTGCATCAAAAAACAAGAGAAAAGAAAAGAAAAAAAAAAAAAAAAAAAAAAAAAAGAAAACTTTTTTTTCTGTCAGAAAAAAGGAGTTTCAGAGAAAAAAAAAAGTTTTGTATACGGACTTTTTTTTTTCTTCTTCTTTTCTTTTCTTTTCTTTTGTTTTTTGATACAAATTGGGAAACCGACTTTTGCCGCACCCTGTACATCAAAATTTACAATCAGGCAAACTGTCTCTTTTGGACGATGAAGGAAGACTATTTCTCTCTGATTGTTACTATTATATGAATTGACCTACGTCAATAAACCTTTATACTACAGGGATGTCGACATAATTTCCACTCACAGAACAACTGAACAGTCACTTGCTCATGTCTTTTTATGAATAAGCATTGTACCGTGTGAATAAGTAAAACAAATTTCAGCTTGTTTCCCAAAATTATGTGACTTTGGCTTCAGACGTTCAGCTTTCAGCCAACTTATCAACTCTATTCTGCTTGATAATAATAGGCTAGGTAATAGGGAAGTACGCAATTCACGAGAATAACCTACCAGCATAACTTTTGATGAATGTACATGCTTCAGCATAAGGATCATAAAGAGATGAACAAGGAGTTCTATTTTCACCAGGAGCAAAACTAATACCTTTGTTAAACAACAATACAGTTTCATCATCGCGACACTTATCTACGTCATCCTGTTTTTCAATAAATTTTCCATCACTATCATTACTGTCTACACCTGAACTTGAAATTTCATCACTTTCATAGCTACTATTAGTTGAACTACCACACATTGTAGTAGGGCCCTGATATTTGTGATAATATTGTGTCTAATTGTAGTAAAGCTGATAGAACTAACGAACGAAAACGGCGTAATTATTTGAAGAACAGAGCGAATACGTTATGAGATAACGTTTGGAAAGAATCCTTAGTCGATTCTCACTACCTATAATATTCCGCTTTTTTGATAGGAATACAGTCACGATCAACTCTACTTTTTTCCGATGAATCATTTCATCATACTCACCGATAGGGACATCGCATATTGTATGGTATAATTTACGTTTTTTCGGGCGAATGGTTTCACGGTTCATCTCATAACGTATTCACTATACGCTGTTTTAAACATAATTCCTCTCTGTTCTTCAAATAATTTAGTTTGCTAGTTCTATCAGCTTTACTACAATTAGACACAATATTATCACAAATATTAGGTTCACAATTCATCTGTTCAATCGTATTTTCGTATAGGTACACCTTTATTAACATTCTTATTTAATCGATTCACATTATTTTCTATTTTCATCTAGTTTATCATTAACTCGTTTATCGTGGTTTATTCCTAAGACGACGTCAGCAGCAGCTGCCGTACAAAGGTAAATTGACGTATATGCGATAACAACGATCACCGAGACAAGGCCTTCGGATCAATGGGCTGTATGTGTGTTGATAACGAAGCTTCGTATTCACACACCACTACTATCACAGTCGATTGCATATCAGTGCATATACGTCCCTTTTTTGGACGTATACGCATCACGAGGTGAAAGATGTACCGTATCTAAAGATTGAGCACTTATTGAAGAAAATTATTATGGGTAATCATCGAATTCTGCGTTGAAAATTGCTATGAGTGAGCAACTTATGCGATCTTAATATCTTTTGAATACATTTTTATATTCTTTTTGATATTTTTCCGTGATCGTTGTTTTCGCATATACGTCAATTCAACTTTGTACGGCAGGTTCACATTCGAACGCAAAAACAACTTTTCTTGTTTTCTCATTGCGGTAAAACTATCGTGTACATCCTAAATCGAAATCGAAAGGTCGGAGAACAAAAATAACAAACGTGAGGCTGAACCTGATGAAAAAGCGATTGCAAGTGGTTCATGCCTCGTAGAACGAGCATGAACCTAAAAACTTTTTTTTAAAAAAAAAAACACGTTTAAAACAAAAAATTTGTTTAAAACGTTTAAAACATTCTCATAAGAGCCAATGTAAATTTCTCGATTTTTGCTGTTTTAAACATGTTTTGAACACGTTTTAAACATCGTTTGTTTAAAACATCGCAACCCTGACCTGGTTTTGACCGGCCTATAGGCTTTGACTACAATGATAGTACTATATGAGGAGTTATTTGTCAAAAGGGCACCCATGAGCAATAGGCCTAGTTGATTTTCAAAATATGTCTTTGGAGTCTCATGTTCAGATTGCTCATTCCACATTCATTTTATCAAAAAATCTATAATGACAATAGTAGATTACTGTACAGTACCCTATTTTATTGTATAGTGGTTCGGTAATTTCGTCAGTTGGAGCATGGCCACACTGCAGCGTACTGCACCTCGTGTAAAGTGCTTTATTTTTCTAGACAAATCAAGACACCCACATTAGCCAATCATAGCGACGTTACAGCGCCGCACCACTGTTTACTCGCGTGCAACGTAAAACACAACTTACATTCGCTCAAACAGTGATGTTACAACGTACCACATTCTCACTACCTATAATATTCCGCATTTTCGATAGAAATACAGTCACGACTCACGATCAACTCTACTTCTTTCCGATGAATCATTTCATCATACTCACCTCGCATCACGGTATAAGATGAAGAGGTAATGACACAACGCTAAAATCGTGTCCGCAGTTTTGAAGTTGTACGTACAAACTTCCGCTAGGTTTGCAGCGAACACTCGGGCTGTTTCCCTGTTCCTTCTACACCCCACCTGCGCCGAGACGTTACCGTTGGTACCCTAGTATTGATGAAATTTCCAAGGATTATAAAAAATCCAAGAATTTACTTAGAAGGGTGATTCTTTCAAAATTTTATAGAGTAGATTAAATGGTATTTTTATGCCAAATATGAAATGCATCGGCTGATTCCTGATCCTGCAATAAATTTTTGAAAGTAGTGGCGTTCCCATAAGACTCTGTACATTACCCATCACTTTCATCACGAGCGCTGCGCTCGGGATGTTCAGAACTACTTCAAAATCACGGACAGCGTTTACCACAGTCAGAATACGTTCGTGTCACTACCTCTTCATCTTATACCGTGCCTCGCATATTGTATGGTATAATTTACGTTTTTTCGGGCGAATGGTTTCACGGTTCATCTCATAACGTATTCACTATACGCCGTTTTAAACATAATTCCTCTCTGTTCTTCGAATAATTACGCCGTTTTCGTTCACTAGTTTTATTAGCTTTACTACAATTAGACACAATATTATCACAAATATCAGGTTCACAATTCATCTGTTCAATCGTATTTTCGTATACACCTTTATTAACATTCTTATTCTTATTTACTGGATTCACATTTCTATTTTCATCTCGTTTATCATTAACTCGTTTATCGTTTATTCCTAATAAGACGACGTCAGCAGACTGCAGCTACTCGATCACGGAAGAACAATGTGAGATGAGATGACGAACACGCGAACATACGTGTGCAGAAATACGCACTTCACGAGAATAATAATCACAAAACTTGAAAGCGAAAGAAAAAACGGCCACCAACCTCGTTCACATTCCAACGCGAAAACAACTTTTCTCGTTTTCTCGTTGGGGTAAAACAATCGAGTGTATATCGTGAGTACATTGTACATCGGACATCGAAATCGAAAGGTCGGCAAAGAACATCGTGAGACTGAAAAAAAAAAAAAAAAAAAAAAAAAAAACAAAGTGATTGCAAGTGGTTCATGCCTCGTAGAACGAGCATGAACCTAAACAAGCAGCCCGCAGGCGGGCTGTTACGAGGGTCGGTGAATGACTGATATTACAAAGCTAGGATATCACATTCACAATCAATTTTTGATTATCCTATTTCCTACTTTTTTATTTGTAATTATTCATTTCATATTCCCATTGCTTGTAAGACATTCCCTTTCATTTGTATTCAATTTCATTCATATTGTGTGAACCGCCTTTTTAAGAATTCCCATCACATCTTTTTGATTCTATTTGTAAAAGCTAACACTGAACAATTAATAAGCAATAACCTGAAGTAACCACTGTTGAGTACAAACAACGTTGATATTACACCCTTCCAACAATTGTCATTTTTGTCATGAGATAAGAATAATAAGAAACACAAATCGTAGGCCTAACATTACATATATAGAATTGAAATCCTTGATTAATTAATACTACCACAAACTTCATTTGTCTGCTCAAAACACAACAATGTAATTATTATACTACCTTTGTAGTCAACTTCAAAGTACTTAGATCTAAGTATAGGTAAATTAAAATTCAAAATTGAATCGTGGACCACAAAGCCGGGATACTTACCGCATTTGCGATCCATGATCGACTTTCAAATCATTCTGTTCCCTACGTTTTTATTCGCAATTATTCATTTCAGTTTCCCATCGCATTGTAAAAAATCTCGTTTCATTTGTATTTCATAACTTGCAGATAGTAGAATTGTTCTTAGAAATAGTCTCTCTTGCGTCCAATTTGTTGGGAGCTGAGCAATCTCTGATGAAATATATATATATATAATCTATTCATCAATACTCTCGTAATCACATTTTATTGAATAGACTAACCTAACCTCCACTTGAGTACAATCTCATTTCATAAAAATAGTAAAAGAAACAAACGCCCAACAATTAATTGATAGAAGAAGCTTTGTGAATTATGTTCAGCTTTTGTCTATCTATCTGTATACCTGTCATATTAGCGTATAGGTACAGTGTATCAAACCAAGTTATAGAAGTATTTCCAGCAAGCTCCTCCTTATAACGATATTCACATTCCGTCAAAACCAAAAAATTTGTTTCCAATACATCTTTGTAAACATTGCATTGCGAAATAATATTGATTTCGATGATATTTGGCTTCTAACTCAGGCATAAGATAACCGGTACTAGAAACTAAATACACGTACCTTACACAGACTGCAAGTTGAAACAGTAAAATTTGGATAATTATTCATTCAAACTGTTCATACCTCATACTTTCCACTTAGCTTTTCACGTTCTATCAAATAAAACTACAAACTCAGATTGGAGACTATAGAATCATTGTAATTAGATACCGACCAACGATCATTCATTTCATATTTTGCTCTACCTACCGCTTCACCATTCACATTATTTAGACCAATTTCAGCCCACTTCAGGTTCATGAGCTCAAGTGTTGTAAGGCTCATTAATTTAGAAAGGAGAAAAAAAAACTAGGACAAAATACCCCACACGGTAGGTAATTTTTGACTCAATTGAAAGAACGCAAAACGCAATAATGATAATTGATAACAAACCTTACCCGCAGTTTATACTGCGGTGTGGCCTACTGAACGTGACGACGGTGACATCCGTGATGTGACGTGCGCGACTGAACTGAGACGACGAAGAAATTCAGAAGAAGAAAACAAGCTATGTCGCGGGCGACATAGTATCAGGGTCGGCCTGAATCGGATTATAATATTAATTTTTCTTTATTTCAGTCAAGAGAGACTCGTCAAAAATCCAATAAATTTTTCTGATCGTCGTTTGTTTCACTAAAAAGCGCAAAATTGAAATACTACTGCTATATAGTTTATACTTTTTGCTTTTCCAACATTTGCTTTGCTTTTCACTTCCAAAAAATGTCACCGCTTTGGCTGAATCCAGATTGCGGCCCAAAGTGCAAAAAACGTCCACTTTGCGGCCCGAAGATGACCATATTGCGGCCAACTGAGAAACGAAACACGACCAGATTGCGGCCAACTGAAAAAACAAAAGGAACCACATTGCGGCCACAAATCAAAACAGGTAGTTCATGAACATATTTTCTTAACTAAAAACTTGCGTGACACCTTCTTAACAAATTCATATCTATCAATACGTCCCTCTTCAAATGTGTCCATTGCCTCGCGAATATATTGTTGCTTCAGCGCGCTCTTCTTAGACATTTTCTTGATGTGGACAGACAACATTTTTGAATACGTTCTCTCTTGAATCTCCAATAGGGCGTCGATGAATAAATAAATATTGGGATGAGCGTGATAGAACTGTCCATTCAGTTTAGTGTTGAACGACTCGCACGCGTTAGTGCTATGCTGGAAGAGTAGCTTGCCCATAGGTAAGGGGGGGAAATAGTAAAATTTCGATAATTATTCATTCAAACTGTTCATACCTCATACTTTCCACTTAGCTTTTCACGTTCTATCGAATAAAACTACAAACTCAGATTGGAGACTATAGAATCATTGTAATTAGATACCGACCAACGATCATTCATTTCATATTTTGCTCTACCTACCGCTTCACCATTCACATTATTTAGACCAATTTCAAGAATTCATATTTCATCACTCTCATTCTTTTCCATCGCAATTAAGACGTTTGGTTCCATTCCTAGTCATCTGAACCTAATCATTAAAATGAAATAAACGTGCAATTTGAACATAGGTATCAAATTTATTATTGCGAACGTTCGAATGTTCGATAATAAAGAGGCTACTATTTTTATTGTTCCGTTCCTATGTGATTCCTACGACCCATTACAACAGTTGAATACAATCAAAACGCAAAATGCAATGATAACACGCCAAGAGCCAAAGACTCGAGACTGTACAGCATACGGCTCACTCGACCATGACGTCAGCGTCTTAACTGAGCCCAAGACAAAGAAGAAACAAGCTATGTCGCAAGCGACATAGTAGCAGGGTCGGCTTGAATCTATTTTGCCTAAATATATTCCATCTACTCTTATTCTCCTTCCGCGGAATATGAGAAAGCTCAGTATCAACTTCAAGTTTCAATCAGAATACCTGCTCAACAATTATTCATTGATTATATTTTATCGCTTCAATATTCTAATAATTTAATTCATTATAGCTCCCACCAATCGCAAGGGCACCAATTGACCAAGAATTCCTCTTATCACTTTTGTTCTATTTGATAAAAAAAAAAAAAAACAACAATTTATAATTTTATTGATTTGGAATAACCTCAAGTAAGGAAGGAATAATAACATTCTCTCGACGCTAATATTATTATTTCCTTCCAACATCTATACTTTAACATTTCATCAAAGGAACGAGCCATGATTCACTTATTTAGACAAAAACTCTCAACACAAGGCATGTGACTAACTTCCCACATTGGTCTTCCTCATCATGAGATATAGATACGATGTGAAATTTGGTAACGAATTGTTGAACATTTTTGATCACCTGCAGTTCAATATAATGTGTTCTATCATCGAAGGAGACTATCTATCTACTCCTACAATCATCAAACATTAACTCTTGTTCGTCAACTAAAATCTCTTTTAACTAATAGTACTCAACCGATTGATCGCTGAAGCATTGAAGTAAAGAAAATGTATCACAAACACTCATAAATAAAGAAATTAATAAAAAATAATATACCTAAATGAAAAGATGAAAAATTGGAACAAAAACCAAGAAATAAAACAAAAATCGCGTTTCAATATCAAAGTAGAAGCAATTCAAAACAGTAAAAATATAAACTTAGAGATCTATGAAACAAAATCAAAATTACTTATTATATGAAAATATAGCCCTAACAAAATAAACTGCTTGTAAAAAAGGTAACAATAAGTACTTTAGCGTGTTTATATCTTTTTAAAATGACGTCTCAGTTTTTGATGTCTACAATAATATAAATGAGAACATAAACAATTGAAATAAAAACCAAGGAATTGAAATTTCTTACATATAATTGAAAAAATAAAAAATTGGAACAAAGACCAAGAAATAAAATAAAAATCACATTTCAATATCAAAGTAGAAACAATACAAAACAGTGAAAAAGAAAATTAGAGATCTTCTTGTAAGAAAGGTAACAGTATGTACTTTAGTCGCGTTTATATCCTTTTAAAATGGCATCCAAGTCTTTGATGTCTATTTTAGGTTTGGTCTTTTCTATAAACAACAGCAATAGGTGTTGTTGTTTGACAGATTCAAATTTCTGAATGGCACATCTCAGAACTTCAAAAAATAATTCCTCCGAAGTTGAACAGTGAGATTTTACTGCTTCAATAAGTACACTCTTCAATATATTTTTCTTTTTTAGGAATGATATTACTTGTTTTAATCATTCATGAGATCCCGTAAATTCTTCACGACCTACTCGACCAAGGACCAAGTACGTAGGCCTACATAACGTTCTAAAAAAACATTGACATTGTATGATGCTATCATTACAATCAAGATACGAGTCGAAACGACTAAACAAATTCCTATTCTCTTCTTTGCCGATATAATCACAAAAGAAACAAATACTTGATCATTCGAATTTAATACTAATAGGAAAATATTCTTACATACTTACTTATCGTCTTCAATAATGGAGGCCAGCTATTCTCTTCAAAGATGATAGGAGTAACCCGATGTTACTTTCGGTTTTGTCTAACGAAAATTCCCGTTACAAAATTCTCCACGATCTAATGGATTAAGTAGACACATAACATTTTATAACAACTTTGACATTGTAGAGACGAGTCGATACGACTAAACAAATTCCTATTCTCTTCTTTGCCAATATAATCATAAACAAAACGAATACTCGATCATTCAAATTTGATGGTACTACTAGAAAAATATTAATTCTTATACACTCACTTATTGTCTTCGATAATGGAGAACGGTTATTCTCTTCAGGGAAGAAATAGGACGAGAAATCCTAATTAAGCTACAACGGAATCTTAATAATAATTATATTACTTATTAATAATAATAATATGAAAAAAATACCACTTATGACAACAAACCATCAAACACAATTGAAAGGCAAAACGCAATGATGCAATGATAAGTAATTCACACGAAGAACTAAAGACACGAAACTACACAGCATACGGCTCACTCGACCATGACGTCAGCGTCTTAACTCAGCCGAAGAAAAAAGTGATTACAATATGGTCGGCTTCCGCGACGCGAGCCGACCCTAATATGCGACGCGAGCCGACCCTAAAAAGTGATTACAATATGGTCGGCTTCCGCGACGCGAGCCGACCCTAAAAAATACGATTACAATAGGGTCGGCCTCATACAACGGGCCGACCCTAAGAAGTAGAAATTTGAAAATGAACGTGAAAAAACACGTTCATAAAAAGAACGTGCATTTTTTAGACGTTCACGTTCACGGAAAAAAATGAACGTGAACTTTTTTGGACGTTCACGGAAAAGAATGAACGTGAAATTTTTGGACGTTCACGGAACAGAATGAACGTGAACGTGAACTTCAGTTCAAGTTCATGAACGTTGAATGTAACCATCCCTGAATCTAGAACCTTTTCATGGAAAACCTCGTACCATTTATCAATCAATAACTCGGAAAATGAGCTTCGGGGGGGTGAAAAAGAAGAGAAGACGATGTATTCTACATTGGGATGTTAACCTATGTTTGGTAGCGCTAGAATCGCCTTCCTCTCTCGCCGCACTCGCTTGAATTTCTGGGTGACGATTTTACGTTCAATGTATTCGGCCATAAGAAACGAGATTTTCAATTAGTCGTAGATAGCTCAATACTTCACTATTAGAATTACTTCTTTCAGTTATCGATTCTCTTGAAGTGTTTAAACGATTTATAGGATATAATTTTTTGATATTACGAATTGTAATAATTTAAATCGTATTTGAAAATTGCAAATTCCCCATCATGAAGCATGGTACGTTAAAATCATCCCCCACACGTTCGAGCACGGCTACCAACTTACGCAACTTGGGTTAACATCCCAAAATTTCCTTTCTAATGACGTCAATTTCAAGAAAATCTATCGAGCCGTTCTCGAGCAATCTTTTCTTGAAAATCACGAATGGGGTTATGTTCCTTCTAGGAGTCAAAATGGCGTATGTCAATACTCGGGTGTTCTAGATGCTTTAATATGGAGAGTTAGCTACCTTGCCTCTTTTATAGGTATCTATTATAGGGTCCCGTAAGCAAACCCGCGACCCGCTTTCATGGATAAAAAATTGATTAGGATGCGAGGAAGCGGTTCGCGGGTTTGTTTACGTGACCCTTTCTATTTGCGGACACCGTGTTGCGGACAGACTATAGCGCAGTCGTACCGTGGCGCGGTCTATCCGTATTAATAATATACTTTTTTTAGTATGAGCGGATTTGTCCTTCAATTGACATTTTTGTCCTTTAGACGTCCTCTTGGGTAACAATGTGCAAAGCCGGCCCGCCAGACTTCATTTATACCTAGTTATTGAATCGTATCGTGGTCATTGTCAGTCCTGTAGTCGCATTCAGTCTGCTTGTTTGAACGGCGTTAGAAACATCGGCCTCCAGAATTTTGGGTTATTAACTATCCTAACATATTATTGAAAATTTTCTTTGGGTCCTCGTATCGGTAAGTCGGCAAATTATTTTTGTGTAGTTTTGTAAAAAAAATTGGATTTCCACTTAACCGTGGTTGTGGTGCGATGTGAAAATTATTAGGAATCATTAGCAATATTGCTTGGAATTTTATCTGAATCGTCATTGGCCCGTATCACCTCTAATATGCCGCAGTATTGGTTTTATTTTCATTTCCATTGAAATCCTCTGAATTTCGAGCATTTTTAGTCATTATTCTCGAATAGAAAAGGACCACGACTTGTATTATTTGAGATACCGAGTGATGAAATATTTGATAGTCTTTAGTGCTGAAGGTCAAGCATACATTATGAACATTCCGGTTGTATCAACTGTCGTTACTGTTACCCCCATGTGAATTCAGATTCTGTCAACAAAATGAAGTTTCTCAGAGCGAACGGGACGGACACTAATTTGGATCCTACTACTTTTGTTCCATGAATTTTTTCATCCAATTCCGTCCCCTTAATTATTTCTGACATCTAATTTTCTATTTGGTAAAACTTGCTATATTATTTCTCGAACTCAATTATTAAAGCCACCTTATTACTTTATTTTCCACCTGACGTGTTAGAAATGGCAGAATTACAAAATATCTCTCCGGCTGTTGGTATTGGTATTAACGGTTTCGGCCGTATTGGTCGTCTGGTCTTGAGAGCTGCAATAATGAAAGGAGCTAGAGTAAGTTATTTCAGTGGTGTTACAATTATTATAAAACTATTGAGTTCTTTAATCCTCTCATCATTTAGGTCTGTGCGGTTAATGATCCGTTCCTCCCGCTCGATTATATGATTTACTTATTTACTTATGATTCAACGCACGGTAAATTCAAAGGTGAAGTAAAAGCCGAAAATGGGATGATGGTCGTAAATGGTAAGAATAATAAGACTCGACTGACTTTATCTTCTAGACTGTGAGACTAATTTGTTGATAACAAATTTCGTTTTTGGCAGCTCTTACAATCTCTTGAAAACATTAAAATGAAGATAGAGTAGGCTTCACACAGAGCAAACACGCGTAAATATAGTTTCCGAAGCGACTAATTATTGTTCCCAAAATGAACCAATTTTCATGGAATTTTTCCTTTAATTTAGAACTGGTATAATCACAGAGAATTTTCATTATCAACGATCAAAAAGTGGCACATTTTGAGCTTTTTCGATCGTTGATAACGAGAGATCGAAATAATGTTACAAGTTATGAATTATTTGCAGACCTGCATCGAACGCTCATCTAACACTTTCAAAAATTAGGTAAATGTCAATTGGTTCATTTTGAGTCGCCTCGGAAGCTATATTTTTATAATTTGTGTTGTTTCTGTGGAAAGCATACATTCGACCAAGTCAAAATGCTTTCGATAGCACCTGTTACTAACTTTTTTGAGAATGTACTCTTAACAATGATTCGATCTTTTCGAATGGAGTTTAATTTGTAGATGGTCTCCGTAGTCACGATTTTAATTATTACAGGATGTAAAATTAGCGTATTCACGGAAAGAGATCCTAGTGCAATAAATTGGGCAGCTGCTGGTGCTCAGTATGTCGTCGAGTCTACTGGTGTATTCACAACCATCGATAAAGCCGCTGTAAGTAATTTTACAAAATAATACCGTACTTGGTACAGCTTCTGTTTTGATTATAACTACCAGTATTTTCTGACTCAGTATCTTGAAATCATGTGAATAATAAATGATGCAACGATGATAGTTTTTAGTTATGTGATTGAAATGATGAAAGTGTATAAATGATGCTGATAAAGGTAGTGTGCTAAGTCGCTTATGAAAGAATCAATGAAAGTTGCGTATGATATAGCTTATTTCATTTTCTATGCCGGGTCTTATGAATTTTGGTAAAAACTTGCATTATAATTATTTCATTGAATTGTAGTGCGTGTTATTTTAACGCACAAATTTATAGAATTCATGAACACGGGTATTCTCAGCAGAGACCAATTAATGGATATAATAATTTAGGTTTAAACAAGCCATGTCGAAGGCGACATATTAGCAGGGTCGGGTTCAATCTATTCTTCTTATTTACATCCGGGAAAAAAACTTTTTTTTTAAACACATACGCCGAAAGTACCTGATAAGAATCATGAAAACAGTGGCGAAAAAACTGAGCAACAATGATTCTGATTGGACAAGGACCTAATCGTTTGAAGAACGACTCCATTGATTTACAGATTCCGTGAATCGTAATAAAACTCTTGAAATTTTGGAAAATCGAATAATTCAAGTATAAAGAAATTGCTTTCGGCGTATGTTGTTTAAAAAACTATCTTACAGTACGAGCAGCGACGTAAGAAATATCGCAACTCGTTTGATTAGCTCCATTCGCTTTGCTTGTGGTGCTATGATCAAACTCGTTGCGATAATTCTTACTTTCACTGCTCGTACAGTAATATACTATTACCCTCCTTCATCCTTTCGTGCAATAGGTTTCAAACAAAATGATCAAATTCCATCATCGACGAACAGAGTCAGTGATGATTGGCTAATTCTGCAATGCAATTCCTTAGATTGGTTTTTAAGTTCAGAGGTGCAAATCTGTATTGGAAAGGAGATTTACATATCTAGTTCAAATAATATAATTTCGATGATTATCAATCTGGGATCTATTTCTTAACAACATTCAACAAATCAAAGAATTCATTTACAACAATGACATTGTGAGGCATTCAGCTGTCGATTCCCTTCTTGGAAGTTTGTTTATTCTCTTTCTTGACCCGGGGTCAAGACAAATACTCGCATTGTTAAAAAAGTTTTCATTTTGCTGGATACTACCACCAGAGTGTGCTGCGTGTTAAGGCATAGGTGTAAGAGAGAGAGAAAGATGTTCTGTCTCTTTTACTCTGCAGTTCTACACGCAGCACACTCTGGTGGTAGTATCCAGCAAAGTGAAAACTTAACAATGCGAGTTTTTGCCAATGAGTATACTAACAAGAGTATAAAGCAGCAGCAGAAAATTACAAGAGTAAAGAAAAAAACAAAAACTGCAGAAATAATTTCAACACACGAAGCATGTTATATGATACAGAACAGTTAACATCTTTTGAAGCCTCTCTCTGATCTTTTAATTTATATATCTGAAGGTGTACACTTGCAATTTTTCTGAGGAGTAGTTTTTGAGCTAATATATTCAATTTTAAAAAAATTTCTCACCATTAAACATTTGAACCAATTGTAGTTGCTTACATCATGAGGAGTGAATTCTTTTATCCTTTCTTCTGTCAGTACCTATTGTGATGATGAACCTTTCATCTTTTTTTCTTTTGTTGAGCTTTCTCTTTTTTCTATTATTGGTCACGCTCAATAGTGAAAACCTAGAGTATCCATACATCTATAAATCTATAATTGAAACAAGAGGTTTACACGTGGTGTATATTATTAATTCAAAAAAAACAATTTCTTGGTCCTCATCAAGTGTGCTGCAAGACTATCTTTGTGATTTCATTCTTAATTTATTATTGATTTATAGGTCATTTTTTTGTGTATACATAATAATTAATAGTAGTTGATAGTTGATTTGAGGTGTCACAAGAGATGGGAATATTATTTTCAATTTAGACTAGCTTCTTAGAAAGAAGATTTGAGGTTAGACCTATGAATGAACCAGGCTTGGGTGATGTATTTGGGAGAGGTTGGAGCGTGAGGGAAGGAATGAGGGGTTGACTGATGGGTAATTGGTCGCTGGTTGGGCCTCTATATCATTTTTTTTTTTTTTGTTTCCCGGGATTTCCATGTCTTTCACCAACTTTTCTAGCACAAAAAGTGAGGTATTACATCTGTAAAAAGGTTAAGAGGGTGAGAAAACAGGAAACATTCTCGACGTTTTGGAAGTCCTGAATCCCGTTTAGGCTGAAAAAAATTTCATGTTACCTCTTCTTATCCTTACATATGTATAGGCTTAAGGCTTATAAGATTTTTGTTGTCCGCGGATCTCCTCCAAAACTACTGGATGGGTTTTTTTGAGACTTAGGTGAGTTATAGCCTCATGTCTGAAGGTGTACACCTGCAATTTGATTGAGGATCGGTTTAGCTTATTTTAATAGTAATTCATCAATACGTTTCCAGTTGAGTTTATACAATTACACTTACTCATATTGAAATAAAAATACTTCGAAAAGTAATCAAAATATAAAGTTGCAAAGACCTCAGAAATGACTGTTATGGCCCTGTAGCAAGGTGGACCGGGAGTCGAGGTAATGAATTTTCTGGCGACATTTTGTAGGTTTTAGTTCACTTCTGGCCTAAAATAGATTACACTGCCCAACAGCCTAAAAATTGCTGAGCTGAAATTATCAATCTGTAAATGAATTTTGAACGCTGAATTTAATGCCGTTCTCAGTTTTTTGATAGGACGTCTCAATTTTTTGTATTCGCATGAAATATTCTCGTTTGTTCGCAGCGCGTTGTTGCCGAACGTAATGTTTCTTTAGATAACCAATTTAAATTGTAGACCCAAGTGTTCCTTTCGCTTCATGTATTACAAAAAGTACTGTTAGTAATTTGTGGCGAAAACAAACAATATCGGAACAAGCGCAGTGTAGCCTTCGCGAGTGTGGATTAGCGAGTTCCAATATCGTTTGTTTTCGCCACTCATTACAAAATATACTATTCTGAGGATTCTCATCCCAAAGTGTTGCAAAACTTGCAAGATGGCAAAAAGCCATTGTTGTTAGAGTGTTAGTGTATCGGTTTGTGTACTACTCCTTCAAATTATCAATTGCATTTGCTATTATATGATGTCCCTGTTAAAAAACACAACACAGTCAGTCTTTGTTTTATGCTTGTATTCTTTTAATTGCGTGGCTCAGTGGCGTAGTAGTAGGATCTTGGCTTTGTAATCCAAAGGTTCAAGATTGCACGGCTGTTAGCCCAATTTAGTGTAATTAAAGCTGGTGTTCTTCTTCTTCTTCTTCTTCTTCTTCTTCTTCTTCTTCTTCTTCTTCTTCTTCTTATTATTATTATTATTATTATTATCATTTCTACGTTCATGGT
Source organism: Aspidiotus rigidus (assembly GCA_035079385.1). NCBI lineage: Eukaryota > Metazoa > Arthropoda > Insecta > Hemiptera > Diaspididae > Aspidiotus > Aspidiotus rigidus. The sequence continues at coordinate 1,999,942 of JAVHKY010000046.1, read as the reverse complement.
ACATATAATATATGTATCCTGTAATATATGTAATACTAATCAATGGAGGATCGAATCAAGTCCATAGATAGAATGCTTTCTTCTCGCTGAGAATTTTTCGGACCATGCGTATCGTATGGAGGATTGTGCCCTTCTGCATGGTTCTTATTTCTGCTTTACCGCAGCCAAGTTCCATCAGATTTTGTATTGTTGTTTTCGGGTAGACTGCTGTGGTTGTAATTACAATTGGTAGCGTTTTTATTTTCATATTCCATTGTCTCTCTAATTCCATACTCAAGTCCCTGTATTTTTCTATTTTCTGGTGTACCGTCTTCTGCATATCGTTTGACCCTGGCACCGCTATATCTATTAAGTAGGCTTTTCTGTGTTGTTTGTCTGTTAATATCAGATCCGGCCAATTGTGCGCGACGATTTTGTGTGTGTGCGCTGTCATGTCCCACAGTATTTCAACCGTTTCATTTCCAATTACTTTGGGTGGTTGGTATTCCCAGTAGGGGGTAGTCTGTGGTTGTATTCCCCATTTCTTGGCCAGTGCTGAGTGGAGGACTTTTGCTACACTATCATGCCTCCCTTTGTACTTTGTTGTTACCAATTTTTCACATAAGCTCGTTTATTATTATTATTATTATTATTATTATTATTATTAATTTTTTTTTTTCAATTTTAATTTTTTTTTAAATTGTATCTTTTATTATTTTGTACTGGTTTCTCTCCGCTACCTATGTTTATTCTGTAAACAATATATAACAGTACCTAAATGACAAATTTGTAGAAATTGACGCCAAATAAAAATTTTTCGTGAATATTAGTATTGAACTTCCAACTCTGTAACGCAATTCAATATTGAGTGTGAATTGTTTTTTTTTTTTTTTTGTAGGCTCATTTCAAAGGAGGTGCTAAGAAAGTTATTATCTCTGCACCTAGTGCTGACGCACCTATGTATGTATGTGGTGTCAACTTGGACGCATATGATCCTAGCGCCACAGTTGTTTCAAATGCGTCGTGTACAACCAATTGCCTGGCACCTCTTGCTAAAGTAATTCACGACAAATTTGGTATTGTTGAAGGTCTTATGACTACTGTACACTCTACCACAGCCACTCAGAAAACAGTTGATGGTCCGTCGGGCAAAGTGAGCTTCTAAGCAGGTTTCTGAGTACCTAACTTTGAACTGATGTAAAATGGTATGTTTGTATTTCGGTTTACAGCATTGGAGAGATGGACGAGGGGCTGCCCAGAATATAATCCCTGCTGCAACTGGAGCAGCAAAAGCTGTTGGAAAAGTCATTCCAAGTTTAAATGGTAAATTGACTGGTATGGCTTTTCGTGTACCAACACCTGATGTGTCGGTTGTTGATTTGACTTGCAGGTAATTTCCATTTTTTTTCTAAATTTTTGAAATATTTTATTCCAGCCTGCACAAGCTTCGGCTCAGTCACCTATTCTATATTCTACATTCATTCTGTTTGATGCCGAACATTTCGTGTAATATTCTTGTAATGTTGAAAAAAAAATCCCCTATAGTTTTTCCTGATATCAAAATCACCATGTGTGTATTTATCTCTTCTTCTAATATATAAAGCAGAAAGTTTGTCCGTCTGTCGTCCTGTCCGTTTATAACTCGAGAACTACTGGGCCGATCGCTTTCAAACTTTCAGGATATATTGTCCTCATCCCAGAGCAGCACATAGACTCATAAAAATAAAAATTTGACGGGGAGGTGCTGAGTAATTTCAAAAAAGAGCGAAAACAATGACTTTTTTCAATATAAAAAAAACGTGGTGGTGTAGCTTGCCATGTACGTTAGACCTAGGCGCGTTGAGTGGCGCAGTTTCGAGAATTGAATTATTGTGATAACTCGAGTATAACTCATTTTTATGAAAAATTGAAGAGAACAAAAATTGTAGCCCCTGTAATTTCCTTTCGAATGAGCCCGGTTCCAGATTTTTAGGAGGAAATTTTGTGACTACAGTATTCGCTGTACTTCCATACTAAGCAAGTTATTTTATTCACAGTTTTAAAAACACCTACATAAAGGATTTTACATCCGGTATCTCATACAAGAACGTATGTCTAGACACGGTGCGCACTGCGTATGGGCTAGCGGAAATTACCCTTTTTTTTACCTGTTGTCCGTGTGTTTTCTTAGGGACTGGCAAAATGTCAATGGATTTGTCTGTATTCTGCTGCGATGAATACAGGCTTCACGCGTTAAGTCAGCTCTCAAGTGAATTAGTGTGTAAAAAATTTAATTTGGTGATTTTATTTTTGTGCGACTCGGAACTTTGATATATTTTTATAAGTACAGTCGCAGTTTTTGGTGTCTATTTTCTTATTTTTGAACTGAATAGTTGTGAATTTTGCAAAACTCTTTCCACTGTTTCTTTTTTAAAAATTCATCTGAATTCCAAGATACCTACAAAACACACATACCTACAAGATACAGATACCTATAAAACACAGATATCTACTCAACACACAGCTAGCGGTCAGGCGCGCCGGAGGCGCGTCGCCAACCGCTAGTGTATATATATATATATATATATATATATATATATATATATATATATATATATATATATATATATATATATATATATATATATGCGTTTTATTTTTATTGAGAATAGAGAAATTTTTTATTCTTGGTGGATTATTATATTCTACAAAATATTTCCTTGCATATTTTACGGTTAGCCGCGTGGTTTTCAAGTGAGAGAAGTGAATTGTCATGTACATTCTCAATGAGAGAAAATGAGATTGAGAACCGCGGTGAAGCGCGAGTAACTTACGTAAAGACGCCCGACCGACACGTCTTGTCACTGCAACAATGTGTACCATGCGCTGACTGCGCTGGGATTTGAAATTATTTTCAAATCGTATAATTATGGAGACAGGGGAATGTTATTGCATATGATTAAATTTAATAATTTTAAATCGACTTTGCTTACCTCTCAGTAAACAAAAATGATAAAATGGAAAATAAACAAATTAAAACTCAAAATTAAAATTTGAGACGTCAATCTTGATTTCAAGTTCGATTTCATTTACTTCCATTTTCTTCAGTTTTGTTTAATAATGTGTAAGTAGAGATTGTCGATTCAAAATCATTTAATTTAGTGCCTAATCTTGAAACGAATTTAAATCTCTTTATTGGTTTTGTGATTTTTGATGCTTTGATATTCTATTTGAACTGAAGTTGGTTAAATAGTTTTTGCCACGTTACCGTTTCTTTGTCGGCAGTCAACATATGTATGTATCAATTGAAGAGTTTGGTAACCATTCTTACTTTCTAGATGGTGAATGTTCGAAAATTAGTCATATTGTCTTGTCCTTAGAAGTTGAGAATGATTGGATTCTAAGCGCCAATAAACTGATAAAATATTTGAATTTTGAAGAAAGAATAACACTACTGAACAAAGAAAAAAAAAAATATTTGTATCCTGAATTTCATTATATACATCTAGAGTATTTTTCAACGCTGAACACGAATTTGAAGTTCATTTCTCAATCCGAGCTAAATCTTTTATGGAATGACGTGAAAATCAACTCGTTCATTTGACGCGTATCGTCGCGCGCTTAACGAACGTAGTATCATCGGATATCAAGAACTCGTGTTCCGTTCCGCGACGATACGCGGCAAATGAACGAGTTGATTTTCACGTCATTCCATAAAAGAATTTGCTCGGATTGAAAAATGAACTTCAAATTCGTGTTCAGCGTTGAAAAATACTCTAGATGTGTAATTATAATGAAATTCAGGATACAAGATAGTTGTTCAGTAGTGTAATTGTTTGTAGCCTAGCTCCTGATGGTGAGTTTGTTTAACCAACATCGGTTGCTTCAATAAAATTTGTTGAGTGCCTGTAAAAACATACTTACCTCATCTGAAATGGCTTGTAGGAGGGTCATAACTCGACAAAACCGATGCAAAATAGAAGCATTCATATTACAATGCTTTTCACAAGTATTCATTTTCCCCTGCTTTATGAATGGTCAAAACAAATTGAAATTTTTCAAATTTTTCCGTCTCTCCTTTACACAAATTAGAGCGAAAAATTTCCTATCTTTCAATAATTATCACAATCCGAGCAGGGATGCGGGCTCTTTCCTTCATACCTCTTGGAGGCAGACATGTCTACAGGAGTCCGTCCTCAACATTTTTTTAGTCTCTTTTAATTTATTGTTATTGATAACTCCTCAAATCGTGGAGCTTTAATTGTGCCAGGAAATGAAAAATTCAACTGTTCTTCCAATAAATTCTCATTCGCCCGCATACAAACTTGATGGAAGTACTTCTAGTCTTGGAAAGTAAACATAATTTTAGCGGGTGCTTGGAAAACTTGTAAGAATTCAATTAAGGAAAATTTTTTCTTCTTCTTTTTTCGTCAATTTTCTTCCATATTTGTAATAGGAGGAGCACAAGTATTCAATAAACGAACTCTATCTCTCGACCATAATGGTGAAAAGTTTCAATTTTCTGAAGTAAATTAGAAGTTAGTGTAAAAAAAGTAATCATTGGTATACAAACCGAAATTGAGCACATCAACGAGTATTCTCAGTCAACATTTATATTATTATATTACGTATTGAATAGCTCATGGAATTAATAATCAAAAATCAGGTATAGCTTGAAATTTTCAAGTAGGTCAATCAAATGCCTCCTTTGCTCTCCAAACACGATTGTAAATGGGAAACGACGTTGTAGCAGTCCACATTGTAACAGAAATCTATATATTATCATGTAGGAATCGAACTTCATTACACCTCCATACCAGGTCTCCAATAATCTGTAGACTTCGTTATAGGGATGTTTTCCTGTGACGTCAGAGCAATCAAAATCAGAAAAAAGTACCTGCTGTTTTTCCTTTGAGCTGTTTTCTTCCATGAGAATAACACAGAGAGTAAATATCGTTGTGTAATTTATTAGAGATAGAAAAGAAATAAGATATTCAAGTATTTTTTCAAATATCGAAAAACTTATGAATTGTAAATATGAACTTTTGATTTATTATCGTTTTACCATTTTCAATTAATGACTCGATGACCTTTACTCTCTGTGCTTTTCTTATGAGAGCAAAAAATTCTTTCGAAATTTTTTCGAGAGAATGGATACTCTTGCACAATCTCTAACGTCACACAGAAATAAACTCCAGGATCTTTCGACAGTAGGATCTCTACTTCTACTGAACCGATTCTCATACAGTTTATTTTGAAGTAAAATTATAAAACAAACTACCTTTATACAATTTAAATTATAATTTGTAGGCTGGAAGTTGAGGTTTGAGAAAATGATGAGTTGAACGACTTACATATGTGACTCCGTCACGTCAACTGTGTTACTCGTAGAGAAAGTTTTCGGGCGTATGTCGTATTAAATAGTAGCTACGACATGTCGATAGCACACAATCGTAACTGTAAACTTTTTTTTAATCCAGTGTTCGCACTGCAATCTCAAAAGTATTGTTGTATTTCGTGAGCTGTATTACGCTACAGACTTACACATATACACCAGCTGCCCCAAGCCCCTACAAACCTTTTCAAAAACTTTCTTTAGTTGTGGAAAAATGTGTTTGCCGCAGAATAGGCCCATTAATGATGCGTTCTTATGTTGATCAGCTGTCTCAAAATTAACTTAGAATAAATATAACTATTGAAAAAAGAGAAAAAAAAAGAGGAGAAAATAGTATAAAAATTATGATTACCAATGGAGAAGAGACGAAACACAGATTTATCTTGTCCTGTACCAAAAATACGGTAATGATACAAAAAAAAAAAAAAAGAGTACATGTACTCAAAAAATACGTAATATAAGTGAACAACTTTCATAAGGCCAGTTCAAGTGACTGCTCTTTGTGAATCTCAGCGAGAAAGTCCTCACCCGTGCCGTTACACCTTGTCGCGATAAGGGGACGTGTCGTCGAGAGTCTTTACTTGAGACACTCGCCCTTCACCGCCAATTTCAACCTTATTTTTTTTCATTGAAAATTTCTACATGACAAACCCCTTCTCTTACTCGAAAACTATGCGTCCGACGGTAAAATTCGTTTCTGTAAATAATTTCATATCAAACAATTTTTGTCCAAATTTTTTTTTAAAACCAAAAGTTAACCAAAATAAGATTGAAAGACGGGCTTAGAGAGAGAAAAGTGCAGACAGACGCATACAAAAATTTTTCATTTATTCGACACAACCTGTTTCAAACCGTGTCGGATTTGTCAATTGGCGTAACTGATCAGAGATGAGTAACGCTATTCGCATATAAAGCGATCTGTAGTGGCGCTGTTGTCAATGTCGAGAAGGTGATCATGGCGTTTTTCACCATAAGACAGCACGTTAATAAAATCGACTGTACCTTCTCAAAATATTATTTTTTCTGAAAAATGTATGAAACAAAAATTGCAGTCCTCATAATTTCCTGTCGTGTGAATATAATTTCAAATATCTCGGATGAATTTTTCAAGATCATCACCTTTTCGCCAAGCTTCCGCAAATGACCATCACAGAAAATGTAGAGAGCGCCTTCTTTGATTTTATTCGCGAATGGGTACAATATTTATGGGAATAAGTACAGTAGCTTGGTAAATTCGAAGAAATTGTAATCTCCAACCATACAGCTAACTTGAAAAATGAAAATTGTGTTCGTGCAAGGATACAAACACTTTGGCATTACCCGCGCTCCTTTAAAAACAAATACTGTTTTTATTTCGACGTTTCGGTTACCTCGTAATCATTATCAAGAGAATCCAACATAAAACATACAGCTAACAAGAAACTGCACGTGTTGAACGAAGTCATACATACAGATTTTTTCATATCATATTTCAACTAGCTATCGTACTTACAGTATTTCTAAAATATTGTACATAATAATTCATCTCTGATCAGTTACGCCCAATGATGAACCCGATAAGGTTCGTAACCAGTTTTAACAGGGAACCTGTTCTATGGGTTTTGGTTTTCAGAAATTTGCCGTGCGCCGTCCGGCGAAAAAATTGAAAAAATGTCTACGATAAGAAAAAGGACTTGGAAAATTGCGACTCTCGAGCCATGTATGATAGGTGAGGGACTTGGAAAAATTTTGACTCTTGAGCTATATGTGTATATGATATAAAGAGAACCTGGAAAAATTTTTAATCTCTTATCGGAAAACTGATTTTAATTGTAGTTTTCAAAGGCTGGGGGTGGAGCGTACATTGGACAAGTCCATTCTTTTACTAAGTTTTCTACCAGACCGTCCCCAATATATTTGCCCTGTTTCACCTCTCTTGGATTCTTGTTGTTTTCGTACCCAATTTTAATCTCGTTCTCCTGGACTAATGATAAACTTTTAGGTTGTATTCAAATCAATCTTCATTTTGAGCTGACTTTACCACCATTTCCTAGCTACTCTATGCCCAGTTCAGTGGAGGCCAGGGCTAATATAACGTATATTAAGCCTAGTATAATGAGAGTAGCGTAGGTTGGAAGTAGGTCAAGGTCACCTGGCGTCATTTTTTATGAATCCAGCCTTTGGAGTTTGGACGTATCCATGTCAAGAAAAGAAATTGTTTATATTTTCTCGTTTATTTACTTCTATTCCTCATATGAGGGAAATGTCCCTGAGTCCGCCCCCCTCCTCCGTGTATTCGCTCCCGCCTGCTATGACATAACTCACTATAGCATTGCAATGCACCTTATTTAGCTCGAAATATTGTATACTAGACTTACACTAAATCACTAACGAATGAGCCCTCGAAAGCTAGTAGCAGACTTATACTTATACTAGGTTACAATGAGATAGGAAAACATTAGTGATAAGGTCTTCTGTATTTTTATAATTTCGTTCAAAAATTGTCCTATTCATTTTTTGTTGACATGTTTCATGTCTTTGCTCTAGCCCCTACGCTGATTTCGAAATTTACGTGCGTGCGTCTTCTTGTATACTAGCAGCTTTTATATTAGGGTTATACTAGTCTTATACAGATACAGTATACTAGTAGGCCAAGAAGGGCTGTGGAACCGAGACCTAATATACAGTATACTAGACTTCATTGTACTAGTGCTATTATGCAATATACAAGCCTATAGTATACTAGCTAAGCTATGCTATTTGACATTTTGTATTGGGCTTATATTTGGTCCAAGCCTCCTTTATACTAACTTCATACTAGCTTTAGGCTTCTTTTATACTATAGGCTTGCGAGATCTGTATGAGTATTTTATACTAGCTCCATTATACTAGGCTTAAGCCTAGTGCTAGTATAAGCCTAGTTACTGCACAAAGCACAGAGAGTGGGAACTCGGAAAATTTTCCTGGAAATTAGTGAACAAAATTCCTGGAATTTACTGGACAAACCTGTGTACCACCCTTCCACCTCGAAATTAATGGACAAATTGGTAGCCCGTGCGCTTGTATTTGTGAGCTTATTCCTCGTGTATGATTTAAAAATATGCGAGTACACTTCTGCACGACCCCTCGTCCTTCAAATTGGTGGATAAATATTTCATACGGGACTTATGCTAAACAAAGAAAGGGGGCGAACGAGCGGAGCGAGTGAACCCCATGAAAGGTTACAGACCCAAATTTATCATATAAGATTTTCGCCCTACGAAAATAGCTCAAAATATTTTTCCCACGAATGTAGATAAATGCGCCGTAGGCTTTCTCAGAAGCGTCACAAATGGCGTGTAGTTCAATGAAAGTATGGGCAAAAGTGAAGTAATATCTCACAAGCGCTTGACGATTAGAATATTTCAAGATGACTGATAAAATATGAGACATGAAACACGATCTTTATTTTTTTGGCTACGCCAGAAAATTTCTTGAAGGCGGCTAGTCGAGGGCAAGTTTTTACTTCGTTTCTTCAAGAATTTTACGTGCAAGTTAATCAATAATAAAGAATCTACATTATCGAGATTAATCAAATTTTTTTTCTATCGTGATATTTTATCCGTATGTTGTTTCGTGAAGGTGGTGTCGACGTTAATTGGTCTTGGACTGTTAAAAAATAAACAAATAATAATAATAATGATGATGATAATAATAATAATAATAATAATAATAATAATAATAAGTAATAATATATTATACATCATACTACGTCATATATACGTACACAGTACCAGGCCCGCAATGGAGGTTAAACTTACTGTAGCAGCCGGATCGACATTCCTACACATCAAGATTGGTATATCTTTACTTTGTATTTCTTTGCAAACGCCCAAAGACATATAGTGAAGAAATTTACTCGAACTTTTTCGTCACATAATATTCTTTCATCCCCCTCGTCTCCAATACAACTTTGGTTTAAAATCATTGGTTTAGGTTTTCCAAACAGTTCATTTACTTATACAACGATGATGAAGTATTACAAAAAACCCTTGCGTCCTAACTTCGCAAACAAGTCTAATATACTTTTTGTCAAGCTAACTAGCTCTCAAGAGTATACTGCCTGGTAAGCTTACGATTGTTTAGAAATATGGATTCGATTGTTACATTGAGTTTAGCCTTCATTATAGGCCTAGTATACACGAATATGTTACCGTTGGAGTGTGGAACTAGGTAATGTGTGAATAAACTAGCTATGACATGTAATACCTATTTCAACTAATTGAAGTAAATGATTTTGTGAAATTATATGATTTAACTAGAAAGGGCTAAAGGAAGCATACAATAAGAATTGCGGTGTCGCCAACCTGACTGGGTGCCCCATCGATGAACCCAGATCATTTTCTAATTAGTGCGTTCACGATACCCGATCTCAAGCAAAGGTAAAATTACGACAAATTCTCCGACGACTTTGCCCACTTCCTGAATCGACCCTACAGAACTTTGAAAATGAGGCAGATTTGGATTATTGAGGAGCAAGTTGAGGTTACTGAAGAGAGAAACTGTTCGAAGTAATTCATGTCCACGTTGTAATTGATATTTGGTAGCGGATTTTGTTTGTAAACTATGTGAAAGGTCACAATAATATAAAACGTAAAGACAAGGAATCGATGCAAGGCTTACAAGATCAAGTAAAATGAATGAGACAACGTTCAGATACATATTTTCCAAATCCTTTCGTTGGCGATACAGTTCGGATTCCAGTACCTGAGTTTGACGGTGGAAAAACTGCTTACTTGTGTAATGAAGGTGACAGAGAACAACCTATTCGCCAATAAAGGCGGAGTATGCGCTGCTATACGGAATTTCTCCAAAGCTTGCATTATACAACGTATTTTCTGTCTGCCTTTTTTTCTTGTAAAATTCAAATGGAAAGCCACCTAAAAGAGTTTTGAAATTGTTAGAGTAGACTCGGCTCCAACTTTTGTGGATCTCATTTTTTGAAATTGATTGTTATATGAACCCTTTTTAGCCAATCCCAACCAAGCGACATGATAACGATCTGGAGAAGAGGAGAATCTCCGCTTATAGTAAAGGATAATTTTTTAGGGTAGGTGCAAGCCGGCCGTATTGCAATCACTTTCTTCGTTCTTTCTTCTTCGAGTAAGTTCGGACGCTCACATCAGCATGGTAGTCCACAACGCAATAAGTTGTGAGTATTTTTATTTAGTGATACATGGTACTGTTTCAATGACGCGTGTCACGTATCTTATTTTGTATTGTTTCTTATGTCTTTGCATGTTCGCATTGATCATCGTATTAGTAAATTTGATTGAATGTTCGAATTATCACATTTATTTTTCTTTAATGAATACAAATAAAACAAAATGTCTTACAACGCGACAGGAAAACTGAGATGAATAATTACAAATAAAAACGTAGGAAACAGAGTGATTTAAAAATCAATCGTGGGTGTGATATCCTGGCTTTGAGATCCGCGATTCAATTTTGAATTTCTTTTTATCCTTAGTTCTAAGTACTTTGAAGTTGATTACAAAGGTAGTACTGGTATGATAATTACATCGTTGGGTTTTGAGCAGACAAATGAAGTTTGTGATAGTATTATTAATTAATCAAGGATTTCAATTTTGCAATTTTACTATTCGCGTTACGGTACTTACTTATTATCAATATCTCATGACGGAAATGACAATTGTTGGAAGAATGTAATATCACCGTTGTTTGTTTTGTACTCGAGTACCAGTGATTACTTCAGGTCATGCTTCAGGTTATTGCTTATTAATTGTTGAGTGTTTGCTTTTGTTGAGTATTTGCTTTCACAAATAGAAACAAAAAGATGTGATATGAATTCTTAAAAGTGGTTCAAACGGTATGAATGAAATTGAATACTATTGAAAGGGAATGTCTTACAACGCGATGGGGATATGAAATGAATAAGTACAAATAAAAATGTAGGAAATAGAACGATCAAAAATCGATTGTGAATGTGATTTGCTAGTTTTAAAATCCGCAATTCAATTTCAATTTGAACTTGGTCCTACTTTCCACGTTGGGTTTTAGCGCATGAAAATTATCATTTTTATTTTCCTGTACCTTGTATCGATCTCGATCGATATTTATCACAAATATCCCAGTCTTATTCGTCGACCCTCGTCACACCACGCCCGCGGGCTGCTTGTTCTTTATTTCTTTAGATTGTTATCATGTCGCTAGGTTGGGTTTGGCTAAAAAGGGTCCATATGAGACTACTACACACCATCACTTTTAAGTGTAGCGTGGAAAGTGGCGCTCCTATTAGAACCTTTACAGGCGAATATTGACTCGGTACAGCTGATGGTGTTCCTGTCGGAATATCCATCATTTGGTTACTTCTAAATGAATCGAGAAAGCTTAATTGCATTATGACTTCTTTATTCAGAAACTTCATGTATAAAACGAATCACACTGTGTATTAGAGATCCGTCTTGCATTCACAGGAAAACATACAGTATGACTCATGATTATATCAACAAACAGGTCCTCACATCAACAAACAGTCACAATACTAAGAAATACAGAAGGTAGCAAGGTAAAGAGGCTGAGTGCAACATGCTTTCCAACCTCCACAAAATATAGTTGAAATGTCAAACAGGTAGTGCATTCCCGAACCCTAATTTTGACAGTTCCTAATTGCCATTTTGCGCCATCTCAAATCGAATTATGCCCTAAAAAATTTGTCAAAATAGAAAACATACCCACAACATCAGTCTCACTTTGTACAGCCGCCTCCTCGCAGTCACTTAGTGAAGGCTAAGCTTTTTGTGAAAGCCGTCAAAGTGACAAGTCTGCAGTTCAGAGGAAGGGACCTCTTGTACCAGTGCAATAGACTTTATTCTATGGATCATTCGCTTGTCACTTGGCTGGCGTTTGCAGAACTCAGTTCAATTCCACTACCAGATGTTCAACGGGCAAAAAAACGCGATATATGTCAAAAAAAAAAAAAAAGGTTTGCTATAATTGAAGGGCGAGCCGGAATAAGGGCAATTTCCAGGAAATTGAACTTTCTCCGGAGATCGTGTTTTTGTATTCTACAACTTCAAAAATTAATATCAGTTCTGAAATTTATGAGGACAAAACGCTCTGTAGAGTGAGTTAGAGAAGCAAATAGAACACTTGACTCTGGTTTTTTCTACTAGTGTTTTGAGACAGCAGCTGAGCAGCATGTAAAATATTCCCGCCTTTTGCACTAAATGGTTGTGTGAGCAGAGAATATACGCAGATATTCTTATTTGTGTGTACAGAACGAATTCGTCACGTTTCTACACCGTTTTCCATTCTCAAAGGTACTTTCTGTGCCGTCAAGAGTACCAGTTCTATGGAAAAAGGGCATTTTCAAGGTCTTTTAAATCGCGTATTTTCTCGGGTTACATTACACTTTTTCGTAAAATTTTTTCACGAAAATATAGTTGAAGAACCACTCTACAAATTCTATATAAATTTTGGCATACACAATATCATTTTCTATGTTTTCTATTGTTGGCAAACTTTAAATCGCATTTTTGGAAACCTTGATACATCGAAAATTGCCCCTTTTCCGGCTAGCCCTTCCATTTGCGCTATCATCACAGCAATACATGTGAAAATAAATGAATGAATTGATTATATTTTGTTTGACGAGATGTACAATTTGAGACATTTATGTATTTCATTCATAAGTACTTCAACTGAACGCCTTCCAGTAATGTATGAAATATCTAGTGATTTCATAAATTCACTAGTTAATGTGTATACAAAATATTATATGCTTCCCCCAAAATGCCTCGTTAATACATCATGTAAGGGCTAGTTAATTCATACATTTACTGAATTTCACTTTCTAACAGTAAGATATATAAAACTTGGTGTATAATATATTTAACTTGGTAAAAGTCTACCACTAGCTTTTGGGGGCACATTTGCGGGTAGTCTAGTATAAGTCTATTAGGCTATACAATATTTTAACCTAATTGGCTTTTGGGGGCTCACTTTATAAGCCTATACATAATTATAATGAACGCTGAAAATTAAAAAATTATGAGCTTTCTGAATTTCTTCAAGTTTATTCCATATCTTACAAATTTCTCTTCATCATTCATTCATGAACAATATGGTAAATCATTCAAAATCACTTGTATATCTCATTCCAAAATTGTTTTGTTTTTTTTCTTTCTTTTGTTACTTATCTACTCCAATCTGTATGAGGTTCTATTTTCTTTACTACTATAGACACATTCTCGGAAATTCATTTTTTACTTGGGATATATTTTCCGTCAAGGGGGTAAGTGGACTAAATGAGAAATTTTATAACTCGCTCAACTAAAATCAATCAGTGCATCTCTAATTTTCTTCAAAAAATATGTTTTTTCACTTCTATAAATAAATTGAAGCGGCAAGTTTTTCCTAATTAATTAATTTTTCTATTATTTTATTTTCCTACTTTTTTTTGTATATTTATTTTTTGTTTTCTTTCTTTTGAAGCGAGACGTATTTGTCTAGTATTTTTCCATCATTTTCGTCGTTTAATATGTATTCGAGCGGCCTTCCAAATAAAAGAATAATATTGAACGAAAACTGAACAAGTTGATTAGAAAAATGAATAGATAATAAATTAATCAATTAAGAAAAACTCGGCGATCCAATTTACTTGTAGAAGTGAAAAAATACGGTTTGATGGAGAAAATCAGAGGCGCACTGATTGATTTCAGTTGAACAAATTATCAAATTTCTCAATTTTAGTCCACTTACTCCACCTTCTTAGACTGGAAATATATCTAAAAGCCTCGTCCACACGAGGGAAAAAAACAGGAGAATGCAATAGGGGAATATGCGCGCGCACGCTCATTTTCTCCTGTGATACAAAAATCCATCCACAGTGTGATGAGAGAAAAGTAGGAAAGACTAGTGTTACGCATGCTGTTATCTGCGTGGCTGTCTGTAGGCGTATGGCGATCACGTTGTTAGTAACGCACTCTTACCGTGCACCCGCAACACTACTCACATTCCCCTTCGAATTCTCCCCAAGAAGTTGAACATGTTGAACTTCGTTTTCACCTCATGTTCTCACTGAGCGTTCCGATTACGCTCCGCCCACTCCGCCCACTTCCCAAGGTATTCTCGAAAACTCTCTCGTGTGGATGAGGCTTAAGTGAGAAATCAACCTTTGAGAATGTGCCTGTAGCAGTAAGGACAATAGATTAATTTCCTGTAATGTCACTAGTCATGCCTTACGGCTGCATCTGTGGTCTGTGTGAACAACAAAAATGAGGATGTATCTGGCAGAAGGGCGTCCGCGTCCGCACAATGTATTTCTTATGGGACGGACGCCCTTCTGCTAGAGTCCTCCTCAAAAGTAAACAACTTTTTCCCCATTTAATTAACACAGTGATAACGTTTGGTTTTTTTTTCAAGTATAGTTACTTCCAAGCGGTAAAAAAATAACGGAAGTGTTGTGGCTAAACAAATCGATACAAGTTTCTAGTTGATGAATCTAATTAGGATGATCTTAATTTTCCAACTAGCTATCGATAGACTGAACAATCTAATATTTTTCTTATGAAAATTCACATGTAGAATCAGTTGTTAACGTTTTGCTTGTTCACTTAACTTGGAGCCAAGGGAAAAAAGAACTGTAGCAGCAAGTCAGCAGTGATATCTGACATCACCAAGAAATCGGTCTATGAAACGTCATGTAGAAAACTTTTTCAATTTAAAAGTGGTACTCCATCTAGATCACAGCCTGTAATGTGGAACGTTCACATAGGAAGAGGATACTTGTTTTACCGACTTTTCTGGATAGAAAAGTGAAGTATTGTTGACTAAGGTTGACAACTATAACTGCATTTGTCAAGCGACAAAATCGTTTGACCTGACCTCTTGAACTTTTCAAGATAGTGACAGTGAACTCATATAAAAGATTTTTTTGTCCGCGGAACTCGTCCAAAACTACTGGATGAAACTTGGGCAGATTATAGTGTTATATTTGAAGATGTGTTAAATAAAGGAGAAATGCTAAATTCGCAAAAAAAATTTTTATTACGATATACGCTGAAACAGCAGTTTAACACGGTGACGCGTTTCGATCAACGATCAGGATAATGATCGTTGATCGAAACGCGTCACCGTGTTACACATATACTGCTGTTTCAGCGTATATCGTAATAAAAAAATTTTTTGCGAATTTAGTATTTCTCCTTTACCGTATTTATCTAAAATGGTTCGCACCTTAGAGGAAACCATGAATGTTGAAGATGTGTGTATCTGCGATTCAAGATTCGTAGTTTTCTTGAAAAATGGTGGCCGTGTTAAACTAGTACATTATGTTTAATGCCGGACTTCCATCTTTTTCCTCATCACGCGGGGGTTGCGGCACACTCGCAAGGAGTTTGTTCTTGGAAAGGTTAGTACAACCTCACGCCGGATGGAGCGATGCGTGTCAGCGTCTTACCGACTTTGAGAGGTGTTACAGTGGAATTTCTTCTGTGGGATATATCGTTTCAGGGTGTGTGGACTACAATTTTAACATTGGCTCAAATTCATAGATACGTAGGTACGTATGTATTTTTTGTGCGCGAAAAGTGTTTCTTTCTCAAAAAAGGGAGGGGGTCGTAAGTTGTGTATTAGCAATACACGAGATTGAATAAAAAATAATGCTTGGCAAGTTTGGAAAATGAACTTGTATCAGAAAACGATGTCTTTTTGCCGTTGTTAACGAATGATTTCATTTTTATTTCTTTTAATGTAAATAATATTAGCGGGGAACCCGCTATCCATTTTGTTAGGAGATTACATCCTCAGAAAACGTCCGCGTCCGCAGGTTAGGTTAGGTTACGGGACTTGGAAGAATTTCGAGTCTCGAGCTATATATGAAAGGAGGGGGACTTGGAAGAATTTTGACTTTCGAGCTACCGTCCAACCGAAAACTTGGAAAAATTTTGAGACTCGAGCTATATATGATAGGAGGGAATGTAGAATGATAATTTCGATTTGAATTATATGACAAGATTATCAACTCAGTTTCACACCACCTGAGAGGTCGAGTTAAGGAATTGCGCGGGTCCCCGCTGCCATTGCAACGTCTGCAATGGTTTCTAATTTTGTAGTTCTTTCATGTTTGCACGTCAAAAAACTTATTAAACAAGTTACCTATTCTTCTTATTTATTTTGATACGGAGAACTAATATGACAGTGACTGTTAGATGATGAGCCGTTTCTGGAACGAGCGCATCGCCTACTCTGGCACTGACTGCGTAGTGGACAGTTTGCAATTACATTTCAAGACATCCTACCGCAACGTTCCCACCCACTTTCACGAAGCGAATTTCACGACAGCAAATTTCACGAATAAAATTTCCCGACAAAATTTTCACGACACGCTTTTGTCACGACGACTTTTTTCACGACAAGTTTATTTTTATTTTACAAAACCTCGAGTACAATGGTGTGCGCAAGTGCTCTGAGGTACTCCAGCTCAGTGTGGTTGTCTTTGTACTCCGAGTAGTTGGAGACAATTCCTCCAGTTCTGTTCTGCTGCGCAATCCACTTCTTCTTCGGCCCCACTTTCACTCGTCGACCGAGACTTAACTCCGCGACTGCTGACTCCACATCCGCTTGCTCTTTCTGCAGTTCTGGGTTCAGCGGGATTGTCCGCTGCCTTTCGTTTCAGGTTGATGGTTATTTCCAAAGCACGTACCCCTTCCACGTTCGGCGGATGCTGATGGGGAGAGTCGTTTGGACCTTTCAATACCACGAGCGTCCCATTCGGTCCGGGGTCGTTCGTCGCCGCACGCGCCGTACACTCTTTCGATCGTACTTTAATGCAATCCCAATATTGACGGCCGGGCCTCCTTCTGGATCGGTAGTATATGAATCCATGTAAGAGTAACTTGTTACCTTCTACTTTCGGTGCCATGGTGAACATTGACGGATAGTGTGCATCGCGTCGTACGGGTATCATTCCTTTCATAACATAACTGCCTAGCAAATTCTCAAAAATTACCTTGTCGTGAAAAAAGTCGTCGTGACAAAAGCATGTCGTGAAATTTTTGTCGGGAAATTTTATTCGTGAAATTTGCTGTCGTGAAATTTACCTGTCGTGAAATTCGCTTCGTGAAACTGACCGGGAATCTACCGCAAGTAGGCCTAGTTTTCGCAACAGCTTCCCTCACTGATACAAAAAATTAGAAGCCATTGCAGACGTTGCAATGGCAGCGGGGAACCCGCAATTCCTTAACTCGACCTCTCAGGTGGTGTTAAACTGAGTTGATAATCTTGTCATATAATTCAAATCGAAATTATCATTCTACATTCCCTCCTATCATATATAGCTCGGAAGTTACAATTCTTCCAAGTCCCCCTCCTATCATATATAGCTCGAGTCTCAAAATTTTTCCAAGTTTTTGGTTGGACGGCGGACGGTAGCTCGAAAGTCAAAATTCTTCCAAGTCTCCCCCCCCCCCCCCTATTGTATATAGCTCGAGACTTGAAATTCTTCTAAGTCCCCCTCCTATCATATATAGCTCGAGACTCGAAATTCTTCCAAGTCCCGTTACCTAACCTAACCTGCGGACGCGGACGTTTTCTGATGATGTAATCTCCTAACAAAATGAATAGGGGGTTCCCCGCTAAAAAATTTCTCTGCACATCGTCGGTAGCGAGTAGCAGTGCAGTATGCGCGTGGCCAAAGATATTTCAGCCCTGAATCCTGGCTTATGATTTCTCCTCGACATCCCGTTTAACACATCTGTCACGAGTGTAATAAAATTGGGTGGGTCAGCAGAACCAACGTCCGCCTTCAACGCGGGTAAGAGTACGCAATCACCCACCTCAAAACTGCGTACTTGTTTTTTTTTCTTTCTTCAATGTTTCTAGCATTTTATCCGCTGCGAGTTTTCTTCTTTTCGCTGTGCTTGACTGTTCTTCCGCAATTACTGCTTCTTGACCGAACAAAATGGGCACAGACACGAGACATCGTCATTCGTCACGCCGACTCATTGAACAAATTTCCCTGCTAATGTAGCTGAAATAATAATTCATGGTACGCATGGCACATTCTCAAACCCCTATTTCATGAAATGACCAAACACCTTTGTCACTTACCGTTAGGATGTTTTGTACACCGTCGTCCAAAAATGAAATGAACGGTTCATGAAATGACCGACAAATAAGTCAGATACCATAAAAAATCTTCATTACAATACCTGACCATATTTTGCAAGGTGACTAGGCTTTTTATGAAATGCCGAATTAGGCTAAGTACCTACGAGATATACCCTTAAATGTACGTATATAATGGAAAAGTGAACTTTTTTACGCTTACTGTGATCCAGGACCTTCAAAACGTCGATAAAGTTTACTACCCTTTCCCGCCATTCAACTTGCTACGGGTGTAATACTGTAATAATACCTTATTTTTCTAGCGAGAAAAGTCGGTAAAACAGAGTCCAGTTATTGGTGTAAGTAGGTACTGCCGAGTACTACCTACCAGTACTGCTATTATCACTGTGTTACATTCATTCCTAATATGAAAAGAAAATGTGACTACAAAATTTAATTGGTGGATTAAAAATGAATTATTTACTGGATGCCAAAAATAGATATAACAACGACAACCAATATACTTGAGAATGTAAGCTTTCATTTACCATATTATCCTACAAAATCTATTCAGTTTAATAGGGGTTTCCATTTATGACATAGAAAGATGAAACACCCAATACAATTCAATCATTACGTACATAGTAAAGATTTGACGCACCATTATGGATGAGAAGCAAACGTTGTTGTTCATCTTGTATTATATTTTTAAAACTACATATTTCAAATAGTTTTAATACGTCTCAATGAAACGCATTTGATGTTTAGATTGGAGAAGGATGCTTCATACGATGAGATCAAACAAGCTATCAAAACGGCTTCTGAAGGTCCACTAAAAGGTGTCTTGGGATATGTGGATGAAGAAGTGGTATCAACTGATTTCATTGGTTGTGAAATATCTTCCATTTTTGACGCTAAAGCGGGTATTGCATTGAATTCAAAATTTGTAAAATTGATATCTTGGTAAGTTGTTGAAAATGGAAACACGCGAGTGAAAATTTTCATCTTCGAGCATTCAATAAAATGTTTGATAACTTTTGTCGTTGATTGACTTACAGGTACGATAACGAGTGGGGTTACTCCAATCGTGTTGTTGATCTTATTAGTTTCATGCAGTCTAAAGACAAATGATTCTGATTCCGGATTACCAGAAAGTAAAATGTTCTCTTGAGAACGACTAAAAAAATGAAAATATTCTATTTATCAACATTATAATCCCAATTCAAGTTGAAATGCACCGTACTTGAGTAAAATTTTGCGCTTTGCTTTAAAATTTTTGTTGTTTTATTTTATCATTGTTTTATTTTATCAATTCTTTCTTTTTTTCTCTTTCGCCTATTGTGTGAGAAGAAGTTAAATTTTTGCTTCAGCTGTTGATCACTCAAGTTCATATACCTATAAGGTTTTATGTATTCTGGTATTCATTATAAGTACAAAAAAATGGTATAGAAATTATTGTTTTGGGTTTTTAATTCCATTGAGAGCTCGGCCTCTAAATTGAAGTGAGCTCAGTTTTATTAGTCTTTCTTACATTGTCAAATGAACTGATGGCGGTGAATTGTTGAACAATTTAATATTGTGTATAATATATGAGTTCAATTTGCTGTCAGGTGTGATTCAATTACACGCCAGAATAGAGAAGTGAGCAAAGAGGAATTTATTCGGCGCCTAGAAATGCGTTACATGTCAAGTAAATAAACCGCACATCTATTCTATATAATGTATTTCATAATTTAAAATACCGGTAACAATAACATTGAGGGAAATTATGTAAGTTAGTAATAATAATATTAATTATAGGAAATATTATTCTACCGAAAGAGCTTTTGCAGCTTTGGCAGAACAGTTTTTCTTTCTCATTTGACCAAGAGGAATGTTTTTAGCTTCAGATAGAACTACTTTCAATTTTAAACAAATAATCATTCCAAATAGATGCTTACAAGAGAGTCTTTTTAGGTAATAGGGACACAAACACGTACTATCTTTGATATCATAAGAGGGAATTTCCATGACCCACAGTCTATATTGCCATTTCATGAATTCAACAAAAGAACTTGAAACTCCCGCCTTTCTCCGTGCAGTTTTCAGCATGCGTAATGTAGGAATTTGTTGAGGATCTATCTAATGTAATAAAACACATTTTGTAAACAAACCGTCAAACGTGGTGACCGTTGGTGCCGAGAGCGCTCCAGTGTAAGGAGCTATCACACTGATAATGTGTGTGTGGATTGCGAAATTTGTAGAGTGTGGAGCATCCGCAGCCAGTGTGATCATATACCTGTTATACAGTTCCTCACTCCAGCGTAGTAATGTTGAGGGTGCAATCAATTGGTCACCACCATCTTTTTAGGTTTGTGCTCGGCCTACAAGCAACAAACCAGTTGCAATCGCACTTTTTCTTCAGTCAATAAATGTAGGTCTGGCTACAATTACAAATAGCGCTACATGTATAGAAATGCGAATGAGTGTGCTTCTTTTATTCAACAGGGTTGTAAACATTCAGTTGTTTCACAAAGTGATGTGATCAGTCTATGGATTGTTCTCCAAATTGTACAAACAAGAAGGAGAAGATATATTTAAGTATTAAAAAAAAAATTCAGAGTGCCGCTCCACAGCTTAGAGGGCCACCTATGGCCGACATTTCAACAGCAGTACATGTTGTTACACATAGAATAAAAAACAAAAAAAAAAAACAAACAGACAAGTAAATAAACAAAACCAGAAAAAGATAATTTTTTTTTTTTAATCTTGAGAATAATAATGGCAGAAAACGTACTTGTGTGGAGTTTTTTTGGGAATAAATCTGAATTTTAGTATTAAATGTGGAATTTTGTTGCTGATGGACGTTTGTAATAGCTACAATCACCATAGCTTAATACCAATGTCATATTCAAATCAGGATACTCGACAATTGTTCCTTTTTATTTTGCTTCATCGTTTCATTACTCTGCTGAGTCAAATGTACTAAACAACCAATACCGGTAACTTGGCTGGATATCTTTGCTCTAGCGGTCTGGATTATCTCTAACTCACTTTCATTTTTGTTGGTCGTTGGCGTGTATTTTGGTGAATTTGTGTTACCTATTTATTGGAAGTGTGGCAGTCAAATTGCTAATCCCAACCTTGTAGGCTGCAAAGTAAGCACTGCAGATAGCGCTCAATGTATTTCTTATGGGGTTTCCGGTATTGGTCGTTCGGTGTATTTGGTAGTGTGCGTGCTTGTAATTTTTGAATTTTATTCTAATGGCTCGCAACGTAAAAAACACACTCTCTCATCCCCTCAAAAAGGAAAAAAAAAAAAAAAAAAAACTTTCATCCATATTATTTTGGCTAATTTTAAGAATTCACCTCATCCTTTTTATTCTATTCGGCTATAGCAAACACCCAACAATTAATGAGCAATAACCCGAAGTAACAACTGTTGAGTACAAACGACGCTAAAGAAAGAATGTGATACAAGTATGAAATAATCCTGAAGCAACTTGTAAACAAATCTTGATACATTTGGATATTTTATGAATACAACTTTTACCCTATACTCCTGTAGACTAAATTAAGACGCTGATTGCTGATATTCATTAGTGCTGAATTGTTTCTTGAATATTTTTGTTCATTTATTCATTTCATCATTTTGAGATGGTTTTGTTTGCAAAATATTGATTTAGGTGATATGTACTCGTCTTTTTTGAGAATTTGCGCTTCATCCATATTCCACAACTCAGATTGTTCAAAACACATCTATTACCAATCCACATACTAATAAGCTTGAAAACTGTCATCTGCTGTTATAGCGACCATATCTTATATATTTTCCATTTATTCTAATCCTGTGTAGGCGACTCTTCTCGTTTACAACACCTCTGACTTTCTTTTAACCTCCTCCCAAACGTCCTGTTTTTCACCCTTCAAGTTTTCACCATATTTTTTGTCTTTACCTACGTAGTTGTACATTTTCCAATTCTTTTATTCTAAAACACGTGTGTTTCTTCCACAATTAACCTATATTACTCCTTCTAAACATTAACCTTTCTATCTAGGTGACTACAATGAACGCCAATCAGTCTGTATTCACGTAATAATTAGTCTATTCCCTACTATTCAAGTAAGGAGCTCGAGAGCAGGTAAAATGGACAACTATTTTGTTTGTGACTTACTGCAAGTTGACGGCTTCTGTATTGAGTGTCTTTTAGTAAACAAATACTCTACAGCGCGGCTAGCAGCTCTGTATGATTTTTCCATTGGAATTGACACCGAGCCACTAGTCGGGCCATTGAGTGTTTGTTTACTGAAAATAAAATCAGTAGAGAAGCCATCAGCTTGCAGTAGGTTACAAAGAAAGTGGTTGTCCATTTTACCGCTATACTGCGCTAATCAGAGTAGAGTTAAAGTTTAAGATCGATCAGTCAAGAAACAAATTGCTCCTCTTTTCTTACTGCTATTTGCCTACTCTCATTTCATCATTCCTCTTTTTTTCTTTCCATAATTTTCATTCATTCAAATTTCACTCAAAATTCTGGCTACAATTTTCTTCCATCTCATATTTTTCCCTTTCAAACCTAAACGTCTGTTCATTTATATGTTTTATCCATCCTATTAATTCGTGTATTATTTCATTTGTTTTTATAATATAATCATTTTTGTTTAACGCATTTGTGGTTAAATGGAACCTTTGTCAAGTTTGTAGGGAGTGAAAGCTTTTCCTTTATCTTCAATTTTATTACTTTGGTTTCCTATAATCATAACGCTACTATCATTTTTATTTTAATTGAAATTGTTAACAGGGAACCTGTTTTGTATGGGGGTTTTTTGAGAAATTTGCCGTGCGCCGTCCGCCGTCCAGCAAAAAACTTGGAAAAATTTCGACTCTCGAGCTATATATGATAAGAGGGGGATTTAGAAAAATTTCGACTCTCAAGCTATATATGATATGAAAGGGACTTTGAAAAATTTCAACTCTCGAGCTATCATAATTATATAGCTGGAGATTCCAGAAAGATGTAGACTCTCAAACTATATTATACTAGGCTAATAGTAGGCCTAGGCCTTCTTTATAGTAGCTTTATCTAGGTCTAGGCTTCTTTGAATTTTCAATACCAAATCCCATTTCACTCATAAAACAGGTTCCCTGCGTTCCTCGTTTAACTTCGTTAAGGAAGCCGTAGTTTTAATCTATACCAAGGTAACTTCTTAAACAAAATACTTAAGCAACAACAATCCGATAGCGCACCTTTAAATTTCAAGCTATTCAATTCCAATTCAAGTAAAAGGATTTACAATCGCAAAACTAAAATATTATCATCTTTCCTCATTCAAAGTAAAGTAAATAGGAAATTCAAAAATGAACATTTCACAATACAAGTAAGGCAACCTCAAATAACAATTCAATGATGAAGAAATGATGTGTATGAACAAATTGTTGAACACTCGATTGTCTTCTAGTTTAATTTCATAGAGAGAGAGAGAGAGAGAGAGAGAGAGAGAGAGAGAGAGAGAGAGAGAGAGAGAGAGAGAGAGAGAGAGAGAGAGAGAGAGAGAGAAAGTGGATACCGGTACTATATCAACTCCATTGCTCGGCTTGAAATGGCGTGTAGATTGATTTCAGCAGGTTAATTTATGAGAAGCGAGTAAGGTTAACCCTCGACTCTACCACCTCTACTACTCGCTCTTCCTCCTCCCCCATTAGTCAAGAAGCTTTCAGCTGGGTACGGTTACCTTACCTAGGTAAAACATTTTCGACTTCAATCTCCCAATTCCTTAAACCTGGTTTTCGGCTTGCATTCTATTCTTGTATAACTTTTGGGCAACGTCAGACCTCATTTCTAGAGAGGAGAAAAGCAAAGTCTATAAGTTACGTTGTAATGATTACCCTGCCGTATATCGAACAATGCAGGTGAGTCAGGTCGCGAATTTTCAAACAAAATCTTCTCCAAGCATTCCGTGCGAGAACAAACCTAAGAAAACGGCTTTTGTCACTCGGTCACCTCTTAGCGATCGTATAACCATTCCTTTGAGGGAGGTACTGAAATATTGCTCCGCACAGAGAACAAATATTGAAAGGATCTAACTCTCGAAGCCACCATAATCACTCGCCATAACTTAATGTTTCAGACACCCTTCTACTTTCAATGAGTTCATTCCACAATTGAACCGAAAACGTTTGTATTTGCATCGCGTTCGTTTTGTTCTACAATCGAATGATAGGTACTTTATCTTGTGGTGATTCGTAATTTTCTATTTGTAAGACATATAAAATAATCCGTAACACCGATGATCGCATTGATACGATTCTCTGTTTGTCTCAATCAACACTTTCTTGTGTTTAATCGAGTTCTTTTTATGCCTTAGATACCAGCAAGGCTTTTTGGTCACCACCCGTATACCTTTGATTTGTATTCTTTCTGTTTGTATTATACATTCAGCATATGGACTTTCCCATTTGGTGATTTGGTTCTGCGTCACCTGTACCTCATCGTTGTCTTTAACCCTCGGCCTGGAATACATGGCATAAAACGGGGACAACACGATTTTTTTTTCCATCTCCTTTTCGTACCTTGGTATGTATGAAAATAACGTCTTCAAATTTTCCTACTCTGTCTGGAACTTTACTTTGGTTTGTAATCTTTTTATTTATCGATTTCTTGTTGCATGTGTTCGTTTTCTTCCTTCAAGTCATTTACTTCCTTTTTGCATTACTTGGTAGATTGCTGCCCCGATCTCGGGAGTTTGACGCTATTTTGACTGCAAATTTTGACACTTTGACGCTATGCTTTTTAAATGGAGGTTGATACGGATTGACACATTTTTGACGCAACTGCCCGCGCCCCACCTATTAGAATGTGGGCAGTTTCGTCAAAAATGCATTTTGACAATAAAGTGTCTAATTGACATCAATTTTTGAGATCGGGGCGCGCTTTTACCGGCTTTTCCTATCGGAAAAGTGAGGTATTACACTCGTCCATTTAGTTTTCCTTAAAGGTCTATCTATTATTATTTATTTATTACTTATTTATAAATTTTTTTTGGTCCGCGGAACTCCTCCGAAACAACCCAATGAAGTTTTTTGTAACTTGGCCATATTGTAGCAATATATCTGAAGATGTGCACCTGCAATGTTTTTGAGGACCGGATGAGTAGTTCTCGAGAAATTTTCATTTTTTTGAATAATTTTTCACGATTACAAGTAACTGCTTACATCAAGTGTGCTGCGATACTCTTGGTGACTTCATAATTGATTTGGGGTGTCTCAGTAGATTGGAATATTTTTTTCAATTGCTTTTTTTTTCTATATTTTTATTTTATTTTATTCTTTGAAATTAGGAAGTGTTATAGTTTTCAAATAAGTTCGAATAGCAGGTTTTGAATAGCTTGTATGGTTTCACATTAGCATACGACCGGGATACGCACTGCGTTTCACATATTTTTGTACGTTTTATCATGCGTAATGGCTATTTACAGTACAAGACTTTATACCATGGGCGCATCGTAGGAACGTTTTTTCGCCATAGTGTGGATGTAATAGTAGATTGTACGCCGAGGCTCAAAAGTGAGTGTTTGCAGACCGAGTGCAAGAGTTTGCGGAGCAAGCGTTAGCGTGTGATGCAATCGTGCGAGATCTGCGAACTCAGTTGGAGCCTTGTCCAGGGGTTCTCAGCTAAGCCGAAGCCGTTAGCCGAGCAATTTTCATCAAAAATTAGGTAGCTTTTAGCTGGCCAATGAAATCATGTTAGCCATTAGCTTAGTCATTAGCCATTCAAATTGGAATTGCTAACGGCTAATATTTTCTCTTCCCCACACCTCACCCCTCCACATTGGAGTGACCCACATCCCTACTTTCAGCCGATAGCTTTCAGCTCTTAGCGTTAAGCCAATCTATTTTGGTCCAAAATTGGCTAGCTGGCATGAGACTGGGTTAGCCGTTAGCTGATAGCCGAAGCCAATCAATTTGGAGGGTTAGCTTTTAGCTATGTTTTTAGCCAATGCGATTGGCTAAGTACCCCTGGCCTTGTCGTACAAGGTATTTTTTAATACAAATGCAAGGGAAAACAGTACTTTGCAGAACACCATTTCTGCAAAACCGTTCACTTTGCAGTACAGTGTTCTGCAAAGTAACTTCTCGGTCGCTCTTCTATCTCGTCTGCAAAAACGGAGTTTCAGGCCTTAAAAATGATCTGCAAAGTGCGTTTTCCGTGCATGTGTATTAAAAAAAGTATTTATACGCACCACTGTTCACCACTGCGGCTGTAAACAGTCACCTACGACCGTGAAATCTCTCGCGTAAAAACGCTCTTACAATGCGCTAGTGGTAATAATTCACTTTTCACAACACGTCGCATCCTGCACTGTCGATGTATTAGCTTCGTAAAAACCGGCAGTAAAAGCAATAGAAGAGATACACAGTCGAACAACGCTAATTGACGCGAATTTTTCATAGATTTTAACAAGTCGAACTCCCTTTTCAGATCTTACGTGCGCCATATTTCAGATCCTACGTGCCCTATAAAACAGGTTCCCTGCGACCCCTCGTTTAACTCCGTTAAAAAATCCGCGAGTTTTTACG
Organism: Aspidiotus rigidus; assembly: GCA_035079385.1. Lineage (NCBI taxonomy): Eukaryota > Metazoa > Arthropoda > Insecta > Hemiptera > Diaspididae > Aspidiotus > Aspidiotus rigidus. The sequence goes on along the minus strand of JAVHKY010000046.1, from coordinate 1,972,943 downwards.
AGTATTTTAGTTTTCACATCAGACCGTTCCTTCCGTCCTTTTTCATTTTAACTAGTGAGATTTCTCCTCGCAGACCCTGATTTTGGTCTCATACCTAGGTATTTATACTTGTTTTGAATCAGAAAAATGAGTCTATGTCTTCAGCCCGTCTTTCAATTTCGAGTTCAAACCAATGTGATAATTTTGTTCAGCAACCATCAAATTTCGATCACGCATCATTTTCCCGCTGCACACATTTCAAGTTGGGGGGGGGGGTGCACCTCCTCCCCCATCTATGAGTTTTGGATGGAAATTGGTGTCATAGTTTTGTTCACATTTTGTTCAATGTTTTCAGGGAACATTGGATTCTTTTCACTCATCATTTCCCGCTACAAACATTAACACTTTGGAGCCCAAAGAAATGAACACTCTCCCCGCCCCTCATCTTTACAATTTCACAATTTCAATCAAAATTCACCGATCATTCTCCAATTACTCACATTTTTCATTTTGGTACCCACAGAAGTGAAATACCCCCTTCTCATCTTTGAACATTCAATTTTGAAGGCCTTCTCTTCTCCACTACCGATTTGAATGGAATTTTGAGTCCCAAGTGGATTGATTTGTATTTGTGCCGTTGGGTTTTGGCAACGAACCTGTTCTATGGGATGTCTCTCTAGAAGTGCGCCATCTGGCGAAAACTAACCAACCCTAGTAAGGGAGTTGGACTTGAAAAAATGTTGACTTCCGATTTCAAAACTGTAAATGACAGGAGTTGAACTAGAGAACAATTTCGACTTTCAACTTCCAAGCAATTTATGATAGTAGGATGGACTTGAAAACATTTCAAGTTCCGACCTCCAAGCTACATATATGATAAGGACTTGTTCGATCGGGTCGAACAAAAAATCTTGTCGTTTCAGGCGATGGAGGTAATGGTGCGAAGAAGCTCTTCTATTGTGGATCTTGTGGTCTTGTAGCAAAAGATAATAAGGTCCCTTTACGGTCGAAGCAGGCGAATTGGCGGAAATTCTCGTTGTTTAAAAGGAACGTTACCGAGGGGAGTTCGTAATTTGCACACACATGCTGAGTAAAAAGCACACCATGTAATAAATACACACAAATGAACCTGCGTAAATAGCGCACACTGTATTAAGCACACACGATTTTCAGTCTAGTAAAAAATGCACACCTTGTGTTAAGCACAGAGGATGTAACGATGAGTAAAATGCACACTACGTAATTTGCATAAGGTATACAGGTCTAGCGCGAATGGTAGGTATCTAATAAAAATATATGACAGACGAGTAGATACATTATGCTGGGCATAGGAAGTAACCTGTTCAGTGTTCACTTAACATTTTCGCGTCCTGACGTGTGTCTACAGAGCACTACTCATTGTATGTATTTATCCTTAACTGATGTACGACTGACTCTGTGTTGATGTATGAACTTTCTTCACTCATTCGACCATTGACCGGTTTACAATGACGGAGTTAACGTGTGTTACAAGTGCTAAGGGTAAACAATCAATTATTTGCGAAAACTATACGTACTACGAGTTTCGGAAATCCACGCATTTTATCGACTTTTGGAGGTATTGCATTCTTGCGCACGGTGGAATTTTTGGTGTGAGGTATGTTTTCTCGACGACGTTTCAGAATGTGTGGATCACGATCTTGAAATTGGCTCAAATTCATATACCTACAAATACGTACGTACCTACGTATGTATGTATGTATGTATGTACTTTTATTGGTGGGCGAATGTTCTGAGTTGTATTGGGTCAGTTTATATGAAATTGAGAATTATTGAAGTTTTATGTATCGGAAAACGATATCATTTTGCCGTTGTTCACGAATGATTTCATTTTTATTTCCTTTAGTGTGAATAATACTCGGTAGTTCTTTCATGTTTGGTGATTAAAAATTTTTGACGGGTATTCCATTCATTGAAGCGCTACCTGAACGATGATGCGATATTCCCTCCGACCCAATGGGCATCTGAAACGGGTGAACTTACCCGAACAACAAATGCGTGCGAGTCATTTCACAGCCAATTTAACGAATGTTTTTATAAGAGCCATCAAGATATTTTCAGATTCACCAACAATCTGATAGAATTTCAAACCGACACGTACGTAACCCTTGAAAGTCGAAAAACTGTTAGGAGTGCTTACGCGCGGGTGAAAGCACATTTCGAAGGCCTCATTAACCAACACAGATGCAACGAAATCAGTAAGCTGCATTACATCAAGAGAACAGGTTACTACCTATGTCCTGAAGATTAATTTACGTCATTGTTTTTTTTTTCCTTTTCCAAATTGATTGATCGTCTTCGTACGTTTTTTTTTTTTTTTGCAATCTAACGAAAAAGTATAAACTCCGTTCACATTGAGAAAGGATAGAAGTTCATACCTCGAGAACGGAACGCTGAAGGTAATTTTAATCTACCGTTCTGTTCTCGACTCTCGAGGTATGAACTTCTATCCTTTTTTAACATGAACAGAGTGTAGGTACACTCGAAAAGTTTAATTGAATTCAAATTGGTAGGTTTTATTATTCATTTTGGTTTACACCTTTTCTAGCGAAAAATTTTTACTTACAGCACACTTTTTGTAATATTAACATGTTTTAATTACATTGTGTGCAACCGACGCCCTTACAGAGAAAAGCTCGTTTTCTGCAGTACGTATGTGGTCTCGCGGCGAGAGATCAATGAGTGTTCCTAGTTATTCGGCCATGAAAATATTAATTGAACAAAATTTTATGGTTGCTGAACAAAATTATCACAAATTGGTTCGAACTCGAAATTTAAAGATGAAGAGGAGGGCATTTCTCCAGTCCCTCCCCCTTCATATGTCAAATGTATATAGTGGGAAAACGATAGATGAAGAAAATTTAGGGTTTGTTCACCAAAATTAAAGAAAATTAATAAATTAGTCGCGATGCGAAATTCCGAGACGGGAGCGGGTGGCTGGTGACATGGGCCTCAAAAAAAATCTGTAATTCTTTTTGTAAGCCTATCGAAACTCTGATTGTAATCTTCGCATTCATTCTCAAGTTATTTCAACTTATCTGTGATGAAGTACACAAACTTGGATTAGGCCTAATTGTAGTATAATGTATTTTGTGATTACAGTTTATAGCGATATATTTCACAGTAATTGCTTTGAGCTCTCGAGCTAGATATTCAAATCTTTAAACTCCTCATCGTGAATATCATTGCCGAAGGAGACAGATTAGCCTACCTATTTTATTAAAGAGTCTCGACACACTTTACCGAATTAGAACAAGCATTTTCTACTGGTACAACTAATTTATACTTCTGTCAGTATGGGATGTATCCTAACAAATGCGATTTTCGTTTCTTTCATTTTGATTGATTTGGTTTTTCTATCGCTGGCGCTGAAGCGCAGTGTTGAAGAACAATTTATAGATAATTTCGGTGGTAAGTATATATCGATTTTATATCGAACTAATTTAACAATAGAGTTCTATCATTGCTATCTTTTCCCCTCTTTTTTTTCTCTCTTTTGTCAAAAAAATTGGGTGTTGAGGCTGCTTTTTCGAAATTTTTCAATATGAACTCGGAAAACTTGTTGTTGCAAATGAATTTCATCATTAAGTAGGTATCGTTATAATTTTCCAGACAATGTATCAGAACCTCAATACTGGGATAAAATCCGAACTTGGTATTTCGACATCAAATCAGACCCTGAAGAAGGTCTTGTGCGGGTGAAAAAATTTTGTGAAGATACGCACAGAATAGCTAGAGGATGGAATAGGACCGTCGATAAAGTAATTTTAAGATTAAGAAATTTAAATTTTGTTAATCCTGAGTACAAAAGTAGACGTGTGGATGTATTATCCTACGGAATCAAAGGAATTACGCAAGACACCATTCACAAAAATTTTTGGTACAAAGATGAAGGCGATTATGGATACATTACCGATGGTGGGACAAAAGATTGTGTTTTTTACTTGAAATTACTAAATTGCTCTTCAATGGTGTTCAATCTTTCAAGATATGTATGCGGTGCTCAAACTTGAATTTGCTTTTTTTTGAAATTTACTGAGCCTAGCCATAATACTTATTGAGTGAACAGGAATCTGTGTCAACGAATTTCGCTGTGTAGTAAATGTGTAACTTGTTCGTACATTATTAGGTACAGCAGCTTACCACGACTATAATCTGAAGAAGTTTTTGAAACTTTTTTTCGTACGTACCTTTTTTTTTTTTTTTCATGTGTTGAATTTAACCGTTAACAGTAGACCCCGATACGCATTATTTCACATAGTCATTTCATTTATTGAAGTATGGCTTCCATTTTCTTCAACTATTAATACGCATGAAAAGCAGCGTTAACTAAAAGTACGTTGAGTTTAGGAGTAACCGTGCCCTCAAAATATAATTATTTACGTCGCTTTCATTTTTCTTTTCTCGAAACATGGAACTTTTGAACAGAGAGATGCGTTTTTCAAGACCAATTCCATCCCGTCGTCTATCGTAAAAAAAAAGGAAGAAAGTAAAGTTATTCTAGCTCGACAAGTTCTTCTATACTTGCGCTTGCAGCAATGGATCTAAATCGGTCTTGAACTAAACAAAATGAGTTCTGTAAAAGCAAAATATCTTGCAAAAATTCGAGCGCCCTTTTTGCTTCTTTTGCCGAAACGATCGTTTTTGAATTCCTAGGACTCGACTCTATCTGTGTCCACACCAGTTCAAGATTCTCATGATGTTTCAATGTGTAACATTACTACTAAAAGTATGGTAAAGTAATAATGAGCCTAGCGCATTAGACGAGCGAATAAAGATTTTGGTACTCACAAAATCACCAACTTCATCAAATTACCTGGAATTAGAAACTCTAATGAACATTGACAATTTTTCCAAAATTTTCCTGAGCACTCAGAAGATGACAAGGAAACGTACTGAATACGTATAATATACATTCAGCGCCCCACCTTCGCAAAAAAAAAAAGGTCCTACTGTTTACTACTTTTCTATCTTCCTTTCGTCTGACCCTTAAATGAATTACGAATAATAATTAGGTACTGAATCGGGTAGAATTAGTGGCAACGTACATATGTCTTCACTTTGGTTCATAAAATCCGTATCTTTTCCGAGATAAGTATAATCGAAAATATCAATACTTTTTCTTTTATTTTGGCTGACAGCCGTCATTTAGCCAGATAGTCCTCGGATGCAAACGTTCGATGTTCGCAACATGGAATTGAAAAAGATAATTCTTTCAAAATATGTTTCATGGAGCTTAACCGAGTAACGCTAATTTACCGAAGTCCAGGACGAAAAGAATAAATAGAACTCACGGAGGACAGTTTTTAGAGCCTGAATATTGATCTTCTCTCTATAATTATTCAAACGACCATCGACAAATTTTGAAAGTAGTACTGATGTTATCGTTGAAACGGCTAGTAAACAAGTCGCTAAAACTCGAAATTCTTGAAACTTATATAGAATTGTCTCCAGCTTATCTCGCGAAGATTTTAGAATTTTCTACTCCACCTGCTTAGCATTGTGTTACTGTAGGTACATTGAAAAAGCTGTAGCTTGGAGTGGCAAATTCTTTGGGCGACCACAGAATACATTCTGGCAAAAAGTTGGAAATTAACTCATCAAACATACGTTCTCCAGTTTTGCTTTCAAGTTCTTTTTTTTTCTTACTTGAATTAATTGAGAAATTTAACATTTTGGTAATGATGTAAAACAAAATCTTATTTTATGGAATTACTTAAAGCAGAGAAGGAGGCAAATTTTCTCAAGCTCGATAGCGGCACAATTCACAATTCATCTCTTTAAATGTCATTGTAATAACAATCGCTGAAAATGAAATTCAAAAAGATAAGAAGGAAAGAAATTCAGGGTTTAGGAGATTCAAAGTAGAAAAGAAACTCCGCAACGTGATCACAGCAAGGCTCGATGAAGCTATGGTATTAATGAGTTTGTTTTGGGTACGCTTCAGGAGGAATATAATGATCTTCGGTGACTTCAATTTTCTCAATGTACTCTCGTTTTTTTCGAAGAGTTTCCTTCTCTTCTATCACTTTTTCGATTTCATCTTCCTTATCAAAGAAATATAATAATTCTCCTCTGTGTTTTAGCTCCAGTTTCATCCGTTCCACTTCTTGCATCCTTCTCTCTCTAGTCAACTCGACCATATACGCTTCCAATTTTTCCTGCCTCAGGACGTCCCATTTCTTGTAAAGCTGAAACGGTGAAGAGACACATCAATGAAAAGGAGAGAAAATCGACAACTTGAGAGCAAAAGATGGAAAATTACCTCTTCTTGAGCTCTGATACGATTGTTTTCTGTTTGTGCCACTTCATGAAGAACGAGCTCACGAACGGAGTCAGTCATATTTCCTTGAATCAATCGATCTTTTTCGAACGTTTCCAAAAACCTCGAAGTGGTTTCGACTTCTTCATTATCCATCATTTTTTTGTCTATGATATTTTTAATAAGAATAAAACTGTCTTCATATATTTGATAGCTGTTCTCAATCATTTTGCTAAAAACATCTTTCAACTGACCCCAGTTTTCACGCAGAGCCAAACCTATTACTTCAGCGTTATCAGCCACTTTTCCGGACATCTCCGCAGAAATCATAGTCAGCATTTTACCGCAAATTTGTGAGCCATCGATTATATCGAAATGATCGTCAAAAAATGGGTTTCTAAGAACTCGTACTTTAACCATGATTGGTTCATCCTCGTTCTCTTCGAGGTCAAATTTATTCGAATCAGACCATGGCTCATTCGTCAAAAGATATTTCAATACTGAATACAAAGATAAATACTTGACTAGATCATCCTTAAAATCTTCTTGGAACATTTTTAACGAGGCGATTTTCGCCGCAGTTTTGTAATCTCTTTTTTCCAATAACTTGTTGAGAAGGTAAATCATACAATAGTTATCTGGAAATATACCGTAATTGATTCGATCATGGAGGATACGAACAAAATCTTCGATTTTAGGTGAGTCAATGAATAATCTGATGATAGCATGATGGGTAGTTGGTAACGTTGCACCCGTATCACCGGTTAGACGAAATTTATGAGCGAGTTCTTCAACTTCGATAAGAAATTTTTGATTAGTTTGAGCGTTGACAAACAAATCAAAATCAATAACGTTCATTTTCCTAGATCTGTTGAATATTCCATTCAGTTCGTAATACAGGGCTTCAGGATTAATTTTTGCAATCACAGGATTCATAAGCCGACTGTTCCATACTTCTGTACAGTCGAAAGCTTGAGTAAGGAAACGTCTTCTCGGTACAAATCGCGGAAAAGCGCGAGATAAAAGCCCAGCACTTTGCATTTCAAATCGATTTCAGGAATATTGCAAGGAATCCGATTGAATAGAGTGGAAAACAAGAAAAAGTGAGCTGGAAGTAGATTACAAAGATTAGATGAGTACTTAGACCAAAGTCGTATAGAACACCAAGTTGAGTAACTCGCGCAGTTTCATGTTGTTGCCACGGAACATGAATGTTGAGCGCTGGCGTAGCATTGCTCACGAGTTTTTTGGAAATAGCTGGCTGACAATGGAGAAAACATATTTTTCAAATTTTAATTTCCAAAATTCTAATGAACCGTTTATATTCATGTATGGCTTAAAAAAAAGCTGGAAGCCTCGTCTTTAATATTCAAAAGAAAAAATAGGTAGGTGTCGATCGATTTTTGGAGATAACACGCAGTTTCTAAACATACTTTTTACGTGTATTTCTCCTATAAGAGCATAAGCAATGCGACGCTGCGCGCGTATAGTGATAAATTTCGTTACATTTTTTTGTATTCATTGCGTATATAGGAAGATGCACAACTTGTTACGTTAGTAATATCATTGACTATATATTACTTCGTAACCCAGACGTACAGTCCTATTGTTATAAACGGTGTCGTTTTCTTGGATTACGTTGGATACGAATAACAGATCGCGCCAGATGTCAAGACGTAGGTGTAACAGAGAGGGACCGATGTTCAGCGATGTTTTTTCTCTTTTACTCTACTGGTTAACACGCAGCGCACTCACGTTGTCGTTTCCAGCAAAACGACACCGTTCATAACAATAGGACTGTACGTCTGGGTTACGAAGTAATATATAGTCAATGGTAATATATATGACTTTGACTTAGACCATACAACAGATAGACCGAGCATCGGCCATATAAACGCGTTCTTGAAGGGAAGACATGATAAGAAAATAAGGGGGACTGGACCTCAATGAATGGCAACGCGGGTGAACGCGCGGAGAAGTGAAACGCACCGTACACCCGCGCCGCTCATCAAACTTGTAAACAAGGTCCAGTCACCCTTATTTTCTTATGTGTATTCTACGAACCCCTAGAAACACAAGATCGCTAACTCGCCATCTACCACGGCCTACTTTATATAAGGCCGGAATGTAGCGAAGTCACAACGTCGCACTCTAAAATCAGTGGATACAGGTTTACATGGACGCTTATGGGAAAAAACGAAAAAATTCAAGTATTTTGATTCGCACGCTAATAAAACGCGGTTTTCGGAAAAAACGAAAAGAATATAACTTAAAGAGCAAACAATTTTCTGTTTTTTAAGCCCAATTTTAGTAAAATTGGTGCAGTACAAGTGCAGTTATCATCGTTTGAAAATTAAAAAATCAGATAGGAGACGAAGTGCGGTACACGTACACCACGGTATAAGATTAAGAGGTAATGACACAACGCTAAAATTGTGTCCGCAGTTTTGAAGTTGTACATACAAACTTCCGCTAGGTTTGCAGCGAACACTCGGGCTGTTTCCCTGTTCCTTCTACACCCCACCTGCGCCGAGACGTTACCGTTGGTACCCTAGTATTGATGAAATTTCCAAGGATTATAAAAAATCCAAGAATTTACTTAAGAAGGATGATTCTTTCAAAATTTTATAGAGTAGATTAAATGGTATTTTTATGCCAAATATGAAATGCATCGGCTGATTCCTAATCCTGCAATAAATTTTTGAAAGTAGCGGCGTTCCCATAAGACTCTGTACATTACCCATCACTTTCATCACGAGCGCTGCGCTCGGAATGTTCAGAACTACTTCAAAATCACGGACAGCGTTTACCACAGTCAGAATACGTTCGTGTCACTACCTCTTCATCTTATACCGTGACGTACACCGTGGTTACACCTCACCAATGAACATGAACCGCCCCAAAACATCACTGATAAGAATCCACTGCGCGCTGTTGTCATTTTCTGCATTCCGGCCTTATATAAAGTAGGCCGTGCATCTACGATGTGTTTAATTTTCATACCCTGAAATCGTTTCTATAGTTTATCCCACCAGATGTCGCAAAGTCGCACTCAATGTATTCTTACGAGAGAAAAAAATTTCACGGATTCGCTTGAAGTTTGGCGCATATGAAAGGAAATTTTATGCAGAATAAATTCACATCTTTTCATTTTTTTGAAAAACTGAATATTTGTGGAGGAAAATGAGTTTTAGTGTCAACTCTCCATAAGAGCCTGTGTTAAAGTCACGGTATAAGATGAAGAGGTAATGACACAACGCTAAAATCGTGTCCGCAGTTTTGAAGTTGTACGTACAAACTTCCGCTAGGTTTGCAGCGAACACTCGGGCTGTTTCCCTGTTCCTTCTACACCCCACCTGCGCCGAGACGTTACCGTTGGTACCCTAGTATTGATGAAATTTCCAAGGATTATAAAAAATCCAAGAATTTACTTAGAAGGGTGATTCTTTCAAAATTTTATAGAGTAGATTAAATGGTATTTTTATGCCAAATATGAAATGCATCGGCTGATTCCTGATCCTGCAATAAATTTTTGAAAGTAGCGGCGTTCCCATAAGACTCTGTACATTACCCATCACTTTCATCACGAGCGCTGCGCTCGGGATGTTCAGAACTACTTCAAAATCACGGACAGCGTTTACCACAGTCAGAATACGTTCGTGTCACTACCTCTTCATCTTATACCGTGGTTAAAGTGCTGATGGTTGACTGCAGCGATTTTTGTACGTGTGGCAGAACCAACGAACTATCGAAGTTAGCGATCTTGTAGTGTATTCTTATCATGTTCTTCGTTCAAAGATTCATTAGGGCCGTCACACACCTGAGCTACGCCACGCGAACTACGTTAGCCCGAGATATATCACCGTGAAATATCCCGGGCTGTGACTCAGTAGCTGTGACGCTCCATTTACTGTGCAGAGCGGACTACATAGTTCGCGTGGCGTAGCTCAGGTGTGAGACGGGCCTTACTATTCGGACCGGGCAGCGCTAGCATCACGCAAAATTTTTGAATTTTTTAAAATCTCTCAAAAATATGATCATCTGAAAGAAAATTTTCCACTCTTCAATTTTGTTCCTTTCAAGTACACACCTAAATTCATTATTTTTGGAGAAATTTAAGAAAAACTGAAAAATTACCTTTGGTTTCAAGTCACAATCACCGTTCGCTTATCAGTACTTTCTAGGTATTTTACATAGGCGACGCTAGCGATCCTACAATATGCCAGGTCCGAATGCTCGGTCTATCTGTTGTATGGTCTAAAGATGAGTAACACTAAAATCTCCGCTTCTTAGATTATACAAGACTTGGACCGAGCATAGTTTAGTACAACGAGATAGCACCCTTAGACCAGAGACCAGGTACATTACTACATCGACTGCCGATTCGGACCAGGCAGCGCTAGCATCGCGCGGAATTTTTGAATTTTTTAAAATCTCTCAGAAATATTTTCATTTAAAAGAAAATTTTCCGCTCTTCAATTTTGTTCCTTACAAGTACACGCCTAAATTCTTTATTTTTGGAGAAATTTAAGAAAAACCAAAAAATCATCTTTAGTTTCAAGTTACCATCACCGTTCGCTTATCGGTACGTTCTAGGTATTTAACATGGGCGACGCTAGCGATCCTACAATATGCCCGGTCCAAATGGCCGACGTCTCCTATGTTCCGACAAGCTTCTTATCATTATTAGCGGTCTATGTACTATATGGTCTAAGACTTGGACTAAGGACTTACTTCGGACCGGACAGCCACCCGCGCACTGCAATCAAATTGGTGGCGAAAGAGTGATCGCTGTACATTTGTAAATGAACAGGTAGAGTAAATGGGGTAATCTTCAAAAAATTATATTAAATTCATTATTCGTTCAAAGGAGCTGGATACTTGCATGGTCATTCTTATAACTCCAATAAAAATAATCGACTGAAAAGGATAATAGACTTAATCGCCGTGACGTCATTCATGAACATTTACTGTTAACAGGAATCGAGAGAATGCGATAGTATACTGCAAAGTCATATATATTACTAACGTAACAAGTTGTGCATCTTCCTATATACGCAATGAATACAAAAAAATGTAACGACGCGCAGCGTCGCATTGCTTATGCTCTTATGGGAGAAATACACAAAAAGTATGTTTAGAAACTGCGTGTTATCTCCAAAAATCGATCGACACCTACCTATTTTTTCTTTTGAATATTAAAGACGAGGCTTCTAGCTTTTTTTTAAGCCATACATGAATATAAACGGTTCATTAGAATTTTAGAAATTAAAATTTGAAAAATACGTTTTCTCCATTGTCAGCCAGCTATTTCCAAAAAACTCGTGAGCAATGCTACGCCAGCGCTCAACATTCATGTTCCGTGGCAACAACATGAAACTGCGCGAGTTACTCAACTTGGTGTTCTATACGACTTTGGTATACTGTATCAGTTCAAAGTAGGAAATCGATTCCCATAAGAATACACAGGGATCATTTCGATCATAGGCTCAAATTAAAAAATTGGAAATAAGTAAGCAATTACGTGTTTATATTTAGAATCAGGAAGTTCTCATGTCTTTGAAAATGTACCTGCGGTTCTTAACTTATTTCTTGTTTTCAAATCTGAACGTAAGATCAAAACGTTTCCGTGTATTTCTTTTGGAGCATTTTTTTTGTTTTGAACTTACGCGTAAGTTGGGGTAAGTCATTGCGGAGCAAACATCGCCTTGTTATCAGTGAATGTCCGTGAATGACGTCGCGGCGATTTAGTCTATTCCACATTGGTTCTAGAATTAGTTAATAAGTCATCAAAAAAATTGTTTTCTCTATATCTTGAACTCATATATAAGTGTACTATAGTGTAGTTCTATAAATATGAGTGAGGATATGGTCCGCAATATTTAGTCGTTACGTCATCATTTATCTCCATAGCTCCCTATTCAGATTAGGAATTTGTGCGATTAGTTAAGCTATTTTGTATTTCTCAATAGTGTTGAGTCTTGCATTTTGCTTTGGCACTTAGACTTGTATATTCTCGTATTATTTTCAAATCATGATTAACTGTCATCAGTCATTAGAATATGATGACGTAATGACTAAATAATATGGCGGTCCATGTCCTCACCAAGGATGCGCAGCCAATCAGCATTGACTTAAACTTCATAATTTTGGCTGACAGCTAATCCCAATAAATTCATTAGCTGGATTTTAGCTTTTTCAAAATGGGTCAAAATAATGGCTTAAGACTTAAACTTAATTATAATAGCTTAATTTTACCTGCAACAAATCAATAATTTCTAATGACTGGCTATTGGCTGAAAAACTGATGTCTCAAAAATCATTGACTGTCTATTAGCTTTCTTAGAAATGGTCAAAACAAGAACTTAAGCTTAAACTTAAGCCAATAACGGCTTTAGCTGCGCATCCCTGGTCCTCACTCGTATTTATAGGGCATATATGCGACACAGTCTTCACCATGAGTTAGTATGCGTGTACTAATGTGTTTGCAAATGTAATTGACAGTTGCTGATTGCAGCGTGCCGGTGGCTGCCCGGTTTGACTTGGACTTATACTTGGACTATTCTGCCGTGCAAACTAATGATTGACGAACATGCTATATACAGGATTAGGAGAAATGACATTACAGACAATATTTAAAAAATTTTAAATAGAGTAACATGATGTGATGATAGTACAGAGATGATCCTGAAAGTATTTTTCACGCTGAATTCAATGGTAGTCTTTGCTTTTTTCAATTACCTTTTGTTTTATGCACCTGATAACACGAGCCGCCAGTGAGTGTACGCGTCAGTTTGCGACATCGCCTTTCATCTCTGACTATATACCTCTTATGGACTGAGCTTTGTCCATATACTGCAATGTAAAACGAGTGTGCAAACATGTATAGCGTGCGGAGGACTCCAACTAAGGCAAACCAGCATTTGAATATTCTTAGCTTTAATAAATACTTCAGCTATATCAGAATACGACTTTTAATTCATCATTGTTTACAATATCAACGTTTATTATGGACCATATTTTGCATGTTGGCGTGACGTCGGCACGTTCTGAAAACATGAACAACCCCACCCATATTTGTGAAGCACCTTTTTCCCTAGTTTACCGTATTTGTTCAAAACAAACTTTCGTATTTGTTCAAAACATATTGATTCTCATAAGAAATGCATGGGAACGTTTCGATCACACATTCTTATTTGAATGTAAGAAAAAAATAGGAAAAGAAAAGTTCATATTTAGAATCTGGAAGTTCTGAAGTATTCATGAATGTATCTGTAATTCTTTATTTATCTTTTGTTTTCAAATATCAACAAATGATCGGAACGTCCTGTGTATTTCTTATGGAGTTACTTTTTGTTTTGAACACAAAAGGTAAACTGGGATAAGACTGTATTAAAGTGGGGTTACGAAAAAAGATGGTCCATTACATTAGTGAAACTCTAAGCTAGAGCTAAGTCTTTTGGAGATAAGTTCTTGCTTAACCACAATTTTGCCCCTTGCTCAAGAAATTGAAATGTGGTCATTGACTCAGCCAAGGCTACCATTGCCGAATCTCCACAAAGTAATAAACCATTCCATAACAGTTTCTTTGCGTCATCAACTTCATTGTCTTTCAACATATAATTAACATTTCTCTCTACTGTTTCAACCAATAACTGTTGATCTTTGCCTCTGATGTATTCATTGACTACTTCAGTATTAGTCTCATTTTCATCTAGTATAGATGTAGGAATATCAGAATGTGCTAGAGGGGAAGCAAAGATATCAGGATCTTTTCTTTTACTGGGGCATTTTTCTACATATATAGCTAAATTTAATTCCTCAGATTTATCAACATTATAATAGGACTTACCATCATTTGGAAGCACTTCTTCTTCTTCTTCTTCTTCTTCTTCTTCTTCTTCTTCTTCTTCTTCTTCTTCTTCTTCTTCTTCTTCTTCTTCTTCTTCTTCTTCTTCTTCCTCTTCCTCTTCCTCTTCCTCTTCCTCTTCCTCTTCCTCTTCCTCTTCCTCTTCCTCTTCCTCTTCCTCTTCCTCTTCCTCTTCCTCTTCCTCTTCCTCTTCCTCTTCCTCTTCCTCTTCCTCTTCCTCTTCCTCTTCCTCTTCCTCTTCCTCTTCCTCTTCCTCTTCCTCTTCCTCTTCTTCTTCTTCTTCTTCTTCTTCTTCTTCTTCTTCTCTTCCCTTTGGTAGACCTATCTGAATCAGCCTGAGTTAGCAGAACTGCTTTTTCAACTCCTGTTAATTTATTGAAAAATTTCTTCTTCTCAATTGGATAAGTTGGTTGGTTGACTGATACTTCTTCATTGTATTTGTCGATGATTTTTAGAAATTGCTTCCTAGTTGACGGTTTACAACCCATGTAATCCCTCATTTCTTGTGGAAGAGTCTTCCAGATGGCTCTAACTGGATCCACCTTTACCTTCCATTCTGTTAAATACTGATATTTCTCCTGATCAGACCAGATTCGCCCCCAAGTTGATATTCTCCGCATCCCGCTCCACCCACACTTTTATGTAAACAAAGCCAATGTGTTCACGCCTTATAAGACTCAATGTATCAGCGGAATTTTGCTTGTAGTGCCATCTCTGCGCATGTCGAGGAACTATAACCTTTTTGCAGACGGCTATGCGTGTTAAAAAAGGGGGGAGATTCGTTCCATTTGAGGCTGTGGATCGGGAACGATTATAGAGAGGACGTAGTTAATTTTTAGGTAGACTTGAAGTTATGTTTTTTACTATACAGAGAGCGCAAGTGGAAGCGTGCTAACTATTAAAAAATAAAGTGGATAACAATTTTGTACTCATTAATTAATGTACAATAAAATTATTGTACAAAGTTCCGGGAAAACGTTTTTATTACAGCATAACGCTTGACGGCGAGTCGGCGACTGGTTACTTTTCTTCACCTAATGGACATAAAGGAAACAAAAGCTTTCCATCAGTCTCTAGTAGGAGAGTAAGTTCATCTACAAAGCTAATTTCGCAGCGTTAAGGTAAATGCAGATGCAACGGCGAATACAAACTTCAAGCGGATTGGAAAAATATTTAATTAATTACAAAGGAATGCGGATGCACAGCGAAAGCAAATGTTGAAGAAAAACGAGGATATTAGGTTTTTCTTATTATGATAAAAGCTTTTTTCTAAATTAGTGGCCAATTAAGTGTTTTTTAAAGTTGCTAGCAGAAATCGACGCTAACAGCTGCTAACAAAGGCTAACAGTCAAACTCCGAGAGTCAAAGCTTGCAGCTGAGGAACATTGCAATTTTGTCCGGTAGACTGCACATTGGTTCGTAACCTGGAGTTTGCAATATTGGTAGCCCTGCGTACAAAGGTGATCATGGTTCAATTTGCATATCTCCAAACAGTATTTCAATCCTGTTTTCCAATTCAAGTATGAACTTTAGAAAAAATTGTTTACCACAAAAAATGTTCGTTTCAGGATTCTCTACAACTTTGATTCTCACACTTTTCTTGATTAAAAGTCAAATAACTTCAGAAAATGCGTTTGAACTAACGCATGTATTTGGTCCATAAGAAAAAAATCCATGATCACCTTTGTAACTAGCGCTACCTAGTGTAGGTTACGCCGCCTATGTAGTCGAAGATTTTCGATAACGTGTGTAGCCGTGTACGCGATTATTCACCGCGTATCGATTTTGTTTACAATCATTCATAATTCTCCGAACGCGTGGTGGATACTTGGAGTAAGAGTGATGCCGCGGGACTTTGAAAATATTTTCGTACTTCTTGGACTTGTAAAATTTTTCATTTTCAATTCTTGGACTTGGAAATATTTTCAACTGTTGGACTTGGAAATATTTTCATCTGTTGGACTTGGAAATATTTTCAAGTGTTGGACTTGAAATTATTTCAACTGTTGGACTTGAAAAATTTTTCATTTTCAATAATATTTTCAACTGTTGGACTTGGAATTATTTTCATACTTCTTGGACTTGTAAAATTTTTCATTTTCAATTCTTGGACTTGGAAATATATATTGGACTTTGAAATATATCCAAGTGTTGGACTTGGAATTATTTTTAAATCGTGGAACTTTGAAATATTTTCATACTACTTGGACTTGTAAAATTTTTCATTTCTGATTGTCTCCCACAGTTGAAAATTTTACAAGTTCAAGAAGTATGAAAATATTTCAAAGTCCCACAATTCAAAAATAATTACAAGTCCACAAGTTGAAAATATTTCCAAGTCCAACAATTGAAAATGAAAAATTGTACACGTCCAACAGTTGAAATAATACCAAGTCCAACAATTGAAAATAAAAATATTTCAAAGTCCAAGAATTGAAAAATAATTCCAAGTCCAACAGTTGAAAATATTATTGAAAATGAAAAATTTTACAAGTCCAACAGTTGAAATAATTCTAAGACCAACAGTTGAAAATATTTCCATGTCCAAGAATTGAAAATGAAAGTCTCGAGGCATCACTCTTACTCCGAGTATCCGCCATGCGTTTTGATACGCCGTGAATAATCGCCTCGTGTACTGCCGTGCAAAGTTGGCGTAGTTACTAGTGAGTGCGCTGGAGTCAATCGGAGGGCGGATTTTATCATTACGCTTATGGGTGGTGAAGTGTTTCTCGCCATTTTCTCAAAAACTAAGGCTTTGAATGAAAAATGTAAGAAAGGTAAAATTAAAGAATATGGAATTTTCCATCGAGTGACATGAATGTTTTGGAATTTGAAGCTAAAACATACAAGTGACGGATTCTAGTATTTTTTTAATTACAATGTACAAGTATGAACTCCAATCATAATATTATAATTATTGTCTTTTTTTTAAATTTTCCGGAATGAGGATGGTGATTTATAAACACATTTTCATACTGTTACGCAAGATGTCTTTTTTCTAAATGCTGCCCAGATGGGACTCTTTTCAGAGGAAAATAATAGGAAAATACTTTCTTCTTCTTCAATTAGGTACTGCAAAAAAAGAGAACCCATCCATTCCTCAGACTTGCTTGAAAGTTTTGTAAGTATTTTGAAATAAACACACTTTTTTTTGGTCAGTCATTTTATTTTATGATGAACGTATTTTCGTTTCTTCTTTCATTTTTGAGGAGAAAAGTTTTTTTTGTTTGTTTGTGAAAGTAATAATCTAGGAATTATCCGTACCCTTTTTATCTAAAAAGGAATATGGGCAGCTGGACTTCAGTAATTATGAGTTGATAACAGATCAGAAAATCAATTTAAGGGAAAGAAAAGAAGAAACACTATCACTTGTATCGACTTTTCAAATAAATTACAAATATTTATCTTATAATAAGCAAGTTCGGAAGTACAATTTACATTAAGTTGTTGAATTGACTAGAAAGTACAGTTCATGAGCAGAAATACATAATTTGACAAACTTTTTGGTGAACATAAGTCTTTGGTGAAAAGTAAAACTAACTTTAAACCTACAAATTTATCCTATTCGTTTTATTTATCTTCATTTTAGTAATGAGAATATAATTTATCTGGAAACTGGTATGAAGATGAAACCTAGCAGAATTGTAAAAAACGACGTACTATGGAATTTCTAAATCCCTACTTCCCCTTCTTCAAAGGGTGTGGGAAAAATAACTCTGCTCTGAACTGTAGCGTTTTACAGGTTCCTTTTTTTTTTTTTTTTTTTTTGTCAGTTGGTAGCCTACTGTAAAGAGATTGATTTTGTAATGATGTTACGCAGGGAATTACTGCCAACGTCAGGGCTTGCTAACGTATCAACTTTTTTCTTCATAAAAGAAGGGAGGACTATAAAACAATAGAAAATGTTTGCTAATTTGGGGTGAGGATTGAATTTGTGATGCAGGAAATATTGTAGGCACTGCCCCACGCTTTAATAATGGTATTTCTCTTGGTAACTTTTCTTCTGCATCAAAGAACCTTTCGACGTAGCGAGGATCAAAATGTATTTCGCATACAAAATCACCTCTGCCATACAAAATAGAATGGACGTATCTGCATATTGACGATCAGCAAAAAAGGGTATTTTTCCTAGTGTTGAAGCCTTGAAGGATCTCTTTTCTGCAGATTGTGAGTATGCAGATACGTCCATTCTACTTTGTACGGCAGACCTACTCCGAGAACACGATCCAACCTTGGAATGGCTCGTCTCCATTGCTCAAGAGTAATTGAGTCCTATAAACACGACAGTTACAATGATTACAAATCCTAACCCGAACATAATTGGTCTAACAAAGCTTAATTTTAATTTAATAATGATTCTTTGTTCCCCAATAAACTAATTTTATTCGCCTGAGACTTTTTAGTCGAGGCATAGCCCGTCTTGCAATTTGTCACGAAACAATGCTTCACCATTATTATTATTTATTATAGGTACTATTATTTATTACAATAAAAGAAGATAAACATCACAATTTTGGTCTATGAAATTAAAAGATTGAAACCACGTTTGAAACGTAAAAATAATATGATAATATAATGATAACATTCAACAGGTTAAAACAGGATAGTGATGAAGTTTGGATAAAAAATATGTTTTTCTTTCAAAAAGGTTGTTATTCTACAATTTATCCATTAGAATAAACTGGATATAATGGAAAATTTCACGCTCTCTAATTTTATCTCTTACAAAATTTTCATTTGAGGCCTTAGTTTTTGAGGAACTTGCGAGGAACACTTAATTCCTCATAAGCGCTATGTTGTAATCCGCCCTCCGATTGACTAGTGGTGCGCTCTAACAAAAACATTCTTGCACGGACAACTTTTCTGCGCTACAACACGCGAGTCGTTCTACTTGTGACGTATATGGGAAATTTACATTTGCAAGCTGCTACTCTGCTGGCGCGCATAGTGCTCGTTTACATAGGATTTTGCAGACTTTGGTAAATATTAGAAGAACCCTTCAAATGTTAAGCTTTTGCGATATTTTTAACAAAAGTAGAACTAATGATGAACATTTTTTGTATGAAACATCTGGAGATTCAATGAACAGCAGGGCACGTATACTCAAATTCATTGAAATAGTATCTACAGTCATATTTAATGTAGATACCTTTTTCATAAACGAGATGAAAATCATGACGTCATACAAAAATGGTCTAATCCAAATCGAAGATCGGGAAGAAGTTACATTTTCTCAAAATGAGATTAATACGGCTAATTGAGATGTAAATATGTGTTACTAGAATGATTTTTCAATGAGAAATCGAATTATGACACCAGTTTTCCGATAAAAGCATCCCCTCCTTCCAATATTAGCGTTTTTGGGTCGTGGCTTGGATATAGGACGTCAGAATTTTGACGTATATATCCAACGTTCATTTCAAAACAATTCAGAGTAGAGTGTTAATCCTAAATGGAACAAAGCTCTAATTTCCTAGATCTGAATTTATCCCTCTTATTCCATCAGTGAAGTAATAGTAGTGTGTTATCACCACGGTATAAGATGAAGAGGTAATGACACAACGCTAAAATCGTGTCCGCAGTTTTGAAGTTGTACATACAAACTTCCGCTAGGTTTGCAGCGAACACTCGGGCTGTTTCCCTGTTCCTTCTACACTCCACCAACGCCGAGACGTTACCGTTGGTACCATAGTATTGATGAAATTTCCAAGGATTATAAAAAATCCAAGAATTTACTTAGAAGGATGATTCTTTCAAAATTTTATAGAGTAGATTAAATGGTATTTTTATGCCAAATATGAAATGCGTCGGCTGATTCCTAATCCTGCAATAATTTTTTGAAAGTAGCGGCGTTCCCATAAGACTCTGTACATTACCCATCACTTTCATCACGAGCGCTGCGCTCGGAATGTTCAGAACTACTACAAAATCACGGACAGCGTTTACCACAGTCAGAATACGTTCGTGTCACTACCTCTTCATCTTATACCGTGGTTATCACGATTCACACACACGCACCAATCTTCCGAAAGATACAGTTTGCTTGATCGTCGATTTGGGTTTACTGGGATGTGCGTTAATTTAACTTTGTACGGCAGTGTAGCGAGTGTAGACTCGTGTCCATATACCGTGGGTCCAAGTATCTTAAAATCTAAACCTTTCTTCATTATTATTGAGGCAGTTTGCAGAAGTTCGGAATGAGACAGATTGTAAAAAAATATTTCGTATTACCAAATATTTATTTTGATAACTAAATGATTCAAAGAGCTACCTAAATATCGGGAAAGTAAATTACTTGCATGATTTTAGACATTCGCCCGCATTCACTTCGTGGACGGTAAGGTATATTTTTCGCACATTTTTATGACTATCATGTCTTTTTCAACTTCGCTTCAGGAAAAAGATATTGTTCTTTGGAAAATTTTCATTGAGTTTGTAATTGAATAAACTACTAGTTTTGTTATCCAGTCACATCTTCTTGTTCATTTCTCCACGAAAAAAAAAAAAAAAAAAAAAAAACTATAGATGATAGCAGTATAATATCTAGTTCCTGTTCGTTATAACTTTAAAATCACTGTGAATCTTAATTTTTGTGCGTAACTTATTTTTCCTGATTCTTTATCAATTATGTGTTCCATGAGTATAAAAAAGAAAAAGAAAAAATTGATCCAGACTTGTTATAGGTACGTTTGCAATAAAACAGACGAAGGTGAATCAAAACCCATTCCTATCATTTCGAGTACGGTACAAAAATAAATAAGATGTAGAAATGAATATATAAGTTTTACGTCCTAATTACAGGAGAAAACGAAGAAGGGAAGGTGGAAAAAAAAAAGAAACAATAGCGTCTCATAGGTTTTCCCGTTTTCTCTTCGTTCTAAACGTTTTTCTAATGTTTTTATGGTGCGGCTATGTGCTTGGGATATTGATGTGTGTGACTCTGCTGACTTGTAGGAGACGTATGACATCACAAACCGAAAGCACGGATGTAGTTTTTGTGGAAAACGTTTTTTGTGTCTGGTTGTTACTTCGTGGTGCTGAAAAGTAGTAGGAACAGCGAAGATGAAAACATTTGGAAAAGTTGACCCTCGCTGAAGAAAGGTAATCAATTTGCTTGCACCAAGTTGAAGTGTAATTTCTTCGTGCTAAATATTTTAGAGTTCCAAAATCATTTGACTATCTGCGAAGGAATACGTATTACACGATATTGGTTTCATTTTCTTTTACAAGATCGTTCGGATTAATTTGTAAATTTTTTTTTCATTTAGAGACGATCAACTGAGAAAACAACGGCAGCTTTTTGTGAATATTGTTCGACTTCCTTCACATCGACGAATCATTAAATTCTTACTCATTATGAGTTCATTCGGAAGCTTATTCCGGAATTAGCTCGAGTAAATGTAGTGTCAAACAAATTATCAGTGGTCTCATCTGCTTGTATGTATACGAAACTACGAACGGCTCTAATGTTTCAAAAAGTTTGAAGATTCCTATCATGTATCCTGGTTCGGATTCGTCTTTCTCGAAAAATAAATCCAATGAATCGGATTTTAATAGTAGTCGACCAATGGATACCAGAACTATGTAAATATTGCTATATTTTTTATCGTTTTCACAATTTTGTAGACGGAACAGGAGAAATAAGTAAGCAATAAACGATTACTTTATTTGTGGAGAAGTGGACGCACGAGGTTCGCTTGCTTACCGATTCTGTTCCGTGAGTTATTTTCCAAAGATGTATGATAAATTTTGTAACCGGACTCATCAATTCGCTGACGATAATTGGTTTACCTCGTCAAAATGAGTTGATGAAAGTCAGTGAGTAGAGTCTACCAGTATCTTTACGAAAAAATTATAGACGGTCTCGAATGAGCCGTATTACTCTCTTCCAGAATAAATGAATAATCAAACAAAAAAACAAAAATGAAAATTATATTCTGTTGCAGAAAATCTCTACTGGAAAAAGTTGATCAACGGGATGAAAATGTCCAAGTCGATCTTGAAAATGTGAGTAATCGAATGTTTGATTCAAATGACGATATTCCAATCATCGTCACTATTGAGAGTGGGAATGGTGAAAATCCGAAAAAGAATTCGGACTTGCTTGGGGAGAATTCACGGACGGAGAGTGGCGGTTCGATGACCGAAAAAATCGAGGATAAAAATATCGTTACAAATTCTTTCACTGATTTTTCAAGTAAACAAGTGAGTTCATCATTATGACTGTATGTCGAATTTGATAATAATTTTCTGAAACTTGTATGGTAGTTGAAAGGTGTACTTTACTCAGCCACTTGACAATCGATAATAGCAAGAATTGGGAAGGATATAACTACAGAGTTATTGACCCAATTTCAAACTCGTGTCGAACACTCAAATGATATTTAGCCAACATTTCCATGACAATTGGAACGTCACTTGCAAACCTTTATCTATGCATGTACAATATCTGTATTTACATGTTATTTAAAAAGGAATACGTGCCCTCAATAATAATTACAATTCATTTGTCGAGAGAACTGCGAAGAGGATAAAACCCATTTGATACAAATTTCAATATACCCCTACCCCTTAAGATCCTTGAGCCTCATCGCTAAATACTATGTACATGAGTGAATGTTCATTCTTCTTTGGTATTCTGCCTTACTTGTAAAGTGCATAGTAGTTACTGAGAGTAAGAGTAGGTTAAAGGCAAGTTTATTGTTTTCAGCTTATTAATAATTATTTCGGCTTACAGATATCATTGTTCAATCCGTTATATGTAAGCATATTCTTGTACGCTGGCACTCGCAATCAGAATAGGTAGACGTAATTGTTGTAAGATAAAGAATAAATACAGCGAGTGTCAGTTGATTTCAGTTGATTTACATTTTGTACTCGAGTTGAGATCGTTCATTACGACTCGATATCGGGGTATAAGGAAGGTCAACGGATCATTAGAGACCTGGTATCGAGGGAGGGGGATTTGGAAGAATTTCTACTCTCGAGCCCAATATGATAGGGGGAGCTTGGAAAAATTTCGACCCTGGATTTCTAGTCCCTAAAGTAGGTCCAGGTCACTGATGACATCCTATTTCATGCTAGGCTTATAGTAGGTCTAGGCCTCCTTTATACTAGCTTTATACTAGGTCTAGGCTTGCTTTAATTCTCAGTACCAAAACCAATTTGACTCCTAGAACAGGTTCCCTGCGTTCCTCGTTTAACTTCGTTAAGGAAACCGTCGTTTCTTTCCATTAAGATCTGCAGCCAACAAGGTTAGGATATTGTTCTTCCGGAACCCAAAATATCTAGATCTTTTTTTGTTACGTGCATTCGGAACCTAAAAGATCCGGTTCTTTTTTCCTTGCCAATATCTAGAATCTGTAAAAACGTCTATAAACATCTTAAGTTTCTCAGCCTTGCAAGAATGATATCTAATTATAACAATCGTAACAATAATCAGGCCCGTACCAAGCTATTTTGCCGCCCTCGGCAAAGTTTCTTTTGGACGCCGCGAAAAGAGTACGTTAAAAAATTACAAAAAGAAAAACTTCCTTATTTTTGTAATATTAAATTACAGAAAGTTATTTTTTCGCGAAAACGAAAACTTTATTATTTGTTTAGTATTAAATTACAGGAACTTGATTTTTCGCGTTTTCATCTCTGAAAAACGTTTCGATACAATTTTGAAATCTAGCTGCTTTACAAGAGTGCTCTCAATAGCTATGGTTGCCAATTCTGTTAACCCCATCTGGGCCCTTTCTTGACCTCCGATAGTTTGTTATAATTTTCAATTTCGAGAAACTTCTTCATCACGTATGCGACGAATAGGTTCTCCCATTACAACATCGAAATTGGCGAACAACTCGACTAACTTTAAAAAGTTACCGTTGTCTTTTTGAAATAGAGCGGTAGAAGACCCTCTGAATGGTAGGCACTGCTCTCCCAGAAACGTAATGATCGCTGTTAGGCGTTCTGAAACGGATCGCCAATGGTGAGTTTCTCGACTGAGGACACGCTCAAAAGTAGAATTAATTGTAGTATCGGTTTTCAGGCTATCACATTAAGTTCATCCACCCTTGAAATACTTTTAAGTGATAATGAGATGTGTCATGGCTTTTCAAGATGCCAGTCAAAGGTTTCCACTCAGACGCATCTTCAGTAATTAGCTTAGCATTTATTTGCTTGAATAATTTACAATAAAGACAAAACACATCATTTCTTGTTTTTGAATAAATCAGCCACGATCTAACGACAGATTCACCATTTTTTAGTTTCGGAATTTCATGCTGAGACTAAATTTTCGTCTTTCTTCGTTTCTGGGGTAATTGAAATTTCCGTCAATTGGAAGTGGTCCATGCTCCACCAAATACACTCTCATTGAGTCGTTCAACGAAGTGGGCCAGTGTGCTGAGTCCAAACCAAAAGTAAACTCCTTAGAACAATTTGTTGGCAACACTTCTGCAGAAAAAGTCAGAGCAGACTCTTCAGATTGCTCTGAAGACGTAGGGCTAATTGGTGGCAAAGCATGTGGAATTGAAAGCACAGGAGCCGACTCCCCAGAAATAATAAAAATATTAGTTACATTACCAGTACTCGATGTTGATGGTAAAAAACGGGCCAATGACGTCACGGAGAGGGAAGGGAGACTTGAAAAAAATTTCGACCCTCTAGCCATATATGATGGAAAGGAGACTTGGAAAAATTCCGACCTCCGAGCTATGTATGATAGGAGGGGGACTTGGAAAAATGTTGACCCACGAGCTATATATGATAAGCGGGGGGCATAGAAAAAACATGGCTAGAGGGTCGAAATTTGTCCAAGTCCCCCTCCTATCATATATGGCTACACCGCACGACGCATGGCAAACTTCTCAAAAAAAAAAAAAAAAAAAAACATAAAACAGGTTTGCTGTTAAAATTTCCACTGTTGAGCTGTACAGTATATGACAGGAGGCGGACTTAGAAAAACGACGGCTTCCTCGAAATTGCAGCGCGTTCAAGTTGTATCACGTCATCATTTTCGGGACTTGGAAAAACTTCAGGCTCTAAGATTTATATGATAGGAAGGGATGGCAGCGGGTTCCTCGCTGCCATTGCATTTTTATAATGTGGTTAGTTGAAGTTAATCTTTTTGCGATTAAGGAAAGTAGCGGCACGCAGTCAATCGTAGCGGCCTCATCTGCCATATTTGTGTACTCCCAACCTATTATTACTCCGTTTCGTCTCAATTGTATCTCGTCTCTAAAATTTTCTAAAAACATTGGTGCATTTTCTCGATGTGTACATACTTTGGGTGGGTTACCCATTTTACGATGCGTACTTGGCACGAAAGATTTTAGAGTTTTAGTCTATGATATCGATTCCCTTGTTGAAGATATCCAGAGATTCAGTATTGTTTTTAATATTATTTGTGCTAAATAATAGTAGACCCTCCAACTTATTTGTACTTGTCTCGTCAAGATAAGATTAATCAGTTATTCAGTCGGATATAGTGCTGTGTTTGTATTGAAATGATATGTCCGTCGCAGTTTTGTAGGATTACAATTAAAAAAAGACCAATTTTTCGAGTAAAGAATTTCCCTGTTATCGGGACTCCGTAGTTTCTTACTTAATTTTTAAATTTTCTACATTATATCGGAAGCTTTCATCGTCGATCGCTGAATAAGTGATCTTTTGATAACTATTTAATTTAGCTTTTTTCTGTAGGTTGCCAAGACGGAACGAGACGCAAAATATACTCGTAAAGAAGAAAAGACATTCGAGAATCTTCAAGAAGAACAAAATTTTAAAGATAATTACGTTAGAAAAGGATCGAGGGAAAGTCCATCGGTCGAAATGGCTGGAGATTCGAACCTGGATTTAGAAAAACGGATGCCTGTTGCGGAAAATCGAACTGTGAAAATCAAATCGCAAAAATATTCACGAGATACGTCGAGCAAAACTGAAAAAAGTTCAATCCCCATCACGAAAGAAAACATGCAAAAATTCGAACAGTATGGAAATTCGTCGTTGAAGAAGGGTAGAGGAAGACCGCCAAAGAATTCTCTAATCAAAACAGATACGATTACCATAAAAAGACTACTTGATGCTACGATTTCGAATGAAGCGCCCGGTATCTCGATGAAAACACTTCAAGAGTTTCCGACCGAAGCGACGTTTACTAATTCGAAAGGAAATAAAAATGTAACGCCTGGAAATGTCTCTCAATTCGTACTACTAAACGTAAGTTTGAACAAGTTGATGTTACGTGCCTTCTCCTAATTTTCACGCTCGATCCGAATTACCGATATGTCTCCCCAAAAATATATTAACTCATGTATACGGTACAATGCGTACGCCAAAGTTGTTCATTACGAGGAAGATGTCCAACTGTTTTCTTTATTTCTTCTTAGCTTGAGTGCTGAACATATATTTGTATTTCCTTATAATGAAAATTCGTGCACAACGTCGAAAGCCTACCTTTGATGGGGAAAGCGTCCTCCCGAGAAATCCTCTCCGAGGTTTCGTTCATTGGTACGTTCGAGTTGAGTTACATTCATAGTTTTCATTGTTGAAATCGAATATCATGCGTTCAAGAAGAAGACAAATAGCTCATGAATGGGTGTACTCGTAGGCAATAAACCGATATCATCTTTACTTCGGCTACCTATTTAATATTTAATCATCATTCCTTTTCCATTTTGCGATCTTTAAAAAACTAAGCAAACGGAGGCCGACTTGTGGTCTGCAAAATTTCAACATTCGACTAATTTTCTCGACTCGATCCGTTAAGCTTTGAAGGCTTGTTTCATTCACGTGGGGATTGTTGTATTCAACTCCTTTCGCTCCTTTTTTAAAAGCCGTGAAAGTTGATCATTGAATTGTGATGTCATTTATACGATAGCCTTCCGAACGACAGTCAAACGTCCTGATAAATGGTTTTCGAATGTCACTTAGGTGATGTTTTTCGTATCCGAAACGATTCGACTAGCTATTGTAAAGGATCAGATGATGTATGGAATACCTAATATTGACAGGCAATTAAAAAACGTGATGATAATTGAATTTTCGATGCCGTATTATTTTCGAAAGCGACAAAAACTGAGTTATTCGCGGGTGTCCACGCAGGTACATCTAGAGATAGGCGTGAAAATAAACGATTCATATCAAGTTTCTTACGGATTCTTTGTAAACGCGTAATATTAGCTCTCACTACTGTTGGTCTTTAAAATGTAGTAAAAATACAAGTATATACTATTCTTTGTTCTGCACAGAGAAGTGTGCGTTCCCGCAAAAAACTCATGTTACCAGATTTTGAGTACGGGTTCGATGGAAAATTTGAAAAAGATGAATGCGCAGACCAAACGTATATATCAACGGCGAGAACGAAAACTCCAACTAATCGAAGCGCGCTGAAAGATGATGTAAGTTTTTTGTTATTCTCTACAAATTTTCCTCGCAACATGATACGATTTTCATTTTCGCTTTTTAGACGTATAAAGATGTTCGCATTATTGTTCGTAAACGAGGTAGACCTCGCAAAAGTGTAGTAGAGCTCGATGAAAATGTGGTGGTACCTATTTCTTCCATTAGTACGCCATCATTAGCAAAAGATATCAACGAAGAAACGTCAGCGAAATTACTTAAGCTTTCTAAAGTTAAAAAATCAGGCGACGAAACCGAAATATTCTCTCTCACTACAACAGTATGTACAAATATTTCGTATTCGTTTCCATTTGTTTCCATTTCCCCGTCGTACTGTATGATTTTTTACCTATTCTAATGAAAATTTCGTAGCTTTCGGATTCTGAGCACGATGTATCTTCAACTACATGTTTGAATAAAAGTAAGACAAACGATGTCAAAAGCGAGATCGATGAATCGTGGCTGAAGAAATTGGATTTCAGCGAAGGGCAATCTCTTACAGATTCTTGGGTGTGTATTGACATGGATAATATCGGAGCCCGTTTCAAAACTCACTCGTAGCATTGATTCCTTTTTTTTTTTTTCTTCTTTTTTTTTCCCCTGTTTTTCTATAAAAAGATGGATTCGTCAAGAGACCTTGATAATGCACCTAAACGAGGAAGGCCGCCAAAACGAAAAAAAGTCATGGCTACCATGATTAAGGAAGTTGGAATCGTGACAAAAGAGTCCGACGAGCGAGACATGAAAGAAACGAGAAACAGTCGTGAAGAATGTTCAAAGGTAAGTGTTCAATCATCTACGAGTATTGTTCATTCAAAATCGTTTTAATCGACCCATTTTAATTAACTTTATACTCATCAGTCAGGGCCGGAAGAGAAAAAGAAAAAACGTGGCAGACCGAAGAAATATGATACGACGTTCATGGATAATAATTCAGCATCAGTGGTAAGCAATATTCAAAAATATCTCATCTACCGTTCGTTCGCACGATATAGTAATTCGAACATGGGAACTTGAAATTCTTGCCATAAACTACTGATTTTTGTTGTTTCATAAAAAAAGACCCTGGAAAAAAGTGCCTCATTGAAAGGGCTTACCAAAAAGTTGCCTCTCAACAATGAGAAACGAACTGAAGAATTCGCTGTAACGGAAGGCGTTACGAATACCTTTGCAAAATATATCGACACTGGTGTAGCAATTTCGCCTGACAAGATATGTGAAACAAAACCACCGGTCACAATATCAAACGCAGTTAGTAGTATTCACGTGAGAGAGAGAGAGAGAGAGAGAGAGAGAGAGAGAGAGAGAGAGAGAGAGAGAGAGAGAGAGAGAGAGAGAGAGAGAGAGAGAGAGAGAGAGAGAGAGAGAGAGAGAAAATCGATAAGTCTAATCGAGACGCACTGCTCGAATCCGAGGAAGTCGAATGAAAGATGGTCGAAATAGAGATTGATGATTTGGGCTAATATTTATTATTCATATAATATGAGGACTGATAAATAGTCTGATTTGAAAGGATACTGAATTAGAAATCGTCGTCGCCTTCTAAGTTGGGAATTCCTAAAGATTCTACAATAATAGCGTTACACCTAATCGTACCCGGTTCTGTATTTGTCTTAATGTATTAACATATGAGGTATAATTCTCAGGTTGTAACCATAAAGAAACGAGGTAGACCTTTGAAACGAAAGCCGAGTATCGCTTCAGCTAATTCTAATGAATCGCTTACGCCTGTAGTGAGGAGCGAAGGCAGTTTGGAAGCAGCTCTTACTAAGAACGCAAATGTGCGATCGCATTCCGACAAATTTGAAGAGAAAAAACAACCTTTTTTTCGCGTACGATAACAATATTATGCGTCTTTAATAGTTGCCATTGGTTTACGTTCTCGCAAATTTAGCTAGCGTTTGTATTATTTCTAGACGGGAAAATATTGTCTGAAGAAAAGAGGTCGACCTAGAAAATCTCTTCCAGTCAAGGTAAAATAGGTACACATTAATTTTTGTCTTATTCGTTCGTGACCTTCTTTTCTTAAAATACGTAATCATAATGTTCAGGAAATGGAAGCTTCACATGATGCAGCAATAGTGGACGTTCAAATAGAACAGGATGGGAACGAATTGAAAAAACGAGATCAAGTTACCGTCGAAGAAACCGATATGAAGAAAAGAAGAGAATTTATGGAGTACATGCGAATTAAAGAAGACGTCGATGATTCTGATTTCGAGGTGAGAGTTGAAAAGTCTGAGAAAGCCTTTTTCCGATTGTTCAACTATCACACAATACATTCACTGTTCTAGCATTTGAAGAAAAGAGCAGAAGGAAAAAATTCTTCAATATTATTACCTAAGAAACGAGGTAGACCTCGACTAGACGAGGTTGCTCGAAAACGAGCTGCTGCTGCTGAGTTAATGAAAAATGAACGACCCTATTCCATTTATAACAAATATAAGGCAGCGTCGAGAGGTTTTTTAAAACGGAAGCGCAACCCATCACAGACACTCGACGTATTGAAAAAGAGGAAGAATAGGAAGCGCAAGCTTTTAGACGCAGTCGAATACTCTGGCTTTGCGAGTGCATCGGAAACGGTGAGTAAGGTTGTCAATTTTTCTCCTATCACTATGTAATTCTGCTTCAATCATTTTCCACGCGGCTTAATCAAGATATGCCTCATTTCTTCATGAAAGAATGAAATGAATCGGCACGACGGGAAAAATTATTTTATAAGTTTTTTATTAAGCGGCACTGCCGTCGATATAATGATTAAAACGAAAAATGAGCGACGTTTCGATAGTTACGACTATCTTCTTCGGGGTCAAGAAATATACTGAAAAGTATAATAAGACAAACTTGATACAGAAACGAAAACAAAAGTTCAATCTCAGTGATGACTCCTCTTAAGTACAGGCATGTACGTGCTGCACAGATGATTATCGACGTCCGTTTTAAAGTTGACTGCGTTGACGTGTTTTTTAATTTCTATCGCTTCCCTCATTTTTCTTTTTCTGTCGTTCTTTTCGAAACAAAGAATGGAGGCGTCTTCGAATTTGAAACAATGTCCTGTACTTGCGGTACAGCACGAAGGAGATGTTAAAAATGGACGGAAAGGTACTGCCCTGGCTGAGCATACCGCAAGTACAGGACGTTGTTTCAAATTCGAAGACGCCTCCATTCTTTGTTTCGAAAAGAACGACAGAAAAAGAAAAATGAGGGAAGCGATAGAAATTAAAAAACACGTCAACGCAGTCAACTTTAAAACGGACGTCGATAATCATCTGTGCAGCACGTACATGCCTGTACTTAAGAGGAGTCATCACTGAGATTGAACTTTTGTTTTCGTTTCTGTATCAAGTTTGTCTTATTATACTTTTCAGTATATTTCTTGACCCCGAAGAAGATAGTCGTAACTATCGAAACGTCGCTCATTTCTTCAATATTACTTGCAGGCCAATGATTCATCTATGATTATGTCGGATTCCAGCGTAGTAGATGATGGTGCAACATTAGACGACGATGACCTACCATTTGTTAGTCTTAATTATTTTTGGAACATCGTTCTTTATTTCATTTAATTTTTTCATTCTCGATGCAATGGCTCATCATTGTCTTTTACAGGTCTTGAAGAAATCGTCTCTCGGACGTCCGAGAAAATTGAATAAAGTAAAAGTGAAGAAAATTAGGGTAGGTAGTTCTGATGACTAATTTTGATTGAGAAAAAATCAAGATGATGATCGTAAATTATTATTATTATTATTATTATTATTATTATTGTAGGACCCTTCTCCAGCGCTTGCTGATGTTAAAGAGGATGAAACAAAAAATATAGATCCAGATTTGTATTCACTTGATATGAAAAATCGTGCTAAATATTCTCGAGTATTCAGGAAGGTGAGAGACGTACCTACGCACGATGAATATTTTCCAGATTCGTTGGTGAGTATCCTTTTAAAATTGATGAGTCACTTCAGTGTTTGCTGTGCAGTATGAACAGTAATTTATCACAGTAGGAACGGCCATTTAGGCTTTCATATAATTTTGTTTCTAATAAGAATGATAACGCTAGGTACTACTTCGATACAAGGATTCTTTAAGAATGTGTACCATAATATCGCTACAATAAGACTGTCTTCGTTTTGCAGGTTACTTGTGGTCGATGCAAGAAATTGATGACTTTGCGACACTATCATTTGTATCACCAGATTTCTCATTATTTCCTAAGTTGGTTAGATGGCGAAAAAGAATTGGTGAGCGAAGTAATTTTACTTACTTGTATGTACGAGTAATTATAGTGCGAGCAAAGCCCTTTTTACTACAATCATTGTTTTTCTCTGCAAGGAATAAATTTTTACTACTTAAATAATTAAGATTGTATCAAAAAATTTCCTAGTCAGTGAACGTTGAAGAAATGTTTGTTGGAGTAGTGAAATTTAGAGACCTAGGTGAATTAATTTGAGGTGGAACGAAAAATCTTTTCGCAAGGAACGCACTATTACTTTTATTGGGTGTACATCCTAAGAAATTTCCGCTTCCGGCTGGAGAGAGTTCATTTTATTCTCTAGACTGCGACTGGTGTATTTCTGATTCTGGGGAAGGAGATTTGAAAAATTATGATTCCGGAGTTGTCTACTGATATTACAAAATATGGAGAAGGACTTGATGATATCACTGAAGGATATTGAAACGTGTTTTAAATGAAATTCAGGAAGTGTTTGTTGCGATTTATCATCATTATTATTATAAATAAGAAAGATGAATCTACAGAAAAATGCACATTAATTAATTAATTTATTTATTTATCATTTTTTTTTTTTTTTTTTTTTTTCATTTTCATCACCGGTTTTACAGTTAGTATGACCGTTACGGGAATAGTGAGAAGGAAACTCAGAAAAGTTAGAAGCTTTGTAGGTAGGCAGATATGGAAAGCTGGGCAAAGTTTGAAACGTTGCGTCGTCAGGATTTGATTTTTAGCTCGAATTTATCTACTGAGGGAAAGAGGAGTGTCGAGTGTGTGTTGAAAATATTACGAGCAATAGGATAAAACTCAGAGAAGTATGACGTCATCAATAACTTTGTCCTAATTCGAAGACTTCCGAAAGTTGCGAGATCACTTAGTGGCGTATTCTCCGTTCAAAATAAGAGTGCTACGGATTTTTGAATGGGTAACGCGAGAATAAGAATTGTTCAAAGTGCATTGCGGGCTTGCATAGTAGCACCTTTGCTGTAAACAAAGTTTAGGTACGATTTTGCAATGGGCCAGGTAGAGCTATCACATAAAAAAATCAGATCATGTCTATAAAATTTGTTGATACGAGAAGCAATGGGGGGATATATCTCCCATACTCTGGCCCCACATATCTACGCCACTGACATCACCAAGAGGTGAAGTCTTCAGAGAGTGATTTTCGATTTAAATTCTTAGAGGAGGAGGATAGACTTGAGAGAATCAGGGGAGAAGAGTAAAGCTTACAAGGTTTAGAATGTGATATCATAAGAGTGTGATGTCATCAGTAGGATTCAGATGAATGTTAATTGGATAGTAGAGGAAAGAGATGTCCGATCTGCTTTGAAGGGTCTGGACAAATTTTCGTCAAAGCCAGGCGGACGGAGGGGTACCTTGTAAATCTCAACTCAAGAACAGAGAAGAAGGTTGGAAAAGAGAGGACTAATTCAATAGCAGATCGTTGAAGGCGACAAAGATCGCCGGTTCCTCGCTGCCATCACAAAATATGTAATGTCGGTTAATTTTTTTTTTCTCTTCATCAATTTCGTAGTTGTGAGACTATTATTTTTTTGTATCCTCTGTCGGAAAAAAAGAAAAATGTTGAACTTTAGCTTGTACGGAGAGTTTTTTTTTTCTTGCAGTAGTATTATCTTAAATTAGGGGGAATAAAATTCGTACATAATTTAATTTAATTTTTTTCGTAATTAGGACTTCAGTCTTGATTCCGAGCTTATTAAAATAATGCAACAGTACGTGAATCCGGATGCGTTGCGTAAAAAATTGATCAAGTTACATTGTGACCAATGTCACAAAATTATGAAAAGTGTTGTTGGCTACGTGAGCCATATTAGATTCTGTTCAAAAATGGTATGTAAATTTTAATCAACTCGCATTCAAGCAGCAATTTCTGATAATGATGAGTCGATTTCAAAAATTCGTGTTCGTCTGTAGAATGAAGAAGAACTTTTAGGATCTTGCGTATTGTGTGGTAAGAAATTGAAGCCAAGTAGTTTACGCCACCACTACGTTAAGACCCATAATATTACATTACCTAACGTGAACGCGAGAACAAAAGACGAATTATTTTTACCTATTCCTGAGTCCTCAGCCAAGTGAGCACGACCGATCCGAGAGTTTATTTCTCACTTACTCGATGCCGTCCGTATTCTAATTGCTGAGAAATTGTGGTTCACAGAAATGATGCTGTAGCGATACCAATTTCAACGTCATCGTCGTCGTCGTTGTCGTCGGTGAAGAAGATGGCAAAATGTTACCAAAATTTCGAACGTAAAAGCATTGATAAAATAGATATAATAGAAGATGTAGAATTTTGGACATCATTGAAAACATCTTACGATCTATATATGTGTATGGGATTGAGTTGCAAACATATGACGTTGTCAAAAGATGATCTAAAGAATCATATACTCAATTGTCATGCCGCTTTTTGCGTAAGTTGGAACATGTTTTACGCGCCGCGCCAACACTATGGTCTGTAATTTTCACTTTCGTCGTTTTTATTCTCAATTTCAGGAATTCAGATGTTTAATTTGCCCGTTCACTACACGGTACGAAAGTGAAATTATTTATCATACGAAGAACGCGTGCAAGGATTTTTCGGATACCGAAGAGAGAGTGGACGACGAGTCCGATGCGACTGTAACAATAGGAGGAAGACGTGTTTCAAATCGTGTTAAGAAACGTAAATGTCGTTACGAAGACGAATTCTTTGAGGACGGAGAACGTAAAAGAGCGAAAACAGAAGACGAAGATTTCCGACCGTCAGACGTCGAAACCGAAGAAGACGATCGGGATTTTGTTTCCGAATCTGACGAGGATGTAATCATCGTCAAATCTCGATCGAGTAAAAGTAATATTGAATTTAAATTCGGTTATTGGCTACATTGACTTATGTTCAATGAAAAGGTTGTTGTGATTCTGATTTTATATCTTGCTTCAGGAAAATCGGGTCTTTATACGGCTTACGGAAGTGACTCGAGTTTACGCGTAGCTTTCTTGAGTCATACTACGACTCGTCAATACGATCCGTTGACTTGGACCATTGAAGCGTAAGTTGTATCCAGTGTACGGAATAATTTTGAAAGGTTTATTCCTCTTCAACTAAGCGAGTCACTTTTTATGATGCACTTGTAGACGTCAGCGAATTTGCCGCCAAGAACCGATTCTCGAGGAATTGAAAATTAATTCGACCATGTGGGGCTTAACGTCATTAATGAATTTACCGCTTCACGCGCCGAAGCAAATTAGATCGATGAAGATTGTTGGCGATAGTAATAAATTCATCGATTATGATTTGTTTCAATCTGACGTCGTTAAAGGTATGTGCTCACAGTTCTAACTTGATACTATTTTACATAATGTTGGTATTTCTGATATGGTTCTGGTACAAAAAGCCAAATTCAATCGCCCGACAGACTTTTTGCCCGAATATTTTTGTCCCGAAGCCATTTCGTCGACACCCAGTGCAGTGCAACTCCAGACAATTCCACACAGACACACCCCTACTCCCCCTTTATCATGTACATATTTTCGTTAATAATTTTGATCTATAACTATGATGTGGCCATGAGTTTGCAAGTACTGTAATTATTTTGTTGTCGTCGTCCTTGTGATCATTGAATTCCATCGCTACATTTTGTTTGCGCGTTTGCAACGTCATCCATTTCTTCGTGGGTGAATTGCGAACACATTTCCCAAAGCTCAGTTCTGCGAGGCACCGTTCGGTGTTGCCTTGCTCCTTTTGGAGCTCGGTTTGAACGGCGTATAGGTCGGGGTGGAGCTTCCCGACAACGACCCGAAAGCGGTTGTGTTATTTGTTTTATGCGAGTTTGACACAACCGCCTCGTACTGATTCCATGTAGCTGGCGGTTATCGGAGTGCCACCGCCGGCCGCCAATTTCGAGCAGGTACGCCTCGGACATAATATTGGTCGAATTACTTGAAGAGCTCCTCCATTTCGGCCGGCACATCGTCTCGCAGCAGAATGAAGACACGTTCAATTTCAGCCAACGTCAACATCATGTGCGTGTATATTTTGATGGTCTCGTCGTCCGGATCATTGTATCGTTGTTGTAAGCCGATTGCCTATTTCTGCCTGTAGACCGATTGGCCGAGATGGAAGAAGCAGTACGAGACTTCAACCCCCGGATACATCTCCTCGCACGCGTTGAGAATAGCTAATTCGAAGTCCGCCATTATTCGCAGCGGCACACTCGTATTAGTACGGTACCCCGCAACGGCAGCGCTCGCGATGGACAGTTTTCCGTGCATTTTTACCTTCCGGCAGCTGAATGAGGACGTTTGGCAGTACTCCTTGCAATTCATCGCAAAGTAATTGCGCGGCTGGTTGCACCGGGTTAGCAACAGCTCTTCTCTTCAGGTTCTCCCGGACAGCTTCCGCCTTACACGCCGCTTGGTCGGGCGCGTGCGAATGCGGGGATGTCGCTGGTACTTTGAGGACGGTTGTTGAGGCAAGAGGGCTAGTAGCTGCCACCGTTACTGCGTGGGCCGTACATTCTCCTCGCGCTCTTACCCTTTGGCAATCACAGTACACTTGATTGCCTCGTTGACGCAATTCGACGTACAAATAGCCGTTAAGCACTTATTTCTTTGCAACAATTTTAGCCATCGCATCTGTTCGGTTAAATTCAGTTCCTTTCTCCTTGAGTGCACATGAACTTATAATCATCACGCAGGTAGCAATTTGCGCTGAGATTTCAGTGGTACAATAATTAATTATTTACTTGGTACTTGTTCAAATGCGTTTACTGTTTAAATGTGTGCACCCTGTTACACATTTTGCAGCGCTGAACAAATAACGTACGGCACCCGTTTCACAAAACAGCACGATCGAGTCCTCGTCAACAGAGTTTTTCGATTGTATGAAGAAATTGATACCCAAAATGTGTCGGGCAAAAATTGTGTTGTGAGAAACATGTGTCGGGTAAATGGATTCGGGGGAAAAAAAATCGTGTAAAAAGTCTGTCGGGCAAACAGGTTGTCGAGCGATTGGTTTCAAGTTTTTGCCCCTAGGCGGGTTAAATTACTCCAGTGCGACGAATCGTTTCCCATTCTACATACGAAGGTAGATTAAAAATACCGTGTGTATAACTGGACAGTTTGATATCTACGGTTTCTTGAAGAATACCTTCGTAGGTATACACAAGGTGTTCCTCCAAAACTGCTTCCATCCTCAAGTCATTTCTCTCGGCCATTGATTTCTCATACTTTCGCCAATTGATGACAATTTTCCTGAAAATTTTAATCGCCGCGCGCATTTCTCTGGAGATTATACGCGAGAGTTCGACAAAAGAATTGAATTTGAAAAGTTGAAAATTTCGAGGGATCGAATTATACAACCCTTATTTTTGATTCAATTGGTACATGAATAAATCTGGAGCTTAATAATAGTTCGATATTATTTCGAATTTCAGACGTATTTTAGAATCGATGATTGTACCCTCATGCGGGTGATACACACTTCATTTTTATGTTTCAGGAGTGCCTATTAGTTTTGTCGGCGGACCTGTATGGGCTTTGGCGTGGGCTCCAATGCCCGCTCAACTTTCAGAGCAGTATTTGGCTGTTGCCGGTCTACCTCATATGAACCATCTTATCGAACTGAACTCGAGTGTGAAATTTCGTTCTCTTATTCAAATATGGAAGTATAATTCGCTAGATAATATCAGGTGAGTTGGGATTTTCATCTACCTATAAAAACGTTCAAGTTTGAAAGCTACAAAATTCGAGTCATAAAATTTTGAAATTCATACATCGATGACAACTTCATGCGAACAATAATGGCTGAAAAAATTTCAAATAAAATTTTGAAAATCGGTTTGGAAAACCGGGAGAAGTAAGGGAAGATCATAATTATACATACTTATAAATAATGAATACAGTGAACACGAAACTATAATGAGCACGGAAAGGAAAATGACATTACGTATAAGTAACAGAAATGATTCAACGCAATAGGAGTACCGTAAAACATGAAAAAAAAAAAAAAAAAAGTGCTCGATACATAATATTATAGATACGAGTACTTATTACAGAAAAAACGCGAAGCTATATCTTTTAAAAACCCGAAATTATATTTCATCAAACGCGAAGTTACATTTCTGAAGTTCGATATTTATTACAACTACACCAATAAAGCTTTCGTGGCCAGCCGTGGTCTGCCTCTTTTACGCTTTTAGCCTATTATTGGAATTTGCTTTGCAGTGGCTGACCTGACAACGCTCGCGCTCGTCAGCCGAATCGACGTTCCCTAACAGTGCTTGCATACCTTCTTTTTGAAGAAAAATTAGACACGTGCAACTCGCGCCCTCAGCACTAATTTCTATTTTCCGAATACGTGACCGTGCCCTTGTCTTGAACCTTTCAAACGTCTTCCCTTTCCACCACTCCCTATTAAAATGGAACTTGTAATACAATACATCCAATAGTGGTAAGGATAGCATTAGTCGCTGCTAGTAAATGTTTCTATTAATCTTGACATACTTTTTCTTGAAAGTGAAATAATATGTTTCTATATTCACAATTGTTTTTCGCAGCAATACTATCGATAAACCCACCTTGGATTTGGCGATAGCTCATGAATACGGCGCTGTCAGTTGTATGGAATGGTGTCCGTCCGGAGGCTTCGACAATCGTACCAGTGCATGTAGGTTAGGTATTCTAGCTGTAGCCACATCAGCTGGCTGTGTCGTTGTCTACAGTATACCCAAATTGGATAGCAATGACGAGCCAAGGTAAAGGAGGCTTCTTTCTTCTTTATGTATAGTTAAATAATTTTGTTGAATTCGCTGAAATTTCCGTTCTCCTCTTCAGCAATCGAATAGCTTGCCCGGAACCAAATTTAATCCTTAGTGTTACTTGTGATAATGTACAGTGTACCCGCGTCGTTTGGTTACGTAAAAAAGAAAAAAGGTAAGTTGATGGTTTCGTATCGAGCTCATCTAGCGTCGTTCTTTCTTTACCTAATTCTTAGTACTTGATATTCTTCTTTTTTTTCTCGTCATTGATAGCGTAATCTGTGGAGGTTTTTCAAATGGCACCATTGCTCTATGGGATATTTGTTGCAAATCATCTTTGTTGAGAGAGGGAAACAAAATTTATCCGTATCGAACGTTTGAGGCACATAATGCGTCTATTTTGGGTAAGAAAGTTAAATGGCGAGCGAATTATATGCGCAATAATTATAATCTTTAATTGCGGATCTGTTTGAAGTACCCTCTTCTGCCGGTTCTAGCTTTGGACGCACATTGGCTCGATGATGGTAGATATTTATTAACATCGTCGATTGATCGTGTCATGAAGTATTGGGATCTGGAAGATTTGTCTGGTCCGTTGAACGAACAAGAAGGGTCATCACCAATTGTGAATGTGGTGTGGTTGCAGCAATGGGCAGTGAGCGCTGTTGGTTTTGATTCCTCTAATCTACTAGACGCTAGCGCTGTCCTCTCACATTCGCGAGATACTGTCGAGAAGAAGAAGAGTATTGCCAATATACGAGATACTTGTTGGGTAAGTTTCAATACAAATTTGTCATCAATGAACAATAGAATTAGAATGAAAATATACATACAGTTTCTCCGCTGCGACGAATTTCTCATAGTTGACGCGTTTGTGGTCGGTTAAAGACGATATCGATGCATTTCCAATTATGTCGCCCATTTTCGCCAGTTGTCGCTCACGTTTGGATACAAATAAGGACATTATTATTCGATTGTCGAATATCGACCAGTTGAACGTCAATGTGTTTTTTCATTCGATATCATTCATTAAAGGATACTTACGGCCGCCGTAGGTATTTCAAGACGTTCTTTATCGCAACGCTCACTTCATTGAGGTAGGGCTACCTCTATTGCGAGCTGACTTTCTGATCTGAGACACTTGAACGTTTCCTTCACGCGTGATCAACGTTCCTTGAAAGTACACGGCGCGACGGCAGTATTTATCCTGGAGGAATGAAAAATGGATTCATTATAGTCTACGTAGCAGATTTATTGATAAAATAACGAGCAGTTGTTGGATAGTTCCACAGAGTTGCGAATCCCATATAACGCTGAAAAACCGGACGAGGCTCTAAACCATTGAGCTAGGTATTTAGCGAGTAGGTAGGATGGATCAGAGTAGAAAGCGACTACACGTCTGAGGGGGTAGCCGTTTTTATGAAGCTTTAATTGTCCGTATAAACGGAGGACACTAGGACACATCACGATGAGTGTTTCAGGTTTACATGTAATTATCAATTTGGCATCGAAGAACACATTTGCGCTGCATTCTCAAAAAATCCCTCGAAATCGGCCGTAGGTCTCCATTGTATTACGTTTGGACACGATCCTGAAAAACTTGTGGAGCTGAAATCCTTCATTCCTGCAGTAAGGATCCCAGACTTAATCGTCTCGAAGAAATCGAAAGCATCAAAGCGTACAAATCTGATCGATACTACAATCTAAATGATATGGAATCATCCGTCGACAGACAGAGGGTTAGATGAATCAACACGATCGAACTCGAACAGCTAAACAAAACCTTTCTCTCGCCTATCGCTCTTTCTCTCATTCTTCGCGGACACCTGATGATGATACGTTCACCGTATCGAAACCGGTCGAGATGTGTAAAATTTAGTTCCGACCTCTAGTTCTCATACATAATATTTTTTACACTGTGTATTTTTCTAAACTTACTCTGACTCTTTATTTTTACTTTACATTTTTCTGACCTTTATTCGATTGATTTATAATTTTCCTTTCTGACACTCTTAAATTTAAAAAAAATTTCATCTCTATTTTATTTTTACCTTGTTTTTGATTCAACCCTATAAACTGTGATTTCGAAACTATCTTTTTCCTTTTACTGTTACATGTCTATGTGCTCCAACCTCCCATTATATATACTCGTATACACCGTAGTACGACAGTCGAAATTTTTCCAAGTTCTCCCCGTCATATATAACTCGAAAAAATTTCGAGTCTCTCGTTTTGTCGGACGGCGCCCACCGCGCCGTTTTGTCCAAAAGACTCATGAAACGTATTCCCTATTAAAAGATATCGAGGGAAATAAAAGAAGAATAGATGATTTACGCGCATAATATTCCATTGGATGGCACAAAATAGACCTGAATAGCGAAGGCTGAGAGCAAGGTTACCCCTATTTCGGGATTAAATATTACGAGAAAACTGTTAAATTTGTAATTATTACATTATAATAGGTTTACCCGTGAAAGCAATAAATGAATAAATCTGTCTTGCGTGCTGCAAAATCGAGAAAATTTCTAAATAACCGAGAACAAATTTGAAGGAAGTGCTGGGACATATAAAATTTGCCGTGTAGTGGGAGTTGAAAGGATTGGGAAGGATTTATGAGAATTATTCTGCATGAAGTCGAAGTCGTGCCTCATTTTTATTTGCGATTGTAGTTTTGGTATTATTGATTCAAGTTACATTACAGCGAGCATTATGTAAACGCAGCGAACTGCGAGCTTATCTCAACTATCCGCCGAGACAGTAGCTGGAATTTACAAATTCTCCTCTCTTTGTTTATTTTTATTTTATATTATTATTTTAATTTTTTTTTACAGAGTATAGCTTATTCTGACTGGAACGATTCAGTCGCGCTGTCGTTAAGTAGTGGTCAAGTGAGCGTGTTTGCGGCTAAACACATGTCTGTGTTATCTTTTAAACAAGCAGATTTTGAGAAGGTGAGTACCGCACAATATTTATGCAGAGCTGAACTAGTTTATCAGTGAGGAGAGAGGTTCCTCTCTTTTCCAACGTTTGAATTATCTATTCAGTTAACAGCGTTACCTGATGTTCACAGGTTATAACTGAAACTTCGTTAATACCATTGAATGACGACGATGATGTGAATTGGTGCAAAAAAGAGTCGGTGAAAAATCTTACGAGTTTACCACATACAAAAGCATCTTACGACTGTACTACATTACTACAAGAATTTGGTCTGCAGTTCTGCGACGTGAGTTTTCAACAATTTCTTTTTCATAAGCTACCCTTCTAAAAGTACATACTCTCTGTCAATGTAGACATTTTTTTTTTTTCTTTTTCAACTTTAGCGCGTAAAAAATAGAATGCCTTTGACAAAATCGAGTTTCACTCCAGATTGCTGTAATATTTTGTCTGTCAATAAGGTAACAAACGGTTTTATCATTATTAGTAGTATTATTATTATGTTGCGAGTTATATGTAATTAATTATTTTGAGTTTTTTTTTCCTTAAAAGGAAAGTGGCGAATATGAAAAGTCTGATTGAGAGAAAAAAAAGAAAGAAAATAAATTAGTTTTCGATGAAAACAGTTTGTCCGTGGTACACTAGTAGATGAAGAAAAAATTCAAGCGAAAAAGCGCCACTACAATTTTTTTATTTCGAATACAGCCACATTTATTTGAAATGGGCGTTCCAGTACGACCAGCCTACCATCTTCAGCGATATGAAGTAAAAGAAAATCCAACAAAAGTTCACAATAAAACTCTATACAGAGGAACGCGTAGGACTAGATGAAGACGATAAGTAATCTCTAATCATTACAGATTTAGAGTGTTCGTTTTTTACTTCACAGTTGCAGTGCAGTGTTATTACGTGTAATACGTATTAATCACCTCGAGCAACTTCTTTTATTTTGTAGTATTCTCTTCACGAGCTAAAATACTCGTCTCGTATCATTGAAATCCTATAGCATGAGTAGCTAAAGCAGTATCACGATTCTGATGTTTGATGTAATTTTTGTGTTGCGATAGTCTCACGTTAAGAAGTTGAGACGTGTCTTTAATTTTAGAAAAAGAGTTTGTTTGCCTTGTGTTGTATTTGTCGAAAGAGATGACTAGTTTCGAGTCCCAATTTTTTGAGCAACCTCTGAATCGCCAAAGTGCTCGAACCTATGGAAGGAATAGCCCTTGTTTTTGCCTTCTAAATTCTCTCCCCCCCGCCCCGTTTTGCCCATTCGATAATGTTTTTGGGGTAACCGTTCATTCTAAGGACTGCCTCCATCTTCTGAAGTATGTCATGCTTGAATGAAAAATCGGAGCAATATCCGATGTTGTCTACAGTATTCCATGTTCTGGCTGTCCCTAAGTCTATATGGGCAAGACGTCTCAACTTCTTAACGTGAGACTATCGCAACACAAAAATTACATCAAACATCAGAATCGTGATACTGCTTTAGCTACTCATGCTATAGGATTTCAATGATACGAGACGAGTATTTTAGCTCGTGAAGAGAATACTACAAAATAAAAGAAGTTGCTCGAGGTGATTAATACGTATTACACGTAATAACACTGCACTGCAACTGTGAAGTAAAAAACGAACACTCTAAATCTGTAATGATTAGAGATTACTTATCGTCTTCATCTAGTCCTACGCGTTCCTCTGTATAGAGTTTTATTGTGAACTTTTGTTGGATCTTCTTTTACTTTAT
Source organism: Aspidiotus rigidus (assembly GCA_035079385.1). NCBI lineage: Eukaryota > Metazoa > Arthropoda > Insecta > Hemiptera > Diaspididae > Aspidiotus > Aspidiotus rigidus. The sequence continues at coordinate 1,929,731 of JAVHKY010000046.1, read as the reverse complement.
ATCGCTGAAGATGGTATGCTGGTCGTATTGGAACGCCCGTCTCAAATATACGTCGCTGTCTTTATAAATTAGTTTTTGTCCCGTAGTCAGCGCTGAGCGCAGTAATTGAATTTAATATTTCAGCGAAAAATACCTAATATTCGAGCGTATTAATTTACAGGTCTTGTTGTATGAAAATGAATTATATATTGTAATGTATTGAGACAGTATCACATCTTTCTATTGGACATTCGTTTCTTGAGTGTTGAGTGTTCGTTTTTTTAATCAAAATACGAGTCGAGTAAAACCGATGAGATGAATTCTTTAAATTTGTTGAAGCAATATTAATTTAGTTAATGCAATTAAACTATATTAAAACGACACAGCAGAGTAAATGAATGATCAACTGTCTAAAAGTACCTAAAAGCGACCAATTTGAATTTGCGATCGCAATTTGGCTGTAAACTTTTTTCCCTCAAAGTTTTATAATGAATTGACCAAGTCGAAAGCTTATATCTGGAAGTGAATTTTTGTGGTAATCAAACTTGTAGAATTTTATAAACGTTTCTTTTCTTTCTGTGGTGAACAAGTTGCTTGAAGTCTGCTTGACGGCGGCGCTCTGTTCTTCTGGATTGAAAGATTTTTGTCACGTACGTATTGTACAGAGAACGATTTGTGAGAAGTTGCTCTACAGAACTTGTAATTGACCAAAAAATCAGTCAATTGTTCACAAATTTCTAAAATATACTACCTCCAAATTGACAGCATTGAACCCATTTATTCTATATAAAAATTGCGAAAAATACGAAAAGCTGCAAGAAGGATATCAATGAAATTTGATAGTGAACAATTCAAAGAAACCATACCAATCGACAGTGCCTGAGAATAATTTGCACGATTTTTTAATTCGCTTACAGAATATTATTGGTCCATAGTTGAAGTATAGAAAAATAACCCACTTTAAAAAGACTCTTTACCGCTGCGTACCACAAAATTTCATAAGAAAACCATAATTATAATATTGGCTAATGTCATACTAGCTGTATTTTGTCGCGCATCAGTAAAATGTTGCGCGGTGAAAAATCAAAGAAAATGGTACGAAAAAGCAGTACTGCTGCGGACTGCTCGAATCTTATACTGCTCAGTGCTAGGCATTTTGTTTGGTGAATAGCGCGCAACATTTTACTGCGCGACAAAATACTGCTAGTATGACATTGGCCACGTCGAAAGTGCAGCTGTACTAGCATCAACAGGATCTGATCAGAATTAATGTTGCCACTGCGCGTGGGCTTCTTGTACCTATTGGGAAGTTGGAACTACAGTATTATAAACAACATATTATTGGTAGCTTGGCAGTCGCCGAGTAGAAGAGGGGCTTTGCCGAGGAGATTCTTCCAACACTGAAGTTATACTCAAAGGAGTCGATTCCAGTGTTGGAGGAAGCAAAATTATAAATGAACACGCAACCCGCACCCACTCCACCATGAAGGACGGGCGGCGTTTTGCACATACAGGGTGGCCAGTTTCTGGAAAACCAGGAAAAGTCAGGGAATTTCGGCTAAGATCAGAGATTTTTTTGAGACTCGCGGTTAAATAATCTGAGATAGGTACGAGTATATACTCCAGACTCTTGTCTTAAAGGAATGTGAAAAATATTATTTTGCTTTAAAAATCACGAAAGATTTTTTTTTTTCTTTTTGAGCCGAAAAAGAATGGAAATTTTAGTCTGGAAAAACCTGGAAAAGTCGGGGAATTTTTTTTTCGGGAAAAAACTGGCCACCCTGCGTTACGACACAATCGACTATAAACCTTAGTCTACTCAACAGTTTTCCAACGCGGACTTCCATTTTATGCATTTTGGCCGACTAGATATCAAATTTATCCTACTGCTGTGCTACATACGTACCTACGCCATTTTTAAATCACGCGTACGAATTCCACTATTCTTTAATGTACATAATATTATGCAGCCTAATTAATTTCGAACAATTCTGATTTTATAAATAATGTTTTATTCATTTTTTTTTTTTTTTTTTGCTATAGGTATGTTGGAATCAAAATTATAATAGTTTCAATTGGTTGGCTGTCGGTTACGAAAGCGGATTCGTTCGTATTTTCAGAGTTGAAAGATTTGATAAACTTCACCTAACTAAATTTTATAAAATGAACGAAACTTGTCGCACAAGTTCAATTTAGCCTAAGTTATTTATGATTCGTCCAACTAATGTCATATTATACGAGTGCTCTACTCGCCACATTAATGTTCGAGTATCTTACAGCTAGAATAGTACTTGAGTAACTATTTCTTCAGCTCTTTTTCAATCCCTTATACAGTAGTTACATTCTGTTTTATTTTAAGTCACTGGTCAAACTTCAATCATTTTATCGCTACTGCGCGTGAGATAGTAGTATCCACCACCACCAATTTTACACTCTGTAAGCTCGTTAATTTGAAAAATTCAAGCAATCCACGCTTACCTTAGGTAATTAGTTTGTTGTTTCTACAGCTGTTAAGTAACGCGTGAAAAAGTATGACTTCTTTTCTATTTATTACTAATATTTGATATTTGCAAATAATTTTGTTACCGTCTTCTTTTTTTGTAAAATATAATATCATATATGTGTAAAGAAAGCATATTTCCATCTTGCTATTATTTTCTACAGAATACCCTGTCGTTACAAACTATAATTTACTTTTATTGACCGCGAGTAAAATTCATTACTTCTAATTATACTTATGTCGAGACAAATTGAAACTATCTACCGAAGAAAGAAAATAAGAAGATACATAATATTACTCGTAAAGATACTTAATTGATTTATTGTCGTGTCGCGTCGACCCGCTACAGAAAAACGAATAGAATGAAATGAACTCTTTCAATTCCTTTCAACGTGAATTCTTTGTGGTTCAAATTTGAGTAACCCTCGAAAAATGTGCCCGATTTCGGTCTTTCACTTTCGCGCGCACACAAGGGGCGCATTAGGCTTTTTTGCGCTCTAGGCCATTTTTTTTCGCGCCCTCACCTTCAACGCCTATTTTAGACCATTTTTCAAAAAAATCACATTTCTGGCCATAAATCGCCAACTGTTTGAGATGAGACCGGCATAGCAAAATCACATGAATAAAAATTCTTCTCACTCGACTCCTCGCCCACCTTCTTATCTGTGCTGTATGAATTGGGATGTTAACCTATGTTTGGTAGCGCTAGAATCGCCTTCCTCTCTCGCCGCACTCGCTTGAATTTCTGGGTGACGATTTTACGTTCAATGTATTCGGCCATAAGAAACGAGATTTTCAATTAGTCGTAGATGACTCAATACTTCACCATTAGAATTACTTCTTTCAGTTATCGATTCTCTTGAAGTGTTTGAACGATTTATAGGATATAATTTTTTGATATTACGAATTGTAATAATTTAAATCGTATTTGAAAATTGCAATTTCCCCATCATGAAGCATGGTACGTTAAAATTATCCCCCACATGTTAGAGCACGGCTACCAACTTACGCAACTTGGGTTAACATCCCAATGTAAATTATGCCGTGAAAGTTCTCGCAAACTTCAAACGTTTAATTGAGAAGCATAGTTCTTAGTTTTTAGAAGTATTATTTTCTCGAACTCATTTTGTTTTCTGTCTCTTTGTTTTGATTTTTCTTCGTTTTCGTTATTTTTTGTTTTTATTATTTTTTTTGACAGAATTTTGCACCCCTCAAAATTTTGTGCCCGAGGGTACAGCCTTGTCAGCCTATACCTTAATGCGGCCCTGCGCACACACCCAATCCAAATGAAGGGAGCATTATCTTCCACCCTTTTATCGTCTTACATCGCTCCTTTCCAAGCTTTCTTTTTTTCTGGGACTATCTTAAATATTGTAGTTTAAATCTAAAAGAGAAACGACGGCTTCCTTAACGAATTTTATCGATTAACGCAAAGAACCTGTTTTATGAGTCATATGGGATTTGGTATTGCGAATTCAAGGAATTTTTCTAAGTCCCCCTCCTATCATATATGTAAGAATGATATACCATTCTCTCTTTCGTGTTGGTCCTCAAGTTAAAGATACGTTAGAATGGGCATTATTGTTTCCCTTATCGGACCGGTCACCGGCAGGTCCCGTCCGGTAAGACGAGGAACGCTCGGTGTTCGCTATCATCTGTTTTACCGATGGGTTTATTTTATTGATCTGATTTACTTATACTTGTAGTTTTGTTCAGACGCTTGCACGTCTTATAAGATGTTCGTTTCGCTATCACGAAACGACCTGTGTGAATTTCGTTTGTCTAAGTAATTAAATCGCAATTCACGGTCGTTATAGTGTAATTAATTATAAGTTCGTGCCTACGAACTTACATATATGGCTCGAGAGTCGAAATTTTTCCTAGTTTTTTGTTGGACGGCGCACGGCAAGTTTCTCAAAAAGCCCCCCCGAAACAGGTTCCCTGTTGAAAAAAAAAAAAAAAAAACGTTGAAAGTAAGTTACATAGTTCATTTGTCTTTCGAAATCTATCTGTCTTTTTTCCAGTTCACGACACATTTCAAGAGGGAACTTGTTTTATGGGGGGGGGGGGATGGTGGTATTTTAAAGAATCGCCGTCCGCCGTATCCCGTCCGGCAAAAACTTGGGAAAATTTCGATTCTCGAGCTGTATATTTCGTAGTCCTCAAAATAGCTCCAGGTCACTGATGACGTCCTATTTCTAAGCTCCCGTCCTATCATATTATAGCTCGGAGGTTGAAATTTTTCCAAGTTCCCTTCCTATCATCTCCTAATATACATAGCTCGAGAGTCAAGAAAAATTTAGACTCTCGAATTATATTATACTAGGCTTATAGTAGGTCTAAGACTTCTTTATGTACTAGCTTTATATTAGGTCTAGGCTTTTTGCATTCTCAATACCAAATCCAATTTGACTCATAAAACAGGTACCCTACGTTCCTCGATCAAATTCGTTAAGGAAGGCGCCGTTCTTAAATAAATAAATAAGAACTCGCAGCCCACGTGGTGAACTGCTCGGGGTTGCCTTTATTAACTTTGTTAATTGAGGTAAACAAGGAACCTGGTTTAGGGGTTATAAAAGTATTTAAACTTGCAAATTCTCGCGTAATAGTGCGGGAATTTGCAAGTTTGAATACTTTGGAAATTTAGTACGTACCGCAACCTAAAAACCTACTCCCCCCCCCCCCCCAAAAAAAAAAAAAAAAAAAAAAAACTGTTTTATGGGAGTCATTAGTGTGCATTGCCATTCCTATACAGCTTGAACTTCGTTCTTCACCACCTTAATAGTTTTTCCTTATCATAAATAAATAAATAATTAAATGAAATAAATAAATTTAATAAATAGATAAATGAATAAACAAGACTAGTATACTGTATATTAGGCCTAGTATAATGAACGGTCTAGTATATAATACTTCAAGCTAACAGCCGAAATAGAACCTCCTATTACATATAACTTGAACGTGCCCCTTCCTATCATATACAGTGTGGTGCATGAGAAGTCGCACCAATGTAAAAGTCCCTATGGTGCGTCTTTGTGATGCACCAGCATACATAAGGACGTGTTATAGAGATGGTTGGAACACGGGTCAACGCACCAACGCGACATAAGCAAGTGAGCAACACTCGGTTTTCCTGTTAGGTTTTTTGTTACCGTGAGGATTTCACCATTCCTGAAATTTTTTTCTTCATCAGTTTTTTTTTTTTTTTTATCTATTGGCAGTTACAATTTTTTTTACAGTGCGTTCTGTTCACAAGATTTTGTTTCTGTCATTAAACATTGCTTACTCGAACAAGTCATTCTTTTTTATTGCTCAGGACGTTGCATGTACCTACTTTATTCTTAAAAATCATGTCAACGAAATCGTCATTCAAATTCAAAAAAGAAAAAACAACGGGAAATAATCGTTTAACATTTGAAAATGGAAATTTTCACTTGTAAAATTCATAAGTGATTTCCCCGAACAACCCAACACGAAGTTTGTTGCACGGAGAGGAGCTTACTTCCTTGTGTTGCTCACTTGCTCGTGTTGCATGGTGCATTGACCCGTGTTCCAACCATTACTATAACACGTCGTTTATGTATGCTGGTGCATCACGAAGACGCACCATAGGGACTTTTACATTGGTGCGACTTCTCATGCACCACACTGTATAGTTCAGAAGTGGAAATTTTAAGTCCCTGACGACAACGAAGGAAAATAGGCCTGATATACAGAATAACTAGGCTTATACTAAGTAGGCTTATACAATACTAGGAAGATGGCGCGCCTCGCAGGATTATTTTTGGATTGTTTGTCAAGTACCTAAGGGGTTAATTGTAATCGCACATCAAAAGAGAATGTTTGAACAGCAAATCTGTGAGCAGCAGAAAGGAATGAGAGAACAGTTGAAAAATGTATGAAATGATCAGCAATGGTATACAGTAAACAGAATTTGTGGAACATGAAAAATGATATTTTTTCAGCAGCAAAATAATATTGAAATGAACAGTCGATGCTTAACAGCAATTAAATTTTTCTCACCTCAAATCACTCGGTTTTTGACACAAGTATGCCCGACTTTTAAAACATCATGGTGGGCAACTTCAAGAACAGTAAGATTAAGTTCTGAACTTTGAAAAGGTGATTCATGTACATGTCATAGCGAGATCACAAAAGTCTTAAAACTTGAAGAAAAGGAAAGAATGACTTCGGTATTTTATACAACATTGAGTAGTTTTAGCCGCCAATATCGAAGAAGCTTCTATCTACAATGATCTCAAAAAAGAAACAGTGGAAAAGCTTTGATGGGTTCCAAAAATATCAGTATGGGGTTTGGAAAATTCGTATTAATCGTAATGGCACTTCAGATTTGTTTTGTTCATGTCCCTTTTTTCTAAAACATTTAACCTGCAAACATTCTGTGAGTATGCTCATCCACCTCCAACTTTGTGACGTTCCTCCTCACTAGGCAAAAAATGTGCCCCTTGAGCAGAAACGTAAACGAGGACGACCAGCGAAGGCAAAGAAAGCTCTGTTAGTGCAATGATTATTACCTATGTTTTATTTCTCCGTTCTAATCAGGATTCTAGTCTCCTCAACTTTATTCGATTTTATTTTATCTATTTCAGATTTTGGACAGATTTTATTTTGTTCTAGACTTTCAACGGATTTAATTTTATTTTAGACTTTTGACTGATTTTATTTTATTTTTTTACTTTAGCAGTTTAATGCTGCATTAACGCATTTTGCTGTTCAAATTTTTTTTCCGAACTTGTATACATTATTTGCTGCGCAATCCTCAATTTGCTGTTCAAGGCGATATTTTACTGGGCATTATTTTCTTTGCTGTGGGATCCTCATTTTGCTGTGATTACATTCTTTCCACTGCGTAAACCATCTTTTTTGCTGTGCTCTAAAATCCAACCCGTACCTAAGTACCTTTGAAAATACGATTTTCTCAATTATCATGATTTTATTCATTCATATTGTAAGGCACTAATCGTACCATAATACTCTTAAAAAATTCATCAAAGCTTCTCAAGGTTTTATAAAGTTTTTAAATTGCCGCAGAAGGAGCTTCAGAAGTTGCTAAAATGAAAATTCAATAACCGTTGACATTCTCGTTGATTCATAACAAATCCATTGGAGAATTTGAAGGAAGTTCTTAAAAATAATTTCGCACGTCCAGAAGAAACTCACAGTGATGCCTAAATAGTCTATTGAAGCTCCAAACTTCTAAGAACAAAAATTAGTTTGATAAAATGTATTCACAATATCCTCTAGACTCAGTTTTTTTTTGTTCAATTGATATTTTTGGGTGCGAGATGAGGTCTCATAATGAAATCTATGGAGGAAATGAAGTTCTTTTTTCCTCTTCTAGACTTGAGCCAATTTTACGTGAAAAACAATTTCAACTTTTAACTTTTGATGGTTGGATCAAAATATCATTTCACAAAATTTTTTCAAAGTGTCAAAGACTGCGAAGACTTGGAATATGTTATTCTTACAACTACAAGCAGAATAAATTATACATCCGAATTTTATAGTCATGGACATCCAAAGTCCTCGATATTTTGAATAATAAGAAAATAATTGAAATACTTCTTCGACATTCAAAATTTATCATCATAGTATAGTGAAGCTCTCCCCCCCCCCCCAATGATGTATCGGGTGAGGCCAAAAGATGTTACCAGTTAAATGAGAATTTGGACTAAATTTGTTGTAGCGCAAAAACGCGAAACGTTAGACGTAAATTCCAAACCTACGAAATTTGTATCTCAATTTTATCTTCAATTTGCGCCCCTACCCAACTTTTTACGATTTTTTTAAGCCGAGTTATTGACCAAAATGTGCCAAAAATTGAACAATTTGCAAAAATTCTCAAAAATTAAAAATTGTTCAAACTTCCACGTTTTACTTGATTTGAAAGTGAAATTTAACGTTAATTCCGAAAATAATACGTAATTAATATAACCATACAAAGCTTGAAATTGGGGAATTTTCAATTTTTTATTTTGGAAATCTTTGCAAGTTGATCAATTTTTGGGACATCTTGGTCCATAACTCGGCTTAGAAAAGTTATAGAACGTTGGGTAGGGGAGCAAATCGAAGATGAAATTCGATACAAATTTCGTAGATTTGGAGTTGAAGTTTACGTCTCACAGTTCGCGTTTTTACGCTACAACAGATTTACTTAGTGCAAACTCCCATTTAACTGGTAACATCTTTTGGCCTCTATCGGTACAGCTCGAAAGTGGAAATTTTTGCAAACTCCCTCCTAACAGACAAAGCTCGACATTCAAAATTTCAACAGGAAACCTATTCTATGGGGGGGTCTTTTTGAAAATTTTGGCGTCCACTTTCCGGTGAAGAAATTTTTTCAAGTCCCCGGAAGTCGAAAGTCAAAGTCACTCTCTATCACCTGGTGCGTATAGCTGGGAAGTATAAAGTCAAAATTGTTTTAAATTCCCCTCGGATCAATTTAGGTATACTTAGCGTGATAGTGGAGTTTGATGTCGAAATTTTTCCAATTTCCTTTCACTAGTTCAACACATTTGAAAACAACATCGATAAAATACAATTGGCAGTATCACTTTCATAATTCTGTATTAGAGTCACTCGTTCCGTATTATGTAATAGTTAAAAAAGTCAATGTTTACGGATCTTTCAAAATTGCAATAGATAACAGAATATAAACCGAAAGTTGAGAAGCGAAAAAAAGGAAATCTCACTATTTACAATACATTGCATTGTTAACCAAATTATTAGTCAAGTTATACGTACAAAAGTTGCCTTCAGCAAAATTTCAAATATCAAACTACCTACACAGAGTTAAGAAAGCCATAATTTATCTAAATCTCCCCACCTCCTATCATATTTTATAGCTCGAAATTAACAGAGAACCTGTCCTTCAGAGGGCCTTGCGCCTTTTGAAAATTTGTGCACCCCGCCGTCTGCCGTTCCAAGTCCTCCTTCTACAAGTATCATGCAGCATAGCTTGCAAGTTGGAAATCAAAATTTTTCAAGTTCACCGCCTATCATATTATAAAAATTAATATTGAAAATCACACATATGAATTTCAATTACAGTTTCATTTTCCAAATTTTGATTTTTGACTCGTTTTCAAAACCAATTAGATCCACAGAAAAGATCTCTGCGTTTCTCGTTTAACTTTGTTAAGAGAGTCGTGATTTTCAAAGTTCCTCTTCTATCATACATAGCTCAAAAGAAGAAATATTATTCAGAATTCCCTCCAATCAAATACAGCTTGATACTCGCAATTTTCCAAGCCCCCCTCATCTTATTATATATAGCTCGAAGGTCGGAATTTTTTTCAAGTCCCCTTTCTATCATACATAGCTCAAAAAAATTTCAAGTTCCACGTTTTTCTGGACGGCGGTCAACCCCGTTTTTCCTTCAAGAAACCCCCTCCCCAATAAAACAGGTTCCTTGTTGAATGCCTTAAAATTAATAAGGTAATACTGATTCAACTGTCTACTCCAGAATAACTTTCTCGTTGTTTATAGGTACTTCTTGTTAAAAATATTGAAGTTTTATTACATCAAAATAATATTTCAATAATATTATGTTTGAACTCTCTTATGAATATGATCATAATTATGATTGTTTCAACCCAGTGTAGAAACTCAATAACAGAAGCTTCGTAACTTGAAAATGACAATCTGACTCATTCATCCCACGTCTATGAACGATCCCAACCTTTAGTTCCTTGTATGACACTCCTGATTACTTATTCACGTGGAGAGTCCATAGTCATACTTTCTCGCTGTAGCTTTGGATACATTCGTCCCCCACTCATAAGCACTACCTTTTCCCTTAAATTTTGCATTGTTTGTCATCTTTGCCTTGGAGTAACTCACCCTATACGTACATATATTTCTTTTGTACCTTTTTTTACATCGTGAATCTGGAGGGTAATTTCAAATAATTATAATATTATTATTTTTCTTGGAAGGTGGGAAATCATAATCATTAATCTCATTACAACTGAATTTCTTTTTCAACTTCTCTTCTTTTCCATGTGTACTTTTCCTCTCTTCTTTTTCCTTTCTCGTTTTATGGGCTAATGGATGTAATATTGATGAAAATATTGGCTACCAAATTAGAATTTTCAAATTGGTAAATTAATGTCTCTTGACATGAATTCTCTACAATTTGGAATAGATTGGTACCTACATCCTATTTGTAGCCCTACGCAAACAGTTCATTGAAGTTGAATTCTTCAGGATAGAAGCGAAGAAAATAAATAAATTTACGTACAATACAATATTGAAATATTTGTTTGGAAAAAATGACCATTTAATTTTCATCATTTCCCAATGCATTAAACAAATAGCGTTTTTAAATAAAAATTTGAAAGATGATTTTGCCGGTAGGTAGGCTAAAAAGAGAACAGAATTTTTCAATTACGGATACCTGTAGTTTTTTGATAATGTACAGGACACGAAGTACACAAATCTTAGCTGATTTTATAATTTGGGAAACGGGTACTGGTATTCGGATATTGCCAGATAATTTAATTTTTTTCCACAAACACGTACACGAAAAGCCAAATTCGTTGATAAGGTGATAATAGCAAACAATACACATTTTTATTACGAGTAATATACTTAGATACCAGGCCTATACTAACTAGCCTGAAAAATCTATCATATACGTATGTATAGCCCGGAGGTAGAAATTTTTCTAAGCCCCACATTTTGCCTCGCGGCGCCCGTCATTTTTCTTCAAATTACCCTCCGGTGAAACAGGTTCTCTGTTAATAATAATAAAAAGTAGTAGAAAAACTGACTTTTTTATTTTTGAAATTAACTTATTAGTATTCATTCGATGGCCACGCGAGTATTTGATTTTCAACAGTGACACTCTCGTCACACACCTAATGTGATACACATCATTTTGTGTGTGTCTACGTGTGAGTGATCAACCAGTGCACCACCCTTCAACTTGACAGATTCTTTTCCTGGACAGACCTTTTTTCAGTAGGTGTTGTGTTTGGACTTTTGAAATCGTCATTGATTGAAGTGAACCAATAGGTAGATATTACTCCCATTCACGTATTGAAATACGAGTACGTAGGTACGTAATGTAGGTACCTACTTGAAGTTAAAATGCAATGAACTAACTTTCAATTCTTTCGGCTACATGTCGCATCACACCCTCAAAGTTGACTGCATGCTGGTGCCAGCTTTGTGCATTTACAACTTAAAGTGGAGCAGTTGTACTTGCATCCACATTCAATTAATTCGATGCTTTCCGATGCATTGGGAATGGTGCTCCACATCGCGGAACCCATTTCTCATCCGCTCCCTTCTCCCAACCCACTCAGCGGGGTCAAGATAAAGAGTACTTGCAAGTGTTGTATTTTACAGGTATTCATTCCTCTTCAATACTCGTTACAGTTTTTTTTTTTTTCAGACCTTTACTCTGTGAGGATGTAAAGAAAATCCCTTGTATTAAAGAAAAAAGAGTGAAGCCGTTATCGGGCGCTTAAAAGAGATAGTCGTGTAGACCTATTCCAAATCTGATTGTTGGTACAATTCATGACTGGACGTGAACTAGTTGCTGTAGTCTCAAGTGATTTTAATAGTTGGTTATTAATTCTCTCGAATTTTTGACGTCGATACGTGTACATTCGCGTCTTAGAGAAGAAATTTATAGGCAATAGTCCTTAAAGTTGAAATACGTGACACAAGTTAAAATTATTCAAGAAAGTAGGCCTATTAATTATTTGTCGTGGTGCTAGACGATGTTCAGTTGCTATCTCTAATTCAAGAAAGAATGGAGTTATTGTGAATGGTGGTCGAAATCTCGGTCTTCACTCTGTGCATGGCTGAAAGTTACTCACAAATGTGGATTTTTTTTTCTTTCTTTCTTTTGATTTAGAATGAATTTAAGTGTTTTGTCGTTAACTTTTATTCTATTATTTTATTAATTAGCCTGATCAGGAGTCACATTGTTAAAGTAAGTTTGTATCCGTTGCTACTCCTGTGCTATGGGTTTAACCACCCACAACGGTGCGAGTCTTTGAGGTTAAAAGCGGGGAGGGGGGAGAAGGGGTGACGACGATGATCATGAGAAGAGATTAGACTGTGAGAGAGTGTTTGTTGAATTGTCCAGCTCCGGAGTGACTCACGATATTATTATTGATAGACACGAAACGCTACAATTGAAGATAATTTTAAGGTAGATGTTCTCGTGTAGACAGCGAAGGTAGCCAATATCTTGCTTACGAATAGCAACATTTTGGATTAAGCCCGTTGTGAAGGAAAATGACGATATAATACTTCAATAGGAGTCACAAAATCCGTATAGTACCAAATGTTGAAAATTGAAAAAGTAAAATTTGAAACCTTCTTGCTGAAGGCTTGTAATTGGTCAAAATCAAAAATTTGTTGATCTGTTTCATGGGAAATTTTGCGTAGAATAATATTAAACTGAGGTATTTGTACTGTAACTGTGTTTTATCCAATATTTTGAAAAAATTGAAACTTTGGGAGAGAATTGCCTCCTGAGGAGCTTCTGGGGGTCTGCAAGCATGTCTCTCGATCGAATTCGATAATATTACAAGTAAAATGAAGAATTATACCAAATGCTGAAAACTATATGTAAACACGAAATAAGCGGCATATAAATTTAGCGCCCTCCAATATGTATGTTTGTGTTACGTTCCAGTGTTCTAAATCTACTATCTATCATTGTTCGTACCCACGAGGAAACTGTCCAAACTACCTGTATTCTTAATAAGTTTTTAAACCGGCTTTATTACCACAGGTATTCTCCCCCCCCCCCCCACCTGTGGTAATAAAGCCGTTTTAAAAACTTATTAGTTATTAGTTAATCACGTATAAAATTTTTTTTCTGTATTACTCATGGCGAATTTTAATGTCTTCAAACTGCTTACGGCAAAATACGGTATTAGTGCAAAAACTCTGTTTGAAAATATTTTATTCATGATTACACATGATTTTCACTTTTTTCATCTCGTTCCTCGCTCGTTTTATTTTGCTGTTTCAGTTTACTCGTAATCACGCTTGATAAAACTACCCAGGTTGGTAGGGAAAGTTAGAAAAAAAAAAAAATACCAGGGGTGCCGTGATCCCCCAAAGTTTACGAAGATTTCGCCCCCCAAAAAATTTTTAACAAGCAAAAAAAAAAAAAAAGCTCCCCCATTATGTTACGAGAACAAAGGAAAAAACCGCCCCCCAAAATTTCCTACGAAGAATTGTCTTCAAAAAAGTGGTCTCACGGCATCCCTGAATACCTGTGGTACGTTTTAAAAACTTATTAGTTATTAGTTAGTTACCATGTATAAAAATTTCTTTCTACCTGTATTCCTGTTGAAGTTATGTCCAGACGCTTAGATGTGGGTAGCAAATGGAGAGGAGGAGAGGGAGGGATCTTACGAGGAAGATCCAGAAGTGACAAATCGGTTGTGCTCAGAGACTCTTTCAGATTCCGACCAATTTGTCCAATATAGATAGTAGGGCAATCATTCATTGTCTACAAACACCGCTCTTGTTCTTCGTCGTGAAGAGATCTTTGAGCTTCGAGGGTATCTTCTTGGTGGTGTTCATAAAATAGAATGCGAGGCAAAAATTGAAGGAAACGAGAGACTTGAGAGGTGAGGATGCCGAGGTAAAGAAGATAGATCCATTTTTCTTTCAATAATTTGTATTATTGAAATAAAATTATCTGTCAAGACATAGTTCTTTTACGTATACATTTTTTTTTTCTTTCTTTTCCTTTCTTTTTTTCGTGCTGCTACGTACGATGTGATGAATGGTTAGCGTCTATAGAATACAAATAATATGAGAGATGACTTTTTTGCGTACTAATTTCTGGACATTGATAGTAATTCTGTTGGTCTTCGCTATGTAAATTATAGTGTCTAGTTCTTTCTTAAAATCTGAAAAGGAGAGGGGTATTGAAACACTGCACTAGTCGATAAATCATTGAATGAAAGATTGCGTGCTTACGAGGGTGAGGATGGAAAGAGAGACCGTTTATATAACTGATAGTAGATTGAAAAAACACTGCACTGGAACTGTGTTACGTTCCAGTGCTCTCAATCTATCATCTACCATGGTTCGTATGCACGAGGAAACTGTCCAAAATTATTGTCTATATGACTGAATCAGCGCTAGTCGGTTTCCTACTCGTGTAGGCTATTTTTAAGAATACCTAATGGAATAAAGGTCATAAGAATTCATGCGAGCGTAAATTTAATGTAGGCCTATGTGTAATAAGATTTTAGGAAGGAAAGCAACCTTCAACCTTCGGAGTTCATCCGTTGTACCAGTCCAGGCACATAAGACATCGTCTACATACCTGTACCAATACCGGTACCTATGTGTACTCTACGAGTACTTACTTTTTTTACAAGCACATCATTAGGGTTGAAGATTTTTTTCTCCAAAGTAGGTACACCTATTCATGAAAATTTCGACGATGATATACTCGGGTATTTCTACCGTATCTGTGTTGTTTCGTCCAATACATATTTTGAAAAAATTTGAAATTCTTCTGGAAAATGGCCCCCGTCAATAAATTGACTTTGACAGCACCTGCGTCAATAATACCACGACATGCAAAATCCTGTATGCTTGAAACTACAAATACCTTTTCTTGCATCAGATAAAGTCTTACATGTATATGTCAAAGGTACGCGTAATTAGGTATATTCATACGTATACTAGATCGGCCGTATAAACGTACAATTCATAAAGACTGCTTAAGACCTCGTCTGAGAACTTTGTTGTTCGCGTCGCGTCGTTATAATAGCCTATTTCGCCTCGCGAGTTAGTTATTTCATACTTTGCGTCTTACAAATTAGTTTTGTTTTCCAATCAATCAATCCAACCATATTTATTTTCAATTGGAGGAATTTACATTTTCCTGTCGTCAATCAGCCATGTTGGCATATAAATATCTTAAAGGCTTGTTGATTCGTAATCACAAGACTTGAGCTGGTGTCTCAATTGTAATTAGATATAATTTTGTCAATGTCGTGGCAATATACCTATTTATTTGTATTATGTAGCCCATATTATACTCTGGTGTTTCCTCAATGGTGAAGAAGTTGCATTTCTAACAAGGGGTTATGGGGATCATGATGGCGTCGTTAATCGTCATAGCTTCCAACTCTGTACTTTCAACCTTCCACTGCACTGACTTCTCTATTCGTACCGTGACATGAACACGTAGGCCTGCTATTTTGTATGTTACGCCGAATCCGTCAAATTGCCGAGCCGACGATTTTATCAAATCGTCAGTAATTTTTACCAAATTTATAAATTCGGCAACTGCTTGCTGAATTGATAAACTCGGCAATATTTCTACTCGATCTGAAGTACCTGATGGAAAATAAACGTCGAGAATATTTTCAAATAAGAAACACATCAAAAGCAAAATATTAACATCAAATAATGACGGGTGCCAAGAAGTAACTTTCTGCGCCCCTGCGCCCATTTTTCATTTGATTGCCTATAGAGATGTCCCGCCCAGTCCCATTTTAATTTTTTTATTGTTTCTAAAAAGTCTTTATTCCCTCTCAGCGGCTAGTTATTGATATATTCTCCGTTTATGCTTATGCCCTTGTTTCCTCAGTTCAGTTTCCTGAATGCTTGCTCCAAAACGCAATTAAATATTATTGAAGACATGGGTTCTCCTTGCTTGACTCCTCTTTTTACGTATTTCAAATGTGTGCCCAGTTTTTTCCGTTTTTATCTTGACCGCTGGTTGCATATGTATATTTCCTTAATTATTTTTAGATAGTGCTAGTGTTTAGGTAATCCCTGAGATTCTAGTGGGTGCTTCTATCATATTCTTATGTCTTACTGTGTCAAAAGCTTTTGTGTAGTCTATGAACATAAAATGGAATTCTTTGTTTTATTCTTTGCATTTTTCTATTAACAGATTAATGGTGTGTAAATGATCTATGGTTGAGTAATTCTTCCTGAACTCCGCCTGTTCCTTTGGCTGCTGTGAATCAAAAATATTTCTTATCCTGTTTGGTATTATTTTTGAAAATATTTTTGCCTAAGCTAATTGGTCTATAGTTCTCTATCCTATGTTTGTTTCCTTTTTAGGGTTGGCGCCGGCGAGGGCGCTAACCGACCATAATTTATATTGTAATCACTTTTTAGGGTCGGCGCGTGTCGCGAAGCCGACCGTATTGTAATCACTATTTTGTACTTTCTTCTTCTTCTTTGGGTAAGTTAAAACGCTAACGTCACAGCATGGTAGTCCACAACGCAGTATAGTGTGGGAGTGTGGGTATTTCTTTAATGGTACCATGTGTCAATGAATGACGTGTATCTTGCTTATTTCTTTGTAATGCGTTTTGTGTTTCAATCATATTTGATGTATATTGTTTTGTCATCGTTGATTCTGATGGCGTAATTTTCTACCGAGAAGAGTTGAGTAGCCTATCTTATTTTTTGTTGTTTGTTGTATCTTTGCGTGTTTGCATTGATCAGCGTATTAATAAATTTGATAATAGGGAATTGGGATTTAAACCTGCACTAGAGCGCGCTACAAAATCACTCCTCTCTTTCTGCACAAAGGCAAATATCTGAGTGATCACATACGTTTTTATATGGGAAAACGGCAAGCTTTGATTTGTCGCGAGAGAGTGAAAAATCTATTTATCAAATTGATTTGGAGGAAAATTAATTTTCTAATAATATTAGAATAAAATGTAGGACGTATATTTTTATAAAACACTCTTTAATTCTTGTAAAAAAACGTTTACATTTTGCTGTCTCCTTATGGTGGCCGCTACGAGATCAATCAAATTTTTCGCAGGGCTACCAACTTATGACACTCTTAAGTTTAAATCCCAATGTTCACATGATAAATTTATTTTTCTATAATAAATACGAATAAAATGAGATTTTTTACAATGCGATGGGAAACTGAAATGAATAATTGCGAATAAAACCGTAGGGAACAGAATGATTTAAAAGTCAATCATGGCCCGGTAAACAATTTGAAGCCCTCTGAAGCCCCTGGGAAAAACTACCCTCTGAAGCCCTCATTTGAAGCCCTGTTGATTCCCTGTTCCCCTTTTACTTCCCTATTGAAGCCCTCATGAAGCCCTCAAATATAAAGGGCTTCAGGGACACAGAAAGGAAACAGGGCTTGATTTGGGAAAAACTACCCTTTTAATTCCCATTTGAAGCCCTGTTTCCTTTTTGTGTCCCTGAAGCCCTTTATATTTGAGGGCTTCAAGTGGGAACAATGTTTACCGGGGGATCGCGAATGCGGTATCCCGGCTTTGTGGTCGGCGATTCATGGAATTTTAATTTACCTATACTTAGTTCTAAGTACTTTGAAGTTGACTACAAAGGTAATATAATTATTACATTGTTGGGTTTTGAGCAGACAAATGAAGTTTGTGGTAGTATTAATTAATCAAGGATTTCAATTCTACGTGATGTTACGATTTGTGTTAATTATTATTCTTATCTCATGACGAAAATGACAATTGTTGGAAGGGTATAATATCGGTGTTGTTTGTACTCAACAGTGGTTGTTTCAGGTTATTGCTTATTAATTGTTGAGTGTTAGCTTTTACCAATAGAATCAAAAAGATGTGATGTGAATTCTTGAAAAGGTGGTTCACACAGTATGAATGAAATTGAATACAAATGAAAGGGAATGCCTTACAACGCAATGGGAATATGAAATGAATAATTACAAATAAAAAAGTAGGAAATAGGATGATCAAAAATTGATTGAGAATATGATATCCTAGCTTTGTATTCCTCAATTCAAATTTAATTTGTACTTGGTCCTACTTTCTAGTTAGGTTTTAGCGCACAAAGATTTTATCATTTTCATTTTCCTGCACCTTGTGTCGATCTCAATCAATATTTTTCTTATCAGAAATAACTCAAGTCATTTGCCGACCCTTGTAACACCCCGCCTGCAGGGTGCTTGTTTATGTATTACGATTATTTCACTGTCTTTTCATTTTATTGGGAATTATTCTTGTCTCCATTACCTTATTATTTTGGTGAGTTATTTCCCGAGCTAAGAGCTTCCCCTTATTTCTTATCATCTCATTTGATATCTTATCCAGTCCTCGAGCTTTTCCACTTTTTAAATTTTTTATTACATATTCCACCTCCGAGGCTAGAATTGGGGGTTTGTTTTCATTCTCCTTTTCTTTGCTTAGTTTTTCTTTCCAACCTGCATACTTTCCAGGATCATTGTATAGTGTGTAGGCTATGTTTCAGGAATAAAGCTTAACATTGGTCAATGAGTGCACGGTATGAACTAACTTTATTTACTGCTGATAATTACAATGTTACAATTCCCCCTCTCTCCCCTACAGTCCCACTACAGTCTTCCCCCTCTAAAAAAGCGGAGCAATTTCAATCAAGTTAAATACATACATATAATTATACGATTAATAACAAGTTCGCACAAATAATATATGAGAGAGAGAGAGAGAGAGAGAGAGAGAGAGAGAGAGAGAGAGAGAGAGAGAGAGAGAGAGAGAGAGAGAGAGAGAGAGAGAGAGAGAGAGATGAAAAAAAAAAATATATATATGGGATATGCAAGAATACATAAAACAACAAGATATCGAATAAAATTATATAGGTATAATCACATTAGTCTCCAATTTTTTGTATGACTATTAAATAGACTAATGAAAGATGAATAAAACAATAAAATTAGGGTACATATACAATAAAATCAGTCAAATTTTTCAGGTATTTTAACTTTTCTACTGCTAGAGGTTTGCAAAACAGGAGTGTATTTTTTTCTTAGCACCGTTTTAATAGGGATTGTGGAATGGTATCAGGAGCAAAAGTTACTTGGGTTTTTCGAGCACTATCATTATTATCATTATTAATCTTACCCAGTATTCTTACTTCATCATTTGATTTGATGTTTGTTTTCTTCCTTACGTTGTCCTTACTATTTTCCACTTCATCCGATTCGTCAGCAAGTAGCTCCGTTTCGCCAGCCCCCCCCCCCCCCCTCACTGCAATTCACGCCCCGGACATGGCCTACTTGTTAGTGCTTTGTTAGTGCATGTTAGTGCACTAGTTCATTTCACTACTGAACAAAGAAAAAAAAAATATTTGTATCCTGGATTTCATTATACACATCTAGAGTATTTTTCAACGCTGAACACGAATTTGAAGTTCATTTTTCAATCCGAGCTAAATCTTTTATGGAATGACGTGAAAATCTACTCGTTCATTTGCAGCGTATCTTCGCGTGCTTAACGAACGTAGTATCATCGGATATCAAGCACTTGTGTTCCGTTCCGCGACGATACGCGGCAAATGAACGAGTAGATTTTCACGTCATTCCATAAAAGATTTAGCTCGGATTGAAAAATGAACTTCAAATTCGTGTTCAGCGTTGAAAAATACTCTAGATGTGTAATTATAATGAAATTCAGGATACAAGATAGCTGTTCAGTAGTGTTTTGTTAGTGCTTCAACCCTTACATTGCTGTGAGGGACATAATTAAGAAGGGGGAGCCAATAGCCCCCCTTGGTGATACTCCAGGTCTGGATAAGGCTTAATTGTTAGTGCTGCTTTATTCTATCCAGCGAAACAGAGTCCTGCTTTTTGTCCTGTAATTTTAAAACAAAATACTTTTTCGTTCTTGTAATAACGTCGTACAGACCTTTGGGGTGGTTCTAAAGGGGTTTGAACCCTGTCAACTCGGACGTACACTTTTTTACAAGTAGCTAAATCCTGCGGAATAAAAATTTTATATTTTCTGTTATATTCAAAATTAAACGGTGAAACTTTCCTGAAAACCAATCTTAATTAGTTCACAAAATTCTCTTTATCTTGAATTTCTTTTGAAGGTTCAATAAACTCACCTGGTAAAATTAAATTCTTACCAAATAACATTTCTGCCGGTGCAATATCATTTTTCTTAGGAGCAGATCAAAGTCCCAACAAAACAGAGGGAAGGAACTTTATCCAATTCTTACCATGACTTTTGATTGCTGCTTTCAATTGGCGATGATATCATTCAACCGCACCATTTGCTTTTGGATTATAACTGGTGGTTTTTATATGTTGACATCCTAGAAGTGCACACATGTCTTGAAACAAATCAGCTTTGAATTGGGATCCTCAGTCTGTAGTAAACTTCAATGGGCAACCATATCGCGCGATCCATTGGCTATAAAACGCTTCAGTTACCTCTTCAGCTTTCATACTCTTAAGCGGAATGACTTCTGTCCATTGTGTTGCTCTATCAATGAGTGTACAAACACATATTTAAAACCATTATCATCCTCCATATGAACAATATCGCAATGGAGGTGCTCCATTTGATCAGAGATTGGGAATGTTTGAGGTTCTGTAATGGTGTGCCTTGTTACTTTAGTTCTTTGACAATCATGGCACGTCTTGCACCAAATTTGTATGTCCTTTGTCATTTGTGGTCAAAAATATTTGGAGCGGAGTAACTTCAACGTAGGTTTTTGCCCTGGGTGCGCTAGGTCGTGGACCTGTTTGAAAACCTGGAGTCTGAACTTCTTTGGGATGATAGGCCTGTTTATTCCCTGAAACATGCTACCCAAAATATCATCATTATGTATTTTTATTGACCTGATTGTGTGATCCCGGTATCCCTTATTACCGACTTTTCTAACTAGAAAAGTGAGGTATTACACCCGTAGCAAGGTCAACAGGGGGAGTGGGTAATGAACTTTCTCGACATTTTAGGGGTCCTAGATCACAACTAGCATAAAAAAAAATTTCAGGTTTCCTTATATATATATATTTATATATAAGATTTTTTTGTCCGCGGAACTCCTCTGAAACTACCCGATGGATTTTTTTGTAACTTGGCCATATAGTAGTAGTATATCTGAAGATGTGCACCTGCAATTTTTTTGAAAATCGGATGAGTAGTTCTCGAGAAATTTTCAATTTGTTGAGAAATTTTGCAGTATTTCGAGTACCTTTTTGTCCGCGGAACTCCTCCGAAACTACCCGATGGATTGTTTTGTAACTCGGCCATATTATAGTATTATATTTGAAGATGTGCACCTGCATTTTTTTTGAGGATCGGATGAGTAGTTCTCGAGAAATTTTTACTTTTGTTGAAAAATTTTTCACTATTACGAGTAGCTTCTTACGAATAGCTGCGAGTAGCTGCTTACGTTAGGAGAAGCGGATTTGGATTTTCCTATACGTTTACCACTTTCGTTATCAGTACCTACGTGTATTGTGATGAAGAACCTTTCATCATTCGACAGGTTCATTCTTTGTTCATTCTTTACCAAGGGTTCATTGGATTTTATTTCCGATGAAACCTTTTCGTTCAAATTTAGTACACTTGTATCTCGCTTCCCACAGCCCCTAGAGCGTTGAATTTTGTTTTGTCAAATTTTATTTGTTTTGTTAAATTTATTTTTGAACGGATAGTGGCAATGGCGAGTTGTTCATTTTTCTAGCTATTTTTCATTATTATTAGTCATACTCGATAGTTTTTTTTTTTTTTTTTTTTTTATTATTATTATTTTACGAGCATTATAAACTGCACGAGGGTTATTTGCTCGGCGTTACAATCTTATTTTAGAACATTACTTGAATTAGGTTAAATTAGGTACGTATTGGTGGAATTGAGTGGCGATCGAACGGAATTTGTTGGTGAATTATATGAAGTTGTAGAATTGAGTGGTGCGTAAATAAGTTAGGGTTGAGTCGATGGTTTCGGAGTTGTTGTTTAGTGCTGCATTGATATTGGAAGATATATTTAGGGAGGTTCGAGTGGGTTGCAGGACGGGGCATGAGAAAATAAAATGATCAACTGATAAATTTTCTTGGAGACAGTGAGGGCATGATGGAGGAGCGAGATTAGTGAGAAGATAAGTATGAGTAAGACGAGTGTGGCCTATTCGCAGCCGAGCTAAAATGACCTCCTCTTGCCTTGAATTTCGTTGGGATGAGGACCAAAATGTGGGTTCACGTTTTATTTTTCTTAATTTGTTATTCGACTGATTTTAGTGAAAACCTTGACTTTGAATGATTAAGTACAATTTTTTAATCTTCATCAAGTGTGCTGATGCGAGACTACCTGGGTGATTTCACTATTAATTAATAATTGATTTATTTGTCATTTTTTCATGTATGGGTACATAATTAATAGTGGTTCATAGTTGATTTGAGGTGTCAAAAGAGATGGAAAGATTATTTTCAATTTGGACTGGCTTTTTTGAGTGAGATTTGAGATTAGACTAACGAGTAAACTGGGCTTGGGTGCTATATATTTTTACCGAATTTTCTAGCTAGAAAAGTGAGGTATTTTGTTAATACGTTTGGAATGGTTGAAGCGTGAGGGAAGGAATGAGGGGTTGACTTTTGGGTGATTGGTTACTTCTTTCGTTTCGACATCGATTTTTTTAGTTTTTCGGGATCTCGTTGTAGCTGGATTCCCAGATGAAGAATTTTGGGGTGGAGTGTGCATAGAAAATGGTGATATAATAGTGTGAAGGCAATTTATGAGTGCACGAGAGGAATAGCAGCTCGAGATAGCTTTAAGAGATGCCAGAAATCGGAAGTGATAAAGAATTGAACCACTCATCCTAATATACAGTATACTAGACTAATAATATGCTAAGAATAACGTATGGGAAATAAAAATGATTGTAGAGCTCTTTTTTATTAGAAACAACTGTTATAGCCTCGTAGCAGTTTGGACAGGGGTAGGGGGAGTGGTTTTTCTGGAGACGTTTTGTAGGTTTTAGATGACTCTTAGCCTAAATTATAACAAAATTCAGGTTTCCTTATTGGATTATAGGTATTTTTACTCTGTTATCTGTTGATGTGACATCGTAGTGATAGAATTTATAAACTGAGTTTTATTGTTTATTCTACAAATGTTTGACATGATTGACAGGTCATTGGTATTTAATTTAAAGAGAGGGAGTGACTCTCTCAATGTTTTTTGCATTCTGGGAAGAAAAGTCGTGTACTACTCACGCGACTGCGTGAGTGTTTTTTTGATATCCTCTTCCGCAATAGGTATATTAAAATAAGCTCGCACTAAATCAATTGTGCTAAAAACAGTAGCACCCTGTAATTCACTAGTTGAATCAAATAAATTTGGAAGAGGATATTGATCAGGGATAGTTTGCTGATTTAACTTATTATAATCTTCCACAATGCGAAGTTTTTTACAATTTAAATCTAATGATTTTTTTCCATTACTTTTATGTACATTATCCTTATCTTTAGAAACGACAACAATAGGGCTGGCCCACTGTGAACTGGATGGTCTGCAAACGCCGGTGGATATCCAGTTTCTGAATTCTTCTTTGACCCAATTTGATAGAGGATGTTGTAATCTTTGGTAGTGGTGATATGGTGTATAACGTCATGCGGTGAGTTTTCTTGATATTTCGGAGGTTTGGTTAAATCCGGAACCTTTTGAAGCATGCTGACCACTCTCGTAGGGAATTGGGTGAAATTTGTGACAATATGCACACTTTGATGGGTGACGTTTTTTGTAGTGCAGGATGAACTGATAAGGGTATCCCCGTCGATTAACAATCTTTGAGTAAGGTCCGGAAGCAAGTGAAATAACTCAATAAGTCTGCGCCTATTATTGATGTAGATACGTCGGCAACAACAACACTCCACGGATAGTCTTCCATTAAATTTTTGAATTTCAGTGATAACGCTTTTAATCCGTACGTTTGTTTTTATCTTCGAATGATTCGCAGCAAATTATTTTTTAGATCACTCGAACATCCAATTGTGCGGTGAAATGACTATAGTTTGTTCCACGTAAGAATAGAATTTTTCGTGACCATAGCGGTGAGCTCCGGGGAGAGGAAACGGTAGGGAGACATACTGGAAGCGAAACGCAACTTGTACGTGATTGGTCCACGGTTCATGCGCTGTCGCGGCAGCTAGCCAGTGTGACAGTTGAAAAATTCTATTCTTACGTGGAACAGACTATAGGTGGGTAATCCTGAGGCTTTCAGAGACATCACTGCCCGAGTCGATAAGGAACAACACACGGCTATTTTCATCACGAATAAACAACCTGAGGGAAGCGGCGATTTCGAGAGGAAGAGGGGCGCGGTCAACGGACATCACCGCACCCGTCACTAGTTATCCGATTTCTTGTAATGCTTGCAACCGTCCATGCATGAACGTGCCTGGTCTCCAAACTTGAAATTATACCAACAAATGCTATTCTTAATGAAAGGTTGAAACTTGCGCCGGAAAGGAGTAGAAGATCGAGACCGATTATTTTGCGAATTTGAAGTTCTTCGATAGTGAGAGAAATTTCTAGGCCTGCTTCTATCTAAACTCATTTTTATTGACGCGACTTCATTCGTTAAAGCTGTAACTGCCGCGGCTAAAGACGTCAAAAGTGTCACAAATGGTACAGTTGTCATAACTCGATTCGTCAGTAACGTAGAACAAATTTCACATGCAAAAAAAAATGAAATCATTAAAGATTTAAAAACGCAGGAAAAAACTAGTTTTTGAATTCGCTTTGTCACGGCCGCCAATCCAGCTGATAATTACAATGTTACAATTTCCCCTCTCTCTCCTACAGTCCCACTACAAGTGCTCTGTAGTATTCTATTATTCTATCATTTATCTTTGTTCTATTGTAGATTTTTTTCCCCTGTGAATCTTCAATATGTGTATGTAGACTGTACGTATGTACTTAATCTACCTTTTTCCTAAAGAAAGATTCTTTCTTATCCTTTTGTGCTTCTTGTATTGTCAAGTATTGATTGAATCATTTTTCTTGCTTTCTCTTCATTATATTTTCTTAGTTCTCTTTTCACTATCTTGCAGATCTCGCTCAGTTCTATTTTTTCCTTGTCCTGTTTTTTTGTTTTTTCTTCTCAACTTTTCTCTTTTTCTTATGAGCTCCAGAATCTCTTTTGGTATTCCATCTTTATATTCTTCGATTTCTTTTTCTTGCTTACTTTCCTTCATTGCCTCTTTTATCATTGTTTCTACTCTGTTTCCAATTTCCTCCACACTTTCATCTCCTGATTCCTCTTTCCTTCCTTCCCACTTCTAGAATTTTCTTGTTAAGGATACCTTCATATTTTCCGTAGTCCTCTTTTTTTATGTCGAGTACATCTTCTTTCCTATTTCCTTTGTATCTTTCTCTTCTTATCTCTATCTTATATTTAATTCGAGCGTGATCTGAGTAGTATCTAAATCCATGAACTACATCAAAGCATCGTGTGATATTTTGGTTTACTGCGGTTAGTACATATACAGTATATAGTCAATCTGATTTTTATGTACTTGATTTGGGAAGATCCAGGTCCACCTTCTTCCCTTTCTAATCTTGTAGATAGGGTTAATTACTTTGAAGTTGTTTTATCGGCAGAATTGTATCACTCTCTCTTCTCTTTCATTTCTTTCTCCATAGCAATATCAAGTCCCCTTTGTCCTATCTGACTGTTGAAATCCCCGATAATCATCAGTTTATTTTTGAAGTCAACTTTTTGTTCACTGACTACCTGCTCTAGAGCTTCGTAGAATTATTCAATATCTTCTTCATTGGATTGTGCCGTTGGTGCATATTATGCTTGAATGATTGTGAGAGTGTTGCTGTTTATTTGCATTTCAAGTATTGCTATAACCTGTCTGTCAATCCTTTACATTCGATGACTTTTTCCCTCCAATTTCCTCTGACTGTAAAACCCACCCACCCCCCCCCCCCCCTTTGTCCCAAATCATTTTCCTTATAATATAGCAAATTTTTTTCTTTTGTCTGTATCACTTCCTTGCCCTTTCTTCTCCCTTCGGATATACTTAGGTACCTAGGTACCTAAAATATATCTATACTTGATTCAATTAAAATTTCTCTTTAATTCTTTGGGGTTTTCATTTTTTGCTACTGACTTCAGGCTACATTTAGACTAAATATTGTAATAATATCTTTATTCTTAGTTTTATTATTTGTTCTATATATATTTACTCTTACCTTTATCAGAATTTTTCAAATTTTTAAAATTGAAGTTTTTTC
Source organism: Aspidiotus rigidus (assembly GCA_035079385.1). Lineage (NCBI taxonomy): Eukaryota > Metazoa > Arthropoda > Insecta > Hemiptera > Diaspididae > Aspidiotus > Aspidiotus rigidus. The sequence continues at coordinate 1,903,241 of JAVHKY010000046.1, read as the reverse complement.
GAGGGGCAGTTACTTTAACTGAGGGGTCTGGACTTACTTACCCTTGCTGGCCAGACATGACTGGGCACGACGAGTTTGGCTTATATTTGTTCTATTTTGTTCTCTTCTGAAGGGCTGTGCGGTTAGCGTTCTTGTACTCATTCCAGTGTTCTTCTCGGCAATATTCTTCAGATCTTCGTGATTCTTCACTTTTATTGCTGGACTGTCTTCTTTGACTCTCACAAAAACTTAGCAATCGATTTCCCAAACGTATTTTATTGCTCCTTGATCCCTGAGCACTCTCGCTTCTGCAAGCAGGTTCGTTGTGTGCTTGGTCAAGTGGTTATTTATTTACATAAATACCTTTTAGCTTAACCAATCGTGATACTTTCACCAATTGTGGTGTTTTCAACCTAGTATTCAAGCGGACGATCACGGCTCTTTTTTTAAGCTTGTTGGGCGCTAATCTATGGTACGTATTGACGTCATACTCTTCGAGAGGAACGCCTGTATGGATTCTAGTAGGTCTTCTTCACTTTCTTCTACCTTCTCTTCTGTTCCGCTGTTAATTACGTCTTGTATTTCCTATGGTACTGGCCCGTTTCCTTCATTTTTGTTCTCAATTCTGTATTCTCTACTATCAGATCCTCGATTTCACTTCTCAGCTGTTCGATCTCCTCTTTGTTTTCATACACCTATTTCTTGTCGTAGGGTTGCATATGATATTTCATCTTTGATTTCTCTTTTCGCTTCCACTATGCTTTTCTTTACTCCTTCCCTACTAACAATTGAGACAGCGTTTTGGACGGCCGATGTGGCAGAAACGCTAGCGTTTTCTCAAAATAAGTGGCAATTTCACGCGCACGCGGTGGAAACGTTGTCAGATCTGCTGCTCAATTGTTACTAGGGTTTCAGCTCTTCTGATACGCGTACATGTTTCTTGATTTCATCCGCAATTATCTTCTTCAAATCTTGCTTCATTTGTTCTTTCATTTTTTTCGCAGTGCTCGTGATTACCGATGACTTGGTGTATATCTGTCTATTAGAGTCAGAATTCGTAATCACAACCGACCGCTGCACAAACACGAAAAAACACGTCACGCACTATATCATGCTTACCTATCTTAATCTCACCGTAGGTACCTATTCATAGTCACTATTAAATTTAGCAGTTGAACGCAGTACATACGTCTTGACATACTGCGGCTTATCTAACCAAACTACATTCAATATTATAATAGGTACGTCCTGAATATTTCTATTAAAAAATTCAAAGGTATTTATATATTCACCTCGCCTCAGTACCCATAAATACCTTAGCCCCCTTGAAAAAGTTCTGAGTCCGCGAGCGTGTCTCCCGATTGAATTTAATTATTAGCAGTGAGATAGTACACCAAATTTCACGCTTTTATCAAAAAGAATACTTACGAGTTCGCCTTATTTTTGACCCATATCGCCTCCACTGTGAAGAGAAAATCGCAAAAAATTCGAAATTCAAAGTGAATATCCGCAGCTTACTCTACTCCTACCCATGTAATTGAGGTCTTCAATAGCTCAAATGAAAGGTCTTAATCTATCAGATGCTCTTAGACTGAAACCAATTTTGTTTCCTAATTAGGATGCGGGAGGTATGGAAATGAAAAGTTTGAAAATATGTATTCGTATGTTGAGAAAAAGATGCCACATGCGAAAAGTACGAGTATGACTGTGTGAAAATCGTGTTTATGCGATGATGAAGTATTAAAACCTTTCACTTGACAAAAACGACGGCTTCCTTAACAAAGTTAAGCAGGGAACCTGTTTTATGAGTCAAATTGGTTTCGGCATCGGGAATTCAAGGAAACTTAGACCTGGTATGAAGCTAGTACATAAAGAAGGCCTAGACCTATTACAAGCCTAGTAGGTATAATACTGTATAGTTTGAGAGTCTAAATTTTTCTCCACTCTCGAGCTATATATGATAGGAGTTACATATATTAATATATGTTACGGTCCATGTATATGGAATACGGACATTCTATAAAACTCCAGGTCATTCTATAGAATGTCCAGCTATTTTGGTCAATGTGTATATTTTATAGGTACATCGCCCCATCATTAACACCAAAAGATGTACCTGTAAAGCAGCGGGGCGACTATGCACGAGCAAGTGTCATAACAGTCTGTCGTGCCTCAATAAATAGATCTGTTCTGCGTATGAAAGTAGTAGGTATAGTATTTTCTAGATTGCCCATCGAACACTACCTGGTCATTCTACAAAATGTCTAGGACTTGGTACATTGACCAAAAGTCGATGGATATTCTGTAGAATGCTCGGTCATTTATAGGACATTCTATATAATGCCCGTCAGCTTTGGGCAATTTATTAAATTCTACAGGATGACCGGACATTTTATAGAATGTCCGCATTCCATACATGGAGCGTAACATATACAATCGGAGTCAACATTTTTCTAAGTATTTCGCCGGACGGCGCACGCCAAATTTCTCAGAAAAAAACCGTAGAACAGGTTCCCTGTTAAAAAAAAATAGATAATAAAAAAAAATAATGAAATAAATCGGTTGGATAGAACGGTGGAATTTTCATAATTTTTTTTTTTTTTATCGATTTTGTGCGGGAAAAAACTTGCCTCTTTTCGTTTCTATCCATGAAACGTAAAATTTTGATTAATATCCACATCCGAGTTTTTTAAGCCCTATTCATTCAAAATGAAGAGGCGATCGGACGTATTTTTAAATTTTCACTTACAAAATGACTTTCTCCTTTTCGCAAACAGCGAACGAAGTTTCTCCACAAGCTCACCTTCTGAAAGTGATAATGACAACTTACAACAATAAAATGAAACGATGAAGAATTTAGAAGATAGCTTACGCGAGATTTTTCTGTATTACATTGAAAGGCGTACAGTAAATCGTTCAACGTCAGACTTGATGCCCATAATTTCCCACTTGACAAATTTTCCCAATGATAAAACTCGAAAACATTAAATTCAGTTGATTCAATTCAGAATCACGGACACAGGTAAACTTAGTTATTATTCAAAAAAATATCAAAACTTTACACAACATTTTTACAAACTTATTCAGGTAAAATTTGGTGACGAAATTTTTCTCGCACTACCATGGAATAAATTTATTTTTCTTATTAAAACAAAAGGGGGATGGTATAAATGAAGGTAATTGCGTCGGAATACCTTTTCTTGTTTCTTTTTCAATTACCTACGTAACTTAATGCAAGCAATAAACATAACTTATTTTTGAAAAGAATTCGTTAATCCCATAACTTCTGGCAACGCAATGAACAATTTGAGCGATGAAACTCAATAAAAGATGAACACAGTTGTTTGATGGAAAGGAGATAAGAGAGGTACCTCCAAAAGTTACGATTATGATATTATTATGACAATTCTTTTCTTAGACCTTCGTCCAACTCTTCATGATGACGAACCCGACTTAACAACGTCAGCATCATATCATTCACTTCAAATTCATCTTGAGCATCTCGAGATATTTCCACGTTCATGGTATTGGCCTGAAAAAGACGAAAATAATGAACAGATTATATTGGTGGGTGTACTAAAAGATACAACCGACATAGGTACGTAATTCGATCGAGTCAGTTGCCCCGTCCATTCTTTCAAAGACACCACACGCAACTGCTCACTTTCGTCACAGATTTTTTAGAATCCAAGTCAACATTTCAGTCATTAGCAAACCATCCATTCAAATTGACCACGTTAGTAAAAATTAGACAAAACTGACCGACGACTGCGAATCAAGATATTTCAGTCTCGTCGTTTCGTAATGACGCTAGTTTCGTAGTGTAGATTTCAGCCTTACACCGCATGCGAATGGGACCTCATAAGTAATCCGTTCATGTTTCTATGATCGACAACAACCAGTACTATTCCAGAAGCATCAAAAAAATAGCTACTTCTGGAATCTCCAGTAAAATCGTAGCACTGCACTGTGGTCTAGCCAGTCACACGTTATTGAAACGACATAAGATTTTCGAGGAAAATATATGAAATATCACCGGGACATCTTTTGGTAGAAAGAAGGTATTTATAATTTTCTTTTTTGAAATGAGGAAGTTCGTTTTTTCTGCTTCGAGAAAGAAGCATTTTGCCGTTAAAGCAGGTTTTATCATTCGCGGTTACAACTTTATGGGTCATTATATAGATGATAATTTTGAACATCGTTCCAAATATGAAATATATTAACACTGTTGAGAAAATTTCTCATTTTGGATTGAATAAAATTAAATTTAGCTTTCGTTATTAGATTAAGGGTACTTTTACTGTGTTACTAGTTTGGTGTGACGTGATGGTGATAAGATTTCTTTATTAACTGAGTTTTATTGCGTTCTTTCTACAAATATTATACCTGGCTTGATTGATAGGTGATTGGTATTTATTCTAAAAAAAGAGTGGGTGTGATGACTCGATTTAATGAGTTTCGAATGTGTGAGAAGAAAAGTCATATACTTTGCGCATGTTTTTTTTTTTTTCAAAATTATCTACGCGAAAATACGATTTCAAAAATATATATTTTTACGTGAGGAAATCATTTTTTCGCTGAGAATTCGTCGACAGAAAATTGCGCAAGAACGCTATTTTTACGTATAATATTGCTGCTATATACTTTTTGTACGCGAAAATACGCTTCAGGCGCTGTACTGCTACTTAGTCACGCAATTTCCGTTCTAAACATAAGCCTACTGTACTGAGTAACACCGGTTTTATTGCATCCTTGTATTCCTTGTTTCTGTCCTTCTTTCGTAAAACCAAGCAGACCATTCGAAGGATTTACAATGACCATTGGTAAACGATTATTACCTAATAAAGCTAACTTTGAAAGCCGAGGAGGAGCGGAGAAGGTGCCCCTCAACCTGTGCCTTCAACGGGCAATGAGCGCGAGTATTATACTCCTAGGATGAAAAAATCAAAGAACAGTAGTAGTAGTAGTAGTAGTAGTAGTATAGAGTAACTAGGAACAGGTATCACAGTTTGACAAAACTCGCAAAACGCTTCGTCTGTTTCACTCAATGTTCATTATTTTAACGGCACTCCTCCACACTCTGCTGTGTGACTTGCAATATATACAGCGCGTGGCCGCGGCGTACCTGCTCAATACCGTAAAAAACAACCTAGGACGCGTTGTAGCCACACTGATTCCTACTCGACGCACGCTCGCGCTCGGAGTCGGAATCGTCGACGCGACGTTCTTCTCCTCGTTGTTGCGTACAGCATTCAGCACAAGACTGCCGTACGCCTCGTATTCTAACTGGTATACTCTGTTCACATTAAGGAAGGATAGAAATATGACCTTGAGGACGGAACGGTAGATTAAAATTACCCGGAGCGTTCCGTTCTCGAGGTCATATTTCTATCCTTCCTTAATGTGAACAGAGTATAGGCAAAGTGTACGAAAAATATACGAAAATAGCGTTTTTAGGGTCGGCGCAGGCGCTAGCCGACCATATTGTAATCACTTTTTTCTTCGGCTCAGTTAAGACGCTGACGTCATGGTCGAGTAAGCTGTATGCTGTACAGTCTCGAGTCTTTGGCTTTTGGCGTGTTATCATTGCATTTTGCGTTTTGATTGTATTCAACTGTTGTAATGGTCGTAGGAATCACATAGGAACGGAACAATAAAAATAGTAGTCTCTTTATTATCCAACATTCGCAATAATAAATTTGATATGTTCAAATTGCAAGTTTATTTCATTTTAATGATTAGATTCAGATGACTACAAATGGAACCAAACGTCTTAATTGCGATGGAAAAGAATTAGAGTGATGAAATATGAATTCTTGAAATTGGTCTAAATAATGTGAATGGTGAAGCGGTAGGTAGAGCAAAATATGAAATGAATGATCGTTGAGTATCCTGATCATAAAATCGGTATCTAATTACAATGATTCTATATAGTCTCCAATCTGAGTTTGTATGGTATAGTTCTATTCGATAGATCGTGAAAAGCCAAGTGGAAAGTATGAGGTAAGAACAGTTCTGATGAATAATTATTATCGAAATTTTATTATTTCAATTTGCAGTCTGTGTAAGGTACCTACGTGTATTTACAGGGTGTCTACCAGTCCCGAAATGTCCCAAAATGCCAAAAATGTACCAATTTTTAAAAATATGTACCAAAATGCCGAAAATGTACCGATTTTTCATGGCGTGTTCCGATAGGAGAAGTCTGAAAAAACTTGGAAGATAATAATTTTTATATGTCTTGTAATTTCCTATCAGTTGCATGTAATTTCACATTTTTGGGAGGTAAAAAATCAAACTTGGGTCCATTTGATAGGAAACTACAAGTTGAATAATTTTACCTTCATTAAACGTATCGTTCTCGAGAAATAGGAAACAAATTTTCTCCTATAAGACGCTGTGTTATATAGAATGTGTTTGTACTGTAGGATTCACTCCCGACGTTTGCAAATAGTGTGTAGTATTGACGTACATCCATATCGACGATCTGCGGAAAAATATATCCTTCACATTTCACATATGGAAAAAATAACATTTTTTGCTGATTGTTGATATGGATATACGTCAATTCTACTTTGTACGGCAGCGTAGGGCTTCAGAAATATTCAAGAGATGAGAGGCAGCCTGGCGTTGCGCACGAGAATGTCTAAGTTAATGTAAGTCTGTTCATCTTCAATACATCCATTTTTTTCTCACAGAAATTATTAACGCAACGCCTGCTTTTCATGTTGTTGAATAGCAAAATGCTGTAATCGCGTACTGCAGTTTTGCCAACACCCAAGAGTCACAACGCGTATATTTTTGTGTAGTGTTCATCAACAGTCAACTCAATTTGTAGTACGAGACCAGCGGAATGAAGAAATGAGAGAGAAAGAAGATAGGTATTCCCTTGTTTCATGCGCGCTCAACATCCGTTCTTTCATGCGCGCGCAACGAAGCTAGTCAGTCTCTACTAGTAATTGAGTTCACTGTTATCAATGTACAACATACTGAGGAGTTATTTGTCAAAAAGGCACCCGGTTAATGTAATTCTTATGGGACTGTCGCCCTTTCTACAGATGACTTCTCAACTCTACATTTGACTATGCATCACGGTATAAGATGAAGAGGTACTGACACGAACGTATTCTGACTGTGGTAAACGCTGTCCGTGATTTTGTAGTAGTTCTGAACATTCCGAGCGCAGCGCTCGTGATGAAAGTGATGGGTAATGTACAGAGTCTTATGGGAACGCCGCTACTTTCAAAAAATTATTGCAGGATTAGGAATCAGCCGACGCATTTCATATTTGGCATAAAAATACCATTTAATCTACTCTATAAAATTTTGAAAGAATCATCCTTCTAAGTAAATTCTTGGATTTTTTATAATCCTTGGAAATTTCATCAATACTATGGTACCAACGGTAACGTCACGACGCTGGTGGAGTGTAGAAGGAACAGGGAAACAGCCCGAGTGTTCGCTGCAAACCTAGCGGAAGTTTGTATGTACAACTTCAAAACTGCGGACACGATTTTAGCGTTGTGTCATTATTTTACCTCTTCATCTTATACCGTGCTATGCATGCACCAACTTGTCGTCTACGCGGCAGTGTACAGTGGTGTATGAGTATGAGTGCGTTGATTTTTGATGGACTTCATACAGTATTTGAAATGCAGCTGTCAAGTCTAGTGTCAGTTTCAGTTTGATTCTGATGTTCAACCTGGCTGTGCATTTTTTGTGGATTCTAACTTCTACAAGTATTTGCGTAAAATGGGAAGTCGACGTGTTCGTGGTTCGTGTTCATTTAAAGACACGTGGCTTGATGATTCTGAATTTGTTCTGTGGATTGCGCCAGTGATTATTAACAGATCGAAGGCTTTCTGCAAATTATGTAAAAGTGAATTCAGCGTTCAACATTCGGGAATTTCTGATGTCCGCAGTCACGCCAAAGGAAAAGGTCATCAAGGATTGGAAAATCCTCTGAAGAAGAAGGAACAAAGTACTCTGTCGTTTGAAAAAAAAAGTACTGGAATAGAGACATCTACTTCTACTGCGATTCCAAATTCGACGCCTGTCCTTCCTTCCTCAACAGTAGCAGTATCAAGTTGGTTCAAGAATTCCAATGTTATAAAAGCGGAGATAATGTGGGCAATCAACAGAGTTACATCTCACATGTCTCTAAGAAGTGCAGAATCCGGAAGTAACTTATTTCCTGTGATGTTCCCCCGACAGTGACGTTGCCAAAAATCTCAATTTAGGTAAAGATAAGGCTGCTTATTACGTGACCTACGGTTTGGGTCCATTTTTCCAAATTGAAGTCGTTGATCGAGCGAGGAAGGCAAAAAATTACACAATTTCAGCGGACGAAAGCTTAAATAAGGTGAGTGTAAAATCGCAAATGGACTTAATTATTCGTTTTTGGGATGAAGAAGACAGAAGAGTCCAAACCAGATATTTGTGTTCATTATTTCCACTTAAATGTAATGCAGAAGAAATGGAAAAGACCATTCTCGCTGGGTTGCAAAAATTGAATCTCAGCCTCTATAACATGCAACAACTCGCTTTAGATGGGCCTAACGTTAATTTGAAACTATTCTATTTCGTATCATTCGTGATTTCTTGACTGAAACTTCAACGTGTAAATTGTGTGACGTTGGAACCTGTTCATTACATATTGTGAACAACGCTTACAAAGAAGGCCATAAGGAAGTGAATTGGCAAATTAATGAATATTTGAAAAATTTGTATTATTTGTTTAAAAATTTTCCTAGTCGGCGCGCAGATTATAAATTTTTTTCCAAAAGTTCTGCATTTCCGTTGAGATTCTGTACAGTCCGCTGGCTTGAAAACAAACCCGCGTTGAAACGAAGTGAAGAGGTCATTGAGTCTTTGAAATTGTACATTAAGGGTGTAGAAGACAATCCACCAAAAACAAAATTGTTTTATGTTGTAAAATCAGTGTTGAAAGACAAATTTTTGCGCGCTAAAATACGTTTAATGATATCAGTTTGTGAAGAATTGCAATATTTTCTGACAAAATATCAATCGGATGGTGTCTTATTTCCTTTTCTCTATGATGACATGCGGGCATTAATTCAAAACATAGGTAACCGATTTTTGAAAAAAATCAAAAATCGTTTTTCGGACTGACCTTGATGCGCATCTGAAAAATGTTGATGATGTAGATATTGGCTTCGGTGCCAAAGATGCTCAGAAAAAATTCAAAGTATCCGAAGTTTACAGTTTCAAACAGGATTGTATAAAATATTTAAAAGCAGTTTATTGTAAACTTATATCTAAGTTACCACTTGATAATCCCATTATTAAAGGCTCATCCTGTATTGTTCCAAAAGTTATGTTAAACTCTGAACTTGGAAAAAGCCGAATTGAATTGGTACTAACTAATTTTGTTAAAAACAATCTTTTGGAGTTCAGTGCTGCTGAAGTTATTAAAAGGGAATAGCCTACTTGACCATTTGCAAAGAGAAAAGCGTTCTGGAATTTTTAAAAACTTTTAACCGTAGCGAAGGTTTATCCAGTTTTTTTTTTTTGCGTTTAAACAACTTGTATGCTCTATCCCAAGATTTTACTGACTTTTTGAAAATCATTTATATTTTTTTCCACGGTAACGCTGCTGTTGAGCGGTCTTTTTCTGTGAATAAAGATTTTCTTGTTGAAAATTTAGAAGAGCATTCTCTGGTAGCTCAACGTCATGTTTTTGATCACATGCGACAAATGAATTTTGATGTAACAAAGTTGAATATTTCAAGTTCTATGATTCAGTACTGCAAAAACGCTTCAGGAAAACGTAAAGAAGCTTTACGGTTAAAGAAATATGAAGAAAAAGTTGAAGCTGATGAAAGAAGAATTCTAGAGCAAAACTTGAAAGTGTTAGAAATCAAAAAACAAAAATTGATCGACTCTAATGCAGAACATCTTAATATGCTTGAAGAGAATATTAATGTGGTCAAGAAAAATTTGTCCAAATGAATTTTGAATGTTTCCTTTTTATAGGTATCTATTGTTTCTAATCATCTGTTTTAATTTTAAGTCAATTTTTGCACTACCTATGTTACTTTTTAATCTGTTTTCATTTGGAGGCATTTTTGAATTACTATTATATTGATCTAATATTTTTCTATTGTGTTTTATGATTTTCTCAAGCTGAGTAATGTGATCACGTAGAAAACTTGGTCAATAGATTTTTTTTTCTGAAGGGGGACTAATTAATTTTGAGGTTTTGAACACACCGGAAATATACCGGAAATGTACCAAAAATGTACCGATTTTTAGAATTCAACTTTGGTAGACACCCTGATTTAGTTTCTAGTACCGGAATTATCTTACGCCTGAGTTAGAAGCCAAATATCATCCAAATCAATATTATTTCGCAATATTTATAAAGATGTATTGGAATCGTTTTTTTTTTGGTTTTGACGGAATGTGAATATCGTTATAAGGAGGAGCTTGCTGGAATTACTTCTATGACTTGGTTTGATACACTGTACGTATACGCTAATATGACAGATATACAGATAGATAGACAAAAGCTGAACATAATTCACACAGCTTCTTTTATCAATTAATTGTTGGGCGTTTGTTTCTTTTACTATATTTTTATGAGATGAGATTGTACTCAAGTGGAGGTTAGGTTAGTCATATATTCAATAAGATGTGATTACGAGAGTATTGATGAATAGATTATATTTCATCAGAGATTGCTCAGCTCCTAACAAATTGGACGCGAGAGAGATTATTTCTAAGAACAATTCTACTATCTGCAAGTTATGAAATACAAATGAAACGAGATTTTTTACAATGCAATGGGAAACTGAAAGAATAATTGCGAATAAAAACGTAGGGAACAGAATGATTTAAGAGTCGATCATGGATCGCGAATGCGGTATCCCGGCTTTGTGGTCCGCGATTCAATGTTGTATTTTAATTTACCTAGATACTTAGATCTAAGTACTTTGAAGATGACTACAAAAGTAGTGTAATAATTACATTGTTGGGTTTTGAGCAGACAAATGAAGTTTGTGGTAGTATTAATTAATCAAGGATTCAGATGTTAGGCCTACAATTTGTGTTTCTTATTATTCTTATCTCCCATGACAAAAATGACAATTGTTGGAAGGGTATAATATCGGTGTTGTTTGTACTCAACAGTGGTTGTTTCAGGTTATTGCTTATTAATTGTTGAGTGTTAGCTTTTACAAATAGAATCAAAAAGATGTGATGTGAAATCTTGAAAAGGCGGTTCACACAATATGAATGAAATTGAATACAAATGAAAGGGAATGTCTTATGAATAATTACAAATAAAAAAGCGCACGAAATAGGATGATCAAAAATTGATCGTGAATGTGATATCCTAGCTTTGTAATATCAGTCATTTGCCGACCCTCGTAACAGCCCACCCGCGGGGTGCTTGTTTTTTCTTCTCCTTCTTCGGCTGAGTTAAGACGCTGACGTCATGGTCTAGTGAGCCGTATGCTGTGTAGTTTCGTTTCTTTGTTATCATCGCGTTTTGCGCGAAATGTGTGTTGGGTTTCAATCATATTTGATGGTTGATGTTCATCGTTTCGTCGTCGTTCATTCTGAAGGCGTAATTTTCTGCCTATCTTGTATCGTGTTGTTTCTTATGTCTCTGCGTGTTCGCATTGATCAGCGTATTAATAAATTTGATTTTACGGAATGTTCAAATTATAAATTTTATTTTCCTTTAATAAATACGAATGAAACGAGATTTTTTACAATGCGATGGGAAACCGAAATGAATAATTGCAAATAAAAACGTAGGGAACAGAATGATTTAAAAGTCGATCATAGATCGCGAATGCGGTATCCCGGCTTTGTAGTCCGCAATTCAATTTTGTATTTTAATTTACCTATACTTTTAGTTCTAAGTACTTGAAGTTGACTATAAAGGTAGTATAATAATTACATCGTTGGGTTTTGAGCAGACAAATGAAGTTTGTGGTAGTATTGATTAATCAAGGATTTCAATACTACGTAATGTTACGATTTGTATTACTTATTATTCTTATCTCATGACGAAAATGACAGTTGTTGGAAGGGTGTAATATCAGCGTTATTTGTACTCAACAGTGGTTCCTTCAGGTTATTGCTTATTAATTGTTGAGTGTTAGCTTTTACAAATAGAATCGAAAAGATGTGATGTGAATTCTTGAAAAGGCGGTTCTCACAATATGAATGAAATTGAATACAAATGAAAGGGAATGGCTTACAATGCGATGGAAATATGAAATGAATAATTACAAATAAAAAAGTAGGAAATAGGATGATCAAAAATTGATTGTGAATGCGATATCCTAGCTTTGTAATCCTCAATTCAATTTTAATTTGTACTTGGTCCTACTTTCTAGTTGGGTTTTAGCGCAAAGAGATAATCAAATCAACACTAAAGACTGAATGATTGCTTGAAATAGGTAATAGCCAAAGACATCTGAGATCTGTGCACAAACCTCTTCCAGCTTGTTCTACAAGTTTCTTTTTGATACACACCATATACTCCGTTCACGTTAAGGAAGGATAGGAATACGTACCTTGAGAACGGAACGCTCCAGGTGTAATTTTAATCAACCGTTCCGTTCTCGAGGTACATACTTCTATCCTTTCTTAGTGTGAATAGAGTATAATATATTTTTGTAATAATGATCAAATTCACGCCGACCCTAGTACTACGTAGCTCGCTACGTAGCTTGTTATAATACATGAAGCGAAAGTGCTGCGTATCGTGTTCGTTTTTCGTGGCGAAACATGCCAGTATCAGAACCGTGGCGAAAATGTTTTACTTGTGGCAAAAATCAAGTCAGTGGTGCCATTCGAAAAATTTGTAAACATTCTTTTTGAACGATAACCAATTTAAATGGCAGGCCTAAGTGTTCCTTTCACTACAAGTATTATAAAAAGTACTGTTTGTACTATCTCGCGCAGTTTTCTGTCGACGAATTCTCAGTGAAAAAATGGTTTACTCACGTAAAAGTATATATTTTTGAAATTGTATTTTCACGTAGATAATATAGAAAAAGAAAAAAAAAAAAAAAAAAAAAAAAAAAAAACATCTACGGGATTTGTAAGGAGACATATTTTACACCTTAGCCCCCTCGCTTTTTCACAGTATTCGGAGAGTGAGGGGGTGGATGGGAAAAATTCGTATAGTCTGTTCCACGTAAGACCAGCAAAAACCTACGGGCAGACCACACTGAAAAATCTTCCACGCGTCGTTCTTACAACCAATCACAGACGCCTGCGCTAAGCGTTTGGTGTGAATTTCGGACTTCCCTCTTCCCCTGCGATACCGCACCGTCCACAGGTTTTTGCTGGTCTTACGTGGAACAGACTATAGTTATTTGAAGAGCCAGCCTGTTCTACGTGGATTATTTTTAAAAAACGACGGCTTCCTTAACGAAGTTAAACGAGGAACGCAGGGAACCTGTTTTATGATTCGAATGAGATTTGGTATTGAAAATTCAAGGAAGCCTAGATCATATATAGCTCGACAATCGAAATTTTTCTAAGTCCCTCTCCTATCATATATGGCTCGAGAGTCGAAATTTTTCTAAGTCCCCCTCCTATCATCTATAGCTCGAGATTCGAATTTTTTTCCAAGTCCCCCTTCTATCATACATAGCTCGAGAGTCGAAATTTTTCTAAGTCCCTCTCCTATCATATATGGCTCGAGGATCGAAATTTTTCCAAGTCCCCCTTCTATCATATATAGCTCGAGAGTCGAAATTTTTCAAGTCTCCCCTCCTATCATATATAGAAAATTTTTCCAAGTCTCTCTCCTATTATATAGCTCGAGAGTCGAAAATTTTCTAAGTCCCTCTCCTGTCATATAGCTCGAGAGTCGAAATTTTTTTAAGTCCCCCTTCTATCATATATAGCTCGAGAGTCAAAATTTTTCTAAGTCCCTCTCCTATCATATATGGCTCGAGGATCGAAATTTTTTCAAGTCCCCCTTCTATCATCTATAGCTCGAGAGTCGACATTTTTCTAAGTCCCCCTCCTATCATATATAGCTCGAGAGTCGAAATTTTTTCTAAGTCCCCCTCCTATCATATGTAGTTCGAGAGTCGAAATTTTTCTAAGTCCCTCTCCTATTATATATGGCTCGAGGGTCGCAATTTTTCCAAGTTTTTCGCTGGACGGCGCACGGCGGACGGCGCACGGCGCACAGCGGACGGCAGATTTCTCAAATAGCCCCCCATAAAACAGGTTCCCTGTTAAAATTAGCCGTGCGCCGTACGTTGTGTGATGTCCGGCAAAAACGGACTTAGCCAAAATTTTTCCTAAATCTCAATCTCATATACTTAGCCTACTTATACAATAGTTTGATGGTCGAAATTTTTTCAAGTCCAACACCCCAATATAGCTCAAAGCTTGACTTGGAAAATTGCAACTCTCTAGATAGTTCCAAATCCACCTCCCGTAGTTCGGGTTAGGTTAGATTTTGTCCTTCTATCAAGGTAGTGAGGTTGAATTGCCGGACGGCCGACGGTCGATATACCGGATATTACTCCCGAAATGAAAAAAATTTCAATTTTTGAACATTATGGTAGGAAGAGACTCACAACAATGGACTTGGAAAAATGTTGACTTCCGCGCTATTCATGATAGATGAGGGAATTGAAATAATTTCGACCTTCGATTCTCAGTATTTAAATCGAAGTTTTCCCATAGAACAAGCTCCCTGCGATTTTCGTTTGACTTTGTTAAGGAAGCTGTTGTTCTTACAACAAAATTTTTCTTCGTGCGTTCTCCTGTTGTTTTCAGAAAATTTCCCTACGAAGAGCCGAAATTTTTTGACTATTCCCGGTTTTCCAGATAGTAACTCCGAATTTACCCCAAGAGGTGTAGGTATGAAGATTTTATTTCAGCAAGCAATTACCAAGGAAAATCGGCGATTTGAGTACGACCAAATTTATGGAGCGGAACAGTAGTACCTTTCTACTATCAATCTCACTTTTAGGGTGCTACTGCAGGAACACGTAATGATAATAATAATATTCTGTGGTTGCGATGGTGTGCGCGACGGATTCTCTATAAACGTATAATTAGCCAAACTCAAAAATTATCAAGTATGTAAAAAGTTACTAGAAATCTAAAGCGAAACGTAAGCTGAGCCTGCGTGAGATGGAACTAGCCTACAACGTACGCAACGGACGCATAGCCTGCCTCCTCATTCGCCAGCTATTGGGCTAATTAAAAATGAAAACTAACGGTTAATTTTGATAGAAAATTACGTAGGATACGTACCAACAAGAGAGACGATAGGAAATACCGAGGGATTTCTTCGCGTGGTTGATTTTGAACACAAGAAGCGAAAGCAAGGGTTGTTTTAGCGTTATTATTCGGGAATTGATTCAAAATCTTTGATCCATAATCATGAATGTCGAAATTGGTTCTTTTTTCTTCTTTTTCCAGGTGTGGTCGTATGCTATCATGCCAAGAGGATACTTTAATGGCTATATCGTTCACAGTCTCATCCTGGAAATACGCGAAATAGTAAAAAAAAAAAATAAATAATAATAATAATAATAATAATAATAATAATAATAATAAGGGGCCAAACGGGGCCAGTAGTGGGAGGTCATCTGATCTACTGGAAGCCCGTCCAGTGGGAATCCGGAACCATTTGCTGAAGCCCACGCCCAATCTGCAGCCTTCACGTGGCGACCCTGTTAAGCCAAGCAACATAGTTGGGCGGCGACAGATGTAGATGGACGTAGGAGAAGGAAAACTCCGAGACTAAAACCATTCGAAGGAGAAGGAAAACTCCGATGATAACACCCGGCCAAAGCCGTCAAAAAGAAAGAAAGGTTCCACCCATCCCTCGCATTCAAGAGCGGGTACCTATGATGCAGAAGAGCTGAGGTATAGTAATGGAGATGAGGGGTCACACAGCAGAAGGAAAACTTGACACAAAACCCGGTGACAGCCGTAACTTCTGCCTTCCAGATATGGGGACCAAGCAGCCCAATCTGGTCGAATGGTCTGCAAGAAATAGTCCCAAGAGGTGAGAGAAATCCTACGAATAACGCCTTCACTTCCAGCTAGCTGGGTTAAGTACTGCGCGTAGGTCTCGCCGACCACAAGACCTGTCGGAAGGTATAAAACGAACAAATAAGCACAATGGTTAGAACACGCAGCCAGAGAGCCTCGGACGAGACTGAAGACGCGGCGCCTTCAGTCGGGAACAGAGAGATGCCGCCATCAGGACCCTTTGCTGGACCAAGCTGCAGCAACCTGGTGAAACGATCAGCAAGGAAGACCGGAACAACAACGCTATCTGCTGCTTCCAATCTTGAAAATAGATCGGCCACAGATATGCCACAACAACCTAGAGCGAAACGAATGAAACGGTCAGAAGCCATGAATAAATTTATTATACGCTCATATTACAAGTGTACAAGCCTTGAAACTGACAATACGGACTGCAGGAAGAAAATACACCAGATGTTCCTAGGTGAATTCTCTGAAACAAAAGTTACTGAACAGCGCATTGCAGACCAAAAACGTGTCATAATTAAAAATAAATTACTCGCTGACCCAATAATGGAAAAGATCAAAAATGAAGTCAGAAGAGAATTGCAAATAGAGAGTGAAATAGATGAACCAGCTGAATCCACAGGCGGAAGCACAGGGAACGCCACAAACCAGACACAAGACGACGAATTTGGGCAAAATGGTACAGAGCACCAACCTGAAGATATGCTCCACAATGAAGAGGCTGAAAGAGCCGAAAATGAGATGTGCAAAAGAGTCAAGTATGAATATCACCGAGCAGAAGCAGAATTTATGGAACACGAGCCAGTAGAGAGACCCAGAATACCAAAAATAAGGGAAACTTTTGAAGTAAGAGGGTACCTTACCGCGATTAATGAATACATGAAGGCACAGAAATGTGAGGGTGGGCTGAAAGAACTTAATGGTAGATTGTACTGCGCTGCAGTAGGGGTAACTAGAATGACAGGACTAGAAGTTATAGAAAACAGCACCACCCAGAGAGGAAACCGGCCAAGCAAACCAGGATGGCAAGTGAGAATGGAAAAAGAAATTACAGAACTTCGAATTGAACTGAATCGAATCACTGTATTTAAAAAAGAGACTGCGAGTCGAAGATCAATGAATAAAATAGAGAAATTACGGAAGAAATATAAAACGCACAGCAGGCACGAAAGTGAAAATGTCTCTTTGGATGAGATACGAGACACAATAAAATAGAAATTGATGACCAAAGCCGCTCAGCTAAAAACGTACAAAAAAAGCTATGTGAGACGAACAGACAACCAAAAGTTCAAAAGAAATGAGAAACAGTTCTATAGAAGTATGAACCCGGAGGAAGTAAACGAAGATGAGGGACCTACAAAAGATCAGGTCATCGAGTACTGGTCAGGTTTATGGTCAAAAGAGTCAAGATATAACGCACAAGCAACATGGCTGAAGGAATTTGAAGAACAAAGTAGGAATGAACAAGACGTGACGGATGTGGAAATTACCAAGGAAGAACTGACCTCAGTAATAAAACGAATACATAATTGGAAAGCTCCCGGACCAGATAGAATACAGAACTTTTGGATAAAAAAACTCACCTCAATACATGAACCACTACGGGAGGAACTTAACAAATGTATAAAAGATCCGAGCTTAATGACTGAGACACTAACCCGAGGTATTACATATCTCCTACCAAAAAAAGGAGACCGCAAAGACCCGTCCAAGTACCGACCAATAGCGTGCTTACCGACCATGTACAAAATCTTCACCGCGTACCTAGCAGCAAAGATACAGAAACACTGTGAGGAAAATAATGTAATTGCGGAAGAACAGAAAGGATGTCGAAAAGGAATGTACGGATGCAAAGAGCAACTGGTAATCAATCAATTGGTCTTACAACAAGCTAGAAAGACACAAAGGAGAATCAGCACGGCATACATTGATCATCAGAAGGCGTTTGATTCGGTACCTCATGATTGGCTCATAAGATGTTTGGAGATCTTTAAAATACACCCAACAATAGTGGCATGCCTAGAGAGCATAATGAGGAAATGGACAACAGTCATCCAAGTAAGAACAAGTCAAATAATATACCGCACACCTCCAATCGCCATAAAAAGAGGTATCTTCCAGGGAGATTCGTTGAGCGCTTTATGGTTCTGCCTAGCACTCAACCCACTGTCAGTCTTACTAAATAAAACCCCAATAGGTTTCAACATTCGGGATAGCAAAAGAACCTTATATAATCTATCTCACCTTTTATACATGGATGACATTCAATTGTATGCCACTACAAGAAAGAAACTCATGCAGCAACTGGAAATTGTACAAATGTTCTCCAATGACATACAAATGAAGTTTGGAATGGATAAATGTCGTATACTCGATGTAAATGAGAGTGGAATGCCTGAGAATAACTCAGAGAATTTCGCAGATATGGTGGAGAGCATAAAGGATATGGAACCAACAGAAACTTACCGGTACCTAGGCATTGAGCAAAATAAAAGCACCGAACACCAGCTTATGAAAGATGAGTTGATAAAAAAGTTGACAGCAAGAATGAAGCAGATCATGAGTACAGGCCTTAACAGTAGAAATATAGTAAAAGCTATAAATGTCTACGCAACTCCTATTCTAACGTACTCTTTCGGTATCATAAATTGGTCACCAACAGAATTGAAAAACCTGGAACGAAAGATCAGAGTACAACTAACAAAAAATAGAATGCTCCACCCCAACTCTGCCATAGAACGACAAACGTAACCGCGGAACCGAGGTGGAAGAGGTATAGTGAGCCTGACTTGGCTTCACCAAAAACAGAATGACAGTCTGAGAAGGTATTTCCACAAATGCAGCAGCAATAATTCAAGAATCCACAGGGCAGTAGTACAAGCTGATAGAGGCCTAACAGTACTGAAATTGAACGCAGAAGTCCAGACAGGGAGGCCAGACCAATCACAAAGTGAGGAACAACGAATAACGTATTGGAAAACGGAAGTCTTGCACGGCAGATATCCAGCAGAACTGGAGAAGGAGGGAGTCGACCAAAAGGCATCGCTATTATGGCTCACGGATGGTTTTCTATTTCCAGAAACAGAAGGGTTCTACATGGCTATTCAGGACGAAGTGATAAGTACTAGAAATTATCGCAGATATATAATAAAGGACGCTACAATACAAGATGACAGATGCCGAAAATGCGGAAAGGCAAGCAAAACTGTGCAACATATAATAGGAGCATGCAGCAATTTAGTTGCAGAAGAATACAAGCCAAGGCATGATGATATGGCGAAGGTAATACATAGCGCCATAGTCAGGAAATTTTACCCTGATGAGAAAATGCAACCATACTATATGTATGAACCCGCAAAGATCCTTGAGAAAAAAGAAGTAACCATATACTGGGACCGAACCATTTATACGTTCAGAACACTGACTCACAATAGGCCTGAAATTGTGGTGAAAGATAAAAGGAATAACATCGTTTATATCATTGACATTGCGGTACCAAACATAAATAATATGATGAGCACTGTACAACTCAAGAGAAGCAAATACGTCGAGCTGGCAAATGAAGTTCAGAAACAATGGAAGATGAGGGCCAAGATCCTGCCAATAGTAATATCCACCACAGGAATCATCCCGCAAGCAACAGTTGAGAGCGTGCTGGAGCTTGGTGGATCAGCACGAGAATTACGGCTCATGCAGAAAGCGGTTATACTCCACACAGTCAACATTGTCCGGAAAGTTATTGGCGAATAACTGTACTCCTTATTAAGCCTTGGTCCCAGAGACCCGCTTAATATTGTATTCCAAGCTTACGTTTGTGATATTGGAAATAATAATAATCAATCAATCAATACGAATAATATACAGAAAAATTTTCAAAGACCATAATAAGCGATAAAAACCTGAAAGTTACAAATATTGAAAAGGTGGTCATGTATGGTTTAGCATTGGACTACAGCAAACTTTCAAATTCGTCTTATCAATGTCACGCCGAATCCGTCAAATTGCCAACACAAAAGCTAATTTGCCGACTCTATAGAATAAGCAGAAATTTTTGCCGAATTTATGAAATCGGCAACTGTCTTCCGATTCTATAAAACAAGCAACGAAAATATTTAGACTGTGAAAGTAATAATATTTCTTTATCGTATCTTCCAACTATTTTTTTTCTTCTTGTTCACGATTTTATCAGACGAGCAACTGAATTATCGTAGTAAATTGAAGACCTTCATAATATTTTTCTTTCTCTTTTTCTCCAACCGCATTTTTTTTCTTAATCGCGTTCAACCACCATCTTCAAGTGAAGAATGAAAATATTTCATAATTATACACGTGAAGTTGAATCATGAAGATGTTAAATATTGTTGAGGGATTAAAATAAGTAGGCAAATTCATACTTTATTTACATAATATGGGACAATGCATGCATGAACGTAAAGTTCTACGCTTCTTTTCTGAACACGTCGGCTTCTGGACAAACAGTTCGATTCAACAACCTTATTTTCCAATAGTGTTACGCACCCAATATTTAGAGTTTTTCCTGCCTATTCTCCGTGCATTTTCCTTAATTCCCAATCAGAGTACCTACTCAAGTTTTTTCCTTCTCAATCTCAGTCCATTTTCATTGTTTGTCGTGACTTACGTAACTTCGGTGTTTTTTTGATCAACTTAAGTGTTCGAGCCATACAAATTGCACCTCAAAAAGGTGTGCCTGTAACAAACAGGAATTGGGGTGCAATTAAGCCTGCCATCCGGACATACATTTTGTAATCACAAAGACTGATTTTTCTATATTTTCTGCTTTATTGTATTTTCATAACAACGACGATTGACTTTTTCGGATTTTTTTATCCATTTATCAACTAAAATGGAAACCAATAATGATTGACTTCTTCTGATTGTAAAATATTATCGTGATCATTTTTGCTCTACAAAATTCATTTTATTTTTGGTTTCTGTTCAACATTTTATTATACAGACTTACCTACTTCTAATGTATTATCGTCATTATTTTTGATGTATTCATATTTGAAAATATTCTCGACGTTTATCTTCAAGGTACTTCAGATAAAATCGGCAATTTGACGGATTCAGCGTCAATAAGAACAACGTGGTAGAAGAGAGGTTATTCTAGAACAACTTTTTCCCGTATTGAAGACTACAGATTTTCCCGATAAAAATACCTTCACAATCACTCCTTCATTTTCACGGTTTGCATTACACCTTAACGTGAATTTCATCACCCATACTCACATGTTGATTCTGACCCAATCCCTGCTGTAATTCACCTCGAACTTGCTGAAATGCTGCGTCAACACAAACTTCATTGGTAGGAATGTTGGAATCATCATTATTGTCACCAGGCATTTCTATATCGTAATTGCGTTCGAAAGCTAAAATGGAGTCAAAAATTAATGCTCCGAATTTTTCGTTTAAAATTGAATTAAATTAAACAAGTGAAGAAAAATCGAAAAAGAGGAACGTAAAAAAAAAAAAATGATAAAATGAAATAGAGAACTTACTATTAATATCACCTTCATCTTCACCAAACGCCGTGAATCCTTTGAATCCATCAACTGCACATGATCAAACGCAGGTATACGGTTAATAATAATTATTTTTTAGTCGCAACTAAAATACAATATACAAAAATAATTTACCGTCATTTCTGAGGTTAGCAACAATTGCTGTTTTGGTTCCTGCAGAATTTAAACAATTGATCAATATATATATATAAGGAATATTGTAAATTATAAAAAAGTACGAATGAGACGAATAGAATAGGATATAATGAGGTAAAAAAAGAAATAATTTGTATTAAAGTGCCCTCCAACAGCCGATCGGCCAATGGGTGGGAGTGAACTTTCAGAAGTTTTAAAACTAATTTGAGGTAAACACGACACCATTTTGATGCACAAAATATGTTATTGTAAGACGAAATGAACTTTTTTTTTCCCCCCTTCTTCTTTCTTTCTTTCCCAAAATCGTAGTCACGAAGAAGAGACGAAATTCGATTCATTTTGAACACTTCAAACATTTCAGAACTTTTCTAAAAGCTGGGACTTAGCGCCATCAATAATCTCCTTGAAAAACAATTTAGCGTAAAATTAAGAATCGTACTTCTTGGTCTCTTTTTCGCCTGCTCTTTATTTCGAAACTCATGTTCAACTCTTAGGCTTTTGGTGAAATGTGGATGCAACGGTACGTTTGATTTGACTTTGAATAATGCCAAAATAATATCCGATAAGACGTACTCCGAGGGATACGGCACTCGATATTTCCTTTCATCTTCCTGTATCATAAAAAGGAAAAACGAGATTAGAAGAAGATATAAATTACTTAAAAAGTGTACAAGAACTTGACTCGATTTTTCAGGCAAACACGAGGGACTTACAATTGGAACTCAGGGGCAATTTCACCCGTTCTCATTTGGAAGAGTATGAATGTATTCCCCAGTAAATTCATGAATCGAAGATAAAGGATCATTAGGAATAATAAAAATGGCGATAATACAGATGAGCATAAACGGCGAGAAAATTTTGACAGTGAATACGGATAATTGTTAATCATAAAATTGAAAAACGTACAGGACAAAAGCAACTACGATACACGCAACATAGCCTTGTAGTTGCGTGCTCATTTCCAATTACTGGCGTATTATGTTTCATTTTCTAATGAAGTAAAGCTTCGGGCGATTTTTGATAAAGTAATGCTCGAAGCGTTATGGGTGGAAGACCAAAATATGTGCTGAACTCGAGGTGGTGTGACCGGATTTAGGGGGGTCCCCCAGGAGGCCCAGGGAGCCAGGCCTCCACATTTAGTGGGGCCTCCACATTTTTCCTCTCACTCCAAAATTTTATTGAATACACATAACTTGGGACCTTGCACAAATAAAATTATCTACTTCTTTCTTTTAACTACCTTCCTTTCCAATTTTAAAGTGCGCAAAAATTGATAAGAGAGGAGGGGGTGGGGGTCAAAATTTTGATTTGGAGAAATGTTGAGGGGGGCTCCGCATAACTTGGGACCCCCTTACTGAAAATCCTAAATATGGCTCTGCTTCTATATCACGCGAACAAGCTTACATTCTGACATGTTCCATGTCTTTGGTCTAACCCCTAACCTGATTTCGAAATTTGCGTACGTCCGTGATTTCGAAATTTTTTTGACCTATGCAGTGAACTACTGGTATACTAGGCTTATACTAGCTTTAAACTAGACTTACACTAGACAGAGAAGGACTGTGAAAAGCAGACCTAATATACAGTATACTAGCTTAGTATACTAGACCTCATTCCTAATGTACAGTATACTAGCCTAGTACATGGCCAAGCTATACTATTTGACATTTTATACTGGGCTTACACTAGGTCCAAACCTGCTTTATACTAGCTTCATACTATGTCTAGGCTGCTTTTATACCTCATTCAACATGTCCCACAATGTGTCTCTTGCATTAATCAAATTTATACTACAGGCTTAGAAGAAAGCTATTAGCTTTAAATATTCTAAAGTAGAATTATCCTAGACGAAGAAGGCTCCCCATGAGCACTAGATCAAGAAGGAGGGCAAATGAACGGAACACCCTCTTCACAACACTAAATTATTCGATATTGCATACTAGACTTATATTTTAAACGATGACAGACATGACACATGATCTTTATTTATTTGGCTACGCCAGAACATTTTTTCGTTTTTTTTTTTTTTTTCTCTTTCCTTTCTTTCTTCTCACGGTGGGACATCATGTCTCTTACAGTTCTTCGGGAACCATTTTCACACGGTTACTTGGTACGATTTTCATCAAAATTCAACTTATAAGATATTCGTTCCATATGGGAGTTCCTTGTCGAATTAAATCATTTACTAATGCTGCAAAGCAGGAAGAGTCATTTAGTTTTTGATAAATTGTACAGCTGAAGAGATCAGATACCAATGATCAAAAATCAAACTCACCTAGATATACAGTAAGTAAATATTAGAGCTCAATGACAGAGTATGAGTCTTCCATTGATTCTGTATAATATGTATTCATGTTATTGTGTCAAAGTATGGATAAACGTTTCAGTAATCTGAAAAGTCACACACCTATATTCAATGTTACAACAGAGTTTGGTTGAAGAAGGAACAGAACTGGACACTTTTTAGCCAAACTCAACCAGGCGACATGATAACAATCTACAGAAATGAAGAAATGTTCCTTTACTATAAGTGGAGATTCTCCTTTTCCCCAGATCGTTATCATATCGTTTGGTTGGGTTTGGCTAAAAAGGGTCCAATTATTATTATTGAGAACGTTTTCAACGGCCACAAGCTGCAATCGAATGATGATCTTAAAATTTCTCTACATTTTCACCAATTGATGAAAGTTTTTCCGTAGAAAAATCAAACCTCCTTCTTAAGATATGGGTAAACTCAACTGAATATCACTAGAGATTGAAAAGAAAATATGAAAGAGTTACAGACTACCTATTAATCAATCACATACGAATATATGATTACCCGTTGTGCAAAATGCCGTCACGTGACGAGATTATGACGGCGTACATTCGCGTCACAGTAAGGTCACAAAGAGCGATCACTATGCTTTTTAAATGAGCGATTGCCGTCACGAACTACCGTCACAAGCGTCACAAGTTTCCTCTGTTCCCAACTGTAACGGCATTCTACACAACGGGTAATAGGTCCGTAATTCATAACGATCGCTTTCAGTCAAATTAGTCGAATTTCTTTCTTTTATCATTTCAATGATGACTCGGCGTATCTTTTCACTCTTTCTGTTCTTTTCTCTCGTTATAATGGATCAAAATTTATGCTACGATTATTATTTTTTGAACAGCTGCCCTTTTGTCCATTGATGGGATATAACGGTTTTTTTTCTTTTTTGACATACTCAAAATGATTACCTGTAATACATACTCGTACAACTGAAACAACAAGCGACCTCGCTATCCCAGGCAGGAAGAGAGTCGACTGAGACCACACAAACTTCATTTTAATTTTCTTCATGCACAGTCTTGGTACACATTGACGTTATAATTGAGATTGAAAATAAAAATAATGAAAATTCTATCTATCCATTCATTTCGCTTGATACACTACATTCATTTGTTTTATTCCAACCACGGTACATTATAAAGGTATTGACACGAACGTATATTAGACGTGTTTGTTATTGCCGCATAAGTTGTATCAGTTGATATAACCTACGCTAGGAGCGTTGCAAGATATAACTAAGCAGGAAAACTACATGAATACTACGTAATGTAAATTCGTCAATTTTTAAAAATTCGTAGAGGAATCAGGTATTAACCTAAAAATCTGAAACTGGGTACGAATAGACAACTCACTATGCTCTACTTATTTAAAAAAAATTATCCTCTTAGGTGAATTTCTTCAGCTTTTACAACCCTCGAAAATTTCGTCAATATTGTGGTACCTCCGGCAAGGTTACGACACAGGTAGGGTGTGGAAAGTATTCAAACGATCGCTGCAAGCGTAGCGGAATTCCGCATGAATTAACACAGTTTATCCGACAGAAATTTTGCGCCGTGTCAATACCTCTATAATGTACCGTGGTTCCAACTGAGTTCATAAAATCATCTGCTAAGTTATCAATAATACCTAATGTAAAACGGACACCAAACATTTAACACTCAATCTGGATGCAAGTTCCGGTAAACACTAAATCTTGAAAAATACTTGTAGATTGAATCACAGATTTTATTTTTTTAAATTATTTATTTACATGCACTATCATTTTGATATTTTCATGTTCTCTTGACATCTTATTATTATTAACGTGCTGGGCCATACCACGCAGTCGAGGTGATGGCGTCCTTTAATCTATATAATATAGGGCTTTTCCATGTCGGCGCATTGCATACGTATTCTCCTACGTGTTATCGAAATGGTAGTATTTCTAACATTGCTCTTACGGCAAACTACTCCACAATGAAAATGAGTATGCAATCCAGCAACACCCATAAGAGCAATGTTAAAAATACTACCAATTCGATAGCATGTAGGAGATACGTATGCAATGCGCCGACATGGAAAAGCCCTATTATTGGAATTAACACAGCCTATTGGAGTGTTAGAAAATTATACACTTGGAAAGCTATGGTGTGGCAATGTCGGCAATTGGTTTCCTCCGTAGGCGGTGAGTGCGCGGAGGTTCAAGTAATATTAATGCCTCCACATTCGGGTGGTGATGTAATCGTTGTTGATCATTGCTGGCAGAACACACGCAGTCCAGAAGACGAAAAGACTTACAACGCACTTAGCAAGAAGGTGAGCAGCCGCATACGACAACACAACAGCGAATCTTTCAATCATTTTATTTCTACTTTGGATGCCACTCGCGAGTCAGATTACTCATTATGGAAGGTCGCACATGCGGCAAAACGGCCGAAAAGAGTATGTCCCACCAATACGGAAACCTGACAATACCTGAGCCCGCAGTAATGCTGACAGGGCTGAAACTTTTGCTAGTCACTTGGAGAACACGTTTCAACCAAATGAAATCGATACAGACATCAAGCCAGAATTACAGTTCATAAGGGGACGCCAGATCAAATTGCTTACACCCCGAGAGATCAAAGCAGTAATCAAAAAGAAATTACAACCGAGAAAGGCACCAGGGCACGATCTAATCACTGCAAGGATGCTGCAAGAGCTCTCACAAAAAGGGGTAGTAATAATTACATATCTCTAGAATGCGATTCTTCAACAGCGATACGTTGGTCGACAATGGAAACAGGACAAAGTAATAATGTTGCCAGAACCTGGTAAACCTCTCGTTGATCCCAGATCATACCGGCCAATATCGCTCGTACCAGTACTTGCCGAGCTGTTCGAAAAATTATATGTACAACGACTCCAAGAAGTGGTTCAAGAGCAAGAAATTCTACCAGAGCATCAATTTGGTTTTCAGAGTCGACATGCTACCCTTGAAGAGAGAAAGTTCTGCCCTGCGGTCTTACTGGACGTGAGCCAAGCTTTTGATCGGGTGTGGACAAGAGGCCTGCTCCACACAGTCAGTGCATATATCTCAAAACAGCACACCGAAATTCTCACATCGTATTTTACTAAGCGGAGCTTCTATTCCTCTACACTGCCGACATTCCTAAGCCCAGAAATATCATGGTAGCGACATTTGCGGATGACACGGCACTACTAGCCCCACATAAAGAGTATTCCACAGCGGTGACAAGGCTCCAATAGGCTCTTACAGAAATAGTCATCTGGACAAGACAATGGAAAGTCCAACTAAATGTAGACAAGACAGTAAGAATCGTTTTTACCTTTCGATCAGCACCATATGAACCCATCGCTATT
Source organism: Aspidiotus rigidus (assembly GCA_035079385.1). Classification (NCBI taxonomy): domain Eukaryota; kingdom Metazoa; phylum Arthropoda; class Insecta; order Hemiptera; family Diaspididae; genus Aspidiotus; species Aspidiotus rigidus. Next base: position 1,875,905 of record JAVHKY010000046.1, on the reverse strand, counting down.
GGTGGCACGGTGGTGCAGAAAAAAGAGAGTGTCAAGTACCTAGGTATCCATCTAGACAGTGAATCAAACTGGCGAACGCTTATCTCCGAAAAACGTGAAGAACTAAAACTCCGGTTCAGGGCCTTACACTGGATGTTACGTACTAAAAGTAAACTGTCACTAAACAACAAACGGCTTCTCTACCAAATGCTACTTTAACCTATGTATATGGACATATGGTGCCCCACTTTGGGGCTCCGCAGCAACCAGCAATATAGCAATTCTAAAGAGGTTTCAAAATCTAGTCCTACGAAAAATAACAGGGGCACCTTGGTTCCTCACCAACCGCCAGCTGCATGAGGAGCTTTGCGTCAACACCGTCGCTGATACAATTTCAAAGATAACCGACCGCTATTGAATCGCGGATGAATTAGATTTTGTATCGCGGATCGCGAAATGGCAATTTGTGATCTATATCATTAGGATCATTCATTTCCCCACTTTTTGATCCACTATCCTTCAAATCATTCTCCCAGACGTAAACAAACTGCAACGATAAGCTTGCGTACTTCTCATGCCCATTATTAATAATAGAAACAAAATGAATGAATGCAGATTATCTAAACATTGGTAACATCAATGGGTTCTGTAACAAATAGATTTTGGCTTGGGTCCTGGAAATGAGCGATCTTATTAATGATCTTGGATTGCCAATTCACAAATCGTGTTTTGAGATCAGCGAGATTCAATCTATTTTGGTGCTAGTTCAGAACTGATTCAAACTGTTATCAAGAAGAAGAATTAATAACTGCATTATCGGAGATATTTTTAATTTACTGACAAACTTCTTGTAAAAGAGAAGGGAACTAAATTAGTAGGTATTCAATTGGATAAAACTGAAAGGTGAATTGTAGAAGTCAGTTTCAGCAAAAAGCAACATGAATGACAAAAACTTATTGGACTAAAGTTTACATGTTGAACTCAACCATGACGGTTTTATGGGTAAGGAGAGAGGGGGAAAAGGTTGCAGGAATACAACCGATCCTTTCCCCACTTTGGATAACGAGGTAGCATGTTATTAATTTACATTCATCGATTATCAATACACCCGCATGCACGTGATAACTCCAAAGTACTGAAAACGTCAAAACGACAACAACGAAGACAAAAAAAAGATTTTAACAGTGTCGATTAGTGAACGCGTGCCGACCCTAAAAATACTGTTTGCGCTTTATTTTGTTCAGTGAGGAGAAGGAACTTGTATGATATAATATTATGTATGATTAATTGATTATGTTTGCAGTAAAAAATAAATTACATTTCAGTACACTATAAGTGTCAAAGTAGCTAATACAACTTGTACATCGCATGCTTGCTCTAGTTGCCTGCTCAACGGCTCGGTTCATATCGCAAAAATACATACTCATATTACAAAATACCACTTTTGAACTTCAAGCATAAAATACTATTCTTCAGAATTGACAGACTGACATTTCTTGGATATTGTCATGATTTTCATAAACAATGACTAATGCTAGCACCTGAACATAGCCCCAAAAACTAATACAAGAAGAACATTTGGAGCGGATATCCGCTAGGATCGCTAACTACGCACGCGCTTCGATCATCAAAAATAGTATTTTAGCCGAATTTGAAAACGGAAGCTGAACTATGGCGATACATTGGAGAGAAAAATGAAAAAATAGGAATAACTCCTGAATGAAGCCAAATCTGCCGAATAGAAGGTTTTGTCAATTCATCCAATTTGTAGAATTTTTATTGGTCAACATCTTCTGTGGGATGTCAGGAAGCCAAAACTGCTTCATTCTAGTGTTATTTTGATTAACTCTTTCTAATTTTTTTCCCATATACCGCTATACTGCCGTACATATAATGTTTTACAAACGTTTACTCAATTGGATTTGGGGAAAAGGACAGAATTGCTAAATAAGCGCTCTGGTTACGTTCTATGAGACTTGTTTGTCGAATTCAGAAGTAAATTTTCTCGAGAAATTCGATGGTAACCTTCATTTTTAGTACAAAACGTTCTCTGATGAGATATACGATAAAATGCAGGTTCGTCGAAAATTTCATTTTGGCGAACGTGCATTTTTATACATTACTCGAAAACAAAAGTCAATTGAAAAAAAAAAAGAACACCACCACCACCGACTTCAGCGTGAAAAATACTTTCAGAATCAACTACATATGTATTTGTATTTTCAATCTTTAACCGAACAAATAATGTTTGAATATTTTTAATGATATACCTGATTTTTCTTCAAATCTTCTGGTACTGCTAGTACGTTACGTTTTTTAACTTTTCTCTCCAACAATTTATTATCATCACATACAGGCATCCACATAATATTGAACAGTCCATCGACATCAATGAGTTTTTCTTGCACTTGGCTGAAATCAGGGTATTGATGCGCGAAGCTCAAAATACATAGTTTTTCAGAATGACAACTTATAAACTCACTTCATTTTTTCAAAATAAATATGACTGGAGCTGTTTTCCGATGTATTAAGAAATTCTTCTACTACTTCCTGATAACTATGTCTATCAGAATTGGGAATGGGCGATAACATAGGTTGATGGTCCACAGTCTCCACTTGTGGCAATACTGACGGTGTTAATATAGGAAATAAAGACATATTCACTGTTTCTGAAAAAAATTAATAAATTAATTAATAATAAAGCCTTTCAAAGAGGGTGTACATGCACTCGGTAAAGTGGTACCCAACAAACCCTTAGAACTTGGAGAACATGGACCAAGTTAAGCAATAACATCATCAGACATAATGCTATAAAGAAATGGGGTGGAGCGAGTTACATTCAACGCTGTAGTCATCATAACTACCACATTTGATGAAAGTGATAGAGCGTTTTCAAAAGAAATCTTATTACCGTTACTAAGTGTATATTATATTGTATGGTGTAAGAAAGAATTGCATTTCTGGCACCAGGATCCATCTTTTTGGGCATTGCGTCAGTAGCAAGAGGGCTCGGATTACAAGGAACCTGGCAGTCACGATGTCCTCATGTCAAAAGACAACTTTGCGTAATAAAAAACGTGAGTTTGTGATCGAAGATTGTTTTCTTTTTCCGCTCACTGCTCTTCATCACTAACAAAAGGCGCAGTCAGTAAAACTGCTGATGTTCTTTCTCTTGCATTCGCGGTTTCTGTCGGTTCTGTCGTCATCTCCTGTATCATAGCCTGGTCACCGTGACATTACTTGTCAACTAAGCGCATTCAGTACGAGCCAAGGTAAGTTAATTTACATCGACAGGTACGCAGTTTTTACGACAATTCTTCTTTTCTCTTGAGTCAAGAAAAATATCCTAATTACTTTCCAATTTTCCAAGCAAGTCTTCGCAAATCCTTCAACTTTCTCAGAAATTTTCTCGTAGAAACGAAGTCAAGCGACCTATCAATTCACTCGTCGACAATTAAATCTCGAAAATACTCCAGCTAGTCAATTCTTCAAGATGTAGTTCAAGACCGCTAGGTCCTAGTTCCAAAACCACTGAATCCGTCGACAGATTGATGATATTCTACTCCTCTACTGGAATCTGAATCTGATCCCAGGATTAATACGTACCAAATTGAAGCCTAAATGACGTTCTCCAAAATAAAAACAGATAATTTTCTCAATCTCTTCTGGAAATATGAAGAAGAACTTGCATTTTTTTTAAACAAATGCCAAGTAACCATAGCCACCTTAAAAAAAGCGGAAACATGCACAGAACGACAACATTGCACTAAGGAACTCGAGAGCAGGTAAAATGGGCATCCTTATTGTTTTCCAAAAAACCAAGCGTTAGCCAACAAAATGGTGTCAATTTTACCTACTCCCGAGCCAAGAAGTTGTACAAGAAGACCGATTTATTAAAATGTTAAATAAGAATACGGATAAAAATAGGGTCACTAGAAAAAATCGTCAAAAAATCCGAAAATCCTTTGATCATATTCAAACGTGGGCTAAATTTTAGTTATTATCCTTGTGCGTCTCCCACAATGATTTCAGATTTTTAGGTTCAATAGGTACCTACTCATCCTAAGGGAAGAATACTCCAAGAAGTAAGCTAAAATTACAAATACTCGAGAATTTTAGCTTACTTTTTGGAGTATCCCTCCCCCAGTATGTCTAACCGTAACCTAGAAATCAAATCAACTCAAGGTACTTACGCCTAATTAATTTTCTAAGTCCCTTTTTTTCATAAGAATGCACACTAAACGTCATTTTGCGTGTGTATGGGTTAATATAGTGTTAGTGTGCACTTACGGGAACTTGACTACTGATAATAACCTTTTGATCATCGCCAAATCAGCATATTCTGGCTCTATTTCAAGGTGGCCACATAGCAAATAAATAGGTACACGAAACTTGTTTACATCTAATTGCGGGTGGAAACCGGAGAACAGACAGCTAGTCAATTTCATTGAATTAGTTCACTCTTCAGTCGATGATTTCTCGCGAACTACTCACTGTAACAACGCCAAATTTTCGTTTATAGGTATATATTCAGCACGTCGTCGAGATATTGTTGCGTCCCTTCAATGCTTAGGAATGTATCATCTCCCTACTGAGGAAATCTGTTCAGAAAAATAGTTAAATTGAGAGGACAGAGCTTTGATTTTTCAAGTACCGTTATTTTAGGAGGGTTTTCCTTGAGTCAATGAAACAACAACATTTTCGTGTTGAATGGCTATTTACAGTACATGTGGCGTAGGTGAGTCTTTTCATAACGAGTAGGCTACATACGTTTGCGGAACGAGCAAAGCGAGTGAAGCAATGTATGTACGAGTTATAAAGACTCACCTACAACACTTGTACTGTACAAAGCTTTAAAACACAAGTACTTTGAAGACAAATTTGTACATCCAAAGTATACGTTTTTCGTGCGGCATGTTTACGTCATAGTTTTTTCTCAACGGTTTTCCGTGTGTAAAAGACCATCGGTGACGTTATTTCGTTTTTTTCACACGCTCCGCGCTAACACTGAAAATCCTTACCTACGTCACTGAAAATCGTTTCGCAAAAACGTACTTACGATGCATGCGTGTTTTAAAGAAATTAGTACATCTGTACAAACCTTGTTTTTGTTGAATAAATTTACGCTGTGAACAATTCTAAAGCTTGAAATAAAAAAATTAAAAACTATAATATTATACTATTTGCTCTCCAAACAAGTCAGATATCTTCAAAAGATTAAGGCCAAGCGAACTCAACTTGTGTAGTATTTCGAAATATTATCAACGCATTTATGTTTCGTTTTCCCGTTCTTCATATTTAACATCTCGTTTGTTTACGCGTATTTTAGCATTAGAACTTAATTTCTGCGCGGCTAAAAGTCTACGTCAAACAAAAGAGTGCATGGAAGAGGGTGCACTAAATAAAAAGAGGGAAAGAAGTGTCATGTCACTTCTAAAGCTGTTTATGGGTTTTTTTCGCTTGTATTCTCATCTACCAACTACCCCCCACGTAAAAATTATTGTCTTTCGTAGCAATTCTTGAAGTTTTCATACTTTCAAAACTTCAGTTATTATGACAGCTGTCTGACGTACAGGAACTGGTGTTGGGGTATGAATTAGAAATCCTTGAACTACGAAGAGACACATCATTAATACTCTTCTTGAAAGATTTAGTCTGTGCAAGACTCGAGGCATCATCCCTGCTCAGTAAAATCACGTTTCATGTCCCTTTCAGAGCGTGTCGTTCAGAACATCTTTTTTACCTTCCCATGCACCGTAAGCTTCTTTACAATAAAAGAGAAAAAGTAGACATAACTATTGACATATTTTACGCTAAGGAAGGAAAAGTCCAGACGAGTGCGTTCAATTATCTCACCTTCTTTATTCTACTTTTACCTTCATGATCTCAGCAGTAGGAACATCAGAAGTTTGCAAATGGATTCCCCTCTCCCAAAACTGTTAGGTGAAATGAAATATTTTCATTTTTTGCGAATCGGTAGAATGTCAGTTTTTGTTTATTTTTTTTTTTTAGTCGAATTTCAATATTAACTAGCCGAGCGAAATACTCGGCGTAAAATACTTTTTTCGGCAGTTTATTTTAGAATTATATCTGTTCATTTTTCTTGTAACGGACTTCGTATTATATGAACGCGCACTACATTTATGGTCGCTAAATTATCTATGTGGCAACTTTTTTCGTTATCTCGTGTAATCAAATCACACCTTATAATAAAATACAATAGATCAGGTAGCACAAAAAATAAACAATGTACATCTAATCGATATTGCTGTGCACAGTACTAACAGTATCTAGAAATCTATACAAGATCAACTGAATCAACCGATCAATCAAGCAATCGATTGATAGAATTGATACGATCCTCTAAATTAAGGGCTATTCACAATGAGAATATACTCAAAATACAAGAACCGCAGAAAATTACTCAGGAGAGTAAAGAATCGCAAAAACCGCAGAAAACGTTTTAAAAAATTCGAAGCCCTTTCGCAATTTTCTACTCTCGTGAGTAATTTTCTGCGGTTTTTGCATTTCTCTACTCTCTTAAGTATAATATTTTCATTAACCAATTGATATTCTTAAGGAGACAGAATACCAACAGAATATGAAAGTGAAAATTCTCTCCATCATCCTTAGTACAAATGGGAACCTGAGCACCGAAGAAATTAGGGCAACTTTAATCCGAGCTGCGGAATATGCAGGTAAAGTAAAGGGATAAGTGCAACTGTTACTAAACGACGCGACGGGTCACAGGAAAATGAGGGACAGTACTATTATCGGAACTCATAATGAGTGAGTGAGGTGTAAGTAGAGCACTGATATTGAAAAAGGGTTTTCCAATTGTACAAATCTACTTTATTAGTTGCTTTTTCAAGAGTACTTTCGAGTGTTATCCCATCATCAGTTGTGTCGCAACTGGAGAACAAGGCCTTGACCATGAGTTTTTATAGTATAACACTGTGATCTTATTAGCTATAACAATGCTGTGTTGTGATTGGTTCACTTCTTAGAAACTTATTCTTACAATAACATGACATTGTGTTCTTATTGGCTAAAACATACTGCTTTGTGATTGGTTCAATCTATTGTTCTAAATGCTGCGTTTCTATTGGCTACCTGGATTCCTGCCGTCTGATTGGTTGGGTCTGTTCTTCTTCTCTCGTCCAATCACCAGGCCGAATAATTTTTCGCTGTCAAATGTGACTACATTGTTCAAGAGGCAGGCTTTCTCCCTCTTGGCTTTTGCAATCTCCATTTGTTCCCAGAGTTTTCTTCTCTTTGTGCGATTTTCTACGTGTATGACTTCAAATATTCCCTCTCCATCGTGGTTTTCCTCGTTACAGTGTTTCCCAAACAGTGACTTGCCATCTTCTTTCTCCCTCGACGTTTTGTGCTCCTTCTTCCTGATCTCAAACTTTCTCCCAGTCTCACCGATGTAGATCCCCTCACACTGTTCACAACTGAACTTGTACACTCCGCTCAAGCTTTCCTTGTCCTTTTGTTCCGTCTGGTCATTGCTGATTTTCTTAACCATGGGTTGGTTATTCTGGATACCAACATTTACATCGTAGCCATTGAACGCCTTGAACTGACCCGGAAGAAAGAAGAAAGAAAGGAAGAGACAGCGAGAGTTGAGCACAAATTTGCTCCCAGAACCGAGAACCTATCAAGCGTCACCTTCACAGAAGAAGAAAGAAGACTGCTGGACAAAGGTATCAAGTACGTGCAGCCAGAGAGGCTGAACCAGTGTAGGCTTGAAAGCATGGCCATTAGCTGCGAACAAGGAATCCAAACCATGGAACACGAAGTGAGACCAGAAGCCCGGACCAAAATTGGGAAAGTGCTGTTGGACATCAAAGAGGATATGCGCCGAACCTATGACAGAACGCAAGTAATGCAGAGGAAGGTCACAAATCTACAAAAGAAGATCCGACAGAACAACTTGATTTTGACAAAGGTGGACAACGGCAACACGGTAGTGGTAATGGAGAAGGGGGACTACACCCAAAAAGTGGAGTCGTACATCGCAGCTAATGGATACCAAGAGCTGGCAAGGGCCCCAACACGGAAATACCAAGATGACCTGAAAATACCAAGATGACCTGTAAGCAGTGTTGAAACGGAACAATGTACCCGGCAATGGAAGGACGCTTGAGATGAACCCGGTTGCACCAAAACTCAAGGGGCTAGTACAACTCCACAAAGCGAACCGTCCGATGAGACCCCTGGTCAACAGCATTCAATCACCATGCTATAAGATAGCAAAGATCGTAGCCATATTCCTGAAAGAAAACTACCAGTTTGCACCCAGACGAAGTATCAGAAACAACGGAGAGCTGATTGAGCAACTGGACAAGTTGGAAATCAGGAGTAACGACAAGCTGATATCCTTTGATGTGACTAATATGTTTGGTACCATACCAAAGGAGGAACTTCTCACCCTGCTCAAAAACAACAGATACCATGGGAACGCCGATGGGCCGAAGTACGCCAACATGGTGGAAGAGATCTTGAGCCAGAACTACTGCCGCTTCAATAACAGGTTCTACAGTCAGGAAAGGGGACTTGCGATGGGATCACCGCTGTCACCAATACTGGCGGAGATATTCATGAATGACATGGAAAACAAGATATTGAAGGGCGGCAAGTTCAGAAACTCGATCAAACACTGGGCGAGATATGTAGATGATATCCTAATTGCGTGGTCAGGCACCGATAGGCAGGTGGATCTATTCCTTTCAGAAATGAATGCGATGAATGAGAGCATCAAATTCACAGTGAAAAAGGCAATGAGACCATCAACTATTTGGACCTTACACTCACAATAGAGAACAATAGGATAGAATACAAAATCTACAGGAAGCCGACGCATACTGACACCATCATCCCAAATGACTCCTACCACCACCCTAGGCACAAGTTAGCGGCAATCCAGAACTACTGCTATCGGGCAATTTCTATCCTCAAGAACAACGAAGAGAAGGGGAAAGAGGTCGAGATAGTAAAGCAGATCGCAGAAGCCAATGGCTACCGCAGAAGTGTGGTGGATGGAGTCTTTGGGAAAATGGAAACGAAGAAAGGAACCCATGAGAGCATAGTGAGAAAGTACTCCGGATCGATACCATATATAGGAAAGTACACAAACAAGGTGATAAAGGCGTTCAATGGCTACGATGTAAATGTTGGTATCCAGAATAACCAACCCATGGTTAAGAAAATCAGCAATGACCAGACGGAACAAAAGGACAAGGAAAGCTTGAGCGGAGTGTACAAGCTCAGTTGTGAACAGTGTGAGGGGATCTACATCGGTGAGACTGGGAGAAAGTTTGAGATCAGGAAGAAGGAGCACAAAACGTCGAGGGAGAAAGAAGATGACAAGTCACTGTTTGGGAAACACTGTAACGAGGAAAACCACGATGGAGAGGGAATATTTGAAGTCATACACGTAGAAAATCGCACAAAGAGAAGAAAACTCTGGGAACAAATGGAGATTGCAAAAGCCAAGAGGGAGAAAGCCTGCCTCTTGAACAATGTAGTCACATTTGACAGCGAAAAATTATTCGGCCTGGTGATTGGACGAGAGAAGAAGAACAGACCCAACCAATCAGACGGCAGGAATCCAGGTAGCCAATAGAAACGCAGCATTTAGAACAATAGATTGAACCAATCACAAAGCAGTATGTTTTAGCCAATAAGAACACAATGTCATGTTATTGTAAGAATAAGTTTCTAAGAAGTGAACCAATCACAACACAGCATTGTTATAGCTAATAAGATCACAGTGTTATACTATAAAAACTCATGGTCAAGGCCTTGTTCTCCAGTTGCGACACAACTGATGATGGGATAACACTCGAAAGTACTCTTGAAAAAGCAACTAATAAAGTAGATTTGTACAATTGGAAAACCCTTTTTCAGGGACAGTACGGTGACAAACCTGGAAAGATTTAGTGACGTGGAATGAAGAAACCTAACAAACATACGTTACCCGAGAAAACACGTTTAAAATAAAGCAGGTCATTTTATAAACTTGATACGAAAACGTCGTATTAAGCGGAGATTTTCGTGTTTTTCAAATTTTATGTATGCTCACGTCAGAAAGAACGTTCAATCTTCTATAAGATTCAGTTAAAAACTAAAAATTTCATTTTTTGGCAGCTAGGGCTGTTTCTTTATTCCACGTTCCTGAATTCGTTGCCTTAATACTCGTCTCGTAATAATAATTAATACTAATAATTAGAGCTCGGATTTTTCGGTTGTAAAAACATTGAAAATCGGTTTAAGAAATCTCATTTTCGGTTTTATTCGGTAAAATAGAAAAAAAATTAAAAATGATACAAATTTTTCTGAAATTTTGACATTTTTACAAAAACTGCTTATTGAAGAGCACGACAATGTGCTTTTCGAGGTTATCTTGTGTGAAGGAGTGTCTTCTGTCCATAAGAATATATTTACAATCGGAGAACGAACGTTCTATGTCGACTGGAGTAGATCAGTAACACAGTTTTTTTCATCTTTTGCATCGTTTCTGTACTTCCATTTCTCAAAATTGTTCGCTATGTACTGTTTTTTTCTACTGTTTTGATTTTCGGTTTTATGCCTGTTTTCGGTACTTGAAAAGGTTTTCGGTTTTTTTCGGTTAAATAAAATTTTTTTTATGTGTCCCTACCACTATGAAACGTACTCCTATTTCATTTCTACTGATCTGCCCGTTAGCAAACTCATTCGACAAAAACCGAGGAATCCTAGCTCTACTAATAATAATAATAATAACCGACAGCAACGGAAGAGAAGAAGAAGGTCCCACACAGGATCAAGTGGTAGGATATTGGTCAAACATATGGTCAAAAGAAGTCAAGTATGATAATTCGAAATGGCTGGAAGGTATTAAGCAGGAGGCAAAGCACATAGAAGGAATGACTATACTGGACATAACGAGAGAAGAATTGAAGAAAGTAATCAATAGAACTTCAAATTGGAAAGCGCCCGGACCGGACAAATTGCACAACTATTGGTACAAGAGGTTTGTGTCTGCACACGACTCACTCGCAAAGGTTTTCAACGGATTCCTAGAAGACCCAGAAACAGTGCCAATATTCCTCATGCAGGGAATTACGTACCTGCTGCCAAAAAAAGATGATCGTAGGCACCCAGCAAAATATAGGCCCATAGCTTGTTTGCCTACAATGTATAAAATATTCACAGCCTGCATCACAGGAAGGATAAGAGAGCATTGCGAGACTAATAGAATCATTGCAGAAGAGCAGAAAGGGTGCAAAAGAGGCGGATATGGGTGCAAAGAGCAGTTGGTGATTGATCAGGTTGTACTGGAGCAAGCTCGAAAAGGTAACAGAAAAATCAGCACTGCATATATTGACAACCAGAAAGCCTTTGACTCGGTACCGCACGACTGGTTAGTCAAAATATTAGAACTCTACAATGTGCACCCAAAAATTAGCAGCTGCCTACGGAATCTAATGCTCAAATGGACAACTGCTCTACAAATGCGAACTGCCACAACACCAATGCAGACTAGACAAATACCAATAAAAAGAGGAATTTTCCAAGGGGACTCCCTGAGTCCCTTGTGGTTCTGCCTGGCAGTAAACCCACTGTCAACAATGCTCAGGAGAACCAATATGGGCTTTAGTATCAGAAACAGTGACAAAGCAGAATATAACCTAACGCATCTTATGTATATGGATGACATTAAATTATATGCGCCAACAAGAGGAAAAATGACACAACTGATCGAAACTGTGCGTATGTTCTCTGATAATATAAAGATGAAGTTTGGTCTAGATAAATGCAGACGACTTGACATCGGTCAGGATGGCAGGCTAGAAGCTGTGGATGAAACTGAAGGAATGGATGAGTATAAAATTGAGGATATGGAGCCTGAAGAAACCTATAGATACCTTGGAGTGGGACAAAGTAAACGAGTGGAACATCGTAAAACGAAAGATGAACTCAGAGATAAGTTTATTATGAGAACAAAACAGATCTTGAAAACTGGTCTAAATAGTAAGAATATGATAAAAGCGATAAATACGTATGCGACATCAGTATTAACCTACTCATTCGGTGTGGTTAATCGGAATAAAACTGAGTTGGAAGACCATCAACGAAAAATAAGAGTGCTTATGTCCAGAAATAGAATCCACCACCCAAAATCTGCGGTAGAAAGAGTTACATTACCCAGAAACAAGGGCGGAAGAGGAGTAACAAACCTATTACGGTTGCATGACAAACAAATAGACAGCGTCAAGCGATATTTCCACAAAGCGAAGCAAAAGTCCACACTGCACAAAACAATAATAAAGGCAGATAAAAACAATACTGTTAATTGCTTATCCGAAGAGCCAATGGAGGGAAAGCCTATGAAGAAAGAGTATGAAGATGATCAACTTGAGCAGTGGAGAAGGAAGGCCATACACGGAAGATACCCAGCTGACACTGGAGACAGCAATGTAAACATGAAAAATACAATACTGTGGCTTACAGATGGACACATATACCCGGAAACAGAGGGTTTCTTTATAGCCATCCAGGACGGCGTCATAGGCACAAGGAACTACAGGAAATATATCATAAAAAACCCCGCTATGGAAGATGACAGGTGTAAATTGTGCCAAAAGAGTGGTGAAACAATACAACACATCATTGGCGCATGCGAGAATTTAGTTGCCACTGAATATAAGGAAAGGCACGACAGCGTGGCAAAGGTAATTCATAGTCTTGTGGTCCGAAGGTATAAATTGGAAGAACGCACTACACCATACTACCAATATAATCCCGAGAAAGTAATAGAGAATCAAGATGTAGAGGTGTACTGGGATCGCACCATCTTCACTCTTAAAACACTGGCACATAATCGACCGGATATAACAATTAGAGATAAAAAGAACAAACGTGCCCTCTTAATTGATATTGCCGTGCCGAATACCAACAATATGATGAAAACCATTCAAGAAAAAGCCCGCAAGTATGCCGAGTTAAGCATCGAAGTACAAAAGCAATGGAAGGTTGAAGCCAAAGTCCTGCCAATTGTGATTACCACTACCGCAGTCATACCAAATGTAACAGTTAGAAACATCGAAGAATTAGGTGGAGACGCGCGCGAGCTTCGAGCTATCCAAAAGGCAGTCATCTTACGTACAAGCCATGTAGTCAGAAAAGTCATCGGCGAGAAATGATACACGGGCACAACAGACTTGGAATTTGATTTCCCTCTACTGTGTTAATACGGGAGACTCCCTGAGACTGGACTAATAATAAGAAGGGGGCAACCCCATGAGATGTGATGCGAATACATGATCACCAGAAATCACTTAGCCCTCCATCTCTATCGCGCACTCGCCTACACGTGGTGCCCCTGTTAGTACTGAGCAACCTGACGGAAGGTCGCGGTACCCAATCTCGGCGGGAAATCAAGTCGGTCAAGCCGAAGAGTGTATGGAGGCTTTAGACAGGGCAAGTACTCGGTGCAACAAGGGAAAGGCCTGCTAAACCGAATAGGGACAGGTTACCTATCCTAGGGGCGGCGGCGTAGAGACTCGAGCAGTCGACACGGCGGCGCCCTCAGCACTAGTCAGATGAGCTACTGTCAACTGAGGTGTATAAAATTGGGTTAAGTACTACTGTTGCATCGGAGGTTGATGGGTTACATACTGTGCTTTGCACATACTGTGCTTTGCACTTTCACGTCCGGAGATCTTCTTAAGCAGTAGTCTTCACGTCCAATTTTCATCCGCCAAAAACCTGCCCGAAGGTATGAAAGGGACTTTAAGGCAAAATAAATGGTACGTACACGTAGTCGAGTAGCCTTGGACGAGACAAAAGAAGTGGCAATATCTGTCGGGAATCATCAAGAGCCACTACCAGGACCAAGCTGTAGAGCAAGCGGTACAGCCCTGGTAAACCAATCCGCAAGAACCACCTTCAGGAGAACGCAATCTGATGTTTCGAATTGCACAGACAATTTGGCCACAGATGCGACAACTAATACAAGAGCAAAAAGGATGAATGGAATAAAGAAATGAATATATTATTCATTTATGAGTGTACTAGGTTGGAAAATGACTGCACAGAATATAGGAAGAAGTTGTACTAACTGTTTAGAGAAAAATATCCAGAAATTGATGTGACAGAACAAAGAGTTGCAGATCAAAGAAGAGCTATAATACGTAAGAATTTGCTCGCACAACCAATTGTAGAGAATATTAAGGAAGAAATTAGAAGGCAGCTTACAACAGAAGATCAACACAGGGAAGAAAACTTGGAGATGATAGAGACGGACCAAAAAGGAGAAGAAGGATAGGACAAAAGAATGGTGGACAAACCAAATAATGATGATGGGGAGTTGGAGATTCAGGAAACGGGTGGAATGGCGACTGAGCTTGACCTTGAAGTCCATTTGAGTTCCAGAGGGCTCAAGTACAGTATACAGGTATATCATTTGAACAACGACCTATGATACCTAGAGTTAAAGAGACAAGAAGAATTAAAGAATTTCTCCAATCAATAAATGCCTATCTAAGAACTAGGGAAGACACAACTGATATAGAGAAGGAAGATATCAGGGAAACAATACACTGCGCAGTCGTAGCAGTGATCAGAATTGTTGGCTTAGATGTCAAGGCGGCATATTGAAACCACAAGTTGAAAAAGCAAGAGGGGCCTAGGTGGCAAATCCGAATTGAAAAACAAATTAAAGAACTCAGAACAGACTTGAACAGATTAACAAGTTACAGGGAAGATACGGCTAGTGAAAGGTTGAAATGTCAAATAAGGAAATTAAAAAAGAAACATGATGTACGCAGCAGGTACAAAGGTAAAAACCACACAATAGATGAAATTAAAGATACAGTAAGACAAAAACTGGTACGTTTGGCGGAGAAATTGAGGACTTACAAGAAAAGCTATCAACAAAGAATTCATAATCAACAATTCCAAAGTAATGAGAAAGCGTTCTACCGAAATATTAGAAGCAAGCAGCCAGAATCTAATGGGAACCCCACTGAATTGGAGATTACCGAATACTGGTCCAAATTATGGACAGAAGAGAAAGAATACAACGAGAATGCAATATGGATTAAGCAGATTAGAAACGAGACACAGAATATGCAGAGTATGATACAAGAAAACATCAGAATGAGTGAACTGAAAGCAGTACTAAAGAGAGCGCATAACTGGAAGGCTCTAGGTAAAGATAATATACAGAACTATTGGATTAAAAAGCTGACTGCGGAGCATGGCAGGCTCTTGGAAATATTGAATGAGTACCTCAAGGATCCTCAAAGTATACCGGAAAGCCTAACAAGTGGAATTACATACCTCATACATAAAAGTGGTGATACCAAAAACCCGGCCAAATACAGGCATTCAATTGCTTGCCTGTTGACCACTTACTAAATTTGCACAGCATGTTCGGCACAAAAGATAAGAAAACACTGTGTGACAAACAACATATTGGCAGATGAGCAGAAAGGATGTACAAAAAATTCATATGGATACAAAGAACAACTTATAATAGATCAGGTGACTATAGAGCAAGCAAGGAAAAGTAAACAAAAAATAAGTATGGCCTATATTAATTATAAAAAGGCATACAATTCAGTGCCACATGCTTGGTTAATCAAGATTTTAGAGCTCTATAAAATTGATCGACAAATAATCAAATGTTGAGAAGTTGTTACGAAGAACTGGCACACAACTGCTCAAATAAGAACAACAGAGGTAACAATTAACACCAAATCAATACATATCAAGAGAGGTTTTTTTTTTCAAGGTGACTCGTTGAGCCCCATCTGGTTTTGCTTAGCATTGAATCCACTCTTAACCATCCTCAATGAAGCCACATTTGGTTTCAACATTAGAAATAATGGTCGCACAGCATATAATTTGATACATCTCCTATATATGGATGATATAAAACTATACGCGCCATCAAATGGAAAATTAAACCAATTAATTGATATAGTAAGAATGTTCTCGGATGATATAGGCATGAGTTTTGGGTTGGATAAATGCTGACGATTGGAAATAAACGCAGATGGTAAAATCCTGGAAGAAACTGCTGAACAACTGGAAGAAGACGAGCTTATGGAAAAGCAGGAAATACAACAGATGATAACAGGAGAAATATACAGGTATATAGGTGTGGAGCAGTGCCGTAGGATAGAGTATCGTATGGTGAAAGAAGAAGTAGAAGAAAAATTCGTTGGAAGAATGAAACTGGTTCTTAAATCAGGGCGTAATGGTAAAAATATCATAAAGGTAATAAATACTTATGCAATTCTGACATCAACATATTCTTTTGGTATACTCGACTGGACAAAAACCGAGATAGAGGAATTGCAAAGAAAAACGCGCACACTAGGGGTCCGCTACAATGAAACGAGGTTGGCAACGAGCAACGCGCAACTTTGAAACGGTAGTGGTGTGTAAAAAACAAGCAACCGAATCAAACTAATTTGTTTCGGTTGCCCGTTGCTCGTTCACGTTGCTCAGTTTGTTTCATTGTAGCGGACCCTTTAATGACGAAACACAAGGAATTGCTACATGAAAAACAGATTCAAAAGATTGGATTGTATTTTCAGAAACAGAAATCACGACCAACGCTTCACAGGGCAGTCATTAATGCGGATAAAGGATTAACACATGTGCGTTTGAGAGAAGAAAAACAGGAAGAGAGAACTATTGCACTACAATATTATGAAGAAAAAGAACAACAGTGGAAGAATAAAACAATGCACGGAAGATATTACCTAGAACTAAATCGAGAAGAAGTGCACAAGGAAGAGTCACTGAGATGGCTTGAGGAAGGAGTTTTATTCCCTGAAACTGAGGGGTTCATAATGGCCATACAAGACAAAGTCATCAATACCAAAAACTATGGAAAGTATATTATTAAAGACTCCACTTTGTAGATGACGGATGCCGTAAATGTAATAAGGCTAGTGAAACAATCCAACACATTACTGGGGCCTGTGAAAGCTTGGTGGCCACAGAATACAAATGTAGACACAATGATGTAGCTGAAGTCATCCACAGCTCAGTCGCCAAGAAATACCAATTTGAGCAAAGCCTACAACCCTATTATAAGTATGATCCTCCAAAAATCCTGGAAAATGATGACGTGATTGTATATTGAGATAGAACCATATATATGTTAGGCGCAGAAAGCGAAAACGGCCATTGAGCGAAAAAAGTTGCCACGACGCGTTGTGCCTACTGTTAATGGACAGATCGCGTTCTGGTCAATTTTGAGCAACCAGAACGCGTTGTGGAAGTAATGAGACCTCGAGTACGCACAAATCGCGTTGTGGCACAAAATAAGAGTATAGACACTTGAACTTCAACGCGTTCTGGTATGAATAAGTGCCAGAACATGTAGGCGCCTGTATGCGATTAATTTTTTCCTGTTACAATGTGTAAGAGTATTAACAGAAGGGTGGTGAGATAATACATGTAATGTACGATGAACTCCCAGTGAAATAGTTACGAGTCAGTTCGTCCTGTAAGCAACGCATTCATGTGAAGTGTGGCGAGTATGTAGAGGAGGTACTCCTAAACCTTTGCAAACGGAAGAATGACATTAACAGTCAGCGTGAAGGCGCTAAGGTAGGACTGCAGGTTCAAGCCGAAAGAATACTGACGTTATCAAATGCGAAACTTCCACTTATTACGGTTGGTCAGAATGTTGTGGTCGGAGTTCCTGATGTTGACCGCGGTCGCCTTGCGCCCAGAAGTGTTCTGACTGTTGTTCTTGATGTTGATTCTTCCGGCATGTATCGCTTAGGTTCGAAGGAAGGCATTATTGACCGCTTATACGCTCGAAATGAAATTACTGCTGCCGATACAGCGATTTCATCACTCCCGCTGATATTCCCAGTACGTCGATATCTCTTCGGTCAGCATCCGTTCGATCATCCGGCAGCCAACAAGGTTTTGTACACTGCGTTTGTCAACGATATTGCATCGACAAGAAGTGCAAATGCAGAAGAACTGGCGTCTTATGTAATTCAAAGTGTCATAATAATTCCGCGTGTAAAAATAAGTAGCTTCGTTTTCATTGTTTTTTTCTGTAACGACGGGCGTCCTAGAATCCCATAATTTGTAAAAATAAGTTACTCTTTAGAGTATTAGTTTTCATTGTTTTAATTTTCTGACTGCATTAAAACGATTATTCAGTTTCCACGACGCATTCTGGCATACTCTATTTCCACAACCCGTTCCGCCTGTTCATTTTCCTACCACAACGCATTGTGTCTTCTTTTACGCAAGAGAACGCGTTCTGGCTCATTTTCCTTAAACATTATGCGTTGTGGCCGGTTTTACTTCTACCAAAGGAACAAAACGCGTCGTGGCTGTTCTTTTTGCTCAATGGCCGTTTTCGCTTTCTGCGCCTAACATATACAAAGAATACAGTGGAGCACAACAGACCAGATATTGTGATAAAAGAAAAAAAGTTAAATAGAGTATATGTCTCATAGATATTGCGGTGCCAAATACTAATAATATCCAGAGAATAATTCAGCATAAAATAAACAAATATATCAAGCTATCTCAAGAAATAGAAAAATTATGGAGAACGAAAGTCAAAACGCTCCCCATCATCCTTTCGACAACTGGAATAGTGCCAAAGATAACAGTAAAGAATATTGAAGAAATTGGAGGAAGTGTAGCTGAACTACGAAATATGCAAAAGGCAGCTATCATACATACAACCAGTATTGTGCGAAGAGTCATTGGTGAATAAGTGACACCACCGCAGAAAATTTGGATAGTCATATCCCTTTGCTGTGTGTAAACGAGATGTGATGTAATATCTCTGAGTGGAAAAATAATAATAATAATAATAATAATAATAATAATAATAATAATAAGATATAACTTGGCGTAAATTTGAACGAAAAATTACTCTCAAAATATTTCCGACTAACTCGATAATTATTACTAACCATTGCTTTGCTGAAAATCCTGAACATGAGAACACGATAAACAAAAACTATCTTTTGGTACCAAGTCGTTGCATAAAATACCATTAATTCTGTAAAAATCAAGAAGTTTGATGAATAAAAAAATCACTTAGAAATAATTTTAATCGTAGTTCCAGCATACTGACCCAAACTCTTCTTTTTTGCCTAATTTATCCAGCTTATTGTCGTACATATAACAACTAACAACATCTTTCGTTTTGATTTTTGGACATTCATTCAACTTATTCCTTATGGAGTATGGATCCATTCTTTTGATATCTTTTTCGTTCCATTTCCTGGTGGTGTTCTTACCTGCGACGAACGAAGAACAATTGTACCAATTATCATTAATACTGCATCGAGAGAGAAGGAAGAAAGAAAAAAAAGAAAACGAACTCACGTATATTATTTGAAATACAGACGTTTTCAAAAGAGTGTATAATAATTCCTTTGTCAGCATTTTTTCGTCGCTGAGATCTTGCACGTTCGTGACCATCTCCATTCTCACCACAATCTTCTTCCACATTATTTTCTAGTCTAAAACAAAGGCGATCCGTAATCAAGCAGCTTCTATTCGAACATAAATGACCAATTAGAATATGGTCCCACTCACTCTAATTTGCGAAATATAATTGTGAATGCGAGTATCTGCTCTTGCAAACTGTCCACCTTTTTGGCAAAAACCGACGACAACGTTTGCATAACCAGAGCAGCTTGAATGAAGTCAATCGGTTTGTTCAAACGTATCAAATTTACCAAATACTCCAGGTATTTCTGAGCAAACTGTGAATGTAAGAGGAATAAACGAATAGCCTAAGTCTCAGCAACGCACTTTGTCACATAAAAAGCGTTAAAAATGCCATGAATTCATACGAAAATTACGATTATAAATGAAAGCTAAAATTGAAATGAAAACAAAAAGCACGAAGTGAAAGATTTTCACGAAATTTTCTTGTGTAAAAGGCATATTTTCAAAAACTGGTGGACATCGAAAACGGTGAGTGACATTGTAACACACACGAGTACTTTGGTTAGTACATAAGATTTTGTTCTCTGATACGATGTGTACTTCCTTTCTTTTGCCACCTCGCCGCGGATATCGAATCGTAATTATGTAAGCCAGCTAAAGCATCAATAAGAAACCTTGCAAAGAAAAGCTTAAATAAATAATAAGAAAAGAGCTTCAAACAAATAACTAATAAGAACCACCCTAAATAGTTACAATGTGACATAGATCTGACAATCAGGATAGCTTAACAAGCTCTAGTTCAGCGGCCGTCGTAAATCAAACGAGTATAGCGTCGTACTTTCAGTTTACAAATCGATAGTAAATTGTGAAAAATAAAATGAATGGAAATAATTGACTTCCACGACTTTAATCTGAATACTTCTAGTAAAAGTAAGAAGTTGCTTATGTATAACGTACTCACATCCTGATTAATGTCCATTTTGGAGATGTTTTGCAAGGTTAGGCATTCAAAGTCCATTTTAGATTATTACGTAGCTCTATTTCGTCAAAAATACAAAAAAAAAAAATAGTCAGAAGCCTAATGTTTCGCTAGTCGAATTTAGTCTGTAACAAAATAAAATGGGCATTTAAATGACTAATGTATATATACATATATTTTTTTTATTTTCTATTTTTTTTCAAACAAAACAAATGTTTGACAGCATAAATCGGCGGTGAAATTATTGATAAGTACAAATAAATTTCCATTCATTCAGTATTCATTGTACATTAAATTGTAACAGTTTGTTCCACATATGCTGGAAAGTAATCACGAGTAATGGTAGCGAGTAATCATTGCAAGCAGAATATTAGTGAGGCAAATATAAGAGAAATGGAAAAACATAATAATGAAACTGTTAGAACAAAAATCTGGAACGAAACTTTGGTGAAAAACATGGAACAATCTAGTCAACATTCGGTGCAAAAAAAATATAAAGCACAAAAAAATCTCTAACCCATCAAAAGATTTCCATACAGTCCTTACCAGGAACATATAATCCATCGAATCTGTGACAAATTTTCTGAGAATATGAGTGCCCTCATTCGTGCAAAAAGTATCACTACTCAAAAGGACTCGATTCTCTGACAATTCCATACCGTTTTCACCTGTTCACAAAAATAAAGTTAATTTTCAGGAAAAGATGAATTAAGAGACTGAAATTAGAACTTGAGTAAAATTTTAGCAAACTGTCGCAAAGAGACTTTAAAGATGAGTGAATTTGCCGTCACGTAACGAAATATGAGGAAACAATTCAAATTGTAAGACTACATGTAATTTTCTCTACATTTCGCGTTCGCCCTGAACGCAGGAAAAATAGCGATTCTAAAGCAGATAATAAATAAATTTGAGTTTTCAACTATACCAGCCTCTTATTCGTCATTCATATTACTACCAAACAATCTCAAGAATAGTTAATATCGGGTGTAGGTATCAGTATTATAAATATAAGATCTCTCAAGTACAAGAAATTATCTTATATTTATCGGGAAAATAACTCGAAACAAAGTACCATTTCTCCAGCTCCAGATCGTGGTACGGTCCCTCCTCGGAAAAAATACCCAGAGGTCTACACTTGAAATAGGAAAGGAGATATCATACTGCGCAAAAAGCTATTCTTTATAAAACCTGAAACTCGACTGATACCGCCTTCGATATAGAGGAATAATAACGAAACTGAGAAACAGGAATCACCGACTTAGTATCCAATAAAGAACTGGTGCAATACACAACTCACTGTTCACTAATAACTTAATTTCTCCAGAAATTAATTACTCACTACTCAACTATGAATATGAGTTTTAATGACATGAAATGATAAATCAACTGATCCACAGATCGACTCAAAACTCATTACTCAAATCTCTTCCGAAAAAGTAAGAAAAAAAAATATCGTTATTTTTTCTCCTAAATTCTAAAAACAGAGACTAACGTCACTACTGAGTTTTTCAAGTTCGATAAATATCATCAGGTTGGGTAACCCCATGACCGATGTCGAAAATCACCATGACGTATCGCTAACTCGCCATCTACGCTGTGTTGAATTTTCGTACCCTGAATCACGGTATAAGATATAGAGGTATTGACACGCGCCTATTCTCCACTGTACAAATCGCTGTCGCCAATGTTGTGACAGTTCCGTTACGCGTTGATAGATGGCGTTAATAATTAGCGCCCGCTTGATTCTGTTGAGCACGTAGTCTTAAGGCGGAAATTTGTATTTTTAGCAAAAAAAAATGGGGAATAGGCAATGGGCATATAGAGTTGAAACTCTGTATTATTGTCTGGAGAAATTCAATTTTCATATTTTAACGACTAACAAGAATTATATCTTAGGAGAATCTATCGAGGAACTAACAAGGAATATTTCTTTTACCTCATTATCAGTGTCATGAAAAATTTGTAAGAATATTTCACCTCCCTAAATTCAAAATGTTTTCAGATGCATTTTTGAACTCAACATCCCAAACCAGAAAACAAAGTATCATATTTTAGAAGAATATCAGACCAGTGCTACAAGAAATTCTCAAGAATATTTTGCCTTTCTATGGTAATAGGTACTTCAAGATTCATTAATATTGTCAAACACAAGACTTCAAGTTCAACGCAACACAAATATCAAAAATTGAAATAAGAACTTATTTAGATGTTGATTAAACATTTATTCTGAGCATAGCTTTGCCTCTTTCTTCTTTTTTTGTGATTGTTTTGTATGAGAGCGATTTTGAGTCCGCTCATATAGGCTATTGCCTCATGCCTATGACAATATAGTAATGGAGGGAAGTAGCAACAATTTCACTTTTGTGAATATTACAAGTGATTGAGAGAGGTAAATTTCCAAACACATCATTTAGGGTTCTATTGTAGCAATCACTAAAACTTGGAGTTAATTACAAAAAGATCTTCAGTTTTTCAAAAGAGCAAATAAAGATATAGGTTACAGTACAACAAGAATCCTTTGGTTTTAGGATTGACAATTTCTGCAACATCTAGTTCCAAAGTCTCTAATTTGGTAAGTAATGCTTCACGACAAGTGTTAAATTTAGATAAGCGCAATAAGCGACGGCATAAATACCCGCACGCGTGATAAATTATAATGTCTGTTAATTCGGAATTAGTTGTGGTGGCAATAAATTCTTCATCTTCCCACAATTCTTCTTCAATCAAAGAATCTAGGCGAAGTTTTAGATTTTGTAAAGGTGACTGAGATGGCTTTTCTTGGGTAAAAATTCTCTCGAAATCTTCCATAGAAATAGGTAGGTACCAGTACTAATATCGCAGTCACTGGAATCGATCGAACAATTCCCAAATTTAGGAGGTCTCAGTAATTTATACGTCGATAACAAGCGATACAATTGGAGGAACGTTGGCATTGATGGATGGTCATTTTGAATACCTGCTTGGCGGATTGTTCCAAAAAACCGCTACAAAAATAACCATACCATGAAGCTCATTAAAATTCAACGTTAATAATTGTTTTCATCGTTGAAACAAACCAAATTTGAGAAATAATTTAGCATATTTTTTTTTTTTTTTTTTTTTCTTGTCATCAATACTACTTGCGCCGGCTGTTTATGAGCCTGAGTTCGGCAAGATCTGAAAAGCTATTAGTTCATGCCTTAATTTAGATGCAAAAAATAAACATGCAACTTTATTCACAAATTATCTTTTTTTTCTTATTTGTACTTCACCCATCCGGCGCAACATACTTGAAAGCATACAGAAATTGTCTGAAATATTGTAGAACGATTGTGTCCCGCACGATGTGTAAGAATTTAAAATGATGTATGACCGTGTCCAGTACAATGTATTTGACGTCTTATCAGGTCACATTAAGGTGCTCGAGCTTCCCTAGTCACATTTGGAAAGTGTCCCAGAACAATGTAGGTATACAAAAATGAAGTAATCTGATGACCGTGTCCAGCACGATGTATATGACGACTATGACGTCTTATAATGTCAGATTAGGAACGTGTCCAGCACTATGTGAACAATCCAAAGAATTCTAGTAGAATGTAACAAAAAGGAATTATTGTACACTTTGATCACAGAAAGCTAGCCCAAATCAAGAAGCATCTGGGATCAATGGTTCAAGATTATACTACTTGTATATTCAATCTTTCAAACACGACTTGAAATGAAGATTTAAAAGATAATAGAGATTTATGTGAATAAATTTCTTTCATAAAAATCAACCATCATAGCAGTACTACTCCTGGTACAAAGTACATACCTGTCTTTTCAACTTAGGAAATAAAGATAATCTGTGCTGATTAAACTACAGTATATAATTTCCAATATAAATGAAACATGATACAAATTATTCTTCTCAATAAATTTCAATAATCTCACTTGGTAGATGTAAAAAGGCCAAATCAGACGGCAAATTACTTTACTACAGCATGTAAGCACCGGGCGCAGTCTTTTAGCGCTGTCTTGCGGTCAAAGTGTGAACTGTCACAAAACCGGAGACACGTTTTCCGTTTCGTGTCAATACCTCTATGTCTTATACCGTGCCCTGAATTAATCATTTCTATAGTTTATCCCACCAGATGTCGCAAAGTCGCACTCAATGTATTCTTACGAGAGAAAAAAATTTCACGGATTCGCTCGAAGTTTGGCGCATATGAAAGGAAATTTTATGCAGAATAAATTCACATCTCTTCATTTTTTTGAAAAACTGAATATTTGTGGAGGAAAATGAGTTTTAGTGTCAACTCTCCATAAGAGCCTGTGTTAATGTGCTGAAGGTTGACTGCAGCGATTTTTGTACGTGTGGCAGAACCAACGAACTATCGAAGTTAGTGATCTTGTGTTTTTATATAGAGGTCTATATTCGAGCGACTTGTTGAAGGACACCTAAACGAACCTTGTAGCGAGCGCAGCCACCTTCCTTGGTTATTGGGATGTTAACCCAAGTTGCGTAAGTTGGTAGCCGTGCTCGAACATGTGGGGGATAATTTCAACGTACCATGCTTCATGATGGGGAATTCACAATTTTCAAATACGATTTAAATTATTACAATTCGTAATATCAAAAAATTATATCCTATAAATCGTTTAAACACTTCAAGAGAATCGATAACTGAAAGAAGTAATTCTAATGGTGAAGTATTGAGTCATCTACGACTAATTGAAAATCTCGTTTCTTATGGCCGAATACATTGAACGTAAAATCGTCACACAGAAATTCAAGCGAGTGCGGCGAGAGAGGAAGGCGATTCTAGCGCTACCAAACATAGGTTAACATCCCAATGATTTTGTAGATGCGTAATAGATTACGGTCTTTGCCTACCTTTGTGTATTCGTGCATTTATTTCCTTTCGTGCATTTATTTCCTTTTGTACATTTATTTAATTCCGTTCAGTTGTTCAATTGTACCTATTACAATGGCAGAGGGTGATGCTGTCATTCAAGTGAGTCTTGACAATTCAATATCTATGAATTATTATTTCGACAATGGTGGATTATGCGCTCGTTACGCTGTCTTGAAACTCATTCATGTCTGACGCAATATTTACGATTTACAATCTGTAACCTTTTGATAGAGTCCCTAGGCGTTGTGGAATTCTTTGTGGACAAAACCTTAAACGATTCCTTTACGATTCTCCGATTTAAATCGGTGTTAATATTACTTAATATATTCAATAGTCGACAGGAATTCGGCTCACATTAACGGAGTATTTTCTCCTTTCTGTCGACAGGTGTCAAGGCAGCATAATCGGCGGCGGCAGCTATTTCTCTTCGTTTATTCCTATTAATCCTATTAATTTGCTCAATTATAATAATAATGTTTTAAATGTTCTAATGTTTTGAGAATAAAAGTTTTGTATCTTTTGTATTTACATCTTTCGTCATTCGTATTAGGTAACACTGACAGTTGAGTAGAGCGTTTTATTAGTGACGTCAACAAATACGCAGATTGATGTGCTTACAAACTGTAAGCTTACGCTTCCACTGCACAACGCCACTGGCGTTTCCTTTAATAATATTCATTCCTGTTGTAAATACAAGTGTTCTGTTTACACAGAGCAAACTCTGCCTTGCTATTCGCATGAGGACACAAAGTAGGCGCCCTCTATGAAAACTGTGGTGGCCATTTTTGGAAGCTGCCTGAAAAGGGGATGTTACAGAAAATTGTTGAAATCTCAATTTTTTCTTCTTTTAGGTTATTCTATGAATGAAAATAATAAAAAAATGCTCCTACTACTTTTTTGTATTTTTCAATATTGACAAAGATACAGCCCGTTTTAGTTTTATACAGGTTTATGGCAATTTTTGCCGAACCCCATTTTCAGGCACGACTCTAGCGCACCTACAGTTGTGTCCTCATGCGAATTTTCGACAACCGACTTTAGTATCAGGCCGGAATAGTATAAGGCGAACCGACGCGAACGCTCATTGAGGGTTTGTGTTATCCTTATTATCAGTGTGCATTTACACAACATTACAATTTGAAGTTTTCTTTTTCAAATATCTTCTTTAAAGGAATTTCTACAAAAAAAATCAGAAGAATGAAAGTTGTAGAGATTAAAATTTTCTTTAATTTGTGACCACTCTCAAATATCTACTTTGTTGAAAATATTTTCTGATTTTCATCCATAAACAAATACATTGGACGGAGCCCTCAGTGAGCGTTCGCGACATCGCCCTTGATCCGGATCATTTTTTCATTTATGGTCTTAGACCATACAACAGATAGATCGAGCATAGTAATGAATCTTTGAACGGAGAACATGATAAGAATACACATAAGAAAATAAGAGGGACTGGACCTTGTTTACAAGTTTGAAGAGCGGCGTGGGTGTACGCCATACGGTGCGTTTCACTGCTCCGCGCGTTCACCCGCGTTGCCTTCATTGAGGACCAGTCCTCCTTATTTTCTTATCATGTCTTCCGTTCAACGCGTTGTACACGCTTATATGGCCAATGGTCGGTCTATCTGTTGTATGGTCTAAGTTTATGGTTGATTTGATCCGAATCATTTGCATTGATCCGCGGATCGCGTTTTTTTTCTTGCTCCAGATTGAAGTGAAAAGCTCTAGAGCCTTATAATTTTTCACGTTGCAAAACAACCACATTTTCCATGGAGAAAGAGAAAAAAAATTCATCTTCTATTTGAGTAATGATTCCCGGATCACAGATGAATGATCCGCGGATCACGGATCAAATGTTCTGATCCGCAGTTGATTGATCCGTAGGATCGCAAAGAAATGTTACTGATCCGCGGCGTAACGCTTGACGACGACTGCGGGTTACTTTTCTTCACCTAATGGACATAAGGAAACAAAAGCTGTCCATCAGTCTCTAGAAAGAGAGTAAGTTCATCTACAATAAGGCTTTTCCAGCGTTCCATATTGCATACTTATTCGCCTCATTCTAATCAATACGGTGGGCTTTCTAACATTATTCTTATGGGTATTGCTAGGCTGCATACTCATTTTCATTCCGGTGTCAACCTGCCATAAGATGAATGTTAGGGAGCCCACCGTATTGATAAGAATCAGGCAGATAATAATTATGCAATATAGAACGCTGGAAAAGCCTTATAAGCTAATCTCGCAGCGTAGAGATACTGACTCAGTAAGGTACTGACTGAGGCAATTCTTTTTACCGGACAATTCTGAGGCAACCCCACCAACGAGCTTTCGATGTGCTTCAATAAATGTATTTCTATTCCTTCCTACAATAAAGCGTCGAAGTGCAATTGAGGACGTATCTGTACAAAGGGCGTCCGTCATATGGACGCCCTTTTTGCGGAGACCTAGATTTTCGTGCGTTTCAGATTATAAACTATCTTTTATAATTTTTTTTTTTTTTTTTCAAACCCACAATTTTTTCCATCTTGGCAAGAAGGGTGTCCGTTGTCATATTTTCAATAATATCTACTTTGTTTGTTTCTGGATGTATTCAAAATGTGATTATCGTTTTTTATAGAAGAAGAGTTGCTCTTCAATTTTCATCCTTACCATTTTTTTGATTAAACTCGTTGCTGCGGAGATATTTTGAACTGAAACTTCAAACTGATTTTTCTGTAATGAATTTTTCTTCACGGACGCCCTTTGTACAGATAGGTCCTCATTTACTGATACAAACATACCAGCGCCACCAATGTTGTAAATTCAAAAGTGCCCCTTAATGCAAAGTCCACCAGTATGCCAAGTATGATTAAACAGAAAAAAAAAAAGAAATTATTATGAGAAAATGTTCAAAACGCGATGTCGGTGCAAACATTTTTTTTTTATCCTAATTTTTCATTCTCGGTTTTCTCGTCATTATTATTGATTTTCAGAAAGGCGCCATTTTCTTTCAAACGCTTGTATTAATTAGTAGACTGCATTGTTCAGTTTTTTCAATACTATTAACTTTAGGAAACAACTCGCACGATACCAACAGGCGTTCGGATTTCACAACCAATGAAGGAACTCCTTCATATTGGTAGATAAATTTATGCGAAATCGGATGACGTATTACCTACAGGCTACAGCATATCAGATCTGCTATAGAACATTTCTTTGACAACGAAAATTGAGTCTCTTCATCATATTATAAATGCTAAATGCATACATCTGTGTGCGTAATATCAGAGGTGGGCACGGATCGCGAGGATTTGATCCGGATTGCGGATCGCGAATTATCGGTCTTTTGACGGATCGGATCGCGGATCAATCATTGTTCATTGAAAAGGATCCGGATAACATTAGCACGTTTTTTCCAAATTTATACGATTCATTACATTGTACTTGATATAATAAATAATGAATACGAAATTGTTGTCCACTCTATCTTCTAATAGTTGGCACGCTTCCACTTGCGCTCTCTGTATAATAAAAACATAACTTCAAGACTACCTAAAAATTAACTGCGCCCTCTGCATTTATGCATCTGCTGTTCATTTCGGGTCAATGACGTCATACATTTAATAATATTTGAGGACCTCCGACGGACGCCCTTTTTGCGGAGACCTCGATTTTCGTGCGTTTCAGATTATAAACTATCTTTTATAAATTTTTTTTTTTTTTCAAACACACAATTTTTTCCATCGTAGCAAGAAGGGCGTCCGTTGTCATATTTTCAATGATCTTTACTTTGTTTGTTTCTGGATGTATTCAAAATGTGATTATCGTTTCTTAAGGAAATGAGTTGCTCTTCAATTTTCATCCTTACCATTTTTTCGATTAAACTCGTTGTTGCGGAGATATTTTGAACCACGGTACATTATCTAGAGGTATTGACACGACGCAAAATTTCTGTCGCACGAACTGTGTTAATTCATACGGAATTCCGCTACGCTCGCAGCGATCGTTTGAATACCTTCCACACCCCACCTGTGTGGGAACCATACCGGAGGTACCATAATATTGACGAAATTTTCGAGGGTTGTAAAAGATGAAGAAATTCACCTAGGAAGATGATTTTTTTTTAAATAAGTAGAGCATAGTGAGTTGTCTATTCGTACCCAGTTTCGGATTTTTAGGTTAATACCTGATTCCTCTACGAATTTTTAAAAATTGATGAATTTACATTACGTAGTATTCATGTAGTTTTCCTGCTTAGTAATACCTTGCAACGCTCCTAGCGTAGATTACATCAACTGACACAACTCATGCGACAATAACAAACACGGCTATTATACGTTCGTGAACTTCAAGCTGATTTCTCTGTAATGAATTTTTCTTCACGGACGCCCTTTGTACAGATAGGTCCTCAATTCAGATAATTCGTCATAAAGTGACGGAGGAAACATAAGAAGGAATTTTCTAGGTTACGTAAAGAAAAAGGTTTTGTGGATAAACTTATATCATTCGTGTCCATTTGTTCCAGTGTTTCTGTCTGCCAATTTGACGACGACATGACGATTGGAAAAATGACGGTCGGAAAATTCGGGATTATGTAGGAAAAAATGCGGATTGGAAAATGATGAAATATTTTATTAACTGCGAATGAATGCGGATGCAACTGCGAAAGAGTGTCGGAGAAAAAACGAGGATATTGGAATTTTCTTATTATAATAAAAGCTTTTTTCTAAATTGGTGGCCAATTAAGTGTTTTTCAAAGCTGCGCGCAGGAATTGGCGCTAACAGCTGCTAACAGTCAAATTTGAAGAGTCGAAGCTTGCAGCTGGAGAACATTGCGATTTTATCCGGTAGACGGCGCATTAGTTTTGTTGATTTAGCGAAGCTAAAGTCGAAGATTTTCGACAAGTACGTACACGCTTGCCATCAAATTGTAGCTATGCAGTGGCCAGTAAACATGCGCAAAACGGTTGCTTGGAGACAAGTCATCTGCATAAGTTACTAAGGATCACTATAGCACACAATATATGGCATAATATCTATGAATCAAAGGCGTGGTATGCGCTGCTAAACAGAATTTCTCCAAAACTTGCACTCCGAGGTGATGACTGATGATGACCAGGGCCTGATGATGACTGATGCGCTATGAGCCAGTTATGAGCAGGGGCATGGCAAACAAAAAATAATTTTGTTTTTGTTTACAATTTTGTTTTTGTTTGCATTATCAATATTTTTTGGGGTCTTTCCTTTTCTAATTATTGTTTTGTTACAGCATAGATTTTTTTTTCCTTGTTCAGTAGTGATAATCATTAATATCTTAAGAATGAAACATAGCTCAATAGACAGGTTGAAGTATCTATTTTATGATTAACGATGTTTCATTCTTAAGATATTAATGATTATCGATATATTTGACAAGAAAAGTCTCCTGGAATTGATCATAATCAGCGTGACATCATGTGTGTAAGGAAATTGCAAACACCCTATGAAATCTTGGAAAAAGCAGACTGCAGAGATTAGTGAGAATTGGAAAGCTAGCTGAAGGCTGAAAGTCTAAAGCCAAAGCCCGTTATTTTTTGAAAACAAGCTGAAAAATACCTTCTTACTTTATTTCTTGTACCAGTTGAGTCCCAGGAAGGGAGGTACCTGTTTTTAATAACCGAATTGAGTCCCAAAGGGAGAGGGGACGATAAAATAATATCCGAATTGAGTCCCGTAGTGTCGGGGGTAGAAAAAGGTGGAGTCCAAATTGAGTCGCGGCGGTACTAAGTCTGAGAAGATGGGTGAATTTGTTCATTTTCCTTCGTCCTCTACTGTAGGTAACTCAATGTTCATCATTGAACGAATAATTTTTGCAAACAGACGATGAAATGGAATCTCCTTCGTCTTCTGCTTTGGGCAACTTGATCCAAGCTTTTTACAGTTCATGGATTTAAGTACAACGCTTATGTCTCCCTAGTATTTTGTCTTCTAACGAATAAGACGATTGAAGCCTATAAAACAGTCTTTTGACATATTGTAAATAAGATAATTGATTTCGCCTTGGAGTTTGAACCCTCGGAATTGTTCGGTTCCTTCTACGCTACGCTGCATACCCCAATATTTTCATTCTCATAGATACTCTTCTTGAGGTCCGATGGGACACCTATACCAAAATCATCGACATTATTTTGTAAGTTGAAGAAACGTTTAGGTAGAAGAGAAATGAGAATCATTTGTGAACTCGGGACTCAATTCGGGTGTGTACCGCCGACACATGAAGACATTCCCTTTTTACCCCTGACACTACGGGACTCATTTCGGCTAAAAAAGATAGTTTGGGACTCAATTCGGCATCGCCCGCGAGTACACGCCTAAATTCATTATTTCAGGAAAAATTTAAGAAAAACTAAAAAATCATCTTTAGTTTTAAGTTACAATCACCGTTCACTTATCAGTACTTTCTAGGTATTTTAGACAGGCGACGCTAGCGAATTTACAATATACCCGCTCTAGATTATTACATAGACTTGAACTGTTCCTTATACATACAGTGGAACCGAGTTCCCTGTGTACACATCACAAACAGAAGTGCACACAAAATCCTAAACGGTAAAAAAAGACAACATTTCAGGAGGATTTTCAAGGATCTGGTGGACAAAAATTGTTCAAACTTTTTGTTTTTGAGAAAATATCAGAGATGTACCGTTCTCACAAATAAAATAACAAATAATAAAGAAAAGTAATATTATACAGAGTATATTAACCAAACAATAGTCACATTAAAAAGTAAACAGATAAATACAAAACCAAAAGACTTGAGTATACAATTAGGCAGACAGTGTTGTTCAATGGTTAATAAATGCATGCAAAATAAAATCATTAAATGCAGACCATCATGATTTGACACCATGTGAACACAAGGATTACTTTAAGGATATTTTCATTTGGCTTTCCTGCTCAAAAATAAATTATTAGTGACTAGCGCATTTTCCTCTTTTCCATCCACAATGTATTCCCTGTTGAGTCTGAGGAAGGAGAAAGTTTATTTAAATGCATAATTTAAATTGCATTCTCTGAGGCAGAAAAGAAAAAACATCGATAACTAAGATGCGTTGATAAGTGAAACATATTTTTAGCATATTAGATAATTGTACTCTCGCAATGTTAATGTTGTGTCTAGTAGTACATTATAATTTGTAAGTGAACTGAAGGTGTACAGACAATCTCACCATACATTGTAATAGTGTTAGTGCTTATCTCTAATTTGAACAGAATATTTGTTCCTTTAAATTCTTCAACCATATCAAATTACTGAAAATCAAAATTACATCAGTCGCGGATCCAATGGGTTCACTTGTATTTGGTAACAGCTCTAATAGCGCAACATAATATTAAGGATATTATCAGACCCATAAACTCTACAATACCAATACTAATGAAAAGAATGATCACAGTTGTCATGTTTTCTTGCAGTTTTTCTTTCAGCTTTACAGAACAACCCTGTGAATCACAAAAAAATCAGAGGAAAATATTAATCATCGAACACAAATACGTAGGCACTCAAGGATAAATCAGGCGTCACCTCAGAATAAATAACGTTTTTATCGACTTCTCTTGTTTCTAAAACACGTATGGCGGAATTGCATTTCTCAACAGGTAGGTCTGGTTTACAACAACTTTTAGGTATTTCAAATTCTTTCATCCTAGATTGACTTGATAAAGTCAATAAAGTTTCATCGCCTTTCCACGAACTGGAACTCCAATCTTCTGGTCCATCAGCTCCACAACATTGCAACTAAATTGAAAAGAAAAAATACAAAATACAAAAAAGGAAAGAAAAACATGGAAAGGCAATTTTTTAATTGTATCAAAAAAATGGGGAAGAAGAAAAAGTTAATTTTAATAGTGATGGGCAAAAACCGGTAGTTTCGAACTACCGGTAGTACCGGAGGTGAGAACTTCGAACAACCGGAGCATCGGTAGTTTTCAAAAAAAATTACCGGTACTGCCGGTAGTTTTTTTCCGCAATCAAAAATTAGTACTACCTACGGCATAATATTGTATTTTCAAGTTATCTACGTCATAATATTGTATTTTCAAGTTTTTATAACGTTATAAACTAAAAAAGAGTAGAAAAAAAAACCCGAATCCACTTATTTCACATGGCAGCTTGCACATACACATACACACTACACAGTTTTCAAAACATAAAAAATTTTTCTGAAAACCTCCAGAGGTTCCCGGTTTTGCTACCGGTAGTTATGATTTGAAAAACAACCGGTAGTTTCGGTAGTTTTTTCGCAAAACAACCGGTACTACCGGAGGAAAAACCAGAGGAGCCCATCACTAAATTTTAAGATGATCAAAAAATTTCACGTCTATTCTTCAATCCCACAAATCTTCTCTTGGGATTTAAACTTAGAGTTTCAAAAGTTGGCCCCCTGCGTGTTATTTATTACTGACTGAGTGAGTGATTATGATGATTTCATCGTTAGACTACAGCGAAATTTAAACCTTTTTTAGTCGACTAGAACTTCATTTTGAAAGAAAACCTATCCTACATTTTATTGCATTGTCGTTCAGAAATTGAATTATGATCAATTTAACTTCGCAGAACAATTTTCCATCATTTTTTGCCCTCCTAAAGTTGACAGCATTTCCGCTTAAGACTCGCGTTAGGCTCCAAAAGAGTCGCCCTCTACATTTACTATAGCGGCCATTTGTGGAAACTGGACGAAAAGGTGATGTTTTGGATACTTAATTGGTGAAATTTTTATTTTTATGAGTTTCATACTATTCTACTAGTCAATAGAGTCAAAAAAGGTCATTTATAAGTCGTACTTTTTTCCAGTATCAACAGAGATACAGCTAATTGAAATAACATACACTCTTATGTGAATTTTCATATGATCACCTTTTTGTCCCTGATGCAAATCTACAATCACTCAATCAATTTCAACCTTGTAGGTAATTTTGCAGCGCCATCTACTGCAGGCTTAAACCCCAATCAAAACTCTCTATATTTTAGAACTATTAAAACAGGCAAAAGAAGAGCGTAAGTAAATGTGAAAAGAATGATTAAGTAAACTAAATAGAAACTGAGACATAATTGAAGCACTGCGTGGAAAAGGGGCCTCCGTTCCATAAGAAATACATTAGACGGAGGCCTCTTTTCCACGCAGCCCTTCAATTTCTTCCAATGAAAGCATACTAATATAATTATTATAAAGAAATGAATAATTTGCCCGCTGTAAATATATTATTATTATACCCTGGCTACAGTGGCGTAGCCAGGAAATTTTTCTGGGGGGGTTGAAGAAGTTGGAGAAAAGATATGATACAAAAAAGTTTCAGAAATTGGCAAAATAAGGAAACACTAAACAGTCTCGTAGGGGCGGGCTTCAAAGAGAAATGAGGGAAGATGAAAAGAATTATTGAAAAATTGCAGAAAGTCCACAGTACATTTTTCCCGTATTCATTTTATTCTGGAAAAGAAAACAGCTTAGCGCTTACAATTTACAATTGAAAATCTAATCTTCTTGTTTTAGAGCAAAAATAATTCAAAATTTCGGTTTCATCAATGTTGATGTCTCTATTAATAAACAAATGAGCTAGGCCATTCAGCCTAGTCTCAGATGTAGAATTATTACGCAAGTAATTTTTTAGAAATTTTAAATTACTGAAACTTCGTTCAGGTGTACAAGTTGCAACGGGTAGACAACAAAAAATACTTAATAAAATGTGAATATTTGGGAAAAACGTATTATTACAATTTTTCAAAAGATCGAGCACACAATTCTCACCACGAATTTTACACATCTTGAGGTTCCGTGTATCGATTTCTATGATCATTTTGTCAAAAGAAATACCCTCTTTCAAATTGGACTCATACAGTTTTAATAATTTTTCAACATTTTTTTTCTGTTCCTCATCCAATGGATTGGTGTTTGGGCATATAACGATCAATCCAAGAGCGAGAGGGCGAGAGCATAAGTATATAGAAAAACGAAAACGAAGCAAGAAAAAACTAGGCATATAAGTAACGATCAATCCAAGAGCGAGTGGGCGAGAGGATAGGTATATAGAAAAACGAAAACGAAGCAAGAACAAATCTCCTACATCAAAGCACAAAAGAGTAACTTAAGCAAGACATCACTTGTCTGCTACTGGTACTGCTTGTATCTGTTTCATTTGTATAAGGCTTTTCCAGCGTTCCATATTGCATAATTATTTGCCTAATTCTTATCAATACGGTGGGCTCCCTAACATTGATCTTATGGCAGGTTGACACCGGAATGAAAATGAGTATGCAACCTAGCAATACCCATAAGAATAATGTTAGAAAGCCCACCGTATTGATAAGAATGAGGCGAATAAGTATGCAATATGGAACGCTGGAAAAGCCTTATATCTTCATCATAATTTTTACACAGCAGCATACAACATTACAAACATTCGATCGTTCATCGATTTCTCATTACTATTAGGAATAGAATTTGATATTTAATTTTTCTTGGGGGGGGGGGTCGACCCCTCTAACCTCCCCCCTCGCTACGCTACTGCCTGGCTAACCCACAAAAAATCTATTCTCGTTCCAAATCGCGTCCGTCCTCCTGTTCATAAAACGAGGTATTCTATACATCCTGTTGTGTCGCATATCTTTGCTGGTTTATGCTTGTTAAGTCACAAACCACTTGCAATATATATTTTTTTTTCCTTCTTTGTTTTTTTCTTTCGCCTATTGATTGTTGTTCTCCGACCTTTCGAAGTCGAAAATAGGTAATTATTCTAGTATTCATTTTAGAGAAGAGTCCATGATTGCGTTAGAAATTGAAGGAGTAGGCCTAGTTGATCGTTTTAGTTTTTCCTTCAGATTTTGCAATTTTGTTTTGCAATATCAGTGTGATAATCATTCTATTTGTTATACCAACTTTGAGTTCTGTTGTATTTTGTGTGTTTGTAGTAGTAGGTATTGTTTCTATATAGTATCATCTACAATTGCGTGTTTGTTCACAGCCGTGGTAAGTCACTTTGTCATCCCGCATTTTCGTGCATTAGGCCTATTGTTGTTGTGGTGTTTACATCAAGGAAACAATAGGTAGGAACAAGACAATACAAGCTATGCCGCAGGCGACATTAGTAGCAAGGTCGGCTCAAATCTATTCTACTTAGTCACAATCATCCGGTCGTTATAGCTTTTCAGCAATTCTGATATTATACCCAACATTTATTTCAACATTTTCCTCGAAGGTACAAGCTATGAGTATCACATACCTTCCTATCTCAAACACATTGCTATTAGAAATTTATTTTGCTCGCAGGAACTGCGCCTCGATTGCTCAAGAAGTAATGTTATTACAAACTTCATTTTTCTGTTTAAAACCCAACGATATAATTACTAAGTATACTACCTCTGGATCAAGCAATCGTTATTGAATCATTATTCTGAGATTGTTGTGTTGCCGTACGTCTTTGTATACATCACCAAATTGATATTAATTCAAATGATACCTCGTCTTCTTTTCCGAAAATTTGCACTTCATCCATGATAAACGATTTGGATCGTTCAAACCACACTATCTAAACCAACAAACCAATAAGCCCCAAGACTAGCACCTACTATCATTGTTGTTCTAATTGAAACCAACATCAATACGTAGGTAACTCCTCAGACAGAATACTGAGCAACAACAGTCCGACAATGCACCTTTGGATTTCAAACCATTCAACTCCAATACAAGTGAAAAGACTGATAAACAATCGAAATACTAATTATAATCTTTCCTCGTTCAAAGTAAATTGGAGAGGAAATTCAAAATCAATACCTAATTCCCGATAGGAATACACGACAACCTCAAATTGATGAATTTGACGTGTTCTATCGTTGAAGACAAAAGACAAGCAGCCTGCGACAGGCTTGAAGAGGTTTGTGCCCTGCTCTGCCATACAAGGTTGGATTGACGTAATATCCAAATCGACGATCGGGAAGAAGTTCCATTTTCTTAAAATAAGATTAATGCGACTAATTGAGATGTAAATATGCCTTAATAAGACGATTTTTCAATGAGAAACCTAATGATCATACTAGTTTTCCGATACAAGCATCCCTGCTTCCAATATTGGCGTTTTTGGGTCGTTGTTTCAATATACGTCAAAATTTTGACGTATATCCACGTTCATTTTAACAAAAAAATTCACAGTAGAGTGTTCATCATACGTGACAGAAAACTCCAATTTTTTAGATCTTAATTTTTCCATGTTATTCCATCAATGAAGTAATGGTAGTGTGTTATCACGATTCACATACTCGCACCAATCGTCCGAAAGATACAGTTTGCCTGATCGTCAATTTGGATGTACGTCAATTTAACTTTGTACGGCAGTGCTCTTCTGTACAAAGTAGAGTTGACCTACATCAAAATTGAGCAGGAAAACTAATCTTTTGAATGACTAAAAACAAATGTTTCTTTCTGATTGCTGATGTGGCTATCATGTCAATTAAGCTTCCTGCGGCTAGGCCGTTTTCGTAATCACAGAAGAACAGAACAGTCGCTTGCTGATGAAGTTTCAATGAATAAAATAATAAGGTATTTTTTCAGCTTGTTTTCCAAAAATTAACTGGCTTTGGCGTCAGACTTAAAGGAGCCGTCGTTTTTTCTAACGCGGAGTAAGCGCAGGCTGAAGAAAACTTTGAAGGAAGAAAAATAGGTTCCATACTTTTACATGGGCCCTTACAGGAAACAAGTGGGCTTGTAACCGATACATCCTGAAACGGTTATAGGTCACGGTTATAAAATGGTCAGGAACCTGAAACGGTTATTGGTTATGGTCACAAAACGGTCAGGGACCTGAAACGGTAAACGGTTATCGTTTAAATCCGCGACTGAAAACGATTATAACCAAGTTTTTTTTTTTTTTTTTTTGTATTATATTGGTTATAGCGGTCAACGCTCAGTCGCTCAAAAATCATTCCTGACATCCTGACAAAAAAAAAAAAAAAAATATATATATATATATGAGGACGTATCTGTAAAAAGGGCCTCCGCGAGGAAATATTAAACATAGAAAAACGAATTTGAAGTTTTGAGTGGATATAATTTTATAACAATAAGTTCGATAAAAAAAGTGTAAGAACAAAAATTGAAGAGCAACTCTTTTTTTATAAGATGCAATAATGCATTGTCAATCTGTTGAATATTGAATTCAGAGGAAACGGGAGAGAAGAGATGACGCGGAGGCCCCTCTTACGGAGATGGATAAAATCTCATACAAAAAAAAGAAAGAGAAAAGATCGGCAATGAACTGAAACTTCTAAAAATCATGGTCTCCGCAAAAAGGGCCTCCGCTCATTGGACGCCCTTTTTACAGATACGTCCTCATAATTATGCTGGGATTCATTGTTACCTATTTTATTTTGTATATGGTATTTGATTTGCTGAGATTTATCATTAATTCATTATTATAAGCGGAATGGGGAGTTTTGAAGTAACTTGTCAAGATTTTTTTGTTTTAAAATACACATGGGAGGTGTGTTCTGAACTCTGATACTGATAAGATCAAGAACAAGAACAAACGAGGTCAAAGAATGAAGTACCGCGACTGAGTCTTGTACAAAGACAAATGATAAGTGATGAACGATTTAGAGACGTGGTTTTCTTTCACCGGTGCATGAGGTTCAACTTTGTGGATCGTTTTGGACTTTCCAGATCTTGAAAAATTGCTACTTGGAGAAGAATAGCTTCCAAGTTACACTACAGGGCTATAGGCTATTTCTCTTGATCGAAAGAGAGTTGCAGAAAATTTCCTAACAGTTATAACCTTTAACCGAAATGTTGAATCTGTTATAACAGTTACAATTGATGAAGACTTTCTCTGAAATGGTTAATAGTGAGACGGTTAACGGACAAAATTTCGTTTTGGTTGTCGGTTATAACTGTTATATAACTGTTATTTTTCAAGCCCTGAATTACAACCCATGATCATTGTATAGTATGCGTTAAAATACAAATATGTATATTCTGAACTTGAAGATTTTCCGTACTTCAAATCGTTTTCTCATAAATTTTTCATCGAAATGCACATTTCTCTTATACCTCTTACGGACTGAGCTAAGACGACGGTTACCCGTGGAAAGATATGATAAGAAAATAAAATGCGCAGGACTCAACATAGGCGACGCGGTTGATAACGGAGGGAGGAGAAGCTGTTACTCCTCCGCGCACTCACCCGCGCTGCCTACGTTGGAGTCCTCTGCACGCTATACATGTTTCCACGCTCGTTTAACATTGCAGTACATGGACGAAGCTCAGTCCATAAAGAGGTATATAGTCAAAGATAATTCTTGAGAAAATAGCTAGTGTACTATAGTTTTCTCATTAATATTGTTTTTTTGAGGCAAAAGCCCCTATGCAATCGCGGAAAGAAAATGTTCTCGTAGCCGCGTAAGCAACATACGACTTTTTACCTTTATCTGCAATTAAGCATTGCGCCTAAATCCTATTCAGCACTCTAACTTATTCTATAAATTGTTCTCTCAGTAAGATTCACACGTTGTCACCATCTCTCGCCCCTCCACTCGTAATTAATTCTTGATCATCTCCGATTCGCCAGCATCATTTAATGTTATTCCCAGCCACTCCTCTTTTCATCCTTTCATAAATTGTATTCGCGCTTTTATCGCTACACTCTACTCCAACTCTATTTTAATATTCTTCATCTGGATGCCTGGCCACAAGAGCATTCCAAGAAACAAAAAAATCGACAAAGCAGCCAAACAGGCAACCAATCAACAATCAGCGTGCAAAATACATCATCTATACCTGGTTCACTCATTGGTCTAACCTCAAATCTCATTCAAACAAGCTATTTCAAATTAAAAATATTCCCATATCCTAAGACTCTTCCAATCAACTCACTCGCAGAAAAGAAATGATCATCCCTAGCCTCAAAATCAGTCTTTCGAGACTCACACACGCCCACCCCCCCCCCCCCCAATTATTCAACATATCTTTTCCCGTCCCAAATTAGTCTCACTCTTAAACTCCTGGCTCATCTCTTACAATCACATAGAAGAACTACCAGGTGGCTCTCCAGCTCTCCTCAACATCGTTTAATTCCTCCAACAATCAAATTCCTTTCCCCACATCTATACGCTTAATAACACTGCTGAGCTCAAAGACCTGATAACAGGCTCTTAGTTACTCGTTAATTTAAAAAAATCATAAATTGTATCCACGCTCTCATCGCTACCCTCCACGCCGACTCTATTTCAATATTCTTCATCTGGGTATACGGCCACAAGACTATCCAAAGGAACAAAAAAACGACGAAATAAGTTTTTCTTGCCGCAAATTAGCCTCGCTCCGCAACTTCTTACTCATCCCTCATGACCACTGTGACATCAAATTATGCCACAGTGGAATGTAGATAATAAAATTAACGCAAAGTATTCGTAAACACTGACTAAGCATGATTAAAAGATGGAGACCCTATAATCACGCATTTGTAAGACGTGAAATAGATAGATCATATTCTTAGGCATGTATTTAATAGCACGCAAAAAAAAAGAAAAATGTCCCACAAAAAAATTTTACAAAAAACTTAAAAAGTGAACGCAATCGTAATTAAATGGCACACAAAAAATGAAAAAAATCTTCTGCAAAGTAAATCTCCAAAAAAAGGAAAATGTGAACGCAAAAAAAAAAATGTAAAAAGAAGTAAAACTTGGATTGGTATGTTATCGTGTAGATTGACGTAGTGTATAGATTGGCATATTATCGTGTGACGCACGTCATACACCACAACCTGGCAATAGAGCACATGTCAAAATTAGTTATCCTTCTCCGCACTGATTGTACATGAGTCAGATAAGTGCCTATATTTCTCATGTACGAATAATGGCCTCGAAGCTACAAACTCGTGGATTAAAAGGTCTCACACTTTACGTGAGCGACTCCCAGTAAGCCAATTCATTCCGAGTGCTCTTTCTTTGGTTGAGAATGGTCAAAGCCTCCTATAGTTAGAAGCCATGAACGTAAAATTGGCAACTGCACAACCGTGGGCCGACTTTTACAACACTCTTATGGGGAGAAACTCTTTGAGCGTCTGTTTCTCAAGAAAATATTAAGTTTTTGAAAAAATCGAAAAGAATAAAAGTTGTAGCTTGTGAAATTTCCTTTAAATAAGGGTCAACTCGATTTGCGTGGGCCGAATGCGGTGTTGCCTTTCTACGTTCATGGCTTCTAACTATAGGAGGCTTTGGAATGGTCTAACCGCAGGAATCCTACATCTGTTAACTGCGCATGTTTTGCAGAGGAACCATCGAGAACGCTACAAACATGGACAGTGGCATATGAGTGGGCATCAGTCGAAAGAGTAGTATTGGGAGAGAGCGACAGCAGAGATGACTGCATGCGCTATTACGTCACGTCATCCACATGCCCCAAGAAATTAACCAAGAAGCTGTTAGAGCAGTACTTACAGAAGATAGGTCGATGGCGATCATTCGATGAATACAAGGAATACAGGTACAAAATATGGAGAGTAGTTATCGACAAAATAAATATTTCAGCATCAAGTTGTTCATGTTCCCCATTTCTGAAGAATCGCGAATGCAAACATCGTCTTGGGATGATGATTCGGCTACACTTGGTGAACGTACCGCCCGCAGCAAAAGATGTACCACTGGGCTTAAAGAGGCGAAGAGGCCGACTGAAAAAAGCTACAAAAGCTCTGATGACCCAAGATAATTAAATTTATTTGATAATTTCTTTTTTTATTGTAATTTAAATTTTTTGAGAGAAAATTTTAATATTTTGCGTAACATAATTGTGTGAATTATTATTCTAATTGCGTTGTAGCTCCTTACTTTTTGTAAAAAATTTTTGCTTGCATAAATTTTATTTTTTTGCGTTCAATTATATACTTCCCATATTCATATACGCCTAATTATATCACGTATCGTAATTATCTAAATAATATATAAGCGGTGGACGAAGACTGTTACCGTGGTCAGCTAATAGTTCGTGTCAACAGACGTATGTAAAATATGATCGCTTTCGTTTCGCACTCTCGCTTTCCTACGTACGAATACACGTATCTTCGTATATCCAAAATCCTACATCATCACCGAAGCGTCGAGGACTTTAGCCGGAGTTTTCCGACGTTACAATCACATAGAAGCACTATCAGACGAATCGATTTGGTCCATCAAGTTACGGCTATATAATATACTGAACACAAACTTCCAACTATTAGAAAATCCCTTTCCCGCATCTGAACTCAATAACACCGCCAAGCTCATAGCCCTGATGACAAGCTCTCAGTAGCTCATTAATTTTTAAAAAATGAAAAAAATAAATTATACACAAAGGATTACTGCACTAATACTACTGTCGAAAAATCGACTTCGACTAGTCAAATTGTGTAAATTTACGTAAATATTAATAATTAATCGTTATGAAATATGACAGACATCAAATTAATTCATGATACGGTTATGATAATTAAGTAATCATAAATTGGGGAATTCATGGTGGTACGGATTAGTATTCAGATCCTTCCGCCTGACTCTTCGAACAATAGGCCGAGTTGGACAAAGGAAAAGATGAAGTTTCCTTCGTCCAGGCCACCCTTCAATCAGAATTCGCTCCACCCGATTTCCCCCAAATTCTCTCGATCAGAGATTGTGACTTCTATCGGTCGAGTAGAAATTCAGATCATTCCGATTATTTCCGAGTATGTGTTTGTTTGCGTCGTAAGAATTTGAACAGCTTTGTATCAATTCATTGAGTATTGCGTTTCGCCTTTGGGCAGTGTGCTATATTAGCAAGCGTCGCTTTCGCGATTGGTAATTAAAATTTCGTAATCGCTTTGACGTGTACATCCGATTTGTTGAATTATTTGGATAATAATCAGGTCAGTAATCAATGTCAGTTATAAAATTTCACCTAATTATAGATAATCAAATATATATGAGTAATTTAATCGGTATTAAATTACTGTGCGAACTCTCTCCCCCCTCCTCCGTTACAATAATCGCTCGTAGGGCAACATCTATGGAGGCAAAGTTCCGTGAGCTTTTGCCCCTTTCGATATACTCTCAAGTCTCTCGGTAGAGCTTTTAAAGGACTGTTGGATACGCTCGACGCACCAGAGTTTGTATTTTATATTGATTAATGATATTGGTTTTGACGAAGTCTGACGGTACGTTATTTCTTTCGTCAGCAGATTCCATGAATAAAGAAGATTATGTCACTACCATCCAAGGACGTTTACATTATCCCGAAGAATTTATGGTTCAATAGAAGTAGTATTTATTTCTATTATCGTTATTAAATGACGGAGATTACGTTTTACGCATTAATAAACTTTTGTATGCTCGACCAATGTGTTCTTTGTCTTCCACAGCGCTATTGTTCTCGATGAACTTTCATACTCTGAATTATCACTCATATTTATTACGGTTAATATTTTTATGATTGGTAGGCTGGATTAAATTTGCACATGGCGGGAGTTATTAATAATTACATATTAATCAACAGCCGTGTGCATTTTTTAATCCACAACTACACTAACGCAACATCCATTCATGAGAATCTCAACGAGAACGAGGATATTCCTACGTGTGTGAACAAATGACCCAAAAAATGAATAAAACTACCATGCTACAACTACACTGACAATCTACGTAATCAAAGGTTACCCTTTGCTCTTCATGACAAAAGCGACTATCTGAAGTGTAATGCTACAAAATATTGGTAGCTTGATTAAATTTCCTCAAATTAGTTCACGCTTCAAGTTGAGATTTCTCACGAAGCAAGCATTGTATTAACACTAAATGTGCACATTTACATTTTTATATATGTAAATTACAATACATCAACATTTGAAGAACATTTAACATACCATATCAGAGTTATAGGAGGGAAAATTTTTTCTACAAATTGAGTATATCTCACGAACTACTCATCTGATCGTCAAGAAAAAACTTCAGATGTAACACCATAACTTGACAAAGTTTCAAGAAAATCCATCCAGTAATCTCGGAGGAGAAGCGCGGACGAATTTTGATTCGTGTATGTATATGAGGAGACCTGAAATTTTTTTAATGTCGTAGCAATGATCTATGACCTCTAAAACGTCGAGAAAAATCATTTCCCCCTCTTTCTGCCACATTGCTTTTCTACAAAAAGTCGGTAAAGAATTCTCACCGAAAAAATATGATGTGACGTCACTCAAGGTATACTCTCTCTGTCTCCTCAGATTTTATTTTTGCCTGGCAAATTTTATTCCTCGTACAGGCTTTGTCAAGAAGGACCAAGATAGTCTTTGAA
This sequence comes from Aspidiotus rigidus, assembly GCA_035079385.1. Taxonomy (NCBI): domain Eukaryota; kingdom Metazoa; phylum Arthropoda; class Insecta; order Hemiptera; family Diaspididae; genus Aspidiotus; species Aspidiotus rigidus. Next base: position 1,831,326 of record JAVHKY010000046.1, on the reverse strand, counting down.
TATCAATATTGATGATGATGTATATCGTTTGATTGATACTGCGCGTATTCTGTGTCAACTATGATTTTATTGTTGCCTAGCATCTTTCAAATTTTTGTACAGTCTTAAACAAAGTTTTTTCTTCTCGATACTTCAATAATGGCAATATTGTACCTAACATTATGCATTAGGTCCCTGAGATCTGAGTGGAACAAAGATGCGGAACTCTCTTGGTTTTCAGATCTTGATATAGAAATTATAGATCTCTTAAGCTCTACGTCAACCTCCAGATCTTTAAAAAAAAATTAAGAAATAAATTTCTGTCACGTAACAGTCAACGAGAAAAAACAAGAGACCCGGATCCTGAAGCGCATGGCGACTCCGTCTTGTTTCATTTTGCTTCAGAGTTCAGTTGTACAGGGTATCACTATTCAGAACAAAAAACGCTAACTTTCACGTGCAGAAACAGCAATAAAATGACAGCTTTTGGAACAACTATCCGAAAAACGTACTCACGATTATTCATGCGTGTTGAAAAGAACAATGTGGGACGTACTGAAATAAAGGAATGTTCATTTCGAAATGTTCAGCTGGTTGATAGGGAAATTTGTGGCTGTGAAAGCAGCAAGGATTTGTGTATGATTACCACATGTTTCGTCTCAAAATTTTTGAAGACAAATTACAGAATTAGTGAACAGAACGTTCATTTGTTTTGTCGCCTGAATTCGCACGAGTTGAAAACATATAGTTGATCACTCATGGAAACAGGTGTGCGAAAGTGATCTGAAAGATTGTTTAAAATTTTTATTTACTGTATTAAATGATTAGCTGCAGTCCGTCACAACCGAATAGATGTAACGGTATTCAATAGTGTCAGCCCTTTCAATGAAACCCGCTCGTTGGGAAGAATTACATCAAATTGAAAACACAGGCCTAACATTCATACTTTCTTATCTTATATCAACGATTGATTCTCACCTCTTTTTGAATCGCATCAAACGAATCTGTCCTTTGTGATTTAGGCTTCCCATATTCGTACTGCACAGTTTCTCGGACAGTGACTCTCAACAAGGCTTCCAAACTGTCTTTGTTTGAGATGGCCCACATCCCAGCAGCTATTTGTGCGACTAGGACGATCAATAAACCACAGAAGTACTGTAAATTGTTGAAAAAAAAAAGAAAAGGAAGGTATCATCCGTTAAAAAATCCAGAGTTTTACCAAATCTAGAATTATTATTGATTCAACTTACAAGTACTAACAAACGCTGGGACTCTTTGAATGCTCCGAGACATCCTAAAAAACCGATGACAAATAATAACGCTCCCCCGAGAAAAAGTATACATATGCCAGAATTATAGTCGGTTTCGTTTTGAGCCATAGTAACATAAAATGTTGGGTCAACCAACATCCACACCGAAAGAACCACAATTACTAGTCCAGATACCTACGAATTTTATTAAAGAGAGAAATGAAACGAACTCACAAAGTGTTGATCGAACAAACGGTACCTACAAGTACGTACCCAGAAAATTAAATTCATGAGAAACACCAGGTACTTGAGTACCGCATAACATCCCGTTAAGCTCATAATTTGATACGTTGTGGATTTCCATGAAATAAATGATCATCCATTCATAATCATGATTCCAGGTTGATAAGACAGTAAAGGCAACAAAATTCTATTTTTATAAATCAACAATAGCTGTGAATAATCGTCGGAAAATCGATCTTCAGGTTCTTCCGATAATCATTTTACAGTACTGACTAGGGTACTATAGAGGGGGGTATGGCAATACGCCATTTTAGCAGCAAAAAGAAGTGTTCGACGTACGAATGTGTATCGCAAAGCAACGCGAGAAAACGAATGTGACCGATGTTGCCCGGCCCTGCCGAATATTCCGCGACACTGCGCGAACGCGTTCGTGCTTGAGAGCCTTCTTTTTGCTGCTAAAATGGCGTATTGCCATACCCCCCCTCTATAGTACCCTATACTGACCGACTCTGCTAATTAAATAATAGACGACACAAGAATGCACCCGTAAAACACTCCTTTTATTATTATTCAGATTCAACACCTCGTATTATATTCTATCGTACTCAACTACACATCTACACCCGTATAGCAACAACAACAAGACTACTTTTAAGTACGAAGTTAGTAAGGCTAGCAGTCAGCCGACGAGAACGATAGTTCCGAGCAACACCGGTAGGTAGCACCACGAGGTCCACATCGTCGATTTTCCAACGATAATAGTGAAATTTAATAATATAGATTACAGTTTAATGGACGCGCGATGAAAAATCGTGATAAGGTAAATGAAACCTTGAAACTATGTTTCGAAATGTTTCCACCCGAAGGCAGACAGTGTCTGCCGTGCAAATAATGTTTGACGAACGTGCACTCCATAGGGAAACGAAAACGATAATTACGCTATTTGGGAAAAAGTCGACAACTACAATCTGAACAGGTGATCAATGATCATGCATGAAATGAAAATACATAAGCCGTAACGAAAGAATTGCGTTCATTTACTAAAAATTAAATAGATTTTTGGCAAAAATTTTTCCTAAAAATTTTCAGAATATCACTAGAAAATCGATAAATGATGATCTAAATGAATTTCTGATTCTTTTAGATGAATTAGAGCTTGTTCAGAAGTATACACGTTTTATGTAGAATACCTGTTGATCACCGGTTCGTGCGGCTGACGGAGAAGAAGATTCGATGCTAGCGCGCCACTGCCCATTAGATTCCCTATTGGTTTTGGAGACCAGCACCCAAATCTATAGTCGAAGGTATACCAGGCTGGAAGAGGTTCATGCCCTGCGGCCCTGTTCTGAACAAACTACAAAGTACTGACGACTTGATGTCTTTGACGTACATTGAAACTGACGATCAGGCAAATTGTATCTTTTGGACAATGAAGGAAGACTATTTTCTCTCTGATTGTTAATGAATAAGAATACCTAAGTAAAACAAATTTCAGCTTGTTTCCCAAAATTATGTGGCTTCGGCTTCAGACGTTCAGCTTGCAGCTAACTAACTTATCAACTCTGCTTGATAATAATAGTATAATACGCTACAAGATATTCGCGTCCGGCCCCAAAAGAGTCACCCTCTACATTTACTATAGCGGCCATTTGTGGAAACTGGAGGACAAGCGGCCCGTGGGCCGTGATAGGCCGGAAGAGGTTCATGCACTCTGTTGATTGAATTATTTGCGTTCTTGTTAGTGCCGTACTAAATTGAATTGACGTACATCAAAACTTACGATCAGGCAAACTGTCTCTTTTGGACATTGAAGGAAGACTATTTCTCTCTGATTGTTATTATTATATGAATTAACCTACGTCAATAAACCTTTGTACTACAGGGGTGTCCACATAATTTCCACTTACAAAACAACCGAACAGTCATAGAGAAATATACTCAAAGAGAGTAACGAAACAATACAAGAACCGCACAATATTATGAACAGACCGAGCGCTTTCGACTAAACAGTCATTCTCACGGTATAGAAAGGGACTGAACCCAACACCAACGAGAACAAGAAACAACGAACGAGGAGGTCATGACTGAACCAGCGAGTCATCGAAATGTGAATCATTCTCATAGACTAATTCAATCAATCCGTCCTCAGGAACGTACCTGTTCACCACGGTAATGTCTTTGATATTTCGGTGACGATGAATTTCAATTTCTTCCAAAGCCAAGCGCCTAAAATAAGATTTTTCCCTGTGGAGGAGAACTTCGGATCCCTCTTTGAGGCTATGACCGCATTCGATTAAGTGGTCAGCAAACGCCGACTCCCCTACTTTTCTTTTTTCCCATGCTTTTCTATGTTCATCAACTCTAATTTTGAATTGACGGCTAGTCATCCCTATGTACACACTCGGGCAATCACCACAGGCCACCCTATAAACACCCTCCCTCTCGGCCATCGGAATCGGATCCTTTAACTTGACCAAGAGGCTCTTCACCGTATTGGTACTATAAAACGCCGGTCGGAAACCAAAGGGACGGAGGACACGGCTCACCTCCGAAGAAAACTTCCCCAAAAACGGCATCCTAATCCACCGTTTACGCCTATCAAGATGCAACTGGCGGGGGAGGGAGGTAGTTGAGTCGAGACTTTTTTTCTTGTAAGTCTCCTACGGACCATGAGGTCAATGTCCACTTTCACCTGATTCACTCTAGCCAAGTGCTTTATCGTCACGAGTTCCTTATTAAACGCTACCTCACTCAAGGGGATCTGAGTGAGGCGATGTATTAAACTATTAAATGTGGCAACTTTATGGGCAAAAGGTACGAAAGACGACCCGTGGATAGTAATATCGGTCGAAGTACTTTTCCGGTAAATACCGAAATCATGGACACCGTCAATGACGGATATGGTTATGTCCAAAAAATTTATTGATGAGCCGCCAACTTCAAGAGTGAACTTGATGGACGGATATAAACTATTTGAATATGCTAGAAACTCACTAAGGAGCTCCGCGGGACCGGTCCACGCACACAATATGTCATCTACGTACCTATGCCAATAGAAAACGTGATTCAAAAACACCTGGCCCGAGGAAAACAGGTCGGCCTCAAATTTAGACATAAAGACCTCCGAAATAAGAGAGCCTAAAGGGGAACCAATAGGGATCCCTACCTCCTCAGGGAACTCGAAATATTTATCATCGAACTTACAAAAATTAGGTGACCAACAGGCGTTTAAAAGGTCAAAGAATTCACCAAATTCACTATGAGGAGTACCACAGTCTACGAGCAGTTTGCCTATTTGTTGCATAGTGGTAGCCTTGGGAATGTTAGGAAAAAGCCCAACGACATCAAACGAGCACAGAATTGAACCCGGAGGAAGGATTGTGTCCTTCAATTTTTCAGCCAGGGCGCTCGAATTCTTTACTGAATAGGGAGACTCAGCCTCCACACGAGCTTTGAACCAACCATCGAGGAACTTAGCGAGGGAGTATGTAGGGGAGGAAACGAAGGAAACAACCGGCCGCATCGGCACATTTTCTTTGTGTACCTTCGGCAGCCCGTAAAAGAGGGGAGGAGAGGGATTCGGCTCCAAGATAGCTTTCTTTAGAGATGGGCTCTTAATGATTACCTCACTACCATTAATAAGTTTTCTAGCCTCTTTAACGAATTTTGGAAAATCGAAGAGGGGGGCCTCCTTAGCCCCACATTGGCCAAGTACCTCGTAAACCTTAGAGACGTAGGAAGCCTTATTCATCACTACGACGGCATTCCCTATACCGTGAGAATGACTGTTTAGTCGAAAGCGCTCGGTCTGTTTATAATATTGTGCGGTTCTTGTATTGTTTCGTTACTCTCTTTGAGTATATTTCTCTAGGATGGATGACCGTAAAATTAAAAAACGTATTGATTCTATTAATGGTGCTGATACGGCATATTTAACGTTTTTGTTCAGAAAGTTCAGAACCCAACGGGTATCTTATTCGTCTCATATTTGGTTCCTTCGTAAATGCCTCCAACTCGATCTGAGGCCAAATTTTGTGAAATTTCAATTTTATTCCGATAGTGCTTTAACCACCAAGAAATTGGAAAACTTCATGACAAAGAAATGGATTCGTACTGAGTTGAGGAGGTGGCATAGTTTACTCAACGTTACCACCAGACTCAACCTCCTTGTGCATTCGCGGCTGTCTAGCCTACTCCACCACGGTGAGTTCGATCCATTTATTCATTCCATAAATGAGGTTTGTCGTGAATTTGAGGTGAAACTAAAAGAAAAGAAAAATCGGAAGCTTACCTCCCTCCTAAGTTCTAAGATGAGGGATGACGAATTAGATCTAGGTGACGATGGAATTATCCAACAGTTTCAGCCCCGTGTCATAAATCATAGTAACACTGAGTTCAACCGTGATGAGATGACACTCCTAGAGAAGGGATTGAAGTTCGGGCTCCCCCCTCTAAAAAATCAGGAGACGTTGGCTAATGTTGTAGCTGATTTAGCTATAAAAATCGGCCCTGGTGTAAATACCCAGAAAAAATGTGCGGAAATTGTTCGTAACACCCCCCTCCCCCGCATAAGTGAAGCTGGGAGTGAATTGATAGTGGGTCTGAGGAGGAAGATTAAGGAGGAAAAGCTAGTTATTACCAAAGCTGACAAAGGGAATGCCGTCGTAGTGATGAATAAGGCTTCCTACGTCTCTAAGGTTTACGAGGTACTTGGCCAATGTGGGGCTAAGGAGGCCCCCCTCTTCGATTTTCCAAAATTCGTTAAAGAGGCTAGAAAACTTATTAATGGTAGTGAGGTAATCATTAAGAGCCCATCTCTAAAGAAAGCTATCTTGGAGCCGAATCCCTCTCCTCCCCTCTTTTACGGGCTGCCGAAGGTACACAAAGAAAATGTGCCGATGCGGCCGGTTGTTTCCTTCGTTTCCTCCCCTACATACTCCCTCGCTAAGTTCCTCGATGGTTGGTTCAAAGCTCGTGTGGAGGCTGAGTCTCCCTATTCAGTAAAGAATTCGAGCGCCCTGGCTGAAAAATTGAAGGACACAATCCTTCCTCCGGGTTCAATTCTGTGCTCGTTTGATGTCGTTGGGCTTTTTCCTAACATTCCCAAGGCTACCACTATGCAACAAATAGGCAAACTGCTCGTAGACTGTGGTACTCCTCATAGTGAATTTGGTGAATTCTTTGACCTTTTAAACGCCTGTTGGTCACCTAATTTTTGTAAGTTCGATGATAAATATTTCGAGTTCCCTGAGGAGGTAGGGATCCCTATTGGTTCCCCTTTAGGCTCTCTTATTTCGGAGGTCTTTATGTCTAAATTTGAGGCCGACCTGTTTTCCTCGGGCCAGGTGTTTTTGAATCACGTTTTCTATTGGCATAGGTACGTAGATGACATATTGTGTGCGTGGACCGGTCCCGCGGAGCTCCTTAGTGAGTTTCTAGCATATTTAAATAGTTTATATCCGTCCATCAAGTTCACTCTTGAAGTTGGCGGCTCATCAATAAATTTTTTGGACATAACCATATCCGTCATTGACGGTGTCCATGATTTCGGTATTTACCGGAAAAGTACTTCGACCGATATTACTATCCACGGGTCGTCTTTCGTACCTTTTGCCCATAAAGTTGCCACATTTAATAGTTTAATACATCGCCTCACTCAGATCCCCTTGAGTGAGGTAGCGTTTAATAAGGAACTCGTGACGATAAAGCACTTGGCTAGAGTGAATCAGGTGAAAGTGGACATTGACCTCATGGTCCGTAGGAGACTTACAAGAAAAAAAGTCTCGACTCAACTACCTCCCTCCCCCGCCAGTTGCATCTTGATAGGCGTAAACGGTGGATTAGGATGCCGTTTTTGGGGAAGTTTTCTTCGGAGGTGAGCCGTGTCCTCCGTCCCTTTGGTTTCCGACCGGCGTTTTATAGTACCAATACGGTGAAGAGCCTCTTGGTCAAGTTAAAGGATCCGATTCCGATGGCCGAGAGGGAGGGTGTTTATAGGGTGGCCTGTGGTGATTGCCCGAGTGTGTACATAGGGATGACTAGCCGTCAATTCAAAATTAGAGTTGATGAACATAGAAAAGCATGGGAAAAAAGAAAAGTAGGGGAGTCGGCGTTTGCTGACCACTTAATCGAATGCGGTCATAGCCTCAAAGAGGGATCCGAAGTTCTCCTCCACAGGGAAAAATCTTATTTTAGGCGCTTGGCTTTGGAAGAAATTGAAATTCATCGTCACCGAAATATCAAAGACATTACCGTGGTGAACAGGTACGTTCCTGAGGACGGATTGATTGAATTAGTCTATGAGAATGATTCACATTTCGATGACTCGCTGGTTCAGTCATGACCTCCTCGTTCGTTGTTTCTTGTTCTCGTTGGTGTTGGGTTCAGTCCCTTTCTATACCGTGAGAATGACTGTTTAGTCGAAAGCGCTCGGTCTGTTCATAATATTGTGCGGTTCTTGTATTGTTTCGTTACTCTCTTTGAGTATATTTCTCTATGATGGATGACCGTAAAATTAAAAAACGTATTGATTCAACCGAACAGTCACTTGCTCATGTTGTTTTATGAATAAGCATTGTGCCGTGTGAGTAAGTAAAACAAATTTCAGCTTGTTTCCCAAAATTATGTGACTTTGGCTTCAGACGTTCAGCTTTCAGCAAACTTATCAACTCTATTCTGCTTGATAATAATAGGCTAGGTAATAGGGAAGTACGCAATTCACGAGAGTAACATACCAGCATAACTTTTGATGAAAGTACCGACGTGCTTCAGCATGAGGATCATAAAGAGATGAACGAGGAGTTCTATTTTCACCAGGAGCAAAACTAATTCCTTTGTTAAACAAGAATACAGTTTCATCATCACGACACTTATCTACGTCATCCTGTTTTCCAATAAATTCTCCATCACTATCATTACTAACTACACCTGAACTTGAAATTTCATCACTTTCATTGCTACTATTAGTTGAACTACCACACATTGTAGTAGGGCCCTGATATTTGTGATAATATGCGACACGTCGCTTGGCGGCTTGGCTTCCGAGTTTATTTTGTAACCAGGATAGAGTAACGGGCGGTTTAACGAGTAAGAGTGATGCCGCGGGACTTTAAAATATTTTCGTACTTCTTGGACTTGTAAAATTTTTCATTTTCAATTCTTGGACTTGAAAATATTTTCAACTGATGGACTTGGAATTATTTTCAAACTGTGGGACTTATAAATATTTTCAAAGTAAAAGTAGAATATATGAAATATTGAAACAATTAACGAAACAAATAACAAAAGTACTACTCGCACTTCCACAAAATCATATATAACAAAAACAAAATTATCATTTTCGTTATTTTAAATTTGTTTTTCACAAATTTGGATGCAACACTTCTATAATTTCGAGGAAAGCTTGCGAATTCCAATGTAACTTATTCTGGGCTACTCAACCGCCATTCTCTTTCACGCTAACGTCTAATACAAGGAATCAAGATCGCATGGAGGTAACGAGGTTGCCAGGTCAAGTTTACGGTATAGCTACTGACCACGAGAATCATGTGGCGCTGTAGGGCCAGCTCACGTCACATAATATCAACTTCACACTAAACAAGTGGTCGTAGTATAGATTGACGATTGAACTATTGTAGCATTGATGCGATTACAAAAAACGCTTCACTATCGGTCCAATTTCCAATGCAAATGATTCCATAATTGCTCAAATGTGAGTTAAGCCGTGATTATTAAAATATTTGGTAATTTGGTATGAAGCCTATTATTTGGCAATGGCAAAATTGGAAATTCGCGATCGCATGCCGCATGATGCGTATTATTTTATTGAATTATTATTCCAATTTCCTCACCACAAAATAATATGGTTTACGTGTAAGGCTCATTAATTATTGACAAACATGAAGAATCGTGAGTATTTAATTTTAATCAATGTTCAATTTCTAACCATCAAGTATGAGTATTCGCTAATAAGGGCGGAGTATGCACTGCTATTAGGCCCTAACTGCAGAATTTCTCCAAAGCTTGCACTCAAAGGTGATCATTAGTGCTAATGACTAGAAAAAAAATTCATTTTCTTTTCGCTTTTCTTTCTTGTAAAATTCAAATGGAAAGCCATCTAAAAGAGTTTCAAAATTGTTGGAAAAGACTCGGCTCGAACTTTTGTGTATCTCATTTTTTGAAATTAATTCTTTTTGAATGTACATGCGATTTGCGTTCTGTTTAGAATTGAATTGAGCACACCTATACCTCTTTCAAACACTTTGGCTCAAGATCAGGTAAAATGGACTTTCATTTTGTTTTTCAAGTGAACGTAACACCCCCTCGGTAAACATATGGATAAACAAGATGGATGTCCCATTGTACCTTCGCATGAACCCCATAAACTAAAATCACCTAAAAAGCAAGATGGATGCCCATTTTTCCTGTGCTCTCGAGTTCATTAGTATTAGAAGCGCTCTGCCCTACAAAGTACGTATAATGGGCATATGTAAAAATCACCAATCACGAGAAAAGTATCCTCAATCTAATAAGTAAACCTTAATTTTATTTTATTCAATCCAAAAGAGAAATTTCCTCAACAGTGATGATATTATTTATATTTGGAACATTGTTCAGAATTATCATCTATAATGACTGACAAAGTATGTGACTGCAAATGGAAATACGTGCCTTCTTTCTTATTAAAAAAAAAAAAAAAAAACTTCCTAATTTCAGAAAAAAAAGAAAAAAAAATAGAAAGACGGCAATTAAAAATAATATTTCCATCTCTCGAGACACCTCAAATCAACTATAAACTGCTATCAATTTTGTATGTCACGATAAAATGATGTATAAATCAATGATAAATTTAAGAATGAAGTCACCAAGATAGTCTTGCTGCACACTATCTTGATGAAGACTAAAACCAGGGCTGGGCACGGATCGGATCGCGGATCACGGATTATTTTTTTCCCGCGCTTTATGATCCGCGATTGATCCGGATCATTTTTTCATTTATGGCTGATTTGATCGGAATCATTTGCATTGATGCGCGGATCGCGTTTTTTTTCTTGCTCCAGATTGAAGCGAAAAGCTCTAGAGCCTTCACGTTGCAAAACAACCACATTTTCCATGGAGAAAGAAAAAAAAAATTTACCTTCTACCGATTTGAGTAATGATTCGCGGATCACGGATCAAATGGACCCTAATAAGCAAAACTCGACCAAGCGACAATCACGTAGTTTCGTGATAATTATTTAGACTTAAAGGAAATCGGTTATTTAAAAATAGATGGAGGTCGATATTTTCAATTCATAATTATTCGACGAGTATTGCGTTTCCAGTTTTTTAATCAGCACCGTTGGAAAGGTGTATATAACTCCAAAATCTCAAAAATGTCGCTTGGTCGAGTTTTGCTTATTAGGGTCCAAATGTTCTGATCCGCAGTTGATTGATCCGTCGGATCGCAAAGAAATGTTACTGATCCGTGATCCGTGATCCGGATCGTCCAAACTCAAGGTTTTTACTAAAAAGAATGAGCTTGACAAGAAGACAAAAATGAAAAAAATTATAATCCATGTACGGATAACAAAAAGATAAGAAAATACTTGCCAGCGCGCATCTTCAGGTATGACACCAAGTTTCAAACAAATCCAACCAGTAGTTTTCCGCGAACAAAAATATCTTATAAATGAATGAATAAATAAATAAATAAAACTTGAATAGAATAAATACAGTAGTCGCCGCTTGTAGTGATCACATCGGGCGGACAGTGAAGTGATCAGTACATCCGAATGATCAGTACATCCGAATTGATCAAAAATGAAAAAAAAAAAAAATTAGCAATTTATTGAATTTATTGTAGGTGAGTATAGTGTAATACCGTACATGATCATTGACAACATACATCATTGTCTAGGGTAAAAATTTCTGACGGAGTAATGGTGCATTAACACGTGCATCTTTGTTCCTTACTTGGAGAAACCAAACCTTTAACGCTGCTTCGACGTCCTCATCCTTTCCGCACCGCTTACGTTTGCGACTAACGTTCTCGTTCTTCAGGACTGCCGTTTTGAGATTATCCCTATTTTTCAATAATGAATGAAGTAATGGCTGGGAAATATTTAACTGTAATGCTGCTTGTCTTTGACTCATGTTAAGAAGTTGGTTGTACTTCTTCAATAGGTCGCATTTCTCTTTTGTACTCAAAACACACCGAGAACTCATTATGAAACAAAAAAAGAACTTCGTCAGACACAAGTCAAATTCGCACTGCACTCGAAGGAAGCCAGTCATTGGAATCAATGAGGTAAAATTATCGTCAGAGTGATGAACAGGATACAACAAGGTTCATTTTTTTATCTAAAATCATGTACGGTTATGCAGTTTTATACTGTTCGACTAATTTTTTTTGATCACTACAAACGAAAAGCTGATCAGTAAAACCGGCAGATTTTATATGTATTTGATATACAAATGATCCGTTCCAGGCAATTTTGATCATTACAGCCGATTGATTCTTACATCCGTGATCACTACAAGCGGCGACTACTGTATATGTATTGGGGTTTAAACCTGCACTACATGGCGCTGTAAAATTACCTGCGCGGGTGAAATTGAGTGAGTGACCGTGGATAGTTTTAAGCGGAAATACTGTCAACTTCAGGAGGGCAAAAAATAATGGAAAATTGTTCTGCGTAGTTAAATTGATTATAATTCGATTTTTTTAACGACATTACAATAGAATGTAGGATACGTTTTCTTTTAAAATGAAAATCTAGTTGATCAAAAAAGGTTGAAATGTTGCCGTAGTCCAACGGTGAAATCATCATGATCACTCACTCAGTAATGGACTCAGTTATTGTGACGTCACAACTATCGATAAAAATCGATTTTGTTCATTTGGCATTTTGCTCCCATGAGAAATACATGTGGAGCAGAGATCATCACGCTACCAATTAAATATAAAAATGATACGTTCAATGGGTCGAGATTTTTTATCAAATAGCGAGAAGTTGATAAACTTATGATATAAACTTTTCTTTAAATTTTGACATCTCATATTAAATTAATATCACGGTCATCTTTGATCCGCATGTATTTCTTATGGGGAGCAAAATACCAAATGGACATTATTTTCAGCAGAATAGGTACTTCTGCTCACTCACACCTATGCATCTTGCACTCACATTCATGTTGCGTTATCACAAATAACACAGTCCGTTGATAACACGCAGGGTGCCAACCTTTGAAACTCTAAGTTTAAATCTCAGAACGGACGGGTGTATACCTCCCTTTTCCAACGAGAAAAGTTGGTAAAATATTAGCAAGGAGCATAAAAACTCATCACACCTTGACAATATTGTCAATCTCTCCACCTTCATCATCTCTGGGTGATTCTCAAAATTAGGGCATATTCTTGTAACTCCACTTTTTAAGGACTAAAATGCGTCCATTTTCCTTCTTTCTTTTGTGAATATAGATAATATAGTATCCCCCCAACCTGTATAGCCACATAGATTCGTGCCCCCACCCCTTCATGTACCTCAAAATGAATCAAAATATACAAAATGTTCCATCGTAGTGGCTGTAACCTCAAATAGATTCAAATCTTGAGTTTGGTAAAATGATGTAATAAATCTGTTTTTCCTCGGAAAACGTTGACAGAAATTCACTAGCAGGAGTGAAAGTAACTATTAATGCCAAGAATAGTGACTGTGAGTACACCACACTTCCTCAGGTTAAACTCAAAGTTTGGTAACAGTTTGTAGTTTGCTATTTTTTCATAATTTTGAAGTGGCTCTTCCGGTCACACTGGTTGAATATTATTTTCATGTCGCGAGCTGGCTGTTTGCTTGTCGGCTCAGGTAGAGAATAAGAGCTTAGATTATCAATTCAAATAACATTATCCAGGTTTTATTATCAAAAGTGTCTGAGAAGTGTCGTATTTACAATTTCGCGGTTCTTTTGTAGTGGCTCGTCAAATCTCGCCTGCATGGAAGAGAATCCTAGAAAAGAAGAAGCATTATAAAAAATTGGTAAGTATATTGTAATTAAATTGTCAATAATAGCTGAAAAAACTATTGTATGAGGCTTTAAATTTGATTTATCGACACGTTTTCCTTGGCCGTGGACATTTTTGCTTATATTTCGTAGTGGCAGTAAAATAATTTTGACCACTACGATGGATTTCTTTCGTAGTGGCGGTAATAATTCTGACCACTACGATGGATTGAGGCTGTGAGATTTTTCTACTAGTGTACCCTTTTCAAGTTTCTGGATAATATTCTTTATCTGAAATGATAATTTAGAATTCTTGCAGGTTTTGTCAACTACCTACTCGAAGCTTCATGTTCTGTCATGGTCCTATCACAAAAGGAACGACTCCGACGTAAGAAAAGTTAAATTCATGGTTCATCTATTTACAACATTTGGATTCAGGAGTATAAAGAAATCCTAGAGAATGTTACTTGTTCAGACAGAAGTTACCTGTTTTAGTTCTTTTTTTTTTTTTTCTTTTTTGTAAGTTTATTTTGTAAGTTAAATTCATGGTTCATCTATTTACAACATTTGGATTCAGGAGTATGAAGAAATCCTAGAGAATATTACTTGTTCACATTTTGTGTTCTTTATGTTTTTAGCAGCCGATGAAGTTACTTTTTTTAGTCATGTTTTTTGTTTCTCCTTTGTGAGTTCAATTATATTGTTCAATTATATTTTCTTATTACTAAATAGTAAAATGAGTATAGTTTAAATCCTTACATGTGATATTCCTCTTGTGTTGCTAGCTTCATGTCAGCCAAAAAACAGAATGGACCATTATTTTGTATTCTACAAATGACAATATTCACCTGAAATTAAGGGAATTTAGGCACTCATTAAAGTGTAACAAACGTACATAATTATGCTGTTAGTCAACTCACCTTGCAATATCAACGTTATGATATCTAGATACTTGAAAATCAGCCATCCAGTCTAGCCATTACCAAAGAAATTCTTACATTTTGGTTGCCACTACGATGGAAATTCTTACACCATGGTTGCCATTACGATGGAAATTCCTACGTAATGGGTCAATATTTTTGAATACCCTCTACCCCCGCCCCTTCTTGGAATGAATTAAGCTAAAGGCGTGTACTAGTATCAGGGACCTGTCTACTAACAACCTACAGAAAAAAATCCTGAAAACATTTTATTCACTTGAAATATGCCCTAATTTTGAGAATCACCCCTCTACAAATTGAAACATTATTAGGAATTTAAAATCATGATACAGTAGCAATTTTTTTACTCCATATATTTAGTAAATTTATATTTAATTTTTCTGGCTTATTAGGTACCTCCATGAATTATTATAGAATTAACCGATGTCCTTATTCTTTTGTACATAATGAAGGTGTTGTCAGACAATTTGAGAAATGATCATTGACTACACACAGACCAGGTCGTGCTTTTAACAAGAGAAGAATATAATATAATTAGACGATGGACAAGATAAAGAATTCTCCAGTAACTTTACTCCTGATCTGATTACAAATTGTGCCTTGTACAAAATCATTTTTAACAGGTAAAAATGGGTCAAAAATCAACATACTTGAAGCTAGCAGAAGGTTGTCTCTGAGGACTAGTTATACCAACTTTTGAATATACTATTCATATTGTCGATTTGTAGATTCACTGGTTAAATAATTTGGCAAAGTAAGTGGTTGAATCTGTGATCAATATGCGTCATGTTCTGTCACATTTTCTGGTAAAACTTATTCTAAGGTACCGGTATACCAAAAGTTTCTGAACCTGAACTGCTTGTGCACAAAGAAATATGACAGAATGAGATGTATAAAAAGCAAATTGTATTATGCAACAACTGGGTACCTACCTTGGTGAAAATAATGTACAGATGATTTCTCTAAAAAAATGCATGAAATGCGAGTGAAATAATAACTTCTTTTTCTGAAGGTTTTCTGAATTGTTAGAAGCTCTTAAATACTAGGTGAATAGTTAAAGGATTTCTAGTTAGCTTGAAATGTAGAAAAGTAAAAACCTAACCAGTGAATAAAAAACATGCACAGAAAAACCGTGCACAATTTACAAGGCTCAGAATATTAATATTTCTAACGTGTTTTTATTGGTAATGATAATAACGCGTGCTTGAGAAAAATTTTTAAACCATTGTAGAAGGAAAGTAGGGCAAAATACTTGAAAAACTATATAAAATTCTTGGGTAATGAATTTTACTGGGTACCTACTTACAATGATGAAAATGACATACAGGTGACTTTCTCTAAAAAAAAATGCCTGAAATGCGAGTGAAAAAATCACTCTGTTTTGTCTAAACGTTTTCTGAACGATTATGCACTCTAAAAAATTACTTGTTTTTCATAATAATGATACTAATTTCTAGATAACGAGGGGTTAGTAGGTATTTGCCAATAAAGGCGCAGTTTGCACTGTTATGCAAAATTTCTCCAAAGCTTGCGCTCGAAGGTGATGATGAGTGATAATGACTATACAATATTTTTTCTTTTCTCTCTTTTTCGCTTGTAAATGGTAAGCCACCTAAAAAGAGTTTTGAACAGACTCGGCTCCAACTTTTGTATATGTCATTTTTTAAAACTGATTGATCAATTAAGTAGTGAGGAACTTTTAAAAATCACTCCGTGTTCTATAAATATATAAATGGGACTATTACACACCATACATTTGAGGTAGCGTGGAAAGTGGGGCCTCTAGCACAGCCCTTCCGGGTGAATATTGGGTCAAAGACTCTGTATACCTAATTGTGTAGCATACGTAGATTGATTCTTTCTATCAGTATTGATAGTTCGGTATTATTGATAGATTATAATTATGTTGGAAAAAATCCTGCGACCAGAAAGAGCGTGGTTGGATTGTTGATGAAGTACCACTACACGCAAACAAATAAATTCATAGTCACATCCCACATTAGTTCCCGTTGCTAGTCGCTTTTGCCCACAAAATTGACAAAGTCTCCGGTATTATTGTTTATAGTATATTTGGTAAGAATCCGGCAGCCGAAAAATGTTGAGCTGATGTATCCCACCAGATGTAGCAGAGTCGCATTCAATGTATTCTTATGGGAAACAAAATTTTCATCGATTTACTCATATAAACATGCATCTGAAAGGAAATTCTATCCCGAATAAATTCCAATCTCTTCGTTTTTTGATAAACTGAATACAAACAGAGAAAAATGAGTTTGAGTGTCAAATTGGGACCGGGCATATTGTAGGATCGCTAGCGTCGCCCATGTAAAATACGCAGAAAGTACTGATAAGCGAACGGTGATCGTGACTTGAAACTAAAGGTGATTTTTTAGTTTTTCTTAAATTTCTCGGCAAATAATAAATTTAGGCGTGTACTCGTAAGGAACAAAATTGAAGAGCAGAAAAGAAAATATTTTTGAGAGATTTTAAAAAATTTAAAAATTTTGCGCGATGCTAGCGCTGCCCGGTCCGAATCCCCATAAGAGCCCATGTTAAATTGGGTCAAACTACTCCTGGCGTTTTTTGTACCTGCGGCGAAACACTGTAACTACTTCTTCGCGTTATCTTATCGTGTTTTTCTAGATATCTTTACATCCTTCCCATTCGACAATAAGTGCGAAGTAGGTATGCGCTGCTACGTGGAATTTCTATTTTCTCCAAAATAGTGATGGGTAAAAACCAGTAGTTTGAAACAACCGGTAGACCGGTAGTTGTTGAAGCTTTACTCTCGGTAAACCGGAGGTTACCAGCAAAAACAACCGGTAGTACCGGTTGTACTCTGACTTTGGGGAATTTCGACGCGGAATTCGAAAAACTATTGATAGAAACAATTGTATTTTCGGAGGTGACCAATTTAACTGCAGAAGTTGAAAAACATTAACAGATAAGAGAATATGTTTTAGTTTTTTGCACCAACACTAAACAATTAACTATTCACGTATCAGACAAATATTCGCATTGTTAAAAAAGTTTTCACTTTGCTTGATACAACCACCAGAGTGTAAGAGAGAGGGAAGGATGTTCTGTTTCTTTTACTCTGCTGGTTAACACGCAACACGCTCACGTGGCAGTATCCAGCAAAATGAAAACGTTTTTAACAATGCGAGTATTTTTCTGGTACATGTGTAGTCAATGACTAAATTTAATTTTACAAAGATGAATGCAGACTGGATGTATTATAATGACACAATCGAGAGAAAAAAATTTTTGTCTCTTGGCTAAAAGACCTTGTTCTGCAAAATGTGAGTTGTTGATGTTGATAATATGAAGAGACATATGCACCAATTTTCCAGATTTTTTTGAAAATTCAATATATTAGTTTTTTTCAGTCGTCATCAATAATACTGGTTTTTCCTTTGGCGGTCAAACTACCGGTAGTTTGATCACCAAGGTGAAAAACGACCGGTAGTACAGGTTATATCCCTGGAGGTGACCCATCACTACTCCAAAGCTTGCATTCAAAGGTGATGATGAGTGATAATGACAATACAACATATTTTCTTTTCGCTCTTTCATCTTGTGAAATTCAAATGGAAAGCCACCTAAATGAGTTTTAAAATTGTTAGAGTAGACTCGGCTCCAACTTTTGTATATCTCATTTTTTGAAATTGACTGACCATTGAGTAGTGACATTGGTGGTGAGGAATTCTTAAAAATCATTCCTGTGTTATTTATTTGGGACTCATAGCATAAGATGAAAAGGTAGTGACACGAGCGTATCTCGCCAAGGTAAAACGTTGTCCACGATTTTGAAGTAGTTGTAAACATTCTAAGCGCAGCGCTGGTGAAGGTGATGGACAATACACAACATTGTGTGGGAAATTGCTACTTTTCAAAAATTTATTGCGGAATCAGGAATCAACCCAGACACTTGATACTCAACACAAAAATACTATTCATTCTATTTTATGAAATTTTGAAAGGATCATAGTTCTAGGTAAATTCTCTTATTGTTTATAATCTTCGGAAATTTCATGAATATGAGGGTACCAACGGTAACGTTGCGGGAGAGCTCAAGCGTGAGCTACAAACCTAGCGGAATAATGTATGTACTACTTCAGGACTGAGAACATGAGTTTTTTGTTGTGTTACTACTTCTTCATTGTATTTTGTGATGGGACTTTATACGCCATCACCTTTAGCGTGGAAAGTGGCGCTCCTAGCAGAGCACATTATAGACGAATTGTTTTCTTTGTATAAACACCAGAACGACGATAACGCAAATATCAAAGCCTCCTATAGTTAGAAGCCATGAACGTAGAAAGGTACCTAACACCGCATTCGGCCCACGCATTTACATGTAAAACACCTCTCTCATGAAAAAATCGAGTTGACCCTTATTTAAAGGAAATTTCACAAGCTACAACTTTTGTTCTTTTCGATTTTTTCAAAAACTTAATATTTTCTTAAGAAACAGACGCTCAAAGAGTTTCTCCCCATAAGAGCAATGTAAAAGTCGGCCCACGGTTGTGCAGTTGCCAATTTTACGTTCATGGCTTCTAACTATATGAGGCTTTGCAAATATACAACAGAGATGACAATCACGCAGAGACAGAAGAGTCGAGACTACCCAACATCCGGCTCACTAGACCGCGGCGACTGGCGACAGGATGTTCATCACTGTGTTTACCAACATAAATACACCTCAGTGCTATATGCGATAAAGTCTTGAACTACAGGTAGAGAAGAAGAAAGAGCCGTAACATGAGCGACTGAACTGAGAGGAAGGGAAGGGTGATTCACCACGCGGGCCGATCCTAAGAAATCATTTACATTTTCATTGGCAATAGCTATCAATCTCATTCTCAGATATGTTTTGTTGATATTTTCCACTGAATAGAGCCCTATCAATACCACGTGACGTCAACCGTGAATAGGTCCATTATGGAGTATTATTTAGTAGGTAGCCATAACAAACTACATAGACTTACTCTACTCACAAAATGAAATTTGAGTAGATTTATTTCACGTTTTCTTTCATCGTATAAATTGTTATACAAAATAAAAACAATTGATGTACCTATTAATAATTTTCTCTCTTCGTCTGTTTTTCATGAATTCGTCTAATGAGTTCTGTAAAATTTGGAATACAAAAATATAGTTAAATATTTTCCATGTGCACCCACGGCAGTTATTGATAATGAAGAATTATTACCCCATTTGTACCCTATGAGAATTGGACATGCAGCATGTTGCACCCGAGTATCTTCAGTTCCGTCTTTGAATAGATTAAACCATATGAGGGCAGCTCCTTTGTGCAATTCAACTTTCAAACCTATTTGTGGAAATATGGTAGCTCCACCCATTTGAACTTCATTGAGCTGCAAATAATACAATTATGCAGAATATACTTTTACATTATTGCTCGCTCAGTTTTATTTAAATTCTATATTTTGTTACAGTCAGCCAGTAATTCTCAACATCAATAATTTAGGCCTAGTTCCACTGAATTCTCGATCAAAAATGTTGGGATGAATTAGGTACTTCCAAGTCATTGTTCACCCTCCAATGAAATTCTCACGTTGAAAATAGTATTTTAGGCCCTGATAAAGCTGTAGAACTACAGAAAAACGTTGGTCTTCTTTGCAAATGAAGTTTGTAACAAAAGTGCAATCAATCCCCAAGGGACCATAGTTTTTTGGGTGTAGCGTTTTAAATCTTTGAACGCGTTTTTCTCAAAACAGGTTTTTTCAAGTTAGGCTCTTCTTCCGGAGACGCGTTCAATTGTTTCTGGGGAATGTTTGATAATTTATTAGTAAAAAAGTGAAAGATATCCTCCATGGTATGAGCCAATAAAGTGCTAGGGAAATAAGGTACACGCACATATAAATCTACAGTATATTTTGGGGCTGATTTTGTACCGGCGGACGACACATAGTCAGGCGAAGTAACAAAATGAACTGAAATTAAAGCGTGCAGGACAAGAGTAAAATGAAAATAAAAATGAGAGTAGAGAGCGAGAATTGCTAGGCGTAAGAATAAAATCAATAAAGCAGTTGAAAAGAGTATAACTCATATCATTTAATGTCTTAGTGGCATTTGTTCAATAAGCAGAAACCGTTTCAAATTCCTCCAGACAATCCAGTAATCTTCCTTTAGTGGCTCAATGTAGGATGGTTATTTCTACCCCATTGAAGCCATGAGCTGAGTCTAAACAATGCCTGGCTATTGCAGGTTTTAGTGATAATCAAATGTGTGAGCGTTTTGATGCTCCTTCAGACGCTCCCCTGCACAACGGCAGGTGCCGCACTCGCAAATTAATTTGTAGACTCCTCAACGTTGGAGAGGGAAGATCGTGTCCTTGACACTAGGTGAGCGATAACATCGAGTAGAACGCGACATTGTAATTGAACCGAGCAAACAAGCACACGTGTGATACGATATGATGTGCTTTCTAGGTAAAAGAAGCGAGGCTACTGGTACAATATGCTACCTACACGAAAAATTGTATCTACAAAAAAAACATATGTTACCTACAAACTTGATACAAAATGCAAGCTTATCTTCTTTTATCTGCGTTCAAATATTGGCTACTGAAATGTTAGTACATCGTGGCAAGTTGGCACGTGCGGTCATCATTCGAAATACTTACTCACTCGACGTTTTTCATTCCTGTGATTTCCTGTCTTCTAAAACATTGTTCCGTGCTTATTGCAATGAATACTATGGGCCATTTATACCGTAAAATAATATATAATGATGAAACGTGTGTGCAGTTTTTGAAAGAAAAGGGAATGCTCCCTGATCAACAAAAATTTTGTGGTAAAGTGCGCGACAATGAAATATGATGGACTTTTAGAACGGCGAATGTTCATTGTGGAAAAGCGCGATCGTGCCACGCTCTTACCCATCATCAAATGTGAAATTGCACAAGGCAGTACAATCATGTCAGACATGTGGTCTGCATACAGTATTTTAGGTAGTCATGGATATGAACATAACCTTCCTGAAGATTGGCTGCTTATATTGCTTGCGGTGGACGATCTTCCGGACATCGATCGATAAAGACTTGAATTTTGCGATAAGTGTAATAAATGTTATTTGTAGAATTTTCAGGTAATAAATTACCTGATATGCAACCATCAAACGATTGTCGACCTGCAGATTTTCTTAAAATTTCACAGGTAAATCAAGAGTGGTAGTAAAGCCAATTCTACCCCGTTATCCATTTTATGAAAGCATCACTTGACTCAGATCCTCATACGATGCCTGTTGATTCAGAAGTCAAATTACGTTCTCGATCATCCTTAGCAATCTTTTTTTTATGGATTTCATCTAAACCTCAGTCAATAATAAGCTAATAAAGGCGTTGTATGCATATATCTACCGCCAAACAATTATTTATTAAAGTTACGATAGCGTTCTAAAACCCTCTGTTGTTTTGGCACCCTTCTCCAGTTGATAATTTAGCTATCAATCCTATAAGCCTGGAAAACTCGGGCATGGCTCCCAAATCCCGAGGAGCTCGCCGGGAGCCGAAGCTATAATTTGATTTTCAGAAGAACAGAATAAGAAGTATTCTTCACTTGAGTACGGTATCAATTGTCTCGGTTGATTCCTAATTATATATATATATATATATATATATATATATATATATATATATATATATATATATATAGATAAAGTTGTAACTGTTGCGAATGTACAACTTTGTTCAATGTCGGTTTGGTCATGTTTTTTCACCGACGAGAAGGGTGATGGACTACAATGATCGTTAAGATAAGATTAGTCATAATGTGTATTATATCGAACTTTCATGTAAAATCTTTTTCTCGGTACCTAGTTCGTTCTAAACCACTCATATGGTAAGAACGACTCCCGTGCGTTAATTCTTATTTAAACACCGAGTTTTATGCGATTTGTTCTCTAGAACGTTTGTAAATTGTTTCTTAGTTTTAATATCAATAATCTGAGCGAATAACTTCGTTTTTCGATTTTATGTTTGAATAAATAAATATCGAAAGCGTTCAAATTCCTTGAAACAATCAATTGTTCCTCCCTCTGGTTGGAACAAAGTTATATATATATATATATATATATATATATATATATATATATATATATATATATATATATATATATATATATATATACATACATACATACATATATTTCTTAAGTAGGTAGCTAATTCTCATAAGACCTTCTGTATTCCCTATCTTACTAAGGCACTATATTACAATAGGTACGCTGGACTGATAAGAGCGAGACAACTTTTTAGTAATAAGGTAGAAACATGTTCCGCCTAACATCGTGCGCTTTGACTATATACCACTTATGGACTGAGCTTCGTCCATATATTGCAATGTTAAACGAGCGTGAAACATGTATAGTTTGCCTTAGGCAGCGTGGGTGAGTGCGCGGAGGAGTAACAGCTTCTCCTCCCTCCGCAATCAACCGCGTCGTCTATGTTGAGTCCTTCGCATCTTATTTTCTTATTATATCTTTCCACGGGTAAACGTCGTCTTAGCTCAGTCCATAAGAGATATAAAGTCAAAGATCGTGCGACAGCGAGTGTAACGGATGTGTACCGACATGACTCGCTGTTTTCGCGACTCTGCGTGAAACATTCTCCTACCTTACAGCCTAAATCTTGTCTATAGATACCTAAAAGAGACAAGATAGCCAACTCTCCATATGCGCTGTGTTAAAATCCGGTACCCGATTTTTGTCGAGCTAATTTACGTGCCGAGAGATAGCGCCACTGTATTGTAGGGCTAAGTTGACATTGCGCTTATGGACGTTTTTCAGTATTCATCAATTATCTCGGAAACCGTTTATTTTTACAAAAAAATGAAAAGAACAAAATTTATTCCCCTTGTAAATTCCTATTGTATGAGACCTATTTCATATTTTGAAAAAAAAAATTCAGAGTAGGTCTCATTTGATAGGAAATTACAAGGGGAATAAATTTTGTTCTCTTCATTTTTTCATAAAAATGAACGGTTTCCGAGATAATTGATGAAAACTGAAAAACATCCATAAGCGCAATGTTAATTTAGCCCAAGAATACTGTGTCGCTGTGTTGGCGTGCGGTGGAACACTAGAACTAACGAAGTTAGCTATCTTGTCTCTTTTAGGTATCTATAATCTTGTCTCGCTGTTATCAGTCCTACCCATAAGGCGCTAGAGGTATTCTCAAGAATGTAAACAAACACGTGATGTGGTGGTAAATTTTAGTGAAGCGGTGCGACTTAATGTGATTTCGCATTAAGTTGCACCGCTTCACTAAAATTTACCACCACATCACGTGTTTGTTTACATTCTTGAGAATACCTCTAGCGCCTTACTACCCATCGTAATATAGTGCCTTAATCTTGCCTTCACCAGCGCTGCGCGCGCTTTTGAAACGTTCAGACGCGGCCTACTCTATGGCTGTCTCTAGTATCAGTAAGGCGCTAGAGGTATTCTCAAGAATGTAAACAAACACGTGATGTGGTGGTAAATTTTAGTGAAACGGTGCGACTTAATGTGATTTTGCATTAAGTTGCACCGCTTCACTAAAATTTACCACCACATCACGTGTTTGTTTACATTCTTGAGAATACCTCTAGCGCCTTAGTATCAGGGGTAGCTATCGATTTGGCGCGGACAATTTGGCGCAAGGTCAATTTGACGCGAAGATCGATTTGGCGCACGGATCGATTGGGCACTGGAATTTATCGTAAAAATTTTTCCTGCAAATAATCTCAGCGGCAATTATTTCGGCAGCGCGATTCTTAGATAACTTTGATGAGTAATGTAATGTTGTCTCTGTTAGTGCATGAATGAACAAGCATAACATAATTATTTCATCTTAAGTAGGTAGTAGAAAGAATGTTTATCAATTTATTGAAGTGTAATATTCAGTATCCAACAAGACCTGGCGACCTGTTGATTTGTAATAATTCTGTAGCAGTTTTGTTGGAGTTATTTTTTTGTTGTAAAAATGGAGTTGATATCTGAGAGAGGCCGAAAAAACTCGCGCATAAGGGTTTCATGTTCGTAATGGACAGACGTAGCGTTGACGAAGTACGTGTAGTACTATAATTATTATTATTATTATATTTTAATATCTCTCGTCATCGAAATTATCAACATGTGTGTGGTACATGCAACAGGTAACACGATTTTGGCGTTGTGAGCAGAAAAATATTTGCACAGCTCGGCTACATGAAAAAAACACTCACGCAGTCGCGTGAGTAGTACACGACTTTTCTTCCCACAATGCAAAAAACATTGAGAGAGTCACTCCCTCTCTTTAAATTAAATACCAATAACCTGTCAATCATGTCAAATATTTGTAGAATAAACAATAAAACTCAGTTTATAAATTCTATCACTACGATGTCACATGAACAGATAACAGAGTAAAAATACCTATAATCCAATAAGGAAACCTGAATTTTGTTATAATTTAGGCTAAGAGTCATCTAAAACCTACAAAACGTCTCCAGAAAAACCACTTCCCCTCCCCCTGTCCAAACTGCTACGAGGCTATAACAGTTGTTTCTAATAAAAGTGAGCTCTACAATCATTTTTATTTCCCATAAGTTATTCTTAGCATATTATTAGTCTAGTATACTGTATATTAGTGCTGAGTGGTTCAATTCTTCATCACTTCCGATTCCTGGCATCTCTTAAAGCTATCTCCAGCTGCTATTCCTCTCGTGCACTCATAAATTGCCTTCACGCTATCATATCACCATTTTCTATGCACACTCCACCCCAAAATTCTTCATCTGGGAATCCAGCTACAACGAGATCCCGAAAAACTAAAAAAATCGATGTTGAAACGAAAGAAGCAACCAATCACCCAATAGTCAACCCCTCATTCCTTCCCTCACGCTTCAACCATTCCAAACGTATTAACAAAATACCTCACTTTTCTAGCTAGAAAATTCAGTAAGAATATATAGCACCCAAGCCTGGTTTACTCGTTAGTCTAATCTCAAATCTCACTCAAAAAAGCCAGTCCAAATTGAAAATAATCTTTCCATCTCCTGAGACATCTCAAATCAACTATGAACCACTATTAATTATGTACTCATACATGAAAAAATGAAAAATAAATCAATTATTAATTAAGAATGAAATCACTCAGGTAGTCTCGCATCAGCACACTTGATGAAGATTAAAAAATTGTACTTAATCATTCAAACTCAAGGTTTTCACTATCGAGTATGACTAATAATAATGAAAAATAGCTAGAAAAATGAACAACCCGCCATTGCCACTATCCGTTCAAAAATAAATTTAACAAAACAAATAAAATTTGACAAAACAAAATTCAACGCTCTAGGGGCTGTGGGAAGCGAGATACAAGTGTACTAAATTTGAACGAAAAGGTTTCATCGGAAATAAAATCCAATGAACCCTTGGTAAAGAATGAACAAAGAATGAACCTGTCGAATGATGAAAGGTTCTTCATCACAATACACGTACTGATAACGAAAGTGGTAAACGTATAGGAAAATCCGCTTCTCCTAACGTAAGCACTAAGCAGCTACTCGCCGCTATTTGTAAGAAGCTACTCGTAATAGTGAAAAATTTTTCAAAAAAAGTGAAAATTTCTCGAGAACTACTCATCCGATTTTCAAAAAAATTGCAGGTGCACATCTTCAGATATAATACTACAATATGGCTAAGTCACAAAAAAATCTATCGAGTAGTTTCGGAGGAGTTCCGCGGACAAAAAAATCTTATATATATATATAAGATCGGAAGATCTTTTAAAGGAAACCAACACGACTTCAAAGAATGCAAATTTTATTAATGAGAATTCTTAACAAAAGCCGTTTGGTAACTAATGCTGCAGCGAGCGAATAATGCGAAGGCATAAAGCGAGATGCGTTCAAGTCGAACGAAATAAACAAAGTGAAATACAGGTCGATATAAAAAGGAAGTACAGTGACCAAACATGAGTAAGCGAACAAGTCGCGAAAGGAAAAGTTCAAGTTATGAATGGAAAGCTAAGATGAAGCGAATAAATGAAAGAGAACAGATTACGTGCGAAGGATGAGTCAGGGTGAGTAATCTTACATCCCCCTTTTTCAGACATTTAGGAGCTTTGGGAATGGAAAAGAAACGGAAGGATTTAGGTCACTGTGTACAAGGTCGTAAAAGTTTACTAGCGTGATACAATTTCTTTTTGGAATGACCACCTACTGCGATCTCAAACACATTATTTGATAAGCGATTTGTAATTTTGAACGGTCCTATTCGTAATTTATCGAGTTTATCGCGATTTAATTTACTGCCGTTGTCGACATAAACATTGTCTCCAACTTTGAAATCGATTACATTCTTATTTCTATCATATAATTTCTTATTATAGTTGTGGTATTTTATTGAGTTACATAGAGCGGTTTTTCTATCATTATCGAGGTTAGGAGGATCAACCAGACAGTTTGGAATAATGTCATCAGGAATGCCATTAAGGAGGTACGAAGGGGAAAATTTTGTCACGCTGTGAATGGATCGGTTGTAGTGATCAACACATTGTTTAGCAATGGTCACCCAACTTTTTCCTTCAGGTGTTGATTCGTCATTCTTCATACAGCGAATGTGATTCACTAAAGTCTGATTCAGCCTCTCGTTCAGACCATTAGAGAAAGCGCTATCGACTGCAGTAAATACATGACGAATACCTGAATCTTCACAAAAAGACTGGAATTCATCAGAGGACAATCCCCCGTATTGATCAGTAAGAAGTATACCTATGGGGTGACACTTCTGTACTGAGTCAACCAGTGAAATCATCTCTTTAGCAGCTTGGCCTTTAGAACATAGGATAAATGCAAACCTTGAAAAATGGTCTACTAATAAATGTAAATAACGACAGGAAGAATGATTATTGCCAAAGCCACCAATAGTGTCTAATGACATAATCTGATACGGAGCGGAAGCGGGACCAAGGAAGCCTAACTTAGCGCTACGACGAGAACGGCGCGATTTGTTTTGAATACACGTCGGACAACTATTACATAGTGAAGTAATAAATTGATACATTTTTGGAAAAGTAAAATGCTTATTCAGCGTGGAAATAACATGCTTTGAACCAGAATGACATTTGTCGTGCACAATTTTGCTCAACTTTTTTCCAGCGTTTTCATCTAAAACAATTCGTAACTTGCCTCGAACAGGGCGAAAAATTACATCGTATTTTATAACATCGGAATCGAGTTTTGTAACATTATTTTGAAAATTTTTCACGTCGTCGAGGGAAAGAAAATTAAAAGAAGGAAGAATGGGTTCAGAAAGGTGAGAGTCTGGCGAGGGATCAAGGACCGGATTGCGGGAAAGGCAGTCAGCCTCGCCGTTAGAGGATCCAGGACGATACAAAATCTCAAAGTCGAACTGAAGAAGTTCATTGGCGAGATCGCCAAGTTCCTCATCAGGTCGAGCTTTGAGATTTAAATGCTGTAGCGGTTTGTGGTCGGTTATCACCGTAAAGTGACGGCCGACCAGCCAAAAACGCCAATAGCGTATTGCCTCACGTATCGCGAGACTTTCAATGTAAATTGCTTTCTTCTTCATTTGACTACTTGACAATTTCTTTGAGAAGTAGGCGACGGGTTTCTGAGATCCGTCTTCCTGCATCTGCTTCAGCACTGCACCTATGCCCACCCCACTGGCATCAGTGTAGATGAACACAGGTTTTGTGCGATCAAAAACAGCCAAGATAGGAGCCGAAGTGAGGAGCTCTTTTACTTTTTCGAAACTCTTTTGACACACTTCAGACCAAGAGAAAGGGATGTCTTTTCGGAGTAAATGATGGAACGGTTCTAAGATTGAAGAAGAATCTGGAATAAACTTTCGATAAAAGTTCACCTTCCCAAGAAATTGGCGGATGTTACGCTTTGATGAGGGAATAGGAAATTGGGATATAGCAGCGAGATTATCTTGGAGCGGTTTGACGGTGTTAGACCCTACGACATACCCAAGATAGCGGATAGAGGACGACGCGAAATTACATTTTTTAAAATTCAACCGGAATCCCTCCTCAAAAATTGCAGTAATAACGGATTGAACGTGAGAAACATGTTCATCAAACGATCGCGAAAAAATTAGGATATCATCCAAATAATTGACGGCGAAATCAGTTAATCCTTTACGTTTAAGTAAACCAGATAAAATCCTTTGAAAGATGGCTGGACTATTTTTAAGGCCGAAAGGCATCGAGCGCCATTCGTAGTGCCCGTGCTGTGTGATAAATGCGGATTTATATCGATCTTCCTTACGGATCGGTATCGACCAAAAAGCCGCATTTATATCCAGAGCCGTGAACCACAAACAGCCCCGAGTTTTTACAAAAATCTCATCGATTAAAGGAAAAGGTTGACTCTCCGGAATGAGCAACTTATTCAAGGCACGGAAGTCGATGCACATCCGTGTCTTTACTTTAGAAGCACTCAAGCCATCTTTTTTGAACTGCATCGTTACCGGCGATGCAAAAGGTGAACAAGATTCGGTTATCATACCATATTTGAGAAGTTCGGCACACTGCCTATTAATTTCGTCTTGATCGGCGTACGTACAACGATACGGTTTTTTTGAAACGTATGAATTTTCTGAAAGATTAATTGAACATTCGTGTTTTGTAACGTTACCGACGTCATAAGCGTTTTTAGCGAATACGGGAAAATTTTTTTTTATTACGTCGTGAATAACTTTTCTTTTATCAGAACGTAAATGTTTAACTTTGGATTCGTATAATTCGTACGTTACATAATCATTCCATTCAATAGAATTAATCGATAATTCTGGATTTTTATTTACGTTAATTGATAATTCTGGATTTTTATTTACGTTATCTTGAGACAAATTTAAATTGTAATCGAGAGAAAGACGAAATTCTTGAATTAAATCCAGACCGATAACAAAGTCTTGCGAAAAATCTTTAGTATCGATGACATATAAAAGTACGCGTTTTGAAATGTCAAAAATTTTAATATTTAACATAGTGATACCTATTGTTTTGCCGTGCCGCTTGTTGTTTTATATGTGGAAGACCAGGGTACGAATTGAAAATTTTTTATCTTTTGAAGCGCGCGTAGCTCAATAGCTGACGCGTTTGCGCCAGAGTCATAAAGACCCTTACCAGAAATTTTCTCGTAGTCCACATCTATCACAACAAACGCGGGCCTCACTCGTTTTTTTTGTACTGCGAGGATTTCTTTTTCTAAATCAATAAGATCAAAAGAGTGGATCGCCTTGTTTTCTTTAGGTTGATTTTGCGAATTTACTTTATTACGTTGCGAATCTCTGCGTTTAACAAGGCATTCTTTTTCAGCATGTGGTCTTTCAAAACCTTTTTTTAAACAATAAGGACAAAAATTACGTGATCGAAGTGACGAAAAGGCATTTGTGCCAGACGGAGACGACGAGGACGTGGAAGGCGAAATAATTACACGTGACGAAGGTCGGTCGAGAGAATTGAGAGTATTCAACAACTTACTGATATTCGGAATCTCAGCTAAATTTACGCGTTCTTGGAGATGCGGTGGTAAACCGAGAATCAGGTGTGCGATACGATCAAGTTCGTGCATGTGAGGGTTAAACGTGATCAGCAGGTTGAGCTTATTCTGTATGTAATCTGTCATGGGGCCACCGATGTAACGGTACGAAAATGCTGTGCGAGCGATCGCAATCCCTTTGTGACTAAAGTTATCTATGAACGAACTGCGCCAGAATTCCCATGCCGTAGATTCCGAGGATAAACGAGTAGTTATGAACCATTTTTCTGCGGCATCTTCCAAAAATAATCGAAGTACCTCCCAGTACCTGCCCGGATCGATCTCAAGACGTTGGCATTCTCTTTCAAAAATAGCTATCCATGCTTCTGGATTCGAAGATGCAATTTTTGACCCAAATTTTGGGATCACTGCATCCTTGACAACAGTAGTGATCGGTTTTGGAGCTGGCGGTTGGCGTTCGACTGGGTTCTGGGGTGGTTGCGTTGATCGAGATGAATCGGTCGACAAGGATGAATTATCTAATTCATCCAACATTCTTCCCATAAATACTGCATTTCCCTCTTCATCGACGTAAAGCTTCGCGAGTTCCGGAGGAAGGGTAATCATGAATGGTTTCTTTGTCCAGCGCTTGGTGGTATCACGTTTGGCCATCTTTGCTGTAGGCAATTCCATGAGACGGTCGTGATGAGTCAAACTCTTGAACTGGTCAGGAAACTCATACGTGACGAAATCATTGTCGAGAAATTGCATAGCATGCATATTGACGACGGTTGTCTTACTGTCCGTTATCGAGGGTTCGGCACGAAGAATAAAACGTAATTTCATCGACATTGTGGCAAAATTAAAAACTTTAAGAAATACGGTACTAGAATTTTAGAAACGAGGATAATAAATTTCCCGAAAGTTTTTACTGACGAATTTTCACAAGGTGAAGTTCGTAGTAGGAGCAAAATTGAAAATAAATTCGTTAGTCAGCACTGATATACGCGGACACAAAGAATACAAATTTCAAAAGCCGAAATAAAACGACATGAATGTTAAGAATTTATAAGATCGGAAGATCTTTTAAAGGAAACCAACACGACTTCAAAGAATGCAAATTTTATTAATGAGAATTCTTAACAAAAGCCGTTTGGTAACTAATGCTGCAGCGAGCGAATAATGCGAAGGCATAAAGCGAGATGCGTTCAAGTCGAACGAAATAAACAAAGTGAAATACAGGTCGATATAAAAAGGAAGTACAGTGACCAAACATGAGTAAGCGAACAAGTCGCGAAAGGAAAAGTTCAAGTTATGAATGGAAAGCTAAGATGAAGCGAATAAATGAAAGAGAACAGATTACGTGCGAAGGATGAGTCAGGGTGAGTAATCTTACATATATAAGGAAACCTGAAATTTTTTTTTATGCTAGTTGTGATGTAGGACCCCTAAAACGTCGAGAAAGTTCATTGCCCACTCCCCCTGGTGACCTTGCTACATGTGTAGTACCTCACTTTTTTAGTTAGAAAAGTCGGTAAAATAGTCAAGTAACGAAAGAACTGAATAAGCACACGCACGCGCCGAACCCTGGCAAAGTGCAAGCCTTAACGGCTATCACGGGAATGAAGCGACGGGCCGAAGAAACGGTGGTGCCTACGAGTATGGTTATCTCTAACGAGCTGGAAATGGTTTGTGAAGCATCACAAGGAGCATTACCGAGCAAAAGTGCTCTAAAGCAGCGTGTTCGTCGCGTACGGAAAAAAGGACGGAAAGCTCCCGCAAATCCTACATCCCTTGTAGGTCTCATAATTCCTCACGATTTCACTACTTATTGTCCTTCTCCAGGAGCGTTTATTTTCCTGTGATTTTGAAGCAGCTGTAATCAATGAAGTAACGCGAGTTTTTCCTTCTAGTGCGATTGGAGGCTGCATGTTCCATTTTTCTCAGAATGTCCAAAAGAAGGTCAATTCATCGCTTTTGCAGTTTGGAATTTTATAACCATGTTGAGAAAATGCCAAAAAGCACGAGATTTAGAATATACGCAGGGAGAAGCGGGAGCTCCACCTGCGAGCAAAGAAACGAAGTACCAAAATACTGACGAGCGTATCTCGCGAATTGTGCGTGATTACAACAATCGCACGCATATAGAATACCTCCGAGGCATAGCTCATAATCTCTGATTATGTATTCTTGCTGTCAAATTTCATTATTAGACTTCGGATTGCATTACTGTCGTCCCTCATTATAATAATTTAAAATTTTTCCATTGTACGTCAAAATTTTATTTTGTAGACTTTGGATTGTCTTATTACGTTGTTTTTTGAGGTTTGCGCCAAATTGAACCCCGCGCCAAACTGTCCGCGCCAAATCGATCGCGCCCCAGTATCAGGCCGGAATATTCAAAGTTCGGCAACGTTGCTAGGGGCTAACAAATATACAGGCTCTTATAGAAAAAAACTCAAAAATCACATCAATCGTTGATTTGCGAATAGTATTCAATTCCGTGGAGAAAAAGTGAATTTGTACATTGAATGAGTAAACGCTTCTCGATTTTTTGAGCTAGGTCTCGTTGAGATTGATTAACTACAAAGCGAATTATAAACGTTTTTGAAAGAAAGTCGGACAGGCGACAAAGTATGGTAATGTACCGCCCTCCGCCCTCTGTCTAACTTTTTATTTTAATATATTTATAACTCTCTTTGTAGTAAATCAATCTTAACGAGCCCGAGCTCAAAAAATTGAGAATCGTTTACTCATTCCATATATTAAGAAACTTTTTCCCTACAGAATGGAATACTACTCGGAAATCAACAATTAACGTTTTTTGAATGTTTTTCGATAAGAGCATGTTTAAAACTCGGCCCCGTATTTTTCGTCACCGCGGCGTTGCCAGCTCAAGTATTCCGGCCCTGCCTGATACTAGAGACGGCCATGCCTACTCTATAGGAGGCCGGAATGTAGAAAATTATAACAGCGCGCAGTGGATTCTCATCGGTGACGTTTCAGGGCGGTTCATATTCATTGGTGCGGTGTAACTGTACTAGTACAAGAACTGTACCACACTTTGTCCCCTATCTGATTTTTTATTTTGAAACGATGATAACTCCTCTTGTACTGCACCAATTTTACTGAAATAGGGCTTGAAAAATATAAAATCGTTTCGTCCTCATATTCTATGCTCTTTACTTTTACCGAAAACCCGTTTTATTTGCGTAAAAATCAATGTATTTGAACTTTTTATTTTTTCTCATAAGCGTCCATGTAAATCTGTATCCACTCCCACTGATTTTTAAATGCAACATTGTGACATCGCTACCTTCCGGCCTGGTATAGAGTAGGCCGTGATTCAGAGCTACAAGGACTTCAAAATAGCGGACAGCGTTTACCATAGCAAGACAGCAGGTTTGTTTCACTAGGGCTCTATAATTTTACATGGCGTCATAATTGATTCTTTTGTAAAAATTAAGTGAGCTAAATTATTGCGCGCTAAATTTCCAATAGGGGTATCGACTGAATTTTTGAAGATGAAAATTGTATTGAAAATTTTTTCCTTTTTATGTTGCTTTGTTTAATGGTAACAAACTGTGTTCTTTCCGGAACGCTTCTAATAGATCCACTTTGTCACCGTGACTCTACCCAATATTCTATAGCCTTAGAGTCGCTACCCCTTTGTCTTATACCGTATCACTAACAAAGCAACACAACTTATTGGAACTTTCTTCTTCCTGTAATGAGTTTTAACAGGGAACCTGTTTTATGGGGGTGTTTTTGAGAAATTTACCGTGCGCCATCCGCCGTCCAGCAGAAAATTTGAAAAAATTTCGACTCTCGAGCCATAGGCTAGATGATAGGAATTTTTCTAAGTCTCCCTTCTATCTATCTATCTATCTATCTATCTATCTATCTATCTATCTATCTATCTATCTATCTATCTACCTATCTATCTATCTATCTATTATATAAAGAGAAGTTACAAAATCGCAAATCCATTTAACTTTATTCCTATTTCACCTACGAACTTGGAATTTGTTTCCATTGTATTAGCTTGCCTAGGAAAAGGTTTATGCGTAATAAATTTGAAGTTACGAAATCAGGCGAATGGCGTGTAGTATATATCTTTGTACTTGGCGGGCGGGCGGGCGGGGGGGGGGGTATGAATGATTCAAGAGATGAAAAATCTGTAGATCTGTATCATTCATTAATTTATTGGTTGAAAATGCTAAGAAATCATTTTTGTTGACGTTCATCGAAAATTAATATGCGCTAGGCAATCATTTTTGGAAAATGGTTCTTTTTAACCGGAGAAGTTTTGAATACCCATACTATGAGTAATCGAATAGCGTAGGGTTACGATAAAGATTTTGCTTAGCAATTATCTGAAGAATTGGTGGTTGTCTTTCATTATTTCAAATTTAACGTGAGGACCAAGAAAAGAAAAACAATTCACGTCGATTTCGAAAATTCAATATCGAAGTCACGGATGTCTCACTTTATTGCAATCTAATTGGAATGCCAAAACGCAAGAAAGCAAATCTAGGGCGGTAGACGAACAAAGGGAAGAGGGCTCGTTTCAATTCCGAAATTTTGACATCAGAAAATAATCTGGAAAATGATTGTCAGAACGATAATAGTCCATTCATTAGGTACATTATTGAGAAAGAATATACTGGTATAAGTTCAATTGGGAATCTGGCAATTACGTGCGCATTCTGTGATGGAAAATTATTTGAAACTGAAAATCGAAATTTCTGTTGCGGGAGTGGTAAGATTAAGTTACCTGATTTACCTACCCTCAGTGCCGGATCTTCTTCAAAAACTATTAGACGGAAGGGATAATAGATCTTCTCATTTTCTTAATAATTTGCGTAAATACAACAATGCGCTTTCAATGACTTCTTTAGGGTGTAATGAAGGTCCAAACATATTTACAACTTTCAAAAGTTTCGGTGTATCATTATATAGGAAGTTATCTACTTCCTCCAAGAATCCACAAGAAATGACAAATTTTTCAGCATACCCCCAGAAAGAAGAATGCGCAAAAGATCTTCTAAAAAGACGGCATCCAACTATCAGAGAAGACGAGATTGAAAGTGTAAAACAAAATATCGACGATAAAAAAAATGAAATTGAAAAATTGGAAATTAAAAGAATTAGATTAGAAATTGAACTAAAAGAATACTAATGATTAATAAATATCAAGAATTTTGAAAATAATTTGAAATTTTATAATATTTAGCGGGCTTACGGCTTGTCATATAGGTATAGCTCGAGAGTCAAAATTTTTCCAACTTCCCCTCCTATCGTATAGGTATAGCTCGAGATTTGAGAAAAATTTAGACTCTTAAACTATATTATACTAGCCTTATAGTAGGTCTAGGCCTTCTTTATGCTAGCTTATCTAGGTCTAGGCTTCCTTGAATTCTCAATACCAAATCCCGTATGACTCATAAAACACGTTTCCTGCGTTCCTCGTTTAACTTTGTTAAGGAAGCCGTCGTTTTGTTGTTGCGTTCAGCGCCAATCATTTTTGCTTCATAATGTACAGCGCTTTTTGGCTTTTGTAGATATATACCGGGCGTATGGTTCAAGCTTCTGAATTACTAAGAAGCGGCATGAGAACAAATTTGCATGACAAACCTCTTAGTCTCACATGCATATTTGCTTCTTCTAACTCCAGTACATTTTACAATGAACAATCATCGACATTTTCAATATTATGGATTCCGAATGAGTGCTCAGTTCAGTAATCTACTATGTAGTAGGTACTATGAAAAACAATATCAACTTAGAGTAAGATTGTTTAAATGAGGAAGTAAATTGGAAGATAAATTAAATTGAAAGCTCTTTCTTCCATTGGATAACTTTCTATTGAACACATCAACGTTTTGGATGCCCAGCCATTGACTATACATATACCAGATAAATACTCACATTGTTGAAAAAATTGATGGTTTGTTGGATACTACCACGAGATCGCGCGCGTGTCAAGACTTGGATGTAACAAAGAGAGAACGATGTTTTTTCTCTTTTAGTTTTACTCTGCTGGTTAACACACAGCGCCCCGTGTGGTAGTATCCAACAAACCATCTATTTGTCTAGTAAGTGTATAGTCAATGGCCCAGCGTATTTCTTAATACCTATCTTAAGCTTTTATGCTTCTAAAGGAAGGAGATTGACCCACTCGGATGAAACCCGCAATATATGACGTCACTAGTATGCTTTTACGCATTTTATCGCGAATACAAATATCTTGATATTCTTCAGGGATGTTCCAGTTGAAGCTATCATTGGCTTAGTTTGAGCTAAGCCAGAGGTTTCGTGGTTTTATTAATCTTCTAAAAAAATAGCTAATCAGTGATTAATTGGTTTAGGATGTTTTAGATTTTTTGAAGGGGTATCATTCAAAAACTTTTTAAGCCAGCTATCCAGCTAGTTATGATCTCCCAATTTAGCAGGTGACTACGCCAATCAAGAATATATGAAAACTAATCCGTTTTAAGCCAGCTTCAAGCTAATAGTGGTTCACTTTACATCCCTTCTTTTGATACCAGAAATGGACTTTGATAAAAATAAAAAGTGAAAATAGTAAAGTATGTTCTCGTATCAAATGAGAGAGCATCTTGGACATTTTTTTAAGATAGAATTTTCAAATAAAAATATTTCTTTACAGTTACAAGGTGTAGGACACAACTTCAGTGACGTCATAGCGCCAATCAAAGTGGGCTAATCTCTCCCTTGCGTGTAGTAAACTTCATTAACTCACACTGTACGATATAGTTGCAAGTCGTCGTCCGTATTTTTGAACTTCCTTTTTATTCTGCAAATTTTTCATTTTCTATTTGAAATAAAGTACTTGACAGAAGATATTTCACCATCAATCTGTGTCATACTTACGGCTTGATTTATATCTGAATGTTCGTCAAAGAATCCTCCAGCTCCATACAAGGTAACTTGCCAAGGTTGAGCAATGTTTTCATATAAACCTATCATGTCACAAGTCCGGCGAGTGAGTCGGCTCACTTCTTGAAAATTGTCCTCTTCAAAGAATTCGAATTCGTTCAGATGATCTTTGAATTCTGTTTTATCCAGTTTGTCTTCCGATCCTGGTGTCTCAAATATCTATAATAGAAATTTTTTAGAATATAGATGATAATTTAGCGGAGATGATTGAATTGTAGGAAGTTGAAATTTTACCCGCTTTTTTCCCTCTTCTATGAATTTCTGTGATTCAAAATCACTCAGTGCGTCATGAATTATTATTATTCTCGGATCCAATGATACAATTTCTTCTTTGAAAGGAGCAATAAGTAAGAAGGGATTATTCTTGAAGTGATAACGGCAACGGAGGTTGCTCTTGTAAGAAATGGGCGATGCATTTGAGCATAGACGAGTCATATTTGCAAATTTTTCACGCTTTTTGAGAACCTAAAAATGTGCATATTTACAGAATTGTACTTCTATGAGTAATGAACACCATATTGTTGAGCTGCCAACTCATTCATTTGAGAGAATTTATATCCAGCCGGGAAAGTCCTGTCGAGAAAATGTATTGCCATTCTAATGCCATTTTTTGCTACAAGTGGTACAATACTCATATTTGAACGTTTTGATTAGTCAAATTTCAGAAAGTAGGCGTGTTCAATTGTTTTGTTAAGAATTTGGCTGAATGTCGATAATATGGGATTGATTTTTCCCGGCGAGATATTGTTACAATAAAGCCAGCAGCAGACCTATTATAAGTTTTCATGCTGAACGTCTATATTTTCCCGTTAAAATGAAGATCCCTCATTTTTTCTAGGTGTATGGCTGCTCTATAAAACCTTCAATAAATAGTTGATAATTCTCAGAATATTTTATGTCAATAATATAATGACATTATAGGTAGCTGAATACTTGCATTAAAATATCAAGAAAAATGCTCTTATGAAGAGCCCATATCAAATTCATTATTAATTACCAACCGACCCAATCATTTGTAACTTCTCTATCTATATTGTCTTTGATCTATAGTAATGATATAAGGCTTTAGCTTGAATGACCAACTTCACACAGGCTCTTGCTCAATGTTTTGGGAGTATTTAGCAAGCTGCTGTTAGATGAATACCGACTCTTTCACGGAATTAGACGCTTCGTTTGGGTAGGCCGCATACTAGGCTGTAAATTTCAAATAGACCGCATACAAGATGCAAAAATTTCCTTTAAAACTAGGTAGACCGCATACAAGACCGGTACCTAACAAATTTCTCTTGATAGCTTGGAAACGTTTTTGAATGTATAAAGGAACCATCAGATTCCTTATCGACTGAGGATCAGTTTGTTATTTGTGGCATAGTTTCCGTTCTAACAGGAAATTTGTTCCATCACGATCTCGAAAATTAATGTCAATTGACACACTTTCTTGTCAAAATTCGCAAAATTGACAAAATGCCCACATTTTAATAGGTGGTGTGGGCCGTTACGTCAAAAATGTGTCAATACGTGTCAACCCCAATTTCAAACGCATAGCGTCAAAATATCAAAATTGCGTCAAACTCCCGAGATCGCGATCCTCTTTCCATTTTCGGTATTTTTTCCCATCATTTTAGCATTGGAAGCGGAACAAGGATAAATTCCTATTATCGAGTTATAAAGGGATGGAGGACTGTAAGTTGATCCGAATAACAAGTTATCGATCACAGGAGGGGGACTCAGAAAATTTTGACTTTTTGGACTTCAATTTTGAATTCAATTTTCAATATTAGCAAATAGCCCTTCGTGCAGCTAAAAGTTCGTGAAATGAAAAAAAAAAAAAAAAAAATCAATACTGAAACAGATTTGTCTCTGAGAAAAGGCTCCATGAATTTCTCGTTAAATTTTGTTAAACAGGGCTGAAGGTGGCCAAAATAATAAACCGAATTCTGCCAGCAAACACAATCAGACGAGAAACCCGGCTAAAAGTATATAACACGTTCGCGATACCAATGCTGACGTACGGATGTGAGGTTTGGGCCTTACAAAAGAAAGACAAACAAAGAATCTCAGCTACCGAAATGAGATTTCTATGGACCGCAAAAGAATGAACACATACAAGAGCAACTAAAACTCACACCAATCGTCAGAAGGGTTACGGAGTATCGGAAAAGATGGCGCAGTCACGTGGAACGTATGAACGAGGATAGATCACCGAAAATGATGTTTAACTACACTACTGCCCGGCTGAGAAAAGGACAAGAGGACGACCAAGGAGAAAGCAAACCGACCCGAATCATCGGAAACTAAACACCGCAGACGGGCCACGCGGCCTAATCGTGTATTGGCAACGACGACGACGACGAGGGAACCGTCGATTTTTACCCATTGGAATGGAATATTCCATAATATTATGGTCGCCCTTCAAGATTGTTTGTGGAACAATGCTGGAAACAAAAGATTCATTGAGAGAAGGCGTTGCCTCATCTAGGAGCTGAGTTCTATAAGTTGGTGGCTAAAAAGATCTATAGAAAGCTACGTTCAATAAACCTAAAGGAACATAAAAGTCACAAATTTTTTGTGATGCTTTGAAATTGCCCTTCGGTTATTGTTCTTGGCTGAGGCTAATATAGTGTTTATGCTTCAGCTCAAATTAGTCAGACCCGTATCTGTTATAGAAAAGCGAGCAGTCTTATCTGCATGTAATGCACAGCAAAAAGATTCTTAAAAGCTAGGTATGGGTCACATTATTGAAAAGAAATGTCGTGAACTTTTACATGCAAGTAATAATAGGTTTTTACAAATGAAGAACAACGTAACCGATTTCTGCCACCTGTATTAATATTGTCAAAGATCCCAATTACCAAGTATATTAAAAGCTAGAATGTTTCAACATACCTCGACACTTAATTATAAGTAGACGATTGAAGTGAATAGTCTGAAATAAGTACGTACTTCATCTGACAATGTTGGCGCTCTCTTAAGTATAAGATTATGTAAATTTTCAATTTCCACACCAGGTGGTTTCAGCATTGAATATATGTTAAAATAATGTTCAGCATTTGTAATGTTACCTAAAAAGTGTAAAACAGTGTTAGTCTAATTGTTGGAAGATGAAATAAAATGAGTTTTATTTTGTTATATCGTCACCTTCAATAATGTTAGCAACTAGGTTTGCTCGAATTACATCGGTCATATGTTTATCGTCTGCGTTGGGAGTTGAAAAAAATTTAAGAGCAGATGCAGAAGCCCACTCCAAGGTTAGATTATAGTTATAATTGTTTTCACTTCTTTTCATGAGTGCCAAACATTCGTCAACTTGAAAAGAAAAAGATTAAATAAAGATAGGTACCTAGTCAAGTATGTACGGAGGAATAAGAATCCAGTCCAAAAAACAAATGACGTGTCTTCATACAGGTAAGCTGAACATTTGTCGTCAGAGGCCCAATTTTGCCAACTGACAAGTCAGTCGCTTTGTAACGATTAATCAGTTGTATATTTAGTATACTATCTTGAACGCCCTCCCAGTCGTTTTCGTTGGGCCAAACAAGTTCGGTTTGATCATAGAGTTTCTTCAGAAAAGCTGAAAAGAAAGAAGGGGGAAAAAAGATGAAGAAAACATTATTCACT
This sequence comes from Aspidiotus rigidus, assembly GCA_035079385.1. Taxonomy (NCBI): domain Eukaryota; kingdom Metazoa; phylum Arthropoda; class Insecta; order Hemiptera; family Diaspididae; genus Aspidiotus; species Aspidiotus rigidus. The sequence continues at coordinate 1,790,853 of JAVHKY010000046.1, read as the reverse complement.
GTACCAGTACAAAAAGTATGAAGAGCAAGTGCAGAAAAAAATTATAGTTAGGTAGGTACTCTGCTGTACAATGTTTAACTGACGTATATACAGTATTATGCAAAAACGACGACTGCCGAGATAAGCGTAATTTGTTACAAGTGTGTTAGTAAAGAAGCTCTGTTATCACGCAACTTCACTATCACAATCGACTGCCAATTTTTCTGACGTACATGTGTTACGCCAAATTCGGGCAATTGCACAATGCGCGCAGTCTTCAGCAATTTTACTAAAGGTGCGCAGTCATTAACCACTTTGCTGACAGCACGCAATCGGCACTGTAATTGCCAAGCGCAAAATACTGACGAGTGCGCGCGGTTGGCAATACTTATATGTAGATTGCGCGCATTCAGCAAGTTATCATTTTCAGTGGTACCCTGAATTTGTACAGGCAACAGGTGCACGCAGTTGAAAGAAATTCTGCCGAATTTATGCATAAAAAAGTGAATGTGGAATACGTAGGCAAAAAATTTAGAGATGGTAATTAATTTTGAAGTGTGAATCATTCTTAGAAGAATACGTTCTTGTGAATTACGGTTATCCATATTTTCTGCGGTTTTGTTCGGAGTATTCTTTCTTTTGCTTAATGTGAATCATTCTCATAGACTAGCTCAACCAGACCCTCATCAGGAATATACCTGTTTGAGACGTTGAAGTCTTCATTATTCCGTGACGTGTGATTTTGATATTCCAAGGGCATACGTTTGAAGTATGAGTTCTCACTATGGATGAGGGTACCAGACCCTTCTTTGACCCTGTGCCAACTTTCGATAAGGTGATCGGCAAAGGGTGACTCGCCAAGTTACACTTCTCCCACGCATTTTTATGCTCATCAATTCTTATTTGGAGCTGACGGGCGGTCATTCCTACATAAACTCCAGGGCAATCGTTGCAGGCTTTGCGGTATACACCACTCCTCTCGGCTAGAGGAATGGAGTCCTTTAATTTCACAAATAAACTTTTTACCGTGTTAATATTATAAAATGCCGGTCAAAACCCGAAAGGACTGAGCACTTCAACAAAAATCTACTCAAGTAAGGAAGGAATCCAACGTTTCCTCCCATTACGATGTGAATCCCTGGGGAGGGAGGTGGCAGAATCAAGGCTTTTTCTGGTAAGCCTCCTACAAGCCATCAAGTCAATGTCCACTCTCACTTGATTCACTCTAGCCAGGTGCTCGATTGTCCCTAGTTCCTTCTGGAAAGCGTCCTGACTCAAGGTATTGATTTGATTAGACAGGAGAAAACTGGGTGCAGTAGGTCAGATTTGTAGATTGTATTGATCACTCATTCATCACGTGATAATATGTACCTTGGATAAACTTGTTCTTATCTCCGGGTGACGTTCCATTCAAGTATTACAGGTAGTGTGCTTTGTATTTGTACTTTATTGATATACCAAAGGTTATAGTACAATTATTTGGTTTTAAATATCACCTGAAAAAAACCGCGAGTTTCAAAATGCGCATCTTCGGCGGTAAAATATTACCGAGTCAATGTCAAAATAGCTGTACAAGAATGCGCGCATTCCCCATAAAAATATTGCCGTATCAGAGTCAAAAAATACGTTTTCATCATTTATTGCGCGCAGTCTGCAAAAAATTTTTGGGATGCGCGCTATCAGCAAAGTGGTTAATGATTGTAGACTGGTAAATGTTTTAGAAAACCGCCTTGCTAGAAGCATTTCGTGTAACAATTGAGTAAACGATGGTTCTTGAATGTTTCGGACCCGCTGAATACGAAAATCGTTGTTACTTTTTGAAATTACTCCCGGAAGAACCTGAAAAGGGGGGAAAGGGGTAAAACATTCAGTTTTTCTCAGTTTCTGAGGAAAGTATGCGTCTGAGGGGAAAAATACCTCAAGAAAAAATATTCCACACAAAATTTCCTATCGGATAAGATTCTTACATTTTAGGCTAGCGCGTCAGTGTTGCCAGAGAGGAGAGCGCAAATATAATATGAACATGAAAATACTTACTTTATAATTATTTTAGCCGAACACATACGTGGTTCTGAGGTGATATACAATGTACTGCACACATTCGGAATAGAAATTATTATACCAAAATTATTGCAATCATGACCTTTTTCACTCTCAACCAGTGCACCCAGTTATGAAGAATAATAATTCAAGCTTAATACAATGCTTGCAATTTCCATAAAATAACTATTTTTCATTAAAATGGATCTCAATCATAAAAAATTGCCAAGAAACTCCGTAATCTATTTTTCTGAACATTATACTTTATTACAAACAAAATTCAGGACAAAGGTTTTTCCAATGAAATTTGTTCCTTGTGGTAGTCTGTACGTACTGTAAACGTTCACCACCCCTAAACCCCTCGCCCCGCGAGGAACAAATTTCAGCAGAAAAGCCTTTGTCTTGAATTTTATTTGTATTGAGCTTCTATGTTTTTCTAGACTGTAACCCCACCTTGTAAATAACAACTACCTCATAACGTCGTTATTGTAATAGGATATCAAGAAGAAAATTTTTTCAAGTATCTATATTTATAAATGCCCAAAATTGGAATTTTTTTTTTCTCTTGAACCTGTATGTCAAAATAACATCCGCAATACTTTCTCAGTCTCCATCTGCATTGGTCTTAGACTTAAGATAGTTCTGTTCTAGAGTAATGAGGCAAACAAGTATGAAGAGCCCTGTAGTCATTATAAATAACACTGTAAGAAATATTGCACCCTACAGAGAAAGTTGTACTCATAAACAAACAAGTGGGACTACAATTACAAATTGTACCCGAGATTTCGCTCTCACACACAGACGCACATGCAACCTACCTTAAAACTTTGATTGTAAAATTCTAATTACAATCAAGTAACAAAAATTTTTATAGTAGATTACAGAATTCGGGCCCTACAACCGCTAGGTTCGCTGTAGTCGCGAAAATGGAACCGGGGTGAAGGAAAAAATTGCATTTGTCTCAATGTAATTTCAATTTGAAATATCTTTGGAAAGAAGCAATTTTTTGAAAAAATTGAAAGAAATAAATTTGCTGATCATAAAATTTCCTTTCAAATGAAATTATCAGATTTGAAATACATTGAAATTTTATGAAAACAGTTACTACCCGCTCACCTCGATACCCGCAATGTCTATTATGTACCCGGTTGCGTTATCAGCGAAGCTAGCGCTATTGGGCCCGAATAGGAGAGGTAAGTAAGCAATAACCGAGTAAGCAGTTAGCAAAAGTGACGCGCAGGAGGTTTGCTTACTTACCAATTCTGTTTTGTAAGTTATTTCAACAGAAAGGTATTGCAATGTGACTAAAACCTCACTAAGTAAGCAGTAATTTTTCATAACCGCACTCATCAATTCACTAATGATATAACTGGGTCTTCACATTGTCAAAATCAATCACTCGAGTCGCTTCGCTCCTTGTCTTGGAAGATTTTTTTTATAACGACGGCTACGAGTGTGCGTTTTTTGTTTTGTCGTCAACTCGTCACCCGGTCGCCGTTGCACGCAATTTCTCCTGCTGCTAACATAGAACATTATCACCCACTATCGATATGAAGCAATGCGGCGCAGCTGGTAGTGCAACGGCTTGCGAAGTCAGGAGTGCGTGGGTCGAGCCCCGATCGCGGAGACGAAAAAAAAATAATAAAGAGAGAATGGCCGTCGAGAATGGAGCGGGCAGAAAAGTGTGAATTCAGGGTGGTAATGTAGCAAGCGGGCGGTAAAATGAGAGAAGACGATAGAAAAGTAAATAGACGATCTGCAAAGCTTACATGAGTTCTCAAACACCTACTTTCGCACCTAAAATCGACCAACAAAAAACGCACTTTCGTAGCAGGAGTTATAAAAAGGTACTTTACGAGTATCTTTCCGTTGAAAATATTTATCAGCCTTTAACGGCTCTGCCGTCCACAGATTAAAAACAAGAAAGAGAGAAGTCCTGACGTTTTGTAGGTTACTTCATATATTTTCAGAGGAATAAAACCTATGAACTACATTTTTAAGGCTCTTGCCTGTGGAAAGGGTAAAGCCCCTATGCATCAATCGCAAAAAAAAAGAGAACGAGAGAAAAAAAAACAAGACTGAGTCGCCATGCGCCTTAGTATCCGGGTCTCTTGGTTTTTTTTTCTAATTGACTGTTACATGACGGAAATTTATTATTTAATTTTTTTCAAAAGATCTGGAGCTTCTTTTCCTACCAAGATGTAGAGCTCAAGAGATCTTGATTTTTTCTATGTCAAGATAAGGAAACCAAGAGATCTGCATCTTTGTTCCACTCTGATCTGGAATACGGAAACTTAATATTAGTACATACGGTAGGAATTACGATTAAGGAAGTAACGAGAAGAAGAAACTTCCTTAAAGACTGTACAGAAATTTGAAAAATGCTATGCAAAAATAAAATCATAGGTGACACAGAATATGTAATTAATCAAACGATATACATTATTATCATCATCAATATTGATGTTCGAAGACTATCTTGGTCATCTTGGTCACTCTTGACGAAGACCGTCCGAGAAATAAAATTTGCCAGGCAAAAATAAAATCTCAAAAGATAGAGAATGTATATCTCGAGTGACCTGAAATTTGGAAATTGCTACCCAAAAATAAAATCTCGGCTTGTGAAATAAAATATTATTGTTTTTGATAATGCTAAATTTTTATGAAAAAATAATCTAAATTATTTGATAATGCTGTTCTTTCGTTTTAAGAAGAAAAATAATCAGAGAAAATATTGCTACAAAAAATTACTCGAATGGAAGAAAAAAACAATTTATTACAAGGAATGAAAACTGTAAGAAATTGAAGCAAGAAAAAAAAAAAAAAAAAAAAAAAAAAAAAAACGGGGCTCGAACCCTGTACTACAGTTTACTTGTACCTACAACGAATGGAAATTGTGCAGAAGTGTAAACGCGGCGTCGCCTACGAATACCCCATCGCGTAAGAAGAAAGGTTGGCAGCCGCATACGGCCATAGAAAACACGCTACCCTATACGAACAACGATACGCGCGTGAAATCCGTCAGATTCACCGTTCTGTCACTATTAGCATTGACTATATATTACTTCGTAACCCGAAGTAATATATAGTCAATGCTATTAGGCCGTCACATATGTGTTTTACTTGAGTGACGTCACAACACATTTTTCCGGTAAGAACTTTTTTTTTCCTTTTTTTTTTTGCAATTGCATAGGGGCTCTCGCCTCCGAAGGGAAGAGCAGTACACTGTAATCACCTCAGAACCGCGTATGTGTTCGGCTATAATAATGATAAAGTAAGTATTTTCATGTTCATATTATATTTGCGCTCTCCTCTCTGGCAACACTGACGTGCTAGCCTCAAATGTATGAATCTTATCCGATAGGAAATTTTGTGTGGAATATTTTTTCTTGAGGTATTTTTCCCCTCAGACGCATACTTTCCGCAGAAACTGAGAAAAACTGAATGTTTTACCCCTTTCCCCCTTTTCAGGTCCTTCCGGTGGTAAATTCAAAAAGTAACAACGATTTTCGTATTCATCGAGAACTTGTTGAAGGATATTATTACTATTATTGAATTCTAAATTGAACACTGAAATTAGAGAACAACCATAGAGATCTTATTTTCTTCCAAACACATTATCTGACTTGTTTTAATACTTTTATATTATAATACGTATGTACGCTGTAAGTACGAATTTACAGCACGGCAAACAATCCTGTAAGTTAGGATGTACAGAACGCTCTGAGGTAGGCGTGCAGTAAATATGCGAGCCGTGCTGCAAATATAAGAGTCGTGCTGTAAGCAAGAATTTTGGAGGACAAAACAAAATGAACGAAACGGAAGGAGAGGGTAGGGCAGCTTTTGAGTTTTGAGTCTTCTATTTTGACTATATGTATATTATGTGGACTGCGCTAGCCTGTATAAAACGACCGAAAAAAGCATCCACAGATGTGATAAGGTTTGCCGTATGCGGTACTAGAAAACACGCGTCACACCTTTCCCCACTGCGCGAACGTGTTCAATGCCGCTTACAAATCGCCGTAAGCCGATAAGCGTAACGCTCTGATGTTGAGCCGTATTTTTTACCGCTTAGCGCAGTCCATATACAATAGTCAAAGGTCTTCGACAGGTGATGTTAAAAAACCGGTATTTCTGTGTAACCGGTTGATCGATTTCTTAAAAATTGAAGTACCGGATAACTGATTACTTTGAAAAAATGAGTACCGGTTAATCGGTTTCAACCTAATTATATATTTTGTGTTTTTTTACAAACGTTTGATGAACTGGTTAATTAAGTATTAACTGCAGTTGACCGCAGTTAACTGGTTATTTAGAGGTGTTTTTTTCGCCATACACGAGAAAGCAGGGTAAAGAATACCCTTTTTCCTGAATTTTTCAATTGCATGGAACTCCGGTTATTGCATCAAATACTCAGTTATTTACTCAGTTTTTTTTTTTCAACTCAGACTACCGGTTTTTTCAGGTTTTTCTTTAAAAAAAATCACCGGTATACTCGAGTATTTAACCGGAGCCTTAACATCACTATCTTCAACAACGAAGTCACAGTGAGTCAGGTTAAATGTAGTGAAGCCGGTGCCGCAGCAGCACAAGGAAATGTGTCAAGTGGGAGTAATGAACTTTGACTGTATAGTACTTTGCATGGACTGATACAACAAACGCGTTCAGTGAAGGAGTTATTGTGCGGCAAGGGAGGTTAACTTGTAGGATAAAACTATGGAGGATTGTATCCAGTGTTGACGGCAAACCCATGGCCTCTTGACAAATTGTGTTACATTGTGAATGCAACCTGCTCAACAATTATTCCTCAACAAGTGTATAAGGCTTTTTCAGCGTTCCATATTGCATAATTATCTGCCTGATTCTTATCAATACGTTGGGCTCCCTAACATTGATCTTATGGCAGGTTGACACCGGAATGAAAATGAGTATGCAACCTAGAAATACCCATAAGAATAATGTTAGAAAGCCCACCGTATTGATAAGAATGAGGCAAATAAGTATGCAATATGGAACGCTGGAAAAGCCTTATTCCCTCTGCCTCCCCGCCGCACATATTGGCTCCATTCTACCCACCTGCAGATGCCTTGTCAAGTCAGTCCGTACAAAGTACTATATAGTCAAAGGTAATGAACTCAATTTTTTTTCTTTTGGAGTGCATGAAACAATAAAGCCCAGTTGAACGAAATATCTGCTTTCTCTTCCTTTTTTTTGACACTTAGGTACAGGTTGCAGGATGGTTTCCGTACGCTGCAAGTTCGTACTCACAGCCAGTGACTGCTCACAAAGTAGTTATTATATAAACCATTGTACTTGGTAATATACTATTCCATGATCGTTGTTTTAGCATATATGTCAATTTAGCTTTGTACAGTAGAGTACTACTCACCAGTGCCGTTATTCCGTTTCATTTTTTCATTGATAAGTTGCCAATCAAGAGTAAGTTTTTTGGTCAGATGATATTTACTGTAAGGATTTTCAAAATACTTGAATTTGTCTGCGGCACGAATATTGTGTTCTTTCTGCCATATATCAATGTATCTGTAAAAATGAATAAGCGTGAACATTCTTCCACCCTGAAGTTGCGTGACAATTCACGAATTGAGAGATCACTGCAAACGATCTTAAGTCTCTAAGATTACTGGTAGTCCCATAAGCAGAATTAGGATTCCTCGGCATTTGCCGAATGAGTTTGTTCAGGCTCCGACGGACAAAAATAAGATAGAAATCCGTTTCAGAGTAGTAGGAGCCCAGGGAAAAAAAACTTATTTTGCCAAATTTTGCCGAAAATGTTGTAAATGCCGAGAAACGCCGAAAATGTACCTTGAATTTTTACCCGGCATCATCAATAAGTTACAAGCACGGGGCCTTCCGCTGAACGCTCAGATACAATTGGTGCAGCATGTTTGATCGACAATACATGGTATACCTGGCAGCCGCGGCTCCATATTAGTAGAGAAATGCGACAATGTCTTCACAAAAAATGCGGAACTTTCTATACTGGAGGAACTAAATCTGGCCTTAACAGAAGGCATTGCATCTTCATCTTCAACGTCAAAAATCCTGCACTCTTGAGTGCCTATTCATTCGCACCTCTTACATCCGTTGGTGTAGAAAGGTCGTTTTTCAATTATAAATATATTCTGGCCGACCAACGCCATAAATTTACCCAGGAAAATTTAGAAAAACATCTCGTTGGGATGTACAATAAACAGTATTTGTAAAAGTATTCATTCTCTGTAAAAATTCCAATTTTCCTGTAATTTTTCAATAATTTCATTTTTGTTGCCGAAATTGTTGAAAATACAGTTTTAAGTGCCGAATTTTTGTTTTTTAATGTTGGAAAGTCCTAACTCTGCCCATAAGTCATCATTCAAAGAAGCAAGATTTCTCCACTGCTCACTGCTCATGTTTCTTGTGCATGTCATGCGTTTTATCTCTCTCTTGTAGTACCTAGTGAAACTCATACGTTTGAGGATTATGCACTGCCAGTCACTCACATGTAGACACACACAAAATATGTATCGCATGTTGCGATTTTTGCCCCAAGATGACTGATTAAATAAAGCATAATATATCTTAAAACTTCATATTTCTGTAGACACAACTGAGGAAAATACAGCTAATTGGTTTATACAAACTAATTGTGTTTATTAATTGCGGCAGTTTCTATAAAAAGGGGTGTCGGTTTGGTCAAATTTGAGTTTGGTACATTGATGGAAAGAAGATGAAATTTGCAATGAAATGAGCTGTCCAAGAGGTTTCTATGTGCAGTATTTACTCAGATACCATCTGCGCAACGTTGATAGACCAAGTTTTTTGTGATAACAAAATATTGATTACAGTGTGATTAGTGTAGGAAAAGTACCCAAAATACTTCCAATTGCAAATTTGCTCCCCATAATTATGTGCTCATTGGCTGCACATTCCTGTTCAAAAGCATTTTCAGAAGTTATTTGAATAATTGGCTTTCAATCAAGAACAGTGTGAGAATTAAAGTTGTAGAGAATTCTCAGAAGAACATTTTTTTTTGTAATAAACAATTTTTTCTGAAGCTCATATTCAAATTGAATGGTCAGGTAGAAAAAAGGCCTTAGCTCGATTTAGGGCCCTTTTTCGATTATTAGTGATTCAAGTTCAGCACTCTCTCCTCTTCATCTGGTAAAAATTTTAATTCATTCTGACGACTATAGAGTACCTACGTAAAACTATGTTGAAGTGGAGCGTCTAGCGTGCTTGAACTACACTACCCAACAAAATAAAAAAATTGAAAAATGCAAGAACGAAATTAAACGATTCTAGAAGTATTTTCGACGCTGATCATGATGCCGTTGACCGTTTCTCAAAATTGGCTCTGGTTATTGAGAAATGAACATATCAAGTTCCCGCGAATCGTAGCGACGCGCAGTGAATGTTACCCAGCTATCAAATTTCACGAGTAGGAGAAACACATATGTCTTCAAACACTGATAACATTCGGTGAGGGATATTAGTTTTTTGCCCACACTGAAAATCAATGCAGATGGCATCATGTATATCTAGAAAGCCTTCATTTCATTTCCCATGCCTATTTATAGCCATGATGATGAACTTTGATCCTCTAAGAAACTTACTTTTTCGAGGATTTTATACTCAAAAATACTCATTATTACTTACTGCAGCACAATCCTTGCTTGGAATACATTCATTCATCATTATTACTCTTGACAAGATCCAAAAAGTTACTAGAGCGCGTAAAAAGTCGATAATTGCAAAAAGGGCTCCAAGTGCGCAGACTATAACCTCCTCTACAGACAACTCAAAAACGTTCTAACGTTCTAATTTTCAGTGATTTTGTAGACCGGACACAAGGACCGGACATCCATCTACAATCCCACCATAAGTTTAATGACGTTTGGGTCTTTCCGTATGGCATTTCTACAAATCTGAACTTTCAAATGCGTTTTTCTCCAAAACTACTTTTTGTGTTGAAGCCCTTTTTCTACCCGACCACTCAATTGGAAAAACAGAATTGAAAAACTGTTTGGAGATGTACAAATTGAATCGTGAGCACCTTCGAACGCAAGGCTACCAACACTGGAAACTCCTAGTGACGCCGCCTGTAGATCCAATCAAAATACAAGTAGCATGAATCTATGCGATAAATTTTAAATATGCTCGAAAAGAAGGAATATTGCGAGTGATGTTTCTCACTCCATTTCCATCATGATTCATATTACACATTCAGAGGTTGTACGTTTCGTGAGCTATGGTTATCTAGAGAACTTCTCACGAAAAAATTACGTAGGTATATTCGCGGCGAATAACTTCACCTTTTATAACCTCCTTGTCGACATTTTTTATTAGGGCGCTTACTCAGTTTTAGGCTCAATGGCGGAGCGGTACGAACACGGCCTTGTAACCTAAAGGTCCGCGGTTCGATACCAGCTTCGAGCGAGCGTTAACAGTAGCAGGAGGAGGGAACGCACATTGTAATTGCCAGTGAGTATTACAATGTTGCGAGAAGAAAAGGGTGGTACACAGACCGTACTGGCTTAGCGGCCATTGGTGTTTGCCCAGAGTGTCCAATTGCTCCGGGATAGGTTGAAAGAGGGGAGGGGTATGTTGCTGTGAAGGTGGCCGACATGGTTGTCTACAGTTGCTAATTCTCCCCGAATCGCACCTTCCCGGAGTTTGAGGACTTCTTGAAGAAATTAGAAGAAAGCTTGTCCAGACGGCAAGGTGAAAAATTCATAGTGGCTGGCGATTTTAATGCCAAGTCAGAAGAGTGGCGATCAGGCCGTACTGACATCCGTGGGTATGCCTTGGGGGAGTGGATTGCCTACAACCGACTGGAAACAGTCAACGTGGGCAACACTCCGACCCGAGTGCATCAAGGATATGGATCCATCATTGATGTCACCTTTGCTTCAGAGAGCCTAGCCCGAAGAATAGATGGCTGGGCGGTACTGGACAAGGAGCTTTCTGGGAGCGACCACCGGTGTATCGGCTTCTCCATCCGCCGGGAAGTTGAGGTCGCTGCGCCACAAAAGCTGGTAAGAAAATGGGCCGTTTGGAAGCTGAATAGCGATTGAAGGCTAGCTATCTTGCTCTCACATGGGATCAAGAAGAAGAGCAAGAAGGCAATGCGGAGGTGGCAGCAGAGAGGATGATCAAGACTGTCACCAAAGCTTGCGATGTAGCCATGCCCAGGCAAGGTCCACCAAAGAAGAGGAAGGCCGTTTACTGGTGGACCAACAAGATTGCCGAATTGAGAAAAGAGTGCAACCGTCAGCGCCGGATATACCAGCGTAGTAGTGGCCGCGAAGGGGCGCGGGCGGTTGCACCCGAATACCAGCGGGCTCGTAAAAGGCTGAAGAAGGCCATCAAGGACAGCAAGAGTGCTGCATGGCGAGAGCTATGTGAGATGGCGGATGACGACCCGTTTGGAAAGCCTTATAAGTTAGTGCTGAAGAAGCTCAAAGGCCTCTCAGCAATGAGCCGAATGGAGCCAGATGTAGTGGGTCAAATCATTGATGCCTTGTTCCCACAGCAGCCACCACCAATGGTAACGCTACCAATAGTAGAGGAGGATGGTATATCCCTCCTAGGTACCGAGGAGGTTGACGCAGCAGTCAATAGACTGCGGGGTAAGTATTGGAAGGCTCCAGGCCCGGATGAGATTCCAAATCCAGTCTGGAGCGCCATACATTCAGTTGACCCAGCACTGCTTGTTGATACATTCAATGCGGCAATTGTTGGGGGACTGTTCCCTGTGCGATGGAAGAAAGCCAGGCTAGCGTTGATCGATAAGAAGGATAAACCACCTGGTCTACCATCCTCTTATCGTCCACTTTGTCTGCTAGACAATGTTGGGAAACTTCTAGAAAGAGTGATAGCCAATCGTTTAGAGAGCTATCTGAAGGAAAGAGATATAATCTCTGATAGCCAGTACGGTTTTCAAACTGGACGCTGCACATCAGATGCTGGGATCCGGCTGAAGAGGATAGCCAAGTCAGCAATTGATATGCGTCAGTTTTGCGCAGCCGTCAGCCTCGACATAAGAAATGCGTTCAATTCAATCCCATGGAAGATGATATTGGAAGCTCTTGTGAACGCAGGAGTGCCCGCATACCTGCTCAGGATGATCAGCAGCTATCTTAGCTGCCGTGAAATCCAAGCAGAGACGTCTGCTGGTACAGTAAAGCGCCCTGTTACTTGTGGGGTGCCGCAGGGGTCGGTCCTTGGGCCGCTTTTGTGGTGCGTCGCATTTAACGGAATCTTTAAGGTGAAGCTGCCACCGGGGGTTAAGCTTATCTGCTATGCGGATGACACCCTCGTGGTATGCACTGCCGAAACAACTGTAGCGGTAGAGAGCAGGGTAAACCGGGCCCTAGAGGATGTGACGCGTTGGATCGAGTCGGCTGGACTTGAACTAGCAGCAAGTAAGACGGAGGCCATTTTATTCACGACCCGTCGGAAGTTCAAGCCACCCACCTTTCGCCTGCAAGGTGTGGAAATTGAAACCAAGAAGCAAATAAAATACCTGGGCATCTGGTTTGACTCAACGCTGAGCTTCAGGCACCATTTCCTGATGGCAGCGGAAAAGGAGGGCCGGGCAGTTGGATACCTAAGCCGCCTCATGAGGAACCTGGGAGGACCGAGAGAAGCAAGGAGAAGGATCATGATGAGCACCGTCTTGTCGATCCTCCTATATGGTGCGCCAGTATGGGCCGACTGCATGAAGATACCATACCGAAGAAAAGAGATGGTAAAGATCCAACGAAGAGCTGCGCTGAGGTGTGTTAGTGCCTACCGCACTGTCTCGACGGAGGCTCTTTGTGTATTAGCACGTTCACCACCAATCGAGCTCCTTGCTGAGGAGAGAGCGGTGGTGTTCGAAGCAAAGAAGAGAACGACGACCAACCGAGAAGCTTTACGGGTCAAGCAGGAGGCCAGGCGCTCCTTGCTTGTAAAGTGGAAAGCAAGAATTGCCCAGAGTGAGCTGGGTACATGGACAACCCGTGTGCTAATACGCGACCTTGATGAGTGGATGAACCGACACCATGGTCAGCTGAACTTTCACCTGACGCAGGTGTTAAGCGGCCATGGCTGCTTCAACAAGTACCTTCACGAGAAGTTAAGGAAAGTTGAGCAGGCAACGTGTTTGCACTGTAACCAAGGGCGGGATGATGGACCACAACACACCTTCTTTGAGTGTGAGGCGTGGAGGCGTAAGCGGGACGTGCTTAGTCGGTCTCTCCAAGAGATCGGGGTAGATGAAGCGCTCGACCCGAGTAGCCTGGTACCCACCATGCTAGGTTCCGAAGAAGCATGGAACCAGGTGTCTGCATTTGCGGCCACCATCATGAAGAGGAAGATGGACCAGGAATGGAATAGGCAAATGCAGAACCACGCTATGGCCTACTCAACACCTGTTTACCATCAACATCCAGATCTGCAGGAAGAAGAGGACCAAGACCTTCCCTGAAGAGAGAAGAAGATGAAGAAACTCCAACAGTGACCTACTGTATTGTGTATTGTGGTGGTGTTTGTTGTTGTGAGTGTTCTTATGTTTTTGTGCGTGCCAGGAGGGCACTGCAGGTTGGCGGTTGCCAAAGCAATTTGGCAGTTGCCAAGTAGAAGAGGGGGTTCGCGTAGGAGATTCCTCCTTCACTGAAGTTATACCCGAAAGGGTCGATTCCGGTGTTGGAGGAAACAATTTTAAACGCATACGCAACCCGCACCTACTCCATAATGGATGACGGGCGGTGCTGCGCATGCGACACACAAGCGATTATAATTATTATTATTACTCAGTTTGCGCCATGATAAGGAAACCTTTTACAGTTTGCGACACCATTTCATGTGGGCTTCACACTGAACAAATTTCTGCAAAATTTCGTCAGAAGCTGGCACAGCAACTCAGTTTTGCGAGAAACAATAAGTATTCACTCTTTCGCTAGGAGTTCTAATGTAACTATTTTTAGCTCAAAAGTGACGCAAACTGATGAGGCGATGATGGCTGCAAACCGGGTTTAAGCCTTTCACACTTCGGGTTTTTAATGCGGATAGTATAAGCGTTTGCCTGATTTGTTATCAAACTCCTAGTCAAACAAAAATTCAAGTTTTTATTTTCAAATAATTTTTGTAATTTTGTGGATTGTATTTACATTTTACCATCCCGTAAAGAAGCAAAAATAAAAATTTGCACGAAACTTCCAAGAATTTTGTCAATTTTTCAATCTGAATTTTCTCATTTTGATAATATGACTACGTCTATGATAAGGAAAATGTAAACAAACGCCAAGTGTGAAAGGCTTATAAATAGAGCTAGGATTCCTCGGTTTTTGTCGAATGAGTTTGCTAACGGGCAGATCAGTAGAAATGAAATAAGAGTACGTTTCATAGTGGTAGGGACCCATAAAAAAATTTCTATTTAACCGAAAAAAAACGAAAACCTTTTTAAGTACCGAAAACAGGCATAAAACCAAAAATGACCGAAAAGGTAAAATTTATCAAAACAGTAGAAAAAAACACTACATAGCGAACAATTTTGAGAAATGGAAGTACAGAAACGATGGAAAAGATGAAAAAAACTGTGTTACTCATCTACTGATCGACAGTATGTCGACGTAGAACGTTTGTTCTCCAATTATAAATATATTCTTACGGACAGAAGACACTCTTTCACGCAAGATAACCTCGGAAAGCACATTGTCGTGCTTCTGAGTAAGCAATTTTTGTAAAAATGTCAAAATTTCAGAAAAATTTGTATCATTTTCATTTTTTTTTTTTTTTCTATTTCACCAAATAAAACCGAAAATAAGATTTCTTGAACCGATTTTCAATGTTTTTACAACCGAAAAATCCGAGCTCTACTTATAAACTTAGGGACGGCGAAAGTGGGCCTTTCAATGTTTTTAATGTTTACATTTTAATATAGTGTTGGGCACTATCGGTAGTACTATCGATACTACCGATAGTTTTCCTGTTTAGCTATCGATACTACCGATAGTATTGGTAGCTGGAAAATAGTCTATCGATAGAACATCACCGCTATCGTCACTACCGGTAGTATGTATTTTTCAACAAATTCTGTCATAATATGTTACCATTTTTCCCGTTTTGAAGTGAGAAAAATTGATGAAAGAAGAAAAATATTATGTAAACTTTGAATGGGACTAAGAAATAAGAAAAAATTGTGTAGAGTATAAAAATTGGAAATAACAGAAGAAAGCATGAGTGATTTTCTTCTGAACACTAGCGCACCACTGCCCCAAATGAATGAAATGGAAACACTATCGATATATCGATACTACCAATAGTTTTCCGGAAAACTACCGAATAAATAGATAGTGTCAGGAGGAAAACTATTGTACTATCGGTAGTTTCAAACTATCGGTTTTTGCCTGCCGCAATAGTACACGTGTTGCACCAATGGTAGCGCTAGCATCGCCTCTCTATGTCGCCGCACTCGCTTGAATTTCTGGGTGATGATTTTTTACGTTCATTGCATTTGGACTACAGACCTCTAAAAACACAAGATCGCTAACTTCGATAGTTCGTTGGTTCTGCCACACGTACAAAAATCGCTGCAGTCAACCTTCAGCACTTTAACACAGGCTCTTATGGAGAGTTGACACTAAAACTCATTTTCCTCCACAAATATTCAGTTTTTCAAAAAAATGAAGAGATGTGAATTTATTCTGCATAAAATTTCCTTTCATATGCGCTGAACTTCGAGCGAATCCGTAAAATTTTTTTCTCCCTTAAGAATACATTGAGTGCGACTTTGCGACATCTGGTGGGATAAATTATAGAAACGATTTCAGGGTACGAAAATTTAACACAGCGTAGATGGCGAATTAGCGATCTTGTGTTTCTAGGGGTCTGTAATTTGGACCTTAGACCATATAGTAAATAGGGCTCTTCCATGACGGTGCATTGCATACGTATTCTCCTACGTTTTATCGAAATGGTAGTATTTCTAACATTGCTCTTATGGCAAACTACTCCACAATGAAAATGAGTATGCAATCCAGCAACACCCATAAGAGCAATGTTAGAAATACTACCATTTCGATAACACATAGGAGAATACATATGCAATGCGCTGACATGTAAAAGCCCTATAGACCGCCGATGGCCTATGTAAATGACGTTATCAGTTGTCGGAACATAGGAGGTTGGCTGTAAGTCGGGAAGGTTTGGTAAAGATGGTTCGGTGTATGCGACGGTGCATGCGATGTAAGGGGATGTGAGCGATGCCACGCCCACTCACATTAACGCCGTGAGACCTTACCGACTTACAGAGTCTCCTATGTTCCGACAAGCTCCTTATCATTATTAGCGGTCTATGTACTGTATGGTCTAAGATTTGGACATAAGAATCGAGATTTTCAATCCTCTCCGTTCACGCCTACGTCACAGCATCGTTGTATTTAAAATAATTTCGAGATTTGTGATCGATGGTGCTTAGGGAAAGTAAACAAACTTTTTTTACACGGACTTTTCCATAAGAAGAAAAATTGAATTCGATCATTTGCTCATATTTGAATAGAAGAATAAAGTGAGAAACGAAAAATACATTCTCAAATACTTGAGATCTTCCAGATCTTGATTATCAACGTTGAATTCCTTATTTATTTCTCATTTTGAAATATTAACACATGATCCAAATGTTCCCTGTGTATTCTTATGGGAGTCGATAATGTTCTAAGCACCATCGCATGATACTATCGCAAAATTCTGCGATACTATTGCAGAATATCGCGCACTATCGATCAGAATTGCTCGATGTTAGCAGTTAGTGACGTCACGTGAACGAAGAGGATTAGTTGTAGACACGTTGTAGATGACTCAATACTTCATTATTAGAATTACTTCTTTCAATTAACGTTTCTCTTGAAGTATTTGAACAATTTACAGGATATAATTCTTCGATAATACAGATTGTAATCATTTAAATCGTATTTGAAAATTGTAAATTCCGCATCATGAAGCATGGTACGTTCAAAATTATCCCCCACATGTTCGAACACGGCTACCAACTTACGTACCTAGCTTAGGTCATCATCCCAATTGAAGGGCTCTCTGGAATAAGGGCCTATGGCGCGATTTGAATTTCTACATCTTTTGTAGTACCCAAGCCTTGGTAGTTCTGGGTCACTGGAGTGTTAACTAACAGGATCTGAATCATGAATGAATGCATGTCGTAGTCTTTGGTCGTAGATTTTGCCAATGCGCCATAGGCCCTTATTCCAGAGAATGGCGATATGAAGGACTCTCTGAATAAGGACCTCTCACTCTACGTACAAGTTATCCAGGGTTGCAAAAAAAACGGTTTTTTAAAAAAAAACACGTTTAAAACAAAAAATTTGTTTAAAACATTCCCATAAGAGCCAATGTAAATTTCTCGATTTTTGCTGTTTTAAACATGTTTTAAACATGTTTTAAACATCGTTTGTTGGAAACATCGCAACCCTGAAGTTATCACAATCGTCATTCGAAAGAGTACAGTGCGAATATTCGTTCCCTGAAAGAAGGGCCTATGGAGGACTTCGGAAGAATCATGATAACTTTGCACAGAATTCTTTATAGGATTTTCTGAACTAGCGCATCTTAAAGGGGAGGAAATTTACTACAAGAAATATAATGTGACAAAATGTCGTTAGAGCGACTTTACATGGAGAATATTCGCACCGTACTTTCAAATGACGATTGTGATAACTTGTACGTAGAGTGAGAGGCCCTTATTCCAGAGAGCCCTTCAATTGTAAATCACGTCTTCGTCCTTACACGCAACATATTATACTGTCTAACAAGTTTCCTCCCAAGATATGATCACCGTCGTATTATAGTAAAATATTCTCTTACCAACCCTTTTTGACAATTTAATGCTTTTGAGCAGTATACCTTACAATTTTTAGGGATTTAGAATGTTTGTATTACAGCCCTTTGAAAGTTGTGCCATGACATTTGGACCACTCTAACATAGATAGATGAGGTCAAGTGAGACCCGGAGAAGTATCGACCCAATAGGAAATTCAAAGGTTATTTCACTCTCGAGATGTATAGGCCTACTCTTTTCTTATAATTGAAAAGGGAATATGGAAAAAACAAGATTCTGAATATTAAGTCCACAGGAAGGAAGATGGTTGACTTTCAAAGATGGCCGAGCTCTTTTCTATTGTTGCACAAGATGCAATAAGTTCTCCGATATGCTGTAGTCTGATTTGTTTTCTTTGTTTTTGTTTTTTTGCCTCTTCCGCTCAGAATTATCATTGGGTGAAAGAGGATGTTTGAACAGCAAATCTGTGAGCAGCAGAAAGGAATGAGAGAACAGTTAAAAAATGTAAGAAATGAACAGCAATGGTACACAGTAAGTAGAATTGGTGGAACATTAAAAATGATATTTTTTCAGCAGCAAAATAATATTGAAATGAACAGTCGATGCTCAACAGCAAATTAATTTTTCTCACCTCAAATCACTCGGTTTTTGACACAAATATGCAGACCTTCCGAAACATCATGATAGACAAGGAACAGTAAGATTAAGTTCTGAACTTTGAAAATATGATTCTATACACGTCATAGCGAGAACACAAAAGTCTTAAAACTTGATGAAGAGGAAGGAATGACTTCGGTATTTTATACAACATTGAACAATTTTGGCCGGCCAATATCGAAGAAGCTTCCATCTACAATGATCTCAAGAAAGAAAGGGTGGAAAATAAGCTTTGATGAGTTCAAAAAATATCAGTGTGTGAATTGGAAAATTCGTATTAATCGTGATAACACCTCAGATTTGTTTTGTTCATGCCCCTTTTTTTTCTAAAACATCTAACGTGCAAAATTCTGTGGGTATGCTCATCCGCCTCCAACTTTGTGACGTCCTCAGGCAAAAAACGTGCCCGTAGGGCAGAAACGTAAACGAGGACGCCCGGCGAAGGCAAAGAAAGCTCTGTCAGTGCAATAATTATTATGTTTTATTTCTCCGTTCTAGTCAGGGTTCTAGTCTCCTCAACTTTATTCGATTTCATTCTATTTCAGATTTTGGACAGATTGTATTTTAGACTTTTGACTGATTTTATTTTATTTTTTTACTTTAGCAGTCGAATGCTGAATTAACGCATTTTGCTGTTCAATTTTTTTTTCTGAGGTTGTATGTATTATTTGCTGCGCAATCCTCAATTTGCTGTTCAAGGCGATATTTTACTGGGCATTATTTTCTTTGCTGTGGGATCCTCATTTTGCTGTGATTACATTCTTTCCACTGCGTAAACCATCTTTTTTGCTGTGCTCTAAAATCCAACCCATTATTATTTACTGCTACATAATAATAACAATAATTTAAACAGATTCAATGAAGTATTTTTTCAGTTCAAGACACATCGGATCAACTGCTTACGTGTCTAAACTGATAGGTAGTACCTACGTTTTAAGTTAATAACTTTGCCACCTATGCTTAAATACGTACTCTTGTATTTCTTGAAGTCGATTGCGTTCACTTATGATGTACTCGTTAATGGTATCGGCAACATTTTTCTCGGTCTGCAGAAGCATACGAATTTTCCGCGGCGATGTGAAAATTAGGTCCACTTCTTTTTTATTCTCCTCAGCGCCAATATTGCCCGATCGAATTAATACGAAAACCAGACTGAAGATGATATGTGAAAATACGATCAAACGAGAGTTCATTTTTTCCTAAATTTAAAAACAAATACGTTTCAGTTTTCTAACTTATTCTTTGAAATGAAAACGTGTAGTGCTTTTTATATGAGTAAATTAATAATTAATCCAATGGTTGTCAAAATCATTATTAGTATTTGTTTGACTATTCGATACTTGCACCTTACTTTGTACCGGTAGTCGTTATCAATGGCTCGCCTAACTATATCTGCTTTCATTCGCTGTTAAATAGAACATGTATGTATGTGACACAATAGGAAAGTAAAAATTCTTCTAATATTCCTACCAGCTGCAAAACTTGACTGCGTTGCATAAACGCGCGATACCAATAAGGTACCAACGTATAATTATACTAGCAATGCTGAATCAGGCAGTGGTTGGAAAAATTTTCAACTCAAGAAATTGAAAAACGAAATTGCGTGTTAGTTTTATGAAACACCGGACCGCTCTTTGCTCTCTTTAAGGCCATTTTTCCATTATACCGACTTTTCCTATCGGAAAAGTGAGATATTACGCTCGTCCGATCAGGTTTCCTTATAGGCCTATTATTTATTATTATTTATTATTATTTATTATTATTATTATTATTATTATTATTATTATTATTATTATTATTATTATTATTATTATTATTATTATTATTATTATTATTATTATTATTATTATTATTATTATTATTATTATTATTATTATTATTATTATTATTATTATTATTATTATTATTATTATTATTATTATTATTATTATTATTATTATTATTATTATTATTATTATTATTATTATTATTATTATTATTATTATTATTATTATTATTATTATTATTATTATTATTATTATTATTATTATTATTATTATTATTATTATTATTCTCCCCCGTAAGGTACCACCTTGACGCGGTGGGGGGGCCTACGTGGTGTGTCGTCTGTTCTCTGATGGTAGCGTGCTCTGGGCTGTGGCTTTGCTGGGCGTTGGCGTGTTTGTGGATGGGGTGACAGGCGAGTGTGCTTTGAATGCGTGGGATGATGAATGAATGAAGAGGTCTGGTTCCGGGTGCCATTGACTGGGCTGACCCCCCGGGCTGTGCGTCACCTGGAATCGAGGGGTTCATTGGCAGAACAGGCTGACCGCATGGGCTGCTACATGAACTCTGTCTCGCGCGAGTAGTTGCGGTCTGGGCGTACTGACTGGGCTGGCCACCCGGGATACGCTGCTGGGCCTATAAACTAGGATGGCGTCTTGTGCTGGGAGGGTGCACATTGGGGTGGTTCTGGTGGGTTCCCTCCATGGTGCGGCGTCTTGTGCCTGTATGGTGCTACGCTGTGCCGGGTGGGTGCGTATTGGGGCTGCTCTGGTGGGTGCCTTCTGTGGTGCTTGACTGAGCTGAGTTGTCTGGTACCCTTGTGAATGCTGGGGTACTGGACTTGAGTGTCGAATGTGAGGATAGTGAGGTGTTGGCTGCGACTGTTTCACTTTCTGTCTGCTTCTGGTCGGCGTTTGGTGGCGTTATGGTTTGGTGGCGGGTTGCTGTTGGGGTGCGGGTGGGGCGCTGCAACTAAGAGTACTAGGAGAAGGATACTCCGAGGCTAATTAAACCGTAGGGAAGGAAACCCTATAATTTTTTAAAAAACCACCTGTCTCCTTGCAGGCTAGGGCACGGGCTCATAGGATAAGGGAAGGACAACCCCGACAGAAAACCGTCAACTGGTGTAGGCAGTCACACCTGCACCAGGATCATCTTCATGTATGGGGTTATGTACTGTCTGGTGGCCCTCACGTCCTGTATGAATGGGGTTACGTACTGCTTTCATAGCCTTCACGTCCTGTTTGTATGGGGTTACGTATCGCCATCTGGACCTTCACGTCCCATACCACTCTATTTGCCTGGCCCTGGTGGAGTTCTTCCAGTGACTAGGTAGGAGATGGAAAACTCTGACAATGAAAACCCGGTCATAGCCGTAAGGTGTGTGCCTTTCCCTGCGAGGACCAAGCAGCTCGCGGGGGAAGTATGGCTCTGCAAGATGATCTGGGAAGGCGGAAGCAGCTTCCCAGATGACGCCTCACACTGCAACTTATATTTACAGATGATAATGACGAAAGACCAGGAAATCGGTGCCGTTTTGGATGCGGCGAACCGGCTCCCCACGCTGATGCGCTCAGGCAGCGGGGGGTCGGGGGGTGTTGTCCCCGAATCCCATGATGAGGCAACAACGACGGAGAAGAAAGAGGCGACCAAGAACGCCGATGAGGTGTCTACGGTAATACCAGGAACGCCGGAGGGGGCTGATGAAGTTTTTGTCACCCCTCTTGCATGGCAAAAGAACCGGAGGAAGAGGCTGCGAGCGAATTTGTTCACGTCACCCACAAAGACCGAGTCCGATAGTGAACAGACAGACGAGGAAGGTTTGTTTCTTGGGAAGATCCCAAACCTTCCCAATGCCAAAATGAAGACCGCAATGAAGAAGCTGCAAGATCACTGTAAGCGACTGATGCAAAAGGACCTAGCACGCGAAGCCGAACTCATAGCGGCGGCGGAAAAGCAAGGCCGCAATGCAGGAAAAGGTGCAGGAACTCCAGGGGCTCGTGGACACCTGCCTCTCTGCGAAAGACCAGCAAGCCAACACACTGCTCCTCCAGGAGATAGGGACTTTGAAGGCGCGAAACGTTAAGCTAGAGGCCCAGGTGAAGACGCTCCTGGCCCATCACAAGAAGGGAGAGGAGGAAAAAATGAAAACCCTTCAAGAGCTGAAGGACATTAGGGCCGAGAATGTCAGCCTCAAGGAAAACGTGACTAGCATGCGCACCAAACTGCAGAGGCTTGCAATGCTGCAGCAGCATGGACAAGCAGCATCACCGACACCACTCGTACCACAGGGTAGCAGTGTCCCACGGGAAGCTGAGAAGGCCATGGTGGTACCAAAACCACCCATCAAACCGCTGAGGACACTCCAGCAATGGCAGCAGCAATCGCAACCACGGCTGCAACAACGACTGCAGCAGAAAAAACAACCGCAGCAGCAACAACAACAGCGGAAGGAGCAACAGCAACTGCAACAACGCCAGAAGCAACTGGTAGAGCAGCGACAACAGCAGCAACAGGAACTGCAGCAACGGCCACAGTTACCACCGCAGCAACAGCGACAGCAGCACCTGCAACAACAGCAGCAATTGTGTTCACAGGCAGCCACACCTGGTTCCAACGTACCTTCGTGGAGCCAGGTAGTTTCCCGGGGCAATCAGAAGAAGCCCCTGCCTACCGTACCACAGTCCCAAGGCCAAAGGCAGGAGAGGTTACTGGAAAAGAGGAAGCCAAGGTCGGCAGCAGTAATCATCGCCCGAAAAAGTGAGGATGTCACCTATGAGGCCATTCTCAAGACAGCCCGGTCCAAGCTGTCAATAGCATCATTAGGCCTGAAGGTAACCCAGGTACGGACGACCAAGAAAGGAGAGATGCTCCTAGAAGTGAAAGGAGAGGGAGAGACGTCAGTGGAAACCTTCCGAGAGAAACTGGGGGAAGCTATTGGTGACATGGCGACAGTTAGGACGCCGCAGCGTCAGACCAGAGTTCTCATCCTGGGGATTGAGAAGTCCGTGGACAGGGAAGACATCCTGGCCCAAATGCCAGCTGGCACAGGCGCCAAGCTCCTGGATCTGCAGCCAATGGGACGCGGATGTCAGATGGCCAAGGTCGAGCTGCCCATTGCAGCAGCCCTCCAGCTAGTTAGGAAGGGCAAGATTGAGGTCGGATGGAGCACCTGCCGGGTGAAATCCCTAGAGAAGGCAAGGTCTTCGCAGCGATGCTATAAATGCCTTCAGGAGGGGCATATAGCAGCTGCCTGCACCAATGCAGCTATCGGCAGCGTTTGCTACAGGTGTGGTGAAGAGGGGCACCAAATCCGGGACTGTAAGAAGGAACCTAAGTGTCCTGTCTGCAGCCGGGTTGAAGGGCGCCCTGCAAACCACGTTGTGGGAAGCAGAGGGTGCGCAGGTGTCAAAGCACAGGGCGCTGGAGGCAAGCGCAAGTAAGACCAATGGCAGGTGCGCTATCCTTCCTACAGTGCAACCTTCAGCACTGCAATCTGGCTCAGGATCTTCTCTGGCAGTTTGTAGCTGAGGAGGGAACGCACATTGTAATTGCCAGTGAGTATTACAATGTTGCGAGAAGACAAGGATGGTACACAGACCGTACTGGCTTAGCGGCCATTGGTGTTTGCCCAGAGTGTCCAATTGCACCGGGAGAGGTTGAAAGAGGGGATGGGTATGTTGCCGTGAAGATGGCCGACATGGTTGTCTACAGTTGCTACTTCTCCCCGAATCGCCCCTTCCCGGAGTTTGAGGACTTCTTGAAGAAATTAGAAGAAAGCTTGTCCAGATGGCAAGGTGAAAAATTCATAGTGGCTGGCGATTTTAATGCCAAGTCAGAAGAGTGGCGATCAGGCCGTACTGATATCCGTGGGTATGCCTTGGGGGAGTGGATTGCCTACAACCGACTGGAAACGGTCAACGTGGGCAACACTCCGACCCGAGTGCATCAAGGATACGGATCCATCATTGATGTCACCTTTGCTTCAGAGAGCCTAGCCCGAAAAATAGATGGCTGGGCGGTACTGGACAAGGAGCTTTCTGGGAGCGACCACCGGTGTATCGGCTTCTCCATCCGCCGGGAAGTTGAGGTCGCTGCGCCACAAAAGCTGGTAAGAAAGTGGGCCGTTAAGAAGCTGAATAGCGACCATTTGAAGGCTAGCTATCTTGCTCTCACATGGGATCAAGAAGAAGAGCAAGAAGGCAATGCGGAGGTGGCAGCAGAGAGGATGATCAAGACTGTCACCAAAGCTTGCGATGTAGCCATGCCCAGGCAAGGTCCACCAAAGAAGAGGAGGGCTGTTTACTGGTGGACCAACAAGATTGCCGAATTGAGAAAAGAGTGCAACCGTCAGCGCCGGATATACCAGCGTAGTAGTGGCCACAAAGGGGCGCGGGCGGTTGCACCCGAATACCAGCGGGCTCGTAAAAGGCTGAAGAAGGCCATCAAGGACAGCAAGAGTGCTGCATGGCGAGAGCTATGTGAGATGGCGGATGACGACCCGTTTGGAAAGCCTTATAAGTTAGTGCTGAAGAAGCTCAAAGGCCTCTCAGCAATGAGCCGAATGGAGCCAGATGTAGTGGGTCAAATCATTGATGGCTTGTTCCCACAGCAGCCACCACCAATGGTAACGCTACCAATAGTAGAGGAGGATGGTATATCCCTCCTAGGTACCGAGGAGGTTGACGCAGCAGTCAATAGACTGCGGGGTAAGTATTGGAAGGCTCCAGGCCCGGATGAGATTCCAAATCCAGTCTGGAGCGCCATACATTCAGTTGACCCAGCACTGCTTGTTGATACATTCAATGCGGCAATTGTTGGGGGACTGTTCCCTGTGCGATGGAAGAAAGCCAGGCTAGCGTTGATCGATAAGAAGGATAAACCACCTGGTCTACCATCCTCTTATCGTCCACTTTGTCTGCTAGACAATGTTGGGAAACTTCTAGAAAGAGTGATAGCCAATCGTTTAGAGAGCTATCTGAAGGAAAGAGATATAATCTCTGATAGCCAGTACGGTTTTCAAACTGGACGCTGCACATCAGATGCTGGGATCCGGCTGAAGAGGATAGCCAAGTCAGCAATTGATATGCGTCAGTTTTGCGCAGCCGTCAGCCTCGACATAAGAAATGCGTTCAATTCAATCCCATGGAAGATGATATTGGAAGCTCTTGTGAACGCAGGAGTGCCCGCATACCTGCTCAGGATGATCAGCAGCTATCTTAGCTGCCGTGAAATCCAAGCAGAGACGTCTGCTGGTACAGTAAAGCGCCCTGTTACTTGTGGGGTGCCGCAGGGGTCGGTCCTTGGGCCGCTTTTGTGGTGCGTCGCATTTAACGGAATCTTTAAGGTGAAGCTGCCACCGGGGGTTAAGCTTATCTGCTATGCGGATGACACCCTCGTGGTATGCACTGCCGAAACAACTGTAGCGGTGGAGAGCAGGGTAAACCGGGCCCTAGAGGATGTGACGCGTTGGATCGAGTCGGCTGGACTTGAACTAGCAGCAAGTAAGACGGAGGCCATTTTATTCACGACCCGTCGGAAGTTCAAGCCACCCACCTTTCGCCTGCAAGGTGTGGAAATTGAAACCAAGAAGCAAATAAAATACCTGGGCATCTGGTTTGACTCAACGCTGAGCTTCAGGCACCATTTCCTGATGGCAGCGGAAAAGGCGGGCCGGGCAGTTGGATACCTAAGCCGCCTCATGAGGAACCTGGGAGGACCGAGAGAAGCAAGGAGAAGGATCATGATGAGCACCGCCTTGTCGATCCTCCTATATGGTGCGCCAGTATGGGCCGACTGCATGAAGATACCATACCGAAGAAGAGAGATGGTAAAGATCCAACGAAGAGCTGCGCTGAGGTGTGTTAGTGCCTACCGCACTGTCTCGACGGAGGCTCTTTGTGTATTAGCACGTTCACCACCAATCGAGCTCCTTGCTGAGGAGAGAGCGGTGGTGTTCGAAGCAAAGAAGAGAACGACGACCAACCGAGAAGCTTTACGGGTCAAGCAGGAGGCCAGGCGCTCCTTGCTTGTAAAGTGGAAAGCAAGAATTGCCCAGAGTGAGCTGGGTACATGGACAACCCGTGTGCTAATACGCGACCTTGATGAGTGGGTGAACCGACACCATGGTCAGCTGAACTTTCACCTGACGCAGGTGTTAAGCGGCCATGGCTGCTTCAACAAGTACCTTCACGAGAAGTTAAGGAAAGTTGAGCAGGCAACGTGTTTGCACTGTAACCAAGGGCGGGATGATGGACCACAACACACCTTCTTTGAGTGTGAGGCGTGGAGGCGTAAGCGGGACGAGCTTAGTCGGTCTCTCCAAGAGATCGGGGTAGATGAAGCGCTCGACCCGAGTAGCCTGGTACCCACCATGCTAGGTTCCGAAGAAGCATGGAACCAGGTGTCTGCATTTGCGGCCACCATCATGAAGAGGAAGATGGACCAGGAATGGAATAGGCAAATGCAGAACCACGCTATGGCCTACTCAACACCTAACATCCAGATCTGCAGGAAGAAGAGGAAGAAGGATACCATCCAGATTGTTAGGGCCTTTATAGTTGTTGAAAGAATCTTGCGTTTATATGGTTGCTCCGCGACCGCTATTCCGGTGAACTTACTACGGTACGTTCACTGTTCATACGAATATGTCTAACAAGCACCATACAGGGAGATTCACGCAACAGCGACTTATTACGCCTGATGTGATGTGATAGTGTCGTTTTTGTGATGTGAGTGTGTTCTCTAGTGCTGTTCTTTTTGTGCGCGCCAGGGGGGCATCGCAGCTTGGCGGTTGTCAAAGCAACTTGGCAGTTGCCGAGTAGAAGAGGGGGTTCGCGTAGGAGATTCCTCCTTCACTGAAGTTATACCCGAAAGGGTCGATTCCGGTGTTGGAGGAAACAATATTAAATGCATACACAACCCGCACCTACTCCATTATGGATGACGGGCGGTGCTGCACATGCGACACACAAGCGAATTATTATTATTACCGTATTATTATTATTATTATTATTATTATTATTATTATTATTATTATTCTACTCAGAGATATTACATCTCGTTTACACACAGCAAAGGGATATACGGCTATCCAAATTTGGTGCTGTGGTGTCACTTATTCACAAATGACTCTCCGCGCAATACTGGTTGTATGTATGATATGCCTTTTGCATATTTCGTAGTTCAGTCACACTTCCTCCAATTTCTTCAATATTCCTCATTGTTATCTTCGGCACTATTCCAGTTATCGAAAGGATGATGGGGAGCGTTTTGACCTTCATTCTCCATAATTTTTCTATTTCTTGAGATAGCTCGATATATTTATTTATTTTGTGCTCAATCGTTCTCTGGATATTATTAGTATGAAGCCGTCGTTTTTAACAGGGAACTTGTTTTATTGGGGGCTTTTTGAGAAATTTGCTGTGCGCTGTGCGCCGTCCAGCAAAAAATTAGAAAAATTTCGACTATCGCGTTATATATGATAGGAGGGGGACTTGGAAAAATTTCGACTCTCGAGCTATCATATACAGCTCGAGATTCGAGAAAAATTTAGACTCTCAAACTATATTATACCAGGCTTATAGTAGGTCTAGGACTTCTTTATACTAGCTTTATCTAGGGCTAGGCTTCCTTAAATGTTCAATACCAAATTCAATTTGACTCATAAAACAGGTTCCCTGCGTTCCTCGTTTAACTTCGTTAAGGAAGCCGTCGTTTTTTCCAAGTCCCTCTCCTATCATATACAGCTTGAGAGTCGAAATTTTTCCAAGCCCCCCTCGCATCACATATAGCTTGAGAGTCGAAATTTTTCCAAGTCCGTCTCCTATCATACATAGCTCGAGAGTTGGAATTTTTTCCAAGTCCCCCTCTTATTATATACAGCTCGAGAATCAAAATTTTTCCAAGTCCCTCTCCTATCATATATGGCTCGAGAGTCCAAATTTTTCTAAGTTTTTTGCCGGATGGCGGACGGCGCATGGCAAATTTCTCAAAAAGCCCCCCATAAATCAGGTTCCCTGTTAAAATTTCAACTTACGAGCTATATATTATAGGAGGGGGAATTTTCGAGATATATATGATAGGAGGTTCTATTTCGACTGTTAGCATGAAATATTGTATATTAGACCAAGAAAGGGGGCGAACAAGCGGAGCGAGTGAGATCTTGAAAGACCCTCATTATGCTAGGCCCAATATACAACATACTAGACTTGTTTATTTATTTATTTATTTATTTATTTATTTATTTATTTATTTATTTATTCATTCATTTATTTATTTATTCATTTATTTATTCATTCATTTATTTTATTTATTCATTATGTTATACATAAATCTGCATGTTTCGATAACATTACTACCTTCTTCAGGTGCAGACAAATGTATATATGATGGGAAAGTTACCTAGAAAAATTTCTACTTCCGAGCTTTACATGATGGAGAGGGGGACTTCGAAAAATGTCAAGCTGTATATGATAGGTGTGGCCGAGCTTTACCAAATACAAAGAGGACTTGAAGAAGCTTTGGACGTCAAAGTCGAATAGGTCTACTGAGGAAACCACTAAAGAAAAAATGCGCCTAGAACTTGACCTGATGAGGAAAAACCATCAAGCTGGTGAGAAACAATGTTCAAGCTGTATAGGAATGACAATGCACACTAGTGACTCCCACAAAACAGGTCCCAACTCCGAGCAGCTCACCACGTGAGCTGTTTTCTTCCACTTCGAATTTCGTTCTTAAGGCCGGTTTATCAATAAAAATGATGTCATTAATTTGTGGGTACACGGTCACTTTTATTGGGATGTTAACCTATGTTTGGTAGCGCTAGAATCGCCTTCCTCTCTCGCCGCACTCGCTTGAATTTCTGTGTGACGATTTTACGTTCAATGTATTCGGCCATAAGAAACGAGATTTTCAATTAGTCGTAGATGACTCAATACTTCACCATTAGAATTACTTCTTTCAGTTATCGATTCTCTTGAAGTGTTTAAACGATTTATAGGATATAATTTTTTGATATTACGAATTGTAATAATTTAAATCGTATTTGAAAATTGTGAATTCCCCATCATGAAGCATGGTACGTTGAAATTATCCCCCACATGTTCGAGCACGGCTACCAACTTACGCAACTTGGGTTAACATCCCAATTGACAAAGCACTCAATAATGATCATTCTCATTGATTGTGTAAACTGCCCTTCAAATTAAGAAAAACTCAGGAACTACCCCCTTAATCAACCTTTACCAAATTAATGGGGACACAACTTCGAACAAATTCCTATTGTATTTCAGTATTAATCAAATGTCCATTCATAAACATGTTTATGAATACATACATATATTATAACGAAAAAGAATTTCTGCTACTATTACAATCGTGATCTGCACATTCTGTAACGAATAAAAAAATTTGTTCCCGCTCCAATTACGACCACACAGGGGACTATAATGCCTCCCTCTTCTCCAAAAAAAGTTGGTAAAATATAACCTAAATTAAATCTATTGCTATAACTTAGCTCAAAATCATTATTCACATCTCTCCAGTATTTCAACTTCTTTTTTTCGTTTCAAAATTTGAAAACGCAATCAAATGAGTAGGGAAATTATTGTTCAATACGTTACCTAAGGTCGTTGGACTTGGTGAAAAAGTTCAGCAAAAAAAAGATGAACGTTTTTAATGTTTTCTTTACTCTATTTTTACCTTAGTACGGCAACAGTTCTTACTGAATTTTCTTTTCAGTTTCGGTACAAATATCAATGATAAACAATAATTGTCGTTCCGCACGTCCCACGGCTGATAAGTTTCATCGTGCATTATATTTACGTGACGTAAATCCCTTACATAAGCGACGGAGACAAACTTACATTTATGCAGAAATCTATCCAAACTTTTTTGCTTCGCGCGTGTTAAATTTCTTCACAATTCGTAATTCTTTCCAGCGGTCTACATCAATTTTCACGTGCATTTGCGTCATTGCATTTGGTTTGTATTTTAAAACCGAAATTTTCATCTCTTTCAAATCTAACCTAATCCTCTGCCACAAAGGTACACCACCGCCTTGTACGCACCAGGTCTTTGATTCAAACACCATCAGAAAGAACAGAAGTTGTTGCGTTTTTACTATTGTTTCCCAATATTTTCCTCCCTTCATCAGCTACCCCTATGAGTCCCTACAAATAAATTAGATGTTTGGGGTTCAAGATGAGAGAATTCATGGAGCTCATATTGCAGCTGTCGAGTGTAAAAATATTAACATGCCTTCTCCCACTCCTAGTGATCAAACTATCTGAAATAAATGTACCAATTCTAAAGAAGCAGCGGTACAATGGTGGCACATTTCCCTATTGCAAAAGTCTTATGTATTAAAATTGGCACAACTGTACCACTATTAGCAACACTGCTTACAAGATACCACGGAGAATAAGACAGTGCTGTTCTAGATAAGCAGAAGTACTTGAGCGATAAGAGCGACCAAGTTGATGCTGTTTTTTGAATAATAATGTTGTTCATTGTTCGGTTGTTGTAGATTGGGTCCTAATACATCTTCTCACTCAAACATACATACAGAACTAAACATCAAGTAAACGTTGAACCTATGCTGATATATAATGCAACGCAGAGACCATGAGCCGGGACGAAAACTTCGTCCATCAAATACCTAACTCATTTTACTTTTAATCAAATCTAGTTTGTTTTTGCAAAATTATTAAAATTGAAAATAAAACTATGCCTACCGTACTCGGTTTGACCGGGATGTTTGAAGTTAACATTACTTATATGAATTTAATTAATATCAGACATTCTTTTCAGGAAGGTGCACGTAGAGTTTCAACTTCTTTTTATTTAGTACTCACCTTTGTAGGAATTGAAAAAAAAGTAACAAACAATCAATGCAAGAATTAAAATAAAATAATCTTCATCCTCTTGATCTGGTAGTTACCTTCGGTCCAAAAGTACTCCTTAAAACCGTATGCTCAAATGAAACTATAACGATTTCAAAATAAACGCGGTAATTGACCTAAAAACGGTTCCACAGTCTAAAACAAATAAAATTCGCGCATTGTGTGTATTTGTATTGTCGTACGTACTGGTATTCGATGTCAAACAAGAATTATTTGCCCCAAATAAACTATGGTGAAATATAGGTATGTATAGGTAATGTACGCAATGACTTTCCATTCCTTCAGCGAAAGCATTATAACCAAATACTGGTGATACCTATTTGGAAAAATTTGATAATGTTTTCCCACAATACAAATTAAGACATTATGACACCAGACCAGATGTGTCTTATATATAAGCAAACTCGCCAGCAACTTCTCTTTTGAACAGAGTAAGTCAAGCTGATTTTTGTTTTAAATGGAAAATAAGTAATCACTTGAAGGTACACCATTTCATAATTTTACCGATGCGTATAGGCCTAGTATTTTACTGTACCAGCAACGAAAGTGAGAATTATTGCAACAAGTTTGACTATACGTATAGCACCCCGAGCGAAGCAAAAAGAGCTAATCAAATGAGTTGCGATATTTCTCACGATCGCTGTTCGTACTGTAAGATGGGTTTTTATACGCCGGGAGCAATTTGCTGATACCTACTTGAATTATTCGATTTTTCAAAATTTCAAGTGTTTTATTACGATTCACGGAATCCGTAAATCAATGGAGTGTCGTTCTTCAAACGATGAAGTCTTTGTCCAACCACAATCATAGTTGCCGAATTTTTTCACCACCGATGTTTTCATGATTCTTATTAGGTATTGATGAACGATAAGTGCAGTTTTCGCTGTTTAAAAGAAACGTACCGTGTTTTGAAAAGTACTTTTTTGTACTCATGTACCGAAAGTGCGTTTTTGCTGCACGGTTATTTGTAGCGAAAGTTCGATTTTGCAGTATCGATTCTGACGCATTGTTTTCGAGTACTGATAACGACACTACCTAAGGAAAAATCTATTGCATACTTTTCGCGCGAATTTTCGTTACCTTCAGTTGAATTGAGAATAATTAATAAATTTGATGGACGCGATAATCCGATCCTTGGTGCCGTAACGTAATTCTATCAGTAACACTGTTAGGTATATTCGTTAGTGCAAATATGTTTTATTTCCCTCAATGATTCTGAAGATGTGTTTGTTTTGTTTTCTCATGCTTAGATTAATGATATTTTCAGCAATCTCTATCAACAGAATTCTCTTCTATACATTCATAAATAAATTTCTTTGACCAGCCAAGCATCTCTTAGGTATTTACTAATTATTCAGTTCCATTGCATTTGAAAACTCTTTTTTCTATCCCACATTCCCATCTTAGCTTAACAAATGCGCTCATCTTCTTAAATTTACAAAGTTTGAAGATTTATGTGACTTAGAATCACGTACCTCTTAATTGCCAAAATAAACTCTCAAAAAAGAAAAACAATGAAGATTTCTCATGAAAACTGTTTTCTCCAAACTGCAGGAACTTTGTAATTTCTTTTTGCAGCATTTGGACCAAGATTAGAAATGAAAATAAGCGCGAGTCAGAAAAATAATGAATCAAAATTCTGATCACCTTCATATAGGTACATGAGACAATTTCTAAGTTTCTAGATCTGCCAAGTAATTGCCGTTGTATTAAGCATACAATCAATTACCTAAAACAAACTTAAACGTTTCTGTAAAGATTTTATTTAATTTCTAGTAATGAATCGCAACGATTGTCTCAACTTCATTTCTCAACTTCAAGAACACTGAGTTAATATGTTGATATTTTAAATACAAATTTGTCGATGTTTTTGAACCGCACCAACGTTTTGATCCACTGAGTTTAGAATTGATAGACCTATCTACTGTTGAAATATTCCACCATGCAGTATAAATATTACAACAAAGTGAAAGACCTGTAGGATTAAATCATCAAACATTTACATTAAGTTTATGCCTCAGAATTTTTCTGTAAGTTATCAACTTGTACAGAACGCAAATAACTTGCTGGTATTATCATAATTATTATGATTCCACATCTACCCAACCACATCTCGCCTGTTTTGACAATTTTGGCACTTTCATTTCATCAGCAAAGAATTAAACAGAATTTATAAGAGTTTTAGTAAAACGAAAACATGAATATTTCTGCCTAGTTTGAAGTATTACAGCAAAACTGACAGTGCCTCAGCAAAACGCACGTTCGATACATTCGTACAAAAAAATATCTTCCAACATAAGGAGCGAGAGTGAGTTTTTTCATGATTTGTAAATACTTGCTCCACTCGCTGCGCTCGTGTCGCAAACGTATTTTACTCATCATGAAAAAACTCACTTTCGCTCCTTATGGTGTAATATACTATACTCAGCACGTCTATACCATAAGAATGCATACGTCTATGTCATGCATGTACAGTATCGAATTCGAAAGCCGAGGCCTACAGTAACGAAAGTAGACGCGCGTTGCTTCGCCGTTCACGCGAGAAGCGTGTTACCTAGGTAAATGTTTCTTTCTTCTCGTGCTTCTTTGTATTGGTTTACCATCCGTTCACGCAAGAAGAGTGTGACCCTTCGTATCGTTTTATTTTAATTCGCCGTCTTTCCCCTACTTTTTCTTTAATGAATTATCTACTATTACTAGAGTTAGGATTTCCATGATACTGCATGTTTTTTTTGGTAACAGCTAGGCTAAATCTGATTCAAAATGTGGACGAATCATGCACGTAGGGGGCTCCCTGCAAAATTTTATACTGCACGTTTTTGCACGTTTAACCTTATTTGCACGTTTTTGCACGTTTCACGTTTATAGCCGTATTTGACATTTTTCAATGATTTCCTCCCTAATTTCATCGTTTTTTGATGGTGAATCATTCATGAATACCGTTTTGCAAAGCTGGTTACAACACGCGAGAAAAAATAAAATCGAATAAACAGAGATTAAAAACCAGCGCATCTCATTCAAAGTCACTAAATAAGTCTGCACGTGCTCTTACGCGTCCGTCAGTTCAATATTGGTCAGTTTAATATTCGTACTTGAGTAACAGAACTACGACTTCGAAGATAAAATTTTACTTTTATTGACAGACACGGCTAAGTACATGGTGAAAGCTGCAGATACATTGAAGATTTTTTATACCAACTTGATCCAAGTTACGTGCATTGTGCACGGCTTGAATAGAGTGGCAGAACAGATCAGAGAACTGTGCCCGAATGTCAACACTCTCGTAAATAACGGCAAGAAAGTCTTCCTGAAAGCTCCAGCTCGCGTTGCGATTTATCGTGAAGTAGTGGAGGGACCGCTGCCTCCTAATCCCGCGTCTTGACCCGCTGGGGCACTTGGCTGGAAGCAGCGCTCTTTTACAGTGTCCATTTTGGGCAGTTCAAAAGTGTTGTGGAGAAGTTAGAGGATGACGCCGTTAGTGTCGCAAAACTGAAATCCATAATGTCCAGTCCAAAAGTTGTCCGTGAACTAGCATTCATTAAGACGTACGCCAGTCATTTACCTGCCACAATGACGAAATTAGAGGGGAGGAATTTATCATTGGCCGAGCAACTGGAAATCTTGTCGGATGTTGAACGTAAAATTGCTTCGATACCAAAGAACAGCGGCGACGTAAGTTACTTAAAGAAAAATTCAATTATGTTTTCAACAAAAACGTTGGTTTAAAGTTCTTACAGGAGGTGAATAAGGGCAACATTCCTGCAAGTATGACTCCTGAAGAACTTAGTGCACTTATGTTTGCACCGTTGACCTCAGTTGATGTGGAGCGATCATTTTCACTATATAAACTTGTTTTAAGCGATCGACGCCACCGTTTTATTGATACCAATCTAGAGAGAATGGTCATTTTGAATTTTAATGTCCACGCTTTTTTGTAAATAATTATTTGTGATCGTTTTAATTGGTCTAATTTTACTCATTATATTGCACGTTTCCAAATTTTTACTGCACGTTTTTGATTTTTATTGCACGTTTTTTTTGCATTTTTTCATATTTTTACTGCACGGAAATCCTAACTCTAACTATTACTAATTATTGTAATTATTCTTTTAGAATAATTGTTGCACGAACGAACGTCGTGCGTGACACTTCGAATTACAAACAAGAGGTCCGAGAGGAACATTTCATATAAATCCCTGCGTTGCCCCTCCCACAGAAGATAGTCCAGCTACCTCCCTTAATGACAGAATTGTATCTGTCGGAACATCACCAATCGTTATAAATTTTTCCTAGCAAATATCAAATTATTCCCGGTATACAACCCCTCTAGAAGGCCACATTTTGTCCCAATGACAAAGCAGCCCTTCTCCTCCTTTTCTTCCATGACGATACCAAGAATATTTCGGTGGTCTGATTTCGCGCGATCGACTTGCGGGATAGGTATTCTCACTGTCTGCCCAATCTCAACACCTACACGAACTTTCTTCGGTGCTTTCAACATTTTATCAGCCTTTTGTCTCATCTTTTTTCGGCATCTTTCTCTTATAAGTTGTAAGTTTCCGATTGTCTAACTGAAGAAGACGAAGTTTAAAATAAACATATATTCATTATTAAATTTAACGGTTCTACCGTCTTTTTAACACAAACATTTATTAATTACGCTGACGTTTCGAAGGCACAGCCTTCATCTTCGGAGCAAAACTTATACTGACGAACAGTACATGAAAAGAACAAAACACCCGGTGAAGACAACAAGGTTCACTAATCGGCTAGAAAAAACAAGATAAAAGGTGACGTAATGTACGAATGACCGGCGAGTAAGTAGCATTAACCTTATAAGAGTCCGATTTAAAATTCACACTGTTAGCACGCTTAGTAATTTCCATAGCTTCTCTTATTTTTCTACGTTCTTCTCTTTACAAATAAGAGGCTTTTTTGAAATCGAACATATGCCCCTCCGAGTTAACACGCTCACAAAGGGCCCTTTCTCGTTCTTCACATCGTTTCCATGTTGTCTTAATCTATTCTTCAACAACGTTTAGGAGAGGGTCGCAAACATTCCATGAAATGGTCTATGAAGATTTCGCACGTTTCTGAAAAACTGAAAATGAACTCTGTACCAAGAGAATTATGGGACTATTGAGTTCACGCGACAAATGATTGAGGTCAAGGACGAAGAACGATAAAATCTTTGTAGTTTCCGGTTTTGGGTATTCCTTCAGTTTATAATCGGTGAACTGCCACAATAAGTTAACAACTAAAAGTGATCTCATTTTTATTTTTGTGACTTCACGGAATAAACAGCCAGAGCTGTCCTAAAAGCCACATGAGAAGGATGAGAACATATTATAGTACAAAAAATATCATTTACACGAAGACAACAAAATTAAACTGTACAAACATAGTCCAGAAGTTATGCAGATGATAATAATACTAATACTAGTAATAATAATAATCAATAATACAGTTTTTCTACAGTATAAGAACTGGTTCACAGTACAATATTGATCAACAAATACCAGGTTTATAACCTTCAATTAAACGATAGGATTTCTTTAAATAAAGCATACAACAAAAAATAATAATACCTATTAAAAATTGTATTGGCAGAAAGGAATCAGTTTTCGACAATTTTATGCAACCGTATCATAGATTTTTCAAAAATATAAAATTCTAGCGCATCATGATTTCATATTGCATTGACATCTCGACATTTTCAAAATTGGCTAATTAAGTGAAGACAATTATGAGTGTGGAAAGAATAGATAGAAAATGAAAAGACCGAGTCGAGGTTTGAGAAAAAAAAGAAGAAAAATTGTAAGAGTGGAGAGGATATATGGCCAAAATAAAGTCATTCTAGACAAAATGTCATTGGTAATAAAAACAAAGATTTCAAGGGTGGCAATTCATTGTATAAATTAATGAGAAAGAAAATATATTGAAGACGTAATACAGCTAGGGAGAAAAAAAAAAATTAATAGATAAAATTTTAAAAAATTATCGAAAGTATAAAATGAATAAACCATGAGAATCGTACTGATATTTGTTTGGCTACCAGTACAACCTTCATTATTGGTGTTCCACGAGGAGGAAACAATTATCAACTCAAAATCATAAATGGCAAGTATCACTATTCACAAGAGTAATTTGTAAAAAGTTTGCCATGGTATAGCTGATAGGAACTTTCAAACGTCAAATGACACATTTCCGTCCACGAAGATGCTCGATCCGTCAATGCAAGGTAACAAACTGCGGATTTCCTCCATGTTTCATGAACACTGACACGATCGTTACAATTTCGCACAGGTTGTTTACTGCGACGACGATTGCATCGAATCACTAGGCTTCAACACCTGCGGCTGAAAGTTCTGGTAGAATGACAAAGAATTATATTGGTGGCTAGGAAGAGTCGAACTCGCCGGCGTAGCACCACCAAACGTCGTCGCATTACTGGTGAAGTCACCACCACTTTCCTGATACGAAGCAGTTGCGAAATCACTACTCCTACTATTAGAATAAGAAGTGAAATTCTGAGGCGATTGTTGCTGTTGCTGATGATGATGATTAAATGTAGGTGACGGGAAGTAGGACGCATTCGAACTGTCCTGATATGTTTGCGGGTAAATTTGTTGTCGCTGTTGCTGCTGCTGCTGTTTGTCGGAATACTCAGTATAAAATTGTTGTTGCTGCTGAGACTGGTGAAATGCGTCTCGTTCGTAGCACTGCAAAGTATCATCCTCATCTGTTTTCTTGGTTACTGGAAAAATACTGATAGCACTACTGGATTTTGAAAGAGACGGTGTTTTCGGTGAATTTTTTAAGGCCCCTTCCACGTTTCTACTGACAGACGGGTATATGGACGGAGAACGTACTCTACCTGCAATTGGTCGTTGGAGTTGCAATTGATGACCACTATCCGTTATCGACGACTTCTGCACGACCGGTGTTAAATTAATATCTTTTTTATGGAGTAAGGATTCCGGAATCATCTTCGATGTTGAAACAGGAAGAGGAAGTTTACGCGGTGTTTGATAGACATCCTTACTTCGTGTACTCGCGTTATACGAAGATGTAAGACGCGAAGTCTCACTACTCGACGAAGACACGGCGTAGTCGCTGTACTGCGCCACTCCGTTCGCATTATAGTCACCATAATCGACTTCCGTCAAATGCATAGTTCCTGAAAAATTGCGACATTTATTTATTTAAAAAGAACGGGCGATACTTTACAAATGATAATAATAATAATACCCCGCAACTACGGGAAAACCTAAAGAAAATAGGATTAAGATACGATAAATATATTATAAGCAGAATGCAAAAAGCTATTGTAATTAAGGTATGCAGCATGGTCAGGATGTTTTTTGGTGAATTGTAAACGTTCTCAGCGCTTGGAGCATTTACGCTCCCGCGCTGGAAATGTAATTTAACCCAACTGTACACATATATATAATAACTCGCGAAGTACGAATGAAAAGATCAAAACGACCGGAGGAATGAGTTTTTATTTGTTCTAAACTAATTCCAAAACAAGTCGTTTCATGAACGACAGCGGTAGCGAGTGCCGCTAAGCTATGAAGAATGAACAGTGAATGACAGAGGAAAGACGAACGAGGATGAAGGCGATAAACGATAGGCCTAAAAGATAAGAAGTGATTCGGAAGAATGACGGATGAATCTTACATATATATGTATATAACTGTACAGATTGTGCGCCTCGGAATAATAATAATAATAAAATAATAATAATAATAATAATAATAATAATAATATCGAAGAGGAAAATGTAATGACCGATGAATGGGAACGCGCAATAGATTTTGAATACCAGAGGGCGTTGATGGAATACGGGGGCATGCCAGCAGAAAATAGACCAAGAATCCCCAGAGTAAAAGAGACAAAGAAAGTCAAGAAACTGCTTCAGCCAATGAATAATTACTTGGCCACCAAAGGAAACAAACAGGAGGAACAATATGTAGACGTTCAGGAGAAGGTATACTGCGCCGCAATAACAGTCATAAGAAGTGCTGGGATTGAGCTAAAAATAGCGGATGAAACCCAGAAACCTAAACCACAATCGATACCTATGTGGCAAATCCGGCTTGAAAAACAAAGTAAAGAGCTCAGAGCAGATCTAAATAGATTAACGGTTTACGACGAAAAGACAGCCAGCGAAAGGATGAAGTGCCAAATAAGAAAACTGAGGAAAAAATACAAAGTACACAGTAGACATGAGGGAATAAATCAGACAATAGAAGAAATTCGAGATACAGTGAAACAGAAACTAAGGTGCACGGCAGAAAAACTCAAAGCTTATAAAAAGAGCTATCAGCGAAGGGTACATAACCAGAAATTTTCAAGGGACGAAAAAGGGTTCTACAGAAATATTGAAAATGAACGACTGGAAATAAAAGAAAGCCCTACACAAGAACAGATAACAGAGTACTGGTTTACATTGTGGGCAGAGGAAGTAGAATATAATCACAATGCTGAGTGGATTGAGCAGATCACGAAGGAAATGAATCATGTGCAAGAGATGCCAAAAGAAAAGATCACAATGACGAAGATGAAGACAGTGATAAGAAAAGCCCATAGCTGGAGGGCACCAGGAAAAGATAAAAATACAAAACTTTTGGTGGAAGAAATTAACAGCAGTGCATGTAAAGCTCCTAGAAACATTGAACAAATATCTCGAAGACTCTCAAAATATACCAAGAGCTCTCAGTGAAGGAATTACACACCTCATCCCGAAGAAAGGCGACCTCAAAGATCCTTCAAAATACAGACCAATTGTCTGCCTACCGACCATTTACAAGATTTTTACGGCATGCATAGCAAACAAAATTAGAAGACATTGCGAGGGAAATGATATAATAGCGGAGGAACAGAAGGGATGTAAGAGGAATAGCTATGGATGTAAAGAGCAATTGGTCATAGATCAGGTGGTAATGGAGCAAGCTAGAAAAAATAAACGAAAAATATGTACGGCCTATACTGACTACAGGAAGGCCTACGACTCGGTACCACACACATGGCTGATCAGAGCACTACAGATCTATAAGGTGCATCCACAAATAATTAAATGTCTTCAACTAGTAATGAAGAATTGGTATACTGTAGCCCAATTAAAAACGGCAGAAAAGACAATACACACCAAGCCAATTGAAATCAACAGAGGGATTTTCCAGGGAGACTCTCTCAGTCCGTTATGTTTTTCATTAGCGCTAAACCCACTGTCGACCATCCTCAACAAGTCATCAATTGGATATAATATAAGGAAGAACAATCGTACTGAGTATAACATCACGCACCTTTTTTATATGGACGATATTAAACTGTATGCTTCTGCAAAAGGAAAACTTGACCAATTGATTAGCATGGTAGAAATGTTTTCAAAAGGTATACGGATGTCCTTTGGTCTAGATAAGTGCAGAAGACTGGAAATAGACGCAAGTGGTATTACCCGCGGTGGAGGACAAGAAGAGAGCGAACAGCCAAGGGAGGAAGAAATACAAGAAATGAAAATAGGAGAAACATATAGGTATCTTGGTATTGAACAAGGAAGAAGAACGGAACATCGTATAATGAAAAAAGAAATTAAGAAAAAATTTGTTCAAAGATTAAAATTGGTCCTGAATACAAGACTCAACAGCAGAAACATTGTAAAAGCAATAAACACCTATGCCATACCTATTTTAACGTACTCCCTTGGAATACTTAATTGGTCAGAAACTGAGTTGGAAGAGATGCAGCGAAAAGTACGAACACTGATGACAAAATATAGGATACTGCATCCGAAAGCAGCCGTGGAGCGACAAATACTGCCAAGAGCTCGAGGAGGCAGAGGAGTGATAAGCTTAGCACGACTACACGAAAACCAGATATAAAATATAAGAAAATACTTTCAAAAACAAATAATCACGAACAGCGCTCCACAAAGCGATTATTAATGCAAACAGAGGACTGACGCGGGTGCAATTACAGGAAAACTGTGGAGAAGAAGGCACAACTAGCACATCACAGTACCTGGATGAGAAGGAGAGGCAGTGGAAGAATAAAGCTATGCATGGGCGATACCACGCCGAATTGAATCAAGAGGAAATCCACAAAGAAGCATCACTGAAATGGCTCAGAGATGGATATCTATACCCAGAGACCGAGGGATTTATCATGGCAATCCAAGACGAAGTAATAAACACGCGAAATTATCGTAAATATATTATAAAGGATGCCAATATGGAGAACGATAAATGCCGAAAATGGGGAAAAACAAGCGAAACAATTCAGCATCTAACAGGAGCCTGCGAAAACTTGGTGGCTACAGCCTAT
Source organism: Aspidiotus rigidus (assembly GCA_035079385.1). Lineage (NCBI taxonomy): Eukaryota > Metazoa > Arthropoda > Insecta > Hemiptera > Diaspididae > Aspidiotus > Aspidiotus rigidus. The sequence continues at coordinate 1,749,348 of JAVHKY010000046.1, read as the reverse complement.
AAGACAAGACACGACGATGTGGCCAGAGTAGTACATTGTTTGCTTGCCCAAAGATATCTCTTCGAGAAGAATTTAACGCCCTACTATAAATATGAGCCCCAGAAAGTGATGGAAAACAAGAATGCCGTGATATACTGGGATCGAACTATTTATACAAAAAGCACGATCGAGCACAACAGACCGGATATAAGATGAAAAATACAGCCTACCTGATCGATATAGCGGTACCAAATACCAATAACTGTGGCAGAACGGTACAAAACAAGATCACAAAGTATATAGAGTTGGCAAAAGAAATGGAATACCAGTGGAAGGTGAAAACAAAAATACTTCCCATCGTCATATCGACAACGGGAATAGTACCAAAGACGACTATGAGAAATATTGCGGAAATTGGAGGTACCTGGAATGAGCTACGAAATATGCAGAAGGCGGTCATAATTCATACAACGAGCATCGTGCGCCGAGTCATCGGTGATTAAGCGACACAACCATAGTAGACCTGGATGTATAATCCCTCTATTATGTGTACGCGAGACAAGGAATGCCTCTGATTGGGAGATAATAATAATAATAACAAAGAAAGAAAAAAAAAAAAAAGCTTCAATCATCCATTTATTTCTCATAAAGCACCAACAATCTCTCTGAAAGTATATCTCGTTCATCAAATGTGATGTCCGTGGTTCAATAAAATTCGAATATTTTATTGTAATAATGCCATCACACCTTCACTTCATGGTAATATGGCAGAATAATGAGACCTACAACGTGGAATCTTAAAAAGGCCCCGTAGCAAATCTGTTCTGGCAGGTGCAAGAAATCATACTTTTTTAGAAAAAAGATGGAAAAACCGAACCGAATACAGATCAAATCCGATGACGGAGTCATATCTTTCCTTACCCCAAACGTTGTTTCGTTCGAATCCCAGCGCCAACTCACTGTGTGCTATTGATGCGTGTGATAGGCGCCAGACCGCAAAATAACAGGACGACAGTCTAAATTATTCCGGACCGAAGTATAGTTATTGCGTATATTTTCTACACTGGAAATAAGTCACATCCCTAACGCATTAAGTCAGTGTGTAAAGTCGTACGAGAAGCATACAGTCGTCTTGATGTCATTTCAATTTTCCACATTTCTCTCTCGAACCTGGCACTTTTTCTTAGGTGATTTTTAAATCTGACGATATATTTATAAGTTTGGTCACACAAGAAGAAAGAGTTGAACGATGCTTTATTATTTATTCGAAAGAATCGTGAAAAAACATCTTTCCACGGATGTGCAAAATGAAAAATGATTATACGAATCAATAATGATGACCTACACGAAAGGTTCGAAAGCGCGCAATAGAAAACATAGATTCTTTAAAAACGAAAGCTATCTACTGATGTACCTACAAATTTCTTGTACCTATATAGATTGTCTAAGCGCCAGTCGCAGCTGGCTTATCAGACGATGATAAGGTAACCTATAATACTATCAATTATAATTCACGTGATTACCTAGTACACCTATCGAAAATGCGAGAGTTGCCGAACGGAGAGGATAAAAGAGAGGAAACGAAACATATGACAAGTTTATTTGTATAATTACGATAAACTCACATATTTATACCTGATGCATAATAGTTTACTCGTATCACAAAAATAGAACAAATTTTCAAGAAATTATTTCATAAGAACATCTCCTTTTAAAATCTAAAATTGAATTCATTCGAAACGAAATTACAAGGATTGAAATAATTTTTATTCACTTCAATTTTACATTAAAAAAAGTAAGACTCGAGTTATCAAGATAATTGAATTTTCGAAACTGCGACGCTCAACACGTTTGAACGGTTGCAACAACACATACAGTGAGAAGCAGTTCTACTACGTCGGTAATCTTTTTTTATTTTTTCGTTTTTTTCCCTCACTATTCGCCCGAGGGAGCCAGAACGTCAAAATATAATTGAGAACCCTAACCGAATAAAAAGAAATTTTTCAAAAAACAATTCAAGTCGATAGGTTAGAGCGTTCAAAAGTTATGGAACTTAATTACGGACGGACACACATTCTAATCTATCATGCGAAAAAAGAAAAGGAAGCTTTTCTACCACAAAATTCGAACATAATTATATTTATTTATTTCGCGAGTGCGATACACGAAGGTACCATCATGGGGCGAACTAGTGAACTAAACATGAAGAGTTGAAGAATACAAAAAACCTTCTTGTGTTGAAAGGTCGCGAAATAAATACGAGACATAATATAATCGAATTTTGGGGTAGAAAAACTCTTTTCTTTTTTCACAAGATAATAGACTATCATATTTGAACTTCATTCTATTCTACTTCATATCATCAGACGCACGAAGTAATTTTGACATCGGGCGTGACAAGGGAGAGCATGTCATCAAAACAATTTGGTGTACACTGAAAACGGGGAAAAAATAGCAATGATAATGTTCATAAGAATAGTTCATCAACTTGTGGGTTATACGATGAAAAGTGGTAAAATGTAAAAACGGAGAGGAATGAACGATTTGAATTGGATTTAGCTGGTGTCGAAAAAAAAGAATGATTCGAATGGAATGGTTTAGACTTATACACTTGCAGTGGCGTAGTTATACCGAAATTTCGGGGGACGGGGATTTGAGATTTTGATACTTTTTTTCTTGGTCGCATAAAAATAGATCAGAAATTTTCTGGCGATTTCGAAAAATTTTGGGCGGAGGGGTTTGACTGTGAAATTTCCCCCATAAGTGCGCCACTGTACACTTGTTTATCGAACCTGAAAATGAAATATCGAACATTTTTGCCGTACAATACGTAATCCGAAAAGGTGATGGATACAAATTCATCACAATATGTCATAGTAGTCAAATGTTTCAATGATCTTGAAAACCTTTCCTGAGGATGCTCCAGAATCTGTCGTTGCGGAGATGTGGGGTACTAAATAACTCACGACAGTGCTCATTATTAAAACTAAGCTACATCTAGCAGTTGACAAAGTTCTGTTGACGTTCTGCGAGTACTCAAGGTCACTTTGTAGAATCGCTTCCAGATCTCTTATTGTACGTATACACTGATTTCAATGACTTTCCTTCAAATTTGCAAACCCTCTCTGTGGGTATACAGGTATCGTTTACGTGTGAAGGTCATTGAAATATATTATCCAAAACTGAGGGGTATTCAATTTTCTTTGTTCCATTGCGCAACAACACACAACTCTTATTAATAAAAATGTTACGTAAAATACCCATGCAATACGGCGATGGAGAGAGAGAGAAAAAAAAATATATGTTTGAAAAGAAAATACGCTTTCCGTACCGTTGTTACGAATTATTGTAAATGCACCGAGAGTAAAAAATCCCAAATATATTTTGTTATTTCTACAAAAATTTTCGATAATACAGTATTTAGATCATTATAATCTTGACAAGATTATCTTCGAAATTATTTTAAATCGTTAGATATTGGCACTCGAACTTTGAAATTCATTCCTTTAAGTACACTACACGTATAAAAAATACGATAATTATTGTTCTTATATCCTGGCAAGTTTGAAATCTCTTTCAATTTAGATCTACGAACCATTTTATGATACCATCTACTCAATCATGAAAATATTTGTAATATTGACTAAAGGTTGAGTTATTCACATCTTTAACTCAGACGTCCCTTATATGAGGCATAAAATTCAAAATTCTTTCATAGCAAACGAAGTGTTTCGGTAACCTTTTCGCAGATGGTTCCGTCTATTCGAACTTCTACAATAATCTGTAAGAATTCATATGAGTTTTTTCGCCGGGCCGTAAACGAAAATTCTCGTTCCTAAAAAGCTCCTGTAGAAAAATAATTCTAATATCATAGAGAAAATTCGTCCACGTCCAACGAGTAGGATAACGCGTAGTTAACGCGCGTGAGGAACCTGAGAGGGAAAATCTAATGGAACTCTCGACTTCAAATCATCTACATACTTTCAAACCATCAACATAAAAAATAGTAATAACTTCAAAAAAAAAAAAAAAAAAAAAAAAAAACAGGCATGCTACTCACGTTCTTTTTCGTGACTCATTTGGTGCTCGATTTTCTTAGTACTCGAAACGCTGAGGGTAACGGCCGAGTTTGGTCCGAACAACGGTTTTTCGCTAACCGCAGTCTGCGAAAATGGTAACTGATTTTGGTGCCGTAATTGAAGTTGCTGCGGCGGCGGCGGCGGCGGTGGTGGTGGCGAAGGGCGTCCCACTTGCGGTCGTGGCAACATTCCGGCAAGTGAACGTGGTAGCATGTTTGGCGAGCGATTCATAAGACGCGAGCCTGATGTCGATTTTATCGAACTCGACGGTACTCCCATTGCTAGAGAACCTTGTGCACTCTGGCTCGGACGAACGAACCGATTACGTAATTGCGATACGGTCATATCTGTGTAAAAGTAATTACTACCATTATACTATGATGATATTTTGAGGAGAAAATTAGAGTACCGATTTACGTTCCAAATTCACCTCGTTTACTAGTTAACTGGCTGGTATTGCGATCAACTAGCTGCGGCGAAGGTCGCTGCACCATTCGTGATGACATCCCACTCGAAGCGCTATGTGTAGGTGCAGCTGAATTATTTCGAGAAGCCATATTGACGATCTTATTGTCGTGGGTAACAGGTCCGCGGTTGTCATTTCGACCAAGTTCGGCCACATCAGGCTTAAGCTGGGTCTTGATTGCCACAATTTTACCATTCTCCAACTGCATATATATACCTTTATGACTCTTGAGTACCATCACTTTTTCACCAGCCTGCAGTACGATAGAGGAACGTGAATCTATCGTACCTGTTGGTATAACTACGTCTGTAATAAAAGTGAATCGAATTGAAATATGATGTAAATTTCTCGACTTCATGGGAAAACATCGAATCATATTAATGTCTTTGGGCGTTTACCAAGAAATACAATGAAAAGATATGGACCCTGTTTAGCCAAACTCAACCAAGCGACATAACGATTTGGGGAAAAGGAGCATCTCCGCTTATAGTAAAGGAACATTTTCTTTATTTCTTTAGATTGTTATCATGTCGCTTGGTTGGGTTTAGCTAAAAAGGGTCCATATATCAATAAATAATGATTATCAACTTCAACTATATCGATACATCGATCTCAATTGTATCGAAATATCGATTCTATACTCGGCTGCTATAGTAAGTCAAGTTTTCATTATAGGTCTGTATCATGAGCTGGAAGTCTAGCCTACAATATTTTAAGCTACTAGCTTACGAGGGCTCATCCTAGTCTAGTACAAGGCTAGTTTACTATACAAATTAGGTCTACAAAATGAAGGCTGAACTTACTATAGCAGCCTAGTTTAGAACTAGTATAATAAAAGCTAGAGGTCGAAATTTTTTCTAGCCCCTCCCCCCCCCCAAAAAAAAAAAAAAAAAACAAGTAGGTCAAGGTCATTGGAAACGTCATAAAACGTCAAATTACGTTACACAGATTTCTGACTGACCCTCAGCCTAAAGACATATCTTATCAAAATAAGTACTAGAAATATCTACCTACGTCGTTACTCGTACGGGGCGGTGCGGTGTACGTACTCTATACGAGCGTATTATAACATACGTACCTAGCGGTAAAGTCATTTCTTGGGCACTCATTCCTTGTTTTTTCCAAACTTCGGCCGGAATCCAACGTCTGATTGGTTCTCTTTGTTGTTCGATGATGGGTCGTACGTTAGTCAACGGTTTAATCAATCTGCGCGACATGATACGTTATTATAAATCGCACATGAATTCATTTCTCTGTGTCGCATTAAGCCGAATCTCTTCACTACATACCTATTATTCATGTTCATAGATGTTTGAGATGGGTTATAAAAATTCACGTACGTTGGCCTAGCATTCGCTTGCTTCTCTAATTCGTAACCTCTCTTAGCCATTCGTTTTTCAGCCTGCGATAATTTTGTATCTTTTCTATCGATTAGCAACGATTCGTGAATAAATGGTTCCTACAAAAACGAAAAAAATAAAAAGAAAGAAAGCACAAAAATTTCATCGTGTCAACTCGCACATCAAATTTGAAATGGGATTATCAACATGAAGCAAAATTACCTTCGACAAATAAGAGCCGTGCTTCTCAATTACTTTCTTGATCACTACGTCATCGTATTTATCTAAGCACTCTCTGTAATCTCTTTTACTCTCGGGTACATCTTCTTCGTCCCAACACAGACTAGATACATCTTTCATCGTCAGATGTGCTTCTGGATTGCATTCGTCAACTATGCGATCGGACATGCCTTGTTTGTTGATTTGACGGTCGTAAATTTTCTTCTCGAGACAATTGTCCATCACAAATCGGTAGACGTAACAATTTTTTTGCTGACCATACCTACAAGTGCAGAATAGAAAAATCAATTCATCAATCGACCGACATTGTGGTACTACCACTTTTGACAATGGTTGCTGAAAAAGAAAGACAGTCGATGTTTCGAAAACCTACATGGGAAATAATTTTGAAGACGTTGATAAGAAGGCGGAGTTGACGCCGTTCATCCGTTTCAACTAAGTAGATAATCACAATAGGTACCAATAAAGATGGATTACGGATCTTAATACCAAAATATAATTTACAAGTAAATTCGAACGAAAAAGGAAAAAAGATTGAACGTATAGATCGCGAAGATGCAAGTAAATAAGGGAAAATCGTTAGGCACTCGTAAGAGATAGCAAAAAATATCAATAATGGAACTATCGCTACAGTTCATGATTATAGACGTGAACCTACTATTATAGTAGGACTTTTATTCAATGTAGGCTAGTAGGTAGTCTGACGCGAGACGTACAGTTTTATTCTTTCTATGTAGTTAAGATCTCTCGTTTATTCGATGTGTATATTCGCATTCTAGTTGAAAAGATATACGTTGGCAATAGCCTAGCCCATTAGAAAATCTTTATGTGATCCGTGGGATATGTGACAAAAAAAGAAAGAACTGTGTAGCTATTCGTCGTGGTGTTTGACGATATTTTTCGGAAATCATAAATTTGACAATAATGAAGCTTTCGTGAATGCTGATTGGAGTCCCATCTCTCATCTTTCACTCAGTAGATGGCCGCGGAAGTAGTTATTGCTTGTTAATATGGACTTTCTTAGAATAAATTTAAATTTTTCGATGTTGAATTTTATTCTAATTATTTAGGCCTGATCAGCAGTCTGTGTCCACTGGTAATTCTCGTTCACGATGATTTGTTGATATAAATATGAAGTGAGCCTTGGAGGTAAGGGGGGGGGGGGGGGGTTGGCGACGACGACGACGGGAAGAAATTAGACTATGATGCTATGAAGAAAAGGACGTTCTCGTGTGGACAGCGTATGCCTGTCCTTTTCCACTGAAAGTGGATACGAAGAAATGCATACGCCTCAGTAATCCTACATAATTATGTGATCGGTCTTACAACATCACAAGATGGTTGCGGCAAAAAAAATCATTGGTATACGAGTAAACGACACTTAGATGGTGAGCGGTTTAAAATAAGTTAAAACGTGGTTAATACGCTATCCTTTCGTAGAGCGCAGGTGGAAAACTTAAACGACGAAAAATTATCAAGATTAATTTATCCTCATTTTTTTTCGCCAAGAAAAAAAACGACGAGATTTACGATAGAAATCTCGCTACGTATTTTCCACGAAACGGGAAACTTATGAATAAATACCCAAGTCAAAGGCTTCGGATATTTTGATTCTTATTAAGTCGTACTTTCCCTTCGCGTTTTCTTTATAATCTATTTGTATTATTCTTTCATATCAAAGACGGGCACCCAACTCGGATATGTGCAGTTTCGATTCAGCATCGCGTTCAATTTTTATAGTTTCAAACATTTTCGAGTCACTCTCGAAGTATAGCGCAGGTATGCAACACTCAAACACCTAAACCTAAAACCATCCCCGACCTTCCGATTTTATTAGATTGCCATTTTGCAATTTCCAATGGTGATTAAAAGATTTTTTTGATCGCAAATTGCTGAATCTGGTTCGCGCCTTGCGAAAATTTCCATCACTTCTATCGAATTTTTCATAGCCTGCTCTCGACCAAAGAAAATCTCTCGCCTTTTATTATTATTTTATTTCCATTTTGTTTCCTCTTCTTTAAAAATCTATTTTCAACCCACAAAGTGCAGAATTGTTCATCATAGAACTCCAAGACTTCCTTCTCTGCTTCATAAACAATTTTTCGCTCGACGTCTTCTTCTTTTCATCATGATTTCGGGTAACCATGGTTTTAGCCGCGAAATTAACTTCCTTGATATACACTTATCGCGCACGAATATCTTCAAACCATCCATTTTGATCTGATTGAACAACTTACATATAAAATACTTAGCCTATTTCGCATTTTTTCTTTTTTTTGATTGACTAAAAACATTTGTTCAAGTTTATAAACCTTATTTAGGATGGCATCACACTTCGTCAAATACGCGCCACCTCTGAAGCGTTTGGCAACCAGTGTACTGCTTAGAGGTATGAGAACCGACTGCCAAAATAGCAGCTCCACTTCCAGTCTCCTGAAGGTGACGAGCTCAAAGTCAAGTTTCGCTTCTATTTTACAGAAGCGGCTTTCTTGGTTGCTGTCTTTCGAAAATAAAGAACTTACGTAGGTACACCCGAATAATAATTTCCACCTATACTAGTTCAAACTCAAAATTACTCAATCACCACCAGCAACGTCAGCAGTAATCATGCATATAATATATAAACGTTGCTAACGGTGCTGGTCTCTAGAGATTAGGTAATTCTGATGAGTTTGAATCAGTCGAAAATTATCGGTTGAGTATACCTTTGTAAGTTCTCTGCAAAAATTATACACAAATTGAGGAATCTTCACTCAGTTTTCATCAATTCTAGCACTGCACTCCGAACAACCCAAGTATTTTTGTTTGGCTCTCATCAACGCGCTGGTATGATTCTTTTACTCCATAGGCATCAATATACAGGCTAAAATTTCTTATCAGCGAATAATCCGCGGAAATGAACAGCAATATTGTGTGGTCGCTTCTTACGGAACATTACTCAATTGCCTACCGATATTCAAATACACACAGTAACTACTTACGTGTAGAAAAAAGAAGGCAAGTTGAAAAAAAAAAAAAAAAAAAAAAAAAATCACTAAGAAAATTCTTGATATTGATTGGGCGGGCCAAGTTATTTTATTCCTTTATCCTATTTACAAAAAACTTGGTTCTTCATTTTTTAAACTTCTGTATAATTTTGAATAAATGATTGAAAATAGCTTACAGAATTTTTTTTCAATATTTCTGATGTGAACTAGTAATTAATAAATAATGAAGCACCAAATATTTTGTAAGTAGGGTAAAGGAATAAATAACTTGGCTACCGCCCAGTTGATATGAAGAATTTAGTTAGTGATTATTATTTTGTTTTTTTTTATTGATTTGGCTTCTTTTTTCTACTTGTAAACGTTTTCTTAGTTGGATATCACTAGCTTTTTTCAATTTTCAAATGAGGATGAGGACAAAACCGCTAGACGCTAATGTGGCAACAATACGTAGTCTCAAGTATTTTTCTCTGCCGGAAGAAGGCGGGCGGGTTGTCATCAGCGAGCTGTTGTATATGTGTACGTCGATTGTATGATTGTGCGAGTGTGTTTGCACGCTCTACTAATACATTTAACTTCAATTCGCCACACAACGCACATTGATTTCCTTCCACTCATACTCATACGCGATCCCCCCTCTCTCTCTCTCTCTCTCTCTCTCTCTCTCTCTCTCTCTCTCTCTCTCTCTCTCTCTCTCTCTCTCTCTCTCTCTCTCTCTCTCTCTCTCTCTCTCTCTCTTTCCCCATTCCCGAATTAAGTGTACCTCGAAAACATTTCGTCCGATTAGAAAAATTCTTGTGGATTTGGTTCAGCGTCGTAATCACCACGTTATTAATCAAATATAAAAAAGTTCTTGGGAACCGAAAGTGCATTGATGAGCAATAACAACCTTTGATAGTAGGTATATTCGTAGTAGGTATATAATTAGATCCTAAATTAATTTTTTCTCGTTTTAAATATTTACTTAATTATCTTTGCTCCTAGTGTATTTTTATGGAAGTCAATAATTGGTTTGCGTAAATTTGGGTAATTTTACGACCAAATTCATTTGTACGCACCACAGATGGCGCAGTTTGACATCAACGAAATGTCCGTTATTTTCCAACATTAAATTGAAGAGTTTTTTGCCACTTCAGTTTTTGAATTCTTGTTTTCCTGTATCGTTCATTTCGGAAAATTGAAAAACTCCTCCCACAAATGAATCAACAATATTACACAAGTACCAGCTCACCGGTAAACGCGACATACAGCTTGAGTATCATGGCACGGATTCCACGAAGCATCAAACACAACCACGCGATTAGCACCGACTAAATTGATACCCAAAGAACCGGCTCGAGTTGACACCAAGAAAAGATGAACATTTGAATTGTTATTGAACTCGTTTATTAATTTCTCGCGCTCCAAAGCTGTCGTACTGCCATCGAGACCTGTTGAAAAACAAGATAAATATGAAAGATTATCCTAAGGACAACAATCGATTGGTCGAAATGGGGGGCAAAGGATAAAACTGAATGACAAAGACGAGGGCTGTCTGATCAACGGTTTCGCTTGATTCCTTTCCTAGGCCCAGGCAGCAGTTGATCATTTCAGAGATTTACACAAAAAATAAGATTCTAAACTTGTATCTATCTTCTTTGACTTAATACTATAACTATCCAAAGTAATTTTTTTCTTTGTTTTTTTGTTGACTAATAACCCTACCTACAAAGAGGAAACGTCAAGTTTTGTTTATAACATTACCTGTTTTGGCAGTTTTCGAAACCTTTTAGGCGAGACCTCTCATTGGTGGATACTTTGATTCAATGGTCAACAACCAGTAAGTCCGATTTGGTGGACTATTTACTATATTACATTGAGCCATATCGTCCCTGCTTCAGTGGACGGACGCCTATCAATGGGCATTGATTAAGAAGACGTTTTTGAAGGGTCAAAACGATGAATCTTATGCATACTTTAAGCGACTGGACCCTATTACTTCACAAATGTTTGTCGAATGCAAGAAAAAAGAAGGCCACTGGAAAACATTTGCTAAATTTGTACGTTCGAATTATGGTGTCTGGATAATTCATCCCGATGAAAGAAGGGAGCACTTTTCCAACTATTGGAAATTCAATATCTGTAAACATTTTTCAGGCATGAAAATAAGATCAAAATTGGTGGACGTGAAAATTAGTCTCCTTAGGACAGAACAGGAAGCCGCTATCCAAAGAACTCACGAGAATATGAATATAAAAATCGAAATAATAAATATTTATAAAATTTATAATGTAGGTATTTCTTCCACAGTTTGTCCTTGACGAGTCCGAATAAAGAGTGTGAAACGAATTCATCTGCCTATCAAACAAATTGAGTACCTACTACTCGTGACAAGAAAACGATTATTATTAATCAAAACAAAATATCTGTATCGTGGAACACAAGACGCCTCCAAGAAGTAGAAAATTGAGAAAATAAAAATTTGTTGAATCGATGGAAAGAGACTCAAAATTGCTAAAAAAGGTGAACGCAAAAAAAAAAAAAAAATCATAAAAGGAAATTTATAATCGTTAGTCTTCCCTCCTCACTCTGTCTTTGTCTATCTCTTTCCCCAAATGGACGGATTTCTAAAACTACATTTTTTGATCAGGTGAAACTTGTACACAGTAGATTCGATAAGCGGAGAACGAAACTCAAATAAATCTAGATGCAAATTTTGCGATGGTAGCGAGGAACTGGCGGCAAAAGAGGCTCTAAAAATTAGAACTTGTACACGAATGCTCTTGCCTTTACGTACGCGGAACTTTTTTTGAAAGTCAAAATTTTTCCAAGCCCCACAATTTACCGGACAGCGCCCGGCGCCTATTTTATATACCTACGTTCCAAGTCCACATTTTTTTCTAGTCCTGTAACCTTAGGTTGATGACGTTATCAATTTTGGACGCGCTCGCGAAAATTTTCTCATGATGCCCCCCTCCCCAACGAAAAAATAAATCGGACCATAACCTCCAGACGAACATGATGTATTTACAAATAAGTACCTCTATTATTTCTTACAAAAAGGTAATAAGTTTCACTGAACCGTAATCGATAAATCAACAAAGAGGTGAGTAGGTTTGATAAAATTGATATTAATTTGTCATTCCAATCTACTTTTATTAAATATCATTTTTTGTATAATAATTAAATTTTTCCTTTTGTACCCTTAATTTTCACACAGATTCGCCTCTCTCATCTCACTTACGCCCGAGTACGACATTCTCTCAGTCATTCCTCTGATGTCTTTTCATGATATATGCACATCGGTATCCAGCCAGTCGACAAAAATACATAATAATGGGTTACCGTAAGCTAAACTAAACAAACGCGATTGAGATTACTCACGGAAATAACTCCTATTTCGAGTCCATTTTTCTTCTGTATTTGGAATATTGAACAAGTGTAGAAAATCTTCTATTAGATCCAATGTAAACAACGACTGACTGAAGAGCAGCAGACGATCGCCGAGTCTTATAATCTCATCAAGCATACAAAAGAAAATCAACATTTTGGCGGAAGCTTCAATTTGTCCGGGATCGTAATTCTTGAAGAAATCGTTAGCCTGAAAGAAAGAACTCGAATCAAATGAAAAAATTTGGGGGGAGGGAGATCGAAAATTGTTCCTTCTACGGTGAATGAATTAAGCTTCACAAGAATAATAATATTATTTATCACGATTCCACGTATCATTTCTAAATTCGTTCTCTAATTTTCTCTTTTTCTTTTTTATTCAATTTGAAGAGAGTTAATTTTTCACATTGTCCAAATTCAACTCTGAAACTGGATACCTTCAAGTTAAGCGTGTTTTTGTAATAGGGCGCACTTTTTGAATAATATGGTGTTATTTGAATTGGTTATTTTGAAGACCACCGAAGTCACAATTTTATCAAAATACATTTTTTAGTCATTTTCGAATCAGAATGTCACCCACTATCAACTGCACAACGCATCTCAAACGGAGAGAACACCGAATGTAGCTTAATTAGTGTACTCGAATATGTATGTCGGTCATTTTGAAAACCACCTAAGTCCATTTACTTCCATCAACTTCCGTGGTTTTCTGAATTACCGATTCGCTTGGAGTACAGAGGGGCAAATTTATTAGGGTAAACGGCGGAAACTTTTTTTTCGACACGTTTATTCTCTTGATTTGCGCTTGATCGGCATTGTATAACAATTTACTCGAGGTTGAATCAACATTTCGTAACAAAAATATAACGTCATTTTGAATACCACCAAAGTCTAATTACTTCCACACTTTGAGCTTCAAAATTAGCACGATTTGATTCAACAAAACTCTTTCTGACCTCGGATACTGTACAATTCAGTTACACTGTTATGAGTCGCCGTGGAATACGTTTTTTTCATTTCCTGCAAAATTTACTTCCATGGACCTAGGTGGTTTCCAAAATGACAGATTCATTTGTAGGTATAGCAGACGCATGAAATTATAGTGCGTTCAACAGTATTCCCAAGTACCCGACGTGCCTTGGCGACTGAAATAAGATGTGTAGTCAAAATCAGTGGTATATTGTCACCTTTATGCAGTGGTACAAGCCGTTTACCTAAACGTATTTTAGCGTGCGTGGGATCGCAATCCAAGTTCATTCCTTCGCTCTGACCACGGAGGATCATAAAGAATTGCTGACAGGGCAGTAATGCGAATTTCCATGATCTGTTTCAACGGATCATCATGTCGGGAATTAGTTTCGTTTCGTTTCTTCACCTTTTACGGAGCTCGAGAGCAGGTAAAATGGACATCCATCGTGTTTTTTAAGTGAACTGAGTTTATGTGGTTGAAGCGCAGGTACGACGGGACATCCATCTTGTTTTACAATAAACCAAATTTTAGCCAGGGGGGGTGATCAGTTCAGCCAAATAACAAGATGAACGTTCATTTTACCTGCTCTCGAGCTCTCCTTACACCTTCCACTCGTCAATTATCAGCAATGATTTCATCGAAAGAACACAACTGACGTTGAGTACAACATCATAGGCGCCTTGTGGTTTCCCTTTATTGCGCGAACACCGGATGGAAATCTTCGTTACTGTTCAAAATCGAGTGGTCTCTACCGATTTCCGTCTTACGTTAAAACATTCAGGCTGCTTAAATGACCTTGACCACTGTCCAGATTGCACCGCATTTACTCTGACTACACACTTACGTTTTCGCCGTTAAAGTACGCGGAGTACGATTACCGTTCGATCTGCAATGGTTCAACCTGAGGCTGCTTTCTATTCGTCGTTACAAATACTAACGCACGACGAGCATAAGACAACTTGGTAATTCAAAATATGTACAAATAAAATAAATTTGTTCACAAAACGTATCGAATAAGGGTATACGAGCAGAAAGTTGAAGGAACTTTCTTTTTTTTAAAGCGCGCGGTTCGTGAGTTTAAAAAAGAAAAAACAAAAAACAAAAAACTCGACGTTTGTACAGAATTTCGGTGTGGGTAGTCATTTAAAAATTTTCCGACCGCACGTCGGGAAAATAAAGAAAGTGTACGCAGAAAAAGGGGGTAGAGATTTCGAGCATTAAGATTCATATTATAAGAATCCTTGAGAGGGAGGGGAGGAGGGACAACAACAATGGTTTCTTAAAAAACACACAATTCTTACCCATTCATACGGAATACCCGGCTCGGTATCTTTACCGACTTTCAGTGACGGTAGTTCACGTGCGGCTATTTTCGCGTCCAAATCCGTATCATCGTTGTTGCAGGGAAAAAAGTTTGAACTTTGCTGCAACACCACCTGTTCTGACTGCATATTGTTATTAGAGGTAATTGAAATAGAAGCGCCCACAGCGCTGTGGCTTGGATTCGCTTTCATAACGCTGACAACAGAACCACATCGCAGAGGACGAGCTCCGATTGGAGACTGGATTATCGATGATTCTGTATCCTTTTCTAACATCCTGTCGATCGTCTGTTTCTTCTGCTGCTCGGTAACATTAGGTAAACTAACATTTCTATTCGTTTCGAATCTGCTCCCCACATTTGTATCTTTCTTGACGTTCTGTGATCTAATTTCTTTTTGATAGGCGAAGACCGGTAGTTGCGAGGTTTGCGGCGTTTCGTCACTATTCTCGAACGAGGCCCATTTCAACTGATCAATCTCATGGACAGCATTCTGCTCCTTATCCTGGTAACTGTACAAGCTCGGGTTTCCAACGAAATTTTGCGGCTGTTTTGAATCGAATATATCCATAGATGGAAGAGGATTTTGCGACTTCGTTTCTTGAACTTTTCCCGCCAAAGTAGAAGTCGAAGTATTATGTTCAACGGACAACTTAGTAGTTTCACACTTTTTATCCACAACCTTCAACGATATTTGGCCATTACGAGCTAAATTTTCAATACTCTGCGTCACAACTTGCGGGTTTTGATGAGCGTTTAAACCATCTTCACTGCCTTGCAGCAGACCCATAAAGCTTGACTGCGTCGACATATGAATATCCTCCAAATAGTTATTATAGTTACTAACAAACAAATCCGTTTGAGCATGCTGCGATGAGTCAGGATTAAACATTTCGTTACTTTGTAAATCATTGAGCAAATTACGTGAACCTCGAACGCTGCTCAGCAAACTGTTTGCGTCCGCAGGTACGAAAGACTGATTTGACTCGGGGTTCGCATGACTGTCACCGTACATGCTTCTGAACGCTTGATCAGCGAACATTGCGTTCTGGTCATTTTGCCCCGAAGGTGGATGCCACAATTCGTCGTCATTGATACTATCTAAATTGAAAGTATGATTGACCAACGTACCTCCAGTATCGTTATCTCTCAGTGAAAAATTCTGCTGGTCATCCGCTGCCTTAAGAATAGGTACACCGCCGGGTAAGCCAGGCGTAAAACTAGTGACATTGGGGCTGACAGCGATAGGCACTGATGAACCAGCACGACCGTCACCTCGCTTTCTGCCGGCAACGCCGGATCGAGGGTTCATATTGGCTACGCCTCTAGATCGTGACTGCGACAGAGGCGGTCTACCGGGTCGTTTAGAGCGCGGCGGCTGTGGAGCAGTAGGAAAACCAACATTATTATTGAATGTTGGCGGAGGAGCTGAATCGACTGCATTTTGAAACTCGTTTAAATGGCCTAAATTCAAACTGGTATCGTAATTGATCGCATTGTCTCCAAAAAGGTTATCGTTTGATACATGCACATTGTTATTGGTAACAGGAAAGGTATTAATTTCAGCCTTGACCACGAAATCTCCAGCGGTGTCGGTTGTTGAGGTATCTGAGTACATTTGTTGTTTTTGCTGTTGCTGCCGATTTAAATCGTAATTATAATCAATATGATCATCATAGCTCGTCTGGGGCAAAGATTTGTTCGTACTATTATAATCGTCAACGGGAAGATACTGTTGTTGTTGTTGCTGTTGCTGCTGTTGTTGTTGTTGTTGTTGCTGCTGCTGTTGCTGGCAGACATTTGGAGGGGTATTTTGAAAATAATCATCATTTCTAACCGTGGTAGTTGAAGCGAAATCGTTATCATTTCCCTGCCAATAGTTATTCTGCGCGTACTCCGATGAAAAGTAGTTGCTAACATTATAATTCGACTGAAACTCGACATTGGCCGTCGACGAGAAGTCAGCACTTGTAGAGGTCGATTGTAAATTAATGTCTACATGATGTTGCGGCTGTTTGAGTGTTTGCTGCTGATTATTGTAGTGATTGGAGAAATTTTGACTCGAACTATTGGATTGATGGGAAACATACCCACAACCAATGTTCATTTCGCTTGGAGCGTTGTTGCCTTCATTAACCTTATTTGTAGTGTTACCGCTATTATTAGTGCCACTACTGCTGCTCTCAAACGAATCGAATGACGTTGTGGCTTCATTATTGACCACCGAAGCGATCGTTTCATCGACGCTATTGCTAATTGAGGTGGTCGGGAATATAGTCGTTGTAGAAGGTGATTTAAGAGGAGATTGAGCAACGTCTGCGTTGATTTTCTGCGAGACAATAAGTAAGAAAAAAAAAAAAACAAAAAACAAAACAAAAAATGATGAGGATTAAAATTGAAAAAACCATTCTTCAAGCACTACGAAGAATAATTTTCCTATTACCTTACGAGATATTTTCCCGGTTTTATTTTGAGATCCTTTGGCAGAACGAAGTCGACCACGCTTATTACTCAATCGCTGAGAAGGCATAACAGGAGTGCTAGGAGTGCTTGGACCAGATGCTGACGCACCCAAATTGGACGTTGTATCATCCAAATCTAAATCAATATCTTCCTCGCCAGCTCGTTTTTTCAAAAAGTTATACAGTATATCGGGATGATTCCATATCTACATAAAGAAAGAGAAAATGCAGATGAATAGCATACATAGAATAAATGAGGATTGAAAAATATAAAAATTAACGGGGAAATAAATGATTTTCACTACGTACAATATTACTATGATATAAATGAAACAAACGTTGAGTCTGTTGCAGATGCACACGCTGAGGCAGACACCTAATAAACAAATTGCACGACGTTGAGAATACTGACCACGCCACACCTGCGTAATTAAATTACATGTAAAGGGGAAGGGGATCGGGGTAACGTTATATTAAAGAAGTTCTTGTAGAGAAGTAGCGTCCACAGCTCTTCAATGTTTTAGATTACCTCGACGAGGAATGGTTAAAGAAAGAATGGGTGTATTACAAAAGTGCTGGCATTGGCAATCTATCAACGAACGATGGTGTTGAGAGCAAAAACGCGTCGATCAAAAGACAACATACTCTACGAGAGCACCTTCCTACAGGCCAGTCCTTAAAATCATGTACATATTCGGTTTACAAAATGGTTTAAAAAAAAATAAAATCCCGAATGTACTGATTATGAACCCTGCGCTGAGGAGGCCTCCATTGAAAAAAGTCTATCTGCGAGCGTTCGAAGATAAAGTGTCAACGCTTTCTGAACACCACTTCTACTAAATGTATTCCATCGCGTCGAGCAAGATCAAGAAGTGCCTCATCGACTCAATAAAACAGTTCAGTGCAGTACTTCCAAGATTTCTATCTTTCTATAGGAACATGCAAACTGATGGTCGATCAACAATTCATACTTTATAAGTGAAGAAATTTTTTTCTTCCAAGTACAAAAATAGGTAATAATATCAACTGTTGCGTATTAAATTTTTTCAATGAGAATTTTTTTTTTTTCAGCAGTTAATCATATTTTTTAGACTAGATTCAATTTGTACAAATTCGTTCGTGATTTCTTTTTTCCTGGTACCGTCAAATGTACCCTATAAGAATTCCACTTTTCAAAATCTCATACGCTTGCAAAGCTATTCGTGGATCTGAGATAGGAAAGGAATGAAAATAGCAATTCCTGCAATGGAATTACAAAACTTAAACATAAACATTCCACTTTCTTTACTAGTATCGCTCACTATCGTTAACGATGGTGAACAATTATTAATTATCGTGACATTCCCGGTAATACGAATTTCAGCTACTACATATTACAATCAGAGACGGAATTAACGTTTGAGTCGTTCTGAACAGTCAAAAAACTGCCAGCCCGAGAGCTGGGCTACGGCGCGCGGCAGTTCTTAAAAAAATATTCTTTCCTTTTCGCTCTCTTATTCTAAAAATAAACCTCAGCTTTTGAAATTTACCGCTCTAGATATGAATTAATCTTGCGTACATCCACACCTGATCACAAACGTAATTTACGTGTTCTGAAGTACATTTACAGGATAACGATGATGGGCTATCAGGTATTAATTCTGTACTTCACGATGCAAATTTCGACAATAGGACATGAAAGGAATTTTGCGAAATGTAACATCCATTTCACACTATAATTATAATATATACTAGTATAGGTCTCAGGTATTGCAGGATAACAGTCGTAACACAAGGCTAGATGTAATTTTAGCTAGACGTAAAACAATACTTAGGATGATGCACGATATTATTTTGCTGTACACAAACAACAAAAACGTAGGCGTTCATATATAAAAATAGCAAAACATTTTTTACTCGAAACAACTTCTAAACATATTTGTCACTCAAATTTGTAAATATACATATACTCAAATTAGATTACAATTTGATGAAATTTAAAATCCATCAACTTTATTTTGTCCTTAATTGTTTCTCGTTGCTATTACAGTGGCTCTCAATCGAAAAGGCGACAATATTTACATCGTTCTGACTCATTTACACCAGTGATATTTCTTTTTCAAAACGGTATTTTATTGATTGTAAGAAGTAGTTAGTTAGAAAATACCACATCAGTTATATAAAGATGAAAAATAAAGCTTGATACTCGTAAAAATGGTATATTACAGTGCAAGCAGCGAAAGTGAGAATTGTCGCAACGAGTTTGATCATAGCACCATGAGCGAAGCGAGTGGAGCTAATCAAATGAGCTGCGATATTTCTCACATCGCGGCTCGTACTATAAAATAGTTTTTTAAACAACATACGCCAAAAGCAATTCGCTGATACTTGAATTATTCGACTTTCCAAAATTTCGAGTACTTTACAGTATTACAATTCACGAAATCCGTAAGTCAATGGAGTTGATAAAGCCTTTGTTCAATCAGAATCATCGTTGCTGAGTTTTTTCGCCACCGGTGTGACTTTTTCGCCACGAGTTGGAGTTTTTCGTCTCTGTTTTCATGTTTCTCATTGTTGATCAATAAATACAGTTTTCGCTGTCTAAAATATATGTACTTTTGGCGTACGTGTTGAAAAAAACTATTTCACTGATATCTTCTAATTGAAGTGGAAAATGAGCGAGAGAAAGAAAAACGTGAGGTGGCCACTTACCTTACAACAAACTGCAAATGCCTTCAATGGATTAGGAACTGCTCTGGTACGAACTACTTCGTTCATGAATGTGTTATAAAGGTTGCGCTGGAATGGCGTGAAACGTAGTAGAATAACGAACTCGTATTTTGTAGGTAGTGTCTGTTGCAACACCGAATGACTTCGCCTAAAGTAGAAAAAGCAGAAGTACGAAAAAAAAAATATATAGAGAGAGAACGCCAATACTCTGCCAGACCGTAAGAATTTTCAAATCCAACAACGTCACCTCTGAACGAAACCCTCAAGAAGAGAATGTAAAACGTGAGCTCGATAACGCATAAGTTTCACATCCTGCGGAGTACTATCTATACACTGACCATTTTGAATCGGCCTTTCAAACATATTTGAAAATTCTGTTTTTGTGCCCAAGTAATTAGGTCGAACAAAATCCACCATACACCTATATTCGTATAAATAAAATTAGGTGTTTATCGGTTATCGACAACGATGAGTGAATAAATTATGAAACACCGACCAATATTCGAGAAGGTTATTTTGCAAAGGATATCCTGTCAATACCACTCGACGTTTACTTCTAATCTGCTTCAACGCTTGAGATATAGACGCATGACTGTTCTTAATACGGTGACCTTCGTCACAGATGACTAAATCGGGTCCGGGTTTTACTAACGCACTATACATGGCTGCGAATTCGACGTTCATAAAAATTTTATACGTGAGCACGAGAATAACGTTTGTGGAGCGAACAACGGGTGATCTGTCGTAACTTACTTTCTAACAACGTTTTAGATTTCTCATCGCTAATATTTTCTTCTTGCTCGAAGCCACGTTTTTTCGAACGAGTTCGTAGTTTCGGTGGTTTTTTCAAGCTCAATTGTCTATATAGTTCGTAGCCTATGAGTAAAACCCCACCTTCTTTGTGCCACTGAGATATAACCTGTACCGAAAGAAATTGGTATGAAGACGAGTCTCGGCGAAAAAATTTCCATTATTCCATCATACTCACATTAGATCTGGCCGACAACGTTTTATGGTTGTCGTTCAGAACAAATAAAGGAAATTTACGTCCCAAAACTTCACCCTGCTCTTTCAGAGGCGAAGTTTCGGGATCGACTGGTAACCACATGTTAAACTCGGAGACCCAATTTTGTAGCGTGTTTATGGGCATAATACATAAAATGGTTCTACCTTCGGTATACCTCAGAAAAACATCGCTGAATGAGATCACCTATTGAAGAAAAACGAGTACAGTTTGACAATCTAATAGTTCATGGCTCAATGAATTTCTTGCACGTCTTCTTACTTGTAATGTTTTTCCCAAGCCCATAGAATGCGCCAATATGCAACCAAAACCTTCGGACATTCGATATCGATCTAAAGATTCGACAATATTATCAAAAAGAAACCTGACACCGCCGATCTAAAACACAGAAAATGCGTTAACTACAGAGCGAAATAGTAAAAATATTACTAGCTATATTTTTTACGTTTTTACCTGATGAGGTTTTATAATACGTGCGATTTGCGGCGCTAAAAATACATCCTTCTCAGTTTCAGTGTGTCCTACATTAATGAGTACGCGCCCTTGTGCATCCGGCACATTATACAGATCATTTGTATGCATACCACTGTTTGCTGCATCTTCTTCCGGTTCGCTCTCTTCACCCTCCGAAATCACAATACAGTCGTCCTCATCTGAACTTATCATCACCACATCTAGGAAAGGACAGTCATATTATAGAAAACAGTGGTGTTCAACCTTCTTTCACTGTAGGGCCAACAGATGCTTCATCGGGGGGTTTGCGGGCCACAGTTCACTTTTTTCTTCTCACCCTAAAGTTTAGATATAGAGATTTTAAATTTTGAAATGTTCTCGAGGGTCTCAGGTCAAATACCACTGTTGTAAGAAGTATTCATTATGCTTCTTTTCAATGGACCCAGTCAACGTATTATGTACCAATTTTGATTTCATTCAATGCTGGGACAGACAGCGCTTTTTCGATGGGAATAATATGAAGATTGATTTCGTATCATGGACGAGGTATTCCCTAAGAGGAAGAAAAAAAACGACAAAATGAATTCATTTATTTAATCAGTCTACAATGTTTTCATTTTTTAAACGATAATTTGGAAGTAAAAGTCGTTCAGCTCCCGTACCTTTCCTGTTCTATGAGTTACGAAAAATTGTTGATTCGGTATAAATCATGTCGTTTCAAAAGTGAACGATCATTGATCAAAAAGGTGAATTTACTTACTACGTCGGCAATCGAGTACTCCTACTCATCTATACTTTTGCTACAAGGTGATTATTTGAAGAGATGAGAAAAGTGAACAAAAATGAACCTTAAAGCGGAAGCCTGAGCAAAACTGCGTCGCAACAATAAATCATATTCATCGTCCTATCCTACCTAATAATGCGAACCATAAGACGTGAAATGTAAACTTTTTAATCATCGCGGTTGTAGATTATTTTCAGAAAGTACGATTATATTTTCTATGATCGAGGTCGGTATTGTTCAAAAGTTATTCCTCATTTGAAAACATTCTGCGGACGTAAAAAAGAAACCTCATAACCCACATTTTTGAAATCATTTCTAATGCTACGCAAGTAAATGTGCACGATGCGTACTCCAAATTTCAGCCAACAAATACGCCCAACCCGATCCACGAGAATAATAGAGGAATGACCCTGCACAGCAAATAATTCCAAGTACCCCAAAGAAAGAGAGAAAGAAAGAAAGAAAAAAAACAAAACAAAAGAGAAACACCGATTTTCCACAATCGTAACTTTGTTACCATTGTAATCTTCACCTAAGTTGCAGTAGTCCTGCGTGAACGAATGGCGGGATAAATGTGCTCTCATTGGGTTTCGGGCACGAAAATCGCAATCTTTAGAAGCAATTAAAAGAAGTCCAATCTTAATGGTAAAAAAATTATGCCCTACAAATAAT
Organism: Aspidiotus rigidus; assembly: GCA_035079385.1. NCBI lineage: Eukaryota > Metazoa > Arthropoda > Insecta > Hemiptera > Diaspididae > Aspidiotus > Aspidiotus rigidus. The sequence goes on along the minus strand of JAVHKY010000046.1, from coordinate 1,726,496 downwards.
TGTGAAAGATTGGAAAATTCATCTTCTGAAAAAAAATCGTCAAATTAATGCAGTATTGATTTATAAACGACCGATCGAAAATTTCGATTCAGCAACTTGAATAATATTGAACGTGGTCTCTCATTCATTCTGTTGAGTACGGTGAGAGAAGAAGGTGTTTATAGTGCTTCTTTAGCACAGGTAAAGATCCCAATTCACTCTCCTCACCAAAAAAAAGTTATAAGAAATCCGAATGATAAAATATTCCAAGCCAAATAGGCCCGGAATTCAATATTGAAATTATTTTAAAATTATATTCGTACCTCTTCCTCTCGTCATGCTATCACTTTCTCCTTCCATTTTCGGTTTCGATACATCGTCGGACTTCAAATCGCGATTTACTGGAACAATGGATACAGACGCAGTCATCATATGAGGCTTGTTCAAATTGTTTGATAGATTTTTAAATTTCTCCAATGCTACATCTTCGTCTCCAGAGGTTGAAGAGCTTCGATGTTTTTTCAACATATCCAACATTTGCTGTACATCAAAGTATAACGAATTAAAAGAACACGCGAAAATTAAATAAAATACGTGCATCAAATCGCTGAAGAAATAATAGGAAACTCACGTTGGACGACCCAGTCGTCAATTTTACAACAACTGTATTTGGTTTTTGTTCTTCAGTTTCCGAAGGTTCAAGCGTTTCTTCTTTGATCGGAGCGCCGAAAGTTTTTTCAAATCGTGAGATAACACGCGCTTGTCTTTGGATCTGCACATTGAGAGAAGAATTGTTTTAAATTACGCGAATGATTTGAAATAAATGCTGGACAGAATTGAGTTTATTCCAAGAACCAACATCTCTATTAGCTCGCAACTGTTCCTGCACTCTTCGTAAGCGTTCTTTTTCGAGCATTTGAGCAGCCAACGTTGCTTCATCTAATTTCGTTTCATCCATTACTTCTCTAATATTCTTCCTCAAGTTACCAACTTTAATTTCTGGAACTTTTTCCCTATTTTCGGAATCTGAACTTTCTTCATCTGAAAAAAGTGAGAAGAAAAATGTGAATGAAAACATGACAAATTAATCAATTTACAACTATGCAGCGACAATATTTACCTTGCGATATCTTTTGTTTCTTTGGCTCTTTGTTGTTTTCATCTTCCAACCGAGGTTTCCTTTTTTTCTTACAAACTCGTTTCTCCCCAGATGGTCGATTGTCGTGTTCGTCGTCTGCCTCTTCGGACCCACTCTCATCCTCCCATTCTGTATCATCTTCGTCGTCAATGAGGGTCTTCTCTTCCTTAGATGCCCTACTTTCGGAAACCTTGTCGGTAACCACGTCCGCCGAGAGATTTTCTTTTCCATCGTCTTCAAATTGTGTTTGAGGGAATTCTTCAGCATCCATCAATTCTTCTTTAATATTGGGTAGCTCATCAATAATTGCCGCTGATTGAAGTATTTCCACGGCGGTCAAACCATCCAGATCGACTTTCTTATGAAAATTAGTTTCGCTGACCATATCTTGCAATAGTTTTTCGTTGCTTAAAACATTAGTATCAGAATTAACACGAATCTCAGTCTCAGAAACACCTGAATTGTTCTCGTCCACATTTGTAGGCTTTTCACCACAGTCGAAACCGAAATTGTTAGTTTCACGAAATTCCTGCACTTCTTCATGATTGCCCTCTAAGTTCGATAGCGAAACGTTCATCGATTTGATCGTTATGTCAATTCCAGGAGGTAGTTTTGGTACTTGTATTATTTGAGTAGCAACCTCGGGAGAAGACGGTGCCGATACTGTCGTTGGTTCTTCAAAATTATCGGTATCAGTTGGTTTCGGTAAAAGACGCTGGACGGTAACATTGCCGATTTTTGAAAGCAGGGAATCCATACTGGGTTTCAAACAGTCATGACCATCTGAAATTAAAAAATGTAAAATAAGGATACGGTTCGATAAGTGACTACCAAAATCTTTGTAGTGTGAGAAATTTGCGTTGAACCTTTTTGTTAGTTTAGTTTTAAAGTAATTAATGTAATAATATCAATCGAAATTGGGTATTTTGAACAAAAGTTAGGTACCTAAAAATAGAAAACCCAGTCAAAATTTCTGGAACGATACCATCATCTGGTTCAATCTTATTAGGAAACGGCATCAGAATAAAACAGAATCTTGATTTCAAACGAAATTGATCAAATTAATTACGGATGCGAACGATGATGATAGATATGACGAATCCTCTGTATCATTGTAGCATGAAAGAACCTAGAGCAATGGTTGAGGCGCTGAGCTTCTAACTAATGGTTATTCAAGGTTAAATGATGAAAACATTTGAACTCGGAAAAAAATTATTCATTCTTCTTCTCCAGCAGAATCAAAAGTTACAAAAATTTAATTCAATTCAATTCCCCTATCAAAACAACATCCTCTAAACACCAATTGTAATGGTTTCCTTAGTTGTTCTCTCTTAAATATTAAGAGTCAAGAATTTAAATTGAAAGGAATCGAAAAGAATGATTCTCTTTCGGATGTATGAGATCGATTCACACGTGACGTCAAATCTGAATCGAATTCTACAGGAAGCCCTTTTCGATCATTCATCAATGTTTGAAATGCACAGAGAGTTTTAATCAGGAAAAAAATACCTTGAAATTCACAATCTTGAAACTTGCCTGTGTATGAGAATGCGATAATTTGTTATTCATAAATCATAAATTCATAATATTTTCGATGGTGAACGAATAAATGATTGAAATGTTTCAATGCTGATGGAGGATCTGATTAAGCAGAATGGGTACTTTCACCTACTATAAAACGCGTCCGGCGTCTCTAGCGGTGCCACGGGTACGGGTGTTCATTTTTTTCCTGCGTTTGCACGATGCGTTGTCAACCCTATAATATTATAATAGCATCATTCCAGCATTTGTTGAATGTTGATGATTCTTATTTTTGTGCAGCCGATGGATGATCCTCACTCCTCAGATGTTCTCTATACACGTCCTATTAGGGCTTTTACAATAGTGACCTGCGTTGAGAAAAGGATGCTCGTTGCCCACTGACAGGAACACCATTTCTCTCTGATTTGATGTTCAATAATAGAGAAATGGTGTTCTTGCGTCAATGGGCAATGAGCATCCTTTTCTCATCACAGGCCATTATTATATTCTTATTGGTTTGCAAGACAATACATATTCTCTCACTTACTCCAGCGGGCATTGCATTCATCACTCTGTCATTCTTTCTTATGCACAGAGTATTGCAGCCAGTCGAAAGCCGAAAGCCGAATTCAGCCAAATTCTCGGCCATTAAGCCGAAAGCCGAAAGCCAGCTTTATGTTTGCTCTTGGAAGCCGAAAGCCAGATTAAGCTGAATTTTTTCGGCTGATTTTCGGCTTATTTCTCATACGCGCGAAATGACGTGTGACACGCAGTTCTCGATCTTGTAGGCTGTAATCTGTATAGCAGGCTATAGTCTGTTCCACATAAGAATAGAATTTTTCAACTGTCACACTGGCTAGCTGCCGCGACAACGCATGGACGACGGACCAATCACGTTATGCGCGTTTTCGCTTCCAGTATGTGTCCCCACCGTTTCCTCTCCTCGGAGCTCACCACTATGGTCACGAAAAATTCTATTCTTACATGGAACAGACTATAGCAGCATCAATCTGAACTGGTGATCCCTGTTATCAGATTCTGCTTGTTATAACTGATACTATTGAATATTAATTGTGTTTTTGATTTTGACATACTGTCTGCACTCTGTTGTGTGCATTGATCGGGAGAAAGAATAACTTGTGCCACTGCTGATTACAAACTCATTTTATCAGATGTGAATTGAATTCAATGAATTGATCTCAAAAATTTCGATGCTCAAACCTCAAACTACACGCTTCCCTCAGCAGCAGTCTGGCTTACCATGTTTTCGGCTTTCTGCCTCGTTTGTCAATTTGTCACTCAATCCACAGAACACAGATTCAGATTTTTGTTACATTTTTCATTTCCTGGCTGCAACAAACCAACAACAAAATCATCAGCCAGCCAAAAATCAGCCGAAAATCAGCTGAAATCCCGCCAAACAATCAGCGATCAGCCAGCCATAAGTCAGCCAAAAGTCAGCCAAATTTTTCTGATCAGCCATAAGCCGTAAGCCGAATCCAAATTTTTGAAGGTCGTCAGCTTCAGCCCTAAGCCGAAGCCGAATTTTTCGGCTGCAATTCTCTGCTTATGCAAAACATAGTCCATCCTGCAAACAAGATGTAACCGGGAAAAAATATCTGTCTCGATGCAAATCATATATCATATCAATTTTTTTTTTTCCTGATTCATCTTTGACACTTGTAAAAGGTGTATACTGTTTGCTCTCAAATGAGATCAAAATTGAGTGCTATATTAATATTTTGTCATTAATATAGTTTGGATTTTGGAAAAGCCCACATATTTCAGGATAGACTGCTTTCACAGTACCTCATATGGTTATTGTTCTATCTTCTATGACCACTACAACTTGTATGTATTCTTGGTGCTTGTAAATAATTATTTTCCCCTATTTTTTTACGCGTTATCATTTTGTTATTCATTCTGACTCATGTTCTTCCTTCTTCTTCTTCTTCTTCTTCTTCTTCTTCTTCTTCTTCTTCTTCTTCTTCTTCTTCTTCTTCTTCTTCTTATTATTATTATTATTATTATTATTATTATTATTATTCTCCCCCGTAAGGTACCACCTTGACGCGGTGGGGGGGCCTACGTGGTGTGTCGTCTGTTCTCTGATGGTAGCGTGCTCTGGGCTGTGGCTTTGCTGGGCGTTGGCGTGTTAGTGGATGGGGTGACAGGCGAGTGTGCGGCACAGATTTGAATGCGTGGGATGATGAATGAATGAAGAGGTCCGGTTCCAGTGCCATTGACTGGGCTGACTCCTCGGGATGTGCGTCACCTGGAATCGAGGGGTTCATTGGCAGAACAGGCTGACCGCATGGGCTGCTACATGAACTCTGTCTCGCGCGAGTAGTTGCGGTCTGGGCGTGCTGACTGGGCTGGCCACCCGGGATGCGCTGCTGGGCCTGTAAACTAGGATGGTGTCTTGTGTCGGGAGGGTGCACATTGGGGTGGCTCTGGTGGGTTCCCTCCATGGTGCGGCGTCTTGTGCCTCTATGGTACTACGCTGTGCCGGGTGGGTGCGTATTTGGGCTGCTCTGGTGGGTGCCTTCTGTGGTGCTTGACTGAGCTGAGTTGTCTGGTACCCTTGTGAATGCTGGGGTACTGGACTTGAGTGTCGAATGTGAGGATAGTGAGGTGTTGGCTGCGACTGTTTCACTTTCTGTCTGCTTCTGGTCGGCGTTTGGTGGCGTTATGGTTTGGTGGCGGGTTGCTGTTGGGGTGCGGGTGGGGCGCTGCAACTAAGAGTACTAGGAGAAGGATACTCCGAGGCTAATTAAACCGTAGGGAAGGAAACCCTATAATTTTTTAAAAAACCACCTGTCTCCTTGCAGGCTAGGGCACGGGCTCATAGGATAAGGGAAGGACAACCCCGACAGAAAACCGTCAACTGGTGTAGGCAGTCACACCTGCATCAGGATCATCTTCATGTATGGGGTTACGTACTGTCTGGTGGCCCTCACGTCCTGTATGAATGGGGTTACGTACTGCTTTCATAGCCTTCACGACCTGTTTGTATGGGGTTACGTATCGCCATCTGGACCTTCACGTCCCATACCACTCTATTTACCTGGCATTGGTGGAGTTTCTTCCAGTGACTAGGTAGGAGATGGAAAACTCTGACAATGAAAACCCGGTCATAGCCGTAAGGTGTGTGCCTTTCCCTGCGAGGACCAAGCAGCTCGCGGGGGAAGTATGGTTCTGCAAGATGATCTGGGAAGGCGGAAGCAGCTTCCCAGATGACGCCTCACACTGCAACTCTATTCCAGATGAAGATGACGAAAGACGAAGATATTGGTGCCGATTCGGATTCGGCAAACCGGCTCCCCACGCTGATGCGCTCAGGCGGCGAGGGGTCGGGGGGTATCGTCCCCAAATCATATGATGAGGCAAACAACAGTGCCAAGGTGGACCAAGACGAGGCTTACACCACAGCTATGGTAGACAAGATAGTGCCCAAAGGGGGCGGGATTGCTACTAGTACACCGGTACATAGCCACCAGCAAGAGAAAGTCTACCACATCTTCAAGAAGTCCAACAAGGCGACAAGGACTCCACCTTCACCCAAAGACAACCACAGCGAACAGGAATTTGAGCAGGATCCTGAGAGGGGCTATCGCTCATCCCCTGAAGAGACCAACCGTAGGAAGCGGAAGAAGGTTGACACCAGTGGTACAAAGGCACCACTGGAACTCAACCTCACCATCCCAAACCTTCCAGGTGGGAAGATGAAAGCTGAGAACTTCCGCCTTCAGCAGAAGATCATGCAGCTTGAGATGACAATGAAAGGCAAGGACAAGGAGCTCCGGAAACTCCAAACCCTTGTTGATCAACAAGCTGCAGCGCTAGCGGCCCAGAAGGTAAGCATTTTGGAGCTTACCAAGAAAGTCTTGGCTCTTGAAACTGGCCAGTCAGTGTCAAGACGACTGGAAACGCCGACGCCGACGCCAAAGCAGCAGCAACAACAACAACTCCAGCAGCAGCAACAACAGCAAGCGCTGCGGAAAATGAAGCAGCAACTGCAACAACCACTGCGACAACCGCAGCAACAGCAGCAGCACCCACAGCGACCGCAACTGCAGCAACCACAGCAATTGCAGCAGGCGCAGCAACTGCAGCGACAACCGCAGCAACAGCAGCAGCAACCGCAGCGACAGCAGCAGAAACCGCAGCAATTGCAGCAAGCGCAGCAACTGCAGCAACAGCGACAGCAGCAGCAACTGCAGCAACAGCGACAGCAGCAGCATCTGCAGCAACAGCAACAGCAGCAGCAACAGCAACCTCGAGACCAGCAGCAACTGTCCCCACAGACAGCCACGCCCAGCTCTAATGTGCCCTCTTGGAGCCAGGTGGTTTCCCGGCGCAATCGAACAAAGGACGCCCAGCAAGCTACTGCAACTGAGGGTGGGCGCTCCAATGTGCCTCCTCAGCCAGCTAATAAGCACCACAGGAGGACCAAACAGCAGCTGCAACTGCTGAGGAAGAGGAAGCCACGGAGCGATGCGGTGGTGCTCAAGAAGAAATGTGACGACGTGAGCTATACAGACATCATCCAAGAGGCCAGAAAAAGCCTCTCAGTTGACACACTTGGCGTCAAAGTACTGTCCACCAGGTTTACTAAGGCGGGAGAGATGGTGCTAGAATACCGCCATACCTTGGAAGGAGCTCCTGATACCTTCCCTGATCAACTGAAGGTCGCCATTGGTGACAAGGCAGATGTGCGCAAACCAATGAGGAAGACAAGGATACTGCTCCTCAACATCGATGCCTCTGCAACAAAGGAGGAAATGACAGCAGCCATTGGTGAAGCGGATGAGGTGAAGATCACCAACGTCCAGAGGATGGGCCGAGGGTGCCAAATGGCTCATGCTGAGGTCCCTATTCCAACTGCCTTGAAGTTAGTGCAGGCCGGAAGCATCCAGATTGGGTGGAGCAACTGCAAGGTCCGCTCACTGGAGAAGAAGGATGCAGTACCCCCCCGCTGCTTCAAGTGCCTCCGAAGAGGCCACATTGCCGCAGCTTGCCAAGGGGAAGCTGTTGGCAATGGCTGCTACAGATGCGGCGGAGAAGGGCATTTGTTACGGGACTGCCACCGGGACCCAAAGTGCCCACTATGCAGCCGAGAAGAGGGCCGCGATGCAGGGCATGTGGTCGGCAGTAAAGGCTGCATAGGTGCTGCCGAGCCCAGGACCCGAGGGCGACTAGGCAGCCGAAGAGGACCAACGGCCTCCTAATGGCAGGGACGCTCAAGTTCCTGCAGGCCAACCTTCAGCACTGCAAACTGGCTCACGATCTTCTCTGGCAGTTTGTAGCTGAGGAGGGAACGCACATTGTGATTGCCAGCGAGTATCACAATATTGCGAGGAAGAAAGGATGGTACACAGACCGTACTGGCTTAGCGGCCATTGGTGTTTGCCCAGAGTGTCCAATTGCTCCGGGAGAGGTTGAAAGAGGGGAGGGGTATGTTGCTGTGAAGATGGCCGACATGGTTGTCTATAGTTGCTACTTCTCCCCGAATCGCCCTGTGATGGGCTGGTAAGCACGACATGATTGTGAATCAAAACACTAAGTTCGAAACGTTGAGTCAAAATTATTTTATTATCTGATACATGAGAGTGAACATTTGATCAAGAAGCTCGGGGACAGAATGATTCTAGTTAAAAAAGTACTTACGAGGAAACTGCGCTTAGGTTGTTAAAACAAAGAATATTTTACCGTTACGTTAAGACAAAGATAGATAGGGGTTAGCTGATTCATATCCTAAATATTTTAACAATGAGAGTTTTACTATTCTACCGTTATTTTGTTGCTAAGAGGATGCGGGCTATATGAATCATCAAACTACATATTTTCTACAATGTAAAATATTCGCGAATTCTTTTCTGTACATGTATGTGACGTCGAACGGTGTCGGCGTCACAGTACCCCTCTCACTAAAAAAGGAAAAAAAACTGCAAACTTATGACTTAACATTGAAAGCTAACAGACGAATGTGTACAAAAGAAACAAAATAGAAAGAGAAAAAAAAAAGAGATTGATTACTCGTGTGGTGGACAATTAAATAAGTATATAAAATTTGATAAGCATAACTACATAGTATGTTTTTTTCTTGAAAACGAGTGATATAAATAAAAAAGGAACATGTTGCTTAATATATATGAAGATGGGCATTATGATTACAATAGGGGTGTGTATACGTAAATAGGAACAGAAAGTAATATAATTATATATACATTTCAAGAGAAGTAGACTTCATAAGTTTAATATGTGTTTACATTTGAGAGAAAAAAAGATAAAATATAATGTGTATACACGAAAGGTTTGACATAAAGAAAGAAAGAGGAAGAAATACAAATGCCGCGAGAATTGACACTGGATTTTGCTGACTTCTATGACTTAGTTGGCGGCTCTTCAGTGATAAATTCGGATGAATGTGGAAATGAAACGATTCTACTGTATTCGGCGTCCGTTTGCAATTTTTCGTTGATTCCGATTATTAAAGACGTAAGCCTCGTGATTCTGCTAAAAATGTGATTGGTTTGAATTCTGGTTGACTATTGTTTTTCTGTGATGTTCTGCGGTGCGAAATGTCGCCCATGAAAAAATAATACCGACGAACATGGATGGCGGCGGGGGTGAGTCTCTGAAGATCCCCTCGGATACAGGTTCCAAGATACCCTTCGATTTGGTCGATGGTCTGGACGCCAAGTTTATTGTTGTTGGATTGATTTTGGATGGAACAGATGTCGCTCACACGTCCTTCTTCAAAGGATTCGGCGCGGATAATATGTCACGAGTTGGATTCCATGTACACGACGTCCCGATGGTGGATGGGAATAGTAAGTATACCTCTGCTTCTTGCTACGATTAATATGGTGTTTTTTACGATGGCATGTTGGTGGAATTGGAAGGAAGGGAGGGAGGTTATGAACTTGTAGGATGGTATGAATGAGGATTTTGGGAACTGGGGTTATATATACAATTATTATTGGTGCGAAAGTGAGAAAAGAAAAGAATGAAATAGTGAACTAATCAAAGAAAAAAATCCGTATAAACTTCAACCTAATATTCCACAATTTTTTTTTTTTTTTTTTTTTTTTTTAAACATTGTAAATATCTACACTGGTTTTTCGTCTGAGTTAGTAGTTTAAATCCGTGTTCATGTTGATCGTATTCAGTTTGTTATCAGTTTGTCTGATTGAAAACATGGTATGTTAAATCTCAAATCGTGATGTACCTGTCGAAGCATATTTTCTCGACGATATCGCTTGTACAGCGCAGAAGCGCGGAAAATGTTCCTAAGTGCGAATAACGTGTTCCCTAGGATGGACCTGTTGGACAAAATGAGAGCTAGCGATGTGACAGTTCGAGAGCGTACAAGCAAATTAGTACTCCGTTTGATAATTGAAAACTATCCGTATCAAATTAATATTAATATTCCAAAATGCAATAATATGATCATTTCGCTTTCTATACAAAACAATTCGAACTTTCTGATAAAAACGCGCGTGGCCTGGTAGTCGTCCTGCACATAAACCAAATTATTTTTGTTACTTGGGGGGAACGAGGGTAACAGGATGAAATTTATTTTTTAAGCGCTTTTTATTTATTTTTTCGGAACACAGAAGGAAGAATGTGAAACCCAAGTATTATGTATAGGACGGCCTGGCCATATTTGAATCAGTAGTTCGGTATAAAAAATTTCTTTTCTCAAATTTTATCATCATCAATTAAATTCTGTTATCATTCATCAACTTATTATTTCTTTTTTTTTTTTGTTTCTTTTCGAATATTGAAAAAAAAATTTCTTATACGTACGTATTTTTTTTTTTTCTTTAAAAAAAATTATATTACTTGGCTTGCGTATTTTTCGTCATCGTTAGTAGTATTTGAATCTACTAATTGTCTATCGTAATATTTACGGAGTCTTGTGATATGGACAGTATGTCTTCCTCTGTCCGGATGGTCAATGGTGATAGATGAAGGCCCTAAAACTTTGGTGACTGTAAACGGACCTGTGAATCTTTTGTCCATTTTTTGGGGGGAGGGTGTCTTAAGCATTACTTTGTCGCCTTCCTGAATCGTCCACTCTTTTCTACCTTTATTATAATAATGAGAATATTTATCAAAATTTTTCTTCAGAATTTCTGGAATTTTTCTACGAATCTCTAGTAAAGCCTGAATTTCGTCTTCTCTACTGTCGTTATTTACGGGAATGCCGTACTTGTTGTGGAGGAAGTGATCTCCACATCCGAACATAAAATAGAACGGGCTTACTCCTAAAGAAGGGTGAACAGCAGTGTTATAAGCTCTAGCTACATATTTGGCGTTTCGGCCAATGGTTTTCTTGATCTGTGGATCTGCCAATAAAGCTCTGACAGCGTGTCCTACCCAAGAATTTGATCTCTCAATTTGACCATTCGTGCTAGGTGAGTACGTGAGCGCGTGAGTGAGTCTGATTCCGTTGTCTTCGCAGTATGCTTCTAATTCTTTACTGGTGAAATAAGTTGCATTGTCGCTAAATAATTCTGTGATTGGTGGATAAGAGGTGATGATATCGTCTAGCATTTTTATAATTTCCGAGGTATTTACTGTTCTTAAAGCTCTGATGAACATATATTTGGAGTACTCGTCAATCATTGTTAGTAGAAAAACTTGTTTTCCGTTGATGGTTAGCGGGCCTAAAACATCTGTACATAATTTCTGCATGAGACGTGGATTTTTCTTTGTGTGCGACATTAATCCGAATTTTTGACGTGGTACTTTGTATTCCTGACATGCCTTGCAGGATTTCACATATTCACCGACGTCTTTTCGCATTTCAGCCCAATAAACCGTGTTAGAAAGTTTCAAGAAAGTGCGAGTTTCGCCCATATGATTGCCCTTCTGTAATCCATCGTGAACATCGTAAAGGAATTTTTTCTGTAGCGATTTGGGGACGACGGGGAGCAAAAGTTTCTGGTTTCTATTAAATTTTTTGAAACACAAAACTTTATTTTGGTCTAATGCATGTCTGCGTGCATATTTGTGCAACTCATGTTTTTCTACATCAGAAAATGAGTCGTCCAGTGGGATTCCAATTAGAATATACTTAATACCTCGCAGATCTTTTTGGGCTTCTTGTTCTTGGACAAAGGTGGAGGGGGGTAAATCATCTGTGATTAGATGAATTTTTTCAAATTCAGATCCGCGAGAAAGAAGATCGGGAATGAAGTTTTCTTTGCCCTTTATGTGTTCAAATGTGACGTTAAATTGATTTATAACATCGACGATTCGACGCACACGGGCGGGGTTGAGGAGGGTCATGTCGGAAATACGGAGGTGGGTTAAATTAGCGTGGTCCGTTAAGATGTGGACCGGTTTCATGTAAAGAAATTGACGAAAATGCTTAAGTGCTTTAGAAATAGCGATGAGTTCGAGGTCGTAAGTGGCTAAGTGCCGCTTGCGTTGGGGCATTTTTTCTGAGAAGAACGCTACAGGTTTAACTTCTAATGTGTGAGGATTTTGTTGACTTAATACAGCTCCAATAGCATAACTACTGGCATCTGTCTGGAGAAAGGTTTTCCAGCGGGGGTTGAAAATCTGAAGGATGGGTTTGGACGTGATATGTTTTTTGAGAGTTTGGAAAGCTTCCTCACATTCATCCGTCCATTTGATGGGACGTTTCCCGTCTTTAGCTCCTGCGTTACGTAATAAATTCATGATGGGCTGGGCAGTAATAGCGAATTTAGGCATGTATTTTCGATAAAAACTAAACGAACTGATGATGCTTCGAACATCTTTCACGGTTTTGGGGGGCTTGATATTTAGGAATGCTTCGATATCTTTAAAAGCGGGGCGAATTGTTCCTTTTTGAATTTCGTTTCCAAGTAGCACTACCTTGGGATAAAAGAAATCGCATTTACGTGTATTTAATTTAAATTTGAATTTCTCTAATCTCGACAAGACAGTTTCGAGCATTTTAAGGTGAGCTTGGAAAGAGTCACCATACACGCAGATATCGTCTATATAGACAGTCATGCCACGGAATAGGATGTCTTCAAAAATATCATGCATCGCACTCGTTACACATTGACTACTGTTGATGAATCCCATGGGCATTTTACAATATTGATATTGTGTGCTAATCGAATCGAATCGGAACGCAGTATATTTTCGACTACTTTCGTGAAGGGGGAATTGGTAGTAACCGTATGCTAAGTCCATTTTAGAAAAAATAGACGCATTCAAAAGAGCTTCAATGATAGCTTCGATACGTACGACGGATGTTGAATCGCTAACAATGTGTTTATTCAGAGCTGAAAAATCTGTAAGAAGTCTAGGCTTACCATCGGATTTTGTTTTAATAAATGCTGGTGATGAATATTCGGAACGAGTTTTTTCTATAATATTAGCCTTTTCTAGATCTTGTAAAAATTTCCTAGCTATTTCTCTTTCATATTGCGATGCTTTATAAGGCCGGATATTAACTGGTATGTCATCTTTCAACCGAATTTTATAAGGCTGCGTATCGGCTGTAGGAGTATCCTCCGTTTTGGTCGTAAAAATGTGACGATATCGATACAGAAGACTGAGAGCCTGTTTGCGTTCTGCGGGTGGAAGGTCTTTATTAATAATAATTTGGATACCATCAAGATCTGTAATTTCTTCATTACCTAAAAATTCGGGATTCTTTTCGTTGTTTATTTTCGACGTAGACACGGCGTTAATTACTTCTGGTCTGTCTTGAATTTTTCCTATGCGTATACCTTTATGAATTTTAACAGGCACCGAACGAGTGTTAGCTATTTTAATATTTGTTCCATTATTATTGTCAACTTCGACGAAGGTTCCGTTTGCTATGACGTGCTGGCTAGTACATACGTTATTGAAGAAGGATGGTACAGAAAAAATGGTCTCACCTTTTGCTGGAATAACAATATCTTTCTGGACTACGATGTTATTGTCAGAAATGAAAAAAATATTATCTATATTCTGATTTTTATTATCGAGATCGCGAATGTATTCTTCATCCATTTGAATTGTTAATCCATTACGAAATTTGATCTTAGCTTGTTCGCAATCTATTACTACTCCATGCTTTCGCAAAAATCTCATTCCGAGAATCATATTTGTTGATAATTCATCTACAATTACCATAGGTTCGTAAAATTTCTGACCTTGTATTTCAAAACGCACGTATGTACTTCCTATGTATCGTAAGGGATTGGACAACGACGCTGCATAAATTTTATACGAATGATCTTGTATTTTGCTACCTGGAGGAACCATGCTTTGATGAATAATGTTAGGATTACTTCCCGTGTCTATAACTCCAGAACTAGCTGTCTCTTTATTCTCAACAAATATCGGTGTTTGCAAATTAAAATTAGATGCGCTCAATATAATTTCTTTGGAAAATTTTTTCTCGTTACAAATCTCACTTTGTGGAACGGGAGGTTCTAATTCGGAGTTATAAAAACGTTCCTTACTTTCAAAAAATTCTGGATGTTCGTAAAAATAATCAAAGCGGTTCTTGGTTTTGATCTGGAAATAATTAGGAGCATTTCGTGTTCGCTGAGTCGTTGTCCATCTCACTCGTTTTTTTGTTCGCTCGAAGTCTGTGTATTCGATCGTGGGTTAGGCGTGCCTCGTCGTGGTTGATTATTTTGCATCGGTGACCTCCAAGGGCGGCCTCGATTAAAGCCAGAAAATTGGTTGAAAGCCCTATTGTTTAGGTTAGTGTAACAATCCCTAGAATAATGACCTCTTCGGTTACATCTAAAACAAGTTATATTTGGATTGGGAGATGACATACGCCAGTTTCTTGGCTGGCCTGTTGTATTGAAGTTTCTGGGCTGATAAAAGTTGTAAGGATTAGGACTTCTATTATAAAACTGTCCGGGAAATGACTGCGGAGTTTGATTATTATTATTATTTTGTGGAGGGAAGTAGTTATATGGATTGGTAGGAAACAAGGGTGGGATTTGAGGAGCACTATTATTTTGTGGAATGAATTGGATTGTTTCTTTGGATTCCTCTTTTTTTTCTGGAATAGATTCAGCCGTATTCTTGGTCTTACTTATCTCGGTTTTGATTTCCTTTAGTGCGAGCAAAATGTCGGAGTCCTCGTCCTTATATCTTTCAAAATTCTTTTGTATACGTTGGAGATTTTTTAATAAATCCTCAACTGTGTCTATGTCCCTATGCAAGATTTCTGTCTTGAATTTTGGGGTTAGACCGTGACAGACTTTGCTGATGATTGCCTGCGCTGACATTCTCGGGTTAATTTTCTTGCAAATTCTGATCATTTTAGTAGCATACGCACTCACATCTTCCTTAGCGGTCATATTGGTTTGACTGGCAAGGTGACTCCAGTCATCTTCGTCTTTCTCATATTTGTTTCTTAAAGCTTGCGTGATTGTGTTCCAATCAATTGGCCTGTTTGGGTTTAATACCTCGTGGATGAAATAATCGTAGGCCCCATTTTTTAGATATTTTATGTACTCCCTAACTTTAATGTCGTCGTCCCATTTGTTAATTAAAGCTATCTTTGTGAAGTTTTCGATATGTTCGTCTATGTCTTCGTTCTGATTCCCTGAAAAGTCACGAAACGGTATTGGCTTGGATGATTTTGATTTAACAGTTTTTATCAACTCGTCGATCTTATCCATGTTTGGCTCCTGACGAATAACCTGAGGTAATGGAGTGATCTGTGTTGGCGGGTCGGGAGTGTTATCGTTGGAACGTTCAGTATTGTTAGTAGTTTCAGTTTCGGTTTGTGATCTTGTTTCTTTATTAGTTCGAAGAGGACTGTTTTGTGAATGCTGAAGTCGCTCGTAGTACAATTTGACACACTCTTTAGCTTTGTCTATGTTTATAGTAAGATCACGATTTTCGTCGTTGCGTGCTAAATAATATTCCTCGTTTAAGTAACCTACTACTTCGATTTTACTTGCGAATTCTTTTTTTAGAGCTTTACGTTTGTTGGCGAGTGGTCCGCTTTCATTAACTTTGTGTTTTAAGATAAGGGTGTCGAGGTTGAGTCGAAAGGTCTTAGCTATAAGATCACATTCGGTCGTGCGAAGTTGTGAAAAGAAAGCACTCATTCGGACTTTATAGGAATGAATAATAATATGTTATATATTATAGGAAAAGATAAACACCATATTAATAAAAAAAACTGTACCGTTGTATGTTGCAGCAGGAGTTACAGCGACGCTGTGAAGAAAACAGCTGGAGAACCGTCGGAAGATAGATTGTCGTCGGATTCTACTGGCTCCAATCAAACCGAAGATCTATAATATTTACTTTTCAGAATAAATTGTTGTAATATAGTTTTTCAATTCGCACGTTTCTGTTTTGAATTTTTTCGTTAACTTTGCACGGAAAGAGGAACGACTCGATCTTGAATTATTGAAAATAAGACTTGATTAAAAAATCGCGAACGATCAACGGGAATTCGTGATTAAATAATGAAAAATGCGCGATACGTAAAAATTGGCGGATAGCGAAAAAAAAGTTACTCGTGGATTCGCGTTTTTAATTGTATTGAAAAAAAAAGAGATTGGCAAGTTCGCGAAAAATTTTAGTTCGGGCGCCACATGTGATGGGCTGGTAAGCACGATATGATTGTGAATCAAAACACTAAGTTCGAAACGTTGAGTCAAAATTATTTTATTATCTGATACATGAGAGTGAACATTTGATCAAGAAGCTCGGGGACAGAATGATTCTAGTTAAAAAAGTACTTACGAGGAAACTGCGCTTAGGTTGTTAAAACAAAGAATATTTTACCGTTACGTTAAGACAAAGATAGATAGGGGTTAGCTGATTCATATCCTAAATATTTTAACAATGAGAGTTTTACTATTCTACCGTTATTTTGTTGCTAAGAGGATGCGGGCTATATGAATCATCAAACTACATATTTTCTACAATGTAAAATATTCGCGAATTCTTTTCTGTACATGTATGTGACGTCGAACGGTGTCGGCGTCACACGCCCCTTCCCGGAGTTTGAGGACTTCTTCAAGAAATTAGAAGAAAGCTTGTCCAGATGGCAAGGTGAAAAATTCATTGTGGCTGGCGATTTTAATGCCAAGTCAGAAGAGTGGCGATCAGGCCGTACGGACATCCGTGGGTATGCCTTGGGGGAGTGGATTGCTTTCAATCGACTGGAAACAGTCAATGTCGGCAACACTCCTACCCGAGTGCATCAAGGATACGGGTCCATTATTGACATCACCTTTGCCTCAGAGTGCCTAGCCCGAAAAATAGAAGGCTGGGCGGTACTGGACAAGGAGCTTTCTGGGAGCGACCACCGGTGTATCGGCTTCTCCATCCGCCGGGAAGTTGAGGTCGCTGCTCCACAAAAGCTGGTAAGAAAATGGGCCGTCAGGAAGCTGAATAGCGACCATTTGAAGGCTAGCTATCTTGCTCTCACATGGGATCAAGAAGAAGAGCAAGAAGGCAATGCGGAGGTGGCAGCAGAGAGGATGATCAAGACTGTCACCAAAGCTTGCGATGTAGCCATGCCCAGGCAAGGTCCACCAAAGAAGAGGAGGGCTGTTTACTGGTGGACCAACAAGATTGCCGAATTGAGAAAAGAGTGCAACCGTCAGCGCCGGATATACCAGCGTAGTAGTGGCCGCGAAGGGGCGCGGGCGGTTGCACCCGAATACCAGCTGGCTCGTAAAAGGCTGAAGAAGGCCATCAAGGACAGCAAGAGTGCTGCATGGCGAGAGCTATGTGAGATGGCAGATGACGACCCATTTGGAAAGCCTTATAAGTTAGTGCTGAAGAAGCTCAAAGGCCTCTCAGCAATGAGCCGAATGGAGCCGGATGTTGTGGGTCAAATCATTGATGGCTTATTCCCACAGCAGCCACCACCAATGGTAACGCTACCAACAGTAGAAGAGGATGGTATATCCCTCCTAGGCACCGAGGAGGTTGATGCAGCAGTCAATAGACTGCGGGGTAAGTATTGGAAGGCTCCAGGCCCGGATGAGATTCCAAATCCAGTCTGGAGCGCCATACATTCAGTTGACCCAGCACTGCTTGTTGATACATTCAATGCGGCAATTGTTGGGGGACTGTTCCCTGTGCGATGGAAGAAAGCCAGGCTAGCGTTGATTGATAAGAAGGATAAACCACCTGGTCTACCATCCTCTTATCGTCCACTTTGTCTGCTAGACAATGTTGGGAAACTTCTAGAAAGAGTGATAGCCAATCGTTTGGAGAGCTATCTGAAGGAAAGAGATATAATCTCTGATAGCCAGTACGGTTTTCAAACTGGACGCTGCACATCAGATGCTGGGATCCGGCTGAAGAGGATAGCCAAGTCAGCGATTGATATGCGCCAGTTTTGCGCAGCCGTCAGCCTCGACATAAGAAATGCGTTCAATTCAATCCCATGGAAGATGATATTGGAAGCTCTTGTGAACGCAGGAGTGCCCGCATACCTGCTCAGGATGATCAGCAGTTATCTTAGCTGCCGTGAAATCCAAGCAGAGACGTCTGCTGGTACAGTAAAGCGCCCTGTTACTTGTGGGGTGCCGCTGGGGTCGGTCCTTGGGCCGCTTTTGTGGTGCGTCGCATTTAACGGAATCTTTAAGGTGAAGCTGCCACCGGGGGTTAAGCTTATCTGCTATGCGGATGACACCCTCGTGGTATGCACTGCCGAAACAACTGTAGCGGTGGAGAGCAGGGTAAACCGGGCCCTAGAGGATGTGACGCGTTGGATCGAGTCGGCTGGACTTGAACTAGCAGCAAGTAAGACGGAGGCCATTTTATTCACGACCCGTCGGAAGTTCAAGCCACCCACCTTTCGCCTGCGAGGTGTGGAAATTGAAACCAAGAAGCAAATGAAATATCTGGGCATCTGGTTTGACTCAACGCTGAGCGTCAGGCACCATTTCCTGATGGCAGCGGAAAAGGCGGGCCGGGTAGTTGGATACCTAAGCCGCCTTATGAGGAACCTGGGAGGACCGAGAGAAGCAAGGAGAAGGATCATGATGAGCACCGCCTTGTCGATCCTCCTATATGGTGCACCAGTATGGGCCGACTGCATGAAGACACCATACCGAAGAAGAGAGATGGTAAAGATCCAACGAAGAGCTGCGCTGAGGTGTGTTAGTGCCTACCGCACTGTCTCGACGGAGGCTCTTTGTGTATTAGCACGTTCACCACCAATCGAGCTCCTTGCTGAGGAGAGAGCGGTGGTGTTCGAAGCAAAGAAGAGAACAACGACCAACCGAGAAGCCTTACGGGTCAAGCAGGAGGCCAGGCGCTCCTTGCTTGTTGTGGTGTGTGGATTGGTCGTGATGGAAATTCGACCAAGGGACTTTCGAAAGCACGGGGTTTAAAAATCAGATTGCGAAAAACGCGAAGTGTTTCATGTTGGACTGACCGAAAGATTTATTAACTCAATAGTACACTTTACAAAAATACACGGGCAATAAATTCGCGGCAAGACTTTACGACTTAAATTTCCAAGTTAACACTAAAGACTACGTGATTCGCGATAAGTAGTGAAGAGTAAGGTAATGTTCTTAAGGGAGATAAAATGGTATAATATATATACTTGAAAGATTCCTCTTATTCTCATTCCGTCATCCTGTTTAATCCTGTTTCGCTTAATCGCGATTACTCCCTCCTTGTTCCAAAGAATGTTATACGCTTTGCTTTATCGGTTATCGTCTATCGTCGCTTGCTTACATCTAACTTAATTGTACATTTTATTTTTGCTTTCGTGCTATGCACATGTATTTTCTAAGAAACGACTTCGTTTTGAATTCACTTGCAATATAATAAACGCATTCTTCGGAGTCGTGGACTTTTATTTGAAGAATCTGAAGATTCTTATAAATTCAAAACTCTTCGTTTCGTCTTCGTTTTTAAGACTCCTCTTCTTTCTTGTCGAATAAGTATGTCGAGTGTTAAAGTTCGCTTTATTCTTCGCGCGGAACCGTCGCCTACTGACAGTAAAACTACAACTACGGTACTCTATGCAATGCAGTTTCTGGATGATGATTCCATAATATACGCGATTCCCGAGCAATACAAAGCTCTTACCCATCATGAACGTTTATTTTCACTTCCGGCGGCTCAGACCGCGAAAAAGGAACTTAAGCCGCGCTGGAAAACAAGGCCATTCAAGGTAACGCTGCCCTCGGATGTAGCCGCAATTTATATCGATGAAGATGGAAATCCGGTTATTCACGGTATTATCATGGATCCTTTGGATGATGATGGGCATTCGGTTGTTTCTTTTCATTCATCGGCCGCTTCACCATCCATTTCTACGGTTAATCATCCGTCTTCTCAGACTTTGACGCCGGCTCTTCCTGTCCCTCGTACTTTGTCTTCGATAGTAAAAGACGCTGTTATACCAAAATTTGGTTCAAAATCAGTGTCGTCGAATGCAACTGCATGGCTGGATATATTCGAATCTGAATGCAAAAGGCTTAACATCGAGGAAATTCACTATTGGGAGGTTGTTCGTCTATTTTTGGAGGACGCAGCCGAAAAATGGTACAGTACTACTCGTTTATCTACCTTATCCACGTCATGGGCGTTTTGGAAAGAAAACTTCATCGAAAATTTCGGTCAGAAAAGTCTTTCGTCAGCTCGTTCTGCTTTCACCTACCGGTTTATGGGCGGTACGTTAACTGATTACGTCCAAACCAAACTTAACATGCTCGTCAGTTTCAACCCAAAAATGCATGAGCTGGATAAGATAACACATCTCGCTCTCGGTCTCCCGGTGCATCTCCAAGAAAAAATTAATCTCGCCGAATGTACGACTCTCGGTAAGATGATCGCTACTATAAATTCTTTTGATCGTGTACCTTCTCGTTCAATTAATTCACCCTCTTCTTTGTCAACACCAAGTAATGCGTTCTCTTCTTTACGCACTAAATCGCCGTGCAATTATTGTAAAAAGAAGGGTTTCACGCGTTTTCATCCTGAAAGGGAATGTTTCACAAAGTTTCGAGATAGTCAACGTAAGAATTCTCCTAACAATACGAAACCTGATAACGTAAGTAAGGCGATTCATAGTATTGAGTTGGATGATCTGAAGCAGGAAATAATGGAGCACCAAAAAAACGAGTGAAGCCCTCGTTTGTCGTGTTGGACGTTGAATTCGGGAACAATTTTGGAAAAGGCCTTTATGATCCAGGCGCGAATTCGTCTGCGATTTCATATAAGGCATTAAAAAAAATTAAGAACTACATATTCGTCCCAATAAAATCAACTTACAACACGCCAAGCGGCAAGGGCTCTATTATGGGTGTCACAATGCTCAACATTTCGATAAAACAAGTCTCCGAGAGAGTACTGCTTCACGTTATCGACTCTCCTAATCTTTGTTTTGACTTTATTATCGGTCTCGACTTAATTCCTATCTTTGGTCTATCGTTAGACAGTAATCTTTGTATCTCGCAAATCAACGTAAAATGTAACACAAATTATGAAAATACTTTAATTCATAACGTAATTTGGAACGAATATATGCCTGAGGAACTTTTTGAAAAAAAGACACAGCACCTTAACGTAGAACAAAAAAAAATTATTCGTTCTCTTATAGAAAAAAATAGTGCTGTATTTGCGAAAAATGCTTTCGACGTCAGAAACGTCACAAAATATGAATGCTCAATAAACCTTGAAAAAGATACCTATGTTGCTAAAAAGCCTTACCGCTGTAGTTTTGAGGACCAAGAGGAAATTGAGAGACAATGCTCTAATTTACTCGAGAATGGTATGATTACTGAGTCCTTTTCCCCATTCGCATCTCCTGTTACTATGCAATTTAGGAAAGATGGTCTAAGTGCACAGAAGGTAAAAACCCGTATGTGCGTCGATTTTCGTATGTTAAATAAATTATTGATTCCGGAGAGTCAGCCGTTCCCGTTAATAGATGAGATATTAATTAAAACTCGTGGTTGCAAATGGTTTTCTGCAATTGATACTAATGCGGGGTTTTGGGCTATCCCTATTCGCAAGGAAGACCGACATAAGTCCGCATTTGTAACGCAACATGGCCATTATGAATGGCGTTCCATGCCCTACGGCTTAAAAAATGCTTCCGCGATTTTTCAGCGCATATTATCTGGTATACTTAAACGTAGATCACTTTCGAAATTTGCTGTTAATTATCTCGACGATATTCTTATATTCTCTCGTACTTTTGAGGAACATGTTACGCACGTACAGGAATTATTTAATGCTATTTACGAAGAAGGTTTCCGATTAAATTTTAAGAAATGTAATTTCGCTGCTCCTACTATTCAATACCTTGGTCACATCCTGGGGCCGGACTCAGTTAAACCACTCCAAGACAACCTTGTCGCTATAAACTCCTTCCCTGTCCCCTCCTCCAGGAAAAACGTGCGACAATTTCTCGGTAAAATTAACTTTTACCGAAAATTTATGCCTGACTCCACTAAGTTACTCGAGCCTCTTCACAATCTCCTCCGAAAAAACACGTCCTTTCATTGGTCTACACAATGTCAAGCGAGCTTTGATAAAGTGAAGTCTCTTTTGACATCCGCGCCGATTTTGGCCATTTTTGATAGGAATAAACCTATATCTATATACACTGACGCGAGTGGAGTAGGTATAGGGGCAGTCCTTAAACAGAAACAAGACGACGGGTCTGAAAAACCCGTTGCCTATTTCTCTAAAAGATTATCGAAGGCGCAGGAGTTGAAGTCGGCGATCTATATTGAAAGTATCGCTATCCGTGAGGCCATCCGTTACTGGCGTTTCTGGCTGATCGGGCGCCACTTCAAGGTTATCACCGATCACAAACCCCTCCAGCACCTGAACTTGAAAGCTCGGACTGATGATGAACTTGGTGACTTAGCTAATGAACTTCTTCAGTTCGACTTTGAGATCCTTTATCGTCCTGGCTGTGAAAATAACGAAGCAGACTGTCTTTCACGCAATCCTGTCCTCGATCCGCCTCCAGACAACTCTTTACCTGAACCTATTATTCCCTCATTCAATTTTCTTAGCCTCGGGGAAATAAAGACTCTTCAGAAAAATGTATCTACCTTAAGTACAGACATGTTGAAACAGGGTGTAATCTTCCGAAAATTTCGTGATCGATATCGTATTCCATTGCATTTTGATGCAGGAAAAGAACTCACACAGATGGTTCATTCTCAGTACGGTCACATTGGCTCAAAACATGTTTTGTCATTAATTTCGAGTATATTTACTTTTCCAAACATGTATAGTTATGTATCAAATTACTGTAGATCATGTAATACGTGCGTACAAAATAAAACACGTCGATCTCGTCGAAGTGGTGAATTAGGTTTCCTTGGCCCTGCTTCCAAACCTTACCAAATAATGTCTCTTGATTCCGTCGGCGGATTCGCCGGTAATAATTCATCAGCCAAATACCTTCACATATTAGTAGACCACTTTTCACGCTATGCATTTATATTGTGCTCCAAAGGACAGTCTGCTAGGGAAATGATCTCTCTGGTTGACTCGGTCCATAAGTGCCACCCAATAGGTACACTATTGACTGATCAATATGGAGGTCTCACCTCAGACGAGTTCCGTTCTTATTGCTCCCTGTCTGGTATCAAGCATGTATACACCGCAGTGGATAATGCATCTTCGAATGGCCTAAACGAACGTTTAAACCAGACGTTGGTGAACAGGATTCGTTGTGTGAAACATGACAAAAATACCTCTCCAAAAAAAAGCTGGACTGTAGTTGCCGCGCAGTGCGCTAATCAATACAACAAGACTCCGCATAGTGTTACCAAGTTTACGCCCGTTTATCTTCTGACTGGTCAATCTGACAGTATTATTCCTTCTTCTTTAGTGGATCCCCCTGATATCACCACAGACAGACAGTTAGCATTACAAAATACAATCCGTAATCATGAGTATAATAAGAAATTATATGATAAATGTAAAATCCCTATCAGCTTTAATGTTGGAGATTCTGTGTTCATTGATAATGGTAATAGACTAAATCGTAATAAACTTGATAATGTTAGAATAGGTCCCTTCCCAATTACAAAACGTATGTCTAATAATGTATTTGAGGTAGAAGTTGGCCCTGGTCACTTAGGTAAACGCAAGTATCATGCTAGCAAACTATTACTAGAAAATTGTTCAAGATGATCTGTTGTATTTTTGTTAAAGATAATCTGTTGCGTATTTCCTCTTGTTTTCTCTTGTCACTCCTAATGCTCTTAATCGAGTGGGAAAGGGGGATGAAAGATTCCTCTTATTCTCATTCCGTCATCCTGTTTAATCCTGTTTCGCTTAATCGCGATTACTCCCTCCTTGTTCCGAAGAATGTTATACGCTTTGCTTTATCGGTTATCGTCTATCGTCGCTTGCTTACATCTAACTTAATTGTACATTTTATTTTTGCTTTCGTGCTATGCACATGTATTTTCTAAGAAACGACTTCGTTTTGAATTCGCTTGCAATATAATAAACGCATTCTTCGGAGTCGTGGACTTTTATTTGAAGAATCTGAAGATTCTTATATACTCTTAATTCTAACGGTATACGGTATGGTACAGTGGGGATAAATTAGGGAATGGATAACTTATAATATTTGAAAATTGCAATTGAAGCAAAAGCTGACAATTATTTGGTACAGTTAACGGTGAATTATATACAGGTTCGGTAGACTAAACATCCGTCAAGTATCTCGGAATCGTATAGGTATAAACAATTGATAAATGTAATAGTCAGCAATATGTGCGAAGCTTTTCGTGTGCAAAAATGACATCCTTTATCTTAGACTAAACATCCGCGAAAAATCGCGGTTTCGCGAAGTGAATTACCGTTATTCGAATTAGCTCGTAGAGGCGAGTCAATTATTCCAAATATTTGCGAATTTATCAATTTTTCAACCAACTTGTGGCGCGCGACAGAGTCGTGCGTCACAGATCGGCCTCCCCCCAAAAGAAACCCAAAAAACCCCAATATTTGGTGAAAAAGGAGAATTCACTTGCGTTAACAGGTATATACAAAAAAAATTGAAAACTTAGCATAATTCATATTGAATTCGTATCTATTAAAATGGAATAACAGTACATTGTAAAATATCGATGTGGCGAAATATACAGCTTAATTAATATCGTTAATTACAAATAAATTTTTATCTATTATTATCATTATTATTACTATTACCTATTATTATTATTATTATTTTTTTTTGTTATAATCAAAATGCATTAAATTATTCTACTTCCATGACTCTGTGCGAATGATGAACTGGCGTTGGCTTCCGTTAAAAGGAGATAGTGTATATCTTCTTGTCTTTTGACGGTTACTTTTCCAAAATGTCCAGTGACCTTGTTCAATATTAATTTTTCCAAATATGACTTCATTGGTCTCCAGTGAAATTTACTCCTTTAGATGTGGTACATATACAGTATACGATCTTCAAAATATCAGGTTATACACAAGGATGGTCTTTCCGGCTGATGTGATGATTTGTGTGTCCAGTTGCCATCTGTAACAAATCGAAATGGATAGGTTCGAGTGGGGGAAGAGGAAGGACAGGGGAATTGTTTTGCGCGCGGATTTGAGTTTGTTTGAGGAAGAAAGGGAAGATACCACAGGAAACTTATCACTTCGTAATGGGTGGGCACGAACCTGACTTAATTTCTTCATTTTTCTTTCTCAAAATATGGTTTAATCTGTGAAGCATGTACTTTTTTATTCTTTCCATTCTTATTTATTATGAATACTGATCTACTAATTATTCTCGTAATCTCGAATGGTCCTATCCATAAGGGATCCATTTTGTTCGGATTATGGGTTTTTAATAAGATCTTATCTCCTTCAGTTAAAATAAGTTCTTTACGCCTCAGATTATGATAGTGAATATACTTTTTATAGTTATCCTCTAAGATCTTTGGGATTTTTTTTCTTATTTCTTGCAACTCCTTTAATTCTTCGTCTCTATCTTGTGTCTGTTCGGGGATGTCGTATTTTAGATTCCAATATCTATCTCGCTGTCCAAACATTAGATACTGGCTAGATACTCCTCCTAGTGATGGGTTTTCACAGTTGTTCCATGCTCTCTGAATCAATTTTACCCATTTAAAAATGTCGGTCTTTGAGTGTCCGTCTGCTAAAAGGCATTTGACAGTGTCGGCAACCCACGCATTTGGTCTCTCGATTAGGGCATTTGTAGAGGGTACTAGTGCGATAGAATGTCTTTGTTTGATGCCCTTAGATTCACAGTATTCGGCGAATTCGTTACTTTTAAAATATTGAGCTTGGTCTGAGAAGATTTCCCTTGGCAGTGGGAAGTGAGCGATTATTTCGTCGAAGAAATTAATGATGACTTTTGAGTTTACAACAGTGGTGGCCTTTATAAAAATATATTTGGAAAAATTATCTATTGCTGTGATTATAAAAATTTGGCGATTGCCTACTCGAAGGGGGCCTAAGATATCAGTAGAAATTTTTTCCATTAACGTTTCTTTTTTCTCTACACTTTCGTTGAGTTTCCCATATTTGATGTTGGACTTTTTGTATCTTTGGCAACTTTCACACGTTTTTACTATTTCTTCGACCTTTGTTTTCATTCCTCTGAAGTACACGTAGTCGGCTAGATTATTGAAAGTTCTCCATACTCCGTTGTGATTGCCCTTCATCAATCCAGAATGTGCTTCATTGATCATTTCTTCTTGTAGACTTTGGGGAACTACTGGCAGATGCAGCGTTTGAGTTCTAGAATATTTTTTATAGCATACGAGATCGTTTTCGTCTAAGGTGAACCTGCGGGAAGCCCTACGGAACTTCTTCTTTTCCTCATCCGTGTAGGTTGTAGGAAAATTCCGTTTATATAGAGCAATCTTAATTCCCATGATTTCGTGATCTTTCTCCTGCTGGGCTACAAATTTAGGTTTATCTTTAGTTTGTGATATTGAGTGGATTTTTTCAAAGTCTGGGCCTCTACTGAGATAGTCGGCGAGTTGAATTTCTTCCGCTTTTTTGTATATCAACTCATAATCGAAACTGTTGAGGATATCGGTAATGCGTCTTACTCTCGAAAGGTTCATCATAGAGTCTTCATTGATTTTGCAGTTAACTAGATTACGATGGTCTGTATAGATATAAACTTTATGCATGTATAAATATTTACGGAATCTTTTAAGTGCCATAGTTATACCTATTAATTCTAAGTCGTATGAGGATAGGTGGCGTTTTCTTTCTGGTAATCTCTCTGAGTAATAGGCAACCGGTTTCAGGTGTCCGTCGGTCGGATCTTTTTGTAAGAGAGCACTTCCTGTCGCGTAAGATGACGTATCGCAGATTAAGTATGTTTCTCTTGCTGGGTCGAAAAGTTGGAGTATGGGTCGTTCTGTAATTTGTTTTCTCAGCTCGTCGAAGGCTTGTTGACATTCTTTTGTCCACGTAATACGATTAGAACTTTTTAAATTTCCTTTTCCTCGTATAAGTTCGCTGATTGGTTTGGCTGTTTGCGTGAAATTATTCATATAATTGCGAAAATAACTAAAGCTGCTAATGAAGGATCGGACATCTTTGACAGTGCGTGGTGGTTTCATACTTAGAAAGTCCTTTATGTTGTCTTCAGTAGGGCGCACAGTACCTCCTTCGATTTTATAGCCTAGGATTTCGATACTTCGATTGAAAAAATTGCACTTTGTTGTTCGGAGCTTAACGTTGTGTTCTCTTAGTTTCCGTAAAACTTGTCGTACATGTCGAACATGTTCCTCGAATGTTTTGCTGTATATACCTATATCATCCATGTATACGGTGCAAATTTTCCATAGCTCTTCTTCGAGAATCTCATTCAAGGCTGCTACTAATGCTGCTGCGCTAGCGGAACATCCCATAGGGAGACCCAAGAATTCGTAGAGATCGGAGTTTGCTAACATAAAAGCTAATTTATGTGCGCAGTGTTCGGCTACTTTTATTTGGTAATAGGCGGAAAAAATATCTGCACAAGAGAACCAATTTGCTTGTTGATAGGCTTCTATGATTGCTTGAGGTCTAGGATTCGTGACAGTGGAGGCGATTATCTTCTTGTTCACTTTTGACATATCGACTAACAAACGGGGAGATGTTTTATCTTTTTTATATTTGACAAAAGCTGGTGAACAGTAAAAGGAGTTAGATTTTCGTACCTTTCCCGCCTTCTCTAACTTTTTAAGTAAGTCCATACCGAGTTTGAATTCTTTTTCTGCTATAGGATATGGGCGGGAGACAACTGGAATGTCGTCCGTTGTGAAGATCTCGCATTCTTTAACTCCTGTGATGAACCCTGCGTCGGTTTCATTTTCTGTGAACATTTCTCCGAATTCATTTAACATTTCAAGAACAATTTCTCGTTGGTAGTCGGTTAATCCTTTTGTACAGTTGATTTCAATTCCATTACGATCGAAAATTCCCTTCTCTCCGTTCTCCTTCGTTCTTATATATGATTTTACATTCGTATCTTTCTTTGTCTTACTGATTGTGTTAACCTTATTGCCGAAGGATCGTTTTTCCGGCGTTTCTGTACATAATACTGTATTCTCGCGTAAGGTGACTGTTGAGACCGTTTTGTTGGTAATTTGTAGAATATGCTGACTGGGCTGGAAAATATTGAAACCGCGTCGAAGTAGTGCGTGTTGTATTCGAAACTTGCTGTCTTCTGTATTTTCGATGAAGAGTTGGGTGGAAGAACGAGCGGGAACAGTTATGGAATAATTCAACGCAATTTTTTTTCCATCTTTTGTAAGGCCTTTTTTGAGACTATCAATATATTCTTGTTTCATAGGTATCTTAATAGCATTGCGTACTCGAAGTTCTTCTTTTTTGTAATCTATGATGACTTTATTTTTAATCATGAAGCGACCGCCTAATATTACTGACTCATCGATTTCATCGACAATACGAAATGTTTCTTTGAATTTAATTTTACCAATAAAGAATGTAATTTCGGCGTTACCGTAATGTGTCATTGTGAAAGACTGCGACGAGGCACAAATATTCTCGATTGATTTTTTGTCTATCATACAATTTTCGGGTAAGCAGCTCCGTTTCCATAAGTTGATGTTCGCACCGCTATCAATTAACGCATGTAAGATTTCCTGACCTACTCTAACATCTATGTTACAATTTAGATGAGCGAAAGTGCAAATATTTTCGTGTGCAAGGTCAGTGTTCTTCAATTTATTTTCCTTAATTAGGTTACTATTTGTATTCGTATGAGACGGTGATTTACGGAATGAGTTTTGTGGAGCGTTTCTCTGTCTTCCCTGATAAAATTTATGACTCGTCGCTACTGCTCGTTTTTTTGAGATGAGTTGTTACCACTCCTATTCGTGGAAGAATTGATATTATTATTAGGTGAGGGGTATGAAAACTGTCCTCTTCTCCAACAATCCTTGGCAAAATGATTTCTGAGTCCACAAACATAACAGCCTGAGTTGTTATACGATGATTGAAAACGGTTACCTTGAAATCGGGATTCACCACGGGAAAAGTGACTGTTGTTTTGATACCTTGGGCGATATGTAGGATACCATTGACGAAAGAAATTTTGATTGTAATGAGAATAGGTTGGAGGCGGGGGAAAGGATGGGGGCATTGTTTGGAAAGGGTTTAATACTGTTTGTGAAGGGGTAGTTTCTTGGGGAGTGGGAAAGGGTTGTTGAGCAAAGGGTTGTGGAGGAAAGAAAGCAGCAGGATTCATTTGAATATTAGGAATCGGTGTTTGAGCGATTTGCTGATTAACTGAAGGTCGACTAGAATCTTGTCCACGAATTTTATTAATTAATTCAGGAATTTCGGCTTCTTCTTTCTTCTGTTGATTCTCCTCGTCCATCTTATTTTGAACCATGGCAATGATCTCTTTAATTCCCGTTTCTTTTTTATTCTTTTCGTTCGCTAGCTTTTCCATGTGTACTCTGAGGTTTTTAAGTTCTAGCACTAAACTATCTTCATTGGAGTCATTATATCTTTCCAAGTTGTCTTTTACGACTTCGAGATTTTCTAGGAGGTTATTTACGGTACGATTATTCAGATTTTGAATTGCCTTACGTTGTTCAGGGAGAAGGCAATTTAAGACTCTCGCTGATATCGCTTTCTCTGACATATTCGGATTTTGTTTCTTACATAATCGGATGATTTTTCTCGCAAACGCTACTGGACAATCTCCTGTCTTTTGCTTGGTTTTATTAATAAGTAGATCCCATGTATTCTCGTCCTTTCCATATTCTACCTTGAATTTTTCCTTGATCTGAGCCCACGTGACGTGATTATTATTATCACCAAGAACATTGTGCATAAAAAATTCTTTAGCTTCATCTTTCAATTTGCGTGAAAAATGTCGGATAGTTTGTTCTTCATTCCATCTATTTACACGTGCTATTCTATCTACATTATCACAGTGTTCTGAAATATCCTCATGAGCAGCTCCTCGAAACTCCTCTACTTCTAGACCGATTTTCTCACGGCAGTCAATTTTTTGTAGGATTTCGTCTAGTTTTTCAAAATTCATTGTAGGGGGATTAGTGATGTGTAGATTCTTAAAAGATTCACTAAGATTTGAGTTATTTACACTTTTTGAAGATTGTGGAACTGACTTATCTGGAGATTTTTCGACTGGTGTAGGGCGAAGATTTTCCTTTTGGTTCTGAATTTTTTCTAGGAATGAGGTATTAAGAGTCTCACTTTGATCTTCGAGCTTTTCTGAGAAGGAAATGTTATGAGTGTCGTCTCGATCTTTGACGGGCGAAACGGATTTGGAGGCAGACTTAGCGGGAGATCTACTTTGTAAAAATTGTGAGAATGGATCAGTGCGTTTTTCGAGACGGCAAATTTCAGTTAAATCTAAGGTGAGCGGAGTACCTCGGTCTCTGCTTTTCTCACTTTCTAATTTCAAATAATCACTTAGGTCTGGGTTAGTTTTAAGATACTGAACTAAGCCTTTACGTTTTTCTTCTAAGGTTGAGGTAGGGTTAATAGACGTACGTAAGGTTCTTATAAGATTATTAGCTTCATCGGTTCGTAAGTGATGGGCCCACGACATTTATGAAAAGAGAGGAAAGGAAAGTTTGGAATGAATAATTTCGATTTGATTACTTACAGTTTTCAGCAGATGAATTCAAATGGCAGGTTGCGCTTCCGGTAGCAAATATTGAGAGCGAAAACGCGACGAACGATTTAGACTTTACAATTGATTCTGGCATCACGGGTTCAAAAGTTGGGCGCCATTTGTGGTGTGTGGATTGGTCGTGATGGAAATTCGACCAAGGGACTTTCGAAAGCACGGGGTTTAAAAATCAGATTGCGAAAAACGCGAAGTGTTTCATGTTGGACTGACCGAAAGATTTATTAACTCAATAGTACACTTTACAAAAATACACGGGCAATAAATTCGCGGCAAGACTTTACGACTTAAATTTCCAAGTTAACACTAAAGACTACGTGATTCGCGATAAGTAGTGAAGAGTAAGGTAATGTTCTTAAGGGAGATAAAATGGTATAATATATACTCTTAATTCTAACGGTATACGGTATGGTACAGTGGGGATAAATTAGGGAATGGATAACTTATAATATTTGAAAATTGCAATTGAAGCAAAAGCTGACAATTATTTGGTACAGTTAACGGTGAATTATATACAGGTTCGGTAGACTAAACATCCGTCAAGTATCTCGGAATCGTATAGGTATAAACAATTGATAAATGTAATAGTCAGCAATATGTGCGAAGCTTTTCGTGTGCAAAAATGACATCCTTTATCTTAGACTAAACATCCGCGAAAAATCGCGGTTTCGCGAAGTGAATTACCGTTATTCGAATTAGCTCGTAGAGGCGAGTCAATTATTCCAAATATTTGCGAATTTATCAATTTTTCAACCAACTTGTGGCGCGCGACAGAGTCGTGCGTCACACTTGTAAAGTGGAAAGCAAGAATTGCCCAGAGTGAGCTGGGTACATGGACAACCCGTGTGCTAATACGCGACCTTGATGAGTGGATGAACTGACACCATGGTCAGCTGAACTTTCACCTGACGCAGGTGTTAAGCGGCCATGGCTGCTTCAACAAGTACCTTCACGAGAAGTTAAGGAAAGTTGAGCAGGCAACGTGTTCGCACTGTAACCAAGGGCGGGATGATGGACCACAACACACCTTATTTGAGTGTGAGGCGTGGAGGCGTGAGCGGGACGAGCTTAGTCGGTCTCTTCAAGAGATCGGGGTAGATGAAGCGCTCGACCCGAGTAGCCTGGTACCCACCATGCTAGGATCCGAAGAAGCATGGAACCAGGTGTCTGCCTTTGCGGCCACCATCATGAAGAGGAAGATGGACCAGGAATGGAATAGGCAAATGCAGAACCACGCTATGGCCTACTCAACACCTGTGTACCATCAACATCCAGATCTGCAGGAAGAAGAGGAAGAAGGATACCATCCAGATTGTTAGGGCCTTTATAGTTGTTGAAAGAATCTCGCGTTTATATGGTTGCTCCGCGTCCTCTATTCCGGTGAACTTACTACGGTACGCTCACTGTTCATACGAATATGTCTAACGAGCACCATACAGTGAGATTCACGCAACAGCGACTTATTACGCCTGATGTGATGTGATAGTGTCGTTTTTGTGACGTGAGTGCGTTCTCTAGTGCTGTTTCTTTTTTGTGCGTGCCAGGGGGGCATCGCAGCTTGGCGGTTGTCAAAGCAACTTGGCAGTTGCCGAGTAGAAGAGGGGGTTCGCGTAGGAGATTCCTCCTTCACTGAAGTTATACCCGAAAGGGTCGATTCCGGTGTTGGAGGAAACAATATTAAATGCATACGCAACCCGCACCTACTCCATTATGGATGACGGGCGGTGCTGCACATGCGACACACAAGAAATTATTATTATTATTATTATTATTATTATTATTATTATTATTATTATTATTATTATTATCATTATTATTATTATTATTATCATTATTATTGTGCAATTCATCTTCACTGATTCTTAAATCCTTGTTGTTTTTTCATTATTTACCCATTTCCATTTCTCATGTACATTTTGTGACTGTTCCTAGGCTCAGGAACGCTTGTGCATGTAGACCATTTTTACTATTTTATTTTGTATTGCATTGTTTTTTGTTAACATTCTTCCTTGTAACATTTTCATTTGTGTCTGCAATATCAATGTGCATGATCCAAATCATCTCAATTGTTTTGTGTTCCATTTTCTCAGTGATTAATTTCAAGCACATCTTTTTGATATTTCCAACTAATACTGTAAAGGATAATACCGGAAACTCTTCTAAATTTTGTGGTCTCAACCGACTAGCGACAAAGGATGGAACTAACTACGGATGTGACTATGAATTTGTGTATATCGTTTGCAAGTAGTATTGCTTTATCAACAACCCGAACAACACGACTATGGTTATGACACAAAATCATCATCCCATACCGCTAGGTAACGCTGCATCGCGTGACCAAAAGCGCTCAATGTATTTAGACAGAAGTTTGTTTATTGTATTTGATATCTCTTACAAGTCTTGCTTCCTTACTAATTTTTTTTTTTTATAATGCATGTGTACTTGGGATAACAGAAGTTCTTGTCGCTTGGTTGGGTTTCACTAAAAGCCTAAGTAGGTATATCGCTTGGTTGATTGCTACTTAACCTTGTATGTTGGATAGATCTCAGTTGATTTTTGAATTATCATTACACCCTGGATTTTAAGTTTTGAATCTTCCAGTTAGATACGCCAGATTCTACCCATCAAGCACTTTCCAGTGATATAGGCCTACAAGTCATAACTCAGGGGAAAGAGGAAATTTTGCTTGGTTTGATTCTTCTCAAAGGAGTCCAGTTGATGAATAAAATAAAAAATAAATGGAGTAATTCAACTTGGATAATAATTCATTTCATTTGTGATTTGTCACCGCATATTTGGCAATCAAATCTGACCCTTAATTTTTTTTTTTTTTTTCTATATTTCAAGATTTGAATGTTGAGATCCAAAATCTGAAACATCCTTTCTCTTTTCTCTCAAGAAGCGGAACCGAGAATATTCGGGTCTTCTTCTCTTTTCCAAAATCCAGAACCCAAAAAGATACAGATCTATTTCTTCATTCAAGATCCAAAACCCAAAAGACCCGGATCTTCCCCGTCTTAACATCCGGAACCCGGAAAAGTTGGGTCGAAACCCAAGGTCCGGAACCCGAAAGATCCGGATCTTCTTTTTTCTCAAAGATCTGGAACCCAAAGAAACTGTATCTTTTTTTCCCTCAAGATCCGGAACCAAAAAGAACCGTAAAAAATAACCGTTAGGGTTCCCAGCCCTGCTTATGAGTTTTAACCCAAAAATTGAGCTTGAAGCTAGATGCTGAAAGTAGAAACATGTTTTATTAGGAAAAAACATATTTTTGGTTTTTTCAAACTTCAAGCTCTTGTTTTGCTTATTAAGTCGTTTGATCAGGGCTTGCATAATAACAGTTATTTTTTGGTTGACTGTATAACCAATTTCAAAATGAAAATATCAATTTTGACCGATTGGATGTTGACGAATATTTTTTTGTTTATAACTCACTGTTATTTGACCAAAATTAAAGAAGCTATTCCTAGATCAATCATCATGTCATGCATCATATTTTTAAAAAATTTGAAAACTAAAACTAGAGCCTGACTAAAACTGGGTCTAGAAGCGAACTGTTCAAATTAACTGTTAAATTTAGTTACAACCTAAGAATATATTTTTTTTAGCGGTCACAGCGGTTATAACAAATGACTTAAGAATTAATTATTTGTCTGGACGGATTATATAAATAGAGAGTCGAATATGTCCGGCACTGCCGTCCAAAATATGAAAAATTCAAAAAATAAACAAATAAATGACTATTTATTTATCTATTAATTAAAAACCCGACGTTTCGACAGGCATTCTCAAGGGTTAAAACGTGAATGAAAAAAAAGAGAAGAGAAAAACAGAAATACGAATGAACTACATAAAGAATATTAGTCATGATGAGGTACACGTTTCATGACCGGTAAGTACAGGCTAATGACACCATCGACGTCTGATTTAAAGTTTACAGCGTTATCATTTTTCAAGATTTCGACAGCTTCGCGTATTTTCCTTTTAGTGGTATTATCCTCAAAACATATTATAGAAGGATTATCGAAATTAAAATTATGTCCCGTTTCAGTCGAGTGTCGGCACAGGGCGGTGGTATCCAGGTGGTTCGATACATTGGATTTATGTTGACGAATCCTCTCCTTTAGTCGTTGCATTGTTTCACCCACATATTCATTAAAGATCAGATACCTCATGAAGCAAACTCTGGGCTTGTATACAAGCTCCCTTGTGACAGCTGTAATGTGGAATATGTGGGTGAAACAATGCAACGACTAAAGGAGAGGATTCGTCAACATAAATCCAATGTATCGAACCACCTGGATACCACCGCCCTGTGCCGACACTCGACTGAAACGGGACATAATTTTAATTTCGATAATCCTTCTATAATATGTTTTGAGGATAATACCACTAAAAGGAAAATACGCGAAGCTGTCGAAATCTTGAAAAATGATAACGCTGTAAACTTTAAATCAGACGTCGATGGTGTCATTAGCCTGTACTTACCGGTCATGAAACGTGTACCTCATCATGACTAATATTCTTTATGTAGTTCATTCGTATTTCTGTTTTTCTCTTCTCTTTTTTTTCATTCACGTTTTAACCCTTGAGAATGCCTGTCGAAACGTCGGGTTTTTAATTAATAGATAAATAAATAGTCATTTATTTGTTTATTTTTTGAATTTTTCATATTTTGGACGGCAGTGCCGGACATATTCGACTCTCTAACTATATAACAAATGACCTTTATAACCGTTAACCGTTAAAAAAATGTTGGTGCAAACCCTGCGTTTAATTAAGCAAATGAAAAATTGTTTCGCTTCAGCTTATTTACAGCTTAAAAGTAAAAACTTCTATCAAACTTGAGCTCACTGCACTTGGGCTGTGACTTACCACTGACTGTACAGGTGCGTTGATAGTCAACGCCGTTACCTAGCAATGCGTGACGTGACCAAAAGCGCTCAATCTGGACTATGCATATTGTAGTTGCACCAGCGTCGAAAATTTCTTCAATGTAATTCTTATGGGGAATGAAAAATTACTCTGATTTAATTGAAAATCAAGTCATCTTAGAGGGAATAGATCAAATTCAGTGTGACGTCATTTGTATAAGGAAACTGTAAATGCCCTATGAAACTTCGGGA
This sequence comes from Aspidiotus rigidus, assembly GCA_035079385.1. NCBI lineage: Eukaryota > Metazoa > Arthropoda > Insecta > Hemiptera > Diaspididae > Aspidiotus > Aspidiotus rigidus. The sequence goes on along the minus strand of JAVHKY010000046.1, from coordinate 1,690,630 downwards.
AAAGCAGAACTCAGAGATCAGTGATTTCAGACGGACTGATTTTTTCATGTGATTTCCTTTGACTATATACCTTCTATGGACTGAGCTAAGACGACGTTTACCCGTGGAAAGATATGATAAGAGAATAAGATGCGGAGGGCTCAACATTGGCACCGCGGTTGATTGCAGAGGGAGGAGAAGCTGTTACTCCTCCGCACACTCATCTGCGCTGCCTATATTACGCTATACATGTTTCCACGCTTTTTTAATATTGCAGTATAAGGACCAAGCTCAGTCCATAAGAGGTATATAGTCAAAGGTGATTTCCCATAAGAGAATTCCAGGGGATGTTGTCAAATATATCGGTGTCGATAATCACTGATATCTTGAGAATGAAACATTGTTAATCATAAAATAGATTCTCCAACTTTTCTATTGAGCTATGTTTCATTCTTAAGCTGATATTTTAATGATTATCGATATATTTGACAACAAAAGTTTCCTGGAATTCTCTTATGGGAAATCACGTGTTGAAATTAGCCCAGCTGAAATCATTAATCTCCGCGGTCTGCATTTCCCAATATTTCATAGGGCGTTTACAATTCCCTGACACAAATAACGTCGGTCCATTTCAATTTGATTTCCTGTGTTTAAATTTAAAATTGTTCTGTTATGAGCATGGTACAATAAAGAGTTATTGACCACGGCCTACTCTATACAAGGCCGGAAGGAAGCAATGCCACAACATTGCATTTCAGAATCTGTGAATATAAATTTACACGCTTATGGGAAATAACAAAAAAATTTGCAATATTTTGATTTGTGCGCAAATAAAACGAAGTTTTTACAAAAAATTACAAGAATATAATATGAAGATCAAACGATTTTCTATTTTTTAAGCCCTATTTCAGTAAAATTGGTGGAGTACAAGAGGAGTTATCATTGTTTGAAAATAAAAAATCAGATAGGGTACAAAGTGCGGTACAGTTCACCTACAGTTACACCACACCGCGATGTCCGATGTCCAATGAACATGAACCGTCCCAAAATGTTACTGATGAGAATCCACTGCGCGCTGTTGTCATTTTCTACATTCCGGCCTTGTAGGAAGTGTATTGACACTACACAAAATTCTTGTCACACAAAGTAATGTAGTTCATACGGAATTCTGCTGCGTTTGCTGCGCCGTTGTGAATGCCTTCCGCACCACACCAGCGTTGTTACCTAACGGGAGGTACCATAGTATTGACAAATTTCCAAGGGCTATAAAAAATCATGAAATTTACACATGAGAATATTTTTTTTGTTTTTGAAATATGTAGAGCATAATGAGTGGTCTATTTGCACTAAATTTCAGATTTTTTGGTCAATTTCTGACTTTTCTACACCTTTTTTAAAAATAGTGAATTTATATAAGACTGAAAGACTCTCTGTATAACCGGTGAACTGATCATTGGCGCTACATAGTGGCGAAACACTCAAGTACATTATTTCTCGTCACAGCATTAGTAATGGTGAACATATTTGCTGACAAGTATCAATACCTCTTTAATAATAAAATTCAAAAATTACAAGCACATTGCTGCTCAGTCTGTCTCTGAAGATGAACGCGACCATACGTTCAAAACACGGATCAGATGAATATAAAAAAATTTGTGCGTACTTGTAATTTTTGAATTTTATTCCAATGGCTTGCAACGTAGAAAACCCCACTCTCTCCTTAAAACTCAATACCTCTTTATTGTACCGTGATTTTGAGTTATTTGAAGAAATCTTGAAAATCCGTATATGAGGACATATCTGTAAAAAGGGCCTCCGCAAGGAAATATTAAACATAGAAAAAACAAAGTTGAAGTTTTGAGTGGATATAACTTTATAACAATAAGTTCCATCAAAAAAAGTGTAGGAACAAAAATTGAAGAGCAACTCTTTTTCTATAAGATGCAATAATAAGTTGTCAATCTGTTGAATATTGAATTCAGAGGAAATGGGAGAGAAGAGATGACGTGGAGGCCCTTCTTACGGAGATGGAACAGATCTGATAATATTTTCCACAAACACAACTTCAAGAAATACACGGAGTATACGTTAGTATACACCCCAATACATTATAGAGGTATTGACACTACCTATGCAAAAATTGTGTCTCACAAAATCTGGTAGTGAACAAGGAATTCCGCTAGGTTTGCAACGATCATGGTCTCCGGTTAGCGCATCCTTCCTCACCCCGCTAGCAGCACGGCTTTACCCTAGGTACCATAGTATTGCTGAATTTTTCAAAGATTATAGAACATCGAGAAATGTACCTAGAAAAATGAATATTTTTGAATATTATAGAGTTTGATAAAATTTAATTTTTCGGCTAAGTCCGAGCTCTCTACGTTAATTCCTGATTTTTTTACAATTTTTTGAAAAGCAGTGAGTTGCCATAAGACTTTGTATACTATCGAAACCAGACTGACAACGCGCTCTACAAATACGTTGCGGAACAACCAGAGAACGACGGACAGTTGTTTTTATGGTGAAGATATGCGAGTGTCAAAACCTCTATAATGTACCGTGGTATACACACATCCGTAATTAGTTCCCATCCTATCCGCTGTGAGCTGTCACGCAAATTTGACGAGCGTTTCCAGTATTCTGTATTTGTTATCATTTATATATGTATATTGTCTATTGTTATCACAAATTTGAGTTTCATTGTGTACAAGTACAAGTGTGTAATTTACACACAAACTGGAGAGCATTTTTATAGTGTGTGTAAGTATAAATGTGTCGTTTACACAACAAGATAGAGGGCATGACGTCATTTGCTAATGGACAATAGTATTTATTATTTCTTTACATAGGGATTTTACAAGCTTCAAAGATGAATCAGGAAAAAAAGGTTGATATGATATATGATTTTCATGGAGACAGATACCTTCTTCCCGGCCACATCTTAGTTTGCAGGATATGTTTTGTGCGAGAAAGAATGACAGAGAGATGAATGCCTGTGGGAATTAGTACCATGTAGGATGTAGACCATTTTTGTATGACGTCATAATTTTCATCTTGTTTATGAAAAAGGTATCTACATTAGATACGACTGTAGATACTATTTGAATGAATTTGAGTATACGTGCCGTGCTGTTCATTGAATCCAGATGTTTCATACGAGTACAAAAAATGTTCATCATCAGTTCTACTTTTGTTAAAAATATCGCAGAAGCTTAACATTCGAAAGGTTCTTCTAATATTTATCAAAGTCTGCAAAATCCTATGTAAACAAGCACTATGCGAGCCAGCAGAGTAGCAGCTTGCAAATGTAAATTTCCCATATATGAATCGGTGGTTGCAGAAACATCTTAAGTCACCTTTTATAAACTTTTCACTACACAAAAAAAACGTTTTACGCATTCTTCCGCCTATTTTCAACTTAATCTCAATGTCTTTAGAACTTTGTGTGGTATTGTACAGTAATGTTACGTACCTAGGTCATACACACATTGAGTTCCTTGGTACCAGGTAAAAAGAGTGAAGAAAGTTTTGACTTGAGTCGTTTTTGCACATTTTGAAGTTGATCGCAGTAAATCATCAGAAAAATATGACATATCTTGAACAGGGAATAGTACAAACATGGAAATTAGAATATCATTTGAAAATAATCGTTCTATCTGTTTTCTCAAAGCATAAAAATCGATGCAAAAATTCATGTAATCTTGAATGGAGAATAATACGAACATAAAAATAGAATATCATTCGAAAATAAAAGTTTTAGGCTATTCCTTTTGTCAAAGCATGAAAATTGATACAAAAATTTATGTAATCTTAAACGGGAAATAGTACAAACATTGAAATAGAATATCATTTGAAAATAATTGTTTTATTTGTTTCGTCAAAGCATCATCAGAACTCATCGTCACTCATGTTGAACTTCTCAAACTCGAAATTAATACACAAGCAGTCACTCACCGATGTTCATCATTGCCTTATCAATCCACACCTCATTCATCATCTGGACAAAACAGAGAAATAGAATAATTTCATTGTTTCCAACCACTAATATTCATGAGATGACTATTGAAAGAACACAAGAACGATCCAGAAAATCAGATCTTATGTACTCGTAAAAGAAAACCATTTTCTCAGATTAGTTTTGTGTTGCTGGAATCCTTCTTTCATAGAGTGGTTCATTCCTAGTATCATGTATTTCCTTGCTGCTGGCTGCAACTCTGTACCAATATGAAGTTCAAAACGACTCAAGTCATGACTTGAGCTGTTTTTGCAGAAACTTCAAAATGATGAAACGACTTAAGTCCTGACTTGAGTTGTTTTTGCACACTTTCTTTTTTTCTGGTCCCCCATACTAGTACTTCTGTAACCGTGACTAAAGTTTTTTCGCTCCCAATGGATGTAGTATCTCTTTCCGAGGAAGATTATGTAAAAATCCGGATTTTCAAAAAAAGGTGACTTAAGTTGTTTCTGCAACCACCGATTCATATACGTCTTCACAAAAATGGTCTACAAACCAACCATACTACAAAAATCATGACGCCTAGACGTGATAACGTTCAACATTGTATTTTTATCCCATTATCCCAATTTTCATATTTGTGTCATAATGCTGGTATGTGTATGTGTGTATTTTTATTCCGTCATCCCAATTTTCTTATCACATCTCTGCGTCAAATTGATAACATTGTTCTTATGGCCGATGGTTGGTCTCTCAAACCATAGTACATAGACCGCTAATAATGATAAAAAGCTTGTCGGAACATAGGAGACTCTGTAAGTCAGTAAGGTCTCACGGCGTTCATGTGAGTGGACGTGGTATCGTTCACATCCCCTTACGTCGCATGCCCCAAACCATCCACTCTAAAGCATTTAGAACACCCGAGTATTGACATACGCCATTTTGACTCCTAGAAAGAACGTACTCCCTTCAGAGCCCATGTTAAATTTGTGATTTCCAAGAAAGGATAACTCGAGAACGGCTCAATAGATTATCTTGAAATTAACGTCATTAGAAAGGCAATTTTATGTAGAATAAATCATCTTCTTTTCTTTTTCACCCCCCAAAGCTCATTTTCCAAGTTATTGATTGATACATGGTACGCGGTTTTCCGTGAAAGTGTTCTAGATGCTCTACCAACATGAGCGTGGTAATTGTTGATTTGTTGGTTTACTGATTACAAACCGCGGACTTTTTTCCCCCTCCAAAGTCTAAATGTTGTTTCGTTCACTCGGTTGACTTCCTTTCACGCTTCTTTTTCGCGCACTTTCACGGAAAACCTTTTACCATTTATCAATCAATAACTCGGAAAATGAGCTTTGGGATGAAAAAGAAGAGAGGATGATTTATTCTACATAAAATTGCCTTTCTAATGACGTTAATTTCAAGATAATCTGTCGAGCCGTTCTCCAGTAATCCTTTCTTGAATATCACAAATTTAACGTGGGCTCTTATGGAAGTACGTTCTTTGTAGGAGTCGAAATGGCGTATGTCAATACTTGGGTGTTCTAGATGCTGTATCCATACCAAACCTTTCCAACTTACAGCCAACCTCCTATGTTCCAACAACTGATAACGTCATTTACATAGGCTATCGGCGGTCTATGTATTATATGGTCTAAGGTTGGTCTATATCCTATATGGTACTAAGCCATGGGAGTACGTGAGAGAGCAGAATGGGTCACGTAAAAAACCCGCGAACCGCTTCCTCGAATCGTAATCAATTTTTTTGCATGAAAGCGGGTCGCGGGTTTGCTTACGTGACCTTTGACTATATAATGTATGGGCTGAGCTAAGCGCCGCGTGACGCGGCACGACATCTTGTAGGTAAGACAACACGCGTTTGTCGTTTGGATATAAGCGGCAATGATCACGTCCCATGAAAATACACGCAAAACGTGGTGCGTGCCGCTTACGCTTATCAGATCTGTGGACGCGTTTTTCGCTCATTTTATACACCTTAACGCAGTCCATACATTATATATAGTCCATTCCAGTTAAGAGTGTCAGTAAATCAATGGCAATGCGGTATCAGTGGCATGAAGGGAATTGCGAAATTCGCATTGAGAGCGTCGAGCAGCACGACGCTTCTCGTCTCTCACTGGCCGTGAAATTGACGCACTATTTGCGGACAGACTATAGCTCCTTAAAGCCTCGTCCACACGAGAGGTTTTATGTGGAGAATGTGCATGAATATATGAAGTGGGTGGAGCTTCAACTGAACGAAAACCAAACGTTGGGAGAAAATATGAAGGGAAAGAGAAGTGGAGCAAGTTTGACTTTTCGAGAGAATGTGCGGGAGAATAGCCACTGTTAGTATTTTTTCAATCATTTTTATCACATTTCTTGTTCTTGGCGGGAGAGAAATGATTTTTCAATTTTAAATAATAAAAAGAATGAAAGTGTGTTTTCATTGTCTGACATGAATGCGGAAAGATGGAAGGATAGCGTTTTGTAATTCTGGTTTATTTTGTTTTTATATATAGTCGACAAAATCTCATCGGTTATTAAGGTGAAGTATATTCTTTAATAATAACTTTGATTATTATTGTCAACTTGAAGCAACTAGAAATAATTTTTTAATTTTCATATAATATGTTGAATTGATGATAGAAAACAAAGAAAGGTACCACTGGCAACAAAAAGAAGCCAAATTGGACGGCATCAACATTTAGTTCGTTCACGCCTATACTCTGTTCACGTTAAGGAAGGATAGAATTTCATACCTCGAGAACGGAACGGTAGATTAAGATTACCTTCAGCGTTCCGTTCTCGAGGTATGAATTTCTATCCTTCCTTAATGTGAACAGAGTATACGTCACAGCATCGTTGTATTCAAAATAATTTCGATATTTGTAATCGATGGTGCTTAGGGAAAGTAAACAAACTTTTTTTACACGGACTTTTCCATAAGAAGAAAAATTGAATTTGATCATTTGTTCATATTTGAATAGAAGAATAAAATGAGAAACGAAAAATACATTCTCAAATACTTGAGATCTTCCAGATCTTGATTATCAACGTTTAATTCCTTATTATTTTATTTCTCATCTTGAAATACTAACACATGATCGAAATGTTCCCTGTGTCTGTGTATTCTTATGAAAGTCGATAATGTTCTAAGCACCATCGCATGATACTATCGCAGAATGTCGCGCACTATCGATCAAAATTGCTCGATGTTAGCAGTTGGTGACGTCACGTGAACGAAGAGGATTACTGTCCACAATCAAGACATTAATAAATGCATTCGAAAAGGCGATGTTTACTACATAGGAGGAACGCTCAATTTTTGCGCACATCATTTACTTACCTTATTAGAATTGAAAATACATTTTAGCAAAGAACTGAAATTCATTCCATTTATATATTCATTATTATTCAATCTATATATCAATAATAATAAAAAAAATAGTGAAAATATAATCCGCCTTCAACTGATAATTAATTTTGTTTACATACGGTTGGTTTTCTCGTTTATTTTCTCTCGTTCTTTCGATTCCACGTTTGTATGAATGAAGGGATTTTTTTTACCACTGGGAGAATGTGAGCGTGCGCGCAGTTATTTCTGATAACAACAATATCGATAGTAGGTCGAATTGTTCCAATCGCTTTTTTGCTCCCATAAGGAAAGCACGGGGAGCCAAGATCAGTATGGAATTAAATGAAAATTAGAAAGGATTGAGGAGAAAAAAGTTGATATTTATAATGCGTGAGATAGTCGGCTTTTGAAAATAATCATTTCTCCCCTCAATCCAGTCTCATTCTTGATTAATACCATATGATCGGATGCTCCCTGTGCTTTTCTTATGGGGAGCAAATTGAGGAGTTATCTGTCAAAAGGGCGTCTGTCGGGCGGACGCCCTTTTTTGGAAATTTGTAATTTTTGAATTCCTTATGATTCAAACTATTATATTCCAACTTCAAAACATCATATTTGAACCCTCATATCTGCTAAAATACGGAAATTTTAGGTGAACTTTGTACGGGTCATAAATCAGAATATTATTGAGTAGACGTACATCATAAAGTTTGAACATGCGTACTCAAAATAGCCCGCACGTACGGTACTACTCTATATACGTCACTTTGAATCTTTTATGAACTTACATAGCAAACTTGAAATGTACATCATGAAGTGGAACTCAAAGAATATTGAAAAATAGGTATAAACAAACCAGAGCTTCAGAACAATATATTATATTAGAACTTGATAATCCAACATCTACATCATTATAATATTAATGAGGAAGATGTGAGAATGAAGGAGATGGGTCAGGTATTAGGTAAAAATACTCAAGAATTATACACGCAGACGAAGATTTAAATACGAGGCGGGTGGCAATATTCCACTGATAAACTTTGATGAAGTACGAACAAAGATCGCGAACTTTGTTCAACTGCCGTTTGTAGGTACTTATTCAGTTATGGAAATGCGTGCATACTTTGTTGAAGTTTTGTTAGTCAAATCGCCGCCCAGGATTGTATGTATTTTTTAAAAATATTCTCAAAAAGAAGTAAACTAGACAATAATGAAGGAGCTGTTCGAAGTTCAAACTTCAAAGAGCGTAACGCGTTCAAAGACTGATAACAAAAACAAGATGGCCGCCCAAACCAAAAATTTTCTAAATTTCCTCATTTCGATTAAAAGGGCGTCCGAGGTACTCTACTTTCTAACCTTTTTAAATAAATATTACTCATTTTACAAAGAAGATAATTGAGCGTTATATTCACAGAGAAAAACTGAACAAATTTCAAAGAATAACTTTTTTACAATAAATCACTCCATCAAAAGTTATTTCACATTGAAACTTCAAAACGATTTTTTCAATCAATGTTTTGACCGAAGGACGCCCTTTTGACAGATAACTCCTCAATTTGCGATTGGATAAATTCGTATACATTTTGGGTACCTTTGCCCTATGATCACGTCATGAAAATCACGCTGTGCCGTCACGATAACTCGGTCTATTCTCTTTCACATTCTTATGCTTCTGTTCTCTGGTGTGGACGAGGCTTTATCAGTGAACTCAATTCGTAGTATGAGACTAGCTGGAACGCGCGCTGAACGAAGAAAAGAGAGAGAAAGAAGATATTCTGATCAACGGGGCTCCGTCGTTTCATGCACGCTTGACGAAAAAAGAGAGAGAAAAGAGATATTCTGTTATTTCGTTTCACGTTTTCTGTTCAGCGCGCATTCCAGCTAGTCTCATACTACGAATTGAGTTCACTGGGCTTTATCTACCTGACTACTCTTATAATATCTATGTTGATAAGAAGTTACTGTTTAATTTTGACCATCTCTTGGAGTAATTAAGGTCAAATATTTTGTAGCCCTTTTCGTAACATGTACTTTCATTAAGCTTCATTGCTAGCTACGTTCAATATTCTTCAGTGTGCGTATATTTGACAGGTTGACACGAGAAAATGTCTCGTCGAATTTTATCATATTCAACCATTCAACATAGAAAATTGAATGCTGGTAAGTTATCATCTCTAACCATAAATAATCCTTGATTTCATTTTCTTTATCCATAAATTCTTCCTCTTTCTTAAATCTTTTATATTGACGCAATCGGGATGGTTACTGCTTGCAGAAAGAGTATTTCGAATGTAGATAGAAGTATATTGTTTAAGAATTTGGCTTGAATAAATATTTAATAAAAAGAGAATTGCGTAGACCAAATGTAGCTGGAATTAAGATGTCTATCTTCAGATAGACACACTGCAATATACAGCACATTGAATAACGTGCAATTATTATATCGTGTATGTCCACGATAGCTACATCCTTTATCGTCACGCATGAGTCATTAGCAATCCGCCGTCAAGAAGTTTTAGAAACGTTCAGTAGTTACGTACTACTAAGAGGAAGTCGACTACCGTGACAACTAACTACATTCGCTGTTAACCATTTCTTGTAACTAGGCGGCGAAGTCTTCACACGGCCAATCTTTGGCGCACGGAATAAGTATGAAGCAAATTGGAAGTTACTGTACGATATTTCGACTTGAACCCTCCATCTCGTATTAAGCATGAATTTTCTTGGATCTTATACTAGTATTTAACCAGTATTTCTATTATGCTCTGCTGGAACGGAATAGTATACTGAAAATAGATAGTAATTGGGGTTTTTCATTTTCAGCTGTGCAATTACTAGCTGTCCGATTTTCATCTCACGATAATAAGCCTTCGGTGCCTGTTAATGAACCTCCGAATGATCGTTTCCCTTTTAAGATTGCGACTATCGATGATCTTCCCGTTCCAGAGGGAAATTATTATGAAGATTTCAAGAAACAAAATCGCAGATTTTGGAGAGACTTTATTGTCGGTGTATCGTGGCTATCTTTCTCCATATACTGTGTAAATCAATTTTTGCGTTGAATTTATTTCACCCTTTCTGTCAAATTGATAATTCATGAAGAAGTCAAGTATTTTGGAGAATTTTTTGGTTAAAATTTCCTGCCTATTAATTTGTAGAACAGAATCTTTTAAATTGAGTACTTTCCATTTCAGCTGGTAGCTTCGGACGTGGTTGTATGGAATGCGTACCCACCACCAATGCCCCCTAAAGAAGAACGGATTAAATCCTTCTGGGTTCAGCCTACTTACTGGGATGATGAAGAGGACGAATAAATTGATAGTCGTTCTCTACTACGAGAATCCAACGACGGAAATATTACTCCATGAATAGATTATCCTCCCAAAAAAACTAGTGTTTATATATTCTTATCGATGTGAATAAAGCATTTGAGTCGTTTAGCCAAGATTCATCGATTTTTCTTTATTTCTCGTTTTAATCATTATTATGATAAAATAGTATACTTGTAAAACAAGAAAATACACCGACAGAACTAGTGCTTAGTTGAGGCTTCGCGAAATGTTTCTTGGTGTAAGTCAATTCATTGGAGAGTTATCTTTTTACTCGAAAAATTTTGAATTAATGACAATTTGTTCTCCATTTCATCGCTTTTTGAAAGTTTCTCGAAAATCTCATTGTAGGTAAATGTCAGTTCACTTGCACTTATGCGAAACTCGATCATCAGAGAGAACGCGGTAAATTAGGTACACCTTAGAAAATTATTTCCGTGTGATTTTCGCGAATTCGTTGGAGAGTCATATTAGCGAAGCATTACCTGAATTTGGAAATTTTTGAGTTTGAAAACGCATGGTTCGAAGTGAGAGAGAAATAAAAACTCGACCGCAATTTTTCGTCATTTTGCAATGAAGAAAACCGTAGCGAAATGGAAAGGACCAGTGCCAAATGAGTGGGAAAGAAGACTAGCGACTTTGAGTCTAGTACGAAAAATTATTTTCAGTGGGCTAAAATTCATTTATAAGGAAAATCAGGATGTGAAGGAGAAAAGAGGAAAAATAACACAATATTCTGATATTCTGTAGATAAAAATTGAAGTCTGAAACACATTTCTCTATAAAATTACGGCTCATTATGACAAATTCAAAGTTTGCTTTTACAAATCACCGCATATAAATTTACACCTAAATTTATATGCGGTGATTTGTAAAAATAAACTTTGAATTTGAAATTGAAAGTCGTCTCTTTTTTTTCGACGAAAAAGGCTGGTGATACTCGTAATACAACATAGGATGCTATACTAAAAGCACTAATGTTGCACCTTTTTAGGCACTTTCGTGAGCTAGAAAATTCGTCATGAGAAACTTTTGTTCCCAACTCATACGGAAGATATCTAATATTTCAATTGAAAATGACGAGCACAACGAGAATAAAAATTTCAATTGTAAATTAGGTATTTTACAGGAAATGAAGATACGCAAATACATGATTCAGTGAGACCTTGCAATCTCCGAGAAGAACTGAAGTATGTCCTCAATAGTAAATTCTAAACATATCATGGATCCAGGATAGCAACGTTGAATTAAATCTTCGATCGACTTGTACTGCTGAATGAATTCTTCCTGCATAGCGCGCCAAACAACCTAAAACAATTTGAAAGTACCGTAAGAATGATTTCTTTTGCACTAAATTGATAAACGCCTTATCTGATACTTTCTTATTCTAGGATACTAATTTATTTCACTCTCATTTTTTTCTACATTGAAAATTGATTTGTAACGAGAAGAAGGAATATTAGCGCATTCATACAATTTTTTTTCTCAATTCAATGGGAATATTGAAGTACACAAAGGCTAGCAACGTGTATTTCTAAAAATGCTAGATTTTAGCTATTGCTTTGAGAGTGATGGCGCCAATCACTATTAATACGTTGAGATGCATTTTCATATTGGATTTAATTTTACAAGGACAGCACCAGTTTCAGATAAGTGGTTTAGTTGACATAAGCAGCACTTCGCAAATTACTATGATCTAGAGAATCTATTTTCTTTGTCGAAGGAATTAAATAGCGATTTCGTAGATTGGAGGCATTTAAAATCCGGCATAATCAAGAGCACGAGAAAAAGGAAATTAAAAATGTAGAAACCATTGCGCCTTCTGCACGGGAAACCTGCGATCTCCGCTGTTTTCAATCATCTGTCATAGATTACTTCTTTTTTCTTGCTACGGAGTTAGAATAGTTGAAGTCTCGAATATCCCCCTCCTGCATGTAACTACTATAACTTTCCTTGACACCACGCTCTGATTTTTGTAAATCCATCTCCCATGAGAATTCAAACCGAAAATCATCCTCTAAAGACGTCACACTCTCCTGTTTGTACTCATATATCTGCCGAACAAAGCACATTTAAATGGTTGGGTGAAAAAGGGTGCCCTAGCTTGATTTAGGGATCTTTTTCGATTTTTGGAGACCACGACCGTCTTCAATTAACAGGCCGGAATACTGAAAGCTGACAACGCTATTTAAGAGGCCGATGTTTCTGTACGCTCTCATGGAAAACACTTTGAAAACACTACGTAATGGTTAATTTGCAATCATAGCTAGCATTCAATTACAGGGAAATAGTATATTACTTATACACGTGGGTAAAGTGAGTGTTTACCCAACAAGACAGAAATTGCGATTTGAGCCGAAGGCGAGTAGAGCAATTTGACGAATTGCGTAACGTTCACAATATTCGCATGCATTCTAAGATATTTTTTTCTATAAATGACGTTTACCAACACTCAAACGTTAGTGGCTCATTCGTTTTACTTTCACACTTCTAATTTTTCTTTCACGTTAATCTAGCTGTGGATAAAATTGAACTTCGACAGCATCTAAAGACGCAGTCGAAACGCTGTTTCAAAACTATGTATTAAAAAAAATATCAGTAATTCGGTTTGAAGCAATAACGCCATTCCCTTACTTTTTTTCTTACTTTACAAAACTGTTTTTTCGTCTCATCAGTGGAGTTGTCACAATTTAATTGCTGCTGCGTTCGATAGTCATGATAAAAATTGACTCGGAATTGTTAGACTCCCCTGTTGAAGGAAATATCAACACCACTAGGCTGCAAAGGCAAAAGAGATCGACCAGCACTTGGTGAGCGGGCTCTGAATATGTGTATTCAATACCAATAAACATATTTCAGAAAAAAAATCTGATGGTGCCAATGAAAGCTGAACTAAAAATAGTAAAACAAGTAGTAACCCAGTAAATATGTGAGAAATACCTAAATAATTTAGCTGGAAACAAATTACATACTTGACTGAAAACGAAATTTTGTGGCATCAGCGCTGCTGCGTTTGTTCCTGAAAGTCAGAGAATGAAATACCTTACTGAATAAAATTTTCGCAGATAGGGAAGATAATGTGAGGGCGTTGGTGCCGCCAAATTCATTTTTTAGTCAAGTATGGGACTTAGGTATTTCTCATTTATTTACTGGGTTGTATACTTCTTGTTTTACTCTTTTTAGTTGGGCTTTCATTAGCACCAGCAGTTTTTTTTCTTTTTCTTTTCTTAAATGTTCTGATCTGAATATTTTTTTGCTAACAATTTATGAATGCTTTCATCATTCACATTGTAAAGTACACGCTAATAATGCATGCATTTCCCGTAGAACTGATCCACTATTCGCTTGATGCCTTATTTCAAGGAAAAAAAAAAAAACAAAAAAAAAAGTTACGCAGCCGCGTAAGCAACACACGACTTTTCACCTCTACCTGCAATTAAGCTTTGCGCTTAAACACTGATGATGAGATAACACCCGAAAGTACTCTTGTAAAAGCAACTAATAAAGTAGATTTGTACATTTTGAAAACCATTTTTCAATATTAGTGCTCTACCTACACCTTACTCACTCATTATGAGTTCCAATAATAACACTAAATTTTCACATTCACATTTTTAAATATTTAAATTACAATATGTATAACAAACCATAAATCAGAGTTATAGGAGGTGGATTTTTTTTTTTTTAATTGAGTATACCTCAAGAACTACTCATCCGATCGTAAAAAATGCAGTTGCACAACATCAAATATAACACTTTGACTCGGCCAAATTTCAAGAAAACCCATCCAGTAGTCTCAGAGAAGCGTGGACAAATTTTCATCATAATATACATATAAGTTTTTTCAGTGATGTAGCGATGATCTGTGACCTTTAAAACGTCGATAAAATCCATTTCCCCCTCTCTCTGTCACAATTGTGACAGATGTAGTACTCGCTTTTCTACAAAGTATCAGTAAAACGCCGACACGCATTAGCATAATTATTGTTGAATTCTTGTAGTTTTTAGCAAAGACAGAGCAACGCACTTCTAATCAAACACAAGATACGCCGAGAAGTAAGAACGTTTATTTCTTTTAGGAAGACTTCGATATTCCAACAATTATATTCTGTCCGGCAAGAGATTGCACTAACCTTACCAAGGAACGAATTCCTTGTAAGTATGACGCGAGTTACGAGTAGTGTTGTTTGAATGAAGAAAAAAACATTCTCCAATAGGCGATAAAACTTATGAGGTCCAAGTATTGGCAGCCCTGCATAAAGAAAAAGTGATCATGTAAATTCAATTTTGTTTCAATTAATTAGAACGTTGAGTTGAGAAAAAGTTTACCCTACACTTTCTTCAAATAGCTCTAGAAAATTGATTTCAATCAATTTAGATGGAAAAAAGCGTTCGCAGCGGAAAAGAAAAACCGACTTTCCCTATTTTATTTTCCTACATCTCTACTTTTTTTCCCCGATTGGCTACATTATATTACTTAATCGTTTTCGTTTCCAACAGCAAATAAACTTCGTTTTCCAGAATGAGCACATTTTCAAAGCTCTTCAAGTATTATTTTCTATCACTCTTCTATGCCTGTTATCCACACCCGAGTACCTCCCTCCCCCTCCTGCTTCAATGAATGGAATATCCGTCAAAAATTTTCGATCATCGAGCATGAAAGAACAACGAGTAGGTATTATTCACACTAAAAAAAAAAAAAGTTGAAAACATTCTTTAACGACGGTATAATGACGTCGTTTTCCGATACAAGTTCTTTTTCGAAACTTGCCAAACATTACAATCTCGTGTATTGATAATACACAACTTACAACCCCCTCCCCTTCTGAGAAAGAATCACTTTTTGCGCCCAAAAAACATACGTACGTACGTATCTATGAATTTGAGCTAATGTTAAAGTCGCAATCCAGACACACTGAAACGCCAAGAAAACATACCCCCCCCACACGCTAAAACATTCTATTTGTCCATCAATTTCATTCTAAATCGTAATTCATTTTATAGTTTTATATTTGCGCACAATCTAATTATTAATGTCGTTCCCACTATCAATTTCAGGTTTGAGTGTAATCCCAACCATAAGATGAGAATTTTGTAATTGATTTGGATATTTGGTACTGAGAGCTATGAAATATATCTCACAGACTTGAGAAAATGTTAGATATCTTATTCTCACTGTCCTACCGCATTCCATTTCTTAGAAAATAATGAAAGAAACAATATTTCACTACTACTCCCGACTCAAACTTATAATAGAAAGAAAATTTTATAGCAAAAAAAAATTCGTGATTAGCCATTTTTCTAAAATTGGAAAATTAATCAAACTATCTTCGCATAAAACGGAAATGAAGCATTTCATGCGGCACGGCGTAGAGTTAAATACGAAAATCAAATAATCGAACACATAGAAGAGGCCACGTTTATAGCTTCAAACTTACACACATCAGAGAGAAAAGTAGTTTTTGTATTTAAGTGATGTTGGTCATACCACAATCTAGGTACGAGTACTCGTATGTTGAGCACGGAAAATCCCGTTTCCCGTTCGCAGAGAATGTTTCCAACTAGCAATGAGTATGACAAACCTGTAACAAGTTCTCTTCATCCGATAGGTGTTTATCCACTTTCTTATAAAGATGATCTAGACCTCTTTTTACTTCACGAGCTGGATATTCCCGAATAACACGTCGTAGTTCATGTTTACTAAAAGCGACTTGGTAACTTATTTCCGATTCTTTTACACCTTGAGCAACTTTTCCCTGTACGCCTTCAAAAAAGAGCTGAAACGTCACAAAAATAATATTCAACGATAAATATAATATCAATTTAAAAACAAAATAATTTACCGCACAATATACAATTAAGCACGAATAAAATCTAACGATTAATATAGAGTACCTATTATGAAGCTGATTCATAGGCGGATTGGATTATTTTATTGATTTTTTTGAACAAAAACTAATAATATTGGTAAAGTAATCTTAAATACCAATAACGAAATCTAATTGACAAACAACGAAATTATTTCATGTTTTACAGCTGCAAATCCGAATTTCAGGAAAACGTTTAGTGGCAGAGCGTTGAATCATCTAACTAGCAGGTTTGCGACAGATTTTACATTATACTAAGTACCTATATTAAATTGGTAAGACTACTACTAAGTACCTACAGTATTATAAATCCTAGTTGATGAAGAGAAAAAAATGCATCAAATAAGTATATTGATCTAGAGAACGGATTCGCCAAGTTCGTGTTCGACTTTATGAAGTCGCATCAAGCCGAGAAATCCATCGATTTGAAATTGTTTTTATTAATTAAATCAATCCGGAAGAACCCTTCGATCAAAATTTTCGTTTTCATAGAGAAGAGCGAGGGGACAAAAACGTCGAAAATCACAAATTGTCTTTTTTTTTCGTATTCAAATTCTCATCATCGTTATTCTAGAATTTGGAAAAAATCTGCGACGAAACCTGCTGAGAACGATAAACGTGCGATCAACAACTAAATAGAGCAATAAATAGAAATGAGAATATTATGCAATAAGTGCGTCCTTCTTCGTATTCAAATTTCTAATGAAATGAAGAAACTGCTAAGAATAAGAAGCATAAAAAATTTTTTAATGACGTTGAACAGAATTGATTTTCAAAAAAATATACGCTCCGCATGTTTGCTTTTTTACAAGAATAAAAGACACACTATGCGTAGATTTTTCGTTTTACTGTCAAAAGATCTCAAAATAATATTGAAATACATAGGTACTTCCAAGATAGCCACCAAACTTGATAAATGTTGCCGACAATTTAGTGAACATTCCAATCACAAGAATGTGCAGTGTCTAAAATGGGCTTCTTTCAGAATTCTACTCGTAGGTCACGATTAACAGATTACATGAGATTATAGCCCATTTCAAGCAGTTTTCTACACCTACTTGTTGGAAATACTAATTACGAAAGCAACTTCAGCACATCTAAAATCTAAATGAATAGCAACTTTTGTTTGATGTAGACATAAAAGACGTTGGCCGAGATTATAAATGTGCCAGGCATTTAGTCTCACATACCTTGCCTCCACCGCTGCAGTAGAATTTATGTCCGCAACTCATTTTCTGGATAACTATGAGCTTAAATGGAAAATCAAGGGGAAGACCATTTAGAGCTCCTTTTCAAGTGAACCCAATACCGTATTATACTCGTAATACACTATTGGATTCATCCTTCAAAAGAAATTTTTCCAATAAACTTGCAGCCCACTTCGTGAGCCGCTCGGAGATGCCTTCATTAACCTTGTTAATTGAGGCAAACAGTGAACCTGTTTTATGGGAGTCACTACTGTGTACTCTCATTCCTAATTAGCTTGAGCCTTTGTTATACATAGGTACAGTACTAGGAATTTCGAACTGTCTTTAGCCTCCATTATAATAGGCTTATACTAGGCCTATATTGTATGTATGTATATGTAGCCATATTTTGCGAGTCTACGGCTGAACCGCAACTTACTCGCGCCTGAACGTCGACTCAGTCATCTTCGCGATACACCCCCTACAGGGAAGAGCTAAGCTAACACATTCGTGTTGTACAATGCCGTGTATCGATGATTGACCTGGAGAATTGGATCAAGCATTCACGTAGTACTTTTCAACTAGCCAAAAAAATTTCAAACTCTAGTCTTTGTTATACGAATACTAGGCTTGATATACAGTATATTGAGCCTATTCTAACTAGCTTGAAACACCTATCATGTAGCTCGGAGGAAGAAATTTTTCCAAGTCCTGCTCCTGTAGAGCGAATTCGGTTGTTCTTAATTGTAAGAAGAAACGAAAATAAATTCCGAATTTTATATTTTATATTTACAAAGCGGTATAAAATATGACTGAAGAGATGAAGAGAAAATTAAAAGAAAGAAAGATAAAAGGAATCAGGACGTGACAGGATCGACGCTTACGAGCGGACGCCGGAGAATAAAGCAACTCGATGAGGTCATTCTCCGGAATATACGAGTTAATGAGATTTTCATCACTATTACGGTGGCGAATGATTTCAATAGCCTCCAAAACAAAGCGTTTACGATAAGAACTTTCAAAGCGAAGAATGCTTTCACTACCCCTATCGTAAGAATGACCACTCTCGAGGAGGCTGCTTACCTCCTAACATCTGCCTATTCAACGGTAAAGTTTACGAATTCCCGGAAGATGTTGGCGTTCCAATAGCTCACCTCTCGGCTCTTTGCTGGCTCAGGTTCTTACGGCCTCCTCCTCTAACCTGAGTTCGCCCGACTGGTATCGTTATATGGATGACGTCCTCTGTCTGTGGAGTGGGCCTCCCTTCCTCTTGAACCAGTTCCTCTCTTTCATCAATGGACTGTATCCTACAATAAAGTTCACCATCGAAGTGGGAGGTCAGAAGATCGATTTTTTGGACCTCTCCATTTCTATCGAAAATGGCAACCATGTCTTCAGCATTTACAGGAAGCCCACCAACACTGGTATGTCAATCCACAGCTCATCTTTCTGCCCCCTGGCTCATAAATACGCCGTTTTCAACTGTTTGATACACCGTCTCCTATTTATTCCGCTCCTCCCTAATGCTTTCAATGAGGAGAAGGAGACCATAAAGTATTTAGCTTGTCTTAACGGTTATGAATCCATTATTCGTAAGAAATTACTTAGGAAAGCATTGGATACTACTACTTCCCTCCCTCGCTTTAGAGCATCAAAAAAAGAAAGATGGATTCGTTTACCCTTCCTTGAGAATTTCTCTTCTGATCTCGCCAGACTCCTTCGCAAGTTCAATTTCCATCCTGCGTTTTACAGCTATTATTGGCATCATGCTGTTGGACGGCACTTTAAATCCATACTTAAAATAAATAAATAAATAAATAAAATTAAATTAAAACGCCTCTTTCAAAAACCTAAAGATCCTATCCCAAATTTGAAAGGAGTGGTGTGTATAAAATCAAATGCCGAGACTGTCCTGCCACTTACATCGGCGAGACTGGTCGGCAGGTTAAGATCCGCATTGATGAACATCTTAAGAAACAACCTGATAAATCCATCTTTGCTACTCACCTCCTCGAGAGTGGTCATTCTTACGATAGGGGTAGTGAAAGCATTCTTCACTTTGAAAGTTCCCTTGCTTTGTAGGCTATCGAAATCATTCGCCACCATAATAGTGATGAGAATCTCATGAACTCGTATATTCCGGAGAATGACCTCATCGAGTTGCTCTATTCTCCGGTGTCCGCTCGAAGCGTCAATCCTGTCACGTCCTGATTCCTTTTATCTTTCTTTCTTTCAATTTTCTCTTCATCTCTTCAGTCATATTTTATACTGCTCGTGAATGATCTGGTGTCGAAAGCGCTCGCGCAATTGTATAATTTATGCGGTTTGTACGTAAGTATAAATATAAAATTCGGAATTTATTTGCGTTTCTTCCTGCTCCTATCATACGCAGCCCGGAGGTAGAAAAAAGTCCCACGTTTTGCCTCCCAGCGCCCGTCATTCTTCTTCAAATTACCCTCCCATAAAACAGGTTTTGGGTTAAAATATATTTGGCTCATTTGAAAGGAAATAAACAAGTGAAAGAAACAACGAGGCTTTTCCCGCACTGTTTTTTATTAAAATACCGTGACGTTTTCGGCCCGGTATTTTAATAAAAAACAGTGCGGGAAAAGCCTCGTTGTTTCTTTTAATTATTTATCCTTGCACGCGAAAAATTCGTCCACCTTCACTTGAAATAAATAAGGGCTTTGAATTATCTCTTAAATTACAAAACATCCTTTACAAAGTAAGCACAATGAAACATTTTGCCGCCACGGGAGGGTACCTTGTGTACAGCACAGCACAAAACTAAAAGCCTAATTGTTACGATAAAAACGAATACGAAGGAAGATACGTACGAGAAAAAGTAATGTACTATATTACAGCGAGTTTATAGCGCAAAATTACAATTTCGAATCTCTAGCGTGTAGCAGAAATTATATTTTCAACAATTTGACGTCCATCACAACATAAACGAAAAAACGATTCGTTTTTTCGTTTATGATGGATAGCCGTAACCTTAAGGAACGGATTCGTTTAATTTCCATCACAACACTTGAGCACAATTTACAAGTTTGAAACTCGTTTAATTGCGGGTGACCTCCCTTCTTTACTTTAGCAATAAAATGGATCTAAAGTCTAGGTCTTTACGGCTTCACCTCCTTCATTTGGTTTCAATTTCATTCATAACGATCTTGTCCAATAAATTTTCCCATTATGTTTGAACTCCATTGTGCACACGTTTTCTTTGTTTTGTTGTTGTTGTTGTTGTTTTTTTTTTTTTTTTTTCTATTCTGTATTGCATAGATTGAGATGATGATGATTATAAACAAACTTTTCACGGACTGGAAGAAGGACTTCAAAAATCAAGAAAAATATCAAATGACAGGGCAAAAAAAGATCGTACGATCCAATTTTTTTTTACAATCTCTTTCCCCATTGGTACAAAAAATAAGCATACTGCCCCCCCCCCCCGCCCACACATACATACAGAAAAAAAGGGGAAAAAGTACAGATCCGGACCTGTTCTTGTGCAGTTCTCACAAGCTAATAAGACTCTAGCGCATCCCTTTCTAAAAGTCCGTCAGCCGTACATCCGTATTATGCGGCCTCTTTTCCAAAAATCAACTCAGCTTGATGACTGCCGACTTAAGCAAGAAAGTGAAACGGTTTCCCCCTTTCCGGTAATTTAAAATCACTTGGAAACATATTTCACACCTTTTCATTGAAAATTTAATGATCTAACAAATTTTAATATTTTTATCTTTGTAGAATAGAAATGAATTGGTTTTTCGATAATTATGTTTATGAACTTAAACGTTCGACGAATTAGACCGGACTAACGCTTCTTTGAATATCTGTATATCGGGTAGAATTGGGAATATCCAATCAGAAACACTTACGTGTATAAGAAAGAAGCCAAGTTGAAAAAAATAAAAAAATCACCAACAAAATTTCTGATATCAATTTCTGGGCCACGTTATTTTATTTTTTTCGTCCTACCTAAAAAGAACTTGATGCTTCATTTTCTTAATTTCTGTCTAGTTCTGGGAAAATTAATATGAATATGAATTGACTACAATGAAATTAATGTGAAAATAGCACATAAGAATTTTTTTTTTCAATTTCTGATCTAATAAAGAATGAAGCACCAAGTTCTTTCTAGGTAGGACGAAAGGAATAAAATAACTTGGCCCAGAAATTGATATGAGAAATTTTGTTGGTGATTTTTTTTTTTTTCTCAATTTGGCTTCTTTTTTATACACGTAAGTGTTTTTGGTTGGATATTATTAGTTTTTCTTAATTTTCAAATGCGATAACTCACTTGTACTGTTAATTATTCGTATCACTATACGTCGTGAAGAAGAAGATACGCTCACTGTCAGATGGTCAATTAAACACTTCTCTAATAACACTCAAAGCAAGAACTAAATTCTATTCGTTTTATATTCCAAGTTAGTCAGTTTTCGATGTTTGGTACCAGCTTTTGGCTGATATTTTTTATTGAGCAGGTAGTAAGAAATCGTATGAGGTAATCTTGTCGAGCTTTCGCTCGTGCTGCTTAACGCAGATCAAATACACATCATATACACGTGTATGCCGATAACGGTTTAATGATACTGACTCGCTTACAAAGGATCAGCAGTTAACAGGGAGAGCGGTATAGTCCGCTACAAGTCCTTCCCTTGTTTGTTTTTTTTGAAACATTTACACATTTATATGAGAACAAAAAAAAGTATTACAAAAATTGAAACAAAAATAATGATTACAACAAAACAACAACAGTGGTAAATAGCGATTGGTAAGATGCTGTGGTGTTAAACGCCTGCCTGAAAATGAACAACTTTTTTGTGTGGGCGACCAAATCTAGACATTGTGTTCGGGGGGAAAGGTGTCTGAGACGGGATAAAATCAGTCTTTCCCTTTATACTGATATTATTTTTCGTATTGCGCAAGGTTATTTCGTCGTTAATCGGTTCGACTTTATTTCGACTTGACTGACTATTTTTTAATATGGACTTTTTTGCTGACCGAACAAGTGGTTGATCTTTGTTTGACGGAGTTACGTCTTCGACGAGAGTGTAGGCGGGCTTTAGCCTGTCAATACTGACGTCTTCGTCTTTTCCGTTCATTTCTAGACGAAACCATTTTCGATGTCTGTTCTTCACTCTGTAAGGACCTTCATAGGGTGGTTCCAGCGGGCGACGTACTCGTCCAATTCTTACGAAGACTCTCTTAGTCTTGAATAAATCGGGATGAATGAAAATTTTTTCTTTTCGTTTCAAATTGGAGTCAACTGGGCGAATATTCCGGAGTGTAGCCCGTAGCTTCGTGACGTATGTGTAACCATCAGTAATTTCATCGGAGTCGGTGTTCTGGAAAAATTCTCCTGGTAAACGTAGAGTCGAGCCCAAAGTCATTTCGGCGCATGAGATTCCGCTGTCGTCTCTCGGCGCTGAGCGAAGACCTAGTAGGACGGTGGGTAGACTGTATAACCAATTGTCTTCTTGGCAAGTTAATGCAACCTTCAGATTGAGGTTTATGCGTTCGACCATACCATCGGCTTTGGGATTATATGACGTGGTTTTAATGTGATCTGCTCCCAACAGATTGCGAATCTGATAAAATAAGTTTGAAGTGTACTGACTTCCACGGTCAGACGTGATTTTCTCAGGGACTCCGAATCGCGAGATCCACGTTGAATAAAGAGCCTTAGCAACTGTCTCTGCCTCAATTTTGCGTACTGGGACAGCTTCGACCCATTTTGTGCATCGATCTATGAACGTGACAACGTACTTGTATCTTTCAATTTCAGGCAATTGTCCAATGATGTCTGTGTGAAGATGTTTGAAACGGTCTGACGGTGGGAATTTTCCGAGCGGAGAAACTGTATGTCTGTGGACTTTCGCTCGTTGGCATTTCACACACTCACGAACCCATTTCTTGATGTCTGAAGTCATTTTTGGCCAATAAAAACGCTGGCGGACCAAACGCAGTGAAGCACGACTACCAGGGTGAGAAAATGCATGAAGTTGATCGAAGACTGATTTTCGAAGTGTTTTTGGCACAACAGGTAGGCCGACGTCATTCCGAACGACACAAATTACGGCTTTACCATTTGAATCAAGCTTACGGATCTCATGCTTGTTGTGTCCTTCTCTCATCATGTACTGGACCTCTTTGTCTTCTTCCTGGGCGCTAGCAATTGTACTAATATCGATAAAAGCCGCAATACCGTTTATGCTGCCTACTTCTTCCTCATACTCTTCAGCGCGACTGAGTTCGTCGGCGATTACATTTGATGGACCTGCAATGTGGCGAATGCTGTTCGTAAATTGACTGAGATAATCGATCATATCTGCGCGACGCTGCAATTTATGTGGCTGACGTTTGCTAAAAATCTGTAAAAGAGGCTTGTGATCGGTGATTAAATTGACTTCACGACCTTGAATTAGGTGTTCGAAATATAATACGGCATTGTGAAGCGCTAATAATTCGCGATCGTAGGTCGGCCACTGTTTCTGTCGATCTGATAATTTCGCTGAATAGAAACCTAAAGGCTCGCGTTCACCTTCCTTAGTTATTTGCTCCAACACAGCACCTATTGCTACACCTGAAGCATCGGCTGTCAGTTCAAATACGCAGTCGTTTCTCGGATAGTGTAACTGAGTATAATCGATAAAACGTTGTTTAGCTTCCTCAAATGAGGCGATAAGCTCCTCTGTCCACTTGATAAGAGTACGATCATTCTTACGGGTATGACCCTTCAACACTTCATTAAGTGGAGCAAGAGAAGTGGCAGCCTGAGAAACAAATTGGCGATAAAAATTGAGTGTTCCCAAAAGTCTGCGCATTGCGTTAACGGTTCGTGGACGCTGTAAATTTCTAAATAATTCGATTCGATCCTCAGCTGGGGAAAATACTCCTTGCTGTATGCGATGACCTAAAAACGTTATTCGTTCAGTAAGAAATTCACATTTTTTCCGATTAATAGTGAGCCTATTTTTACGCAGGCGCTCGAAAACTTCGCGCAGATGAGTAATATGCTCTTCGATGGTGTCTGAATAAATCAGTATATCATCAAAATAACCGAAGACAAAGGGTAAGCCCGATAAAACATCGTCTAAAAAACGCTGAAAAGTTGCGGGGGCGTTACGAAGGCCGAAAGGCATTTTTAGATATTCATACAAGCCAGACGGTGACACCACAGCTGTTTTATTTACATGATCGGGGTACACAGAAATATGATAAAATGCGCGTACAAGATCTATTTTAGAAAAGTATTTTTTTCCATGCAGATATGCAACGGAATCCATAATATTAGGGACTGGGTAACGATCCGGAGTGGTCCTATTATTCAAGACTCGATAATTTCCTACGACGCGAACAGGTTTATCTTTTTTAATAACAGGTACAATAGGTGAAGCCCACTGAGACTTCGATTTACGACAGATACCATTATCACATAACATGTCAAATTCTGTCTTAACTACATCAGCAATTTCTTTACGCAAACGATATGGTTTTTGGTGAACGGGGGGGGACCGGTAGTTTCGATAAAATGATACACATTACAACACATATTATCGGTTACAACTTTGTTTGTAAAATTAGGAGGTAAAAATAAATCCGCGTATTCTTCGAGTAACGCGTTGATGGCATGATCTGTGTGACCATCATTTATTACGTTAACGCTAAGAGCACATATTTCCTTAATTTCACCACTAACACTAATCAATGTACTAGGATTAATAAGTTTTTTATTTTTCAAGTCTGGTAAAAGACCAAAGTGTGAGAGAAAATCGGCTCCCACTATTGCTCTATCTACGTCGGCGATTAAAAATGACCACGAAAAAGTTTCTGGGAAACCAAAATTGACAGTAACGTTTACGATCCCATACACTTTAATTTCTGACCCGTTGGTCGCGCGAAGCGAATAATTTAAAGCTCGTTGATTTTTTGGAAAATATTTTTTTGCGGGTAAAACGGAAACGTCTGATCCACAATCTATCAAATAACACTCGCCAGTAACAACATCAGAAATAAATAAACGCGGTGAAGATACATTACGCGGGGTCCCAAAAACCGCTATCTGTGAGGGCCCGCGTTCTAGTTTTCCTTCGACTTAAGATTGCAATTTTCGTGAGAGCATTTTTTTGCATCATCGCCAAAATTATAGTGATACCAGCACATACCTTTATATAGCCTAGGCTTACGATGTTCCGACCGATTGCGAGACTTACTACGATTAAAATAATCTCCCGATCTGTTTCTGGAATCCAGCGATCGAGTACGTGATCGACTTTGACGTTCGACTAAACTGCGAATATCAGCATTATCGGTTCTAAGGGCAACAACCTCGGCGGACAATTTCCCAAGAATACGACTCAATTCATCTCTTGGTTGAGACACAGCTGATTGTAAAGAGAATACTTCGGAGCGGGGGACGGCGGAAGCTGTAGGTACAATCATCTCGTACATCTTGTCGGCTGATTTTGCGAGTTGATCGAGAGAACTTTCAACATGATCGGCCAAAATAATTTGAATTTGATTCGGCAACTTTTTCAACCATATACGACGTAAGATATCCTCGCAGTTACTGGATCCTGCTCTCTCCCGAAGGGCTTTGAGTATCAGCGAAGGCTTCTGATCTGCCGCAATATCCGAAGCTGTCAAAAGCTTATCTAATTTTCGCTCTTTTGACTCGCCTAAAGCTTGGATCAGGCGTTCTCGGGCCAAACTGTATGCGTTCTCAGTTAAGCTATCTGCTGATCGCACGAGGTCTCGAATATGCGTGACATAGGGTGTTTCCAATTTCTCCAGTAGACACGAAAATTTTTTTTTCTCATCGGTCACCCCATTAGTCTTCAGTACTATGTCGACCGTATCGAACCAGAGTTTCGGATCCTCGGCGTTGAAGGATGGTAAAGTAAATTTCCTTTCGTTCGGCATCAGTAAAACTGCACTTTTACTAGACGATGACAAATCAATTTTTTTCGAAGAAATGCACAAACACTCACTGTCGGCACTGACAAATTTACCGCAAAATTCGCACCTTTGCGTCATGTATTAAAGTTCGGATCGCAGAAAAAAAACGAAAAATAGAGCAAAAAAAAAATTATTTTAGGCGAAAAAAAAGAAAAATCGCCACTCGTGTAGTCGACGCGTTCAAGTTTTTTCACGCTGCAAGTAACGGTCACGGTCGCCACTTGTCGAGCTTTCGCTCGTGCTGCTTAACGCAGATCAAATACACATCATATAAACGTGTATGCCGATAACGGTTTAATGATACTGACTCGCTTACAAAGGATCAGCAGTTAACAGGGAGAGCGGTACAGTCCGCTACAATCTCATCATTGAACCCCTTTTATTTTCTTAAAACAATGTTGGAAGAAAGGTCAGAAGAGGTATCATTATTATTGTTACTCAGCGCACTCGAGTGAATAACGATTACTAACAAACTACAGTTCGATTTTGGTTTTTCACCAAGAATTTCACGCCAATAGTTTCAAACTAAGATTTCTCTAAATTCAACTACTACGACAAAACGACACCGTTAACAATAAAGAGTCGACACTACTAGTCACGTTAATTTTTCCAATTATTACAACGTTTCGACAACGTAAACGCTGTGATAATTGGAAAAATAAACGTGAATAGTAGTGCCGACTCTTCGTTACTGACCTAATTCGTATTCACGGGTGAAAAACTTTTCGTGACACCGTTAAATTTTATGCATTCTACTTACATTCAGTTTTTCCAAAGGTCGTCCAAAATAGCGAGTAACATAAGCGCTCAAAGCTTCATTATATTTTTGTTTAGCCTCCTTTCGAGAATTATCCAACACGCTAATTTTCAGTTGGGATAGTAAGGCATACAGATGGTGAAAATTCTCTGTAAATCAATAAATTCGATAATCGAAATCCTCAAAGTTGTCTTACGAAGAGGAGAGTCAAGTAGAGACCCATTTTTACGACTTCAGGCGGAGTTTTTGGAGAATCTGCGGCAATAACTTGTATGGTTTCGAAAATAGTGCTCATCAAACGAATGTACCACTTATCCAGATCAGTTCGTCGTTCCGAATTTTTAAATATACTTTCGGCAGTATTCGAAAATTCCTAGAAATTAAAATTAGTAATCATCGTAATTTGTAGAGGTGAAATAAAAATCATGAACTTTCGATCACTTCTACCTATGTTAGTTTCATCAAGATCTACAAACCTCGAAATTTGCGACAAATGGTAATATTCCACACTTCGATTTCTTTGGTAAACGCGAATCAATAATTGACTTTTCTTGCGCCTGCATATACTTATCGAAGTTACGCTTCACTTGAACTAAAACTGTACCGAAAGTCAAACTTAGAAACGAACCAGTATCTTGCGCAGACATCACATGTTCGCTGAGCCGTTTTAGAGCAGACATACAATACCTTCACAGATCACAGACAAGTTCTACTTCTAAACTCTACAAGGCGAATTTCAAAACCAATTTGTGCTAATAACTCACACATTGTCCAGTTTTTCGTGATATGTTATGAAGTTCAATAATTCAATTTCGATACAGCCAAATATTTCACTCATCATCTTACGTACTTCTTCGTTGATTTTCTTATCAATCTTTTTCTGCGGAATAAAAACATTTTCTCCAGTACCATTGTGAGCTTCGCCAGTGAAACCATCCAATGTTGTCTGAGTATTCTGCGTTAGTTTTCGATCGCGTAGATTTTGAAAGTGTTTCATAAAATTTACAGAATTGAACAATATGTCAGTAAGTCTGTACCTTGGCAGATGGACTTAGAACATCTAATTGAAAGAATGATATACAAAAGTTCTGCTCGGAAAGGCAAACAGGCTCTAATTGCGATAAAACCACTTCAAGTAATTGGTCAAAGCAAGCTCTCTCTCCAGGGTCCACTTCCAAAGCGCCTAATTCTCGTTCCACTCCGAGTAGTCCATTTTGGCCATATACTTTACTGGGAACAGACGTCCTCTTAGAATCTTCGATTGTCGCACTCAGTCTACCTAAAATGAATGACCACTTTAAGTATGCAACTGAATAGATACAAATTATGTGTACATGGAAAAATAGAGCAAAAAGTTACTAGCAAGAATACGTTGTTTGGCTTCCTCTATAAATTGTTTGATATCACGCTCGTACAATTTTCCCAAAGATGAAGTGTAGACTCTCATTAGCGCGACGTACGCTTTTCTATCCATTACTTTACACCAATGCATAAGAGGAGTGTAAGCATTTAATTCTTTATGATATTGAGAGCGTACAGGCAGACATAACTCGAAGCTATGCGACTTTAATTTGCTGGTATCATTTCCCTTGAATGTATAAGAAAATGTTAAAAAGATGTGCATCATTCGAGCGAAACTTTCAAGATTGAAGGCTACCACTCACAAAATGAATAAATAAATTATTCAAGTGACGAGATAACGTGTGAGAAAATTTAGACTTCCATTTATCAAACTGTTTCTTTTGATCTTGGACAGCAGTTAGCTGCACGAGGGCGGGATGAATCTCAGCATTCATTACGGATTGTAATTGTTTGGCAGCAATGATTGCAGCACGAAGTCCATCGATACAGGTCAGATCGACATCGATTAAGGCTTTTTGATATTCAGCCGATAATTCCAATTGAGTCTTGAAAACAAAAACAATAGTGAGCGTGAAATGATACAAAAAATAAACGATGTTCTGACAATTAACACCGACCACAACTTTCTCCAAGCGTGATAATAGTTTTCCATTATTCTTGTTAACAACTTGAATCAGGATGTTTTTTTCTTCCATTTTCCTGATGGTGCTTTGAACGTGGCCGAGAATCTCGTCGCAAGAACTGATCTGAGCCTCCAAGTTCTCAACTTCGTTGATGACAGAATTTAGTTGATTTATTGATTCAGCCACCTTGTGTTCAGACGAAAGCACACTCTGCAAATTTTCCTGACAACGCCAATTCATAGTAGGACGTTATTATTCTTTCAGAAAAAGAAAATACTGAAATTCCGTAAAATTGCACATACTTCATCTAAAATCATGAGCTCGTTCGTCAATTTCTCCACAAATTCTTCCGCGTCATTCGGATTGAATAGCAGTTCGTGCATCATTGTTTCTATATCGCTTTCTTCTTTTTCAGTTAAAGCTTGATATTCCTCCGGCTCAAATAAGACTACATTGTCACCCCCACTTCCCACATCTTTGTTAGCGAACAAAAATTAAAAAGTAGAAAAAGCCCCTAAGGATTCCACATCCATTGATTTGAAAATTTCTTCCTAACCTGATCCACTCTTTAAGGTCACGGAGATACTATTTAGACGCATCAACAATTCTTTCGGAAGATTCTTGAATTCTGGTTTAATCCCTGTCATAGAACTCATACATTGCTGAAAATAAAAAAGATGGGAATGATAATGATAAGATGAATGAATAAGAATGAACGAAACAGCTCAGTCATCAACTTACACTGGCTACAAATTAGATCCGGAAAATTACTCACTTTCCACAAGATTATCAAGAACTGTTGACGTTCTTGCAAATTAACTGCGCTCCATTTATAAACTTTATCAAAGTGCAATTCAAATCCCTTTTCATCCTGAAAGAACAGAACTTGTCATTTTAAAACACAGAATAGTTGAGTTTCGAGTGACCTATTATACTCGACATGGAGTAAACTCTTTTTTTCATTCCTCTCGAACAGTTTCTCTTTCATTTATATATTGGAAAATTAAAAATTGAAGCATTACGAGGCATGTTTCACGATAAAATTTCTCAAAAGTTGTTCAAGATTCTTCAAGATGATGGCTATCTTGATTAAAAAGAGTATTTTGGAATCCGAACTTGAAATAACTAACAAAAATGGAAATTTCAAAGATAAAAAACGTTATCTTAGTTTACCGTTGGTAGGTCGAAGCAGTACGACGATCTGGAAAATTCTTCAAGGTTTGGATACAAATTTCAGCACTTCATTTTGCAATAAGGATGGACCAAAATTCTTCTCCGAGACCAAAGATGAACTGCTCCTTAAACAAAATTCTGACTGCCCCGGTGTTTATCTGGGAGGAACCGCCACACAAAAACGATGTGAGGAATAGGACACATCATAGTCACCATTCGGCTTTGGCCACACACAGTATCGATACGGGTCGTAAATTTAATTTCAATAACGTCTCCATTCTCAATTTCGAATCAAACGACAGAAGAAGACGAATTTCCCAAGTCATCAACCTTATTTGAGTATAACCTCCGATTATGGGAGGCTTGGAAATAAGTGCAAGTCCATTATTTTAAAGCATTTTGATAGAAAGGCCAGTTTTCCTCTTCTCTTTAATTTCACCTATTATCACGCGTACATTTTTTGTTTAATTACTCTTCCGGTATGTGGCCAGTCTGTAGAATATTCGTTAACTTGAAAGAGAAACAGTTCCGACTTAATTAAATATTATGATTAACAGTAGAATCGGAGACCTACCGTTGAATCGGATACACCATCAACCATTTTCAGAGAGGTCAAAATCCAACACCTCTTCTTCTTCAGTACGTTCTTCTCAGATTTCTTTATCTGAACAAGAAATACATTATTTACAATTTTGAGTCAGCTGAAATTCAGACAAATAAGCTCATAAAAGTAGTCGAAATCTCATAAACATTACCAAATGAACGTAAAATACGATGGGAGGTTCTTTGGTCACCGTCAAACAAAGAAAATTTGAGGTTTTCTTCTTTTTAAAAGGCTTATAAACATGTACGAACGTGTTCAAACGTTCGTCTATAGGACGGAAAATTTCAGTTTGCAATGAATGTCTAATCGTCGCCATTGCATTAACCCGATGAAAGTAAAATCAGGATAAGGCTAAGGTTCAAAACCAAATTAAAAATTAATTATACTACCTCCAGCGTAAATCAAATCTCAATAACAGAAGTAACTTTATCTATCTATCTAGTATCTATCTATCTATCTTCTATCATCTATCTATCTATATTATTAAACGAATAGTCGACCTTGAGCCTCCGCTTATCAGCTCGAAATATTTTTTGACTTTTGGGTTTATGATGAAGTTTAGGCTAAACGTACAAACCTACGACGCCTGATTGGCCGAATAATCCGAGTAGTCGTATTCGTTGGAACATTTTGAATGACGAAAGATTTTTGTTTCTGTATATCACTGTGCAGTGTTACCTTACCGCAAGTGTTAAGAAATATCGAATCGTTTTCGTTCAAAATTCGTTCAAAATTTGAACGGTTTGAAGAAAGAAATATTGAGCGTTTTGTGCGTGACGTCAACACAAGTGTCTTTGAAAACTTTTTGTGTTGCGTTTTTCCTAATTACAGTCTGAAGAAATATGAATTGCAAAGAGAACATTTTCTCTTCCTCTTGTAATTTTCTTTTCAGTAAGTCCGAATTGAGATTTTTTTGACGCAAAAATTTAAATTCAACTTAATTAGAGATGGGAATTTATAAATGGATCAAATTTTGTATTTTTCAATTTTTCATTTGGAATCATATTTTTGAGATAATGAAGAAAGAATGTGACAGGCTGCATAAAAAGGCATACCGCATTCAACTTTTCGCCAGCAACGACAAAAATGAATGGAACGCCCCATTACATTTTAATGTTTGAAATGTAGTTGGTTTATATAAGGCTCTGAACAGTCATCATTTTTTTTTTTTTTTTGGTCAAATTAAATCTCAAATACTTGTAACTCTCTGAAAATTTAATCTGAAATGGTTATTGGATGAAATGGTCAAACGGTCAAAACTTCTTGCTAATAATCAATCTTATAACTGTTCTAACCAAAAAATGTTGGTCAGGGTGGAAATTTTTTGTTCTTCATAAAATTCTTCCAACAAGCAGAATTAGCACTTGAAATTGAAGATGACCATTTTGAGCCTTTTCAAAACAAATAGTCATGGTATAACTGTTTATGTCCGTTTTGATTATTTCAAATAATATTGGTCATAACAGTTGAAAGTAATTAAGACTTTTGAGCTGTATAGACGATGGACGGTGGTTGGTAGAAATGTTTTCTATCGCAAAGGAGTCAGATTTGAAAACATTTCAAATATTGGGAATCAAGCTATTTATGTATGACAGGAGAGAGCTTGGACAACATTGAAACACCAGATGAGTTGAAATTGATAAAATTTTGTACATTGAGCTCACGTTATACATTTCTGACAAGAGGGTATCTTGAGAAAATTTTAACTTTCAAGCTATATAATATGATGAGAGAGGAATATGGAATTTTAATTTCTGACATTATGACAGAAGGAGGAATTGAAAAAATTTTAAGCATTATTCTTGGCAAATGACAAGACATCACAATTTTCAAGAATCTCCCCCCCCCCCCACAAAAAAAAAGGGTTGCCAATTAGACCTTAATATATAATTTAAATTAGTAGTTGACTAGATTATAAACTGGATAAGGACTTGACGTCATAACGATTTAACAGAAGGATACTTATTGAATTACAAAAATCAGGACTGACGACGAGAATAACTGAAAGTTAGAGGCGAGTGGACTCAAAGAATAATATTGAGGACCTCGAGAAGAAAAAGTGAAAGGGAAAAGAGAAAATGAATCAACTAATCTTAGAATCAAAACGTTTTTCTTCTATTCATTGTAGATTACAGGAGGAGGACACCTAGAACCAATTATATGTGACCCCGTCTACAGAAACCCGGCTTGATCAATATTATCAATCAGCAGAAAGGTAGTTATGTTTCAGGTGACCTAGCTATCTTTCTGCTGATCGATAATATTGATCAAGCCGGGTTTCTGTAGACGGGGTCACATATTAGGATAGAAGAATGAAAAGAAGGAGAGTTTGCATAAAAATTTTGAATACAAGTTCACAGAAAAGTAATCCACAGAATTTCTACTTTTTTTTCTCTTTTCCAGAGTATAAATATCTACATTGTTTACCGAAGTTATTAAAATATTAAAAATTATTCCTATTTACATGTTTTCCATAATGAAATTTGCATCACCAAAAATTCATTGACAATTTCTTACTTTTCTTATGAGTGATGGGCAATATGAAGACATATTTGAAAATTTAGATGACACAAGTATCAAAAAATTAAAAATATATATTTTTTAATTTCAAAAATGGTGAAATATCTAGATATAAAAATACTGGATAAGGAGAGAGGCGCGCCGACGGCGCGCCGTCATGGCTAGTCTATATTATTAAACGAATAGTCGACCTTGAGCCTCCGCTTATCAGCTCGAAATATTTTTTGACTTTTGGGTTTATGATGAAGTTTAGGCTAAACGTACAAACCTACGACGCCTGATTGTCCGAATAATCCGAGTAGTCGTATTCGTTGGAACATTTTGAATGACGAAAGATTTTTGTTTCTGTATATCACTGTGCAGTGTTACCTTACCGCAAGTGTTAAGAAATATCGAATCGTTTTCGTTCAAAATTCGTTCAAAATTTGAACGGTTTGAAGAAAGAAATATTGAGCGTTTTGTGCGTGACGTCAACACAAGTGTCTTTGAAAACTTTTTGTGTTGCGTTTTTCCTAATTACAGTCTGAAGAAATATGAATTGCAAAGAGAACATTTTCTCTTCCTCTTGTAATTTTCTTTTCAGTAAGTCCGAATTGAGATTTTTTTGACGCAAAAATTTAAATTCAACTTAATTAGAGATGGGAATTTATAAATGGATCAAATTTTGTATTTTTCAATTTTTCATTTGGAATCATATTTTTGAGATAATGAAGAAAGAATGTGACAGGCTGCATAAAAAGGCATACCGCATTCAACTTTTCGCCAGCAACGACAAAAATGAATGGAACGCCCCATTACATTTTAATGTTTGAAATGTAGTTGGTTTATATAAGGCTCTGAACAGTCATCATTTTTTTTTTTTTTTTGGTCAAATTAAATCTCAAATACTTGTAACTCTCTGAAAATTTAATCTGAAATGGTTATTGGATGAAATGGTCAAACGGTCAAAACTTCTTGCTAATAATCAATCTTATAACTGTTCTAACCAAAAAATGTTGGTCAGGGTGGAAATTTTTTGTTCTTCATAAAATTCTTCCAACAAGCAGAATTAGCACTTGAAATTGAAGATGACCATTTTGAGCCTTTTCAAAACAAATAGTCATGGTATAACTGTTTATGTCCGTTTTGATTATTTCAAATAATATTGGTCATAACAGTTGAAAGTAATTAAGACTTTTGAGCTGTATAGACGATGGACGGTGGTTGGTAGAAATGTTTTCTATCGCAAAGGAGTCAGATTTGAAAACATTTCAAATATTGGGAATCAAGCTATTTATGTATGACAGGAGAGAGCTTGGACAACATTGAAACACCAGATGAGTTGAAATTGATAAAATTTTGTACATTGAGCTCACGCTATACATTTCTGACAAGAGGGTATCTTGAGAAAATTTTAACTTTCAAGCTATATAATATGATGAGAGAGGAATATGGAATTTTAATTTCTGACATTATGACAGAAGGAGGAATTGAAAAAATTTTAAGCATTATTCTTGGCAAATGACAAGACATCACAATTTTCAAGAATCTCCCCCCCCCCCCCCACAAAAAAAAAGGGTTGCCAATTAGACCTTAATATATAATTTAAATTAGTAGTTGACTAGATTATAAACTGGATAAGGACTTGACGTCATAACGATTTAACAGAAGGATACTTATTGAATTACAAAAATCAGGACTGACGACGAGAATAACTGAAAGTTAGAGGCGAGTGGACTCAAAGAATAATATTGAGGACCTCGAGAAGAA
Organism: Aspidiotus rigidus; assembly: GCA_035079385.1. Classification (NCBI taxonomy): domain Eukaryota; kingdom Metazoa; phylum Arthropoda; class Insecta; order Hemiptera; family Diaspididae; genus Aspidiotus; species Aspidiotus rigidus. The sequence continues at coordinate 1,655,197 of JAVHKY010000046.1, read as the reverse complement.
AAAGTGAAAGGGAAAAGAGAAAATGAATCAACTAATCTTAGAATCAAAACGTTTTTCTTCTATTCATTGTAGATTACAGGAGGAGGACACCTAGAACCAATTATATGTGACCCCGTCTACAGAAACCCGGCTTGATCAATATTATCAATCAGCAGAAAGGTAGTTATGTTTCAGGTGACCTAGCTATCTTTCTGCTGATCGATAATATTGATCAAGCCGGGTTTCTGTAGACGGGGTCACATATTAGGATAGAAGAATGAAAAGAAGGAGAGTTTGCATAAAAATTTTGAATACAAGTTCACAGAAAAGTAATCCACAGAATTTCTACTTTTTTTTCTCTTTTCCAGAGTATAAATATCTACATTGTTTACCGAAGTTATTAAAATATTAAAAATTATTCCTATTTACATGTTTTCCATAATGAAATTTGCATCACCAAAAATTCATTGACAATTTCTTACTTTTCTTATGAGTGATGGGCAATATGAAGACATATTTGAAAATTTAGATGACACAAGTATCAAAAAATTAAAAATATATATTTTTTAATTTCAAAAATGGTGAAATATCTAGATATAAAAATACTGGATAAGGAGAGAGGCGCGCCGACGGCGCGCCGTCATGGCTAGTCTATATTATTAAACGAATAGTCGACCTTGAGCCTCCGCTTATCAGCTCGAAATATTTTTTGACTTTTGGGTTTATGATGAAGTTTAGGCTAAACGTACAAACCTACGACGCCTGATTGGCCGAATAATCCGAGTAGTCGTATTCGTTGGAACATTTTGAATGACGAAAGATTTTTGTTTCTGTATATCACTGTGCAGTGTTACCTTACCGCAAGTGTTAAGAAATATCGAATCGTTTTCGTTCAAAATTCGTTCAAAATTTGAACGGTTTGAAGAAAGAAATATTGAGCGTTTTGTGCGTGACGTCAACACAAGTGTCTTTGAAAACTTTTTGTGTTGCGTTTTTCCTAATTACAGTCTGAAGAAATATGAATTGCAAAGAGAACATTTTCTCTTCCTCTTGTAATTTTCTTTTCAGTAAGTCCGAATTGAGATTTTTTTGACGCAAAAATTTAAATTCAACTTAATTAGAGATGGGAATTTATAAATGGATCAAATTTTGTATTTTTCAATTTTTCATTTGGAATCATATTTTTGAGATAATGAAGAAAGAATGTGACAGGCTGCATAAAAAGGCATACCGCATTCAACTTTTCGCCAGCAACGACAAAAATGAATGGAACGCCCCATTACATTTTAATGTTTGAAATGTAGTTGGTTTATATAAGGCTCTGAACAGTCATCATTTTTTTTTTTTTTTTGGTCAAATTAAATCTCAAATACTTGTAACTCTCTGAAAATTTAATCTGAAATGGTTATTGGATGAAATGGTCAAACGGTCAAAACTTCTTGCTAATAATCAATCTTATAACTGTTCTAACCAAAAAATGTTGGTCAGGGTGGAAATTTTTTGTTCTTCATAAAATTCTTCCAACAAGCAGAATTAGCACTTGAAATTGAAGATGACCATTTTGAGCCTTTTCAAAACAAATAGTCATGGTATAACTGTTTATGTCCGTTTTGATTATTTCAAATAATATTGGTCATAACAGTTGAAAGTAATTAAGACTTTTGAGCTGTATAGACGATGGACGGTGGTTGGTAGAAATGTTTTCTATCGCAAAGGAGTCAGATTTGAAAACATTTCAAATATTGGGAATCAAGCTATTTATGTATGACAGGAGAGAGCTTGGACAACATTGAAACACCAGATGAGTTGAAATTGATAAAATTTTGTACATTGAGCTCACGCTATACATTTCTGACAAGAGGGTATCTTGAGAAAATTTTAACTTTCAAGCTATATAATATGATGAGAGAGGAATATGGAATTTTAATTTCTGACATTATGACAGAAGGAGGAATTGAAAAAATTTTAAGCATTATTCTTGGCAAATGACAAGACATCACAATTTTCAAGAATCTCCCCCCCCCCCCACAAAAAAAAAGGGTTGCCAATTAGACCTTAATATATAATTTAAATTAGTAGTTGACTAGATTATAAACTGGATAAGGACTTGACGTCATAACGATTTAACAGAAGGATACTTATTGAATTACAAAAATCAGGACTGACGACGAGAATAACTGAAAGTTAGAGGCGAGTGGACTCAAAGAATAATATTGAGGACCTCGAGAAGAAAAAGTGAAAGGGAAAAGAGAAAATGAATCAACTAATCTTAGAATCAAAACGTTTTTCTTCTATTCATTGTAGATTACAGGAGGAGGACACCTAGAACCAATTATATGTGACCCCGTCTACAGAAACCCGGCTTGATCAATATTATCAATCAGCAGAAAGGTAGTTATGTTTCAGGTGACCTAGCTATCTTTCTGCTGATCGATAATATTGATCAAGCTGGGTTTCTGTAGACGGGGTCACATATTAGGATAGAAGAATGAAAAGAAGGAGAGTTTGCATAAAAATTTTGAATACAAGTTCACAGAAAAGTAATCCACAGAATTTCTACTTTTTTTTCTCTTTTCCAGAGTATAAATATCTACATTGTTTACCGAAGTTATTAAAATATTAAAAATTATTCCTATTTACATGTTTTCCATAATGAAATTTGCATCACCAAAAATTCATTGACAATTTCTTACTTTTCTTATGAGTGATGGGCAATATGAAGACATATTTGAAAATTTAGATGACACAAGTATCAAAAAATTAAAAATATATATTTTTTAATTTCAAAAATGGTGAAATATCTAGATATAAAAATACTGGATAAGGAGAGAGGCGCGCCGACGGCGCGCCGTCATGGCTAGTCTATATTATTAAACGAATAGTCGACCTTGAGCCTCCGCTTATCAGCTCGAAATATTTTTTGACTTTTGGGTTTATGATGAAGTTTAGGCTAAACGTACAAACCTACGACGCCTGATTGGCCGAATAATCCGAGTAGTCGTATTCGTTGGAACATTTTGAATGACGAAAGATTTTTGTTTCTGTATATCACTGTGCAGTGTTACCTTACCGCAAGTGTTAAGAAATATCGAATCGTTTTCGTTCAAAATTCGTTCAAAATTTGAACGGTTTGAAGAAAGAAATATTGAGCGTTTTGTGCGTGACGTCAACACAAGTGTCTTTGAAAACTTTTTGTGTTGCGTTTTTCCTAATTACAGTCTGAAGAAATATGAATTGCAAAGAGAACATTTTCTCTTCCTCTTGTAATTTTCTTTTCAGTAAGTCCGAATTGAGATTTTTTTGACGCAAAAATTTAAATTCAACTTAATTAGAGATGGGAATTTATAAATGGATCAAATTTTGTATTTTTCAATTTTTCATTTGGAATCATATTTTTGAGATAATGAAGAAAGAATGTGACAGGCTGCATAAAAAGGCATACCGCATTCAACTTTTCGCCAGCAACGACAAAAATGAATGGAACGCCCCATTACATTTTAATGTTTGAAATGTAGTTGGTTTATATAAGGCTCTGAACAGTCATCATTTTTTTTTTTTTTTTGGTCAAATTAAATCTCAAATACTTGTAACTCTCTGAAAATTTAATCTGAAATGGTTATTGGATGAAATGGTCAAACGGTCAAAACTTCTTGCTAATAATCAATCTTATAACTGTTCTAACCAAAAAATGTTGGTCAGGGTGGAAATTTTTTGTTCTTCATAAAATTCTTCCAACAAGCAGAATTAGCACTTGAAATTGAAGATGACCATTTTGAGCCTTTTCAAAACAAATAGTCATGGTATAACTGTTTATGTCCGTTTTGATTATTTCAAATAATATTGGTCATAACAGTTGAAAGTAATTAAGACTTTTGAGCTGTATAGACGATGGACGGTGGTTGGTAGAAATGTTTTCTATCGCAAAGGAGTCAGATTTGAAAACATTTCAAATATTGGGAATCAAGCTATTTATGTATGACAGGAGAGAGCTTGGACAACATTGAAACACCAGATGAGTTGAAATTGATAAAATTTTGTACATTGAGCTCACGCTATACATTTCTGACAAGAGGGTATCTTGAGAAAATTTTAACTTTCAAGCTATATAATATGATGAGAGAGGAATATGGAATTTTAATTTCTGACATTATGACAGAAGGAGGAATTGAAAAAATTTTAAGCATTATTCTTGGCAAATGACAAGACATCACAATTTTCAAGAATCCCCTCCCCCGACAAAAAAAAGGGTTGCCAATTAAACCTTAATATATAATATATTTGAATTAGTAGTTGACTAGATTATAAACTGGATAAGGACTTGACGTCATAACGATTTAACAGAAGGATACTTATTGAATTACAAAAATCAGGACTGACGACGAGAATAACTGAAAGTTAGAGGCGAGTGGACTCAAAGAATAATATTGAGGACCTCGAGAAGAAAAAGTGAAAGAGAAAAGGGAAAATGAATCAACTAATCTGAGAATCAAAACGTTTTTCTTCTATTCATTGTAGATTACAGGAGGAGGACACCTAGAATCAATTATATGTGACCCTGTCTACAGAAACCCGGCTTGATCAATATTATCAATCAGCAGAAAGGTAGTTATGTTTCACGTAGCCTAGCTATCTTTCTGCTGATCGATAATATTGATCAAGCCGGGTTTCTGTAGACGGGGTCACATATTAGGATATGGATGATTAGAGGAGATGGATGCAGAAGAATGAAAAAGAAGGAGAGTTTGCATAAAAATTTTGAATACAAGTTCACAGAAAAGTAATCCACAGAATTTCTACTTTTTTTTCTCTTTTCCAGAGTATAAATATCTACATTGTTTACCGAAGTTATTAAAATATTAAAAATTATTCCTATTTACCTGTTTTCCATAAGAAATTTGCATCACCAAAAATTCATTGACAATTTCTTACTTCTTCTGTTTTGTAATGAGCAGGTAATGAGTGATGGGCAATATGAAGAAATATTTGAAAATTTAGATGACACAAGTATCAAAAAATAAAAAATATATATTTTTTAATTCCAAGAATGGTGAAATATCTAGATATAAAAATACTGGATAAGGAGAGAGGCGCGCCGTCATGGGTAGTTATATTATTAATCGGTATAATCAATTTTTAGGTTCGTGCTCTTCGAGCAAAGAACCTATTGCAATCGCTTTTTAGGGTCGGCCCGTCGTACGAGGCCGACCGTATTGTAATCCTATTTTTCTTCTTCTTCTTCTTCTTCTTCTTCTTTCTTCGTCGTCTCAGTTCAGTCACGCACGTCACATCACGGATGTCACCGTCGTCACGTTCAGTAGGCCACAACGCAGTATAAACTGCGGGTGTAAGGTTTGATATCAATCATTATTAAGTAGGTGTTTAATTCGAATTGAAACTTTCCTGTTATGTCAGGAATAACATTTTCATTCGCTATAAAGAACAGTCGACATGTTATGACAAGAATAACAATTTATGATGCAGCTTAGAATTGAGATAAGTTTCCAAATAAGTACGTAGTTTTTCCATTGTTATATTACAGTAAATGACTGTACACCATCATATACTTTTTTGAAAACTTATTACATATATTCGATCATTTCGCTACTTAGTTAGATTGAAAAAATTCAGAAAAAATTATAATTCTTGTATGCAATTTTTCGTTTTTTTTTCGTTTTTTTTTTTTTTTTTTTTTTTTCTTCTTCTAAATAAAGGAGCCTTACAACACTTGAATTTACAAACCTGAAATAGGCAAATGAGAATGGATGAATATAAATAAGATGGTCATGTTCCGTCATTACTGTACAGCGTCGTATACTTTTTTGAAAACTTATTAAATTTATTCGATTCTTTCGCTACTTAACTAGATTAGAAAAATTCACACAAAATTGTAGTTCTTGTATGGGGTATTTTGTCCTAATTTTTGTTTTTCTCCTTTCTAAAGTAATGAGCCTTAAAACTCTTGAGCTCATGAACCTGAAGTGGGCTGAAATTGGTCTAAATAATGTGAATGGTGAAGCGGTAGGTAGAGCAAAATATGAAATGAATGATCGTTGGTCGGTATCTAATTACAATGATTCTATAGTCTCCAATCTGAGTTTGTAGTTTTATTCGATAGAACGTGAAAAGCTAAGTGGAAAGTATGAGGTATGAACAGTTTGAATGAATAATTATCAAAATTTTACTATTTCAACTTGCAGTCTGTGTAAGGTATGTGTATTTAGTTTCTAGTACCGGTTATCTTATGCCTGAGTTAGAAGCCAAATATCATCGAAATCAATATTATTTCGCAATGCAATGTTTACAAAGATGTATTGGAATCGAATTTTTTGGTTTTGACGGAATGTGAATATCGTTATAAGGAGGAGCTTGCTGGAAATACTTCTATAACTTGGTTTGATACACTGTACCTGGTACGCTAATATGACAGGTATACAGATAGATAGACAAAAGCTGAACATAATTCACAAAGCTTCTTCTATCAATTAATTGTTGGGCGTTTGTTTCTTTTACTATTTTTATGAAATGAGATTGTACCTACTCAAGTGGAGGTTAGGTTAGTCTATTCAATAAAATGTGATTACGAGAGTATTGATGAATAGATTATATATATTTCATCAGAGATTGCTCAGCTCCCAACAAATTAGACGCGAGAGAGACTATTTCTAAGAACAATTCTACTATCTGCAAGTTATGAAATACAAATGAAATGAGATTTTTTACAATGCGATGGGAAACTGAAATGAATAATTGCGAATAAAAACGTAGGGAACAGAATGATTTAAAAGTCGATCATGGATCGCAAATGCGGTAAGTATCCCGGCTTTGTGGTCCACGATTCAATTTTGAATTTTAATTTACCTATACTTAGATCTAAGTACTTTGAAGTTGACTACAAAGGTAGTATAATAATTACATTGTTGTGTTTTGAGCAGACAAATGAAGTTTGTGGTAGTATTAATTAATCAAGGATTTCAATTCTATGTAATGTTAGGCCTACGATTTGTGTTTCTTATTATTCTTATCTCATGACAAAAATGACAATTGTTGGAAGGGTGTAATATCAGCGTTGTTTGTACTCAACAGTGGTTGCTTCAGGTTATTGCTTATTAATTGTTGAGTGTTAGCTTTTACAAATAGAATCAAAAAGATGTGATGTGAATTCTTGAAAAGACGGTTTGAACAATATGAATGAAATTGAATACAAATGAAAGGGAATGGGTTACAACACAATGCGAATATGAAATGAGTAATTACAAATAAAAAAGTAGGAAATAGGATAATCAAAAATTGATTGTGAATGTGATATCCTAGCTTTGTAATATCAGTCATTCGCCTAAGGCGCTAGAGGTATTCTCAAGAATGTAAACAAACACGTGATGTGGTGGTAAATTTTTAGTGAAGCGGTTCGACTTAATGCAAATCTTGCATTAAGTCGAACCGCTTCACTAAAAATCACCCACCACATCACGTGTTTGTTTACATTCTTGAGAATACCTCTAGCGCCTTAATTCGCCGACCCTCGTAACAGCCCGCCTGCGCCTGCGGGCTGCTTGTTTTTAGGTTTGTGCTCTTCGAGCAAAGAACCTATTGCAATCGCTTTTCTTTTTTTTTTTTTCAAGATCAGCCTCATCGGAACCAGATGACGGCGTGAGTTGATGATGAGGTGAGCAGATGACGATTTCGAAACTTATTGGTTCGTGTATCGGTAGCTAATGTGTATTGTGTTTCGAGTCATCCAAGTTTCAAATTAGGCCTACATCATGATAAAAGGAATTCTGGAAAGATAATAGTATTATTAGAATAAATATTTTTTAATAATATAGATTTTGCGATAGGAGTATGTACATATAGTGACGGATTGCTTTTCTTCAGCCTTCCAATCATCGTTCACAGATATTGTATTATTGTTTACGTATCTTTCGATTTGCGATGCAATATATCGATTCATAAGTGGATTGTTTTACTAAGGCTCTATAGGTATAGGCATTGACTATATATTACTTCGTAACCCAGACGTACAGTCCTATTGTTATGAACGGTGTCGTTTTGCTGGAAACGACAACGTGAGTGCGCTGCGTGTTAACCAGTAGAGTAAAAGAGAAAAAACATCGCTGAACATCGGTCCCTCTCTGTTACACCTACGTCTTGACATCTGCCGCGATCTGTTATTCGTATCCAACGTAATCCAAGAAAACGACACCGTTTATAACAATAGGACTGTACGTCTGGGTTACGAAGTAATATATAGTCAATGGTATAGGTAATGACACGACGCCATGATGGATCTTTTCTGCTGCATTGCCATAAGAGCGTGTGTTAATTAAAACGCTAATATCTCGATAAATATCAATTATTTTGAAAAAATGAAGAGAACTAAATTTGTTCCTCGTAACATTTCCATTTGGAAAAAGATATTTCTGGTTTCGTTACAGCATAAAATTGGAACGTGAAATTCCCCTTTTTCTCACCGCGCGTTGTAACGACTAAAAAACGTAGTTCTCCCCGCTAAGCGTAGATCCATTATAGCGTTGTGTCATTACCTATACTTATAGAGCCTTAGTTTTACGAAGTTTTACAATAATATTCCCTATTCATTCTAGAGAAAAGTAGTTTTTGCGTGAGGAAGTAGAGGAGTGTTTTCGTATTGCGTTTTATTCACAATTAATGTCTAATTACTAGGCACGAACCTCTTCCAGCCTGGTACAGGGTGCTTGTTTTTTTTTTTTCAAGATCAGCCTCATCGGAACCAGATGACGGCGTGAGTTGATGATGAGGTGAGCATCATAATGAATGTGTAGTCTGTCGGCAAATAGAATTCGCATGAGGACACAAAGTAGGCGCCCTCTATGAAAACTGTGGTGGCCATTTTTGGAAGCTGCCTGAAAAGGGGATGTTACAGAAAATTGTTGAAATCTTAATTTTTTCTTCTTTTAGGTTATTCTATGAATGAAAATAATAAAAAAATGCTCTTACTACTTTTTTGTATTTTTCAATATTGACAAGGATACAGCCCGTTTTAGTTTTATACAGGTTTATGGCAATTTTGCCGAATCCCCTTTTCGGGCACGACTCTAGCGCACCTACAGTTGTGTCCTCATGCGAATAGACGGATGTAAACAAACCCGCAACCCGCGACCATACAACAAAATTGATTACAATTGGAGGAAGCGGTTCGCGGATTTGCTTACATCCGTCTATTCTATTTGCGGACAGACTATAGTCTATACTCTGTCCGCAAATAGAATGGGTCGCGTAAACAAACCCGCGAACCGCTTCCTCGCATCGTAATCAATTTTTTTCGCATGAAAGCGGGTCGCGGGTTTGTTGACGTGACCCATTCTATTTGCGGACAGAGTATAGGTATCTTTACTGGTAGTACAGGGACTACACCAACTTTCAGAATTTTTATTACCAATATTAAGTTTCATTGATTTAATTTTAGTTTTCTTACCTTGTTTACATTCGTTTGGACCGTGTCCGAAAAAGAAGCAGTTGGTGCATAACTTCTTGTTGTAGGGGCATTCACTAGCCTTGTGAAAGTAGGTATTACACTTGCCACATTTGAGCTGAGATTTCTCTTCTGCCGATAGTTTTGGAATCTTTGCCCACTGATCAAGAGAATAGAGATCCTCCATGTTGACTCGTATTTTGCCTTCCAACAGGTCTGTGAGAGATCAATGTTTTGGTTCAGTATTGGAGCGATGTTCCCGGCTTTCTTCTGTTGGATTATAGCGATGATGCGTTCTTTGGTCGATCCTAGGACGTTTCTCAGTAAAATTGTTGTAGCCTCGATCATTCTTCCCATCGTTGTCATCAATTCTTTTACGTTTTTCCAGGTCTCTTTTCGGTAATTTACGATTCTTCACGATTCTTCGTATTGAAATTAAGAAATCTTTCTTTTACAATGTCCATTGTCTGAAATTCTTTAGGTAGGGAAAGGATTATATTATAAAATATAGTGTATGGGTTATCCTTCCCTTCCGTTTCAGTGTCAATCATCGACAGAAATTTCGCGATCAACGTCTCTTCTTCAAACTCTGTTCCAATAGCGCGATAGTCTGAAATAATTGCATCGAAATCATTTACAAAGCGCGTCGGACTGTGCCATGGACGAAAAATGAGTCTTCATTGTCTCATTTCTAAGCGAATATTTTCGGTGAGTTTCTGATCTCCGTAAATTAGAGATAGTTTTTGATACGCTTCAAACGCCGTTTTTGTTCACATTAATGATGTACCAATTTCAGAGTTTACTGTTGCGATAATGTACTGAAGTATTTGTGCGTCACAAATACGGCTGATTTCTTCTGAAACCGACATATCACCGTTCTCACTTTGAATGTAAGCCAACAAATTCTGTGATCTCAAGCCTGTCTCCAATTTTGCGTTCGAGATTTGGAAATTCGGACTAACCGATAATTTTTCTTCCTTTGAATAGTTAGGAAGGGAAAAATTTGGCTGCTGAAATCGTGTAGAGCCTGGTAAAGAGCTAAACAGATTCATGAAGTTGGCAAATTGCGTCTGTAGTGCAGTTTGAACAGCGCTATTTATTCGTTCATTTATTAAGTCCGTATCTACAGGAGTAGCGCTAAGAATTTCGTCTTCAATATCATTAGGCGTTTTACCTGGAGGTGAAGTATCAGTATTACCGGTATTCGTTGCTATTTCATTCCCGTTCATGGTATTTGTTAACGTCGCGTTTGTGTTTCCAACAGATTCCTTTTCGCAGTGTTTACCATCCGGTGGTAGTTCTCCGGTTTCAGGCATTGGAAGGAGGAATTCAGCGAGTGCGAGATGAATAAACAAAAATAAAATGACTTTTTTTTTTTTTTTTTTTTTTTCTTTTTTCTTTTAAAAGCGGAAAAACTATAGATATATTTTTTAAAACAAGCAATGCGGGATGCCCATAACCCTGTTATAGTAGATCCGCCATCATACTGGTCGGTAGATGGTTTCTCATATTATACACCACAGTTAGTAGTGTTATTAATTAGTAGCCAGTAATATCTGTATGTTGTATTATGTTAGGAGGCATGTTATAGAGGTAAGATGAGCATAGTACAAAGTACTTGTTCATCTTCAACAATATCTCTCAGTAGTCAATTAAAATAAATTCTTTGTATTCCGGCAAACTGTGTCAAAGTTTACAATCTCTATGAGTCTCACGTCAGCTTCTGGCATACTCCTCAGGTTTCTTTATTTTTCTTATTATTTCTTTTTAGTTTATTTATTTTGGATTTGATTTATTTGGTTCTCGTTTCATTTATTTTGATTTACGTATTGGAGTCTTCCTGTTCCAACTAAATTCACATTGGGAAATATATTTCGGTACGCCAAGGAAAGTCGTTTAGACGACACATATGGAACAGTAAAAAAGTGAAAAGGAACTTAAAATTTTAGTCGATTAGACGACAATGTATGGGAAGCTATTTTGTATGTATGAACAGCTTTAGATATGAATCATGAATCTGAATTACATTTCTGGTTTAAGGCGCGGCTGCTGGCTACCCGGCTACAAATAATGGCCTAGAGGGAACAAATGCGACCATCAAAAAAGCTCACACGTTCCAGGAGAGACTCCCAGTTGGGCAGTTTCTCAATTACGTACTTGATTTGGTTATTGATTGGTTGAAGCAGCGTGATCCAGCCTACGCTAATTGTATTTTCTTTGCTGTGTCACCTGAAATTACACTGAAAAAAATGGACAGCCGCGTACCATTGGGCGTCAGAAAACAGGAAAGTACTGAAACAACCTCACGGTAAACCTTGTTTCGAGCGGTTCTTCACATCTACCGGTTGGAACAAACCAATAACAAAGCAGATGTTATTAGCCTCTTTCCTGACTGAGCAGGACCAATGGGATTCATTTGCCTTGCATGCCTTCCATACATTTTGTCGTCAAGTCATATTACGTCGTACAATGTATTTATTTACAGCAACTTCTGCAGACTTTGTCGTTCATTCGCCTTTTCCTTGTCGTACCAATAAATGCATCCCATTCACATTTTCTTTTATTTACAATTATTTTATTTATAATTTTCTTTTTTTTTTCTCTCTATCTCAAAATTAAAATTACATCCCGTCGCAATTTATATTTCTCTGCGTTCAGATGCGATACAATACGAGTTTTCTCAATGGGATGAAAACATACGTCACGCCGAACATTAGTTCTGATTTTGAGATTCACTAGTATATAAAAAGATGATGTTAGCGTGAACACCCATGGCAGGGGCGTGAGTGGCGTATAGTGTATATCTTAAAGCTCAAAATTTCTTTATTTTGTCCCGGCTTCGGACTGATTTCTATAACCTCAATTATACTACGTGATCCGGTATTCTATTGTCGACTCCTCCTTTATTTCTACTATTTTAGATAAGCCTACAGTACGTAGTACTGACACAATACACACGCTGTTTCTGCAGCGCTAACTCGAATTCACATTTCCCTGAGGTAAACTACAAGTTTCTTTCTCTGCTCTTTATTTCTCTGCTCTCTCTCTCTCTCTCTCTCTCTCTCGACTGTAATGTCTATCCCAGATATATCTTTCCTACTCAGCCTATTTTATCTTTTCGGATGAGAATCGAGGTTCCTAGGATACGGTCAAGCGTAACCCTCCCCCTCCGTGTTCTTTAGTGTCGAATCTCACTCTCCTTTAGGCTAAAGCTTGTAGCTCAAGTTTTGGTTGAAATGAGTGTTCTGGTTAAACCGGAAACCAATCCTCAAAATGATTTATCTACAATATGGAGGGGTGTTTTCTGAACGCTGAGTTCCTCTTTGGAGAGCCGACCTTATACTCTATGTGGCCTTACTACACTGCGTAACAATTTAGAACTTTTTGAAAATTACTTGAATAAGAATAGATGATTTTTAAAGTATTTTTTGCACTGAATTCAATGCCGCTTTCCGTTTTTCGATAGCACATCTAGATTTCTTGTAATCATCATCTTTAGGATACTCACAATAAATCGTCGCGAAACGTAACGCTGGTTCTTGTGCTGTGATACTGCTATTGTTGATCAAAGCACGGGAACCTGTGTTACGTTTCGCGACGACACACGACGATTTATTGTACGTAAAGATGATGATTACAAGAAATCTAGACGTGCTATCGAAAAACGGCTTTGAATTCAGTGCAAAAATTCCTTCAAGAATCATCTATTCTTATTCAAGTAATTTTTTATGTGTTACGCAGTGATATGGAGTCGGACATGCTCCTTGTAATGTCACACCAGATCAAAAAAATTCATATTTGGTATTATTTTGTAGGGAATTTTATGTAGAATAATTTTGTATAGAGGTATTTTCATCGTACCTACCCTATTTCTCAAGAGTTTTTGCCAAGAATTTCAAAAACCCATGAGTGGTGGAGACAAATCACCGCTAGAGGGCAAAGCCTCACCGATTTTGTAGTGAAAGGGTAGTTTTATTTTTAAGGATCTCAATATGAACAGAACTGAAGACGTTTGGTTTTGCCCCATATCATCTTCACTTCCTATAGTACACACACTACATAACTCTAATTTCTTATTACAATATGAATCGGATTGTGAAGTGAATAAGTAGCTATATCCAAGTATTATTATGTATCAGGTACAATAATATTCGAAATTGATAATATCAAAAATAATAATAATAATAAAAATAATAATAATAATTTTTTGCTGAGAAAGTTACCATTGGAATTATACATAAGTACAAATAAAAAAAGATGGAAGTGTTCAATTAGAAAGATTTTGAATATTGACTCACTACTTTCTCCCAACAAATATTTGCTGTATTAGACTCGCCGTACTTCTTTCTAATGAAATGAATGTGAGTATCCAACTAATATGTTGTACTAATTTTGTGCTGCATACTTTTTTTTCAATTAAGAAATACAAAAATGATGAAACTGTCGATATTCAAACCGATATCCATATCAATTCCCAAATTTTTACAGAACTTCTGCTAAAGCGTGGAAATTGCCTCCTCTTTGGCACAACCTACTTAATTAGATATTTCAAGCTCAGGTAAATTTTTCTACATTGTATCTCAGGAGATACGTATACGTTTTTGCAATGGCTCTGTTGAGCTCAATCTAGAAGATGATAGTTCAAGCAAACTATCTCCATTTTCTTCATATTCTTCGTCATCTGAACTGCACTGCATTTGATATGAAAAATAAGAAAACACGCATCATAACTAAATTCAAAAGCTTTTTACTTTTCAGACGCTATTCCACTTACCTTATTTTGTTGGTCTATTAATTCACCAACCATCTGAATATTTAGTCGGAAATCTCTGGTTATAGTTAATTTTACATTGTTCAGTAATGACATATCCTGTAGAACAAAGATGATCAAATAATTTAGAAGAATCATAAAAGAACTGCGTTCAAATGAATACAGGGCAGACATTTGCTATAGTATATTACGCTACAAGGGAACAACGCTACAAGGGAACAACGAAGTAAGCGATATTCCAACGAGCGCTTTGGCAACCCGAGCCGTGGCAAGGGTTGCCATGCAGCGCGAGTTTGTCGCGTACTTTGTTCTCGTGAGGCGTACGCTATTTTTTGGGTCACACAAAATGCATATGCGCAACGCGGTTCAAATCCCTAAGGAAAAACCCGACGCGTCTTTCTCCCCTGTGAATGAAAAACGCAACCTCGCGCCCGCTAACAAAGCACGTAGAGTACGTGTTTTCGTTTGTGTGAACTAAAAAATACATTTGAACTCTAATATTGTAGGAGCGCTATGTTCTATGTGACTTGATACATTACCAGTGTCATTGTGGGAAGTTGTTGGTTGCGTCCCAAAAACCCCATTTTGAATCAATTGCGGCCCGAGAAAAAAATGAGATAGTTGGATTGCGTCCCAGAAGAAACCGTTCATATTATGAGTTGCGTCCCACTGAAGCAGAATAACAGTCCTAATATTCGTTGAAAATATAATTACAACTCGTTACAAAAAATCAAAATTTTTTTCAAGAATACTGCGCGTAGGTTATTTAATTTTTAGAGGAAGGAATTTCCTTGGTAGGTTGTGCACAAAAGTTGATCTATCGATGTCACCTCTGTCCAGTTGTGTCATGTTTCCGGTCTATCCTGTCACTTCCGGAGCCGCTAAGCATTTTCAGATACAATATATCCTGAACTTTGAACAAGGCTTCTTGCAGGAAACTCAGTCTTGAAAAGTATCCATAAAACAAACCCTCAGGATTACGCATTTGATACGTAGTTTGCAGGCCAAGTTGCTGAAGCTTACTGTGCCAAGACTGACCAAGGTGGAATTGACAACTGAATATTAATGTTTGCGGCCAAACTTGACGTACCGCCTGATGAATAGCTATTTCAAAAAGAGTATACTCACGTTGCGACTTGCCATATGTACAGAAGTTCTACTTACTTGAGCGGACTCTCCACACAGCCAGTTTCCCTTCTGTAAGTAATACGATGATAATTCAATAAGCACCCCGCAGGCGGGGTGTTACGAGGGTCGGCGAATGACTGAGTCATTTTTGATAAGAAAAATATCCATTGAGATCGACACAAGGTGCAGGAAAATAAAAATGATAAAATCTTTGTGCGCTAAAACCCAACTAGAAAGTAGGACCAAGTACAAATTAAATTTGAATTGAGGATTACAAAGCTAGGATATCATATTCACAATCAATTTTTGATCATCCTATTTCCTACTTTTTTATTTGTAATTACTAATTTCATATTCGCATTGAGTTGTAACCCATTCCCTTTCATTTGTATTCAATTTCATTCATATTGTTCAAACCGTCTTTTCAAGAATTCACATCACATCTTTTTGATTCTATTGGTAAAAGCTAACACTCAACAATTAATAAGCAATAACCTGAAGTACCTAACCCAATGCTGATATTACACCCTTCCAACAATTGTCATTTTCGTCATGAGATAAGAATAATAAGTAACACAAATCGTAACATCACCTACAATTGAAATCCTTGATTAATTAATACTACCCACAAACTTCATTTTGGATTACAAAGCCAGGATATCGCATTTGCAATCCATGATCAACTTTCAAGTCATTCTGTTCCCTACATTTTTACAGACTTTTGATAAGGAATATGACATGTACATTGCAAAATATTGATTTAGATGATATTTGGCTTCTAACTCAAGCGTAACAACCGGTAAGTACTAGAAACTAAGTGTACCTTATATTGCAAGTTAAAAGAATAAAATTTTGATAATTATTCAACCAAACTCTTCATACCTCATACTTTCCACTTAGGTATTCACGTTCTATCCAATAGAACTACAAACTCCGATTGGAGACTAAAATAATTGTAATTAGATACCGATTTTTTTATCACCATACTCAACGATCATTCATTTTATATTTTGCTCTACCTACCGCTTCACCATTCACTTTGTTTAGACTAATTTCAAGGATTCATACTTCATCGCTCTCATTCTTTTCCATCGCAATTAAGATATTTTTAGTTCCATTTGTAGTCATCTGATAGTCATTAAAATGAAATAAACATGCAATTTGAACATAGGTCTCAAATTTATTGTAACACCAATCTTTTCAATTTGCGAACGTTCGATAATAAAGACGGTAGGTATTATTTTTAGGTGGTTCCTAGTCCTACATTAAGGACGGTCGAACACAATGGACAAAAAAAAAAGAAAAAAGCTTGCGCCGGCGCCGACCCTAAAAACATAGATTCAAATGTTCGATCAAATACCGTATAATCTCCCCCCTTCTGATTACATCACTTCGATATATAAAGCCACGACTCGCAACTCTATCTGCGAGTGGCGGTTACTGAGTGTACGAGGATGGTCGTTGAATATAGTGACTCCCGAATACATTTATCGCATTTCGCGACACCATATGAGTCTGAGTTGTCGTTTATCATCGTACTGAATGCTAATAGTCGTAACACCGTCCCCGAAAAACGCACATAAAAATATTCTGGTGGGACGCAATTCATTGATGTTCCTCTCTGAAGCGCAGGCCGCAATTTTAACATCTTTCATTTTGTTTCGGATGCAACTCGAACATGTAAAATAAGCTCGGGACACAACCAACACACAGCCGTAATTGTTTTTTAAATTGCAAAAAATTTGATTTTTTATCAGAGTTTCTCATCTTACTCATTGAAATATTAAGAAAATTCTATTGGGTCTCATAACCTAAATTCAATATTTATGGAGTTTTAATTTCTATTTTTTTCAATATGGCTCGACAGCATGGTATCGTTCTTGTCCAGTTTCTATAATTTTCCACCTGCAAGCTGTACATTGCAAATTAAACTGGACTGAAAACAAAAAATTAATAACTAACTAGATGACCTGTGCTGCTCCGCAGAGCATTAGTGTAATTGATGACATAATTCAACCATGACACCTGGACAGGGGGAATATAATTATAGGAGGAATATGTCCGCATGAGAAATGTAACTGGTGAAACCGCGTTTTAATGTTTTGGAAATTCGTACAGGAGGGTAAGTTGATCAAGGAATGATGGCGGATCGGAGGGTATAAAAAATCAGTCCGACCCGTTCAGTAGAAGTCCCTGGCAAATTGGAAAAGGGTGTTCGTTTTCATTTCACAAATATCCCCTTAAGAAATGTACAGGGAAAAATCACGTTTCGATTTTTTGAAAATTTGTGAGGGAGGCGGAGTAAATTGTTGAATTGTTGAGTGACGGCAAATCTATTGGTGAGAGGCAAAAAAAAAAAAAAATTTCTGGCGTAGCCAAATAAATGAAGATCATGTTTCATGTCTTTATATTTCATTAGTCAACTTGTATAGGTACTGTATATTAGGAATGAGGCCTAGTATACTAAGCTAGTATTCGCTCGTTCGCCCCATTCTTCGTCTAGTATAAGTCTATTCAGAATAAGCTAGTATACTGTATATTAGATCTGGGTTTCATAGCCCTTCTCGATGGGTCCGCTCGTTCGCCTCCTTCTTTGTCCAGTATAAGTCTAGTTTAGAGCTAGTATATAAAGCTAGTCTAGTATGAAGCAAGCCCAGTATACAATGTCAAATAGTACAGCTCAGCTACTGGCTAGTATAATGTACATTAGGGCTAGTATAATGAAGCCTAGTCTAGTATACTAAGCTAGTATTGCACGCACGCACGCACGCACGCAAATTTCGAAATTAGAGTAGGGCTCAGAGAAAAAATCCCAAGTCCCAAGGTTATCTGCACGCACACACGCACGCACGCGCACGCAAATTTCGAAATTCAGGCCAGAGCAAAGACATGAAACATGTTAAAAAAAAAAGATCAGACTGATCTGTTCAGCTCGTCGTTGGTAAACTGGATAAAGTGGTTCAATTTCATTTAAAAATTACTTATCTCCATAAGAAATGTACAAGGCAAAATCGCGTTTCAATATTCCCCAAAACTGAAGTCAGGGACGGGTTAGCCAATGGGTAATGGCTTATCTGTGGGTCGGAAGCATTCATTTAAAGAAAAGATCAGCCCAATCTGTCCAGTGGAAATGTCTGGCGAATTTTATTAGGTTTTACTGAATTTTTTTCAATATAGAGATATGGGAAAAGCTCAATTGAGGAAAATTCAAGAACGCCTCAAGTGAAGCAGCTGCTGATCCTTAATGGCTGAGCTGGTGGGCTAAACGAAGAAATTAAAGAAACTGAAGCAAATTGGTTGAGTAGAACGGCCAGACGGACTGTCATACAGTTATTTTTGAAAGTTTTTTCATATATAAGATTTAACATAACAAATACAACGGGAAGGAAAAAAAGGATAGAAGGTACCAATGTTCAAGTTCATGCCTTTCTCACTGCTGATGCTGATGAGTCAACGTACATACTATACCTACTGAATAGCTACGCTTCTCGCGTCTAATCAACCGATTGTATGAAAAATTCCTACATGAGGAGAAAACGCAAATGCGGATAAGTGAGGAACACCTGAAGTGAGGCACTAAGTAATGCTTGATGGCTAATCTAGAGGTCATTCTGAAGAGAATAAAAAGAAAATGAAGCAAATCGGCCCAGTAGAACGGTCTGACGGACTATCATTGCGTTTTTTTGAAAAGTTTTTTAATCTCGTATAAGATTGACGTACACTTATGTTCCAGAAATACTGTATACTCGACGGAATTTGATGTATGTACCTAATACGAAAAAATTCTGAGAAAAGAGGGATCCCCTCTCCATCCATAATAGTTTAACATACGTCGAATTCTTTACTCAGTTTGTGATTTTTCCTGATTTTCTGACATAGGTACGTCAATCATTTTTTGTTCAACTGTAGGACTGGATTTCAGTTAAATTTCTTCTTTGTCGTCTTTGTTGAGTTTATTGAAGTTTGTCATGGCCCAGGGAGCAAGATGAGCTAGTTAGCCTGACATACAATATATTAGGTTCGCTTTCATTCTTAGCCTAATTATGTCTAGTATGCTGCATCTGTATAAAGCTAGTAAGCAAGAAGAGAAAATGTCAGGAGTCCTATTCAAAAAAACAAAGGTAGGTACCCAGAATTGAAGAATTATACGGAATTGGTATTATAAAGCATATTTTAAAAATAGGCTATCTTATAAATGCACTAGAGAAAAGCAGGAAAACTAGGAACAATGAACTAACAATTACTCTACCGAACATAAAAACTAACGCTGGAAAACGAGCCAGTACATAATATAAAGGAGCTATATTGGTTCTAACTTACATTATATGTACTAGACTTACACTAACCTAAAAATGGGGATGAACGAGCGGAACGAGTGAGCCTGGAGAGCCACTCAGTCTAATAAGAATAGATTCATACTACACTTCTGGAAGGAATTCAGTCTAATATACAGTGTACTAAATTTATACTAAGCTAGTAATGGGAGCGAATGAGTGAAACGAGTGAACCTCGAGAGTCACTCAGCCCAGAAAGGCCAGACTCATCCTTGACTCCCTTATCAATGGTAACCGCCCGTAAAACAAAAAACGACGGCTTCCTTAACGAAGTTAAACGAGGAACGCAGGGAACCTGTTTCATGAGTCAAATTGAATTTGGTATTGAGAATTCAAGGAAGCCTAGACCTAGTATAAAGCTACTATAAAGAAACCTAGACCTTAAGAGTAGTACAATATAGTTCGAGAGTACCTAAATTTTTCTTGACTCTCGAGCTACATATGCT
This sequence comes from Aspidiotus rigidus, assembly GCA_035079385.1. Classification (NCBI taxonomy): domain Eukaryota; kingdom Metazoa; phylum Arthropoda; class Insecta; order Hemiptera; family Diaspididae; genus Aspidiotus; species Aspidiotus rigidus. The sequence goes on along the minus strand of JAVHKY010000046.1, from coordinate 1,635,091 downwards.
AGGAGGGGGACTTGGAAAAATTTCGACTCTCGGGCTATATACGATGGGAGAGGGACTTAGAATTTTCAAGTCCCCACGCATCATATGCGGTTCGAGAGTCAAAATTTTTCTAAGTTAAAATTCCGACTTCCGAGCTGTATAATATGATAGGAGGGGGACTTGGAAGAATTTTGATCATCGAGCAATATATGATAGGAAGAGGACTTAGAAATTCTAAGTCCCTCTCTCATCATATATGACTCAAGAGTCGAAATTTGTTCAAGTACCTCTTTTATCATATTATATAGCTGGACAGTAGAAATTTTATTTCCAAGTCCCCCTCCTATCATATATAGCTCGAAAGTAGAAATTTCAATAGGGAACCTATTTTATGGGGGGCTTTTTGAGAAATTTGCCGAGCGCCATCCAGCAAAAAACTTGGAAAAAAACGACGGCTTCCTTAACGAAGTTAAAAGAGGAACGCAGGGAACCTGTTTTATGAGTCAAATGGGATTTGGTATTAAAAATTCAAGGAAGCCTAGACCTAGATAAGGCTAGTATAAAGAAGGCCTAGACCTACTGTAAGCCTAGGATAATATAGTTTGAGAGTCCAAAATTTTTCTGAGTCCCCCTCCTATCATATATGGCTCGAGAGTCGACATTTTTTCTGTTTCCCTCCTATCATATAATATAGCTTGAGATTCGAGAAAAATTTAGACTCTGAAACTGTATTATAGGCCTACTTGGCTTATAGTAGACCTAGGGCTTCTTTATACTAGCTTTATCTAGGTCTAGCCTTCCTTGAATTTTCAATACCAAATCCCATTTGACTCATAAAACAGGTTCCCGGCGTTCCTCGTTTAACTTCGTTAAGGAAGCCGTCGTTTTTCCAAGTTCCTCTCATATCATATAAGGCTCGAGAGTCGAGATTTTTCCAAGTTTTTGTTGGACAGTGCACGGCGCACGGCAAATTTTTCAATAAGGCCCCTATAGAACAGGTTCCCTGTTAAAATAAAAATGCATAGTTATTCGCCCCTTGTCTTTGCTCTTCCCTTCCCTTCCCTTCCAATATTTGCGTCCACTTCATGTTCATCTATACGTATATAGCTAGGGAGGTGAGACAGATATGAAACATAATCTTCATTTTTTGCGCTGCGATAATTTCTTCAGCGGAGACCCCGCTATTCCTTTTATTGGGCGGTAATTTTCAGAAAACGTCGGCGTCCACTCATTTGTAACGTCATCATTTTCGGGAAATTGTCTAGGGCCTAGAATTTTCTTAATCTGCGTTCAACCTTGATTGTTAAGTTAGCTTGCAAAGAAAAATTTGTCTAGGCTAGATAAAGCAACCAACAGAGAATTAAAAAGTCTGCCATTGTACTTCTGCAATGTCATCTAATGTTTTTTTTTCATCTACTACTATGTCTTGTAAATATTAAAAAATAATCCAACGTATTAAAATAAGATTGCGGATAGATAAGGAGGTATAGAAAGAAAAAGAAACTAGAAAAAAAAAACCGCAGATATGTACGTATGACAAGCAAAATCCGAGAATTATGCTGCAAGTGATATTCATGGTTTCAAGTTTTTCAAAGCATATATTCAAATACACTGTAGGAACAATACCGGAAACTTGGGTGTCGTTTCTGATGCTGAACCATTGCAACTAGTGGCAGGGATTGGTACTAATGCTGTGTTTAGTGTCAGTGTGGTAGTAGATGTTATCATATTTTAATGTCGTTCAAATTTCCAATACAATATTTCCGCTTTTCTTCTCTTCATTTTTTCAAATATTGTTGAAAATATGTATTATTTCTCTGGATTATTGAACAATTGTGAACTGGTTGAGGATTATATAACCAAAAACTCGCAATAGATGGATGATCTGAATTCTTCGTGTGGCGATGTTTCTTCGCCAGTCGGAACCGGTGTTGTATGTGCGATATTCGGCTGTCATAATTTCTTCCAACAAAAGAATGGTCACCAATCATTCTATCGTTTTCCAAAAAACGATAAATTTTTTATTTCCCATAAAGAACGCGAAGAAATTAGCCAGCTCAGTGTACAAAATAATTATCGAGAATTTAGATTCTTTAATTGAAGTAGATCGTAAGAATGTAATATTGAAAGGTTAATGAATCTTATTATTTATGTTGATATGTGTATACGTTCTTTGAACCAATAAGTGTCCAGTGTAAAAAAATCTTGTTGACAAAGTTCATTTTAGTAAATATTAATGCGCATATAAAAAATATTAACGAGAAATCTGTAAGAGAAATTGTTCAGAACAAAAGGAATAAGAAAATAAAAAAAATTATGCACGAGTAAAACGGTTTTGTACATTTTTTTATGTAACTATATCGTTCTTATTAAACTTTGGGAAATTTATCAGTAAAATAAAATATTATACTCAGGATTTGTAGATGGAAATTTGTAAAAATTCAGAGTACGTTCGAGGGAGAAAAACGTCTATGATAACAATTTCTGATTCCTGATAAAATCAACTCTATGCAGTGTATTTACTGAAAATATTTTTTTCCGCGTAGTCAAAAGATGTAAAAATTCGAATTCGTTAATTACACCTCCCCTTATACACGTCAGAATTTTTTTATCATTTTCCAAAATTGACGTTTTTTCCGTAAGCGTAATACTTTATCATTGTAGGGACAATCGCTGACGCGAGAGCGCGCTGGTTTCCCTGGGTGAACAGCGCTCAACGCATTTCTTATGGGAGTTTCCGGTATTGTTCATATAGTGTATTTGATATATCTATCAAGCATGACCGTTCTTCAATAGCGCATAAGCAAAGCACACCTTCAATATCATCTAGTTACCTTGCATTTTTTACTCAATTTCATCACAGTTTTTGGAAATGATTCTAATTCAACAATCAATTTTGGAAGCAAGATGAGTTGCTTTTTTGCTTGATTGTTCAAATGATTCAAGGATTTTTCATTTTCATTTTCATAATCCTAATGGAAAAAAAACTGTATTAAAAAATCATTTTGGACCAAAAGTATAAAATAAAAATGCACGAGAACTACTACACCTTTTCAACATAGAGTATGAGTTCAGATGCTTCTTGTCTGATGAATTGAGAACCAGCAATTTTCACCAATTTCTGAAATCTGCGATAAGTAAATTACATTGAACACTTAATGTATGATGTAGATGAAAAAATCCACATTTGTTGTATACTCTTACAAAGCACTCTGATAAACTGGGTCGGTTTCTGTAGACCGGCATATGAAGTATTTTGTCAAAGCGGTTAAAATTGAAAAAGTTCTGGTCAAGAACTTTAATATCAATTCCAAACACGAGCCTGTGGGTGCAGCAATTGAGATCAAATTTTCCGCCATTAGTGTGATATGTGTTACATGTTGGCATAGTTCTTTTTCTCTGCGCTTCAGTATGTTGTACTCTGCAGAATTTCAAATTAGATAAGACAAAGAAAAATGAACTTTGTCAAAATAGGTTGTGAGCTAAAATAAACAAACATACGCGTTGAGGAATCGTTGTAATTATTCTTTAAATAAGAAACAATAGTATCTTCTGATTTAAACCTGGAAATCATATACTCAGCATCGTCAAGGTGACAAATCAAGGAGGAACAAGTCATAGATAAAACTGAATCCATATTATCTTTAGTAATCATTTTAAATGGTTGTATTGTGTTTTCTCGAGTCAGCTGAAAGAGAAAAAAATGGAAAAATGAAAAACTAATTAAATCAAATCAAATCCTAAGGCATAATTTTACCGTGATGTTTTTGTTATTAAAAAATCGAGTCTGCATTGATTTGATTACAGTAATTGAACTCTAAGGATTGATTTCTGTAACTTTTTTTATTTGTATCATAAAATATTTTGAAAACAATATTATTTTGTTCACTAACCTCATTGATGGATGGAAATAAATTACATAACTGTACTGACACACTATCTAAAACAGTTAAATCAGACCTACAGCGACGCAACATTGTGCATACAATATGCAGCAAAGCGTTTGAATTTTGTTGAGTTCCAAATATGTGTTTTTCAGCAATAGAAATCAACCAATCAAGAATCTGGAACATTGATATTTTTTTTTGTTATTATTTTCATCATCGTTACCATCATTATTATTGTACGTATTTTTTTCTTCTTCTTCTTTCTTCAATACTAGAGCATACAAAATAAGTCAAATAATACTTGATGAAAGAAAAAATTCCAGCACAAACAAACGATAGAAGTATGTTAATTCACTAGATAAATAAATTTTGGTTCTTCAAAAGTTGTACATGTAGTTGTAGTTTGATTTTGATGTGTACTGTGTGCGTACAGACCAATAAATACAATTAAACAATTAAAAAATTATTCTCAAGACATAGGCTAGGTACTTTTGGACTCCAACTATGCTTCGCAATCTTTACCATAATTTTGGAAAGTACACATGTAGCTGGGCAAGGCGAGATTGAAGAGAGAATTTGCAACCCATACATTATATTTATTTAGCAGTTCTTACGTTACTCCCCTTGTATTGTGCGTTAATCCCCACCGCGCTGTTTACCTTACCAATTAAATAAGTAGTTTTGTGGCATGTCAAGAATAGAATTATTTTATATTTCTGCGGCATAAAATGAAATTGATGTAGATACCTAATTCAAGATGGCAAATTGGATAAGAATACTTACTATAACTATTATACGTTCGATTAAAAATTAAAAATAGAACAAAATCAAACTCCGATCTTATATCTTTTTCTATTTCCAACATAAAATCTGACGAGAGGGTTAAATTTTTGCAAATGTAATTATTGGCTTATTTAAGCAGACAGACAGTTATTACATCAATTACTAATACTTGACAAAAGAACACTCGCATATAATCAGAAGAAAACTTGAAATTTCTTCCATACTAAAAGTAGTCCAAAATCTCCAAAACTTCAAACAAATTTATTCCCCCCTTCCCCCCTCCCCTGAAGTCCAATTTGCGACAGGTGTACCTTTTGTACAGAAAAGTCAGTAAAACTCACACCATTTACCCTACAGAAGTTAAGATTTTTGTACCTGGTATAGGTACCAAGATTAGGTACCAAAATAGGCGAAACCATTGAATGTACACGTACTACGCCAAATGATGCAGCTCAATTTGATAAGCGGTTTTTGAGTTTCAGAAATTGTATGTACAAATGATCCTTATATTATGCAAACTTAATAATAGCCTACGAGAAAAAAATGGAATAATTAAAATGCCCGTTTTGAACTACAGAGTTTATTATCTTAATTCTAGGGCGAATGTAATTCGCACACACATTTGGTTGCACATATTTTTGTTTGAGTAAAGTGCACACAGTGTAATCAGCACACAAAGAAAAAGATAAGTCCTTTTCTATGAAGTGTAATTTTCTGAGATACACCGCAACAGAGGATAAATAGTACAGTGCGTTGTATGAGATAAAATTATAAAACTGTTACGTAGATTACATTATTAAGGACACAACTGCTGGCCTGCTCGTTTCACAAACTGTGGTCTACCGATCTCATTTTGTTTGTATTGCGTAATGAGGTTAATCGATATGACTTTTACTCGCTGCATACGTATCCAGAATCTGCTTGGCAGTATGAAGACCCTGGATAGCGACATATGAATCGGTTTGAAATTCAATCACCTTTTGTGTGAACAGGAATATATCCGAATGACTTTTATAAAATGAGTCATTGAAGCGACTATGACATTTGTTATACGAGTTAAACTGGAGGTGTGAGAGCGGCCCAAAATTGGGGCGGGAATTTTGAATCGATAGAATTAATTCCGTGAACTTCTCAAACTTTGGATCTGCTGGTCCAATAAGAATTAAATCAGAAACCAATGTGTCATACACTTCATCCGGATTGATGAATGTAAAACCGAAAACAAATCTTAGCCTGCGTCCCCCTTTTGAAATAATTGTTTGTCCTGTAGCAGAGACAGTTTTTTGGTACGTAGTTTGTAGTCCCAAATGTTGAGTTTGGCGGTACAATGGCTGGCCTCAATGAAATCGACACTCAATCACTAGTACATCAGACCGCTTATTCTTCACAGCTGTATGGATGACCGTTTCAAAGTCAACAATAATGATATTTAAAGAGAGATGCGGGCAAATATTGAGTAGTTCATCAATAAAATTCTTATAACTCTCCGCATTGATTCATTTGCCAAAAGTGTACAACATAATTGAATGTAATGCCCATTCTTATAATGCCATGCAGAGTAAATATAGATATTTGAAAAATTTCACGCAGTAACTGAATGTCCCATCCATGTAAACAGCATCTGCACTACATAGCACTTCAAGGTTGGTACGGCAAGAGAATATATGACAATATTTTTGGCACTATTATTAGCAACAAGGAATGGTTTATGCTTGCATGTTTCAATAGTCGTTTGAAGTACAAAAATGTAGTAAGGGATTGCCACAGTGAAATGAATGTTTCTGTGTACCTTATGACGACTCAACTGCCTGCGTGAAATATCTTGAAGACAGATAACAAAATGAAGTGCGCAGATTCCTCATTTCAAAATGTTGTGTGCAAATTGTAAAGTCCTCATTCAAAAGTAGTGCGTGCAGATTGTAGTACGAGGTGTGCACTTTACGCATCGAGTGTGTGCAATTTACTTTCTCCCTTCAAAACATGTGTAGGAGTTCGTTTTCTTCTCTTTTACTATTAGAGTGGCGGTAACCTAAGTAAAAAAGTTGGTGAAACGAAAAAATTGAAATTGTGAAGCAATAAACTAGAATCATAAATGAGACTATAGGGGTTAGAAACATATTGAACATTACTCACCTACATAACCTTGAAGCACCTAGTTCTCATAGTCACATATACCTATTCCACGTACAATGATCATGCAAATAATTCAAAAATAATACCTATGAATGACTGGGAAATTACGTTAAATTAATATGGAAATCGAAGCGTACACACGTTGAAGATACTCGTACATGAGAACATTGTACGAGTAAGTACTCATTCTGTTGACTACTGTTCACTTGGAAATTCTTCCCTAATATTTTTATAAAAACTTGAAATTAGACCGCGGGTATTCTTGGGATTTCCGGATACTTGAGTATTGCAAAAGTTTGATATCTCGGACAATCTTCATAATAATGAAAGAAAATTTTCTATCAGAATAGAATTTAAGACATATATTGCACACAAAAGGAAAGCAATATCACTGTCAACCAAAAAAAAAACAAATTCACGTAGGTAATAATTAAAGTGCTAGAATTGTTGTAAGACTTCTGTATAATAAGACTGAAGATTGCAAACAAAATTCTCACTGTCAACATGAAAAAATGCTGAAAATAAACGAATGCTATTTCTTACACATTTTTGTTTAACAAGACTCCAACTTGTTGACTGTTTGGCGACTGCCGTGCAATCGAAACGCCGGAGTCTTAAGTAATAAATGGATATCGGTAAACTGGAGGAAAAACTCTTTCATTTCTCCCCCGCCTTTTTTCTCTCTACAGCCTAGATAACTTTATGTACATATGAAAAATTGATTAACTCATAAAGTTTTGGATAAGATTTAACAATTTTTAGGAGCGCAAAATCGATTCGCAGCGCGGCATTCAATTACATTTGAGGACCTTTCTGTGTCACCCAACAGAACAAATGGTACCGGCAAATAGGTGTATTGAAGAAAAAAAAAGGTGCCAACATGGTTTTTGAGGAAGACATTTGTTTTGGGTCACTGATGAGTATTGTGACGCCCGACTGTGTCGAGCGCCACAATTAGGTAGATATTTGATAAATTCTTAACATATTTGGAATAGTTAACTCACCTCTGCAAGTTAAATCGACTAACGGTAATTTACTTCGCGAAACAGCAAAATATCGCGGATGTTCAGACTACGAAATGACATACAAAGAACTTTGTGCATATCTTGTTTACAGTTATGAGAATCAATTATAAATACCTGAATACCTATTTCCCCGATATTTAACGGATGTTTTTCTAAGAAGAAACTTGCAATTGTATGTACATAATATTGTTTACTGAAATATGTGTCAAGTGTATATCCACCAATATTGTATATAATTACCGTTAGCTGTACCGATCAAGTATTTTGCTTCAAGCTTCAATTGTCTTTTCCCAATAACTGTACCATGATTTCCCCACTAGTCTAAATAGTTTCGAGCTTATGAGTATATAAGAAATAGCTTTGTATAATGAGTCGTTCAGTTAGTCAATCGAGTTATCGGAAAAGTTAAGAAGAATACAGTCTGTTCCACGAGAGTTTGGTATTATAAATCACGGGGAACCCGCATTCCATTCGCATTCCGTAATGTAAAATAAGCGTGAGTGACGTGGGTTGCCTATCGTTTATAATACCAAACTCTCGTGGAACAGACTGTAGTATATTACGTATCAGTGGCGGAAAGGAAGCAATTCCCTTCCAACACTGATACGTACGATGTTTTAATGCAAGATGGGAGGAAAGGTTCTGTGCACTTTGCATTGGCAGCACTGTCACGCTAGCACAAGATTCAACGACTGTAGTCGCGCGCATAATCTATATTACTAAATATAATACTATTATCAAATTACATGCACTAGGATGTAAGGCTGAAGCGGTCGAGTGGTTAGAGTAGTGGCCTCACGCGCAGATGACACGAGTTCGAATTCCCAGCAACGACGGATCAAACGACACGAAGTCAGACTGAAGCACACAGGAGAGGGAATGGCAGATACTGGTAGAAGTGGAGACATACACGGCACTGAGCTGAAAAGTACTTTCCACACCACCGTCCAGGTGCGGAAAGTACTTTCCAGCACAGCAACGATTTTTTTTTTTTCATCAAGCAGAAAAGACGCACTTTCCACTACAAAAACCACCGCGGAAACACAGCCTTTCCAACCATCTTGCATTAAATTAGAAGCCATTGCAGACGTTGCAATGGCAGTGGGGAACCCGCAATTCCTTAACTCGACCTCTCAGGTGGTGTGGAACTGAGTTGATAATCTTGTCATATAATTCAAATCGAAATTATCATTCTACATTCCCTCCTATCATATATAGCTCGGAAGTTACAATTCTTCCAAGTCCCCCTTCTATCATATATAGCTCGAGACTCGAAATTCTTCCAAGTCCCCCTCCTATCATATATAGTTCGAAAGTCACGATTCTTCCAAGTCCCCCTCCTATCATATATATATCTCGAGACTCGAAATTCTTCTAAGTCCCGTAACCTAACCTAACCTGCGGACGCGGACGTTTTCTGAGGATGTAATCTCCTAACAAAATGGATAGCGGGTTCCCCGCTAAAAAGTCTATTACATTCGTGTAAAGTTCGAGTACGTGTTTATCGCGTTCAAAATAAAAAGGTATCAGCAGACTAGAAATTTACTAAGTCATTTTTCGTCGCTCATTTACAAAGTGCAGTAATAATTGGTCTTAACCTTCGTCAATTCTATATCATTGATAACAGTCTCGGGAACATTTTTGTTCTTCACAAGTGTATTGGAAGTCCCTCCCTCTCCTGTAACTGTACTGCGAACCACAGGGGGCTGAACGTCATTATTTTCAGTTTTTTGACAATTACCTATGCATTATTTCCAAAGATGTCACTGAGCAATAAATAAATCTCGGTAAATTTTACATAGAAAAGGTGTTTTGCAAAATTTCATTTGAAGAGCAGGAGAACCGTTGAAGAACTTGGAAAAATTTCGACTTCCCTAAAGTAGGCCCAAGTCGCTGATGACGTCCTATTTTATACTAGGTCTAGTGCTTGCTTGAATTCTCAATACCGAAACCAATTTGACTAAAAGAACAGGTTACCTGCATTTCTCGTTTAACTTTGTTATTTACTTTAATGGACTTGAGTGGTTTTCAAAATGACCGATTCATCTTCTGTTCAGTAAAATGTTTTGAAGCAACGCGTAGAAAAGAAGTTCGTTATTGTCAAGAAACTGAAAATAATAACGTTCAGTCCAAAACAATTATCTTGACCAAAAATCAGTCTGACATATATATTTTTTTTTCTCCACTCACTTTTGTACCTTATTTGCCCGTACTAAAAGTGAATTACATGTAATAATATGGTGTAAGGCATTTACGTGATGCGATAGGTATTTTTGGTCATGACGATTCGAAGTTATTTGTAATATCGAAAGAAACATACGAAGTTCGAAGCTCGAGAATAGCTGAATAAGCATCAGGTTTATATCGTATACGAGCTACCGAAAATTATCCACGCGCGGTCTTCGGACCTGCAATTAGGCGTTGACCGAAGCCTATTCGATGCATATATAAGGGAACTCCACGTCCGTAATATTATTATAGTTTTATTAACGAAAACCGAAAATATCGCTCGTGCACATCGTACTTGTTTTGTAATTACGTGCGTATTTAATATATTGTTCGAATAAAGTATCAGTTCTACTCGCCTCGGATTCACAGTTTTTTGGAAGCTATCCGGACACCTCAAGCGGGGACACCCGACCCCTTCTTACCATAAATAACATGGCCATTGAGACCAAGATTCATAAATTCTAGGATAGAACGTAATTTCCCGAGAATTTACATCATCTAGGCGTACTTACAAAAATATATTGCTCGTGTGTATATGTCACGATTTTTATCGAAACTCACTTTTGAAGTTATACTATGTTCACTGGGTAAAGCAGACAGCACTGTATTGATTGCATGTATCAGGATTGGTGTAAGGATTTTATTTGTGTGCTCGAAGTTTTCGCCACCATCATGGGTTTGTTTTTCTTTTTCTCCATTAAAAACAAGCGCTGTTTTCAATAAATTCTTGTACACTTTAAGGATAGGTAACAACTGTTGCGGTAAACCATCTGCTGCCTCAACTAGAACTATAAAAATAAAGCTTACAATATTTATCAAAGTTTCAAGAGACTTTAACAAATTTAAAAATACAAATATGTACTTGATTCTTCCAAAAATTGAGAGAATTTGCTTTTATAATGAAGTAAAATTAATGAAACCATTTCAGAAAAACATTGAACGCTATTAGCAGCCGCTGTTTTGTCGAGTTCAAAAATTGTATTATACCGCAATAAACACTGAAAGAAAATTAACCTACAAACAGAAAAGAGAGAATTATTAAACACTGAAAAAGATGGAATCAAAGAAGCAAACTCCCTTCATATTTTTAGTGCTGCAATGTTTATAACATACAAGCCGATTGTTACAAGATAAAAAGCTATATATAAAGACTTGGAGGACCCACAGTTTATAGCGTTAAAACAAAACGATAGGGAGAGATAACGTTATCACAAACGACGTCGAGCTACATGTGCTGGAAACATACTAAACTTGTGCATGAATACGATAATACGATAACACTGAGTCAAGGTGTAATGTTAATACTCCCATCGTTTACATTATTGCAAAGAAACGAAATTTTCTTTCCTAAATTTATTTTAATGAATTCTGATAAGAAGTTATGTTCTACAAAAATATTTACTCGTAGAACAAAAACTGGAATAAAGAAACCAAACGAGATTAACAGAACGAAATCTAAAATTTTTAATGAAATCTAGTTTTCCGAACTTAACAAAACAAAAAGTAAGCATTTCCCCAAAACAAAATTCCCTACAAAGATGAATAATAATTTCGTTGGGAGAGACAAATAAACGAATACGTAAACAAAATTAAAAATATTTTCTAAAATCACTGCTTATAAGTTCTCATTGAGAAATAACTGCTTTAGAAACATAATAATTGTCAAATTTGTGAAGAGTAATTAGGCATTGAATTTCTAATATAAATCTATATTTTTTTTTTCCTAATTTTATAATTTCTTCCTTCGAATCATGCAACTCCTTTTCAATGTCTCCTTGAATGTCAGGATATTTTCTCTTCAAGTTGACAACGGTATACTCTTTGTTCTTTTATACGTTCTTGTATTGTGAAAAACGACGGCTCGCTTAACAAAGTTAAACGAGTAACGCAGGGAACCTGTTCTATGAGTCAAATTGGTTTTGGTATTGAGAATTCAAGGAAGCCTAGACCTAGTATAAAGCTAGTATGAAGGAAATCTAGACCTACTATAAACCTAGTATAAGACAGGACGTCATCATCAGCGACTTGGGCCTTCTTTAGGGACTTCGAAATATATATAGCTCGAGAGTGGAAATTTTTTCCAAGTTTTTCGCCGGATGGCGCACGGCAAATTTCTCAAAAAATCCCTCATAGAACAGGTTCTCTGTTAAAAATCTTTTATGGACTTCAAAATTACAAATTTTTGTTCTTGAAAATATCATTACCCATTTTTGACTTTTAATTAATATAGCCCGTATTGCAACGAAAAAATCTTTAACTATTGACCAATAGTCAAACTGTCCACATATTCATAACTTCCAACATCTTATTGGTCACTTCAACACTTTACTTACCAACAACAAATTTTTCTGTATAAAATCACATCCCGTTACCGCTCACATTCTTATCTGATTTACGAACGCATTTTAGCTCCGCATAAAAATTGTTTTTATTCATCTTACATACTTTTTTACTCTCGCGCTCCCATACTGTCCGCATTACGACTCAAAATTCTTCTCATCTAAACCCTATTTCGAATTTTTGTTCGAAATTAATTTTTCTTTTTTGGCATTATTAACAGCGACAAAGCAATACAGGAGACGTTTATATGAAACAATTTCTTGAAACATTCGTTCTTCTTTTGTGATAAGAGTAACTATGCATCAGGTAAATATTGTCGTGTAACTTTGAAACCACCTAAAAAAATACCAAATTTGAGAGAGCAATGTGAAAAATATACCTATTTCTCATACAAAAAGAAAAAAAAACAAAACAAAAAACGACTGAGTGCGTCTCATGCGTCTATACAGACAGATGTATTGCTTTGGGGATATAACTGATTTTCTATAGGGAACCTATTTAATGGACGAGAGGGGGTAAATTGAAGAAAAATGGCGGGTGCTGGCCGTCCCACCGTTATGTACCTATGCTGGGAGAGGGACTTGAAAAAAAATTTCGAACATTGAGCTGTATCTGATAGGGAGGAGGGGGACTTGGAGGAACATGGACTTTCGAGCTTAAGCTACCAAGGTAGTGAAGAACAAAGTTTAATCTTTATTTTTCGAAAAAGTATAAGCAAAAGAAACCCCTATAAAACAAGTTCCCTGTTGGCCTCGATTAACACAGTTCATGAAGGCAATCCCGAGCAGTTCACGAAATAATTTACCTAGTACTGTCCATCCATTTCCTTATCATTGCTACTAGCAAAATGTAGATGAGTCCGTTTTTTGCTGCAATAGCCTTTCCGTGTCAAGTAAGCTCTTATATGAATTGGTATTCAGTCCAAATCGGTTTCTACCCACATTTGATTTTCTAATTACGAAGTGTCTACGTATACGAACAAGAAGCTACCATTTGTCGGTATACTATTACAGTGACTTTCATTTCACAAATTTTCATTGGAAAAACGACTAAGCGTCTCAGCCGACGAGTCAAAGATATGAATAATAATGTAGGTAAAGACGATGTATCTATAGGTTAATATTCTCAGGTTCATTCACGCATATCCTTCGGAGCGGGAGCCAAGTCCTGTATTTCTGTCATCAGTGTTTCATTCGTCTTTTTTCCATACTCGGTATCATAAGGGTAGTATGTACTGTGGAAAATTCATCACCAGTATTGCAGCCTGAAGCTCGTACTCCGCCATTTCCGGAAGATGACATCAATGATTGCGACACTGCAATCTTTCCAAGTCTCAGTACACGCGAAAAAATACAATCTCATGCTGCCTATTTTGATGAATATAGGAACTCTCGCTCCATGTCACGGGATGAAAGAGTATTTGGAGTCAATGAGGAAGGTAGAAGAGGTTGTGAGAACAGGGACAAGTTTCCTAAATGAAAGAGTCGACGTTTCCTTGGCTTCAGCTTCTCAGATTGCACATGTTCTTGTTGAAAGTTCTTTAGTACCTGCTTCAACACTGCATATTCCAGCATTGACTTTATCTCAGCCTTCAGAGTTTGATTTGAAGTTCAGACAAAAATTGAAGGCACAAGATAGGCCTAGGAGAGCTGTTCGCCATGTTCCTTTAATAAAGCTGCAGCAGATCAGGTAACACAAAAAGTCACAGTGCAGAGACTCCTCCCACTATGCAACCGCAAAAGAAACGAAAATATAGCCCGTCTTCCACTCATGTCCAATGTGACCAGCACTGATTGCTGTTCGGAACGTCTCCATGTTTCCTGCCTCAAAGAGTTCGCAAACCATTGCCCCGGTTGTGAAACATGATTTTAGTTTAGGCTATCTACGCTCTATTACGTCTACATTACTTTCTGGGATGCTTGAATGATGAGAGATATTTGTATTTTATCCAGTTTCACAGTATCTGTACCGACACATAGCATTTTGTTCGTCGGTATAGGCCTACACCGACAAATAGCACTAACCTTATAATTATTGGTTTTCATTCTTTGCGTAACTTCCTAATTTATACTGCGCGTATCCACACTCTCTTTTGTTTCCAACATACACAGTAAATGTTACTAGTAAAAATAAAGTATTGTCAACAGTACTCAATTTTTGAAAAATGTTGAACGCTAGCAAAGCGACCCTTCGAGACGCACGATACCTTTAAAATCAAAATGTGTGACCCGCTGTAGCATCAAAACCAATGTTTTGAGAAAAAAGCATTTGAAAATTTGAAGTCGATTTTCGAGTTTTCGCTACGATTTTTAACGAAGTTTAGAATATATTTGTTGAATTTGATCGTTAAATATATTGTTGAACCACGTGAATAAGCAGATGTTTTACTACAAAAATATGTAAAAAAAAAAAAAAAAAAATGCGAAGTATCCTTTTCTCACAGCGGGTCACATGTCTATAAAACACCGATGCCACCCCTTTGAACACTTGGCTGGCGGTCAGGCGCGCCCCTTGGCTTGCCGCCAACCGCTAGTAATTGTACAAATTTTTAAAATGTAGAATTAAAAGCTGTTGAATACAGAATTCAAATGATTCCTTGTTGAGAAGAAAATTAAATTCACTTATATACAAATAAATTCCTATATTTATAGAGCACTCGCTTTTCCTCTTCTTCTAACCAGAGATACTGAAAAGAAAAATGTAGGCCTATGAGGAAAAATTAGTGACCATTGTATCACCTGCAATATCAATGGAGAATCTGCAACTCCCATTGTCTGTAGCCATATGTCAATAAAAGAGCTCAGTGGTTGAAATATTTCAACGTTTTCATCTCACTGATGTAGCCTTGAAAATTGAAATTTCTCAATATCCATCATTTCATACATGTATCTCAATGGTCAAAAATATTTCAAGTTCTTCACTTCATATGATGTAGGCGTATATGTATTTATAGAGCTCGATAAAGGGAGATATTTCAAGTCCCTGAACATCTCCCTAAAAATAATTATATCACAACATCGGACGCGGATTTAGGGTACACCCCCCCCCCCCCCTCCTCACAATAAAACGGAGCTGGTTTCTATAGTTAAATTACACGATTAAATATGCTCGGTCGACCCTAAGGATGGAAGCATAGTAGTGTCACTGTCAGTGCGACATCATCTTCACGACAGAATAACGATATGACTTTAATGGGTAAGAATATGACCTTATGTGACTTATATGACCTCGTAGCCATCATCAAAATCCAATCTACTTTATAATTACCCTTTCATGGATGTTTACCTCGCTAGAGAAACTACATCGTTGAATACGGCAGAAGATCTTTGTTCGCTACTCAGATGTAGTTTAATGCGTCGTGTCACCTCCAATGCGCAATTCACGGCATACCTGAATAACTGACGTTGAGATTTAATTTCTTTAGTCGCCTCTACCGATGACCACTCGACGTCATCGCTGAAAGCGAAATATTACGTCAGAATATTTTAGCCACGAGTTATTTGCGAAAAATGTGGTTAAAAACTTACAGTAAAAACATACTGAGCAACCGATTGACTGTTTTTAGATTGAAGGATATTATCGGAATTTTAAATACTTTCTTTTTCAAACAATTTTTGTCCATCTTGACAGAATTGTGATTCATTGATTCTACTACTAAAACCGTCTCGTCGTTTGTACTACTCTTTTTTGTCATCTCTTTATCCTTTTTCTTTGTAATTTTTTCCAAATTCTATAATCGATGAAACAAAATCATTAAACACCTATATATTGATTTCTCCATCAATAGCATTAGAATACATACGTATATGTAAAATACATAGGTTACCTACCACAGAATCAATTATCCGCCTGTAGGCCTCGTCGAGAGCTATCAACTTCTGAGACGTTTCAGTTGTTGCTTGTCTATTCCATGTATTTATTACATAAGCTAAAAGTGCTTCATAAACGCCTGAAATTTGTACTGTTGATTCCATGCGCATCATTTTGCGACATAACAATTTGAAAACAAACAGAGCTCAGTAAAAATTTGTGAAAGAAAGAAAAAAAAAAAAAAAAAAAAGGAATAAAACGACGTTGCTTAACCAGTATAAGTTTTCTTACCCATATTTTGTTCAATGATTTCTCGTACCTTTATGCCGTCGCAATTGGAATCGGCTAGACTGATCGTTTCATCCTAAATGAAAAAAAAAGCATTTTCAAGAACTGCGGTGCGCAGTGAGATTGACTTATACTTATCCAAAATAGCGATAAAAACATTTTTCTTTTTGGGAACTGACACACAACGAGCCCATTCCTCCTTACTTATATTTTGGATAGGTAACTTCAATCTCACTTTGCACCACAAAGAACCTACAGAATGCGGAGCGTTTCAAAATATTAAACATCAATCACAAACCAATTTAAAATGATGTGAGTCGCACAACGAAAATCGTACGACAAGAGAATCAAAGATACTGATAAATTTATTGAAGCTTCGAGTAGAGTCCGAGTCGGAATCTTCCATCGAAACGGATATCAATTGTACGTTCGTCAGCACATCTTGGACTAGTAATAAAAAATGACCAATTGGTTCCTTTGAAGTGAAAAAACAAAATAATTAATGAATAAATAATTAAAAGTTTTTTTATACATACAAGGAAACACGAATGAAAGAAATTACAAGGCTTCTTTTTTGTTCTCGATAAATACCACTAGAATGGTCGAAACGTTGAATATGTGTACAATAAAAATTTTCGTGCGGGTAACGCCTTAAAACTTCTTTCATTCAAATAAATAACAACAATGATAATAATAATAATTATAAGGGGGATATCTATTCGCACACCAAGAACAATATCCGTACCTATGAACAACAAATGAGGAGGGTACCTACTGCAGAAGGGCCTCCGTCCCATAAGAAATACATTGTGCGGAGGCCCTTTTGCCAGATATGTCCTCAAATTTTGAACAGCACAAAGGGGAGAATGAACAGTAAGTTTTGCTTGTATTCACGATTATATGTAAGTCTTTACGCGATTCTTCTTAATTCTCGACTCAAAAAAAAAAAACTAGATCACATTAACGATTGCATTTATTAAATAAAATCGAAAACAAAAATTTGTTAATGACGTTTCGAATAATAAATTTGACGATAAACTTGAAACAAAATATTTTAAGAATAAAAATATTAACGTCGTGAGAGGTGTGTTCTGCATGCAAGCACTATCTGAATCGAACTGAAGATAAACTAAATGAAACAAGAAAAAGATGCAGTCACCACGATGACTAATCAGTACTACATAATACGTAATATTCTATTTTACATTGTTCAATTGTCGTGGTAGAACACCTCATCGTTCATGAATAGAAAAAGCTTTAAGATAACTACGGATTATGTCGTAATGACGTAATCCGGAGTTCCTGCAAAGAAGATGATTGAAAGGGTGCATAGCGCATCTTTACTACCGTTAATGATGTAAATTCAAGAAATGACGATATGTACCAGGTAATAACGTCACTGCCGACATTTGTCAGGAAATGACCACGTAGCCTAGGAAATAATGTCATTTCCGATTGAAATTAGAAGATGATTCACGAAGCAATGTCAAATTCAACATTATCTAGGCATTGACGTCATAGCCCATTAGTCTTTCAGTCATTATCGTTATCTCCGAACATTTAACGGGCAATGTTGTTCCAACTGGTTGAAACATATCCTGTGAGGAAATAAATGCGGTTCTTTACTTCTGTACACTCTGTTGTAGGTACCCTTGAATAAATGTGTTATTTGTGTTGTGTGAATGTTTTGATTTGAATTATATTTCCTAACAGCCGTCAGTCATTCTCATCAATGGCTAGGCTATGTTGAAGTTATCTCGAAATTACAACATTGCCGGCCATTTGTAGGCGTTATCGTCATAGCCTAGGAAATATCGTCATTTCCTGATTTACAACATTCCCGGTAACATATATACATATACAACTCTTTTCCTCCTCATTAATTCTAGTGTTATCCAAAAGACAGCGATGAGGTACATTTGGGTACAATGACTTACCTACATAATGAGAAAACTTCACGCAGTACACGACTCTCCTCATACATTCAAAACTCATTAAGGGAGTCACTCCCACTCTTTAGATTGAATAGCAATCACCTATCAATTAATATAGGTAGTCTCGCAGCACCCTTGATGAAGACTAAAACATTATACTCAACCATAGATTATGGATTTTCAAACTCAAGGTTTTAAGAGTAATAAAAAAAAAAAATCTTAACAAAAGGTAAAAAAAAAGAAAAGATTCTTCATCAGAATAAACTCAGATAACGAAAGGATAAGAAGATCAGTTTCTCAGGACGTAAGGTTTAAATGTTTAATAATAAGAAATTTGTTAACAAATTGAGTATATCTCAAGAACTACTCATCCGATCCTCAAAAATATTGGGAGTGCACATCTTCAGATACTTAGGTATACATTATAATCTGCTCAAATTTCGGAAAAATCCATCCAGTAATTTTGGAGGTGTTCCGCGGACAAAATAATCTTATAGGCCTATAAATATAGGCAGCCATTTTTCGCCCCGATAAAAAAGAGGAAATGAACAATGAAATAGATGATAAACACATGCGTTAATAACGTCCAGCAATATTTTAAATGGAGAACATTTAAATGTAATATCACGCAATAAGCATATTATGAGGTCAGTGGTAAAAAAATGATTAGAACTATGGAAAAAAAAAATCCCATAACGAGATAATGAGTTTATACATTCAAATAATGGAGGTCGACATTTTTCCAAGTCCCACGTTTTGCCGGACGGCGCCCGAAATTTTTCTTCGAATCACTTCCCATCATTAAACAGGTTCCTCGTTTAAAAAAATGTGCTCGGATAATTCTCTCCACTGACTCACATACCCCTTACATTTGTCACTGATCTTCGCTTTTGGAAGACGCCTTCTCTTTTTTTTCTGGCCAAAAGGAATCTGTTTGGCCGCCTCAGGTACGGCAACTTATTTTTGACGCACATTTTGTTAGTCGAAGGGCACGTACACGAACGTTTCTCTTCTATGTTGTCAGGTACTGTCATGAGTCATGACTCACATGCTGTAGTAACTTTCTTTGGAGTCATCGAAATTCTTTCAGGCTCCCAATTTCTTCTCAGGATTGCACGAGTTATTGTTTGTACAAGACAATCTTATTGTTCATTTAGATTTTAGAAAAAATTATCATGAGCGTAATAAGTGTTGAAATTATCCATTGTTCATAGACTTACATTTATAATTGATTCATTTATTTTACTGCTCACGCAGGGTTTTTCATTATTCTTTAAACTTATCGTGTAAATCATCTATTTCAATGTGCTGTTTAATATATCTCATGAATATAGAAGGAAGCTTGAATGAACGGGTATAATACCTGCCTTTTGTAAGGAGAGAAGTCTGTATAAAAGTTGATGCTACAGTTAGAGTCCTATAATAACGACTGAGGACATGGGCCGCCATTTTTAGTTGTTAAGTCATTATTTATCTTCAAACTTCCCTACTTCAGTGACTGATAACAGTTTACCACGATTTAAAAATTAGAAAGGAACTACTAGAATTTGTTTTAGAATACAGGTATCAGTGCCAAAGTAAAACGCAAAACATAGTGCTCTTAAATGATACAAAATAGTTCTACCAATTGTATTAATTTTTCAACCTATTAGGAAACTGCAAGGATTAATGATGAAGTAACGACTAAATATGGCGATCCATGTCCTCACTCATTATTATAGGGCTCTACTACAGTATGTTCAAGTTTTCTCCGTGCATGTATCTAGTGCTTTATTAGTTCAATACCTAAATTGCCTTCAATTTTTCAGAGTCCCGATTTAAAATCAATAGAATGTTTGAATCTGCAGCGCAAAAAATGATTCTCATGTTTCATGTCTCATAGTGGCTGACGTTATCTTGAGTAGGTCAAGGCCATTTTTCTCCGCCTACATTTAAAGCACACCAGGTCGTGCCTCAAAATTCGGAACTTTTTAAAGCCCCTAAACTTTGGGGCCTAGAGAGTAGGCTAGCCTCACAATCTAACGGTGTCGACCAGCTATATTTCTTATTAGATGATAACAATTTTGGAAAAGAAGCAAAAGCATGGAACATGTCAAAACATTTACGTAATTGTCGTTCACGTATTTTTTGTACCGTTGAATTTTTGTAGCTGACTTTTTCTTTCCTGTCCAATACATTTTATTTCTTAACATTTTTTGTTTTTACTGCGCTTTCACTTTTTTGATTAGCGAGAGCATATTTTGTCGTCCAACCTACTTGTTTACTGTGCATTCGCCTTTTTCTCGGTGCGCATACTTATAATTATAATAATGATAATAAAAATAAATGGTGAAGAAGAAAAAAAAAAATTTTCTAGCTCCTATTCTTTCGAGTTTTCAATAATACGATGTTGGTTTTTCGGCTGAAAATACAATATTGATAAATACTTTTACCAGTAGCAAAATTTCGGTATTCTTAATGTCGATGGTTTTTTCAAGACGAATTGGTGGCAATACATTTGCATCGTTTTCATAAAACTGACTAAAATGATCCAATAAAACATCCAGTACGACCGTATAGAGTTGAGGATTTGCGTATATTGCCACAGATAGACCTTAAAAACAATGAAAATGTGTTAGTAATTAATTAACTCTGGGTTCATACATTGATAGAAAGCTTGAATATTACTATACTACCTTTGTACAGAGTTATTTTCACAGACACTTGTTGCATGAAACATCTTTTCAAAATACCTATCACTTCTAGACAGATAGCTTCGTTGATATTTGGATTCATCGAAGGTCTCAATTGCTGACTAGACGTTTGCTGAGTATGAATATCCATACAAATCTACCGCCCCTCCCCCACAAGAAAGAAAGAAAAAGAAAACAGTAGGTATATCATTTTTTGAAACATGTAATGAAAGTTGAAATTGCTTAAAAAAACAAGTCGACTATTCACCTGGGTGAATACGCTAGAGCCCAATAAAAGTAGTTTGCGTTAACGTATTCTGACTGAGAGCGGACACTCGTTGTAATTTTAAGAATTTTAGCAACTGTAAGAATCCGAGCACGGACGTTTGCCTTATCTCCATGTTCCTAGATTATCAATGAACGAATTAGTCAACATTTCAAACATTTTCAACAAACTTGGGTATAGTTTATGTGATTATGAGATGAATTTATCAAGCAAAATGTCTGTTAACATGAACAGATTTAAATTAAACAATCTCCTCATCAAACTTTAAACCAGATAATAAAATGCTCTCTCTCTCTCGTCTCTCTCTCTCTCGTCTCTCTTCTCTCTCTCTCTTCTCTTCTCTCTCTCTCTCTCGTCTCGTTCTTCTCCCGTCTCTCTCCTTCCTCGTCTCTCTCTCCTTCTCGTCTCTCTCCTTCTCTCTCTCCTCTCTCTCTCTCTCTCTCTCTCTCTCTCTCTGTGAATGTATGTATAACTTGATTAACGTCACAATTTTTGCGGTGAAATTTTTTTTTTCGGGACTGCCTAGGCGCTCTAGCCTTGCCAGAGGTAAGAGCTGTAAAAAGAAAAACTATAAAGTAAAGAGTATATGTAAATCGTGATTTGAAGTCATGTATGTAGACTGCACTGTGAAGAGAAGTTATGGTGTATACTGTATAGGAGTGTGTATGCACTGGATCAACTGTCGAATCATTCAAGATCAGTCTCGTTGTACGTGAGGTAAATTCTATTCCATTAACTAGTCTGAGGAGTAGAGCAAAGATACCTCTTGATTCAACAACAAGAGAGGAGATTACGTCTTTTATGAAGGAATCATTCGAGGAAATGGCTTCAATTATGGTAAGTAAGAAAGTTAAGTAAACATATTATGAAGCAGGTAACTATATTGGAGAATAAGAAAGAAATAAATCAAGAAAAAAGATTCAAATTTGAAAAATTTGATTGTGAGAAAGAAAAAATAACTACGTATCTCGAGAGAAACCGACTTCAGTTCAAAAGTGAAAGTATTAACAAGGATGAAGAAATGCGGGATCATCTTCTCGCATCAATAGGCTCTACGCATTATGAAGTTATCGAGAATTTGTGTCTGCCAAGTGAACCTTCTGGAGGGAATTCGAGAAAATCGCTAAATTGATAGAAGATTATTATAACCCATGTTCGAATATAACTTACTTCGCGAGAAGAATAAAGGGTATAGCCGGGTAAGATGGTGAAAAGTGTCTCCCAAAAAAATCGAATTCTGAGCTTGGTTTATGGTGGGACTATGCCTAAAACACGCCAATTCCAATTTTCAGACCCCTAGCTCACTCCAGTGGCCCTGAGCAACAAAATGTGCGATTTTTCTTTAAAAAATTGTAAAAAATTCGATAATAAAATGATAAAAAAAAGTTATGAAGTATATTGTTGTGTGTTGTGAGACGTTTTCAAAGAAAAAAAATTTTGATTCTTCGCATAAATTTTGGACCTCTGCGATCGATTTCAAGATTTTCAAATGGTATAAAATCATATTGAAGGGCCGCACCAAGCCAATTTTTTGATATGTGATAATCTGCATCTATTTACATAACATATTGTGGCGTTCTACCAGTCACTGAATATCTCTTGACGCCAATAATAAAGAACAATTACGAAAACCGAGCTTTATTACTGGTACCGCAAGTACAACACTTCTAAACACCGTTAAACTGTAACGCAATCGCGTTAAAGAACGAGAACACGTTAACTATCGCTTTTAAGATTACAACTGAATCGCTTTATCGGGTTGCTGCCGGCTATTTATAGTCTCACCCTTATTTCCGGAATTCTCGAGATTTCTTCTAGAACGGTAAACAGGTTATGCAAGAGTCCTTACAATCAATCGAGCACGTTCTAGGTTGTTCAAGCGTATTCGGCGAAGTACGAGTAGTTAAGCGATAAGTACGCTTCCTTGCGGCGTCTGCTATTATTAAAAGTTTAGCGGCATGTGCAAGCTTGGTGCTCGCGCCTTCATAGCAGAACGCCACACTTTCCCCTCCTCAGTTTTGAACGTCCCGTTCAAACGCCGGACTCCATACAGCTAGTCTATTTCGGTGGACCACTTTGAACTTTCTGTCCTGTTGGATGCGATAGATGACATCGTTGATTCTCTTCACGACTGTCCAAGGTCCTTCCCAATTGCACTGTAATTTTGGGTTCTTCCCTTTCTTTCTCTGTGGGTTGTAGAACCACACGATGCTTTTAATTCACTTGTTCACCGCCTTCACCTGCTTTTTGGTTTCTGTCTTCTAACAATGAGCTACTGCTAATGTGATTAATATAGAGATCAATGCGGAAGAAAATTACTAGAGTAGCTCTCCAACGTACCACCACTTTCATTTAGTCCCTCAGGACAGTTCAGAGGAAGTAACTCTGTCCCAATTTCTCATCTCCTCAAACACACATCACTGATTAAAGATGTGATTAGGACCGGTAATAGAACCTCCTCCTTTACCCATATTAAGTTCGGAAGACTGTTCCCTAATGGAAAGAGTTCGACCTCTTCCTCACGTAGAAGCAGTATATACTTACTCTGTTGCCGCGATAAGCCGGCTTGTTATGTCGTGAGACCGGCAGGGCTTCCCATATTAGGGTTAATGATCATGTCGTCTCGCCACATAATTATTAAGTAAGAATCTTTTCTTTTCCTTAGAAAAAAAGAAATATATCTCGCAGATTTTTGATCAAATTTCTGACGCAATATCAGAATTGCAGCGATCAAATTGATGGGAAAAGAATAGGTTTATTAGGTAGAGCAACCTTTTTGTAAGAATTCTAACACAGTTCATTGGATGTAATGCATTCAAATTCTCCAACAATATCTTACTCACCGTGAAAATAATGCTTTTCGGAGATATAATATTAAATTATCCCTCAGACTTGTCGAAATCTGAACAAGCGGAATCAATGCCACCACTATTCGTTGTGAAACAATGCCCGGCATTGAATCGATAAATTCTAGAACACGTGTTACGATTGGAGCGTTATCGATCATAGTAACGGAAGCCACGTTACATAAATGCAACAAACAATCTGTAATTTTGAAGTTGAGGGTTGAGAAACATTTTTAGATAATTTAAAAAAATGGAAGGTTGAGAAAATAAGAAAGAGAACCTGTATACTGTTGGGATACACAACCCGTTATAATACGGTCAGTAAGACTTTGTAGGACTGACTTTGTGATCCTAGCATGTTTCTTGACTAAGGAAACGAGAACAATACGACCAATGCGCCAAATTTTTTTCACACTTGATTCCTTGTATTTAACACCCGCACCCGACACCGTTAATAGTAGAAAACTCAAATTTATTAAGCCTTCCACCACCTGCTCATGGTCGCATAAACTGTGGGAAATCGTGTCACTGTGTTAAATTTTCAATAATAAAAGCTGACGCTTTTCCCTTTATTGAAAAGACTATTTACATAAGTTACCTGCTTTGAATGATGGTTGAAAACAATTGATCTACATCAAAATTATGGTCAATTATGAGACATAACCAAGCAGACTCTTTTTTTCTTTCTTCTTCACTGACAGCTTGGGTGATCAGCGTTTTCAACAGCTCAGTTATCTAGAAAAAATATTACATAGGTATGTACATAGAAGAAATCAAAATAAAATATTTTAAAACCTAATAACTCCATCCTCCAATAAAACTTTGTCACAGATCTTCAGGCTTGGAGTTTTTTTTTTTGTTTCGAAAGACTTCGTTATCGCTGGAGCTTGAGTTATCTGGACTTTATCAGATTGTTTCTAGAAAGGGTATACAGCAGAAAATCTGAAGGAAATACGTTTCATGTCTGAGAGACCCACAGAATTGATAATAATGAATGCCAAAAACAGGAAAATATGAAGAATTACGCTATAAAGTGAAAAAATTTAATATCTTCACACGAATATTCTCACTTGTTTACGTACATTAAGAGACAGATAAAATAGATTAAATTGGAGTGACATACAATGATTCAAGAATCATTTTACATAAATTTCTCGTTCATTACTAAAAAAAATAAAAACTGAAAAATATCATAACAAGTTTCCCTCCAGATTTATACCTTTTGCCTATTTTTTACCGACTTTTCGTAGAGACGGGAAGTTTTGCTCTTGGTGGCACTTTCTGAAGGGGGAGGGGGGATTGAATTTTTTCAACATTTTAAGGTATGAGGACTTCAAATGATAATGTCGAGATAAAAACGGAATTCGAACAATACAGCCGGAAAAGGAATGTTATAATAAACGGAATTCTGTTCAGCCAGAGAAAAATATCAAAGAGGTAGGGAAGAAATTTGTGTCGGAAATAAAATAAAGTCAAACTTCCAAGATTACAAAATGAATACGATTCACCAATTACCGGCAAAGAACGATCATTCACTAATTATCCTTTGCGTCAATAATATGGAGAAGAAAAAAGAGTTGATTAATTGGTCAAAAAGAACAGCAAGAGTCGAGACCCAAAGAAGGAAAAAACATACATCAATGAGCACCTCACAGGTTCCTCTTCCTTCCTTCTCTTCGAAATAGAAAATTAATGAAAGCGGCTAAACAGGGTACAGATATTAAATAACGCTTGGATAAAAAACGGACGCATCCTAATTAGAAGAAAAATTTAAATAATTTCTCCACTTCAAGGGAAAATATTGAATATTGTATAATATGTCTTGAAGCGTTTGCAAACAACATAATTTTATTGTCTACAATTTCCTAAAGTCTAGTAGGCTAGTTATAGTATGAGCGGTTAGTGAATGAATACTGCAAATCGGTTCGGAGTTATTTGATGCCGCTTGGTATGATGATAAATATGGCTCAGACGATCATTTTCGGAAGGTGTGCCCCCCCCCCGAAACCCCCTTAGAATTCAAGATGGCACCTAAAATATCTGTTTTTTGGCCATATCTCGATAAATATCAACTCTATGAAAAATGTACCTCAGTAAAAAAATGTTCCTCGTAAAATTTTACATTGGAGTTGTTCCACGTGTTTTCCTCTTAAAACTCACCGTAGTCGTACACGAAGCGATAATGTTTGGAATACACGCCTGCAAATATGATTGTAATGAGTAGTAGCGTATCTCGCTTATCTCGCTTCTCGTTCACCTGTTATTTGCAACTATATATTATGTACTTATCCGCCAACGATATTTGATTAATGAAAAGAAAATTTACAGAAACATGAATCATTGTACGAGTATCCTTTACAAATTTTAAAAATCTTTGCGGAGTAGTTGTAAAATTAATAATAATAATAATAATAATAATAATAATAATAATAATAAGGGGCCAAACGGGGTCAGTAGTGGGAGGTCATCTGATCTACAGGAAGCCCGTCCAGTGGAAATCCGGAACCATTTGCTGAAGCCCAAGCCCAATCTGCAGCCTACACGCGGCGGCCCTGTTAAGCCAAGCAACATAGTTGGGCGGCGACAGATGCAGATGGACGTAGGAGAAGGAAAACTCCCAGAGCAAAACCAATCTCAGGAGAAGGAAAACTCCGATGATAACACCCGGCCAAAGTCGTCAAAAAGGAAGAAAGGTTCCACCCATCCCTCGCATTCAAGAGCGGGTACCTATGATGCAGAAGAGCTGAGGTATAGTAATGAAGATGGAGGGTCACACAGCAGAAAGAAAACTTGTTACAAACCCGGTGATAGCCGTAACAAAAGCCTTCCAGATGTGGGGTCCAAGCAGCCCAGTCTGGTCGAATGGTCTGCAAGAAAAAGTCCCGAAATGTGAGAGAGATCCTACGAATAACGCCTTCACTTCCACTTAACTGGGTTAAGTACTGCGCGTAGGTCTCACCAACCACGTAACCTGTCGGAAGGTATAAAACGAACTAATAAACAATAATGGTCAGAACACGCAGTCAACTTGCCTCGGACGAGATTGAAGAAGTGGCGCCTTCAGTCGGGAACACAACGGTGCCGCCACCAGAATCCATTGCTGGACCAAGCTGCAGCAATCTGGTGAACCAATCAGCAAGAAACACAGAAACGGACGTGCGACCTGATGCTTCCGATCATAGAAATGATACGGCCATAGTTACGCACAAACAACAAGGAGTGAAGAGAATGAAGTGGTCATATGACATGAATAGGTTCATAATACACTCCTACTATAAGTGTACTATGCTAGAGACGAACTGTGCTGCATGGAGACAGAAAGTGCATAGGGAATTTTCGGAAAAATACCCTGATATCCAAATTAGCGAACAGCGCATTGCAGACCAAAAAAGAACTATAGAAAACAGGAATCTAATAGCTAAGGACATCAGAGATAGAATCAAAGCAGAGGTAGAGGAAATGTTGAAGGAGGACACAATCGCCACAAACTGCACTACCAATCAAAATCAACAGCAAACACAGGGAATACTCGTACCTACATACGCAGAGAAACAACAAACGGAAGTAGAACAGGGACTGGATGCGAGCAGTGTTGCAACCCTGGATGTTGAGTGTACCGACGGAGTAGAATCTGCAGCAGTAATGATGGAATACCAAAAAGCAAAAATAGAGTTCTTATATCATCCAATTGAATATAGACCAAGACTACCGAGAATAAAAGAAACACCAAAGGCTAGGTCAATCATTAAAGTAATAAATAAATTCCTGGAAGAAGAATTAAGAGCTGATAATCAAGAAGTAGAGTACAAACTATATGCAAGAATATATTGCGCAGCAGTAGCTACTGCTAGAAGTCTGGGATTGAAAGTGAACACTCGTTCACAACACAACACAAATGCACAGAAAACCCGGCCAGAAGAGCCCAGGTGGATGACTAGACTAAAAAAAGAGATAAAGGAAATAAGAGCGGAACTGAACAGAGTAATTGCATTCAGAAATATGGAGAGTAAGAGCCGCAGAACCAAGAACAAGTACGAGAGGCTGAAAAAGAAATATGAGACACATGCAAAGTATGAATGTAAAAATGAAGAGATAGATGAAATAGTAGACACCATAAAACAGAAACTGGTGAGTAAAGCTGCCAAACTCAGAGCATATACAAAAAGCCACCAAAGAAGAACTGATAACAGAATATTCCAGAATGACCAAAAGAAGTTCTTTCGTAGTCTAAATAATAATAAAAAAACAACACAAGCATTAGATGAAATACCTACCAAGGAAAAAGCTACAGAATACTGGTCAGGACTGTGGGCAGAAAGTATACAGCATGATACCACAGCCCACTGGATACAGAAAGTAAAAGTAAAGACAAAAAACACTCAAACAACACCAGAAACAGAAATTACAGAGGGCGAACTAACAACTGTACTTCGAAGACTGCAAAATTGGAAAGCACCAGGACGCGATCAGACCCAAAATTTCTGGTATAAAAAATTTATTGCGGCACATGACCTTCTCCGAAAAAACCTGAACAGATACTTAGAACATCCTGAAAATATCCCAACGTTCTCCACAGAGGAAATTACGTACCTACTACCAAAAAAGGGAGACACCAGAAATCCAGCAAACTACAGGCCCATAGCCTGCCTACCCACTGCCTATAAAATTTTTACATCTTGTATAGCTCAGAAGATCCAACTACATTGCACTTTAAACAATTTGATTGCTGAAGAGCAAAAAGGGTCCAAAAAGAATACATATGGATGTAAAGAGCAGTTAGTAATAGATCAACTCATCCTTGGACAAGCCCAAAAAACTAGAAGAAGATTAAGCACGGCGTACATAGATTACCAGAAGGCATTTGACTCCGTGCCACATACCTGGTTGATAGAATGCCTACGACTGCACAAAATACAACCTAAGATAATAATGTGCGTGCAAATTGTAATGAAGAAATGGTCAACAATTATCCGCCTTCAGAATGGAAAAGGAGCCTTAGAAACAGAACCAATTCAAATACGTCGAGGAATCTTCCAAGGTGATGCACTTAGTTCGTTATGGTTTTGCTTGGCACTCAATCCGTTATCATATCTCCTCAATGAAACACCTGCTGGATTCAATATCCGTGACAACAAGCGAACAATGTACAATATATCTCATCTCATGTATATGGATGACATAAAGCTATATGCCCCATCCAGATCAAAGCTGCTCCAGTCAATGCAAATTGTGCAGAATTTCTCAAGAGATATAAAAATGTCATTTGGATTAGATAAACGTCGGATACTGGACATAAACATAAGCAACGATTTATATTCACAGAGACCAGAAGAACAGACAAATGGGCAAACGACAGAAATCCAAGATATGGAACCACATGAGATGTATCGATACCTTGGGACAGAACAAAACCGACGGACAGAACATAGCATTATGAAAAAAGAGCTGAGAGAAAAATTTCTACGTAGAGTGGAGTTGATAATGAAGAGTGGATTGAATGCGGGAAACACCACCAAGGCCATAAATATATATGCAGTTCCAGTGTTGACGTATTCCTTAGGAGTTGTAGGGTGGAACACCACAGAACTGGAAGATCTAGAAAGACAGATCAGAGTCAGAATGACGAATAACAGATGTTTGCACCCCAAATCAGCGATAGAAAGATTAACACTACCAAGGAAAGAAGGTGGACGTGGGATCCTGAACCTGAAATGGACCCGAGGTAAGCAGATACTTAACATTTGGGAATACTTTCAAAAGAAGAAATCGACTTCTGAGCTACACCAAGCAGTAATCAAGGCGGACAAGGGAATAACGGTAGCACAACTGCAGAAGAGGACTGAATTAAAGCCAAGACAGGAAAGTGAAGCAGAACTCATTAGCCAATGGAAGCAAAAAGTGATACACAGCAGATACCGACAAGAAATCGACGCTGAAACAATTGACAAAGCCGCCACATTAATGTGGCTAACTGATGGGTTCCTATACCCGGAAACTGAAGGCTCGATAATAGCAATTCAAGATGGAGTAGTAAAGACCCGGAACTATCAGAAATATATAATGAAAGATGGCCTGATTAACAACGATAATTGTCGGATGTGTGGAAAACAAAGTGAAACGTTACAGCACATAACTAGCTCGTGCGAGAAACTGGTGTCAACAGATTACAAAGAGCGGCACGACAGTGTGGCGAAGGTCGTACACTCTGCATTGGCAAAAAAATGGGAGCTGCAGTTAAAAATAACCCCATACTGGGAATACCAGCCCCCTAGAGTTCATGAAAATGACAAAGCTGAGATTCTTTGGGACAGAACCGTGTATACATATAAGAAGGTAGTCCACAACAGACCAGATATAATATCAGGGATAAGCAGCAGAGAAAAGCATATTTGATAGATATTGCAGTTCCGGGACCAAACAACATGCAGTCAACAATACACCATAAAGTCGAGAAATACAAGGAGTTGAGCGTGGAACTGGAGAAACAGTGGCGGATGAAAGTTAGAACATTGCCAATCGTAATATCAACAACAGGAACCTACCCAAAAACCACCATACAAAACTTGCTCGAACTTGGATGCAGATGGACAGAAGTACGAGCCATCCAAAAGGCTGCAATTTTGCACACTACGCGCACAGTTCGGAAAGTACTAGGCGAAGACTAGATGCACACTCTCTATAGACATGATAAGTTCCTCTATAGAGTAGTATTACCGGACACAGTAGTTTATTAGTGTACCGTGCATTTGTTGATAATAATAATAATAATAAGAACTAGCAAGACGGCACGCCTACGGCGTGCCTCTCACGTTGTCACATATTTTAGACATTTTTTGGAATTAAAAAATGTATATTTTTTATTTAATACTTGTGTCATATATAAATTTTCAAATATTTCTTCATATTGCCTATCACTTATTACAAAACAGAAGTGAGAAATTGTCAATGAATTTCTGGCGATGCAAATTTCTTATTAATAACCTCGGTAAATAATGTAGATATTTCTACTCCGGGGGAAAAAAAGTAGAAATTCTGTATTACTTTTCTGTGGACCTGTATTCAAAATTTTTCAGCAAACTCTCCTTCTTTTTCAGTCTTCTCAGAAGATTTTCACAATTGTAACATCGCTTCTTCAAAATTAACAGTTATAAGTTGTAAGGATTATACAATTTTGAACAGCCCATTGTTTTTCGGGACTGCCATCAAAATTTTTGGAACCACCCAAAATGGGCCCAGCGGTACGTTGAAATAGGTCCTGGACTCTTCTGCATCCAGCTCCTCCAATTATCCATATCCTAATAATAGATTTTACGTGTCGTCCTCCTGTAAGCTAAGATTAGTTGAATCATTTTCCCTTTTCTCTTTCACTTTTTTTTTCGAGGTCCTCGATATATTCTTTCGAGTCCACTCACCTTCAACTAACAGGTTATTCTTGACGTCGAGTCTTGATTTTTGTAATTCACTATTCTATTAGTATTCTTTTGTTAAATCGTGATCACGTCAAGTTCTTCTTCAGTTTATAATGTAGTCATCTACCAATTTAAATTAAGGTTTAATTGGCGACCTTTTCTATTTGGATGGGGAGGGGGGGGGGGAGATTCTTGAAAATTTTGATGTCTTGTCATGTGCCAAGAATAATGATTGAAATTTTTTCAATTCCTCCAAGTGTCATATAAATGTCATGTCAGAAGTTAAAGTTCCATATTCCTCTCTCATTATATTTTATAGCTTAAAAATCAACATTTTCCCAAGATAACCTGTTGTCATAATTGTATAGCTCGATGTACAAAATTTTTTCAATTTCAACTCGTCTGGTGGTTCAATGTTTTCCAAGATCCTCTCCTGTTATACATAGCACGATTCCCAATAATTGAACTGTTTTCAAATCTGACTCCTTTGATAGCAAA
Source organism: Aspidiotus rigidus (assembly GCA_035079385.1). Lineage (NCBI taxonomy): Eukaryota > Metazoa > Arthropoda > Insecta > Hemiptera > Diaspididae > Aspidiotus > Aspidiotus rigidus. Next base: position 1,602,972 of record JAVHKY010000046.1, on the reverse strand, counting down.
AATTTTTCCTGACCCTCCTCTATTATACTATCATATAAAGCTCAAAGGACTTGATTTTTCCAATTTTTCTGAGTCCCTCCTGCATTAGTTAGCTCAATTTTCAATTTTAGAAATTTTATCAAACCCAACCCGTTTTTTTCGAGACTCTAATTTTGAATTCAATTCTCATTTCTCAATATCAAAATCAATCCATTTCATATAAGAGGATCTGTGAATTCCTTGTTTAACTTTGTTCATAACGCCCTATTGTTTTTCATTACAACTTTCAATTCACCTTTTTAATTGAATACCTAATATAAATCTGATTAAAGGCTTCTTTACAATATTCATTTAGTCCGCGTCCTTGCAGAATCGCACCCTCCATTTTTTCTGAATACATCTCTCTCACATTAGGCTTAAGCTTATAATTTCCTACCCCATCTCTAAAAAACACACCCACGTATTCTTCATACTCCATCATTTATCTTATCGGCAGAAACTTTTATTTGGATTTTGGTTCTCATCAGTTATCCTCAATAATAATATGATCAAAATGCTCGCACGCCTAAAAACTTCATTCTCTCACCTAAAATCACCTACTCCATCTTGTACAAAAAACTGTTATTATTTCTGAATCCTACAAATAGCTTCTTATCACTCAGATGAAAAGAGCAACCAAACAACAAATTTGGAATCATTAAATGTAAGCCCATTCCTGGTCCTCCTAAAACAGAAATTCCCACCATGAAGAAATTATCTTCGCTCACTTCAGGGCTGGTCACCCCTGAATCATAAATTCTCATCTCCTCCTAGATCTCCATGCTTCACTGTCATGTATAAATCTTGTTACGTTATTAGGGACATAATTAATGTGACAATCTATCACCTCTTTTCATGTCCTGCTCTCCAAAATTGACATACTTCCTACAGGGTGACATAAGTCATATCCTTTACCCTATGTAATTACTCGAAAACAGTTTCCAACTCTTTCAACTACCGGCGTTACTGAATTACTCCAACTTGTACATATTTGTTCTTTTTCTCCCGATTAAAAACTCAAGTCCCTCCAAGTGGCTCTACTCCTTCCAATTTTTTTCCCTAGCCTCATATCGTCGCTCTTTTTTTCACACTCCATTTCAGTTGTTCTTATTTTTAACGCTCGTGGGCAGCCTAAATTTTACCTACCTACTTCTTATGAATCCCTCCCATAATTATATATGTAGTTGTTTCTGAGGCTCCAACCCATAAGAAATACTCAATAGAAAATAATTTTTCTTCAACTATATGTTCCTGTTAGTGGCAAAAAATATAATACTTAGTTCTTTGCATGCTATTGCCTGCTTTAATTCCTGCATTGGTTTATTCAAATTTCTTCTCTGACTTCATGTGTTTGCTTCAAAGCTTTCGCGCTGTTTCTTTTTTATTTCTCCTTGTTTTTTTACTTTTGGATCGGATTGTTTTATTTACAAAATTCGCCAGCAACTGACCATCTGTTCACTTTTTCAAATTTAGTCCTTCATAAGACAATTTGCTTAATAAACAAAAAATTCTTCCCCAACAGTTTTACATACTTAGATAGGTGACTTAAGAATTGTAGCAAACAATAGTAAAATCCCTCCATAAAGGTGATAAAAAAAAAAAATCAGGAAAAGATAGCGTATCACACTCCCTTGCAACAAAATAAGAAATTTGTCACCCTATTGAGTAACAATGAGTATTGTCCTCTCAAAGATTGAGAATCAAGTAGAAGTATCGAGAATCAATTTGTTTTTTACTTCAATGGTTGTCCATTGTGAAGAAGTATAGGTACTCACAAAGAGTAAAAAAGCAAGTCCTTTCTATACCTCAGGGATGATTGTTTAGCCGGTAGTGTGATTACATTGCGGTTTTTGTACTTGCTTTTTTACTCTTTGTGAGTATACTTCTTCATAGAAGTATCCAGGTTTGTCTCTTGTTAGGTTTCCATAGATAGAAAACTTTGTGAAATGAACTATGTAGGTACTTCTTAGAGGGAAATTTTCTCTCGGCCAAGTTTCTATAATCACAGCAGGAAGACAGACAATGCTTATTTTATTGCGGACAAATATCTGCTACAAATTCCACCATGGGCTCGGTCAAATTTCCTATTTAATTTACAAGTAAGATGTTTGACAAACATCGATCACAGCAGTTGGTGCTTTACATAATATTTGTGGCTTGAGATAAATCTGTTTCCTCAGAAAATCTTACTTCTTCGCGCTTTAAAATGAGGAATGAGGTTGAAATTGTTATTTTCCATTTGCAATACAGAAGAAAAAATCAAATAGGTTTGTACAACTGCCATCAGGTAGAACGTAGAACATCAATGGCTTCCCACAACTCATTCTCACTTGCACAGTGCAAATAATGATTAACACTCATGGACACATGTGCTTGGCTTAGAAAACAGATTGTATAATCCCTAAATATAACTATAGGCATTATTACTTGAGATAATAAATCAAACTCCTTTAGATTACACTCTCTGGATAAAAATAATTTTACTCTCAAGGATCTCCAGATAATTGATGAAAAGTCTCCGGATAGAAGTATTATCCACGCACGGATCTGAGGATAATTAATAAGTAAAAACTCACAGGATAACACACTTCAAATAACAATTTTCTCCGGATAACTTCTTCTAAGTCCATTAAATTGTCCAGATATTCACTACAAAGGAAACCAGCACGCACCTACGACATAAATAATTTTTGAAAGTAGTCGTCAACCATTTCCACAATGTTCCGGCATTGAGAAAATGAGAAACAGGCTAAGTGGATTCGGGGAAATCGGTGTCGGGTAAATCACTTGTTGGGTATTTGGCATGTCGGGCTATTTGATTCGGGTTTTTGACCCAGAACGGATAATTGTGACCTGCGATGAGAAAAGGATGCTCATTGCCCACTAACAGGAATACCATTTCTCTCTGATTAGATGTCCATTCAGAGAGAAATGGTGTTCCTGCGCCAATGGGCAATGAGCATCCTTTTCTCATCGCAGGTCACAATTGAAGACTTTGTCCCTTAGCGTACCTCGTTCTGTGGTTCTCTGCAATGGTACGGCGTCGGTTGAAACTTCCGCTTATCGCTCTTAGGTCCCACAAGCAATATAGCGGTTCGGTTCACCCGTGTGAAACTATTCTAATGCCCTCTACTAGAGTCGGCAATGCTCTACTTGGTGCGCCACTTTCCACGCTACACTCAAAGGTGACGCAGTACAATAGCCCCACTTGAATAACACAAGAGTGATTTTCAAAAGTTCCTCCTAATTTAATTGATCATGCTCGAGGGCGATGCGCTGACGGTAGGAATTCTCCTTATGGAGGAGCTTTTCGGATCCCTCACGGAAGCTGTGGCCACTGTTTATTAAATGATCAGCAAAAGCTGACTCCTCTAAGTGTCCCTTCTTCCAAGACCTCAGGTGCTCAGCTACTCTAACTTTCATTTGGCGGGTGGTCTCACTAATATAAAAGCCTCCACAATCCCCACATTCCAACTTATAAACACCACTCCTCTCATCAATGGGTATGGGGTCCTTCAGCCTCACAAACAACCCCTTAACTGTGGTAGGGTTCTAAAACGCGGGTCTGAAGCCAAACGGGTGGAGGGACCGACCCAATTGGAGGGAGAACTTCCCCAGGAAAGGGAGATTGATCCAACGCATACGACGATCACGGATCGTGTCTCGGGGGAGGGAGGTGGTGGAATCAAGAATGCTTCTTGTAGCATATAGAGATAATGCGTAATCTCAACACCGATGGTATCACTGTACTCAACTCGTACATTCCGGAAGATAGCCTGATTGAACTGGTTTATGATTCACACCGCGATTTCTCGGTTGGCTAATCTTAATACCTTGTTCTTCTCTTCCGTTCGTCAGTTGCTTTCATTTCAGGCTTGAAGATGGTTTAATATCAACCGAAAGCGCTCGTCGTTTATATATTTTTTCTGCGGTTTGCATAGTTTACTCTCCCTTCGGAGTATTCGTCCTTTCGCGTTTAATTGAACTTTGTTAAAAATAAAAACACTAAGAGCTACGGCGAATCGAAATAAATACAGCGATGAGATCATAAATGAAAACTTGAAAACAATCTAAACGTATTAAGGAAGGAGCACGTCATGAGAAGTGGAATCGAACAGGGGAATGATGTAAGACTAAAAGATAAGGTGAGACGATGACTTCCGAATATGAATTGAGAAGGAAGCACGACACCCAGAGAGAAAGAAAGAAAAAAAAACATGAAGGAACGATATCGAAAAATTTTACAATTATGCATCAACCATTTCATTTGGAGGCGACTGAGAGGATAGAATGAACAAGACTGAAGAAGGCTTCCACTCAGAATATGGGCCAATGGTGTAAAAGTTTACAAATATGTAGTTCATTGAATATCAATAAGAACTTCTTCAGGTACAATTTATTTTTCCTCTTAAGATTACCTGTGCTTCGTATGCTGGAATGCAAGATAAAATCAGAAGTATAGCGAGTAAGAATGGATCCAATAATAAGCAGGAACAATTTGAAGCATTTTTACAGAATTTGATGAAATCGTTCAGTCGAGATATTCGCGCGAATTCTTCAACATAGGTCAAGATCTTCAACTGCGCCACTCCAAATTCTCTCGTTTTCGGTTCATCTGCAAAATGTTCATCATTAAATTCCTCAATACTTGCTACATATTATAATCCCAAACTCTTAAAGTCTTCATCAAGTTTTATACCGGAATTCATATTCGATGGTAATATCTGAGTGAAATGACGTCCCAATTGTAGAAACAAAAAAACTACATGGTCTCCTTTACATAAATATAATAATTGCTTCACTAACTCGGGAAGCTCTTTCGCTTCAATCACTGAGAACATTCCGCACAGTTTTTCGACCATTTCTCGGCATTCATCAGTAGTCATCAAAATTTCCCTGCGAGAAATAAAATCATAAGATTAATTAATGTTTTTAATAACGAATAATCGGTGGCTGTAGAAGTCACTTACACAAAAGTCGATGCCAAAAGGGTAGCAATATCGGGACTAATATTTGCACGACATATCGCTCTGATAATTTCTCTCTTGAACTCCGTAAAACTCAAGGTAGAGCCATTATATGGCACTTCTTGTTTGTTTTGTAATAAAGTGAGAATTTTCGGGAGAATCTCTTTCCAACTAAATTCAAGATCACAACCAAAAAACCACAACGAAATGATGTAACTAGTTTCACGGTACTTTCAAATATATTGTACAAATAAATTACCTCGTATTCTTGGATTTGCTCGAGTCTCTAATAGCGTCTAAACACACTACAATTAAACGAACCAAACAAGCTGTTCTAAATTTATCCAACTCAGGAAGAACGATATTTTGTAAATCCGCAACCTTGTCATAAGATCGGTTTCTGATTTCCCACTCAGCAATCATTCTCTCGATTATCTATAATATGAAAGGATTACGATGAAAATAGCTGTGTGTAAGTTGACTAAAAGAGGATGGATAACCTACTACTAAACGTTTTTCCTGAGATAAAACTTTCTGTGTTAGGCCGAAAAAGATACAACGTAGCACTCTCAGAGCGTTATCCTTTTCAAAGATAACAGATAACATTTCGGTTAGCTGCAAATCAATACGATGAGATTAGCACCGGTTTCAACAATACTAATCATGACCGAAAAATTCCACTTTCAACTCACTTCACTCAGTTCCAGTTCATCTTCAACCATACACCGCAGTGGTTCCAATTCAACATCGCTCTTGAACACCACATTGATAAAACTTTCCAGTTTCAAAAGTTTCTCTTCCATAACAACAAAAATTTGCTCACTCAGAGGATTATTTGCCGATCTTCTATTATAGATTCTATATTACAGAATACTATTTTAATTTTCAACTACTTCGCTCTTCTTAGCCTCTTATCGACTTACAGAACGCGCGTTTTTCTTTCATACAGTGTTGCATTTGAAAAGAATATTAATGGTTGGTTGCAGTAGGAATTCGCATGAGGACACGACTGTAGGTGCGCTAGAGTCGTGCCCGAAAATGGGATTCGGCAAAAATTGCCATAAACCTGTATAAAACTAAAACGGGCGTAAAGGTCAATATTGAAAAATACAAAAAAGTAGTAAGAGCATTTTTTTATTATTTTCATTCATAGAATAACCTAAAAGAAGAAAAAATTAAGATTTCAACAATTTTCTGTAACATCCCCTTTTCAGGCAGCTTCCAAAAAAGGCCACCACGGTTTTCATAGAGGGCGCCTACTTTGTGTCCTCATGCGAATAGCTGCCGTGCAAATAAAGTTTGACGAACGTGCAGTATCTACAATAAGGAAGAATGGTCCTACATCTCTCGAGTATCAACAACCTTTTTGCGGAATTCAATACCTGCACGTTCCTACGTGTTATCGAAATTGTAGTATTTCTAACATTGCTCTTATGGGTGTAGGCATGGCCGTCTCTAGCTACAGGCCGGAATATTAAAGCTGGCAACGTCGCGGTGACGAAAAATACGGGGCCGAGTTTTATACACGCTCTTATGCAAAATTTTGGAAAAACATGTTAATCGTTGATTTGCGAATAGTATTCAATTCCGAAGGGAAAAAGTTTATAAATACATAAAGAGTAAACGATTCTCGATTTTTTGAGCTAGATCTCGTTAAAATTGATCAACTAGAAGCAAGTTATTCAAGTTTAAAAAAAAAAAAAGTCAGACAGAGGGCGAAGTGCAGTACATGTACCGCGCTTTGCCCTCTGTCTGACTTTTTTTTTTTAACCGTAAATAACTCGCTTCGTAGTTGATCAATCCTAACGAGACCTAGCTCAAAAAATCGAGAATCGTTGGCTCTTCAAATCACATTCTCTTCACTTTTTTCAAAAACTTCACCGTATTCGTGTCAAATAGTATTTTTGATGTTCTCCCATAAGAGACTGTACAAATATCGGCCCCGTCCAATGTTGTCGAGTTTCGAATATTCCGGCCTGTAACTAGAGACGGCCATGGTGTAGGAAATCACTTTAATTAGCTAAGCTAGAATTTCTACGAAGTTAAAGTTTCATTTGAGCAGGCACTGATTTATTCGAATTTAAATGAAAGAGAGTTTAAACGCAGGGCTTGCATAATAACAGTTATTTTTCGGTTAACCGTTATAACCGAAATAAAAATACCAATTTTGACCGATTGACCGTTAACCGTTATTTTTTCTGTTATAACTGTTATTTGACCAAAATAAATTTGAAGCGACAGAAAAAAATTGGTAAAAAAAAAAAAAAAAAAAATTTCCAGTTGATTCTTCGGAGTTTGGACCTAAGAAATGTACAGGGAGGAAATCGCGTTTTGAGATTCCTCAAAGACTATTAAAGATAGAAACTTGATACTGAACAATGAAAATGTCGAGGTGGATACTTTTCATTAAAAAAAAAAAAACAGTAAGAGAATCGGTGCAGTAGAAGTCGAGATCGAACTGTCAAAAGACCTGTGTTTTTCTATGAAAATATGTCCATAAGAAATATGTAGGGAGGGAATCGCGTTTCGAGATTTCTCAAAGACTATTGAAGATAGAAACTTGATATTTAACACTGCAAATGTCGAGGTGAATACCTTTTCATGAAAAGAAAAACCAGTCAGAGAATCGCTTCAGTAGAAGTCGAAATCGAACAGTCAAAAGATTTTAGAGTTGATTTTAAATCAGTTTTAAATAATATATAGATACGTCATAATTAGAGCCCGGATTTTTCGGAGTTAAAAACAGCAAAATTCGGAACTAGAATGAGAATTTTCGGCATTACTCGTATTTATTAAAATAATTAGGTATTAAAAAATTGTGAAAAAAATTTTTACAGTACCTAGGTAAATATGTATCAAAATTTTTACATCGAAAAAGAGAAAAAAAATCTAAATAGGTAAGTAGTTGATCTGAACATAAAGAATTATAAAAATTTCACGTTATGCTGCACTAGCATGTTAGATTTTGTCTTATTTTATTTTCTGGTTGGTTCACGCTTCAATTAGAGCACAAGATATTGTGAAGTTACAACTATATAGGCAGTAAAGAAATTTTTTCGATTAATAATTATTTAAATTTTTGTGTCTCAAATCACAAAATTTTGTATAAAAAATAACTTTTTCTACAAATTATAGGCTTTCGGAAGATTTCGGATTTTATCCCCATTTTCGGAGTTTTTCGGAGAAATAAAACTTTTTTCCTGGGCTCAGAATACCATGAAATGAACTTCTATTTGATTTTCAGAAATTTGCCCTTTAAGGAAATTATGCAACAAAAACCAGGGAATCCAGGCTCTAGTCATGATGTTTAATGTTTTTTCTCTTAAATTTTTGTTTTCTGAATTCAAAAATATACAATATCTAGAATTACTTAAAACTAAGGTTTTTTTTAATTTCCATCTTCTGTGATAAATCCTAATTTTATTTTGAAGAGAATGAATTTGCTATCTCATTCAGCTATTCCCTAATCAATCATCATCATTTCATACATCATATTTTTGAAAAGTTTGCAAACTAAAACCAGGGCCTGACAAAAACTAGGTCTAGATAAGGGAACTGTTCAAACTTTCAAAGTGTTCAAACTCTGAAGTTTGAACTTTCAACTTTTGAAGTAGCCTAAAGACTAATGAGTAATGAGACATTAACAAGAAGAAAACTAGAAATAAGAAAAGTAGAAAACAAAGAAAAAAATATTTGCAATCTGTGAATTTGGAGACTGGAGAGTGACGAGTCACGGGATTGTCGAGTTTGTCCACTATCCAGTATCTAGAGGTACTGAGGGGCTATATGTAAGTTATTCTAAAATAAGTTATTCTAAAAAATATAAAACCAAGTTGAAAATAGTAAATGTAAGTTGTTTTAAAAACGAAAAGAAGTACAACCGTGTTCTGGCGCAGCTCACGGAAAAAATTTGAGTGAATTTAGAAAACACGCCTTAAAAGTGTGACACTATGAGCCAAGTTGTCAGTGGTGCCAGTGAAGGAAACGGTAAGCATTTTTTTGGAGAATGAATTAACTTGAACTTGAAAAAATATTGTTCATTTTTTTATTTCGCGGGCAGATGTAATTTGAATCTGAAAAATTAGCATTGGCTTACTTTACTCCACTTTCAAGCAACTTTTTAAAGCCTACCTATTATAATATTGAATTTTGCTAGTACCAATCATAATTAGAATTTATTTCTGTTCAAAACAAAGCGAAGTAAATATATTCATCTTCACTTGTTTATTGATATTTATCAGTTCTGAATATTATTAATATCATTAAAAGTATCATGACTTTCAATTGTAACATAACAATACGACCACCGCCCCAAAATACTTAAAAAATTGTCTTACCTGTGGTCTAACCAACTTGAAAACAAACCCCTCTCTGTCAAGGCTAACCCTCTCAAGCCCACAACTTGCAAATAATCTAGAAAAGAAACATCCGTTCTAACCCGCCTCAGAATAGGACACACCCGACTCACCCACTCACACCTTCTTTCACGTTCAGAACCACCCAACTGTCCAAAATGTCTCTTCAACAGGGCTTGCGACCGAAATTTTTTTAACGGTCAACGGTTATCGGTCAAATGACCTCACAAATTTTTTCAGTTATCGGTTATTGGTCAAAATGATCCTCCCAATTTTTTCGGTTATCGGTTATTGGTCAAGCTGTATTTTGACCAATAACTGTTAAATGTTGAAAAATATTTCGGTTGAAGTCCTAAAATTTTTGGTTAACGTTGTTAGAAGACCTAGAATTTTCGGTCAAATAACAGTTATAACCGAAAAAATAACGGTTAACGGTCAATCGGTCAAGATCGATGTCAATTATAACGGTTAACGGTCAATTGGTCAAAATTGATATTTTCATTTTGGTTATAACAGTTAACCGAAAAATAACTGTTATTGTGCAAGCCCTGCTCTTCAATACAATAGACATAAACCATATTTTTACATGCCCTGAACTTACAACTTTACGAAACTCCCTACACATACCCCACTCTAGAATACAAGCACTCAAAAATGACACCTCATACACAGAACTCATACAATACCTAACCTCAGCCGAACTTTTCTCTTTACTTTAAAACCTTTAATTATAGTAAAAATTAGACTGTACCTTTGAAGTTTAATGTAATATTGTGTATCAAGCTAATAGCCCAAAGCGTAGCTTAAAAGCTAGTAGAAATAAAATAAAATAAACAAAAGAGATTCAGCACTGACAACGTTCATCATACAAGTACGGTCGTAATAATGGCCCTTGTATTTTCAGATGTGATTGCACTCGATATTAATGTTTTCCATACCTAATTACAATAAGAATTACGCTAGGAATCTAGTACTCCCACGTGTAATTATGAGTGGAGTAATAGAGTTCCGCACGTAATTACAATATTGGAATTATGGTCAGAATTTCCAAGCTGGATACTTTTCAGTCAACAGAAAATTCAAATTTTACAGCGGTTGAGGGGCAGTACAGTGTTTCTCTCAATTACAATTGTCTGTGGTAGTACTTTGAAGGATTTCAACCAAGTCTGATGATAATGAATTGAGAATTGATGAATTTTCAAATTTTTCAAAACTTTTTGTCAATTCTCTCGCAAGACAGGTAGATATTCTCAATACATCAAGCCGATATTGTGAGAAATTGTGAAAGAAATTTGATTTTCTTCAAAACATCTTATTTCTAAACCAATTTTTTGCAGGTGGTGCGTTATCATAGTGCAAAGGCTACATTTCAACTCTGAACTCTTTCAGCAGCCCCCTTCCCTTCTGAAAATCATGTTTTCTATCCGCGCGAGATGACCCAGTCAAAAGTTCCAGTTGTATTTCCGTATGTAATTACACCCGGAATGAATGTCTTCCATACGTAATTACGCTAGGAATTTAGTATTTCCATGTGTAATTATGAGTGGAGTAATAGAGTTCCGCACGTAATTACAATTGGAATTTTTTTTTCTGCTTGTACGTGCTATTTCTTCTTTCCTTCGTTGATACTGAAGAGAAACGCTTACACAAAAAAGCAATAAAAATGGTGTTCCGATATTATATGAAATAACTTTTATTGCGGTTAAGAAAAAAAAAAAAAAAAGGAAGACGTTCAAGGTAGTCAGACCTCGATTGCTGAATAGTTGGTCGTCACTGGATGTTCTTCATCAACGACATTGTAAATATTATTGGCATTGAATTACGCCGCCCTGATCCATGTTTCTCTCAATCTGGACAAGGGATGTCTTCCTTCGAATCATTTTAACTTTGAAAATCATTCGAGGAGACACAACACCTACTACGCCCATAATATTATATAGGTACCCTAGGTCGTTAAAGATTTTATTTCATAAAACGGAAATATTTTCGAAGACGAACTCTCCGAGTGTAGATTGAAGATGTAGTGAGTTCTGTATCAACTGTTATATCATTACAGAGGTCTCTCATTGAGAAAATGATACGTAATCGCAAAATATCTGAAAAATAAAGGTCTTGGATCAGTTTGAAATAGTAATTAGAAGCCCTCTATCAATGATCAAAACTATCGATATATACCTTTGCATGTCTGAGATGTCTGAGAGGTCTTTATTTTTTTATTTCAATTCAAGATGGCAACACAATGTTTTATTAATTTTACCAAAGTCGTTATTTCGACAATGATCACAATTGTGATCAAACCCGTTCAAACCGAAGAATGATAAAAAAATGAAAAAAATAACACGAAATTTTCCAGAATCTTAGTGAAACTCAAAATACTCGGGTGAAACCTATTATTTAAAAAGTACAGTAGAAGTAATTAATAACCTTCTCCTATCTGGTCAGACTGATTGTTCTTCACACTTTTCTCTCAAGTTTTTGTTTACCCGGCATGCCTGCGTAGCGTGCACACGGTCAACAATTTTGTCTGCTCTTTCTCGATTAATAGACACACTGAACTAGTTTTTGTGGTACGATAGTGGTAGACCTGTAAGCAGGTTATTTCCTTGGGTCACGCCAAGTCACGCATACATCCACAAGGTCACGGCTTAGAATCGTGATAACAGTTTAGAACAACTTGTGTTAGAATAATTTGTTTTAGAACAACTTGTGTTAGAATAACTTACATTAGAATAACTTACAATTAGCCAGGATAAAATACACACGTGTTAACGGAAGAAACGTTTTCAGTTTGTCACCATTTTACCAGAACTTCATTTACGAAGCAAATGAAAACGAAAATACGTAATTTTGAACCATCGTATTAATATCTAGGGAACACTTTTCCAATAAATTGAATTATAATTGAGTGAGAGCTCATTGAAAAATTTCCCATTTAAAAATATACGGAACGAGAATTGTATCCTAACATTGATAACAAGGTGCGGTAAGAGAGGAAGCCGCGATGCTAGCGCGCGTTTGCTCCGTCGAGTCTCGTATCTACGTTTTCTGCAATCAAGATGGCGGTCCATTATACCCACATCATATTGCGCCCTTGTTATACGTGCAGCGATACTAGCGCGCGGTCGTGCTGTCAATTCCGAGTGGAATGGAAGATGTTGAAACAGAGAAATGTTGAGAATAATGAATCTCATGCTTTTAATATCGGAAATCATTGAAATCTCACAAGGCTACAAGGTCACATTTTAATTCTTCCTTCAGAGGTTTAGGATTTTAGTAGGTATTAATTTGCGTTTATCGTTCAAAATTTGACGGCTAATGATAATCTACCATTAGATTTGTATTTTCAGTTGTTCGCGCCTTTTGGCAAAAGAATTTTTGTAGTTTTATACTTGTTATTGGAGTGTTGCTTCATAAGATTGAATTTTAAAAGCCTCCAACGTGCTCCCTTCAATATCGGTATCCTACTGCAGCGTGTTGCAATGTATCTTAATCTATTATTGATACGTAATGAATAAAGGCATGCACGATTATAATATATGAGGCAAGGGTTAAACCAAGGCAAGTTTTCCATGGATATTCCAAAGTAACCATCATCACGTGTTCGTTTCCGAATGTGGCGTGAATTTACGATTTTGTCTTACGGGTTACTGAAAGCTAAAATATGTATTTAATTACATGATGAATCGTAACGTTAGTTAGAAACTCCAGTGTAATGTAGCTCGAATAATTGGGTACATGCGCGTCACTTGTATTTCAGATAAGGAATTATGTTTCGTGGATTTACCTAATCTAAGACTACATCTGTTGAACTGACTGATTAGATAGAATAATGTGTAATTGAAAGTTTTTACTTGAATTCGAGCGAGTCAGTCATTTCTACTATTTCTTTTTTTCCTCATCACAGTTCCATCCTCGATACGTTATTCGTCATTATGCCAGTCTCACAACCTGAAGATGGGATCAATGAAGTTTGCAAAGCCTTCAACGATACTAGTCTGAATAGCCGATTAATTGATGAATCTAGTCTCAAAAATGAACAAGAAGAATTTGTATGTCCTGTTTGCAAGTACGTGTATAATTTTTGTGAAATGCCGTCGTTCTTGAGATATTTTATAAACGAGAATTAATGCCTTTCACGTTGACATAGCAAATCTTATTGTTCTCCTCCTCGGATATTGACATGCCTTCATGTTTTCTGCGAGGAGTGTTTGAATAAGGCGACGGAAGAGAGTACGGAATTATGCGAAAGACGTAAAAGTGTTACATGCGTTGTTTGTCGACAAGTTACCAATGTGAGTTTATGGTCAGCCCAAATTACTAATATATTGGTTCTACCCTTTGTTCTACCTCATTTGATTATCCTACTTATTTTTAATGAATTGTAGATGCAGAATCAAGGTGTGTTATCTCTACCTTGCGACTACATTTTGATGAACATGAACGAGATGAAGGCGGTGAATTCTTCGTCTGTGATATGTACGAGTTGCAAAACTAAAGAAAAGGCCGTTGCACGTTGCGCTGATTGTCCTCATTTTTTATGTTCTAATTGTAATTCGGCGCATCAAGTATGTATTCTGCAGGTGAAATGTACAGTTGCGTAGTTCAAGCTGGAATGATTAATCTTCACGATTTTGCAGTACATGCGATGCTTTGAAAACCATTATGTTGAATCACTGGAAGAAATAAAGCAATCTGATGAGGAATTGCCGTTACACAAACCGATCTACTGTACAGCTCATAAGAAGAAAATACAATTTTATTGTATCACTTGTCAGGTGATTAAATTGCGATAGTTGCCGTGGTATGGGAGAGCTCCACTAACTATTATTGCAATTTGCGATTGAGATAAAATAATTTTATTTGGTTTCGCGATACACCTTCATTTTAGAATAGGTGGCCGGCCACCACTTAAACATACAGTTTTCATCAGGTGATCAATTGTATTATGATCTTCAGGAAACTATTTGTACAAACTGCACTAATAATGAACACGCTGCGCCGGTACACGTTTATGAAAAATTGAGTTCGTACAGTATGAAAACTCGAGAAAAGCTGGAAGAGTTGTTGAGTGAAACGAAACAAAAGTTGGATAAATGCACCGAGACGAACGCAAATTTAGAAAACGCTTTAAATGAACTACAATCCGAGTATGATGGCGCCAAAGATATGATAAACGAAACTTTTCAGGTAAGATATCGTGCTCCATTCCATTTCATGTTCTCTGGAATCGTATTTTTCGTGTGTATGGGTGTGTGTGTGTGTATGTGGAAGGGGCTTTCCCTCAAGTAAAAAAAACGAGATGCCCTTGCCGATCATATTCCTTGATAACTTTTCATCAAAAATCGTGGCGATCTGAACGATATAATTATTTAAAAACGGATTTTCCTCCGCAGTCCAGTCAAATTAAACATGAACCTGGCACAAACCTCCAACAAAGATTTAATTGCGTGAATTCGTTGAAAATGGTCTCCTTTAGAATGACTGAGAGTTCGCCATCTGTAAGTGTGGAGTGTTTCCCCAAGGGTTACGGTAAAGAATCCTACTACCTTCGAATTCCGTAATTTTTTTTTTCAAAATAATCTACGTGAAAAGACGATTCCAAAAATATATATATCGACCTGAGTAGACGAATTTTTCGCAGAGAAATCGTCGATAGAAAATTGCGCGACAACGCTATTTTCGAAGTATTTTCCGCATCGTAGGTTCTTTGGTTTATACCGAAGTTGCTTGAATCGAATGTAGGTACGCGTATGAAAGAATATTGTAACACAGAGCGGAGCGCAGAGGAGTGGCTTTAAATGAACAGACAGTGAAGCAGACGAAGCGGTTTGGTCGAACTGTTCGTGAACTGTTTTTTCATCGTATGATACTCAATTCGCGAATAAAATCAAAGAAGGCGCTCTCTATGTTTCCTGTGACGGTCATTTGCGGAAGCTGTCGAAAAGGTGATTATCCTAAAAAATTCACCCGATATATTTGAATTTATATTCATTCGACAGGAAATCAAAAGGACTACAATTTTTGTTCTATGCATTTTTCACAAAAAATGATATTTTAGAAGGTACAGTCGATTTTATTGATTTGCTGTGTCATGGTGAAAAACGCCATGATCACCTTCTCGACATCAACAACAGTGCCCCTACAGATCGCTCTATATGCGAATTCACTACGCTCGGTCCTTAGACTAACCATTGCTTTTGAAGGGCACCTCCTCTCCTCCACTGCTCTTCAAGTTAGATTATTATAATCGTTTCAGTCTACCGTTTTTCTTATTATATTGCACTGATTCATTTGTTTTCATTACCTATTATGAATTCGTATGCCATCTCTAACAAAATAATTGCGCGATCGCGGTTGCAAAGTAAATTGTGTTCTAATGAATGCAATTTCAGTACAAAGCAGCTCAGCGCCTCAGCACATTGTATCGTCGTACGAGCAATACGTACTTACCTTTCGGTCGAGTTCACCGATTTCGGTACGTAGCGTACGCGTACGTGCCTCGTCTGTAACTTATCAAGATTTTACATTTCTGCGCAACTTCTTTCGACGATTTCTCTGCGAAAAATTCAAAAAAAAATTACGGAATTCGAAGGTAGTAGGATTCTTTACCGTAACCGCCATGTTGGTGAAAAAGTGCTAATACGCGGAAAAACACGGTTTTACCGACTTTTCTAGCTAGAAATGTGAGATATTATACCCGCAGCAAGGTGGACAGGGGGCGGGGGCCTCGACGTTTTAGGGGTCCTAGATCACGACTAGCATAAAAAAATTTCCGGTTTCCATAAATACGTTACGTGCAAAGCCCGAAATTATACAATTCGAGGATTGTTGTACCATGTGCGAAATGAACAGCCGTTTTCATACTAAGTCCGAAATGAACAACATTCCGCGAAATTTACAGCGCTCGTGTACCGAGCGCAAAAGGTGAACTACATTGTACAGGAATTTTTGTGCAATGTCTAAAAAAAAAGACATTACTTTACCTATTGCTTTTTTGATAACGCAGTGTGATGCTTAGAAGTAGGGGTTTTCATGTTTATGCACATGCATTAGTCAGTGAAATAGTTCAGATAATCGGTCTTATTGTTGCATCAACAGTTATCAGTCTTCTTTCTATAATAAATTTGTGTACGTGAAGCGTTCAAATTTTTAACTTTAGAAATAGATTTTCGAAAAACATTTGATGATGCTTTGTTCAAATTAACCGTTGTGGAAAGTTCCACCTGCGTAGTGAGTGAAGAACAGTATTCAATAATACTACGCGAGGTCATGGAGGCGAACGATTTTTACGAATTTGGTACTAGAACGGCGTATTACCTCAATTGTTCTCGTGTAATCAACTTGCTCCATGGGCTTCAAACTTCCTAAAGAAGGAGGAAGTCCCAGGAAAAACGATCTCTTTATGTAATGCCAATACAAAGGAATCGTTGGTTGATGGTCAAGGCTTCCAGAGATGCAGTTGTAGCCTACTACAAAGTAAAACAGATAGGTGTCTTTGTAAAAAACAAAATCGTTACTATGCTGCAATAAGTAGACCAAATCAAGTTTATGATTATTTGTCTACAACTTTTATGCTTTCAACTTCGACTTTATACACTAAATTTTGTATAATATAGATACAATTTTCATATTAACCTAACTTCGGACTTGGTACAATTGATAGTGTACAATTTTAATCAAATCTTCAGCTCAGTACAATAGTGTTATACTTTTCGCAAATTGTACAAAAAATTTTGTACCAATTGGACTTAGTACAAAAGGCGCGCCGCTATTTGCAGATGGTACAAAAATAATTTCGGGCTTTGCACGTAACATAGATTTTTTTGTCCGCGGAACTCCTCCGAAACTACCCGATGACTTTTTTTGTAGCTCGACCATATTGTAGTATTTTATCTGAAGATGTGCACCCGCAATTTTTTTGAGAATCGGATGAGTAGTTCTCGAGAAATTTTCACTTTTTTGAAGAATTGCTCACTATTACGAGTATCTGCTTACGAATAGCTGCGAGTAGCTGCTTACGTTACGAGAAACGGATTTTCCTATCCTTTTACCACTTTTGTTATCAGTACGTGTATTGTGATGAAGAACCTTTTTTCATTCAACAGGTTCATTCTTGGTTCATTCTTCACCAAGGGTGTATTGAATTTTATTTTTGATGATATTTCATTCAAATTTAGTACCCTTGTATCTCGCTTCCCACAGCCCTAGAGCCTTGAATTTTGTTTTGTCAAATTTTATTTGTTTCGTTGAATTTGTTTTTGAACGGATAGTGGCAATGGCGGGTTGTTTATTTTTTCATTATTATTAGTCATACTCGATAGTGAAAACCTTAAGTTTGAATGATTGAGTACAATTTTTTAGTCTTTATCAAGTGTGCTGCGAGACTAACTTGGTGACTTCATTCTTAATTAATTATTGATTTATACGTCATTTTTTCATGTATACATAATTGGTGGTGGTTCATAGTTGATTTGAGGTGTCTCAGGAGATGGAAATATCATTTTCAATTTGAACTGGCTTCTTTGAGTGAGATTAAAGGTTAAACTAACGAGTGAACCAGACTTAGGTGCGATGGAAAGGTTGAAGCGTGAGGGAATGAATGAGGGGTTGACTGGTAGGTGATTGGTTGCTTCTTTGGCTTCCACATCGACTTTTTTCATTTTTCGGTGTCTCCTTGTAGCTGGATTTCCAGATGAAGAATCTTGGGATGGAATTTGTATAGAAAATGGTGATGATAGCGTGAATACAATTTATGAGCGCACGAGAGGAATAGCAGGTGGAGGTAGCTTTAAGAGATGCCAGGAGTCGGAGGTGATGAAGAATTGAGACTTTCAGCCTGAAAAGAATCAGAAATGTTTTTTTGTCCGCGGATCTCCAAAAACTACTGGATGGATTTTTATCAGGGAACGTGTTCTATGGGGGGGCTTTTTGAGAAATTTGCGGTGCGCCGTCCAACAAAAAACTTGAAAAAATTTCGACTCTCAAGCCATATATGATAGGAGTGGGACTTGGAAAAATTCCGAACTCTGAGCTATATATGACAGGCTGGCACTTAGAAGGATTTCGACTCTCGAGCCGTATATGATAAGAATTTTTCTAAGTCCATATAATATAGTTCGAGATTCGAGAAAAATTTAGACTCTCAAACTATATTATACTAGACTTATTAGTAGGTCTAGGCCTTCTTTATACTAGCTTTATCTAGGTCTAAGCTTCCTTGAATTTTCAATACCAAATCCCATCTGACTCATAAAACAGGTTCCCTGCGTTCCTCGTTTAACTTCGTTAAGGAAGCCGTCGTTTTTCGAGACTTAGATAAATTATAGTCTCGTATCTTAAGATGGGCGCCAACAATTTTTTCGACGATTAATTGATAGTAATTCCTCAGCGCGTTTCCAATTGAGTTAATACGATTCTGTAGGTTACGGTTAATCATATTGGGAGTAATCGAAATATCAACTTGCAAAGATCGCAGAAACAACTGTTATAGGCTTGTAGCAGTTTGGGCAGGGGGAGTGGTTGTTCTGGAGACGTTTCGTAGGTTTCACATGACTCCTAGCCTAAATTAAAACAAAATTCAGGCTTCCTTGTTGAATTATAGGTATTTTTACTCTGTTATCAGTTGATGTGACGTCATGAGTATGGAATTTACAAACTGAGTTTTATTGTTTATTTTGCAAATATTTGACATGATTGACAGGTCATTGACGCTTTGTTTTCGACTAAGAATGTCACTCAGAAATTTACCTAAAAATTTCAGCTTGAAAGAACAGGATGTCTACCAGGTCAACTAGGTCAATTAAAGTCAACTTTTTTGAAAGATGGTCAACAAAGTCAAGTAAAGTCAACTTTTCTATCCGTAGGACAACTGAAAGGTCCAAAAATGCATAATTTTGTGCGAAGAATGTTTTTCACATGTCTTCCTATATGCACAATATCAAGGTATAATCAACGATCTTCCGACTTTGAAACTGACACTTTTCACAATTAAATATTATTTCTTGCAAATAGATAAAAAAAATACCGAAATTACGATATTAGTTTGGAGGGGGGGTTGATATTTTTTAGGGTCAAATAAAATATCGAAAAAAGGTCAACTAATGTCAACTATCTCCATTTTTCAATCCTGGTAGACACCCTGAAGAATCAATTTTCATTCACGTATTCAAGTTCAAAATTGTAAAGTGTCTCATGGGAATTTCGTTGTTTCACCAACTATTTACCAACTCTGATGAGCGACCAATCACAAAACTTTAACACGCGTTAAATAGCCAATACGATATCTAGGTTCTCTATTATATGTCTAGAGTTAGGATTTTTCGGTACCGATAAATTAAAATTCGGTTTTTTGAAATGTCATTTTCGGTATTATTCGGTATTTTCCAAATTTTTGAACGTAAAAATAATAATTACCAAAAAAAATGGTAAAAAAGGGGGAATTTTGCAATAATTACAACCAAAATTATGATTTTCGCAGATATTCATACTCAGTTTTAAGAGATCTCAATAAACCTCAAAACGAGTGCTCTACCCAACGCAACGTGAGCTTCACGTTCAATTTCTTTTGAAATTAGTAGATTTTCCAAAAACAACCAATTTTTCTCGTAACTCACAATATTTCCGTACTATTTTGCAAAATCTCGCTATTTCACGCGTTGCCAGCAGTTTTTTGGGAAGTTTTGGACGTTTAAGTCAATTTTCGGTTTTATTCGGTGGTGAAGTCCATTTTCGGTGTTTATTCTGTTTTCGGTATTTTTCGGTGAAATAAAATTTTTTTCCTGGCCTTCCTACACCCTAAATCGTGTTCATCTTTTATTATTTTTGACTCGTCCTCAAAGGAAATCATTTGACAAAAACCGGCAGATCCTAACTCTATATATGTCTATGATTTTCTGTAGCACTAATATGACAAAACGATTTAAAGCTTGATTGCACTATAGGTTGAACTAAAATTTCACATTCACCGTAGAAATTTAGTTAACACTTTTATTAAGCACTGATTCGACAGTTTCAGATTCATATCTACCTATTTACGTGAAGAACTATCGTATCCATACTTGATAAAAAATTTTTTTTTTTTTTTAAACTCGCCATTGATTAACTGTTTTTGATAGGTAAACTAGTGAGCTGATTTTTAGTCACATCTTCAAGTTACGGGTTATACCCTGCGTACGTAATTTTTACATAATTTGAATTTATTAAAAAGAAATTTGTATTATACACCGGTCCATCAGCTCGTGATGAGTCACTCACTTTAGGACATTGTCTAATAAATAACTCATGAATGTAAGATTTTATTTCAACCTGCAATTGTTGTATGGGTAGTGATGTAACACGAAATTTCTTGTATAATGCATCGTTTGCTTTTAATTATATAAATAAATTCATTCAACTTATATTCTTTCAGGCTGTGGTCTTCTGCTAACGTTAAAACTTTGTTTAGATATGCCGAATATTCAAATAATCTCATAGTTATACACGTATATTGTTTGATTTTACAGATCTATAAGGCGATTTTAGAGAAATGTCAGAATGAGGCGTTGGAACATTTAAGTAGTAACCACACACGTCAAGAACTTCGAGTGATGGATGCAATACAAAAGTAGTTATCAAACAATATTATTTGCGAGAAAATCCGTTTTTCATTATCTTCAGCGTATGAGTCAACCTTAAGATATCTTTTTTCTATGTTTAAGATTGGAAAAGAATATAGAGAAAATCGAATACGCATGTTCTTTCACGTCGCGAATTTTGGATAATGGCAGCGATGGCGAATTGCTGAGTCTAAAAAGTACCATTATAAACCACTTAGAATTATTGTCCGAAAAATCAGACTTGAATCCGAAAGGTACAACTTCCTTGGAATTTATTACCGATTTGAGTACGTTTCAAAGTCAAACCAAGGTAAGTTCACCTCCATCGGCATAATAATTATACCGTATATTGCGAAAAATTATTTCTATTCTATAATTCTAGGAAGTTCTCGGCTACATCAAGGATTCGGATACTTTGACATTTTCAAAAAAACCCTCCGCTGAAAACTCGAACAATGGTCATGAAAGCGCTTCCGAACTATGTCTACTAGACTCGGTCATTTCTAACGCCCCTTCTAATAATGTTAATCATCTAGCTATTTCAATGATGAATGGAAACACAACCATAGCGAATACAGTTAGCATGCAATCGAGTCCTGTAACCAGTAGTCCATTATCAATGCCATCATCTTTTGACAGTGACAATTTTCCTGTGATTACACCGCAAACGCCACCTCTTGAAGGATTAACAACATTGGGTGAAATGAATCTGACGCGGTTAGCGTCATTGGCTGCATCTGCATGCCCCACTAAAACACCTCCACCACCGAACAATGTATCTTCTACATTTCCGTTGGATTTGTTGGGGCCGTCAGAGTTACCGTCTACCTTGATAAATAATATTCAGGCTTTAGCAAAATTAGGAGGTGTTCAAGTAACAGAGCCCGTCAATGGTAAACTAAAAATAATTTTTTCTTGTGTGCAAACTGGTCGTGCCCTAATTATTGAGTATTTACAGACATGATGACAAGCTTCAGAACCATAAATGGTCTTACTTCTTCTAGCATAATATCCTCCTTTGATTCTACTGTAGACGCTAATTCGGTGCTAGATTTAGTCAACGGATCTTCTGGTGTGATGAATGGTCATGGTTCAGCTTTTGATTCTGTTCCTTCATCTTTCTTTTCGTCGCATAATGGTTAGTAAAGAGGCTGATCAAGTCGACCAGTATTTTTACTTTCAAATATTTATATTTTGTTTATCTTTATAGGAATAGAAACCAATGTGGTGCACCCAGTGGCAGGAAATGGCGTATCTGGCAGTGCCTGTCATCACAATGGATATCATTCTTACTTGCGCAATAATTCCCAAAGGGCTGCTGCGTTGGAAATACACTTTAAATTCGGTCAGCTCGGCTCGTCAGCTTGTCAGTTTGGTTCACCGCACGGTTTTTGTATCGCCAGTGATGATTCTATCATTGTTGCCGACACTAATAATCACCGAATCCAAGTAAAATTGTGGTCTAAATGAATCCTCAGGAATAAAAACAACCATCTGCTTTCATTGTATGTTTTGTTTTAGGTGTTCAACAAAGATGGTGAATATCGAACTCAATTTGGAATTGCTGGAAAATTGGAAGGCCAGTTATGGTACCCAAGAAAAATTGAAATTTTGCCATCTGGTAATTTTGTCATTTGTGATCGAGGAAACGAACGGTCTCGTTTGCAATTGTTCTCACGCGATGGAATATTTATTAAGAAAATCCGCCTCAAGTTAGTTCAAAATCTGTGAATTTATATTATCGTTGAGCTTCTAGGAATATCAACGCTATACACGTATGTATTTCAATTTTAATACCGTATTTTTGATGGTAGGTACGTTGATATTGTGGCCGGTATGACTGTAGCAGAAGATGGAGATATCGTTATCGTTGACAGCGTGCAGCCTTCGCTCTATAAGTTGGATGAATCTGGTGCCCTATCTACGTGGTTTGATTGCAAAGGTGTAATGACTGAGCCTTCAGATATTGCTGTGAAAAGTTAGTAGACTATAACTTTTGAAAATTATAATGAAAAATTTACGTTAAAAAGTTGACCCTAATCTATGTAATTATCTTTTTCTTCTAGATTCCAAATTCTATATTTGCGATTTTAAAGGGCATTGCGTTGTAGTATTTTCGCAGGAAGGACAATTTTTGAACCGTATTGGTAATCAAGGTTTAACTGATTATCCGAACGGAATTGACGTCCTGTCGAATGGAAACATATTGGTGGGTGATTCGCATGGAAATAAATTCCACATATGTATTTTTTTGCCGGACGGCACATTGGTTTACGAATACGAGTGTCCCTACGTGAAGGTGAGATCTGATATAGATTTTTTGGAAACTATTGGCTATTCTTTTGATGTATATTATTGTTTTGAGCTGTTTGATGAGTCAATAATTCAGGTTACAATCATTCCTTCATGTATATTAATTCGGTTACTTAGTGTAGCAAGTATCATCACTTATCAAGGGAATCGAATTACTTGTGACCTATCATTGTTCATTTACAATGGTTAAATAGAATTCTAACAATGTTCAGGTTCTTGCTTTACGTTCTGTATTTTTTTTTTTCCGCTGGAAATGTTTTGGTACTAGACATTTTTCTTAAGTCAGGATAATTTTTGTTTCATTTTCTTGAAAAATGAGATCAATGGCTAATCTTTCGTTATTTCGAATTATAATACACTAGCAGTTAGCAATGTGTCTGACGGCTAGCTGGGCGTTTTTATCTTAGGCTTCATGTAGCCGCTTGGTAACTCTCAAAACTAGAATGTAATGGGCATCGCTCCATTAGGCATAGTAGCGGCTTGTCTTCAGGGCTAATAAAAAGATGGATTAAATCGAATTTAGAAAGGTTATTCGAGTTTCATTTATTTTTATGAAAAAATTGAAGAGAATAAAAATCGTAGCCTCTATCATTTTCTTCTGAATAAATTCAAGTTTCGTAAGAAATGATTTTTTGGGATGGTTTATTTAACTATGTATCTGTGAAAAATAAGTAAAGCGTGTCCTCTAATGGATGCATGTCTACCGGAAACGAATAGTTGTACCCGTCATGGCTATACATATACAGGGTGACCAGTTTTATGAAAACCGAAAAAAAACTGGTAATTTTTGGTGCTCAAAAGAATTTCGGCAAGGTCAGAGAATTTTCCAAAAGTCGCCGCATTTATAATGTAAAAATTTCAGAAAAAAAATCTAGCGGTGCAAACTGAATTTTTTTCTTACCTGAGAAGGAGTTACGGACGTTTCGGCACGAGAAGAGATAAAATAGACTGATGAAGTGAATGTGACAAAATATCGACGCTTAACCAAGGACATGATCTACTGAGGATCTTGAAGCGTACGTCGACGCGTCTTTGCGGCCTATCGTGGATTATACGGAGAATACGAGTAACTATATTGGGGGACCATAGAAAGGAGGAAGGAAACAGCCACTCTTTGCCCACGAATGGTCGATGTGGCCGGAATGTGTACAATCGTACACTACGTCGCGGCGCGAAAACCAACAATGTGGTCGAAGAGGCGCACTGTAAGTTACAAACCGAGCGAAAACGGAGTCCCGCCAACAGAGAAAAGAAAATACGTTCTGAACGACGCATAAATCGTGAACATCGTGTAGCATTACGTGGAGAAAACCACGATCGAATACCTACGAGTCATTGCCCACTATTTAAGAGCCAAGTAGTATTGCCACGACACATTATGACGACAAAGCACACATTTGCAACTTGTTGCATTTTTGTTTTGGAAGACGAAGTAAGTCAACCTCCTTGTGGCGTCTTCTGGGTAACGTCAACCGATTAACAAAATACAATGCGTCACAGCTCTGTTTTTTTCCGCGCCGAGATATCGCGCCGAAACGTCTGAACCCCTAAGATACTTTGCTGTAACTGCTTTGGTAATTGAAAATTTTTCCGAGTTCAACTCCTCAACATTTCTTTCGAATTTTTTGACTTCCAGGTGTCACGTTGCTGTGGTCTCAAAATAACATCAGAAGGTTGTATCATCACAGTTGCAAAGAATAATCATCATGTTCTTGTTTTGAAAAGTCCATTTTGAACAGACCTACAAATGGTATGAAACTTGAATGAAAAAGCGCAGTATTATAAGTCCTTGATTGTTCTGAGTAGAATAACCAATACCACACAAAACTGTGTCACTTCTTTCTTCTACTTTGTCTTTATTTTTTCTTTTCTTTTTCCATCCTTGCTTCTTTTCTTTTTTTCTTTCGCAATCAAATCTATTTTACTGAGACTTGAAGGCTAAATTCTACAAATTTGTTGAATAATGGACCTAATTTTGAGAACTGTCGTTCTAAATTGGATTGCCTTTTTTTTTCACTCCTTGGAAAGCAAAAGTTTTGAACGTTTCCTCTTCAATTTTTTTTTTTTTTTTTTTCATTTAGATTACTTATTGGTTTTGTTTTTATTATTGTATTCCACAAATATTTCTGTTCTAGCAGAATTCTTATCTTCATCTTCTGATTGTGTACATCTATGAATGACTATTTGAATTTACAGTCCTATAACACTTGACTTTTAAGTCAGAAATTTTCCTTACCGAGTCTCAAAGGCTAAGTAAAAAGAAAAACACAATTTTGTGAAGCCTGATTGTGTTTAGAAATTTCAAATTTTAATTTTGTATCGCCACAAGTAATTGTTCAAAGATTTTACAATAATCATATAACTTCTTAAAATAAGAGAGGAAAGATAAATAAGCAAAGTATGCAATTGTTTTGCTTTTACAAGTTGAATCTTCAAAATGATCATGCTATAGATCGAGTACTATTACTAATTCTTATCATTTCTAATTCTATCCATTTTTACTGTTATTGTTGAATGTCTAGTCAAAAATTCTAGCTTTTCATTGGAATTATGAGTGAAAAGATTCACATATTATTTTAATGATACAAGTAGTAGTGATCTTATTTCTATTATTATTTTATTACTATAATTTTTATTTTTACTCTAATTGTAATCTATCATTTAGAAACCTTCATTGTGTTCCTAATTTGTCAGTTCTTGACTTTTATTATTCAATTATAGAAATTAAATATGTGTACTGATTTTTAAATTTTCTCCCTGCCTCACATTATTAATCGGGCAATTATTAATTCATCTAACTTTGAATTTGAACCTGTATTTTATTTTGGTCAATTCAATGTATTAAGAGTGCTCATTATCCATTCTTTTTGGAATTTCTGGTCATAGAGTTACTTTCAACTGATGAATAACTTGAAATTTTAGATAAGATTTCAAGTTGTGAGAGCCTGGTTCCATCTAAATTAAGAAGTGTGTTCAAACCTGTACATTTTTTTTTGTTTTTGTTTTTGTTTTTTTTTTTTTCTTACTCCCATTTTTATTTCTTTACTCCTTGAAATGTCTTTCTTTTTTCACCATCTTTCCTTCATTTCATTTTTCCCTATCTTGATAATATTGAATGATAATCTTAGTAATAATAATAATGACATTTCTCTGGTAGTTGTCTAATTAATGTGTCCTCATGTTAGGGCCTCTCTTTTCTTCTGTTTTCCTTTTTCTCTCACTTGTCAGTTATATTTATATTTCCAATACAAAAGAAAAGGTACAAGAAAGAACAGAATAGATTGGGGAAAATAGATTGAGTGCATGATATTTCATGTATTTCTGTTTGTCAAATTCTTGTGTGCTTCATATTATCATTGTTTTAAATTTGGAAGAAAATTTACTCTCACTCTGAGGTGTATTCATTGTGTACCCATCTTGGTTTGTATTCCTAAGATTTGACCTCAAAATTCTTGCTAAAATTTATTTTTTTGAATTATTCTGACGTTGTGATGTTTTAGGTGCTGATTATTCTTCATACTGTTCATCCTTCCAAACTCATTAAAAACAGATTTTAAAACTCAAAAGAACTTCAGAAGTCACATTAATCAGTATCGATTTAAAAAAGAAATATCTTTATTTTGAACTAAAAATGGCCCAGTAAGATGGAGCTTTTTTATTGTGATATCTTGAAAGTATTACTCTAAATCATCTTCTTCATTTTTACATTTTGTATCATATGGAGTGTCACATTTTACTAATTTTGATGTTAATTTTTCAAGCATATAAATTGTCTTTTGAAGCATAATTTTATGAATTATGGGTGGGATTACATTTCTCAAAAATAGCTTTGAATATATTGTTCAAATCATATTGTTATTATTATTATCATCACCACTTTTACAAATCCACTCTCAAAATAATAACCTGATTGCAAATATAGCTAGCCTAATTATAAATCTAGATAATGAAATAAGCTGGCAACATTCCATTTCCTAAAACATGATATTATTTTGATTTTATGCAGTATAGTTGACATTGAATTTCACAAAATGTCTAAAATCACTCAAACTTTTTAGTGTATTGAATTTTTCTTCTATGCTGTGAAACATATCTATCAAATTGGGAGCACATTTCTTTTCCTTCAATTTTTTCTTTGTTGACTTTTTTTTCTCCTTTTGAACTTTATTATTTTTATTACAATGTTTTATGATACAAGCAAAGTGTATTTGATTGGTTTTTTCTTCATTTCCTCTTCTTCAAATGATCAACGTCGAGTTGAATTTCTTTATCCTGTCATAATATTTTGTTTCTTGAGTTCTTACATGAAATACTGGCAAGTTCATTGATTTGAAGAAATATTTTTGTTAATATTGATGGGTCTATTTCTATCTTACATTGAAACTAGATTTATAACCCAATGGGGGTCAACATTGGGCTGCTTTAGAAAATTTGGACAAATGCATTAATTTATCATTCAGAGGGAGTTATAAATTGTTTGGTTTTGCTCTATTTTTTATTTGTTTTTATTTGGGAAAAATATTTGAATTTCGGTAATTATTTTTACTTATTACATGCAGTGATTTTCTATTTATTGAAATTTGATTAACAAACTTTGGAAGACAATTTTAGTTTGAAAATATTGAAAATAATATTGTTAAACTCATCTAAAAGCCGTTGAAGAGGCTAACACTAGCACGTCTTATTGTTCCCTTTAATTATTTGATTTGCTGATATTTTATATTGATATTCTTCCCTTTTTCCCTCATTCTTTGGATAATGACACCTGTAAATTAGAATGTAGGTCCTTGTGCGTTAATCAGTTTTCTTGAAAAGAAACCAGACAGGAATAATAAAAGGATGAAAGAAAAAATAGATTTGGAGTAATTGAGTGCCATTTTGGCACTACAACACAGTTTTATTCTCTTTTCAATAATATTATCCTAGGTAAACTATAATTTTGATGGTTTGTATCACAATAATTATTTCTGGTGATTTTTTATTTTTTATGTTCTCCTATTTTTGATGTGTATTTTAAATATCAATTTTCTATCAACATTCCTAAATATATTTTCATCATTGTGTTAATTGCACAAAAAAAAAAAAAAAAATCTTGTCATCAACTTATGTCCAACTAAGAAGAATAAAGAATGAGTGAATGGTCTTCATTTCCTTCAATTTCCAATAGCTAATAGCAAATTTCATCATAAAAATAGTTCCTTTAAAAAAATCGAGACTCTTATAATGATGATAATAATATATTTTCTGTGTTAAAGATATGAAACAAGTTTTTTTCTTCTTTTATTTGACTATCTGTTCCCCATTTTTATGTTTTCTATCAAATTGTTGATTGTTTTTATTTCTCCTTGCCTAATTTAATCATAGTTTAGTTCTAAAGTAGGTAGTGTCTCGATCTCACATTATCCAAATGAACTAAATTTTTCTGTTGAGGAATTGAATTTTTTCCAACAGTATCAATCCTTTCTGCTATTTTTGCAATTGTTAATTTTGTTTTACCTTTTTATTAATGTTCCACTAACCTTTAGTGTTAGTAAGAGGTTTCTATATGGAATCATTTTTCATAAATTTTTTCAAATTGTTCATTTTTTTTTTGAAATTATTCTATGTAGTTCAGGCTAATTTGACTTCTTCTTCATTTAAAAAATCAAGTTGAAATACATTGATGTTTTGTCAATATTAAATATTATTTTTATTTGTCATGAGAAACGTAGTTATTATATGTGGTGAATAGAACTTTTAAAGTCAGTTTTTGCTTCTCTTCTTCGAGAACTTTTATCTTGAATGCATTTCAAGATTGGATGATAAGCGCTAAAGCAGTTATTTTTGTCTTTCTTCTTTAGATTGCTCATTAAAAATTTACAATAATATGCACAATTTGTTTTCAATTCCCAGTTTTTTTTTTTTTTTTTTTTTTTAAATGATGAATTGACTTTTTTTTTGCATTGTTTGTTCCTTTTCCTCTTCCAATTAGTTTCATTTTTTTCTAATTTCATTACAATACAAGGATTAACTATATAATATTGATTGAAGTTTGTAAATTCCATTAGTTTTTACTGACATTGTTTCTCAGACTTCTGATATCCTCATCTTCCTTTTCTTCCCCCCCCCCCCCACTGAAAAGTGTTTTCTTATTGTTGAGACTGTTGATATGCAAGTAAATTAATTTATTAATAAATATAAATTATTGAATTTTTCACCGGTCTTTTTTTGTAAATATTTTAAGTTTTTTACCATTGAATACCTTTCAGAGGGATCTTTACTCTATCTGTGTATGATGAGGGTGTTGGAATTACGTCAATAACTCCAATTGAACACAAAACTTTCAGAATAGAAGAATAGTTGCAATACTTTTTTGAATTTTAGCGTGCGTATGTCACGAGATTGTGGCTGAAATGAAGGTTCTCTCATGTAAGCGTGTTCGACGTGTAGAATTGAAATAACACTCGAGTGATTGGCATTTTGACATCCAATTAAAGATATCTCAAAACACACGACCTGCAAATTAGATGAGATATAAAATCTTGAATTCAGTTTCATGCAAATTTTCCATTTTCCTCTCATATACAGTCAATGGTCTTAGTTTTGATAACTCTCACAATTTCGGAAGAAGTACCATTACTGTTGAATGAAGAACGTGCGTTGTTAGTAGATACCCGGTTTGTATAGACATTTAATAACACCAAAGCATTGTCATAGTACCACCCCTACTACACATTGCATTTCTTTTTTGTCAGTGCTGACTATTCTTCCAACGTGACTCGTCTATCTGGTGGACCCGGACTTCGTTTTTTTTTTTTTTTTTCAACGAACGCGTTTTTTCTCTTGGGTCGTTCTGTCGTTCATTCGCTCGGACTGCTTCCTTCGCTCTCCCATTTTTACTCCATTTTCTCTGTATTTAAATCTGCGAAGAATACAACCTATAAGACAGTTGCTATTTTTGTCGTAGTTTAAATGTTTTGTTGATGATTCGCGCCTATAACAGTAATTGAAGTTTCAATCATGAATTAAAACACTGACATTGCTGAAAAAAAAGTTTATGAAATTACAACCCTTGGATGTACACAATTTGTTTTTAACCTTTTTTTTTTTATTATAAGTATTTTTCTACAATAATTGTAAATTTATCTGGGTCAATAATAACACAAAAACGCGATGTTTTGTGAGTTTAGGAAAAGACGGGCCTTAATGGCAAAATGCTTCCTTCCTCGAGAAGGAAAAAAAATATTTCTAGACCAAGGAAGAAACCATAAAAAAATTTATGAAATCAATATGTTTCGATTAGACTAAGAAAGAAACCATGAAAAATTAATAGAATCAAAATTTGAATTAGACTCAAGGAGAAATCATAAATAAATTAATAGAATTAACATTTGAGACGCGCTCAGCAAAACCATTATGTCGCGAATTTTTTTTGTCGGATTTTGATTGTTTTTTTTCCGAGGAGTTGATCAACTTTTAGATAAAGAAGATGGTAGGTCGCTACGATAAAAGTTTGCTGCAGTACGAGCATTTTAGGTTGCAAAGAACGAGAAAAATTTTTTGGATTTTTTTTGTTTTTTGCCTGTTGTAAAAAATTTTATTTTGCGACATACCGGTAATATATGGTTTTGCTGAGCGCGCCTCATTTGAGTTAGACCAAGGAAAAAACCATAAAAAAATAATGGAATTAATATGTTTCAATTAGACTAAGGAAGAAACCATGATGAAAAATTGATGGAATCAACATTTGAATTAGACTCAGGGAGAAACCATGAATAGATCGATAGAATCAACATTAATTTGAGTTAGACCAAGAGAGAAACCATAAAAAATTGATGGAATCAATTGGAACATGTTTCAATTAGACTAAGAAAGAAACCATGAAAAATTGATAGAATCAAAAATTTGAATTACACCAAGGTTGTTGGTTGTATTCTGAATCGTACGCAAATTTCAATTAATTCCAAATAACAATAATTCATACGTCCTTCTTTAGTTATACCTATTACCAATCATTTCAAATCATTTTGCTTAGAAATCATATTATTCTATTTCACTGGAAAAAAATCAGGTTCGAATAACGCGATTTGCGATTCAAGAAACCGCACATAGAACCGCAGGTAATGATAACAAAAGATAAAAACAGACGCTTGCAACCAATATTTCACTCCCATCATGAGAGAAACCATTCAAAAAATTGAAAAGTTGAATAGAAGACTAACTTCAGTCACAGTACGGCAATTTTTATTTCATTTTATGGCAAAATGCAACGTATGTGATAAGAAATTAGAAAACATAAAAAAGAACGGTACTTATTGCGAATAATTTCAAAATTAATATTACCTATCTTTCAAACATTTTCATTTGTAACATTATGAAGAAATTATCAAATATCAACAGAGACAATAATCAAAAGAAAGTTAATCATAAAATACTTCTAGGTAAACTAAAATAAACAGCGCAGCATACCTCTGCCCTACAAAGTGAGATTGACGTATATCCAAAATACGAATCTAGAGAAATAGATCTTCTGTTTAATTTACCTTTGGGTGTGTGCGTGTGTGCTCTGTCTGTGAAATCATTCGCAAGTGGATATACGTCCTATTCCTTTGTCGGCAAGTGGGACGTATATCCATGTTCACCGATATTTCCATATAATTTGATTAAGAGACATTCATAAAATAAAATAAAATAAAATTCAAAAAATTACAAGCACGCCCAAAATTTAATCTTCATCTGACCCGGGTTTCGAACGTATGGTCGCGTTCATCTTCGGGGACAGACTGAGCAGCAATACAATGAGGAGAGAGTACATCTTATCATTAGCGGTTACAAGAATAAACAAGTGGCTAGTGAATCAGTACAAATGTCATTCTCTCCTCATTGTATTGCTGCTCAGTCTGTCTCCGAAGATGAACGCGACCATACGTTCGAAACCCGGGTCAGATGAAGATTAAATTTTGTGCGTGCTTGTAATTTTTTGAATTTTATTTCATTTTAAATGGCTCGCAACGTAAAGAAACACACCCTCTCATTAAAAATTAAGAAACATTCAATCGGAAAACCAATACCACCACTGAATTTTTCGTTGAAAATAACGTCAGATTGACTGGTTTTTGTGTAATTTTTGTCTCACAGAAGATAAATGAATTCTTTGTTGATCGATGTTTTGGATATACGTCCTTCTCACGTTGTAGGGCAGACCTGCCCGAGTACTTTGCGTAATAATGAAGGGTAAACAAACGCATACTCGTAAGCCCTGCTTTGTGGCCGAGCGGTTGAAGGCGCCGAGCTCGTACATTCAACGACGCGTCTACTCGTTGTAGAATCACGCGCTCCGCGGCGGCGAACAACCTACTTGTACCGTAACATATACATCCCATTACAATCACTACACTTCACCCTATATACGCCGCTCCTCTCATTTGGAGGGATCGGGTCCTTCAATCTAACAAATAGACTTTTAACCGTAATAATACGCGGGCCGGAACCCAAAGGGGCGAAGAACATGCCCCAATTGAGAGGAAAACTTCCCCAAGAAAGGGAGTCTTATCCAGGAATTTCTACTGTCAGGAAGCGAATCCCGAGGGAGGGAGGTAGTCAAATCAAGACATTTTCGAGTAATATTTCTCTAAACCAAGAGGTCGATGTCTATGTTGACCTGTTTCACTCTGGCCAAGTACTTGATAGTCGATAGTTCCTTATGAAAGGCGGACTGACTCGTCGGGATGCTAGTCAACTGGTGGATTAAGCTATTGAATGCTGCAAACTTGTGTGCAACAGAGCATAAAGACTTGCCGTGGACAGTGATATCGGTCGATGTATCTTTTCTGTAAATGGCGAATTCATGGACATCGTCTCTTTTGGAGACCGTCAAGTCCAAAAAATTGATAGCAGAACCGCCAACTTCCAACGTGAATTTTATTGAGGTATTTTACTTATTGAGATACATGAGAAACTCCAAAAGAAGATCTCGGGGACCGGTCCACGCACATAACACATCATTAACTTATCTATGCCAATAATGTACGTGACTCAAGTTAGAACACCTGGCCAGAGGAGAACAGATCAAATTCAAATTTAGACATAAAGACCTTGGAGATGAGGGAGCCCAGAGGGGAACCAAAACGGATGCCAACCTCCTCTGGAAACTCGAATTCATATTCATTAATAACACGTCTAACCTCCTTCACGTGGCTGGGGAAGTTGAAACGGTCATTTTCCTCAGCGCCACACTGGTCAAGGACCTCGTAGACCTTAAAGACGTAAGAGGGTTTGTCCATAACGACCATAGCATTCCCCTTGTCGGCCTTTGTAATGATTAAATCCTCCTCCCTGACCTTCCTCTTTATCCCTTTGATCACCTCACTAACAAGAGCATTCATTCTAGGGAGGGGGGTATCACGGACCAAATCGGCACAAGCTTTCTGAGTATTGACCCCAGGTCCAATTTTTATGTCGAGATCAGCAACGACGTTAGCCAGAGTCTCGGCATTTTTAGGAGGGGGTAACCTGAATTTTAAGCCCTTCTCAAGGAGGTTCAGCTCATCGCTGGTTTACACTAGCTGACTACAATTCATGATGCACGGTTGAAACTGTTGCCAATCTCTCCAAATGAGAGGAGCGGCGTATATAGGGTGAAGTGTAGTGATTGTAATGGCATGTATATATAGGGGAAACTGGCCGTCAGCTCAAAATAAGAGTCAACGAACACAAAAAGGCGTGGGAAAAGAAGAACATAGGTGAATCGGCATTCGCGGACCACTTGATTGCCAGTGGTCACGGTTTCAAAGAGGAGTCCGTAGTCCTTCTCCACCGAGAAAGCTCGGATCGTAAACGGATCGCGTTGGAGCACATCGAAATTATTCGTCATTTGAAGAGTGACAACATTAAAGTGCTCAAAAAATTCATTCCGTAAATCACCGTCTCATACGAATACATTTGTGATGTGTGGATTGGTCGTGATGGAAATTCGACCAAGGGACTTTCGAAAGCACGGGGTTTAAAAATCAGATTGCGAAAAACGCGAAGTGTTTCATATTGGACTGACCGAAAGATTTATTAACTCAATAGTACACTTTACAAAAATACACGGGCAATAAATTCGCGGCAAGACTTTACGACTTAAATTTCCAAGTTAACACTAAAGACTACGTGATTCGCGATAAGTAGTGAAGAGTAAGGTAATGTTCTTAAGGGTATGCTCTACCTTCGATGAAATGGTAACTTGGAATACCTCTCAGGAGTCTAATATTGCATAGAATGCGATGAAACTTCGGAGTCTTATTGTTCAAGGTTACAGAAATACCGCTAATTAGTTTACAAGTAGTGTATATTGGAAATTGTAAAAAATAATTATGAATATTACGCGCTCAGAACCAATTAGCGGTATTTCTGTAACCTTAAACAATAAATCTCCAAAGTTTCATCGCATTCTGTGCAAGATTAGTCTCCTGAGAGGTATTCCAAGTTACCATTTCATTGAAGGTAGAGCATAGCCTTAAGGGAGATAAAATGGTATAATATATACTCTTAATTCTAACGGTATACGGTATGGTACAGTGGGGATAAATTAGGGAATGGATAACTTATAATATTTGAAAATATTTTGCAATTGAAGCAAAAGCTGACAATTATTTGGTACAGTTAACGGTGAATTATAAATACAGGTTCGGTAGACTAAACATCCGTCAAGTATCTCGGAATCGTATAGGTATAAACAATTGATAAATGTAATAGTCAGCAATATGTGCGAAGCTTTTCGTGTGCAAAAATGACACCCTTTATCGTAGACTAAACATCCGCGAAAAATCGCGGTTTCGCGAAGTGAATTACCGTTATTCGAATTAGCTCGTAGAGGCGAGTCAATTATTCCAAATATTTGCGAATTTATCAATTTTTCAACCAACTTGTGGCGCGCGACAGAGTCGTGCGTCACAAGGTACATACCTGATGAGGGGTTGATTGAACTGGTTTATGAGTATGATTCGCATTGCGATGACTCGCTAGTTCAATCATGATTTCCTTTGGTGTTCTTGTTTCTTAGCAGTAGTTGATTCAGTTGCTTTCTATCGTTGATGATGACTGTTTAGTCGAAAGCGCTCCGCGTGTCTTTTAATTTCTGTGCTGCTCGCATTGTACTCGTTTTTTACTCGTTTGAGTGGGCGATGGACGTTTGCGCACATTCTGAAAAAAAGGACTGTCTTGCGCACATGGGTATAGCCAGTTTGCGCACAATGTTAGCGTAAATTTTCCTTCCCACTTGAAACAGGCTTAGGACTGTCTGCACAACAGCAGGCGTGGTTAAAAATGTACGCTAAGCGTATGGAAGTACATGGAAGTACGTACATAGTGTATTTCTACTTGACAAGTTTTTTCGGCTGGCAATGATACCCGGCAGCTTGTAGGTACCTCAGCCTTGTTCTTTCTCCTCGTCGGTATTCCTCATATTTTGCTTTAATCCTCGCGATTTTATTGACGGTGGTCGTTCCTCTCGGTCTTCTTCAGCCTTCCTCTTCACGGCTGTTCGCACCACAGCCTGTACCACTTCACGTTTGTTGTAAGCTTCATGATTATGTGTAACACTTTCTTCGATGACGGTTGTGAAAGTCGAGTTCATGTACAAATTAGCATTACACGTCTTCTTCGTACAACGGCAGAATATATCACCACTTGCTAGAGTACGAAATTCGCGAAATATATATTTATTGAGCGACACACATCTTTTCCCCCTTTTAGTTTCAAAAATTTCTCTCGAAACACCAGATGCCATGTTTACAAAACGAAAGACAATGATATACTGGTATGGAGTTCGTGAACTATCATTCATTTTTTATCAATTTCATTCTTGTCCTAGAATATTAGTCATTCACATACTCATTCGATCCGATCATCTTCCTAAATTGCAACTTGTTAGAACTAGATTCTTTTTGAGGCGGTAGAAATGCCTATTCCCACCTCTTACGGCGCCCGTCGAGCCTAAAGTCGGATACGGGTGCTGACTGAACTATGAAAACGTATGTGCGCAAACGAGCTATTTTCATTTGCGCAAAGAGGCCACGTTCATGTGCGCAAAACGGCTACACCTTTTCACCCTTTTTTCAGTCAATGTGCGCAAACGGGTTGCTCGCATTGTACTCGTTTTTTACTGGTTTGAGTATGAATCCTTCTAATGAATTTGGTCATAACCTAAAAAATCGTGTTGATTCGTTTAAAAAAAAATCCGTTAATCAACAATAAGTACCTATCTTACTCATTGTTAATAACTTTTTAATTCATGTTCTTTTTTCCATGGAAATACTATCTTTTTTTTTTTTTTTCAATTTTATTATTTTGCATATACACCCAAGTGTTGTAATTTCATAAACTTTTTTTGCAGCAATGTCAGTCAAACTTCAATTACTGTTATAGGCGCAAATCCTCAACAAAACATTTAAACTACGACAAAAAGCAACTTTCTTGTAGGTTGCATCCTTTGCAGATTTAAATACAAAGAAAATTGAGTTTCATCTAGAAAAACAGTCAAACACTCACGCAATCGCGTGAGTAGTACACGACTTTTCTTCTCACAATGCAGAAATCATTGCGCGAGTCACTCCCAATCTTTCGATTAAATACCAATGACCTGTCAAACAAGCCAAATCTGTAAAATGAACAATAAAACTCAGTTTATAAATTCTGTCACTATGACGTCACATTAATTAATAATAGACTAAAAATACCTATATTCCAATAAGGAAACATCATAGAGAAATATACTCAAAGAGAGTAACGAACAAATACAAGAACCGCACAATATTATCAACAGACCGAGCGCTTTCGACTAAACAGTCATTCTCACGGTATAGAAAGCGACTGAACCCAACACCAACGAGAACAAGAAACAACGAACGAGGAGGTCATGACTGAACCAGCGAGTCATCGAAATGTGAATCATTCTCATAGACTAATTCAATCAATCCCTCCTCAGGAACGTACCTGTTCACCACGGTAATATCTTTAATATTTCGGTGACGATGAATTTCAATTTCTTCCAAAGCCAAGCGCCTAAAATAGGATTTTTCCCTGTGGAGGAGAACTTCGGATCCCTCTTTGAGGCTATGACCACATTCGATTAAGTGGTCAGCAAACGCCGACTCCCCTACTTTTCTTTTTTCCCATGCTTTTCTATGTTCATCAACTCTAATTTTGAATTGACGGCTAGTCATCCCTATGTACACACCCGTCAATCGCCACAGGCCACCCTATAAACACCCTCCCTCTCGGCCATCGGAATCGGATCCTTTAACTTGACCAAGAGGCTCTTCACCGTATTGGTACTATAAAACGCCGGTCGGAAACCAAAGGGACGGAGGACACGGCTCACCTCCGAAGAAAACTTCCCCAAAAACGGCATCCTAATCCACCGTTTACGCCTCTCAAGATGCAACTGGCGGGGGAGGGAGGTAGTTGAATCCAGACTTTTTCTTGTAAGTCTCCTCCGGACCATGAGGTCAATGTCCACTTTCACCTGATTCACTCTAGCCAAGTGCTTTATCGTCACGAGTTCCTTATTAAACGCTACCTCACTCAAGGGGATCTGAGTGAGGCGATGTATTAAACTATTAAATGTGGCAACTTTATGGGCAAAAGGTACGAAAGACGACCCGTGGATAGTAATATCGGTCGAAGTACTTTTCCGGTAAATACCGAAATCATGGACACCGTCAATGACGGATATGGTTATGTCCAAAAAATTTATAGATGAGTCGCCAACTTCAAGAGTGAACTTGATGGACGGATATAAACTATTTAAATAAGCGAGAAACTCACTAAGGAGCTCCGCGGGACCGGTCCACGCACACAATATGTCATCCACGTACCTATGCCAATAGAAAACGTGATTCAAAAACACCTGGCCCGAGGAAAACAGGTCGACCTCAAATTTAGACATAAAAACCTCCGAAATAAGAGAGCCTAAAGGGGAACCAATAGGGATCCCTACCTCCTCAGGGAACTCGAAATATTTATCATCGAACTTACAAAAATTAGGCGACCAACAGGCGTTTAAAAGGTCAAAGAATTCACCAAATTCATTATGAGGGGTACCACAGTCTACGAGCAGTTTGCCTATTTGTTGCATAGTGGTGGCCTTGGGAATGTTAGGAAAAAGCCCAACGACATCAAACGAGCACAGAATTGAACCCGGAGGAAGGATTGTGTCCTTCAATTTTTCAGCCAGGGCGCTCGAATTCTTTACTGAATAGGGAGACTCAACCTCCACACGAGCTTTGAACCATCCATCGAGGAACTTAGCGAGGGAGTATGTAGGGGAGGAAACGAACGAAACAACCGGCCGCATCAGCACATTTTCTTTGTGTACCTTCGGCAACCCGTAAAGGAGGGGAGGAGCGGGATTCGGCTCCAAGATAGCTTTCTTTAGAGATGGGCTCTTAATGATTACCTCACTACCATTAATAAGTTTTCTAGCCTCTTTAACGAATTTCGGAAAATCGAAGAGGGGGGCCTCCTTAGCCCCACATTGGCCAAGTACATCGTAAACCTTAGAGACGTAGGAAGCCTTATTCATCACTACGACGGCATTCCCTTTGTCAGCTTTGGTAATAACTAGCTTTTCCTCCTTAATCTTCCTCCTCAGACCCACTATCAATTCACTCCCTGCTTCACTTATGCGAGGGAGGGGGGGTGTTACGAACAATTTCCGCACATTTTTTCTGGGTATTTACACCAGGGCCGATTTTTATAGCTAAATGAGCTACAACATTTGCCAACGTCTCCTGATTTTTTAGAGGGGGGAAATAGGCAAACTGCTCGTAGACTGCGGTACCCAACATAATGAATTTGGTGAATTCTTTGACCTTTTAAACGCCTGTTGGTCGCCTAATTTTTGTAAGTTCGATGATAAATATTTCGAGTTCCCTGAGGAGGTAGGGATCCCTATTGGTTCCCCTTTAGGCTCTCTTATTTCGGAGGTTTTTATGTCTAAATTTGAGGTCGACCTGTTTTCCTCGGGCCAGGTGTTTTTGAATCACGTTTTCTATTGGCATAGGTACGTGGATGACATATTGTGTGCGTGGACCGGTCCCGCGGAGCTCCTTAGTGAGTTTCTCGCTTATTTAAATAGTTTATATCCGTCCATCAAGTTCACTCTTGAAGTTGGCGGCTCATCTATAAATTTTTTGGACATAACCATATCCGTCATTGACGGTGTCCATGATTTCGGTATTTACCGAAAAAGTACTTCGACCGATATTACTATCCACGGGTCGTCTTTCGTACCTTTTGCCCATAAAATTGCCACATTTAATAGTTTAATACATCGCCTCACTCAGATCCCCTTGAGTGAGGTAGCGTTTAATAAGGAACTCGTGACGATAAAGCACTTGGCTAGAGTGAATCAGGTGAAAGTGGACATTGACCTCATGGTCCGGAGGAGACTTACAAGAAAAAGTCTGGATTCAACTACCTCCCTCCCCCGCCAGTTGCATCTTGAGAGGCGTAAACGGTGGATTAGGATGCCGTTTTTGGGGAAGTTTTCTTCGGAGGTGAGCCGTGTCCTCCGTCCCTTTGGTTTCCGACCGGCGTTTTATAGTACCAATACGGTGAAGAGCCTCTTGGTCAAGTTAAAGGATCCGATTCCGATGGCCGAGAGGGAGGGTGTTTATAGGGTGGCCTGTGGCGATTGCCCGAGGGTGTACATAGGGATGACTAGCCATCAATTCAAAATTAGAGTTGATGAACATAGAAAAGCATGGGAAAAAAGAAAAGTAGGGGAGTCGGCGTTTGCTGACCACTTAATCGAATGTGGTCATAGCCTCAAAGAGGGATCCGAAGTTCTCCTCCACAGGGAAAAATCCTATTTTAGGCGCTTGGCTTTGGAAGAAATTGAAATTCATCGTCACCGAAATATTAAAGATATTACCGTGGTGAACAGGTACGTTCCTGAGGAGGGATTGATTGAATTAGTCTATGAGAATGATTCACATTTCGATGACTCGCTGGTTCAGTCATGACCTCCTCGTTCGTTGTTTCTTGTTCTCGTTGGTGTTGGGTTCAGTCGCTTTCTATACCGTGAGAATGACTGTTTAGTCGAAAGCGCTCGGTCTGTTGATAATATTGTGCGGTTCTTGTATTTGTTCGTTACTCTCTTTGAGTATATTTCTCTATGATGGATGACCGTAAAATTAAAAAACGCATTGATTCAAGGAAACATCAATTTTGTTTTGATTTAGGCTAGGAGTTATCTAAAAAATCTACAAAACGTCTTCAGAAAATTCACTCCCCCTCCCTCTGTCCACCTTGATACGGGCTGAACAGTTGTCTCCGCGGTATTTGCAAATTTATATTTCAATTACTCCCAATATGATTAAGCGTAACCGTATCAACTCAATTGGAAACGCGCTGAGGAATTACTATCAATTAATCGTCGAAAGAATTGTCAGTGCCCATCTTCAGATATGAGACTATAACTTATCTAGGTAAGTCTCAAAAAAATCCATCCAATAGTTTTAGAGGAGATCCGCAGACAAAGAAAATTTATTCAAGTCTAAATATAGGCCTGTATTAAAAACCTGATTTTGTTCAGGCTGAAAGTAATATAGGGCCTCCAAAACGTCGGGAAAGTTCACTGCTTCTTCCTCCTGTCAATCTTGCTACTGATGTAATACTACACTTTTGAAGGTAGAAAAGTCGATAAAAAAAGGGCTTTATATCGGTTAAATACTCCAGTATACCGGTTATTTTTTGAAAAAAAAAAAAAAAACAGAAAAAACCGGTGGTCTGAGTTGAGAATAAAACCGAGTAAATAACCGAGTATTTGGTGCAATAACCGGAGCTCTGTGTAATTGAAAAATTCAGGAAAAAGGGTATTCTTCACCTTGCTTTTTCGTGTATGGTGAATGCGGAAATGCCAAATTGGAAAAAACACTTGTAAATAACCGGTTAACTACAGTTAATTGATATTTATTCAACGAACAAAATACCAATTAAATACTCGATTAACCAGTTAATTGAACGTTTGTAAAAAACATAAAATATATCGGTTAAAACTAACTACCCGGTTTTCATTTTTTTCAAAGTAATCAGTTATCCGGTACTTTAATTTTTAAGAAACCGATCAACCGATTACACAGAAATGCGGGTTTTTTAACATCATTACTGTATATTAGGCTGAGTGGCTCAATTCTTTATCACCTCCGACTCCTGGTATCTCTTAATGCTATCTTCATGCACTCATAAATCGTATTCACCCTATCATCACCATTTTCTATTCAAACTCCATCTGAAGATTCTTCGTGTGGGAATTCAGCTATAAGTACAAGGAAATCCCAAAAAACAAAAAAAAAAAAAAATCGATGTC
Organism: Aspidiotus rigidus; assembly: GCA_035079385.1. Lineage (NCBI taxonomy): Eukaryota > Metazoa > Arthropoda > Insecta > Hemiptera > Diaspididae > Aspidiotus > Aspidiotus rigidus. The sequence continues at coordinate 1,561,388 of JAVHKY010000046.1, read as the reverse complement.
GAAACTAAAGAAGCAACCAATCACCCATCAGTCAACCCCTCATGCCTTCCTTCACGCTTCAACCAGAGATGTTATAACAAAATTCAAAACTTTTGTTTCAGTATTTACACCGGGGGTGCCCATCCACGGCTTACTTTATATAAGGCCGGAATGTAGCAAAGTCACAACATCGCACTTCAAAATCAGTGGATACAGAATTACATAACTGTTCAAGCACATTTTACAAAGATATTTCTTTTTACAATTTTTTGTAGTTTGCTATCCAACTGATCTCCATAAACAGTAATGAATCTTTTCTTTTTCCTTTAAAAATAATAAATTAATATGATTTTCTTTTTCATCTTTAGTTATTGATAATGGATAGATTTTATAGTTATTATTATGGTGATATATATTAATTGATAATCCTCCTTCAACCATATTATTTTCATTTACTCTATTAACAAATTTTTTAATATCTTCAACTTTCACTGGAAATTCTATCCCTTCAAATTCATTGTCAAAATTATGTTCATATTGCGTATATTTTGTTACCTACACAATTTGGATGTTGCTGTCTATCAACTGGATGTAAATAAGCTAATACATGCCATTTACAACATTGATTATCATGATTTTCTATATTTACAATCGCTTTCTTTTTTTATAAAATTTTGGGAAGTTTAATAAAAGAACCAGCCATCAATGGATCATATCTATTTAGGCCTATATTTATTCTGAAACAATCAATTGATATTAAAACCCATTGAGTACTCTCCAAACTATCTTGTATATTTTCATGTCTTTCTATTATATCGTCTGTAATATTATCATACATCTCATTCAAGTTAGATTCACGAAGAAATATATAATTTGTAGCTTGCAAATACATTTGATCACTCTCAATAACTTCTTTATGACCTCTTCTTTCATAAGTTGCTGTAACACAGAAATTAGCTCTAATTCCATCATGTAAATTTATCCATTTTTTAAGAAGACTAGAAGTAGGTTTTCTCATCACATCTAGAAACTCATCCAAGTCTTGTATCCCCCATTCATTTTGAATTTCAAATTGTGTATGTCTACTTCCAAAATGTTCAGCTACAAATTGAGGTTTAATTTTCAAATCATCCTCCTTAGTAGAACTGAATAGCCTATATCATCATCAAACTTGAATGGAGTCCCAGTAAACCATGTACCTATTTATTTCTTCTTTTGTTAATGTAAAAGTAATTTGTAATTTATTTGGTTGAGGTAATCTGGATTGTGTTAATTTTTGCAATAATAAAATATAATTTATTCAATTTTTCTACTACTTCTCTTCCTCTGAAAGCTATATTAATTCTGTACTTTCTTAAATAGTATTCTACTTGCCTTGTAGTTCTATTTGTATAGAAATTATGCACTTTGAAAAACTGAATCCATTGACTCATCTGTGAGTCTTGTCTTCCAGTCTCATTTTTAATAACACTTATCACAATCTGATTTTAATCATTTTTTGTATAGAAGCTTTTTCGCGACTTATTTATATAGGAAAAAATTTTATAACAAAATTATTTTTCATGAGACTAGTATGAATTTGTTTTTTTTTTTTACCATATCTAATCTTCTTTTATGAAGTTTTGATTTTAAACGAGTATTATAACTGCTTATATTTATTTTCCTCCGACACTCACACACTTTGTCAACTCATTAAACGTTAAATTGTATAAAAGACAACGAATAATCGTAAGCGTGGGCTTAGTCATTAATTAAATATTACTACACCGTGTATAAAACAATAAGACCAGAAAAGAACACAGCAAGTTAGGTACAATTCGGAGAAAATTACTTATACATGTTCCGACGAATTTGAGCAATCGCATAATGCGCGCAGTCAGCAACCACTTTGCTGACAGCACGCATCCCAAAAATTTTTTGCCGACTGCGCGCAATAAATGATGAGGACGTATTTTTTGACTCTAATTTGGCAATATTTTTTTGCGGAATGCGCGTATTCGTGTACACCTTCTTTTGACATTTTTGAAACTCTATGATTTTGTCAATCGTTTTGAACGACACGCGAAGACAAGGACAAGTTTATTGGAGATACATATATCAACAGGTGATGAATGATTGACTAATACAGTCTACAAATCTGACCTACTAAAAATTTGAAGGAACAAGCTGACAGAATGGTTACTCGAGGGAAAGGTTTACTTCCCCCTCAGAAAGAGGGAGACAATGCTCTCTTACGTATTCCTGAGTTTGATCAGGGTCGTGGCGATGCTCGAAATCTCATAGTTGTAATGGAAGAAGATGGTAAATTCATGGTAAGAACGAAACATGGACGCGTCGCGTCGATCGTCGCCTTGAACTACCGTGCCTTGAACGAAATGCTCTGGACGCGACAAAGTGTACTTCCGATAAAGTGAACTTCCTTAGCAGTGAGCGATGTCCCGGAAGCCGACTTTAGGATTCGAGAATTGGTCGGGCTCAATTTCGTTAGAACTGGACAGGGTTATTGTCGCTGGAACTGCGGTAAAAGTGTACAAAGCAATGTGCGTGCGTCAAGTCTGGGCTCCAATGCAATTCTGCTTGCCACGCCGGCCGCATGTGCGATAATAACATGTCGACAACTTGAAACCTTTTTAATTAATTGAATATTTTTAGCGTAATTTGCTATATTTTTTTCAAAATGAATCAAACTTTCAATTTTTGGCCTATATGTATGCCAACAATATTTTTGTACGCATTTATTCAGCAGAATTTCTTTTAGCAACTGCGCGCACTTGTTAACTGCACAAATTCAGGATACTACTCAAAATGATATTTGCTGAATGCGCGCAATCTGCATTCAAATATTGCCAATCGCGCGCACTGATCAGTATTTGGCGCATATTTAGCAATCACGATGCCGACTGCGTGCTGTCAACAAAGTGGTTGATGACTGCACGCATTTGGTGGAATTGCTGCAGACTGCACGCATTGTGCAAATGCTCAAATTCGGCGGAACATACATAATGTACAGGAGCGCACTCCATCGTCTATTTCTGACACATATTGTCATCGGCCGTGGTGGCACTCCAGGAGAGAGCGTTATACACACTTAAATGCTGTAAGCTTCATACTCTTACAATTCAAATAAATGTAACGTTGAATTAACAAATTTAATAAAGAGTTATTCGAAATACATTTGTGAGTATGTTTTGTCGCTGCAGCGGCAAAATTATGACAGTATTTGAGCAGTCAAATTGAGATTTATTCACCATAGAAAACAGGTTATAATTTTTACAAGATTTGTTTAGTCAAGAATAAAAGTTTTACAATACATTATGCATTAATTATTTCTTTTGACGGGAATTTCCGTCGGCTGATTTTTGGGTTGATTCTTGTTGATCAGCAGGTGCTGCACTCTAGCTCGCATCCGCGATATGTTTATTGTTTTCCGCGAGTGGAGACCAGCCATCACTAAATATATTTCATGATTCTCAATGAAGAAATTTTTCTATCACATAAGAGAGCAATATGAGTAAAATTATGTAAAATAAAGCTGAGAATATTGGATTCACAAAAAATCAGCTTTTTATTCTAAAAAATTCTTTCATTTTGGAAATATTTCAAATTTATAAAAGGTTCTATACTTTTTCCATGAGGTCGACTTCTGCTCTGGAAGCTTTAGTCTGCAATTTGACGTCATGGAAATCGATATATTCGACGTGGAATAACTTGTGTATTCAGTTGTCTTCCACCCTTGTATAGGCCTAAACCTTTTTTTTGTGGGTTCCCCAGTTGGAACTTACTCCATAGGGCGCATATATTTTGCAAAAAAGACAATGTTAGTAACTAGCCCTTGCAGAGAGATTGCTCTCTACATTTTTGACGTTGCTTACAATAAGCATAGTGAGACGTTACGAAGCCTGCAAAATGAAATCAAAAAACAAAATACATCACCTACACTTGCATCCTCATGCAAATGCGCGCGCATCCTTCAAATCTCACTGTCAGAGGTAGGAAAACTAACGCAACTCGCATCACATCGTTCACAAATTCCCACACTAGTAGAGCATGCCATTAACACCGCTATTCCTAAAAATACGGGCCATATACTCGAGTATACCGGTTATTTTTGGAAGGAAAACCTGAAAAAACCGGTAGTCTGAGTTGAAAAGCAAAAATGCCTAATTGGAAAGAACACCTTTAAATAACCGGTTAACTGCGGTTGACAGCAGTTGATTGATATCCCCATTTGTTCAACAAACAAAATACCAATTAAATACTCGATTCTTTGATTAACCGGTTAATCGAACGTTTGTAAAAAACATAAAATATATTGGTCAAAACCAAATAACCGGTACTCATTTTTTCAAAGTAATCAGTTATCCGGTACTTCAATTTTTAAGAAACTGATCATCCGGTTACACAGAAATACCGGTTTTTTATATGGTTTGGAATTTAACTGTTATAACCGTGACCAAAAAAAAAGGTATCGATCTTGACCGATTGACGGATAACCGTTTCAAAGAATGATCGATAGTTCATAACAGTTATAACCGATATTTTATAACTCTCAAACGGTCATAACAGTTATCCTGACCGAAATAATAACTGTCAAACTCGCAATAAGGAGAGAAAGCTTCGATTCAGCAATTCAACCTGAGGTTCGGCCCAGCCGTCCAAGACATACTTTTCAGCAGATTCAGTTTCGACTTTATAAGTTTGTAGCTGTTGGGTTGTTGCCGTTTGCCGTTCGCATTCAGATAACAACAAGAAAGAGCCTTAGTTAGGCACAAACCAATCAGCGAGAAAGCTTCATCTACATACAACAAGTTGGACAAAAGATCCTTGTTTTGCTGACTGATTGGTTTGTGACAAAGTACGACCCTTCTGTCTCATGTTATCGCCTCATTAGCTCATCGTTGGCTCATCGCAAAGTGTGTATGTTCGACTTTGAGGACAAAGAAAAAAATGTGTTTCGACTTCCAGTTTCAACAAGATTAAACTGTGTGGACTATTGCATTAAAATTTTCAACAATTTTTCTTTATTGATTTATTCTATGGTGCGCTTTCTAATTTTCGTTTGTTCAAATTCTCTTCCACTTCCACAGATTCTTTTGCCTGAGACTGAGATCTACAGCAAATCTTAGGGCAATTGCTGTATCAATCTTCAAATCAAATCTCCTCAATGTAATGAGAGTTCAACGATCAAGAAACGTGTAAACAATTTATCAAATGTGCAGCTGGTCACAACATCGAAAAAATAATGTTGTACTACACTACTACCTAACTTCTTTTAACTTTTCATTTTCTTTGTGTGACCGAAATTTTTCGGTCATAACAGTTATAACCATTATTTGGCCAACGTTTTGACCGTTTGACCGTTATGACCGATAATCGTTTCAAATGAAATTTTCTGAGAGTTATTTGAGATTTAACCGAAAAAAAAAATAACGGTCAAAAGCCCTAGTTTTTTAACGTCCCTAGTCCACTCCATACTGGATGCCGTCCTTATACTGGAAACTTCTATCCAATCTAAATACAATGAGTGCTTTTGGTCACGCGACGCAGCAGACGCATATGTAACATTGTGGGATGTAGTCGGGTTGTACGGGTTGTTGATGAAGCATCACTACACACAAACAATATACAGTGTGGTGCATGAGAAGTCGCACCAATGTAAAAGTCCCTATGGTGCGTCTTTGTGATGCACCAGCATACACAAGAACGTGTTATAGAGATGGTTGGAACACGACCCAATGCACCAACGCAATATAAGCAAGTGAACAACACTCCGTTTTCCTGTTAGGGTTTTTTTTGTTACGGTTTGTTCCTGAAATTTTTTTCTTTATCAGATTTTTTTTTTTCTATCTATTGGCAGTTACAATTTTTTTTACAGTGCGTTTTGTTCACAAGATTTTGTTTCTGTCATTAAACATTGCTTACTCGAACAAGTCATTCTTTTTTATTGCTCAGGCAGGTTGCATGTACTTTATTCTTAAAAATCATGTCAACGAAATCGTCATTCAAATTCAAAAAAGAAAAAACAACGGGAAATAGGCTAATCGTTCAACATTTGAAAATGGAAATTTTCACTCGTAAAATTCATAAGTGATTTCTCGAACAACCCAACACGACGTTTGTTGCACAGAGAGGAGCTCACTTGCTTGTGTTGCATTGGTGCGTTGACCCGTGTTCCAACCATCACTATAACACGTCGTTTATGTATGCTGGTGCATCACAAAGACGCACCATAGGGACTTTTACATTGGTGCGACTTCTCATGCACCACACTGTATACGAATTCACAATAGTGATGGGCGGTTTTCAGTTATTTCAATACACCGGTTAAACGGTTTATTAGAGATCATTGTAACCGGTTAATTGGTTGAAACTCCCAAATAAACGGGTTAACTGGTCAACTGGCAATTATTTGGGCCGCTTTTAGTTCTCAAAAAAATCCGCTAGGAGCACCAAGGTCTTTCACTTTTCTACTCTCAAAATTGCGAAAATTAAAAAAAAAGAGGAGGAAGATCTTTGATGTGTTAATGAGTGAGAAATATCTTGACTGATAATTCCTAATCCTTTACATGTATAACTCAGTAATTCTAATCAACTTCAGCCCTGGTGCTTCAAATTTCTCAAATTATCAATCAGAATTTGGAATTGTTATAAAAATTTTTAATTTTGGCGGTTAATCGGTTTATGCGCTCTTATTAACCGGTTTTTCAGGTTAACCACGGTTTTTCAATTGATTTTACCCAAGAATAAACCGATTAATCGGTTAATAACCGATAACCGCCCTCACTAATTCACAAACACAACAAAAGTTAGTTACATCCTCTGTCGCTAGTCGCATGTGACCATAAAATTGACGAGAGCTTCCTGTATTATTTGATACTAGCACTAGACGACTAGAGCACTAGAACGATACAAGTGAAGACATACGCCATTTATTATGGTTCACAAAACCCTCCAAGATACAACGCGTCATGCGTAGCATCGCAGAGCAGCAGATTTTGGGTGTTTTCGTCGATCCGCGATGTGATTATGCGACACCACGGCCTACTTTATATAAGGCCGGAATGTAGCGAAGTCACAATGTCGCACTTCAAAATCAGTGGATACAGAATTACATGGACGCTTATGGGATAAAATGAAAAAATTCATTCGTATGCTAATAAAACGCGGTTTTTGAAGAAAATGAAGAGAATTTAATTTGAAGAGCAAATGATTTCCGATTTTTTGAGCCTAATTTCAGTACGATTGGTGCGATATACAAGGAGTTATGATCAGTTGAAAATAAAAAATCTGATAGAAGGCGATGTCGCGAACGCTCACTGAGGGCCCTGTCCAATGTATTTGTTTATGGATGAAAATCAGAAAATATTTTCAACAAAGGAGATATTTGGACCCTAATAAGCAAAACTCGACCAAGCGACAATCACGTAGTTTCGTGATATTTAGACTTAAAGGAAATCGGTCACTTAAAAATAGATGGAGGTCGATATTTTCAATTCATAATTATTCGACGAGTATTGCGTTTCCACTTTTTTAATCAGCACCGTTGGAAAGTGCTCGTTGAGCTCTTTCCAACGGTGTATATAACTCCAAAATCTCAAAAATGTCGCTTGGTTGAGTTTAGCTTATTAGGGTCCATTTGAGAGTAGTCACAAATTAAAGAAAATTTTAATCTCTACAACTTTTATTCTTATGATTTTTTTTGTAGAAATTCCTTTTAAGAAAATATTTGAAAAAGAAAACTTCAAATTGTAATGTTGCGTAAATGCACACTGATAACACAAGCCACCAGTGAGTGTTTGCGTCGGTTCGCGACATCGTCTTAGATGACAAAGTGCGGTACAACCTCCTATACCGGAGTATTGCAGCCAGCCGAAAGCCAAAAGCCGAATTCAGCCAAATTCCCGACCATTAAGCCGAAAGCCAGCTTTATGTTTACTCTTGGAAGCCGAAAGCCAAATTCAGCCGAATTTTTTCGGCTGATTTTCGGCTTATTTCTCATACGCGCGAAATGACATGACGTGTGACACACAGTTCTCGATCTTGTAGGCTGTAATCTGTATAGCAGGCTAGCAGTATCGATCTGAACTGGTGATCCCTGTTATCAGAGTCTGCCTGTTATAACTAGTACTATTAAATATTAATCGTGTTTTTAACATATTGTCTGCACTCTGTTGCGACGAGAGGGTGTGCGAAGTATTAATCGAAAGTCTCCTCGTGCCTTATCAATTCATTTCGTTTGCCGTATGCCATACTTGGAGTAAGAGGTTAGTAAGAGTGATGCCGCGGGACTTCCAAATATTTTCGTACTTCTACGACTTGAAATTTTTCATTTTGAATTCTTGGACTTGGAAATATTTTCAACTGTTGGACTTGGAATTATTTTCCAATTGTTGGACTTTGAAATATTTTCAACTGTGGGACTTGGAATTATTAACAGGGAACCTGTTTTATGGGGGGCTATTTGAGAAATCTGCCGTGCGCCGTGCTCCGTGCGCCGTCCGCCGTCCAGCGAAAAACTTAGAAAAATTTCGACCCTCGAGCCATATATGATAGGAGAAGGACTTAGAAAAATTTCGACTTTCGAGCTATATATGATAGAAGGGGGACTTGGAAAAATTTCGACCCTCGAGCCATATATGATAGGAGCAGGACTTAGAAAAATTTCGACTTTCGAGCTATATATGATAGAAGGGGGACTTAGAAGAATTTCGACTCTCGAGCCATATATGATAGAAGGGGGACTTAGAAAAATTTCGACTCTCGAGCCATATATGATAGGAGGGGGACTTAGAAGAATTTCGACTCTCGAGCCATATATGATGGAAGGGGGACTTGGAAGAATTTCGACTCTCGAGCCATATATGATAGAAGGGGGACTTGGAAAAATTTCGACTCTCGAGCCATATATGATAGGAGGGGGACTTAGAAAAATTTGGAGTTGGTCTAGGCCTTCTTTTTACTACCTTTCTCCAAATCTAGGCTTCCTTGAATTTTCAATACCAAATCTCATTCGAATCATAAAACAGGTTCCCTGCGTTCCTCGTTTAACTTCGTTAAGGAAGCCGTCATTTTTTCAAATTATGGGACTTTGAAATATTTTCAACTGCTGGACTCGGAATCATTTTCCAATTGTTGGATTTTGAAATATTTTCAAACTATGGGACTTAGAATTATTTTCAACTGTCGAACTTGAAATTATTTTCAAATTGTGGGACTTTGAAATATTTTCATATATGTGTGAAATTTTTCATTTTCAATTCTTGGACTTAGAAACAAGAAGTATGAAAATATTTTCAAGTCCAACAATTGGAAAATAATTCCAAGTCCAACACTTGAAAAATTTTACAAGTCCATTTATGAAAATACTTCGAAGTCCCCCCTCCCCCCATTGGAAAATAATTCCAAGTCCAATAGTTGAAAATATTTCCAAGTCCAAGAAGTACGAAAATATTTCAAAGTCCTGCGGCATCACTCTTACTCGCCTCTTACTCCGAGTATGACATACGGCGAACGAAACGAATTGATAAGGCACGAGGAGACTTTCGATTAGTACTTCGCACATCCTCTCGTCTGTTGCGTGCTTGTGTTGTGTGTATTCCCGGGCCCCGGCGATTTTCAAAATGGGTCGTCATAAAGAATCGACAACCAGATTAAAATTATATCGATCGGGAGAAAGAATAACTTGTGCCACTTCCAATTCCAAACTCATTTTTTCATATGTGAATTGAATTCAATGAATTGATCTCGAAAATTTTGATGCTCAAACCTCAAACTTACACGCTTCCCTCAGAAGCAGTCTGGCTTACCATGTTTTCGGCTTTCTGCCTCGTTTGTCAGTTTGTCACTCAATCCACAGAACACAGATTCATATTTTTGTTCCGTTTTTCATTCCCTGGTTGCAACAAACCGACAACAAAATCATCAGCCAGCCAAAAATCAGCCGAAAATCAGCTGAAATCCCGCCAAAAAATCAGTGATCAGCCAGCCATAAGTCAGCCGAAAGCCAGCCGAATTCTTCTGATCAGCCATAAGCCGTAAGCCGAATCCAAATTTTTGAAGGTCGTCAGCTTCAGCCGTAAGCCGAAGCCGAATTTTTCGGCTGCAATACTCTGTCCTATACTCTGTTCACATTAAGGAAGGATAGAAATATGACCTTGAGAACGGAACGGTAGATTAAAATTACCCGGAGCGTTCCGTTCTCGAGGTCATATTTCTATCCTTCCTTAATGTGAGCAGAGTATACAACCTCACCGCACTAACCGCACCATCCTAACACCGAAACGTCTATCGCGAACGAATCCACTGCACTGTTGCAATTTCCTACATTCCGGCCTCGTGCTTGGAGGGTTTGGTTTCTGCACGATAGAAAATGGCGTATGTCTTCACTCGTATCGTTCTAGTGCCTTATTGGCATATCTATTTGCATGAGGACACAAAGTAGGCGCCCTCTATGAAAACTGTGGTGGCCATTTTTGGAAGCTGCCTGAAAAGGGGATGTTACAGAAAATTGTTGAAATCTTAATTTTTTCTTCTTTTAGGTTATTCTATGAATGAAAATAATAAAAAAATGCTCTTACTACTTTTTTGTATTTTTCAATATTGACAAAGATACAGCCCGTTTTAGTTTCATGCAGGTTTATGGCAATTTTTGCCGAATCCCCTTTTCGGGCACGACTCTAGCGCACCTACAGTTGTGTCCTCATGCGAATTCTATAACACTAGCACATGCACATAGCCCCTTGTGGCCCTCCTTCGGCGCGCCTGGCGGCTAGTTATTTGGATATTATTAGTCAAAGGGTGTCCTGAACCTGTATCCCATAGAGGCAATCATTCACATCAATTATGAAACGAGAATGGTTTCTATCTTATTTTCTGTAGGCTTTCTACCGTAAATATTCCATTTTGTATTTTGAACTTGTTGAAGCTTCTTCAAAATGACCGCTACTGCTCCTCCATCGGTAGAATGTCAGGTAATGTATTTGTTTATTTTAGACTATTGTAAACTTTGGTAGACAGTATCTTTCATATCTAGGAAAGATTCCCTATCATCTCATCATTTTGATCTACGTTTAGATTCTGCAATTCAAACTGTTATGTAAGTTGAAAACTCGACATGATATTTCTAAAATTATCTATCACAAGCCCACCAATCTGGTGGCGATTTCCGCGGTCCATGGGCTAACATTTGTTGGAGAACAGAACGGATTAAAAGGTGAATATTTGTCAAATTGTTTCTAGTTTATGAAGATGAGTGTGCGTCTAATTGATCATAATTCATTGATTCAGCGGTTGTGACTTCAAATTTGTTTGATGAGACTCGAAACTTTAACACAAAAACGTTGAAAAATTATTTGCATCGAGACATCATATTACCAGCGTCTCCCACGCACGTAGACATCAACGCAGAACATAAATTATTAGCCGTAGCATTCATCTCCAACGATGTCCCAATCTTACGGATTTACGTTATAGATTCATTTTTTGCCGAGGTTTGGTAAAATTGTACTACAGGCATTAGAAACAACCTTGAATTTTACTTTTTTTTTTTTTTTTCTAGGATGTAAAATATTTTTCTGAAATTAGATTATCGTCTACGAAGAGAACCTTCATTACTGATTTATCTTGGAATCCAGGTATTCCAAATATATTAGCTTGTTGCATTTCTGATGGATCATTATCAACGTACTCAATAAATTCCAATGATAGTTTCGAAATTAAAAGCCTCCCCAAAGAGTCGTGTTCGGTGTAAGACAATCCTAGTATTTTGCTTTGTATTCTGTCTCGTGAAACTAATGAGAAATTTTCGTTAAAGCTGCGTTTGTTGGAGTCCGAAAGGAAAACAACTTGTCGTGGGCAACTCTGATGGTTATCTTACTCAGTATTTACCAGAATTAAAAGCTGTTCGAAATATACCGCCTCCGACTGGACTATTCCCAAAAACTTGTACCCTGTGCAGCATCAAATGGATATCAAATTTTCAATTCATTGGAGTTTATAAGACCCCAGAACAAAGTTTTACGGACGATGAAGAGATCAAGTCATGTTAGTTGAACTTTCCTAGAACGGGTTTTATAATTTATGGTTGTGTAAAAAAATTCTCGTTTTAGGTGTCGTTGTTGTGAATGCGCCGAAAAATGGACCTGTAATATATGTCAATTACGACGACGTGTGTTTTAGCGGAGGTACAGACCGCCCCGTACAATTTTACTTCAACCATATTTCAGCTTGGTAAGATTAATCCTCGAAAAGAAAAGACTCAAGTCTCACTGACAAAATACACCTAAACATATTATTGCTAAACGTTTTCTTCTCTAGGAATTTAATTTTCGTTTCATCGTCAAATTCTTTGGAGGTTGCTGTTTTGAGTCTTAGTCAAGATAATCAGACCTGGGTTGTGTGGAATTTAGAGCCTGAAGAAAATAGGATCACGCTTCCTTTCTTGAAGAGCGGTGAAGCGTTTCCAGTCGGTGTCACCATTGATTACAGCGTATCTATTCAGACATCGATTGGTAAATCTTTTTCTCGTATTATACAATTGTGACCTACGATGAGAAAAGGATGCTCACTGTCCACTGACAGGAACACTATTTCTCTCTGATTAGATATCCAATCAGAGAGAAATGGTGTTCTTGCGCCAATGGGCAATGAGCATCCTTTTCTCATCGCAGGTCACAATTATAAATTGAGAAATACTTCTGATCTTCTCAATATTGTTCCATAGATGCTAAGTTGATATCGATGCCTACACTGTACGTAATGACTTGCGAAGGATTATTGTGCGTGTACTTGATCAATTTTCTCAACCCAGGAGCTCCAGATATTTGTACTCCAGCTGCTACGTTACCCCCTTTACAATATTTCTCTTCAGAAAATATTCACAATGCAGAAGCAGAATCTCATGTGACCGGATCCTCACGAAGTTCTGATTCGGGAAATCCAAAGTGAGCTGTTCTGCCATGAATGTTATTCTAGGTTTTGTGCTCGTTCATTCTTGTTTAGTGCCGTTCTGGCAATTCCTGTTCTAGTGGAATCACTCACATTGGTCAATCTACCTCGCAATTACATGAAGTCATTACATCTATAGGCGCGTCTTCGAAAACAGGTACGCTTCAAACGTCTAATCATAATGATCAGCTTTCATTCCTGTTTACAGAGTATAAACAGTTTAGAATATCTAATCAAATTTTGTTCAACAACTAAGATCTGTATTTAATGTTAAAACTTCACTAGTAAAAGAGTTAGTCCCTGAATTAACGATCGAGAAGACAGTGCAACCATCAATTCTCCACGATCGGATCGTGTATGGTGATCATTTACTAACGTTGAAATCAAGTATATCGAATACTCCAAATTCGCCATCGAACTTGAACGAAGGTAAATTCATATCGGTCGTTAAAAACAAGTACATATATGATATGCTGAACGATATCGTTTACGAGCAATATTGGGGTTTAAACCTGCCCTAGATAGCGCTGCAAAATTACCTGCGCGGGTGAAATTGAGTGAGTGATCGTGGATAATTTTAAGCGGAAAGACTGTCAACGTCAGGAGGGAAAAAAATGATGGAGAATTATTCTGCGTAGTTAAACTGATTATAATTCGATTTGTTAACGACCGAGAAATAAAATGTAGGATAAATTTTCTTCTAAAATGAAGTTCTAGTTGATTAAAAAGGGTTTAAATTTTGCCGTAGTCTAATGGTGAAATCATCATGATCACTCACTCGGTAATCGATAACACGCAGGGTGCCAACCTTTGAAACTCTTAAGTTTAAATCCCAATACGAGGTTTTACGATAAATGTATGTTCCTTTGAATACATCATCACGAGTAGAGCGACTTCGTTACCTGCAAAAATTGTTTTACCATAATGATGTGAACGAATGATAGCTATTCCACTTGAATTTATTGATCTTGATGTTGAGCTCTGTCATCCAGAATAGTAATTTTTGCAACTGAACTTACTAATTTGTTCTATGTTCTTTAAGTATACTTTTTGTTCGTTCTCTTACGTATTGTATTGTTGGAGCTTCGTAAGAATATTTCGACATTTTTTCTTATTTTCGTTTTCAGTTTCATCGAAAATGCGGACATTGTATGAATTATAGACGTTAGCGTGCTATTTTCCTTGTACATATTTTTTGTTACCGTTTTAGCGGTTGGCGTGACCAAAAAAACTGAGCCATCTAGACTGCGCCTGGAAATGGTGAAGAAATTGAAAAAACGTGCATCCGTTTTTGAAAACGATATTCAAGAAATTAAGTATTTGGTCAACAACATAAATGTGAGTGATTAATGGTCTGTTCGCAATTTTTCCTTATTGACTAAATTTACTATAGTGATATATTTTAGGGGTGTTATGATGAAACAGACAATCGAATTTTGGTACAATTTGCGAGTTTGAATGGAAACGCTGAGAAATTGGCGGCCGTAAACCTAGACCTGCGAAATGAAGTCGACGTAATAAGAATATCCATCATTGAAGTGTACTCTTGTGTGCAAGATATCAAATCAAAACTATTTCAATGTATAAATCCGGGGTAAGTCTTGCATTTGAAAAATTTCAAAGAAACTCCTGTGAATTGCGAGAATGTGATTTTCACAACACTATGATGAAAAGTAGCTTTTTCACCATACTTTGCAATACTTTTGACGCATTGGTTGTGAAACGAATTGTACAAAACTCGTGCGATTATCGCCCTAGTCCGAAATAAAAATCTAAACGTCTGAAAAATATGACCTGTAATGACCGTAGATTTTTGCGATGAAAAAAAATACATTTTTTTTTTTCACGAAAAATAATAAGTCCAGTAATACAAATGTCTTGTCGACGTTGCGAACCATAATTAATAAATAAATGCTTAAAAAATTTTACAGGAATCGCATTTAATTTTAATTTGCCACAGAGCGATCGGTTTCGGCCTATTGACCATCATTACACGTTGAAATAGAATGAAGTACGTAGGAAAATGACGTACTCGAACATGAGTAAGTCGAGAAACTATTAATCATCATCAGGCGTTGAAATGAAATGAAGTACAGAGTAAGATGACATACTTCATTCTATTTCAACGCCTAATGGTGGTCAATAGGTCGAAAACGAGCGCTTTGTAGCAAATTAAAATTAAATGCGATTCTCGTAGAATTTTTTCAAAATTTATTTATTAGTAAGTTGAAGACGATTCGGAGTACCCTACTAGTACTTTTAATATTGAACCGTGACATATACCTATATTGTATATTATATTAAGCCTTGTTAGGATAAGCCTAGTTATATTGTATTATCAAGCCTGGTATAACGGAGGCTACAATTCAAAATTTTTCAGGCTAGTCATTATAGGCCTAGTATAGTATATTAGGCTCAACGAAGGCTAAAATTCGAAATTTTTCTGGGTAGTCATTATAGGCCTTGTATACGAAGGCTGGAGTTTGAAATTGTTTGCCTACTTATAGGCTTAGTATTGTATATTAGGCTTAGTATAATGAAGGGTAAGGTTTGACATTTTCCAGGCTACTTCTTATAGGCCTAGTATAGTATATTAGGCCTATTATAATGAAGGCTAATGTTCGCAATGGTTTAAGTTAGCCTTAATATACCATACTTGGTCCAGTATATTAGAGTGAAGCTGGTCATTAATAGGCTTAGTATAGTAGGGAGACTTCGAAAAATTTCATCTGTATATTATCTGGTTGGACGAATTCTACGAAATAGAAGAGTACTTGGAGAAATTGTGGAACTCAGAGTGGATTGGGCTTACTGGGGAAACCCGGCCCAAGCTATGTGAAATGGGAAGAGTATCTGGAGCGCGTTAAGTTAAGGATATGATGCGAGATTTTAATTTTCATTCTGTGTAATAGTGAATACAGGTTCCCTGTTTGCCTCAATTAGTTAATGAAAGCAACCCCGAGCGAGTCACGATAGTTTTTTGTATACCCTATAGAGTCGACACCAGCAAAACTACAATTTGCTTGCTTTTATATTGAAATTCCTCTCATTGCTAGTGCTAGGCAAAAACCAATGGTTTCACTTCGAACTGTCGATTATCCGATAGTATATCTTGTGAGTCAAACTGAATATTCGATAGTCCTTTGGAGAACTATTGGCAGTACCAATATTATCGATAGTGTTTCCATTTTATGCGTTTAGAGAAATTACGCGCTAGTGTCTGAGGAAAATATTAACACCTACAATGTACCATAATTAATACCATTAGCCTTATGGGATTATGAGCTTATTGCCTCAGTTTTTTCTGGCCATGACGCATGAAGTTTTCTCATTTGGTTTAAATTGAACCAGGAAAAATTTTCATATCATTATTGTAAAAAGAAGTACATCATTGAGTTTTCAGAATTTCATTGGGATTTAAACTTGGAGTTTTATAAGTTCGTAGCCCTGCGAAAAATTTGAGTGATCGCGTAGCGTCAATCATAAGGAGACAGTAAAACGTAAACGTTTCTCTTAACAATACATTGTGTGCCGATTGTACAGTATTTTCTTGTCTGTATTCTTCGCTTCAAATGCATCTTCATTCATGTTCTTCACTGATACAATTCACATTTTCTTCAGTCTACCATGTCTCGTCGTAAAGACTTAACCTTATCTGAAAATATGGCTGGGCAATTGGAAAGGGCTCTAGTCATTGGGAAAGTCGCAAAACCACGTTGTTTCAAAGGAGTAAAGATTGATTTATTACCTGTGATTTGGCGGTCCAATAAGAAAACTTGGAATACCGCGTTACTTATGGAGAGTTGGCTGTATGATTTCAATCTAAAGATGAGAAAGAAGAAACGGCGTGTGATCTTATTTTTGGACAACGCGACATGCCATTTCGCACACATCAATTGTTGACTTCTTTATTTAAAAAAAAATGTGCTGAAGTACAGTAGAACTGTATGAACGTACATACAAATTTATAAAATGCACATATTCTGGATTTTTTTTTTTTTTTTCTTTTTCTGCTCTTGTCTAATGTGAAAAACCTGTCACTAAGGAAAATTTTCAGGTGGCCGCTCAGATTCCACTTTACATAGGTTTCACTGTGTATAAAATACTATACATTAGGTGTCTCTGAAGGAGATATGATAGATTCTAAACTGTGTAGCATTTTTTTGCTGGAAATCCGTTACAAAACCCGTGTTTCAATAGTTGTGGACAGAAACTATCGGTAGTATTCATAGTACTACCGATGGTGCCCAGTACTACTCGTGGCCTCTTCTTAAGAAAGACGAAATTAGGGGATCGGAATATGCAGATTTGGCAATGATGGGAGAAAATTAATTAATAGCAAATAAAAAACCAACTGAACTTGAGATATCCGAAATTATTGTAAGAGAGACAGAAGATAAAAGGACCTCGTTCGAAGGTGATAGGAAAATTCCTGTTTTTCTTATGATTGTAAGTAACCCTATTTTTACATTCTTAATGTATAACATTCGAAACTTTCGGCGTTCCTGTGCAACTTTGCCGTTAAGTACATGTTCTAGCCTACCTTCGAGGCGGCCTCGTTCCCCTAGGGGCGGATCCAGCCCACTATTTTAGGGAGGGGGGGATATTTGAAAAAAAAAAGTTGGACGTAGGTAGTCTCTCAATATTTCTCGGGTATTTCTTTAAATCTATCTTTTTTTTTGCCACAAATTCCGGATTTGGTGTGAGGGATGTATCCCCATTATCCCCCCCCCCTGTGGATCCGCCACTGATAATATTGTAGGGTATATCGTATCGGTACTTGTTTTACATTTGTCTTATGTCAATGGAATTGGATATGCCTTAATTGCATACTGGTCCCCCTACCATGAGATTGATGTAAAGCAAGTACGAATCTGATAAACGAGTATTCAATAAGGGTATTGGAGGAAAGCCCTATAATAGTAGTAACAGTTCCTAAGATTGATCTTATGGGTGTTTTTGGACTGCTTAATCATTTTGATTTTGGAATAGTTCGTCATCAGATCAATGCTCGAAACACTCCTATTTTAATAACAAAAAAAGAAGGAAAGAAAGGAAAAGAGAGAGAGGGAGAGGGAGAAAAAAAAAGGAAGGAAGATTTTTGTCATTAAGATGGATTGTCGGCTTTTCACCAAATTGAAGCATGAACATATATGACAGAAGCAGTATTTATAAAATTTGGTGAATTTCTGTTCACCACTGCGAAAAGGACTGCTTCCCTAGAGTTTGAGCGTTACTGACGCCTTCATTTTCAAGAAGGGAGTGACGTACTGAATGAAACATTCTGTCTGAATCGCCTTCTAAACGGCTGCTGCTCGCGTGGAAAAGAGTGGTACTATATCGATGATTAACTAGCAATTTATCGATGAACGGTTTTGTGGTTAGGACTTCTTCTCCATAATATTGGTAGCGCAGCTGAAAATTTATCTCATCTTTAACTTCTTTCAACGTTTCGGTTGGTAGTTTTGAAAAGACACCTCAAAGAAGCCCCCCCCCCTTTCTGTATTGAGTTCTCATTTTTGTACGAAAAATATCATGTGTGTTTTGAAGATTTTACAAAACTGCCCGCATTACTTTATATGAGACCGAAAAGTAGCGATGTCACGACGTTGCTCTCCAAAATTAGTAGATACAGATTTACGGATTAATGGACTCCTATAAAAATCACTGCAAGAAACGAGAAAATAAAATTTTGATATTTGTGCAAATGGGAAAGAGAATTTTTGGAGTCCAATTCCACCAAATTTGATGCTGTAAGAGAGGAATTCAAATCGGTTGAAAATTGAAAAATAGTTGAGGGACGAAGTGCACACCAACCGTTGAACACCAAAACGTTCATCCACGGCCGTGGTTTATCGTACTCTGCTGTCGCTATTTTCTACATTCTGGCCTTGTATAAAGTAGGCCGTAATATTACTCAAATTGTACAATTTCGGACTTCGCATCTTATATGTATATAATACATCAGGAAGTGAATTTTTTCATTGCACGCGCACGCTTCCTAGCAGGGGCGGATGCCCTTACAGGTTTGGTTTAATAAAAGGTAAAAAGCCAGTACGTATCAAAACTAATTCTATCGTCCGTTCATGTTAAGAAAGGGGTATTTTTTCAATCAATTTCGAAATACAAAAGAAAAACTGATAAGAATGTCTTTTTCCTAATGTGAATAGAGTTTAGAGATAGGTCGATAAAATGAAACAATCGCTATAGAATTACTTTTGTTGGTAATCGTTTATTGAATATTTTACTTCTAAAAAATAAGGGCTGGTTTTACCACGAAGTAAAGTTGTTGAATCCTCTCATCTTGTACTTGTTGCGAGGGAAAATTGTGTAATATTCATTAGGTCAAATTCAATTTCATCTCTCTCAATTGCCAAAATGATGTTGGATCTCGAAATGGAGAAATTGGTCAGCTTGAGTTGACGAATCAATATCAATATTTCTTGCTTAGGAATATGTAAAACCGTATCAGAAAAACTGTTTGGAACTTACAGGGAAAAAATTTAAAAAATTAAAGGGGTAGATCATTGGTCTATTTTTTGATTTAGAAATTCGATTTTTCTAGGATTGTATTAGTAAAATCTGTTTCCAAGAAAGATGGAAAGATAGGAGAAAAAAAAAAAAAAAAAAAAAAAACCATCGATCCAAAATGTTTTACTTGTTCTTCTTTTATTGTTCGGAGGGGGAATGCTATTTAAAAATATTGTAAAGAAAAGTAAGAGAAAATGTGAGAAAAATTTCTGCTGCGGCATTAAAACTGGATTTCAAATGTATGACGCTAAATAATTCAGGCTTTTCATTCTATTACTTCAGGTATCAGTCATTAGCCGGAATCCAAGATATTGATCCTGTTAGTTCAAAAAGTATGAAAAGTATTCAGAGTACCATCCATTATTTGCAAACACAAGTTGAAAAAGCAAACAAACAGCTTGAAGATGTGTGGTTCCGATTTTCGCAAAATCCTACCGTGTATGTTTTATTTTGACACATCAATTTTGTCCTATGTTCCTGTCTTAGAATAAACAATGTAATCGAAGAATAATTGAACAATATTTCACTGTTAGACCATAATATAATGAAATAGTTTTTTCGCTCGTTAATGATTGTTCACCGAAAGCGCTGGCGACAATTTATTTATTTCCTCATACGGTCTAACGGTAAATGATATATGTTATTCGTCGATAATGTGTCGTAGATTGGAACAACGTATTTTTGAAAAGATGTAATTAATTGTTTTTCTTTTGTAGTGCTATTACCAAGGTACCAATACTTGAGAATGTGTATGAAACAATGGTGAAGCAGCAAAAAATTTTATGTTTTCTGAAACTGCAAACAGAAAAATTGGGAAAACGCTTCAATAGTATTGTTCATCGTTTGAGAAGAAATTGTTTAAAACAAGACTTGAAACTTCCAGCCAACTTGCCGTGGTCAGAAGATAGAATTATAAACGAGTAATTATTATTATTATTATTTTTATTATTATTATTTATTATTATCATTATTACACAAAAGAAGTAGCCAGAATTCTTGGAAGGGAGGGGATAAATGTTTTTCCTCCCCTCAATATTTTTCAGTAACGTCATTAAGACGGTTTTCAATGGTACGACACATTTTAAATAATATAAGTAGGTACGTTTTTTTACAAATGTCATATAATATTAACACGATTTGCGCGGGCGCTTCTGGTTAACCAACCATCGACGGGCGAGAACGAGAATACTACCGCAGTAGTAATTAACCCGTGAGAAAAAGAAGAAAGGAACATACAATGAATCACAATACAAATATTACGGCAATAACCTACAAATAAGTTTAAAGTTGCATTTTTTTGTAAACAGTATCAGCGAGGTGTGAGGAGGGAAGTATCTCGTTTGACTGAAGGTGGGAAATTAGGAACAGCTTTGATTATTTCTACTGTCTTCAGGGCAACGCGTTTATTTCTAGAGCTAACCTCATGCAAGAGACGGACATTTTCAGATCTTGGGGACAAATGTCCGGACGCCAGAAGACGGGCAACAGAATTTGATTTGTTGGATTGACTCGTTCTTTGAGCATCCTAGTAAAGTCTGGTCTAACTAATATGTATACGATTTTTGAAGGAGCAAAAAGGTTGCTCTACACTGAACGTACGATGCAAACGCTTCTTGTCTTCATCACTGTGGAACATCTCGTTTCGCGAGTTACGTTTCGCTGTGAACGAACCTCGGAACACCCTTCCGCGTGGGTTAAGAAACGACCCACATCCTGGTGTATTGCGGATTGCATACTGTACAGGTTAGTTGGAACAGACTTGAGAAATATTCGTAATTTCTCCTCTTTAGTAAACCGAGATACTTCCCTCATAACACTTCGCTGATACTGTTTACGAAAAATTGCAAGCCTAAACTTGAGTGATTGACGTAATACATATTTGTATTGTGTTTCATTGTATGTTCCTTTCTTCTTTTTCTCACGGGTTGATTGCTACTTCAGTGGTATTCTCGTTCTCGTCCGTCGATGGTTTATTAACCAAAAACGCCCGCGCAAATTGCAATTCGGACTCTACACGACAATGGCGCGCTAGCGTCGTTGTATACTGCCGGTTCCCCGCAATGTACCGCACGGTCCAATTTCTTATCAAAGTTAGGACAAAATCCGCCACATATCCTAACTTTGATAAAGAAATGTTGAGTGATGTAGAGTCCGAATAATATTATAGGTCATTTGTAAAAAACAAAAAACGTATGTACAGTACTTATATTTTTCAGAAAAAGGGTATAGCCAGGTAAGATGGTTAAATGAAAAGTGCCCCCAAACGAAATCAAGTTCTGAGCTTAGTTTATGGTGGGACTATGCCTAAAACACGCCCATTCCAATTTTCAGACCCCTAGCTCACTCCAGTGGCCCTGGGCAACAAAATGTGTGATTTTTCTGTAAAAAATTGTAAAAAATTTCGTAATGTAATGATAAAAAAAGTTACGAAGTATATTGTTGTGTGTTAAGAGATGTTTTTAAAGAAGAAAAATTTTGGTTCTTCGCATCAATTCCAACCTCTGCGATCGATTTTAAGATTTTAAAATGGGATAAAATCATATTGAAAGGGCCGCACCAAGCTAATTTTTTGATATGTGATAGTATTTACATGACATATAAAAATTTCAGTTCGATACGTGGGAAGGGGGAGAGGCGGTATTTAAAAGTTGAATTTAGTTCAATAATCTTGAAATTAAATATTATCATGGATATTCCCCGAGGGAAATTTGACTGTAAACATAAAGTATGATGGCCCGGCTGCTAGTTCTTGCATAAATAAACTTCAAATCCCCCTCCCCTCTTTTATCTCCCTCACTCACCAGTTTTTACATCCTAAAAAATAGTAAAAATAAATTAAAGAATAAGTTTAAATTGTAAAATGTATGTGCATGAGAACACCACATATGAATCATACAGATTTAGATTGAGACAAACAAATACCGGTATCCTAGATATAATTCAATTTGGTATCTCAATCAACATCGCTGTCCTCATTTATTACCGCGACGGTATTCTCCACATATTTGAAACAATTTAATTATCATTTCCACTGGCCTTATATTTTTCAATATAAGTATCGTGCTACGTGTGAGCAGCAACGAACAGTTCTGAGACCATTGGCGCATTCGGAGCAATACCGCTTTATGCTGACTACTAGATTTTTGTGAATAATAATGAAACAAGCACAGCGGAAGAACGAATACAGCATGTATTTAAGTACTCAGCAATATTCAATGTACAATCAATGTACGAAAAAGAATAGTGGGCATAACAGAAACAACAAAAAAAATGGAGGACACAGAAGAAAAACCATAGGTAGGCAAAGAACATACCCTAAACTTATCCCTGCAAAAAAAAAAAATGAAAAAACTTTAGACGGTAGGGTAGGTCACTATTTTGGCTGTAAGTCTCCGTTGCTGCTCTGCTAGAAAAAGGCGCGCAACGCTTATAATTCATCTACTTATACGTTGTTTATATGCACTTGCATGTTTTTGTTCTCTTCCGTTTGATTTATAGTTTTTGAGTGTGGAATGGAGTATCAACATTCATTCTCTAGAAGTTGCTTTTCATTAATTTGCCGGCTTAATTTGCGGGTATAAAAGTTTCCAGATGACGAGGGAACAATAGTTGTCGTCAATGCGGAAACACGGCCTTGCCATCATGGGACGGTTCGACGTGTTTTAATTTTTTTTTCGCAGTAATAAGGTTAGTGTATGTGCATTGCCTGTGATTTTTCTTCTATTGGGGTTTAAACCTACACTAGAGAGAGCTACTGAAAGGGTGAATCAGAGAATTTATGAACATTCATAATATATTGATTTTCAATCAACTGTTATTTTTTCAATATATCATTCATTGCTACAATTTTTTTTATATTTAATGTTGATGATACAGACTACAAAATTTATGCTGGTATTTGCTTTAAAAAACGATATCCTATTAATTATGTTGCGTAAAATTTCTTCATTTAAAAAGCATTAAACGAAAGGGTGAATATTGTCAGGTCTTCAAACTACCCAACTCTAAGTTTAGATCCCAATGTCCTCCATTTTTCGTCGTTCTTTCTATTATACCCTCTATTCTTTTTTGTTTTTTCTTCATAGAGTACATTGAATATTGCTGAGTACTTAAATACATGCTGTATTCGTTCTTCCGCTGTGCTTGTTTCATTATTATTCACAAAAATCTAGTAGTCAGCATAAAGCGGTATTGCTCCGAATGCGCCAATGGTCTCAGAACTGTTCGTTGCTGCTCACACGTAGCACGATACTTATATTGAAAAATATAAGGCCAGTGGAAATGATAATTAAATTGTTTCAAATATGTGGAGAATACCGTCGCGGTAATAAATGAGGACAGCGATGTTGATTGAGATACCAAATTGAATTATATCTAGGATACCGGTATTTGTTTGTCTCAATCTAAATCTGTATGATTCATATGTGGTGTTCTCATGCACATACATTTTACAATTTAAACTTATTCTTTAATTTATTTTTACTATTTTTTAGGATGTAAAAACTGGTGAGTGAGGGAGATAAAAGAGGGGAGGGGGATTTGAAGTTTATTTATGCAAGAACTAGCAGCCGGGCCATCATACTTTATGTTTACAGTCAAATTTCCCTCGGGGAATATCCATGATAATATTTAATTTCAAGATTATTGAACTAAATTCAACTTTTAAATACCGCCTCTCCCCCTTCCCACGTATCGAACTGAAATTTTTATATGTCATGTAAATACTATCACATATCAAAAAATTAGCTTGGTGCGGCCCTTTCAATATGATTTTATCCCATTTTAAAATCTTAAAATCGATCGCAGAGGTTGGAATTGATGCGAAGAACTAAAATTTTTCTTCTTTAAAAACATCTCTTAACACACAACAATATACTTCGTAACTTTTTTTATCATTACATTACGAAATTTTTTACAATTTTTTACAGAAAAATCACACATTTTGTTGCCCAGGGCCACTGGAGTGAGCTAGGGGTTTGAAAATTGGAATTGATGTGTGAGTGTAAAATTATTCCGATATTAAGCAGAATTAGAGGGCGGTAGGAGGGTATACATCTCCGTAATCCCGGTGGCTACGCCTCTGTACTTTTGAAAGGAAGAAACACGTTTTTCAACATTTTCAGTTCTTATATCGTTTACTGTGATCCACTAGGAATTTACCGTTGGATGAATTGACCAGAAAGACTTTGAACATACGTACCCTCGTAGATGACAAACCGGATCCAAAACAATTAGCCCTAAAATATTCTTTTGAACACGCAAAACGTTTTCACCTAAGTTTTGCTAAAGAAGCGCGATTACAAGAATTACACAGCACTAATAGTATTACCCACATTCAGTCCAATCGTCTACAAAGGCTAAAGAAGAAATCTTTGATTGTCCTTTCCAAAAAGATGTATAAGCAAGATACAAACCATGTTGCGGAGAAAGAGAAAATGACTGAAAATATTGACAGTAATATGATTTCACCTTTTGGTTTGGATGAAAAACTAATCTCAACAAACAGTAAACTAATCTCTTCTACGCCGTTAAAATGTAAAGAGTTGTTGCATTACCCTCAGGAGAACATACCACCTAGAGAAGCCCCCTTGTTTCTTAGTTCAACTACAAACACCATTATAGAAGGGAATCAATCATTGACTCCAAGAATGATTGCAACAATATCAAAACTAGACAAATCAGAATCTTTATCTCAAGATCTCGTTCAAAAAAATCAGGAATCAACTGTGATAACTGCTGAACAATCCAGACCATTGATTGCACAAATTCCAGGTGCAAAATCGGCCTTTTCTGGAACATATTTGGATGAAATGAAGTGTAGAATTAGCACTAGTTCTATTTTTTCCAATTTTCCACCAAATCCCTCTTCAATAATGGCTACTGTTGCTAAAACAGGGACAACGACAATTCTGGCATCACCAATGCCTGCTATATCCTCAGAAAATGGTGTAACTGATTTGACAAGATCAGTCTTTCAGGATCCAGTTTTTTCTAGTTGTGCCAGTGAGAGTAGTTCATCGTTGGTTTCTCAATTTACTATCACCTCAACAGTCGTCAGCGACAGCAGCAGCATGGTATCAATGCCTAGTCCTATGTTTTCATTTGCACTCCAAAAAAGTGAAACAGGTCATTCTATGAAAACACCTTCATCTACAGCTAACCTGACAACAAGCACCATCTTTTCAGGTAAACCATTAACAACAATGAAGTCAAAAACTGTATTATCAACAATTAGAGCGCCACTTGATTTGGCTGCACCAAATTCAGTCTCAACCGGGCAGATTCTGAGTGAAGCATTTCCTTCTGATACATCAAAATTTGTGTCATTTGCTGAAAATTTATCTCCGCGCACAATCTCAAGTGCTGTTCCCGTTACAACAGGTGTCTCAGAATCGACTTCTCTCTCAACCACCACTACAACAATTTCAAGCGCACCAATTGCTGTGGCATCATCATTGCCTATGTTTGAAAATACATCTCTTTTTAGTGATAAATTGGCTCCTACAACTAATAATGTCATAAATTTACTGAATTTTGGCTCCATGCTATCCAGTTCATTGTTCTCTGAAAGAAAAAATGATGAGCAAATCGGTATGACGATGCCAGCCAATACTGCCCCAAAAGAGAGCGCTTTCAGTTCATTTAGCTTCGCTTGTGAACCACCATTGAATGTCTCCAATTCATTGACAATTACAGAGGTGACAAATTGTGACACAAAAAATTCGAATGGAGAAAATGTCAATAACAATGACAGAAACCAAAAGGAATTGTTCAGCTTTGCTACTCCATCATCATCTTTTCCGTCAACTTCATCAGTCAACACTGTTGCGGACCCTGGTACAATGACTAACTCAATCATTGGTGTCACATCAACTACAATTTCATCATTTATTTCTAGCGCTACCACCACAAATGTAGTGGCCAGTATCATAAATTCATCACCAATGACAACTACTGCAACAATACCTGCCATTGCCACATCCCCAAAAAACTTGAGTGAAACTAATACATTTAATAAAAGCTCTTTCTTTAGTGATTTGAGACTTGGAACTCCGGTGTCCGTAACAACTGATAGAACAAATACAAATACTATTTCAGTATTTGGCAAAGCACCTGCGGCATCTGTCTCGTCAGTACCATCTTTATTTAGTGATGGGACCAGCGTGTTTCCTCAGACTACAAATGTTACTGCGGTAGTAGATACAGCAGTATCCCAGTCTGAATTGATATTTCAATCGGGAAATACAAGTCAGCTTTTTGGACAAGGTGCTATAAAAAATAATTTATTCAGTGGAGTGACTTCAGCTGGTAACTTTCAAAATTCAGATTCAATTTTTTCCACTGGAAGTTCAGTCTTTGCAAACAGTGCTAATTTTGAAACTAGGCCAACAACACAAGCAAGCACGTGAGTGAAAGAATTTAGACAATTTTAATTTGTAGGTAAAAGATTTTTTCATTGTATTGTTTCTCTCCTCTTTTTGTAGATTTAGTTCTACTTCTGGAGCACCAGTATTTGGATCTAATTTGAGTACTTCATTCTCAAGTAAGCAACATGATATACATCATGTGTCATGTTCCTATATTCCTTATCATGCGAGAAAACTTTGCTTACCAAATGGTTTCCTTTGTCATTTTTGTATCCTTCAACGACTTTTTGTAGAAAAGCGAGTATTACACCCGTCACAGTTGTGGCAGAAAGAGGGGGAAATGAACTTTCTCGACGTTTTAGAGGTCATAGATCATCGCTACATCATTAAAAAAATTTCAGGTTTCCTTATAAATATATAAGAATATAGGGATATATATATATATATATATATATATATATATATATGGATCAAAATTTGATCGGACTTCTCCTCCGAGACTACTGGATGGATTTTCTTGAAACTTAGTCAAGTTGTAGTGTTATATCTGAAGTTGTGCACCTGCATTTTTTTTGACACTCGGATCAGTAATTCTCCAGTTATACCCATATTTTTAGAAAAATTACCTGCTCCTATAACTCTGATATGGTTTGTTCAATTTTTTTCAAATGTTGATATATTGTAATTTACATGTCTAAAAATGTAATTGTGAACTTGGGGTGTTGATACGATGTCTGGTTCGTGAGAAATCTCAAATTGAAGCGTGAACTAATTTGAGGAAATTTGCAAATATTCGAGCTACTAATATTTTGTAGTACTAAACTTCAGGTAGTCGCTTTCGTCATCAAAAGCGAAGGGTAACCTTTGATTACGTAGATTGTCAGTGTAGTTGTAGCATAGTAGTTTTATTCATTTTTTGGGTTACCTGTTCACACACGTAAGGATACGCTCTTTATGAATGAATTTTAAGGATATGTTTGTTCGTGTTGAGTTTTTCATGAATGCATGTTGTGTAAGCATAGTATTAGTGCATCAATCCTTTGCTTATAATCTTGTCATTTTTTGAGTAATGAAATGGTTTTATATGTGTGAAAGATTTGCTCGTTTGTGTTGAGTTTTTCATGAATGAGTGTTATTTAAGGATATGCTATAGTATTGGTGAGCAATCCGTTGCGTATAATCTTTCATGTTTCATTTTATTTCTTTTCTTTTAATTTTTTTTCAATTAATGAGCTAATAAGAGCCTGTCATTAGGGAGTTATAAGCTTGGTGTTTTTATTGAATTCAGATATGGGAGAGGGAATGAGAGCATGAGAGAAGCATAAGATGAGGGATGAGAAGTGTATGTGTGTGTGAGTCTAGGGTGACTGATTCGGCTCTGTGGCAACAACATGAGACTACGCGAGGTACAGAACTTAGTTTTCAATAACACTTTAATTTCAACATCAAATTCTTTTGAAATACTCCGGTTTAAAGTGGGGCGTATAATGACACTTCGTTCTTGTTCCAATGCTTGCAGAATGGGGGGGGGGGGGGCGGTTGCTATTGCATATCTCTTTTGATTTTCATCCATAAGTGTGCGTTTTTAATTCTCTTAAAGATAACATTTTCTGGTTATCCTCTCAAAGATTGCGATGAGAGCGTGAATACAAATTATGATTGGATGAAGAGAAGAGCAGCTGGAAATAACATAGAATGATCCTTGGGAATTGGAGCTGACCAAGAATGAATTATGAGTAGAGGGGCGAGAGATGGTGAGGATATACGTGGGGCGATTTGGCCCATATTTTCTTCTACTTGTACATTAACTTTATACTAGGCTCATTCTTGGTCTAGGCCTCCTGTGTACGAGGCCTAGACCTCTCTTCATCCTATGTAGTAAACTACTAGTATACTAGACCTAGGCCATCCCCTGTTCTATGCAGCATCCCATTTACACTAGGTTTATACGAAGTTTACGCCTCTTTTATACTGCGGTTACTTTTTTATACTAGCTTGCAGTATACTCTTTGTATATCAGCAGAATCTCTCGCTAGTTGACATGTTCCATGTCTTAGCTGAGCCCTACCCCTAATTAAATTTCCAAGCTGGACCACTCCTCCCCACCTCCGTCCCATGCAGGATATTAACAGAGAACCTGTTCTATGTTTTTTTTTTTTTTGAAAAATTTGCCTTGCCCTGTCTGGCAAAAAACTTGAAAAAAAGGACGCTTCCTTAACAAAGTTAACCAAGGAATGCACGGACCCTGTTCTACTCTATGAGCCAAATTGGTTTTGGTATTGAAAATTCAAGGAAGCCTGGACCTACTGTAAGCCTAGTATAAAATACGACGCCATCAGTAACCTGAACCTCTTGTATCTCGCTTCAGACACCACATAGAGCCTTAATTTTTTTTTGTGAAAAAATTTGTCTTTACACGTATACCTCTTATGGACTAAGCTAAGACGACGTTTACCCGTGGAAAGATATGATAAGAAAATAAGACGCGGAGGACTCGGAATAGGCGAAGCGGTTGATTGCAGAGGGAGCTGTTATTTTTCCGCGCACTCACCCGCGCTGCCTTCCGCACGCTATACATGTTTCCACGCTCGTTTAACATTGCAGTATAGGGACGAAGCTCAGTCCATAAGAGGTATATAGTCAAAGGTTACATAGCATACAATCTTATGCGTGTTATCGGTTTTTCTCTAGTCGATGTCATTGTAAATTTTTTTTAATGAAAAGCATCCGGAAAATGGCCCTTTCCGCCCCAGTTTTTTGCTTGGAAAATGCTCGATTTCTGTACAGTGTTGCGCTGATCGTTTTTGCTTTCCATTTTTTACTTTCCGCACCTGCTAATTGATGCGGAAAGAGACCGCGGAAAACAAAAATGTACTATCGTTATGTTCTCCCTTCTTCTTCCTAGCCCGCCATCACTCTCCCCTCCAGTTGCTGCGCTTCTTTGTCTTGCGAGGTTCTCCAAGTCCTCTTTTCGTCGCTCGGGATAATTGCAGTTGGGAATCGCATTCACGTCATTTGCTTCCGAAGCCGTCGCGTCGCTCTAACCACTCGACCACTGTAGACTCTTAGTGAAAACGATGTTATTTGACTATGAATATAATGCGAATTCCTCATCATTGGTAACTGAGGTCGGTAGTGAATGAAACGAACGAACGAAGAAGCAAGAAAATGCTGCTGGAGGGCCGTTTTTTGAACACTTTTCATTAAAACAGTATACGTAACAGAGTTGAAAAATAAGCCATTAACTCGTTCAATTGCACTAGTTAATCGCTTATTTTCCGCCTGTTTTTTTTTTTTTTTTTTTTTTTGACATGTTCCATATCTTTTCTCTCGCCGGACCCCGATTTTGAAACTCGCGAGTACACCCCGCGTAATGATAATAAATAATTATATTAATTAATTAATAATTAAATAATTAATATAATTAATAATTAGAAAATTTTCTAAGTCCCTTTTCCTATCATATATGACTCGATAGTCGAAATTTTTCCAAGTCCCCTAGACTTGAATTGTCTCATACCATTCCAATACAACAGCGAGATCGCTCGTTCGCCCCACGAAAGTTGATACCTCAAAATATAGAACACCCACAATTACCTCAAAATATTTCTCATACAAGACTTATACGACGCCAAGATAGGTAAAGGGGTAAACGAATAATATCTCACGAACACTTGACCTAGTAGAAGCCTAGAATGAAATATTTCAAGATGACTGATAAAATATAAAAGACATGGAACATAATTTTCATTTATTTGGCTATGCCAGAAATTTTTTTTTTTTTTTTTTTTTTTTTTGAGAGAGAGAGAGAGAGAGAAGAAAAAAGTATTCAACTTTTATTACTAGCAGGGTACATTATAGAGGTATTGACACTCGCATATCTTCACCATAAAAACAACTGTCCGTCGTTCTCTGGTTGTTCCGCAACGTATTTGTAGAGCGTGTTGTCAGTCTGGTTTCGATAGTATACAGAGTCTTATGGCAACTCACTGCTTTTCAAAAAATTGTAAAAAAATCAGGAATTAACGTAGAGAGCTCGGACTTGGCCGAAAAATTAAATTTTATTAAACTCTATAATATTCAAAAATATTCATTTTTCTAGGTACATTTCTCGATGTTCTATAATCTTTTAAAAATTCAGCAATACTGTGGTACCTACGGTAAAGCCGTGCTACTAGCGGGGTGAGGAAGGATGCGCTAACTGGAGACCAAGATCGTTGCAAACCTAGCGGAATTCCTTGTTCACTGCCAGATTTTGTGAGACACAATTTTTGCGTAGTGTCAATACCTCTATAATATACCGTGATTACTAGTTTTCATCTTGCTGCGTAATAATCCAAAATTTTAAATATGATTTACCTTCTAGCCTTCATTGTAGGTCTATCATTCAACTACTAATTTCTATGACTCTGTTGTTCTATTTATTGAATAAATGACCATGCATGTCCTGTCTTGTCATTCTTCTTTTTCAAATAGTTTTAGTTGTAGAAATTATGGACTGATTCGTTTGTGAATACAGGCAGTGGTTTCAGTTCGCCTTCTCCATTTTCTGGTAATCTGCGACAACAACAACCAACTGGCACTTGTGGCTTTGGTTCTCCGCCAACATTTTCAAGTAATTTAGATCATTGTAAAAAATAAAATAGATAACAAGTCCTAAATGTTGATGTGATAGAGTTTACTTTTACAGGTATCTTCAATAAACCCAGCTCCGGATTTTCCGCAT
Organism: Aspidiotus rigidus; assembly: GCA_035079385.1. Taxonomy (NCBI): domain Eukaryota; kingdom Metazoa; phylum Arthropoda; class Insecta; order Hemiptera; family Diaspididae; genus Aspidiotus; species Aspidiotus rigidus. The sequence goes on along the minus strand of JAVHKY010000046.1, from coordinate 1,529,840 downwards.
TTGGTAGCGCTCCTACTTTTGGTGGTTCTCCAGCTTTCGGCATAAGTCCGTCCAAAGTTTTTGGACAAACACCTGCAAATATGGGTAATTTTTTCTCTCTGGTTGGTTCATACTGCTGCTGATTTAAATTCTTCACGCACTCGGTAAAAAAAATATCGCTATGTATGTGAAATCAGCAGCTCTTGTACTGATTTCATGCCTTTGGCGTGACATAGTTAGGTCAGTTCGTAAATAAATTGCGGAGTGTCATTGTTATCTGTTCCCTGGGCACAAAGACAATATGTACGTCTTACGATTGATTCCTCTTTATCAAAATTTCATTTCCTTTGGAAAAAAGCGTAGACATGGAGAATAGCCAGGTAAACTGTTGTACTTAGACTGGTGAAAGTTGACTCGGAATGTATATTAAAGGGAGGTTCAAAAAATTTTCTTGGGTTTCAATTTCTGACTTAAAATAAAAAAATAAAAAAAAAAACAATGAGACGCTACTTTTTTTTTTTTCTTTTTTTTTTATGAAGAACGCCGCAGATATATTACGCCTTTATTAAGCTGCTAGGCAATTATAATACCGTATCGCGTATTTTCATGTTACATACATAATTGCAATTTTAGAAGATGCAAGAGATGCAAGTTTTCAATTAGAAGGATGATACAGCAGTATTTGAGACCCTGCTGATCACAGCAAAATGTTGGTCTTCTTTGCAAATAATATAAGGTTTTGTAATGGAATTGATTTCTAATTTTCTTCTACAGTATGATATTTTCAGTTTTTTCTGCAAGAGTGACGAGTTAATTCCATATTTGTAGAAAAACTTTATCAATAGTCTATTCAAAGGTGGGGTAAAGTTTGAAAGTGAGGCTGTTATTTGTTCCATTCGTTTGAAAGGAATACTAATCCGAAATAACTTGGAAATGATGCAGAATCTGTTCTCTTGTCATCCTACATAATTCCATTGAAAAACACAAATTAGGTGGGATAAAAGAGAATAAATTTCCGCCTCATCCCCGAGTAATTTTCAGATTTTTGTTTTTGTGCTTGTATTAACATTAGAGCCCTATGGATACAACTGAGCACATATCATCAGTTCATCATTCATAACTCATCTTCAAACTTCCCTACCCTCATGACTGAAGACAGTTTATCATTATCGGAACACATAATGAGTGAGTGAGGTGTAAGTAGAGTACTAATATTGAAAAAGGGTTTTTCAATTGTACAAATCTACTTTATTAGTTGCTTATACAAGAGTACTTTCGAGTGTTATCCCATCATCAGTTGTGTCGCAACTCTCGCAACTGGAGAACAAGGCCTTAACCATGAGTTTTTATAGTATAATACTGTGATCTTATTGGCTATAACAATGCTGTGTTGTGATTGGTTCACTTCTTAGAAACTTATTCTTACAATAATATGACATTGTGTTCTGATTGGCTAAAACATACTGCTTTGTGATTGGTTCAATCTATTGTTCTAAATGCTGCGTTTCCATTGGCTACCTGGATTCCTGCCGTCTCATTGGTTGGTTCCGTTCTTCTTCTCTTGTCCAATCGCCAGGCTGAATAATTTTTCGCTGTCAAATATGATTACATTTTTCAAGAGGCAGGCTTTCTTCCTCTTGGCTTTTGCAATCTCCATTTGTTCCCAGAGTTTTCTTCTCTTTGTGCGATTTTCTACATGTATGACTGAGTTGCGACACAACTGATGATGGGATAACACCCGAAAGTACTCTTGTATAAGCAACTAATAAAGTAGATTTGTACAATTAAAAAACCCTTTTTCAACAATTTATCATGCTTTTAAAGTAATAGGAGAACAACTGGACTAAGTGCCAAGGTAAAAATTCAAAACACAGCGATATTAAGGGATGAATCCAAAATAGCTTCTTTTCCAGTCGTCCAAGTTTGTCATCTGAATAGGAGACTTGAAGAATTTGTGATGACTGTGGTTATGATATGACAACTAATTGTAATTCGTTGCGGATCAAAAAGTGGAGAAAAAAATGTTTCAAAAATCGATCAGCGAATGTGACATCTTGGACTTTTAATCCGCGGTTCAAATTCAATCTGTACTTGGTCCCAGTTTAAAGCTGACTACTGAAGTAGTATACCGGATGAGGCAAAATTATATTACCAATTGAGTGAGATTTTCCATTAAATTTGTTTTAGCGCAAAAACTCGAAACGTTAGAAGTAGGTTTCAAATCTTCTTTAATTTGTACCCCTATCCAACGTTCTACAACTTTTCTGAGCCGAGTCATGGACCAGAAAGTGCCGAAAAATGACCTATGTTTAAACTTCCATATTTTACTTGATTTGAAAGTGATATTTAACGCTGATTCCAAAAAAATACGACTCAATAACCTTATGAAGCTTGAAAGAAGGTTAATTTTCAATTTCTTATTTCGGAAATATGCTTCAGATCTTTTTGGTTTTGGTTATTTAAAAAAAATAAATAAATATTTCCGTTATCCTACAGTCGAGGAAAAAGAAGAAGAAAAAAATAAGTCTTAAATACTGAGGGGAATGGCGACTCGGTCTTCTTTGATGTTTGTTAACATTATTTTGGATCCCAAATGCGTTTTCATACTTATCCATAGTAATTTTAAAAACTGTCATCATAAATTGAAAAAGGGTTTTTCAATTGTACAAATCTACTTTATTAGTTGCTTATTCAAGAGTACTTTCGGGTGTTATCCCATCATCAGTTGTGTCGCAACTCTTCAATACTAGTGCTCTACTTACACCTCACTCACTCATTATGAGTTCCGATAATGTCATCATAAAGTGTAGTCTTATCATGGGAAACTCAGTAGGTTCAACTTTTTTTCTTTTTTTTTATTCATTCCAACCAGAAAATAATAATTATGACAAAATATAAGAACAGAATGTAAGTACAAAATATAACAGTAACAACTGAAATAAGATAAAAAATCATAAAAAATAATAATACTAGTAATAAGAAAAAAAAAAAAAAAAAAAACAGGAATTTTTTTTTTAAATAGTAATAATAGCAAAACTTGAAAGAAAAATTTTGTAAGAATGAATGGGGGGAGAGAGAAAAAAAAAAGGAAAGGAAAGGGGGAAAAAAAGAGGTTGGAGTAGAGGGTGGCTACTAGGCCCTGCCTCGTCTTACATCGTATTAAAAAAAAGAGAGTATACAATTATTGTGTATAGTTTAAATGGTTAATGCTGGAGGGAGGTGAGAAATAAATTGTGCAAAGTGAGGGAATATTGCGAAATTTTCAACAGAAAGGAGACTGGTAGCTGTGACAGGTGTGGAAAGGTTAAGAGTCAAAATTTGTGAGTATGAAATTCGTCTGATGGTTTCTAATTTTTTATCGGAACTCATAATGAGTGAGTGAGGTGTAAGTAGAGCACTAATATTGAAAAAGGGTTTTTCAATTGTACAAATCTACTTTATTAGTTGCTTATACAATTTTTGCATTCAAAAAAAATATGGTTGTCGAACATGATAATTGAATCCTTGACAAAGAAAGGACTCTAAGTGCCATCTAACGCAATGATTTTGTGGATGGCACTTAGACTCCTTTCTTTGTCAAGGCTTCAATTTTCATTGATGACGACTGAGGATTCTCCTTTATCGGTTTCATTTATAAGAAGCTTGATAGATTTTACTTTTTCTTGGAGAGGCAGAAGGGCGAGTTTTATAATGTAAATTTCAATAGGAATATTTATGCAAAAATTATTAACAATATTTCCAAAGTTGGAAAGGGAGGGCAGGCGTATTGCGGCAAAATTAACAGTTACCAAAGCTTTCAAGTTTCTGCAATTCACGAGCCGAGGGGTTATAAATTTGTATCTATACATCAATGTTAATCGCGTTGCAAATAATCACTAAATTGGAAGTATTTTTATGTTACCAAATTTGTACAAAGTGGCGTGCGATTCTAGTGACATAATTATAAGACTTTCAATTTACTATCTGTAATATTCCTTCATCGAGAGCACGCAGTAGAATCTGTGAAAGATTGATGACGCATAGCCTAAAATTCAGGTGAAAAGTTCGGATTTTAGTTTAGCCCACTGGAATAGATACTGTCATCAGTTCTCTTGTATTAGTTGAATCGAGAAATTTGAGAAAGAGAAATTTCTTTAATTTCCATGGTTTGAAAAAGATGATCCGTGTCATCCATTGCATTGGTGAAAACGTTTTTGAGTAGGAAACTCAAGATTTAGTTTGAAACGTGACCCACCCTCCCTGGATATTTAGATAATTATGTGAACATCCAAACAAACTGCTACACTGCGACTACTAGTGCTTCTACATTAGTAAGCAATAATGGTAATTAGCCAATAATACTGCCCTGTAGATGTCTTGACGATTTTTCTGTGTTGAGAACGCGAACTGAATCGGATATGAGCTTTTTGAAGCCAGAGGGAATGAAGGAAAAGTGATTGTATTGCCTAAAAAGTTTCCTTTTAATTTGTCATTTTTTGAAGAAGTTTGGGCGAGAGGCACAAAGAAAATTTCCCCAAGTGTGAAGATTGCTGTTGAATAGGGATGCGAATGTTTGCTTTATAATTTGAAGCTAAAATCATTGTTGAGTACTGTGACGCACGACTCCGTCGAGCGCCACAAGTTGGTCAAAATTAAGGAAATTTGCACATATTTGGAATAGCTAACTCGCCTCTGCAAGTTGAATCGATTAACGGTAATTCACTTCGCGAAACCGCGATTTTTCCCGGATGTTTAGTCTACGAATACAGCATACGAAAATTTGTATATACACTGTTTACCATTATATGAATCAAGCACGCATACCTGTAAAATTCCACGATATTTAGCGGATGTTATGTCTAAGAAGATATTGCGTATATAAAATCGTTCACCGAAATATGTAACTGATGTACCTTTCGAAAACTCCACATCCTCCAGGATGTTTAGTCTATCGCGAAAACTGTACATAATTACCGTTAGCTGCACCGATTAATTTGCTTCATATGACTAAAATTTAATTCTGCACGGCTATCATCCCCCACTAGAGCAAATTGTTCCCAAACATCTTAGTATATAAGAGATAACCTTGTATAAAGTCAGTGAGTGAATCCAATCTAATTCAAGTATTAGAAATAAAACATTGCTCGTCCGTGTATAATTCGTAACCGCATTAATCGTTTCGAAATAAAGAAGTGTTTTCTAACAAGATAATCTGTATTACTCAAGAGTATAACATCGTCACTTGCATGTACATCTTAAAAATTTCTCCTTTTTGGTTTCATAATTCCTTTCGTGCTCATCCTCTCGCGATTCGTACGTCTCGACCCCGTTAGAAACTCCGTTATCATCGACCACCACAGATTCACTGTCACTAACGGTCACCACAGATGTTAAATGGAGATGTACAAATTCTAGGTGGACAATAAGTATCAAACCTAGAACAAGTTTCTTTTCTATTTAAAAAAGGGGGTGGGTCTTCCCGCTCAGAAAATTGATTGTATTTCGGTAACGTTTTGAACAATCTGATGTTCTTAAAGTTAATCCGTTATTTTCATGTTGAGCGAGACTCTTGGAAAAAGTCAAACATGCTGAACACATTAGTCTCGATTTTAATTATAAAAAAGTCTCTATTTTAGTGGTTGATGATGATACTTATGAAAGAAAATTCAGAAAAGTCAAAATTTCAAAACACTGTAAATTACAATTATAGTAGCGTAAAAATTCAGAACAATGTATCGACTACCGGTCACGAAGCCGCCGTAATATCATTCGTGACCGCGAGCGGTAAAAAGTACTTTTTGTTCCAAAAAATCTTCTCTACCACCATATAGCTTTAAATTATCTCTTTCAAAAAAAAAAAAAAAAAAAAAAAAAAATGGAGTTACAGTATTTTTTTTAATAGGCCGTTGACTCTTACCTATAATTTTCTTCGGTTTTATATCTTTCGCTCTGTTCACTCCCTTTGTGTAGTATTTTGAAGTTTTCGTTCAGTATGTCTAGCCGTAACTTGGTGGACCAAGTCGATTCGACTTGTACTTATTCCTTGTTACCATTCACACGATATACTGTATTATAATTCGTGTGCCAAACTGAATAGATGTAGTGACATTGACCAGTAAAGAAGAGTTAGTAAACCCTTATTTGCGGATTTGTCTTCAAATGCGGTTTTGTTTACATAACACTAATCTTATTTTAGACGACTAAAATACTTATGTATGACGTACAAAATATTCAATCATATTGATATGTTAAATTCTCATTTCCAGGCACGTTTGGCACTGTGGCGGTCAGTCAGCAACCAACTGAATTTACAGGTCTTGCAAATGAAAATACGTTGTCGTTTGGAAATTTAGCTCAACAGCAACAACCTTCAGGTTTTGGATCACCTGCTTCTTTCTGTAATAATAATAATGATAATAATACTCACTCAACATTTGGATCTCCTACAAATTTCGGGTATGTCACGGTTTGAATTGATTGTTTCAGTATGAAATACGACTATTGCAGGAAAATTTAGCCTACAGTTGATGTTACCTTTTTTCTGTTTTTCTTACTGTGTATTTGAGACCTTAGAAATAAATCATTTGAAGTGCGTGAATGACTGATGCGAGGTTCGTTGCTCCATACCGATCGTGAAATCGGCTTCCTAAAATTCTTTCTTCGTTAAATTCATACTCATTGCCCTAAAAGAAGATGATAAATTTGATGAAGTCGACAGCGAGAAATGCAAAAATTACGGTCTTAACAAAAACGACGTATGTATGTCCGATATTCGCTGTTCCTGAATATATCCTCATACCTGAATGTTGGACACGTCCGACGTCGACAAGAGATATGATTTGAAGACTAATGTAGATGGAAGAGGAAAATTTGAATTTTCACTCGACTTCGAACAATTTGAGTAGTTGTCATTGTGAAAAGAGCATGATTGATATTGCCGAGGTTTAAATTTTGATGAGGACAAACTTGACACGTCCGCTTGATGGCGACATAAATTGACGCCATTGACTAAAACAAATGTGCATATTGTGGTATAGAACAATTTATAGGAAAAGGAGTGAAAGAAAAAAATCTTATAATAATTTTCACGTGAACAAGTCGAAAAACTCATTTTGTTCCCCATATTATTTCCTGTTAAGTGACAGTATTTTCAACGTTAATAAAATCAACGGTTGTATGGCCGTCGTTGCGCGTCATTATACGAAAGAAAAAGAGTACGGTTTTACGTAGACACGCAGTAAAAATATATTATTGTGAGACTGCAGTTTCGCGGTGAATAGGTCTTCGCTTTTGTTCTCAGTACTGTTCAACTGATGATGCGATGACGACCTATTCACCGCGAAACTGCAGTCTCACAATAATATATTTTTACTGCGTGTCTACGTAAAACCGTACTCTTTTTCTTTCGTTTTTTCAACGTTTTTCGAAAACTTCTGAATTGTTCTAATTAGTCCTCAAGCGATCAAGCGGACCCGTGAATTTGTTTATCTACTAATTTTAAAATTCTTCAAAGAATAAGGAAGATCCCGAAAAGAATCGTGTTTGTGAAAAACTTTATTTTTTGATACGTTGTGTTTTAGAGAGAAAATGAGGAAAGGAATACGTATTTTCGTATTTGTTAAGCTTGTTATTTTTTGTTAGATAGTGTGCCGTGCAACCTCTTCATTTTTCTTGTGTACATCTGAGAGCGCATACCTGTAGTTCTGAATATTAGTGAGTAGGTAGGTAACCTATCATAAGAGGTGCCTTACAAGGTATAAATTACTATTTTACAAAATCCTGTTGATCAACAATTTAATAATAACGCCACATATCCATGAGAATTAAGGAACGATGGGTGTTGATTAATCGATGAGGCATTCATTGCGCCTGATGAAGTCACTTTGGACCAGCATAAATGATTACATGCAACGCTATAGTATTGACTAACTTCACTGCGGACACCAATTTAGATTGATGTTGACAAATTTTCCTGTATACTACTACTACTACTACTACTACTACTACTACTACTACTATTACTACTACGAACTATAACTTGAAATTTTGTATTCTTATTTCGAAGTATCATTTTACTGCCCTAGTCGTATCCAATAGGAATATTAATTCCTCCTCATTATTGTAAGCTATGTTGATTAATTGAAGAATAAATTATTTACAGAAGCAGCTCATTCAGTAGTTGGAGATAACGGATCATTTTCAGCCGTGGATAATGGGCTGTACCATCATCTGTTAATGAAATTGAACCACCTAATTCAGTTTTCGAATGTTTCTCTTTCTAAAAATACAAATTATATTGACAAAGCAAATTATATTTTTCGAAATACAAGAATAGTATCTTATTGAAGTACAAAGATTACTCTAATTTTAAAAAACGGGATCGGATTTAATAAGAAATTGTTGTCACAGTAATTAAAAATGGAATTCACGTTGTTCAAATTTTTGCGTGAATCAGGACATGAGTCGGGGACACTCGAATAATATGATTTACTTTCGAATAAGCAGATTTTTTCTTCATGGTGACGAACATTAACAAGAAAAACTTAAACAAGCTTTAATCACCGCTTTAAAAATTTTTTATTAGAAGCAACGTTTTGGTACCGCCGGGTAGTGCCCGTAGATGATACCCGGCGGTATCGGAACGTCGCTTCTAATAAAAATTTGTTTAAGTGGTGATTAAAGCCTTGTTTAAATTTTTCTAACTCATCCAAATTCGTGCCTTGCAGCGACTTGCGCATCAGGGTAATGATTACGCACTTCCGTATCGCACCACTATACCTTTCTTATTGTTTCACCATGTCACTGTAACCAAACCACCTTGTCACGATACCGTTGCATATTCTATCAATTTTCAAGTAACGTTTAGCGTGGAGTCCGAAAAAAAAAAAAAATGATTAAAAAGTATTGAAAAGTACAAAAATATTGGGATGAATCGCTCATCTAGGCGGCAGAAAATCGAAGATGTGACTTCGCCAAAATATAATGTAACTTCGAACATTGTTTTGTACTACTTTAAGAATCCTGAATCATGTATTGAAGAGTCTGTACTCGCATTGAGTGACGCCTTACGGTTAGTTGAATAATGGGGAGAGTAGAAGGTGCGGGGATTTGTTATTCCGTCGCTGTAGAGCTCACTGTTGAACCAGTGTCGTACTTATCGGCATGTACTTTTTTAAATACTGAATCTGGAGTATTTTTAACGCTCTTCTTTGTGGTTCTAATGGCTTTTAGCTGTGTTTTCAATTAAAGCTGGAATGAAACATTGCCAGTAAGTACTACATACGTGTTCAAAATGCAACTTCTTTAGACTGGCAAAAATTTGTGCCAACATGTGCCGAGAAAGTATAACCACAAACAAACAGCACAAAAACGTTCACTTTAATCGTGCATTAACACTTGTTGCATCAACTTGCATTTTGCAGTGATATGAGCATGGTTTTAAAAGTATATGTGGCTTACAACAAGAAATAATTTGTATTTTTTTCATGGTATGAAGGAAAGTACCATCCTGAAGCGTGTGCGTCGGCCGTTGGGAAAGGTCAGAATGGTGTACAACAGATTGCATAGGTATATACTCCCCAAATACCCTACACGGTTTGGTATACCAGTAGTTACACTGCGACGCTTGTCGGGTGTGCATAGGTAGTCTTTATAAGGAATGACTTCACAAAACTTTACAAAAAAGTTGCTCAAAACAGCATTTATAGAAGAATTTTCTTGATCTCCAAATTTTTGATCCACAAAAATTTTACAGCGTCAAAAATGGACAAATTTTCAATGATTTTAAAGTGAAATAAAAAGCTTATTAAAGAAAATTTTCCAATTCTGCTTTGATACCGTCTTCAATTGAATCTTTCTAAAAAATTACAAAGATTCATTGAAAACTCGAGCAGTGAACACTTTTTTCACAATAGTAACTGAAAAAGATGACTTCAAGCTATTTTTCTTCCCATTCGAATTTTATTTGTATTTTTGCAGATTAAAATTTAGGGGTGGTTGTGGAGAGTTGAAATGAATTGGAAATATTTAAACGGTAAAATAATATTTTTAGTTACTAAACTTGCCCTTATTACCTATTTTATTGAGAAGACGCTGACAAGACCTAAAAAAAAGTATCAAAATTGCTAGAGATAATTGTTGGAGAAGAAGAGGAAAAGAAGAAGAACAAGATGACTACAACGATGAGTTTTTCAATTGAAGATTTATATGATGAGAATTGAAAAAAAAAAAAAAAAAAAAACGAACAAAATAAGTGTAAATAGGTAGTACTAACAAATAATAGAAAAATTTCTTTTTTTCAAACTCCTTTCAGAGGCACACAATAATTCATATAAATGTGACAAATCAAATAGTGAACGAAGGGGTTCACATCAGATATAGACAGAATTGAACTTCTGTGGAGAGAGGAAGGGACTCTCAATTGGATAAGGATTTGTGTTCTGTGGTTTAAAAAAAACCTACAGATCTTTCTACTGGAGAATCTCTATTTACATCATTATCATAATAAATTATAGTATCAAATACTTGTGGTTGAGAGAGGGGGCTTCAAATAAAAAAAAATGGATTTCAGATATGTGTTCTGCGGAGCAAAAAACCTCCAAACCGATCTTTCTGACAGAGAATCTTTATTTATTCTCTGCGAAACATATGTTAATATATGTGGAGAGGGGAGGGGGCGCCGAATCCGAAAATGGATTTTAGATTCATGTTTTACAAGTATTAAAACCCCTGGTCAAGACGGTCAGAGTAGTTTTCTTAATTTTTTTATTTTTTTGCCGGCTACGAGAGTGTTTCATCCCACTGTGAGAGGGTCAAAATTTCTCCAAAGCGAAAAATTGCTCAAACTTTCAAACACTGGTTAATTCCCTGGTAAAATTTAGCGAGGAGTCTGAAAAAAAAATTTTAAAATTACGAAAAGCACCAAAATGGGTTACTGGACCCAAAAAGGGTCAAAATTTCTCCAAAGTAGATTATTATTTATTTATTTATTTATTTATTTATTTATTTAAAGATTGATTTAAAGTGCCGTCCAACATCAGGAAGCCTATGATAAGACGATACTGCTAATATAATAATAATAATAATAATAATAATAATAATAAGAGAATCAGAAACTTTTGCCGAAACGTCACGATCTTTTAATAAAAAACGGTGCGGGAAAAGCCTCGTTATTTCATTTAAATATTATATTTATCCTTGCACGCGAAAAATTCGTCCACCTTCACTTAATTATGTTCGGCTATGCGTTGGACCGAGGAACCTAAACGATTCTGTTGTTTGAGTGAGAAAGTCGTCTTACCAGCAAACCAGACGTTCCACAATTGTTGAATAATCAAGGTGAACGTAGTGGTGTATTCTTGAATACCTGGTATTAGAGCTTAATATAACAATATTATGCTGTAGCCATTGGATGTACCTAATGAAATACATGAAGTTAACTTCTGTCAGCCTTTAAAATTTCTGGTAATTTATATTATCAGATTGGAATTTTAATGCCTGCCCTCTCATTCAACTGCAAAATTTTTACAAATATAAGCTTGTTGTGGGATGGCAACACTGGATGTAATATGTCAAAGTTTATAATACAGACCCCTAGAAACACAAGATCGCTAACTCTCCATCTACGCTGTGTTAAATTTTTGTACCCTGAAATCGTTTCTATAGTTTATCCCACCAGATGTCGCAAAGTCGCACTCAATGTATTCTTATGGGAGAAAAAAATTTCACGGATTCGCTCGAAGTTTGGCGCATTCGCATGAGGACACAAAGTAGGCGCCCTCTATGAAAACTGTGGTGGCCATTTTTGGAAGCTGCCTGAAAAGGGGATGTTACAGAAAATTGTTGAAATCTTAATTTTTTCTTCTTTTAGGTTATTCTATGATTGAAAATAATGAAAAAATGCTCTTACTACTTTTTTGTATTTTTCAATATTGACAAAGATAAAGCCCGTTTTAGTTTCATACAGGTTTATGGCAATTTTTGCCGAATCCCCTTTTCGGGCACGACTCTAGCGCACCTACAGTTGTGTCCTCATGCGAATATGAAAGAAAATTTTATGCAGAATAAATTCACATCTCTTCATTTTTTTGAAAAACTGAATATTTGTGGAGGAAAATGAGTTTTAGTGTCAACTCTCCATAAGAGCCTGTGTTAAAGTGCTGAAGGTTGACTGCAGCGATTTTTATATGTGTGGCAGAACCAACGAACTATCGGAGTTAGCGATCTTGTGTTTTTAGAGGTCTATAGTTAGTTTATAATTAAGAATAGTGATATAGGTATTAAAATGTAGGCCTACCTTAGTCTAAGGATTAAAGTTAACATAGACAACGATAATGTAAACATAATCTGAACAATCAGATATAAAGTGCAAATGCATTGAAAATATGGATATAAAGTATCAGTAAGTAAGTGAGTACACATACAATGAAAATCCTATATGGACCCTAATAAGCAAAACTCGACCAAGCGACATTTTTGAGATTTTGGAGTTATATACACCGTTGGAAAGAGCTCAACGAGCACTTTCCAACGGTGCTGATTAAAAAACTGGAAACGCAATACTCGTTGAACAGGTAATTATGAATTGAAAATATCGACCTCCATCTATTTTTAAGTAACCGATTTCCTTTAAGTCTAAATATCACGAAACTACGTGATTGTCGCTTGGTCGAGTTTTGCTTATTAGGGTCCATATAATAAAGCGCGGTTTGCTTACAAACCCTCGAACGTGGTGTCTGTCGATCAGTGGCCACCGGGGTGCGCTCACTCGGTCCTGCGTGTCGACAGCAAGGGTGCTATCGGCTATCATTCAGCACAACATCGATACGTTGAATATTATTTTCAGAAAATTTTGATCATTATCAAAATTCATATGTCATTATTATCATTCTGCTATTTTGTGTTCGAAACTTTGAAATTGAAAGAGGACTGAACTGAACAACTGAGAAACAATTGATATTCATTTTTCAGCCAGAATAACGAAACAAAATTGAAAATTGTTGGATAGGATAGTGTTGGAAGACATAAATGGGTATCATTGATTTGTGATCGCATCTAGCTCTTAGACCATACAACAGATAGACCGAGCATCGGCCATATAAGCGTGTACAACGCGTTGAACGGAAGACATGATAAGAAAATAAGGGGGACTGGACCTCAATGAAGGCAACGCGGGTGAACGCGCGGAGCAGTGAAACGCACCGTACACCCGCGCCGCTCATCAAACTTGTAAACAAGGTCCAGTCCCCCTCATTTTCTTATGTGTATTCTTATCACGTTCTCCGTTCAAAGATTCATTACTATGCTCGGTCTATCTGTTGTATGGTCTAAGATCTAGCTTCGGTTTTTCCTATTGGGATGTTAACCTATGTTTGGCAGCGCTAGAATCGCCTTCCTCTCTCGCCGCACTCGCTTGAATTTCTGGGTGACGATTTTACGTTCAATGTATTTGGCCATAAGAATCGTGATTTTCAATTAGTCGTAGATGACTCAATACTTCATTAATAGAATTGCTTCTTTCAGTTATCGATTCTCTTGAAGTATTTAAACGATTTATAGGATATAATTTTTCGACAATACGAATTGTAATAATTTAAATCGTATTTGAAAATTGCAAATTCCGCATCGTGAAGCATGGTACGTTAAAATTATCCCCCACATGTTCAAACACGGCTACCAACTTACGTAACTTAGGTTAACATCCCAATACTGGTATACTGGTATTATATGAAATTTGGAACGAAATAGGATCAGCGAGAAGTTGAAATTCTAATTTCCTAAGAAAACCAATACGAAATGAACGGCCAGGTTTTGTGTTTTCTGTTGTGGATGAAGTCTATTGGATGAAAAGATCAACAAGCGCAAGTGAACTATTACTCATTAACGGGAGAAAGAGGTTGAAAATTCGGACCTAGCAGACCCGTCGCGCGCTAGCGTCGCGCCTTATCAACGTTAGGATGAAAATCAAAAATACTACGAAGAAACACGTTCGATACTTTTTTCTCGGAAAATATTGTACGTATGAGAAGAACTTCAGGGATATGTTTGTGGTGTCGAAAATTTTCTTTCAAATGAGTTATATTTCATAAGAATTGAAAGAATTTGAATAAAGTTATGAAGCAATTATACAGAACTCTCATGCAAAATTGGGAATTTCATCCTAACCTTGATAATAGCATCGTGCGTATGTATGTTTGTAGTGGTGTGTTGAAACCCAAGTTCTAAGAACTGCCGCGAGGTGTCAGCCACTCCGTTGCTAGGTCCGAATAGTAAGTACGGTAGGTTGATGTGTTCTTGATCGATTGTATAGAAATAGAATTGTGATTCGAATTATGAATACAGAACGTGATTCTCGATCGCATGAAGTGATACCTGCTCTTACTTATTTATCAATCCAAGTATCCGATACTGGTAGATGAATTTTCCTTATCGTTAGACTATTTTGTAGGTCCTATGTTTTAGTCCGCAAGTACTTGAATTCTCGAAATCGAAGGAAAAACTAGCCTGTGAGATTTATTTCACAAATCGCGGAACAACATTAGAAAATGTTCGATGATGTCGTCAGAGGTAGATATTTTAATCGACAGTACTGATGATACTTGATCGCATATAGCTTCTGCTTTTTGTGAATTATGAAATTTCAAATTATTTTGTAGGTTCTTACGTTTTGGTTCTCAGGAACTCGAATGCTCTAAATCAAAAGAGAAGCGCAATGAGATTTAATCTACAAATCCCGAAAGTAAATAGAAAAATATCATCTGAATAGTAGGAGTAGTTCGATGTGTTTTTGATCAATTGCGATGAGTTTTTGATCAATTGCGTAAATACAATATGTACAATCGTGATTCGAATTATGAATACAGAACGTGATCTTTGATTGTTTGAAATGATATCTACGCTTAATTAATTTACTTATCAATATCAATCGAAGTATCCAGTTCCAGTAGGATTTTATTATCAGAGAAAGTGGTTAGATGTGGTTGTCGTGATATTTAGTGATGTTTTAACAGGCAACCTGTTCTATAGGGGCCTTTTTGAGAATCTTGCCGTCCGCTGTCCAACAAAAAACTTGGAAAAATTTGGACTATCGAGCCATATATGATACGAGAGGGACTTAGAAAACTTTTGACTCTCGAGCCATATATGATAGGAATTTTTTCACGTCCCCCTTCTATCATATATAGCTCAAGAGTCAAAATTTTAACAGGGATCCTGTTCTATGAGTGGCTTTTTGAGAAATTTGCCTTCCGCCGTCCAACAAAAAACTTGGAAAAGTTTTGACTATCGAGCTATATATGATAGGAGAGGGACTTGGAAAAATTTCGACTCTCGAGCTATATGTGATAGAAGGGAGACTTTGAAAAAATTTCGATTATCGAGTCATATATGGTAGGAAGGGGATTCGAAAAAATTTCGACTATTGAGCCATATATGATAGGAGAGGGACTTGGAAAATTTTCGACTCTCGAGCTGTATACTTAATATTGAAGGTATAAAGTATGAGATACAAAGTACAAGTATGGAATAAGAATATCAATATATACAGATAGTAATTATAATAAGTATGAAAGTCCGGGGTATAACAATTATTCGAAAATCAAAACAGGGCTACCTGCCTTTCATTTGCACAATGGCATCGTACCTTTGCGCATCAAAATCTGGAGTACACTAGAGACGTGTTGAAAGCCATGGAGTAAAGTACGAGGAGGTAAAAGACTTTAAATGTATTAGGTAGCTGTCTCAAAGGTAAAGCAACACGCCTTCCCTTCAAAAGAAGTTTGTATTCCGCCACACAGGTTGGTGAAATGACTCATTCTGATTTATTAACATCACCAGTACATTCATTAGGTGGATCAAAATATGCCCTTCTTCTCAAGGATGATTTCTCAAAATTCAGAACTGTCTATTTTTTGAAAACAAAGGACTGTAGGTACTATTAATGCCTTTATTGATTATTTCAACAGGGTAGAAAATCAATCAGGCAATAAGGCAAAGATTTTGCAATCAGATGATGGTACCAAACAGGTGAACAAACAGATAGATGAATTATGTTCAATTCCAGCTTTCGTGTGAGTACACTCCACAGCAAAACTCACGGATAGAACGGGATATGCGAACAGTTTCCGAAACTGTGGGTACCTACTGTACTAATTGACGCATTTATGAGTGAAGAAATGTGGGCTGAAGCAATGAATTATGTGATCTACACACTCAATCGCGTGAGTAAATCACGAATACCAGGTATGGCACCAATTGAAGTATTTTCTATTTGAACACGTAATGTTGATTTAAAATTGTTAATGCCTTTCGGAATTTGAGTAGTCATGCAAATCCCAAAAAAGAAACAAAAGAAGTTTCAACCAAAAGGAAAAGAAGGAATCTTTATCGGATATCCGACAAATAAAAAGGGTTATAAAGTATTTTTTCATGAGGTAAGAAAAATTTATTTCTCACGAAATGTTGTGCCTGTACAGAATTCTGAAGAACCTTTGCACCATGAAAACAGAGGAACACATGAAAATATTTTCAGAAATGAAGAGTCGGAAAATGAGGAAATAATCGAGATCGACCTTGACTGGACAGATATGAAGACGAGGAGAGACGTAGCGTTACTGAATTATAGTATTCCTAAAATTTTTAAAGGTATTTCTAGTTCGAGTAATCAAGAGCAGGAACTCTGGAAAAAAGCTATTAACCGAGAAATCGAATCAATCGTTAAATACAAAGTGTGGGAATCTGTTCCTTTTGAAAATCAAAAACTCGTTGATACGAAGTGGGTTTTTCGCCAGAGAGATACAGAAGATGGACAGATAGGAAAGGCGAGACTTGTTGTTAAGAGGGTTCAAATGTGACGAACCAGATGAAACCTACGCACCAGTTGCTGGAATAACGTCTATCCAAACTTTTTTATCTGTAGCTATTCACCACAGTATGAGGCTGGTATCAGCTGATGTTGAAACAGGATTCCTAAATGGAGATCATAAAGAAGAGGTCTTCATAAAGCCACCTGAAGGATATCGAAAGAATAGGGGAGAGAAAAGAGTTTTGAAATTAAGAAAAGCTCTGTACGGTTTAAAACAAGCTCCTCTCAGTTGGTATAAAACCTTTAGTAAAGTTCTGACGGAATGCTGCTTTTGGAAATCAAAAGCAGAACAGTGCTTGTACATCAAATCTCGCGATCTGTTTTTAATTATTTATGTCGACGATTTCCTGCAGGAAAAAATTTTGACTTGATCGAGAATTTACTTCAGCATTTGCGGAAATTTTTTGTTATTAAAACCTCAGAAGACATTGGTCATTTTATTGGCTTGCATCTAAAGGTTGGCCTTTCTAGAATCGAGATAGCCTAAATCAAACGAAATTCATCGAAAAGTGCACCGCACAATTTGGAGTCACATCCGCGAAACCTCAGACAACACCGATGGAGCTGCGATTAGATCCAAGTACCTAAGATGAATGGAAAAGATGGTAAATTGTGTCAAAATTTCAGAAACTACTTGGTTCTCTAAACTACGTTATGGAGAGAAGCCATCCCGATATCAACTTCTCTGTGAACCTGCTGAGCCGTTTTACTCTGTTAGCAACCCAAGAAACCTACAGGTATTTGATTTGCATTTTAAAGTACCTATATAAATACAACAAAGAAGCAAAAGTTAGTTTGTAGTATGAACCCCGATTCAAAACCTCTTGATGATGCTTATTGTGACGCATCATGGGCTTCAGACTTTGATCGTAAATCTACCTCGGGTTATTTAATTCGTGTATTCGGTAATGTACCGGTAGTACATTTCAAGACAAGGGAACATACTAAACAAGAAAGAGGAATACTCCGACGTGGAGTAAAAAAATGCAAACCGCAGACTTAAAGGAACGGATTCGTTTAGTTTAAGGGAACATACATTGGTAGCATTATCTACGGCGGAATCCGAGTACGTTGCTCTTTGCAAATGCGCCAGGGAAATGATGTTCATTAGAAACATACTACTAGATTTGAGCATTGATGTAAACGGAAACGGTGCCAGAATTTATGGAGATAATCAAGCCAGCATGAAAATTGCGGAGTCAAGAAGTAATTTCAACAGAACAAAACACATCGATATAAAATACAGTTATCTCAAAGACGTTTTAGAAAAAGGCTATATTGAGTTATCCTATGTGACTTCAGAATCAAACTTAGTACCTAGACGTATTGACGAAGGCAGTGAGTCTGTAGCGGAGGGGATATCGCATTGTTGGTTGTTGTCGGTCTGGAACGTTGGTGTAGCAGTATATCAATAAACGCGATAGTATGAATATGTGTACATTCATTAACCTGCGCCCTATGAGTCCAAAACTGAGATATTTTCTATCAAAATTGGGATATGAAATGTAATTTTTTGTTGGTTTTTCGACCCACCATTCTTGTGTTTGTATGTTCTGTGATATCATTGTATTCTTCTTGTTGACCTTGTATTAGTTTTGTTTTAGAATTTCTCTGAACTTGTGATCTCATATTGTAGTTATTTATAATGTGTTTTTCAACTTGCAACACTGGATATTTGTGTACTTATCCCTGCTGTAGGGGAGTGTTGTGGGCTTAGATTTTCTATGTTTAACAAGTGACTTGCGTTTTTGCTCGCCCTTTTTTTAAGCTGTGAACTTTTGAAGACCTACCGGTAGTTGTCGTTCTCAAACTTTGTATTGATTTTAGAACTTATGAATTATAGTTTTGACTTTGAACCTTGTGTTGAATGAATACTCAATAAAGCTCAACTTTGTTGCAATTACAGATCTCATGAGGGAATTACTTAGGTACAAGTCAAAAGCGAATATTCTCCGCAAAAAATGATAAAAGTAGTCATCAAACGCAAACTAGAAGATATTGAAACGAAAGTGGAGAAATTGAAAATACAAAAGATTTTATTGCAGAATGAACTTGTGACGGCAACACTGATATATTGTACCTACTGATGTAAACATGCCCAACAGATTATTATTAGGTATTGCATTATCCAGAGTGAACGTGCGTTTTTATTATCAAGCCCGCCACGAATTGGTGACCGTGACTAGCTATTCCAGTTTGTGACTTGCAGTTTTTCCATAATCAAAAATAGTGATACTGAACAAACTTTTTCATGTCTATTTTTGATTTTATTGTTTTTCTTTTTGTAATTACTACGTTTGCATTTATGATGCCTGAAACACAGCAGGTCAGAAACTACGCTAGTTCCCTTTATGAACGTAAATCAATCGACCAATGCTGATTTAAATAATAGCTCAGAAATTCCGCCACCAGTGAATAAGGAACCACTCACGACCAGTTTCCTAAATTTAGCATTACCAAAGAAATTTTGGTTGCCCGCTTTTGGTCATTTGTGTCCGGCTTTCTATAACATACCTGTTGCTAAAAACCACATTCTTCAAACAGCAGTCATTTACTCCGCTGGTCTCTTTGCAAATTTACAACAGTGAGTTTTGGATTACAAAACGCGCCTTTGACCTTTCAGCATTTCATGACTCGGGTGTTAGGCGACCTAGATTTTGTCTTTGCATACATAAATGATTATCTTGTGTTTTCAGATTCTGAAGAACAACATGTGAAACACTTGGAGATCATTTTTCAATGATTAACCAATTACAATTTAACTATCAATTAACAAAATCTTTTTTCTTTCAATCTGAGCTCTGTTTTTTAGGGTATCACATATTATCTACATAGGGTATTCAGCCTACAGACAAAAAAATTTGCGCCTTCAAGGACATGAAAAAACCTCAAACCATTTATGAGTTACGTTGAGTAATTGGTACATTTAATTTTTTACTGCAGGTTCATTAAAAAAACTGCTGAACGCCATTCAACAACCTACTGAAGAGTAAAACAAAGAGAAATGATCAAACACCCATTGATTGGTCCGACAATTTGAGTACCTAATCAGTTTGAAAATGTGCAAAAGGCGTTTATTGAAGCAATTATGCTCCGTTTCCTACAATCAGATGCATCTCTCTACTTGGTAGGCCTATGTGATGCTTCAAAAACTGCGGTTGTGCAGTCCTGGAACAAGAAGGACCCTCAGGTAGGCAACCACTAGGATTTTTTTCTACTAAATTAAATGATGCGCAAAAAAATTGGTCAATGTACAACTGAGAATTGTATACCAATTATGCTGCCATCCAAAGTTTTGAATATTTATCCAAGGGTAGAATGTTTTACTAGCTATAGAAACTGACTATTGACCATTAATTTATATGTTTACAAGTTCTTTGCAGCATTGTAAACTCGAAAGAAGAGTTGGACAATTAGAATATACTAACCACCAGGGGCGCAAATGGCTAGTTTGGAATATAATGCGCAATTTGTCTGTCACCTTCCACTTTGAGGTTGTACTTCTTCACATAACCACTCAGACTTTTGTATCAACCACATGGAAATAAATCCTCTTCATAGCAGTCACATTGCAGTGAAGACAGTGAATCGACATGAAAAGTCGAGGGTCCTGTAGAGATGCAGTTCAGCTGACTGTTCTCCAGGGATTATCATCTTTACACCTACTTCAACTTATATAGATAGCTCTCGCTTCCTTCTCTGCGAGTGTTACTGCAACGCTATCGACAAACATTTTGAGGGTGTTATGATATCCTCTTCATGTCCTCATAATATCCTCACTGGTGAGGACACTTATCAGGTGTAGTGAGGGCACAATGCGGATGTCACAGTCTCTAAAATGTTTCCTCATTACACCCTCATTATGTCCTCACTATTGAGGATACTTTCAGGGTGAAATGAGTGTATAAAGAGGATTTGTGAAACTTATAATCTGCTTCCTCATTTCACCCTTTAAATGTCATCGATAGGAGGACACATTGAGGACATAATGAGGGTAACAAAACTATTTGTCAAAAAAGGGCGTGGTTGTTATCCTCAATACTTCCTCATTATGTCCTCATTGTGAGGACATAATGAAGTTTTACCGGGCGTATTCTCTAACAAACAATATAATTTTAAGTGCACTTAAGAGTCCCAGAAAGTCCCCAAAAAAACCTCTTAAGTAACTTCGTCTTAAGTAACCTCGCGAGGTTACTTCAGTATTTTTTTGGGTCTTTAAGCAAACTTAAAATTATTTTGTTTGTTTGAGAATACGGCTGTAAAGCTACTCCTCTGAAAGATACTACCGCTTATACGGTTGCACAAGCTTTTTTTGACACTTGGGTTTTGCAATTTGGAGTCCCATTAAAATTGACATCCAATGAAGGAGCACAGTTCAAATCAAAATTATTTCGAGAATTGAATAAAATGCTTGGAGCTCAACATATCGTCGGCCTAGAGTCAAAAGGTCGTAACTCCCAAACGAGTTGATGATGGTTTCTAGTTCTTGTCATGATAATTCATTGTTCCAGAATGATAAAATGATGTAAGTATAATTCATCAATTATGCGAAAAATAACAAATTAATTTCCATTCATTGTAACTCCATTCAGTGCTGTTTCCTTTGTTACTCTGCAAATTATCCTTTTTAATGTGCCGATAAATCCAACCCATTCTTTTTTCATTTCTTACTGTTATCACCACAATTTATATTAAAACCATAATATTATTGCAAAATATTTGTTTGTAAATTATTATAGGTACTATCATTCTTATTTTTATTGTCTTTATTTTTACAATAAGATCTTTATGGCCGACGACTTTCGTTGTTTCAATTTTGATAATTATAAATCATACTTTTTCATATGTTTATTCATTTTCTTTTCATTTTGTAGATCTTTTTTGAGTTGTAATATCATTAAAAAATGATGTCAATTTCATTCCAAATCAATCAGTTGTTTATTAAATAAATAAGTTTTATAGCAGCTAGGTACTCCCAGTGTCATAATTCCTCTTCAATCTTTTTCAGCTTACTTATATGAATTATTTTTTTAAATTTCTTTCAATGCTCAATTATTCAGTCATAAACATTTTTATAATTCTTTTTTCTTTTAAATTTTAATGATTACTAATTGATCTCTTTATGTTTTAATTTCAAACGTTTTATAATTACATGTGTTTTCTACTTATAAATTCAATCATTCTTATTTCCAACTAGGTACTCACTTTCAAATATTTTTTTTACTTCCTGGACAATTATTTGCATTCCGCAATGTATTATACATTTACAGTCGCACGTCACGAAGGGCGGGTAGGAAAGCTAGTATATAATATGTGTATGTATAGCTCGGAGGAAGAAATTTTTGTGAGTCCCCTTCCTATCATACGTAGCCCGGAGGTAGAAATTGAGTAAAACAAAGGATGATGAACAATGATAGCGCAAAAGAAATACAGCAAGCAGATTGTATTCGGATTTGATAATAATGACGTCAGTAGTACCTCTCTATTCCGATTTCAAAGTTGCAACACAACAACATTGTAGAACTAAAACCTTGTAAGTCACAAAGAAAAATCGAGATGACCGTTAATTTACACGTTTCTCATTTTCTCGTAATCTAAAAATGACAAAAAAAATGTGTCAATTTTTTTTGTTGCTTAACTTATGAGGTAATTATTCTGCGGTATCGATTGATAGGTACCTACCAAACTTGTTTCTTTAGGGATGCGCGTATGCGATTCCTACTTTTAAAAAAGTGACTGTATTGAAAAAAATATAATATTAGATTCAGCTCGCACGGTAGTACCTGCTTTCCCACAATATTGTAGATGGTGTACCAATTATGATTCATTTGGTCAACAAAATGTCGATGTCGCTTTGCATGGTAGCAACGTTAAGCGTTTTATTGAACGCGCATGTATTTTACACCTCCTGCACCCTAAGACTGAGGCTTGCGTTGCTCACAAAATATCCCTTCGAGTTTGATATTAGATATCGTTAAAAGTTACAAGTCAGTGAGTAGAATCAATTTTTTTCGTTCTGTTTTAATTACAGTGACAGTGGCCAGTGCCAGAAATGCCAGTTCGCTCGTTGTCGTAACAGCGTATATGCCCAACACCATTGCACTCGTTTTCCATTTAATTTTACGTTTTTACATTCTCTCTCTTCTTCCCAGTCTGTTTTAATCTCGTTTTCATTGTTGTCTTGCGTTTTGCACGCTCAAAAGTATACAAAAGCACTTTGATTGAGGCTATACCGCGTCTGTGGAGTACCTACAAGTAACTATGAAAAAATTTAAATACAATCTGGCACTGGTGTGTTTCAGTGTGAGCTTCTGTATTTTATTGCCAGAATTGATACTCGGTATCGATTTGAGTCGAGTTTACGGCCATCCAAACGTTAAACGTGCCGGTGAGTGTTACCACCCGGACCCTACGAGTAAATGCACATTGCACAACAGAACCATCATCTTTTTTGCACCAACCTCTTCTTGCACGTAGATTATCCATAGCTACTATATGAATAAATAAATACGTATTCTTTCTCTTTTCGTTTTATTCATACTCAAAGAATAGGTAGGTAACTCAGTTGTTTCTTCGATATTACCAACATACGCGTACGTCACAATTACTCATAACGACTACTTCGACCTAACAAAATGCTAAGTTTGTCAATCGAAAACTACCATCTGAATACTGATACCTATGACTAATTCTTTTCTTTCCTACAAGCGTGTATATCTTTGGATGGCACGGAGCGACGATAGGTACTTTATAGTGTTACTTCGTATCGGTACTTGCCTATAACGTTAATTTGTGGGCCAGTTTTAAGTGGTGACAGTGTTTTAATTTGAGTACCTACCTATAATCAGTATTCTTGACTTGTACGTGTTGTAAGGTAACGACCTACATAAAATTATCATTCCTGATCAAACAAACGTAAAACCATTAGGCCTAATGCTTTGACATGAGGTTGTCTAGAATCTTGCGAAACTTATTTGTCTGTCTTCCGACGTAATGGTACTTCTTTAATTTTAAGGTACCTAGGTGAAATGAGTG
Organism: Aspidiotus rigidus; assembly: GCA_035079385.1. Taxonomy (NCBI): domain Eukaryota; kingdom Metazoa; phylum Arthropoda; class Insecta; order Hemiptera; family Diaspididae; genus Aspidiotus; species Aspidiotus rigidus. The sequence continues at coordinate 1,505,986 of JAVHKY010000046.1, read as the reverse complement.
TAAGTACAATGATTAGAGAAGATAATTGCCCTGCAGTAAGGTTGATATGTATAGCAAGTATCCTCATTACAATAAGGAATTGGTAAATGAGTACGTACCGCATGCAATCGATTTTAAAGTTAAGACCCTATGAAACGAGGGGTTATTCGAAAACGGTTGATAAGGTGCGTGCAGTTTTAGGAACGAGCTTAATTTTTAGATTTGTATCTAAATTGACTGGCGTGAAGTAGTTTGAGAAACTTCAAAGAGATGATTTTCAACTTTTGCTCCGTTTCTGAATCCTATTACCTAAACGTCTATCTCCAACATTTTTGTGAAAATGTAGAATTATTTGTGCTGAACCACCTTCGGTGAATTGCGGAGGAAAGTGCACGGTGACTATTTATTACCTACATGAGTATTAAAAATGGGACCCAACGTGAAAAATTTCGACACGGCAAAATAGGTACAAACAAAACCACATCATTTTTGTATTTTCCTAAAATAAGAATCCCACTTCTCACTACTTAATCGACGAAAACGATGCAAAGAGACTTCTGATACCTATTTTTATTAATTTCATTTAGGTATTTATTCATTTATTTCCTATTCATCTATCATCGTTAGGTACCCATTTTTCCATTTTCGATGGATTTGAAATTTTCAGAACTAAATGAATTTCATGAAGTCGTTTATAGTTTATTATTAGGCCATAAATAAAATTTTTCGTGCACTTTGATTCTTTAAAAGCAGAAATCCCACTCAAGAAAAAGATAGATGGCAAAATAAAGTGACTGAAGTCGCTTTTGTGTTCATTTATTCTGCTTTGATAAGAGCGCAAAGTTTAACCAATATGCAGATTATAATTTTAATACTGATAGGGCTTTTCCATATCGGCGCATTGCATACGTATTTTCCTGCGTATTATCGAAATGGTAGTAGGTATTTCTAACATTGCCCTTAGGTGTGTTGCTGAATTGCATACTCATTTTCATTGTAGAGTAGTTTGCCATAAGAGCAGTGTTAGAAATACTATCATTTCGATAACACGTAGGAGAATACGTATGCAATGCGCCGACATGGAAAAGCCCTATAGAGCAATTTCAGCGGTGCTGCCCGCGTTTGTCTTCTCTTCTTCAATTCATTGCAATAACAGTCCAAACTACCACTCGTTTGTAGTTTGTATTAGTTTGTATAGTCATATAATCTACGCTTCTTGCACAAATGACGTCATCAATCATGAAAACATAGAAAAATGATGCTAATGGAGCTATCAGCTGCAAACTTAATCCCGTAAAGAATGGAGTCCCATTATATTTTCCGTTATAGTGTCTTAATTTAATGATGGCTCAGCCGCATTCCGGACCGAGTGGTCGCTGACACGCTCCAATTGTGACACTCATTCACGTAGTAAAATTGATATGTACACAAGCATTTGGATCGGCCAACGCTAGAATCGCCTTGTTTCTAACCTCTCGCTTTAATTTAAGTTGATGTAACCTTGGTTTAACATTGAAATATTCTATCACTTGGTGGTTACATGGATCAATAATGAGGAAAGCAGAGAGCGGAAGAAAAAAATTGTTTGAGATTCAATGGAAGCAAATTTCATGCTCTAAAAATCTTTTTCTCATTGTTCTTTGGAGGTGATTGCACTTGTAGATGAGTTACTTGAATTGGAAAATATTGAAATAACCACGCGCCACTAGTCGCTTGACCAAAAGCGCTCAATGTATCAAGTTACGTCGGTATTATTGTTTGTAGTATTGGCATGACGCTCATCTTTATCTAAGAATGCTAACGCTACTAACACAAATTTAATATAACCGATGTGACTGCTAGCGCTCCTTTTGGATGACCGGTTTCATTACTGGATAAAATAAAAAACACTACCGCTGAGCGCTTCCGGTTTACAAACCATTTACAAAGTACAAAACTCAACTGATCGAAGCGAGATAAAGCAAAGAGTAGAACATCATTACAAAAAAGAGCCAGATCGCGGGAACTAACTACAGAAAATAAAACGGACAACATGATTAACAAGTCGAGAGGGGGTAAAGAATAAATTAGAATACAAAAAATCAATTAATTAGAATTAAAATTGAAACTAAAATAAAAATCATAGCTAAGATTATCCACAAAAAGAAAGCAAACCGAGGGAACAACAACAAAAGCTAAAACTGACACACATAAGTTAGAATTAGAGGGAAGTGAGAGATATAAAAATCAGAAAAGACGACGATAAAATAAAATAAAATGAAAAAAAATAAAAAACTAAAATTCTTGAAAGGCTTTAGATTCCACTGCCTCTTTACCTCGAGTAATAAAAGAGAACAAAAAGGAAAGTTAGGTTAGACTTTATCTAGGTAATGTGTCTGATCATTTAAGCAAAATTCTCAAATCACATAATCTGTGTCCTCCATTTTACATTTTCAGCACTATCTAATTGTTTCTCCGCGAACAAAAGAGTGGAGTTAATTGTTTTTCATGTCAAGATTGAGGAGTAGACCACATGAGTGAGACAGGTCGTCAATTTAAGATCAGACTGGACAAGCACCAAGAGGCTTACGAGAAAAACAAAGTTCCTACAGAGTCAGAATTTGCCATGCATCTGTCTGAAGAGAGCATTCTTTTGCAAGAAAGTCGAAGGAATTTTACACCTGGGGGATTCGCATTGTAGACGCCTGGCATTTGAATCTTTGGAAAGTGCTCGTCATAAATTTAATGGTCATTTCGTTATCAATTACTCTTGCCCTAGCCAAGAACTTATCGATCTCCATTATCCTCGTCCCTTCCTTCATAACTCATCCCAATAGGTAAATAAATTTGATTTGTTCCGTAACGACAAATACTTAAATTTTGTCACATCAAACTAACAAAATCAAAACGCATTCCAGCACTCAATGTCCTGAAATGAAATTCCTTTCCCACCCTGAAGAAGGTTGTATCCGAAAAATCCTCCTTCACCTCTACCAGAGCTCGGCTCACACATTTACGGTCTCGCACCCTCCTTCCACCTAAAACTACTCGACACTGTCCAAAATTCTGCACTCAGAATAGATGCTGGAACATTCCGAACCAGTCCCACTTAAAGCCTCTGTGCACACACTGGCTACCCCCCCCCCCACACACACCCACCATTATCGACGCCTCAAACTAACAACCAACGCTTAGAGTGTAGAATCTGATTCCTTCAAATCCTGTAAATTTTTGGGGGGAAACTTAAATTGCACGTTGACATTTAAAATGAATAAGCGATGAAAACAAAATGATAAAATCAAGTGTCAGAACGTTAGGAGATTAATGAATTAACGTTACATGTAGCACGATTTTTTACAATGAAATAACATTTAATTTGAGATGAGATCCACGATTGAAAAATACGCTGATCATTTTTTTTTTTTGATTTTCAAGATCAAAAAATATAATGCACTTTTTTTTTCTCGCCCGCTCATTTAATACTGAAATTCTTCGGAAATAAAAGTCACGTTGATACAGGCATATAGGAAATTGAGCTGACCGGTAAGAGAAGAATAGTGACTCATAAAGTATAACAACTGAAGTTCAGTGTTTCGATCTTCATTACCTAATACATCACTGTTGGTGACAGATGCACATGTTTTTTTTTTTTTTGTCAAATATGTCGCGTAATTTACCTACTTTTTATGACGATGAATCGAGTGAAAGTGATGTTGAACAACCAAAAGTGAAGCGTAAACGTGTAACTTGCCAATGGGTGAAGATGAAAGAATATGACAGCGAAGACGATGCTGAAGAATCTGTGGCGTTAGAAAAGGTGTGGAAAAAATCATCAGTTCAAAATAACTCACTTCGGGGGTGAAAGTAATATTTCGTTGCGCGGCAGGAAAATACAGGCGAGCTGAGTGTCCCATAAGGGTTTATCTTCTTTATCATTGTGACGATGCAAAAGTTTCATTATTTAAGACAGATTGCGAACACGAGAACCATGATAGTCACCCATCTCGAGGTTTATCTAGTGACCTGAAAACATTTATTCGAGAAAAATCTGAAGATGGAATAAGGAAACCTAATGCCATTTTACATGCGATTAAATGCAATCAAAAATTTTCTGAGCCTTGAAGACTCGATTGGTCGGTTTCTTACAGCAGATTCGGACTGAAAAACATGGTCAGACAATTATTTCTGCCCGCGAAATAACTCAGTGGTGCGAAGAGAGAAGCAAGACGCCGTCTTGTAAAGATGAACCATTTGTTTTGAATTACCGCGTTCGTGCAGAAACACTAAACCCAGAAAAACAAGATCTGAAGGTTGTATTATGAACAGTTCCCTTACTTAAAAATCTGAAAAATAGTTCTATGGTTCAAACGGACGCCACATACAAGATTGTGTGGAAGGGTTACCCTGTAATGCTGATTGGTACAAGTGATAGAAGCAAGACTTTCCATCCTTTCGCTGTTACTGTGTGCAGTGGTCAATCTGAAGCAGACTTCGCATTCCTTTTTGAAACGTTGAAAACTTAGCCTGGGACCCGGACATTCTTCTAGGTAACGCAAGTGCCTCTTTTACGGCTGGTTTTCGAAAAGTTTTTGGTAAACCGAAAAAACGGATCTTTTGCTACTTTCACTTCTACAAAGAAATTCCAATTATTTCAATGTTCAATAGACGTACTGCTTTTTAAAATTTTCTGTTGTTCAAATTATTTTTTAATAAAGCCATAATTTTTTTAATCAATATAATTATAATCATTTTATCGTGCATCCATTTATGTTATCGTTTGTTTCTTCTTTATTTGGAGAGTTCATTTTTTAATTGTTTCATTTTTTTCTCTATCCTTCTCACGCACTATTTTATCGGGCGATTAAATGACACCCATATACTATTTCACCACTAGTGATTTCTATTTGGTTTTGATTCTTTCCCCCTTACCTATTATATTTTTCAATTTCCTCAACTTTAAATAGTTTTTGGCCCTTCCCGTCCCTTTGTTTTATAATTTTATTTGACTTAATCTTGATTTTCGTCTTATTTTTCTTTTTCATCTTATTTTATTTTTTATTTTATTTTATCGTTCCATTCCATTAGGTCAACCATATAATAACCATGAACCATATGTAACATTCGGGATCGGGAATAGTTTGCTAAGATGAGGTGATCCACTAAAGGTTGCACTCTAACGCAAGGAGATTCATTACAAATGTATACTCGTACCGTATTTTGCATTACCTATTTGTTAAGGGGAATATTAAACTGCACGAAAAGAAAAAGGCGTGTGAACGAAAAACAGCAGCACGAAAAAATCATCCCAAATAACGAAATAACAAGTGGTGGTAATGAAAAGTACAGCATACAAAATTTTTGAGTATGCTCACGAAAGAAAGAAAAAAAAACAAGAAAAATACAAGAAATTTTCAGAGTTTTTTCACGAAAAATAAAATAAAATAAAAAAAATAAGAAGGAATGAACGCTTGCCCGCCAGACGATTTTTAAATGAAGTTTTAGACTTAGTCACGCAGTGGTCAGAAGAACAAAATCCACATTCGAAAAAAAGCACTCCATTCGTCGACGTACCAGATATTTCTTTGGCGCTATGGACTGCCGCTTATCAGTGGGCTGCAGCTGATAAAGCAATTCTATAACGCCTTCACGAGGAAGAAAGTTGTACGGAGTACATTGTGGCAGCAGGAAGCAGTAAGAATTGTTTTTGGGAAAAAGAACTGTTCAAATTTCTGGGAGGCGACGACATATTGTGAACGTTCGACGACTTCAAAGCCCGCAAATTCAGTGTCTGGACCATAGTCACCAACAGAGGAAATTTGCGGGAATTGAAATGCACTTGCTCTCCCCCCTTTTTTTGAAAAGTTTGCAGTGTAAGCATAAGGTGGGATGTGCATTTGGTTGAAGCTACTACCAGTGCCACCTGAGGCGAAAACATTTCCTCTTGGCCAAAAAAGAAAAGGTATCAGGCCGAGTAAAGCCGAACCCGCTCTCATGGTGTAATATATTTTTAATCATAGAATGATTTTTTAGTTTTCAACTTGGTTTATAATTGAAGCGTATGCTTTCTTTTGTGTATATTAATTTTGTGATTTTTTAAATTTTTTTGTTCAATGTATTTATACTTTTTTAATGTTCACGTACCTACCATTTTCAATGTTCACTTTTTTTTTTCGTGAGATGATTCTTAACCGCTTAAAGACTTTTTCTTTTTGTGATTTTGGACTTTTCATTTCGTGCGAAAAAATCCCACCCATTTGTTAATTAATGGTTAGGTAGCAAAATTATAAAATGTCACGAAAAATGTTAGAATGAATAATGGTACCTTTGCTGATCGAACGGACACTTCTGTAAAGTGGATCATTGATAGCTTAATTGTAGTGTGTTCTGATTGTTAATTATATCTCTCCTCACCCCTGACTTGTAATTTATGTTTTAGTTTTTGTTGTTGTTCCCTCTGATTTTAATTTTAAATAATTTATTTTTTGTGTTCTGATTTATTCTTTCCTTTGCCTCGCCCCGTTAATCATATTGATTATTGTCAGTTTTATTTTCCGTAGTTAGTTCCCGCGATCTGGCTCTCTTTTGTGATTAATTTCTGTATAATTTTTCCTGCTGATCGCGGTTGTTGTGTGTGTTACTATTCTTATCGACATGTATAATCAAGGATCAGTACGTTATCGACGAATCTAAAGAATAAACATTACTATGGTCACTCTCTTGCTTATCAATACATAACAGTTGCGGCGACGAGGTGAAAAAAAAAAACAAGAACAATCGTGAATTTCTTTCCGGCTACATGTTGAAAATCTCGCTTCTTCGCAATCGAAAAAATTTTTTTGAAGTAAAAAACTTTGAATTTTTTGAACAGTATAACTTGTGTGAAGTGTCTGTGATACTTATCTACTATGACGAACGGTAAATCGAATTCTCCCGAAAATACAGGTGTCTCAAGTGAAGCCCTAAATCTAATTCTACAAAACCTACAAGCTCAAAATGCAGCTTTGGCACGCCTTTTGTCGGCGTCGGGAAACAACAGTAAGGCTCCAATGGCTACCCTAAGTCACAACAAAACAATCACTTTTGAAAAATTTGACCCGAATGAAGAACAGTTCTCATCATATCTTGAAGGATTTGGAAACTTCTTGGATGTATAGGCCTATGAGAGGAATACTGAACGAAGAAAACCCCACCGAGCAGCAACAGAAACAGCTTGAACACATAAAAACTACGTTGTTAATTTGGACTGTAAAGAAATTTTAGAGTTGAAAGCTACGTTCAAACAAGAGAAGGTTTCAACTGTTCTTCACAGTGAATTAATAAAGGAACTCAGAAAGCGACAGTATAAAACTTCTATCTAACTGACGACCAACCGGTATAAGTTTGCCAAACGGGAACAAAATAAATCGGAATCGATTGCCAATTATGTCGCAGCTTTGAAAGTTCTTAAATCTTAATCAAAGATGTCAATGGATAAACCTTCCTGAAGAAATAAGTAACGCTGTTTTTCAAACATTATTTGTACAAGGACTTTCTGACCAATCTATTCGAGAAAAATTGCTCCAGAAGAATGACCTTAAGCTTGAAGAGGCTATTGAAACAGCCCAGGCGCTGGAATCGGCTCGGAAAGAAAAACGTAGATTTTAAATCAAACCTTTCCTCATCGAAGTCCATCAATACAGTATCTACGTATGCAACGAGAGAAAACTTTCGCAAATCGCGTCCTTAATCGAGAGGGAATTTTGGCGCGAATATGAATCTGTAAATTTTAAATCATCGAAAAACCTAACGTGCGTGAATTTGTAAATTTTAAATCGTATCCCATCGAAAAAGCCAACGCTTAAAATCTATAAATTTTAAATCAAATCGTATCAAAAAAGCCAACGCGTTTGAATCTATAAATTTTAAATCGAATCGTACCAATCAAAAAAGCCAACGTGCTTGAATCTGTGAATTTTAATTTTGTTTCTTTTTCCTTCATATTGATTTTGCCTTTCCTTGTACCTATGTCTTTTTATGTGTTCTCTCAACTCTCTCTTGTTCAAATCTTTTTAGAGGGGGGAGAACTGTTGCACATAATATGTTACTAGGTATTCTCATATCGACATGTATAATCGGAGATCAGAATCGACGAATCTAAAGAATAAACGTTGGGCCTACTATCGTCACTCCCTTGCTAATCAATGCATAACAACGGTATTCTACGCTTTGCTTTTATCTCGCTTCTGTCAGTTGAGTTTTGTACTTTGTAAATGGTTTCTGAACCAAAAGTGCTGAGCGGTATTTTATTCAATATGGTGGATCGTAGTTTCTTGAAATTTCAATTCAATTACTAATTGTTTTACTGCTGGAGGAAATACTGTTATTATTGATAAAAACTGAAAAGAAGGAGTTTGGAAATATGTTCCTTATGTTACTCCTTATCACGGTATAAGATGAAGAGGTAGTGACACGAACGTATTCTGACTGTGGTAAACGCTGTCCGTGATTTTGTAGTAGTTCTGAACATTCCGAGCGCAGCGCTCGTGATGAAAGTGATGGGTAATGTACAGAGTCTTATGGGAACGCCGCTACTTTCAAAAATTTATTGCAGGATCAGGAATCAGCCGATGCATTTCATATTTGGCATAAAAATACCATTTAATCTACTCTATGAAATTTTGAAAGAATCACCCTTTTAAGTAAATTCTTGGATTTTTTATAATCCTTGGAAATTTCATCAATACTAGGGTACCAACGGTAACGTCTCGACGCAGGTGGGGTGTAGAAGGAACAGGGAAACAGGCCGAGTGTTCGCTGCAAACCTAGCGGAAGTTTGTACGTACAACTTCAAAACTGCGGACACGATTTTAGCGTTGTGTCATTACCTCTTCATCTTATACCGTGCTCCTTATCAATGACTTGTACAACAACGTATTTTCTTCTAATCAAGAGGTCATCTTCGAAGGTATAACCAGTACTAGAGCACTAGAACGATATACGCCATTTTTTTATTGTTCAAAAACCCTTCAATAGTATAGGCGAACTAGACACTCAAAAAAGACAATCTTGGTAGAAAGCAGGAGTTTGTTGGAATGTGTCAGGATTGGTGTCAGAAACAATCAAAAAAAAAAACTACCGAAGAATACGCATTGTACGGAAACATTCTAAGTTACAAAAATTATTCCTCGTTATAATTTCACATAAAGTCGACTATTCACAACCCAACTTTAGGCTAATTATCCTAGGCTAAGAATTCAGCCTAGACATGCGCCTTAACTTACTGTAGGTCTACGTATCTCTTTCAATGCAAATAGGTACGACAAATTGTATGACTAGAGATTATAAAACTTCTTTTTTCTTGATGCTACGAGTGAAAAAAACCATCCCTCGCCCCCCCACATACATTGAACAAAACTAAAAAAAAAACTCGTCATCATCTTCGTCATTATAACCATCATCAGAGTCAGAGGCTGACTCTTCATCTTCCCGTTCATCGTTGACAGTTGTGGGTGCAGCATTTAAACATGAAACGCCAAGACAGTTGGTGCGTAGGCCCGAACATTTCAATTCTTTAAAAAAGAAGAAAAAAAACATGAAGTGGAATACATTTATATATTCAGCCTTTCTTTATTTTTGATAAAAAAAATAATGTCAATAATTACCGGCTTTATGGCAACCACAAGTAGTTGAGCAGCCTTTTGCGCAACCCCATGAAACAAAATTTCGGATGTTGTCTGGAGCGAGTGGAGCAGTTGTTGATATCGCTGTGAGGAGTGATTTTGAACGGCCTCTCCATTTTTTTGTCTGGTGGTACGCTCGGTAACTATGTTGGCGAACCACCTCTGTCATGGGTGGAAGGGAAGATTTTGGGCGCTCTTGCGACGAAACCTTTAAGTCGATAATCGTGAAGACATTCATCTTTTTTCTTAGCACCAAATAGAAGGGAAATATATTGGCAGCCAGCTTCAAAAATCTGTTTTTTTTTTAGCTATTTGTAATAGAGAATTATACTCACAGAGAGTAACAAAACAAATACAAGAACCGCACAATAATATAAACAAACCGAGCGCTTTCGACTAAACAGTCATTCTCACGGTATAGAAAGCGACTGAACCCAACACCAACGAGAACAAGTAACAACGAACGAGGAGGTCATGACTGAACCAGCGAGTCATCGAAATGTGAATCATTCTCATAGAGTAATTCAATCAAACCCTCCTCAGGAATGTACCTGTTCACCACGGTAATGTCTTTAATATTTCGGTGACGATGAATTTCAATTTCTTCTAAAGCTAAGCGCCTGAAATAAGATTTTTCCCTGTGGAGGAGAACTTCAGATCCCTCTTTGAGGCTATGACCGCATTCGATTAAGTGGTCAGCAAACGCCGACTCCCCTACTTTTCTTTTTTCCCATGCTTTTTTATGTTCATCAACTCTAATTTTGAATTGACGGCTAGTCATCCCTATGTACACACTCGGGCAATCACCACAGGCCACCCTATAAACACCCTCCCTCTCGGCCATCGGAATCGGATCCTTTAACTTGACCAATGTTAGATGTGTCCACAACACTTGACGACTCCTCTTTCTGTAAGACGTTGATACAGGACGTTTTACCTTTTTTTATGAATCGCCGATATGGTATCACACCCACTGATCGGATTTTTTTCAAGATGAGGTTTTTCCTCGCGAATTTTTTTAATGGAGAACTATTTTGGTGGAGTGTTCCCAGTAGATGGTTTCATGAAAATCATCTTGTCGTCGCACGAGGGAGGAGTCCTCCCCAACAAGCATGACTTGACATCCCGCAGGTGTAATATCAATGGTACTGTGCACTATCAGAAGATCCGCGTCATCTTCAGCTTGCTTAACAATGTGTTTTGTCGAATCGATACGTTGTTCTAATTTATGGTTATTCATATTACACAAGAGGAGTGTACACCCGAAGGCGTAGCAAATTATATTGAACCACAAGAAAATCAGCGGGTGTACACTCCTCTTGTGTAATGTGTTTTGTTTTCAAATTTTTGTTTGAGAGGGTTGATCAGTTGTTCCTTGTTTTAATTGCTGGCCATAAACTGTTCTTGAATGATTGTGACGAGGGTCTTTGAGTCGACAATAACCTCTGTCCGATTGATGTGCCTGTATCGCCGCTCTTACTCCGCAACTTTTGTACTTTCCTTTACATTTTCTCCGTACCCATCAAATACAATGGTAGAATTTCGTCCGTAATTGCGCTCTACATAGGCAACGTATTTATCGCATATACTTGCGTAACTTCGACGCTATTCCCACGGTACTTTCCGTAGTGAAAATCCGCCATCGACTACGTAATAAAAATCGCCCTTACGATAATCAAAGCTGCCGGAACACTCACAAAAAAAAAGTATAATGACGACTTGGTGGTTTTACGTATGCCGTGTTCGTCAAATAAGACTAGCGGATAATGGCACCAACTCAAACTAAAGATAGTTCTTTGATTTCGCGTCGCTCTTCCTCGAGATGCAAATTCGTTTGAAAAGTATAACGGGATCAACAGACTTCAATTCATCCCTAATTTTCAATTTTGAAAGAGTTGCCATCGTTTTTAGTGATTCCGATTTTTTGAATTTCACTTCTGAAAATTTTATGCAGTGAAATTTCGACAGCATAAGGACGCCTACCTCGTACGCCTTATAACAATGTACGTGTGCCCCAGCGACAATACCGCTTGAGAGAGAAACTAACTCTGCCATTTTATGATACGTTGACAAGATGATATCGAACCACTGTTATTAATATGGTCCACAGAAACAGGTGTTCCGTTTGAAAAGCTATTCGAAATTTGTCGAAGTTCTACTATAGAGCCCTATAATAACGAGTGACGACATGAGCCGCCATATTTAATCGTTACGTCATTATTCGTCTTCAGACTTCTTTATTTCAATGACTGATCACAGTTTACCAAAATTTGAAAATAATAAGAGGACTTCTAGAATTTGTTTTAGACTACAGGTGTCAGTGCCAAAATAAAATGCAAAATATAGGCCTAGTGCTTTTAAATGATACGAAATAGTTCCACCAATTGTATTAATTTCTCACCCTATTAATGAACTACAAGGAATAATGATGACGTAACGACTAAATATGGTGATCCATGTCCTCACTCATTATTATAGGGCTCTAGTTCTACAAGTTCGTCTGGACTAAATTCCGACTTTTCCATGAGTTTCTTCATGAAAGCAAAGTAATTATATCGAGAAATGGACTGTCACGGTCCGAGAATATTATGCATACCCGTGCAACATATTTTCCACAGAATTAGACGCGTAAATTTCACGTAAGGCCTCTCTTAGCCCAGTTCCGTCCATTGAATGACTCATACAGACCAGAAAGCAAAAGATGAGGTGGAAACCTCCTAATCTTACTATTACATTTCCTAATTCTGACGGATGCTGAGCGACAATAATCCGCACCTTAATGTAAAGCGATTGATCAAATGTCACGAAACCAGATGCAGCTGCATTCAATGGGGTGTAACGCAATACAGTGCAGTGTATACTCGTATTGTATCTAAATTATAGGAGGGCTTGGTTGATGAATGGCAGGTAGATTATTTGCAAAACATCATACGGAAGGCTCTGCGAAATTTCTGACATAAAACCGTTCCACTTTTTTACAGCACTCTCTTATCTAGACAGATTTTATTGCAGAGCCAG